>OZ010793.1:17591185-18947928 GCA_963932465.1 Maratus speciosus | reverse complement strand
AGCTTTTCCACTAACCAATTTTTGCATTCGAAAGCAGAGCATATGAACTACATGACTGTGTAATTTGTTTGTCAGAAATTAATTATCTTGTGCTTCAAAAAAATGTTTAAAATGGAGCTATCACGTCAGCAAATCATCACGATTATGTCCTGTGAGCTCCGTAACAAACTCAGTGCAACAGAATGCCACAGAAAAATGTGTGAAAGTTTAGTCATCAATACTGTTTCTTATGATACAGTCAAAGTTTGGTTTCGGAAGTTTAAAGCTGAAAATTTCGGCATTAAACATGAACCGCGTACTGGTCGCCCTATTGAAGTTGATTGTGAGCAGTTACAGCAAATCATTGATCAAGACAGAAATGTTTCAGCACTAACTATTGCGTTAGAGCTGAACGTTTCCCAAAAAACAATCGTTAACGCTCTGAAATGCGTAAAGATAACGTTTAAGTCCAACCGCTGGGTGCCTCACAAATTGACTGCTGAAGACAAGCGCAAGAGAAAAAACTGTTGTTTAGCTCTGCTCAAAGATAAAAGGAAATGGAACATTCTGGAGAAAATTGTGACCTGTGATGAAAAATGGGTGTACTACAACAATACAAGCCGTAAAGAAGGGTGGTCAGCACCTGGGGAATCAACAGGCTCGGTTACAAGTTGTTCCCGAACTAACAAGATGGTGCTTCTCTGCATTTGGTGGTATTGTCACGGACTTCTATACAAAGAGTACATGAAAAGCGGACAAACTATCAACAGTGCAATATACAGCAACATTTTAATCAAAGTTCACGATGCCATTTGCGAAAAACGAAGAAACGAGTTCAGAAGGAAGGTCTTTCTCTTTCATCAAGATAACGCCCGGCCCCATGTTAGTACGATGGCCGGCTAGACGTTCTACAAGCTGAGGTGGGATTTGATGCAACATCCACCATACAGCCCCAACATGGCCCCTTCAGATTTCTATCTCTTTTCACATCTGCAGCTGCATCTTGATGGCGCAATCTTCAGTTCAAATGAGGAGGTCATAAATGAGGTCGATCTCTTTCTGGACTCGCGCACGCCACAATTTTTCGCAGAAGGGATTGAAAAGTTGCCAAAACGTTGGCAGACGATTGTAGATTTGAACGGAGATTACTATCCTCATTAGCTTTGATCATTTCGAGTGTATTTATCATTTTGCAATAAAAGAATTTTTGATTGAGAACTTTTTACTCAACGTAATATGTTTGCTGTCGAAATAGTATCTTTTGGGTATATTTGGTTTAAAATTTAATTATATTCAACTTTAACTCATTGTTTTTTTTATAGGACCGAATGGAATAACTGAAACTAAAAAATGAATTTAAAATTTCTTTATTGTCGATTAATACGTTCCAACCAAAAATGAAAAATAAAATAACTTCCTGTTAGACTCATTCCTTTTAACAGCGATAATATATATATATGTGTGTGTGTGTGTGTGTTACGAAACAATGTAATAGGTTACGTCGAGATATCACGTAGTGCTTTTTATTACGTATTACTGAATTCATACCACATTTTAATCAGCCGTTGGTGATGTTGTATAGCAATCCTACCACTTAGCACAAGCATTGCTAGTGGAGGTGCCAACTCTGTGAAAATTTAGCAGCTGTAGAGCGATGTTAATATTTGTAGAGTCCAATCAAACACTTATTTATTCATGATGAAGACAAGGGAGGTTAGGCCGCGTGAGTGGTGAAAAAAGGCGCATGAAGAAATCGGGGGTTTTCCCAATTAAACACATGGAAACGTAGTCATAGGAAAACTGTTTATTCCATCAGAACATACCAACACTAAACAATTTCCACAGGATGAGAAATCAGAGCATTCCACTCGAGCATAAACTAGTTACTCATGCGAAATAGATGTTAACTCACGAAATGAATATTCTACATGGCTTAGGACACCGGATAACAGGTTATGTAAACAATCAAACAGCACAAAAATCTTGTTCTGAGCTCATGCTCGAACTATTTATTAGGATGCACGGAGGAAATCCGATTGAAATGGAAACTTCAGGCTAACCCAACCAAAAACTCGAACGAGCTACGAAGTGAAACTGGGATCAGACACTCAGCCAATGGAGAGCGATCAAGAAACGTCACAGGAAAGAATCCCGACACCGCTAATGGAAGAATTTCGATGTGAAAAGGCTGTCTCTTAGCGGGCGAGAATATGAGATGAAATAGAATAAAAATGTAAAAATGTCTTTGATAAACATTCGAAAAATAAATAACTGCGTTCAGAATTTTACAGTTTGGTAGACGATAAAAATTAATGAAGGGATTAAAAGTTTAGATTACGTTTTGGAATAAATCTATTATTAAGATACGCGTTTTAAAATTATAGGAATTTAATTAGAAATAAATAATAGAGCGTATTAAAAAAAAAAGGGAAATAATGAATAGGCCGGCAATTTAGAATAATTTAAATGAATTGTAAAAGTAAAATTTTTATATAACATATATATATTAAACCTTTCAACAACAATCCGGTTGTTAAAATCATATTTAGTACGTGTTACAGTGAGTATTATTATAATCTGCTCTTCTTTTAATTATAAGAAAAAGCTATCCTTATTAATCTCTGTGTAAAAAGTATTGTTAATCAAAAAGTCAAAAAGTAAAGAAAACATAAAACAATTAAACAACCGCAGTCGTATTTATTTATTGTTTACGAGTTTCATTCTTCTCTCTATAATATGCATTATAAAACATAGTAGAGATATAACGTACATTTAAAACCTCACTAACAATAGGTATAATCATCTTTAATCATAATAATTTTATGACATATCTGAGTATTCGGAATTCGTCTATCTCTCTCTGCTACAGTAAAAACGTACTCGAAGCGAGAGACAAAGAAGAATTTCAGTGTTGTTAGTTTAGCGGGGTTTTCTATAAATTCAAATATCTACTACTATTTCCGATAAGTAATGTTCTCTTAATTAATCTGTTATTAAATAAAGTAAATATTACTATTCGGAAACACTTTTTTTTTTATTTGGTAATAAAAAATCCGCTAAATTAGCAACACCGGAGAAGAGACAAGAAATTCTCACCTTGATCAATAAATTCGCCTCTTAAGCGTGGTTTTTTGCCTCAAAGGACCGAAAATCTCTCGCGTATTAAGCGGATCGCGTATTAAACTTGATAATTCTGCATTAGCCTTATGGGCGATGTTCAAGGAATCGGAAACATTTCGCGTATTATGCGGGATCGCGTATTAACCGTGAGCAGTTTAACCGGTTTCCACTCTATTTCTATGGCCGGGATCCAGATGGATTTTTCGCTGTTAGCGAAATGAGATTGACCAATCAGAAGCCTGCATTTTTGCGAACTTTTCACTGTTTACTTCAAACAACGAAAATGACGGCTTCTGATTGGCTGATCTCGTCTCGTTAACAGCAAAAAATCTATCTCGATTCCTGCCAATGTTCCATCTGCTTTGGTTGAACGGTATTTCATATACATCTGAGATTTGATCAGGTTTTATTGCATCTACTTTCCTACAGACTATGATTTTACTTTTTTCTATCTTCAATACAAGAAAGTATTGTCATCGAAATATTTTCGACTTCCGGTTTTCGACGGATTTAACTGTTTTAGGGATCAGAGATCTCCAAAAATATGTTTGTACAGAATGTCTGTCTACCCGTGTGTCGCCAAAAAGTATATGAAGTTATGCATAGAATTGAACCAAATTTTATGTATATGCTTTTGGTACTTTTGAATTTGAAAATATTCTGCTTGAAGGGGGTCGCTGTCATAGCAATTTTTGTGCCATTTTCATTATTGTACCATCGAAAAGTGTATGAAGTTATGCATAGAATTGTGTGTATATTAGCAAATTTTATGTATATGCTTTTGGCTATGGCAAGCAGATTCTCCTTGAATTTAGTTATATTCCGCCGGAAGAGGGCGCTGTAATAGTTTCTATTCGGAAATATTTCTGTATTTCTATTGTAAGAACATTATATTTGTACATTTCCTAACTCTACAAAATACTAAGAAAAAGATTTCAAATAAAAGATTTCAGTGATGTTATATTGCACAAAATCCCTATAAATTCAAATTAAATTAATTCTTCTAAATCCTTCAATCCTTCTAAAATCTATTAAATGGGTATGTAAATCTTCTAATGTACTTTAAACAATTCACGAAAAAAGCTTTAGAAGATAAAATTTTCATGAATTCATAATTCAGTATATAAAGGGTTAAATTATTGAAAAATTAAAGTGTATTCGAAACGTAATTAAGATGAGTAAATATGACGAAGTTATCGATTGAGGCTCTTATGTTTGGTATTACAGGGTGAAAAATCTGCAAGAAGAATTTAGCGTTGCCACATCATAGAATTTTTTCCCCTCAATATCTAAGTCTTACGTCATTTTCACATTCTCAAAATTTACATACGCACCACTCAAATCTGTATTCACCATTTAAAAGTAGTTTAACGCGGAATTGATTATTAATATATTTCCAAACTTAAAGTCACGTTTGTCCGATACAACTTCTCATGCGAGCATTCGCACTCTTGAATTGAGGTTCTAATCTCAGTGCCCACGAATAAAAAAAATCAGAAATTTCTCTTTTAAAGGCAGTTGTCACATATTTAGTTTTATAAAAGAAAATGATCACTTTCTTTTAAATATGACATCATTTTCACTCATTGAATCATTTCGCCTAGCGTCTCAAACTCAGTATCAGCATAATGAAAAAATGTTGTAATGTAAAAGATTTATGAGTGAGAATGGGTGTTCTTTTAAAGTCTGATGTCATTTTCTGCTTAAAAGTTTTAAAAAACCTTTATTTGCAATGAGAAAATGGCATCAATAAGGATATCTATAATAATAAGGAAAGAAGTTTGTGAGTGTGTCGACGATGTTCTGAAGAGACCGCTGCACGTAAAGCTACAAAATTTGGGGAAAGGGTACGTCTACATATGAAGTTTTGCACACCGAAGCCCGATTTTCGATTTTTTGATTAGATTTTTTTATTTAATTTTTTATGCGATTTTTAGCGCTTTTTTAAGTTTTGATGCGATTTTTCAACATTAGTGAAAAGAGTACGGTTTCTTTCTTTTAACCCAATATAGTAAATATAGTAAATTTTGTTCTCTTTTCAAAAAAGTTTATTCGGAATCTGTACAGCGATTTTTGAACTTTTAGCGAATTTTTTATACGATTATTGAATAGCATTTAATGCATCCCGATGCCTATAAGGGCGTTACCGTAGGGGGGGGGGACACAGATCTGTCGCCAAAAGTGACGCGAACTTGGCGATATCGCTAATATTTCGCCAAATTCCCATAGACTTCCATAGTAAACCAGTAGGGATTGCTTGCTTACAGAAAATCAACAAATTGAGATATTTTAATGCAACAAAAACTAATATTAACTTAAGGTATTATATTAATTATATTTAAGGGAACCCAAGTAAATTAAATTATGGATAAAAGTAACCTGATACAATGCTTAGCATGCCAAACATAAATTTTAAGGGAGCCCGCAGGTCAAAGGAATTAGATTTGAAACTTTTATCCAATTATAGTAAATTTTGACTTTCTTGATTTTTGGACTTTTTGTGATTTTTAATTCGATTTTTAAGTTTCTTCGCGATCTTCTTCTGCAATTTTTTGACATTCTATTTTTGACCTAAAGTAATTTCTGCCCTCATTTCAATAAAGTTTATTCGGATTTCGTATAGCAATTTTCGAATTTTTCAGGAATTTTGTATGTGATTTTTAGAGTATTTTAGCAATTTCCTACCATTTTTCTACATTAGTGAAAGGGATCAACTTTCAATCTTCGATCACAATACAATTATTTTTTTCTCTTTTCGAAATTTGTGCAGCGATTAAAAAAATTTTCGAGATTGTGATTTTCAGAATTTTTTCGCATTTCGTACTGTTTTTTGACGTCGCCGGGCAAGTTAGCTAGTAAACAATAATAATAAAAAAAAAACCTCATTATTTCCTATTTCTTTGCAACAATGTAAGTAATCCAATTCCCACCATTTTGAAGAAATATAAAAAGCTTTTAAAAATAAAATATAAAAATTGAAATAAATTAAAAAATAGCCAAAACAGGCATATTTACGAATGAACAGCTTTCATTTAAAAAAATAATTTACAAAATCCGTTTTATTAATTTTCAAAGCCTTTTAAATATATAGATTAATAATACATTAATTTTTAAGGTATTTTCCAATTAGCCTGCCATAGGTGATGCATCGCACAAGATTCTGTCACTCCTTCCACTGTATGGGAGTTATAAAAACAATAGATTGAAGGATGCGCCAATAAATGTTCGCCAAAATATGCCAAATTACATTTTAGAGACTTAAAAATAGACAATTGTAAATAAACAAATACAATTTACGACTTGTTAACACTATTCAACATTAGTTGAAAAGTCTTTGACTTCGGTTTTGTCTGTCTGTCCTTGCTCTAACTCACATATATATAGTCGGATCGCCATGAAATGGATGCATGGTATTGATATTCACTATGGCATGTTCGGTAATTAAAATGAAGCTTGTAGCAGTTACAGTTTCTTTACAGGAACATTCAACAGAATTCCGTTACTTTACGACCTATGGGGAAAAAATAGTTTGCAGTGTTTTGTAATAATGTTTTACAATTTCGAACTCATTGAAATTCATCTCTGAAGTACTCTACAAGATGCTTGCTATAAGATATGGTATGGATAGCATTTGTCGTTCATTTACAGGGACACTGAAAAGAATTCCATTACATTAAGGTCTATAAGGTAAAATCGCTTGCGGTGAATTTTGTTCATGTTACACTATTTCAAACATATGACATCATATACAGTGTGTCCACGTATAACCTGATCGACCTTTATTTTCGCAACCGTTGGTCCTAGATGCATACTTCCAATTACAAAAGTGGTCAAAATTAGGTGCAGAGTTAACACTCGAACGCTCCTCGTTTCGTACCTACGAATCAATCCCTCGGGTCTAAAAAGACCCATGCATGTTTCGCGCTTAAATTCTGCAGTCTACAAGTAATAAATTTATTCTTTTAATAACAATTGACGAATACTAAAGCAAAAAATAATTATGGCAGTACAAAGATGAAATAAAAGTAAAAAGTACTTACAAAATCTTGTTTACAGGTACATCCAAAAAACACAAATGGATCTTTCAAATATTTAAATGTAATTATCCCGTTTAACAGTTATGACAAACTGTATTCAAATGCTTTTTGTATGTAAAGCAGTGGCATGTTACACACTTAAATGTACATTTATTGTCCGTTTTTTCGCATAGGTGACACCTTCCTCGCTTCTTAGCTATTTCCAATTCAGCTGAAGTACTAGCAATTTCTTCGCGGATTCTCTTCACACTTTGAACCATCTGTCTTGCCCTCTTGGAAGATTTTCTTTGGTCTCCATATGCTTTTTTACAAGTTTTGACCCACGTTTTCCAAAAAAAATTCTTCGTCTATAAGGACAGTCTTTATTCCATGATTTATTTATTTTGCAATAAAGTACAAAAGCGTTAGATGCCGATGTCTAAAATATTACAAAATACAACAAATGGCTAACGGTTTGTCTTCCTTTTTGTAGTTTAAGTAGCTACCATTTTGTTCAGCGTATCAAGTGCTCCCTTAGTTTTATTATAATCAATGATGATCTCTGGTTTTCTTTGAATACTTTGTTCAATTTTCTCATTCTTATGCAATGTGCTTTGAAAAACAATACATTTTTTTTTTTTTTTTTATGTAAGACACAGGCGTTGTATCTTTAGTAAACACAAATGTTGAACTGTATCTTTCTTTTCCTTTTGTTTCTAAAATTTCTACAGGAATAGATGATTTATTTTTTCTAATTGTACCAATCATTGTTATATTTCTTTTTAGCAACATTTGACCTAAATCATAATGTGTAAAGAAATTGTCACAAGTTATATTATGTCCTCGTAAACCATATGACAAGTCCAAAACTACTCTCAATCCTTGGTTTCTTTCGGGTGCATTTCCTCCTTGTTTTCTTAAATATGGCTGGATATTCCATACATAGCAAGTGTCATTATCGCACAAAATCAAGAATTTTATACCATATTTAGCAGGTTTGCTAGGCATATACTGCCTAAAAGGACACTTACCTCTAAAAGCAATAAGTTGTTCGTCCACCGTTACATATACTTCTGGATTGAAAAAATTGGGTAAAATTTCTACCCATTTATCTCATAATTCTTGAATTGCGTCAAATTTGTCATTTGATCTTCTTCGTTGTAGAGTTTCCCGGTCATCAAATGGTATTACTCTTGATATTATTATAAATTTTTTTAGAGACATTGTAGCTCTAAACAAATGTCTTCCCTTGAATTCATCCCATAGACTTGTTGTTGACTCATTGCTTGATTTGTACACACCTGCGAGCACTAAAAGGCCTATGTATGCATCCAAATCTACGATATTTAAATCTGTCCAATTTTCTCCATATACACATTTTCCCTCTAAATTCGTATAATTTATGATCATGGTTTTCAAATTATGGGGAAAAAAGCAGTTCAAAAGCGTTATATTCGTCTTTTATTCGTGCTGTTGAAAACTGAGTTGGGCCAGGGGTTAGTTTCAAAATATTACTCCTTTCTAATCAACCACCTTTTGGATATGGCTTTGCATGCCACATTATTTTTTTCATCTCTGGACTTCATTATCTCAGGTACTTTATGTATAGTATCTATTTCTTTATCTGATGAAGAATAATTATCAATAGCTATATGATCCTCTTCTTCCGATACAGCTTCCTCCACATCAGACAAGTTTTCATCATCTGTATAGCCTTCCATGAAAGCGAAATAAAACTTTCATATAACGAATGAAAAATGCACTAAATTCGAACTGATTCTAAAAGGTAAACTTTTTACCTTCTAGCTGAGAGAAAAACAACAAACAAAATGAATTTCCGCTTTGATTTGTCCAGTTCCAGATGTCTCAGAACTTCATTCCCTCCCCGATAATTCTACCCCTTTTTCCCCCTTACCTTTTTTGCAGCTGTATAGCAGAAATAAAACAATATTGGCGTTTTCAAAAAAAAAAACATGTGAATGTATTGACAAAAAAGACCCGAGGGACAGATTAAGGTGTTTTTTTGTTGTGTTAAAACTAAAAGTCGCATTAATTTAAAATTTTAGTATGTGCTAGTTAAAAATAAATCAGGAAAAGTCATTGTATTTCAAAAAATTCTTATGAGTAGTTTTTGAGTAACAGAAGCTTAAACATGTGTATAGGTCTAAAAAGACCCGAGGAGCTTTCTAGGGTTAAGATAAAAAAAAGTTTGAAGCGAAAAAAGAATTTAGTGGAGAATTACAGAATCTAAATTTTTATACGGTCCCCCGGTTCTATAAGTTATATTTAGTAAAATTTTCCTGTTACACTGACAAGTAAGGCAAAAAAAGTCCCGTTTTTCTACGATTAAAATTGACCGAGTAATCTGTTTTGAAGTTGGAGCATATTTTTGCTGCAAATTAGGGGTCATTCACAAATGTAGTAGAACTATAACTTCGTGAGATATATAAAAGAACTGGTTGAGAGTAAAATTAGCATTGCAATATAAATTTGAAATCTTTAATCATTCTGACATATCACTGCAAAGTATACAATTTGTACTAAACATATAAGAGGATACAAATAACAGAATTTTTGTTAAGTAAAAGGCGGAAAACAACAGCCTCAATTCTTTATAAAATGATACATATTTTAAAATGCTGTTAGATTACATTGTCTTTCAAATTTTGGGTTGTGCCATGTTTTTTATTATTTTTTTTTTTAATTGATTCTTATGTATTTTTTAGCGCTGAATCCGAAAATGACCTTTATTTTAAACCATCACGTCAGGATTTTTCTCAAAAAGCAAATTTCAAAGTTAAAAAGCTCAAAGTTAAAATTGATCCCCCCTCCCAATCTCATCGGACACCTGAGCTGTTTAGCTGTAAGAAACCCGGTATAAGCCAAAAAATCTAATAAATTATTGAAATAATTAAAATTAAACTGAAAAAAAAAGTCTTACATCTATTTTATTAATATCAGATTTTTCGCCATTTTTTAACCTTGTAATTTACGATTTGCGAAAAATCATGACATGATGGTTAAAAGTGAAGGTACTATTTTTATTCAGTGTTAAAAAGTACATAAAACGTAATTATAAAAGTTAAAAAGCACAACATCGCAGGTTTATGTTATCTAATCTAAAACTCTTTCTTAAACTTGTTGACGGTAATCTATCCGAATTTTTTTTTTTTTTTTTTTTTTTTGTGTGTGTGTTATCCTCTAACATAAGTATGTATATGATGGTAAGCGTCGAAAATCATAATAATATTACATTGTCATTTTATGTCATTTGTAATTTAATTTTTTGTAATAATTTGTGATTTAAGTCAGTATGTAAAATTTAACTTCGATCCGGCATTTGAAAATGAGTTAAAGTTCGAGTACAAATTTTAAACTGGAAAGACGATCATTGCAAGTTAAATAAAACCTTATGAAAATCACATAATTTTTGTTAAAAGAAATCATAGCCTCAAATCCTTACAAAATAAAACATATGTTAAAATACAATTATTTTAACTAATCTGAAACTTAACTAATAAAAGTTAACTGAATCGTAATAGTTGTACGATTTCTTTCAAAGAGCAGATACCCAGGGGCGGATTTAAGGGGTCGCGATGGTCGCAATCGTGGGGGGCCCCACATCCAAGGGGCCCCCAAATCTTCTTTTAAGTTCAAAGAGAAAAAGTAACTTTGATGAAAGATTTTTGTATTTTCAGTTACTTTTGCTACATCATTTTCATGTAATAAGTAAAATATTTTTTCTGTTATCTGTTATTTCCAGAAACATTTTAGGTTTTCCTTATCTCTTTTTCTGTTAATCTATCATCAAGACTGTGAACATTTGTGAAGGGATGGGGTGGGGTTTAAGGGAGACAAACGTACTTTGCTCTGAACTAAAAAGAACCTTGTTAGAGACCTTTTACAGCTATTTTAATAGATGTAGGGCATACCAAGTTTGGGGGGCCCCGAAATCAGGATAGCATGTTATTAAACATGTGGGTCGTTGTATCTTCGACTCCTGATTTCGGGGGCCCCCAAACATGATATGCAGTTTCAGAAAGCTGATATTTGAAATGTATTGTGAGTTTGTTAATTATAATCAATATTTTAGGGCATACCAAGTTTGGGGCCCCCGAAATCAGGATAGCATATGTTATTAAACATATGGGTCGAGTGGGTCGTGTCTCTTCGACTCCTGATTTCGGGGGCCCCAAACATGATATGCAGTTTCAGAAAGCTGATATTTGAAATGTATTGTGAGTTTGTTACTGATTATAATCAATATTTTAGGGCATACCAAGTTTGGGGGGGGGGGCAAAATCAGGATAGCATATGTTATTAAACATGTGAGTTGTGTCTCTTCGACTCCTGATTTCGGGGGCCCCCAAACATGATATGCAGTTTCAGAAAGCTGATATTTGAAATGTATTGTGAGTTTGTTAATTATAATCAATATTTTAGGGCATACCAAGTTTGGGGCCCCCGAAATCAGGATAGCATATGTTATTAAACATATGGGTCGAGTGGGTCGTGTCTCTTCGACTCCTGATTTCGGGGGCCCCAAACATGATATGCAGTTTCAGAAAGCTGATATTTGAAATGTATTGTGAGTTTGTTACTGATTATAATCAATATTTTAGGGCATACCAAGTTTGGGGGGGGGGGGGCAAAATCAGGATAGCATATGTTATTAAACATGTGAGTTGTGTCTCTTCGACTCCTGATTTCGGGGGCCCCCAAACATGATATGCAGTTTCAGAAAGCTGATATTTGAAATGTATTGTGAGTTTGTTAATTATAATCAATATTTTAGGGCATACCAAGTTTGGGGCCCCCGAAATCAGGATAGCATATGTTATTAAACATATGGGTCGAGTGGGTCGTGTCTCTTCGACTCCTGATTTCGGGGGCCCCAAACATGATATGCAGTTTCAGAAAGCTGATATTTGAAATGTATTGTGAGTTTGTTACTGATTATAATCAATATTTTAGGGCATACCAAGTTTGGGGGGGGGGCAAAATCAGGATAGCATATGTTATTAAACATGTGAGTTGTGTCTCTTCGACTCCTGATTTCGGGGGCCCCCAAACATGATATGCAGTTTCAGAAAGCTGATATTTGAAATGTATTGTGAGTTTGTTAATTATAATCAATATTTTAGGGCATACCAAGTTTGGGGCCCCCGAAATCAGGATAGCATATGTTATTAAACATATGGGTCGAGTGGGTCGTGTCTCTTCGACTCCTGATTTCGGGGGCCCCAAACATGATATGCAGTTTCAGAAAGCTGATATTTGAAATGTATTGTGAGTTTGTTACTGATTATAATCAATATTTTAGGGCATACCAAGTTTGGGGGGGGGGGGGCAAAATCAGGATAGCATATGTTATTAAACATGTGAGTTGTGTCTCTTCGACTCCTGATTTCGGGGGCCCCCAAACATGATATGCAGTTTCAGAAAGCTGATATTTGAAATGTATTGTGAGTTTGTTAATTATAATCAATATTTTAGGGCATACCAAGTTTGGGGCCCCCGAAATCAGGATAGCATATGTTATTAAACATATGGGTCGAGTGGGTCGTGTCTCTTCGACTCCTGATTTCGGGGGCCCCAAACATGATATGCAGTTTCAGAAAGCTGATATTTGAAATGTATTGTGAGTTTGTTACTGATTATAATCAATATTTTAGGGCATACCAAGTTGGGGGGGGGGGGGCAAAATCAGGATAGCATATGTTATTAAACATGTGAGTTGTGTCTCTTCGACTCCTGATTTCGGGGGCCCCCAAACATGATATGCAGTTTCAGAAAGCTGATATTTGAAATGTATTGTGAGTTTGTTAATTATAATCAATATTTTAGGGCATACCAAGTTTAGGGCCCCCGAAATCAGGATAGCATATGTTATTAAACATATGGGTCGAGTGGGTCGTGTCTCTTCGACTCCTGATTTCGGGGGCCCCAAACATGATATGCAGTTTCAGAAAGCTGATATTTGAAATGTATTGTGAGTTTGTTACTGATTATAATCAATATTTTAGGGCATACCAAGTTTGGGGGGGGGGGGGGCAAAATCAGGATAGCATATGTTATTAAACATGTGAGTTGTGTCTCTTCGACTCCTGATTTCGGGGCCCCCCAAACATGATATGCAGTTTCAGAAAGCTGATATTTGAAATGTATTGTGAGTTTGTTAATTATAATCAATATTTTAGGGCATACCAAGTTTGGGGCCCCCGAAATCAGGATAGCATATGTTATTAAACATATGGGTCGAGTGAGTCGTGTCTCTTCGACTCCTGATTTCGGGGGCCTCAAACATGATATGCAGTTTCAGAAAGCTGATATTTGAAATGATTGTGAGTTTGTTACTGATTATAATCAATATTTTAGGGCATACCAAGATGTGGGGCATGCCAAGTTTGGGGGGCCCCAAAATCAGGATAGCATATGTTATTAAACATGTGGGTCGTGTCTCTTCGACTCCTGATTTCGGGGGGCCCCCAAACATGATATGCAGTTTCAGAAAGCTGATATTTGAAATGTATTGTGAGTTTGTTACTGATTATAATCAATATTTTGTATTTCTAGAGTAGGATAAACTTAAAAGCAAAGGTTATCTAAATCTCTATTTATATATTCATATCTGAGAAACAGTTTTTATTTTCTCTTCTGTGACAGGGACCCGAATGAACATTACCTCCTGGTCCTGTCTTTGGCTTGGTCGGGTCCTGTACCCTATGCATATCAAAGGATATGTAAGGGAGTGGGTCGCAAAGAGAAGGGTGGAGACGGTCGGGCCTGACTAATGCGGGATAGCTTCCCCGGACACCCTTTTTGCGGGCCCCCATGGGAATAATCAGGATTTTCATTATAGGTGTCAAATGAATAAAATTGGTCAAAAGTGATTAAAATTCATATATTTTTAAACATTTAGAAAGGGAGTGCGGTTCCCCTTCCCCTCTCTGCTACCCAGGCCCCCTCCACCCACACACAAAAAAACCCGAACTAATGAATAACATTTTATTCTAACAACTTATTATTTTATTGTTTTCACGAGAAATTCTTTATTGATGTTTTTATCATAACGAGGTAAGTTAAAACCATTAAATTATGACAAAATCTGGCCATTCTCTTTTAGCCATCTTGTAACAAACGTAGATATGCAAAGTAAAAGTTTGCAAACAAATACTTCTATCAACCAAAATATCATTTTTTCTACTATTATCCTGCTGGTATTTTTTCTTAAAGTTGTGATCATCTTTTTGTGATGCCCTGTATATAGATATGGATAGTAACTGGTACGAAATTTATGCATACATACAATACGTATGAAGTTTAGCACTAGCCACTTCCACATTATTCGGGAACAATTTCTATGGATAAATAGAAGGGGCGCCCCCAGAACAATGATTTCCCCGGGGCCGTAGATAGACGAGATTGGGCCCTGGGAAGGTACAAATAACAGAAGGTCGGTTATTTTTAAACGGTCCGTCACGGGCCCTGCCTTTCGATGAAATAATAAAAAAATATTGATTGAAATGATCATCTTTTGTGTAAATTCTGCAAGTTAAAATAATTAACAAGTAAGGAAAATAAAATGTCAAACCCCGAGTCGTATAATTTGTGCATTTAAAATTTTGCACAGCACTAAGAAAAGGCCTTTTCTTTCTTTTTTATTTAACTTTTAACTTGCTAATAAATTATCAGCAATAAGTAAGACAATTATCGAGTGTCCAAGATGACGAAAAGGTAAGGACCCATAGCTTAAGCTGCCCCGGGTCAGCTAAAAATTATTATCTTACCTCTAAACTTTTAACGGCAGGCGCAATTTTTTTTTCTCTGTACTCTGTTAATATACATTTAAATTTTAAATTATTTTGTAATACCCTAAAAAAATAATTCAGTAAGTTGATTTATTAATACAATTCTTAAAGGCCCATTCGTATCACTAACGGGACCATCAGACACAGACACTTCCCCACTATAATCTGTACCAAATCTCACAATTCTTGTCGTCTGCGGTGTGAATAATTGCTGATATTTATTAACTGTTAAGATATTTCCTTTTAAAATCTACAAACTCCTTGATTATTTATTCTGGTGAAAATACCTGAAACTATTAATAGGTGGGCTTTTCTAGCATAACTGGCTTTCGCACAAATATTTTCTTAACATATTTGCTTTTCTACTAGTAAATCCATAGTCAACTAAATATTTTGAGTAACCCCCTTTCACTTATTTCACACTTTTCACATAAATTGAAGTTTGAAAGTAAAATTTATGCGTCGAAATTTGATTTTACTTTTTTTTAAGACCTTATCAAAACATTAATAAGTAATTTACATTTATACTTATGATTTTTTTTTATTATTGTGGTGCCCAATAACATCTTATCCATAGAAAATGTTGCATATGACATTTTATGTTTTTCTACACGGAAGCGCAAAAGGAACCGTATGTGTAAAATAATATGTAGTGTGTAAAATATAAATAAATTTAAAACTAAATTTAAATAAATTAGTATACATAGTTAATTCCACATTTCCATCATATTTTCAAGCAATCATCTCCTTTTCTTATTATTTTTTTAATATCAATTATCTCCAATTTTACTGAATAAATTTTGTTTGCAAGTTTTATGACTATATCAAAATTCCGTTAATAATGTAAACTTTCTTCTCATTTTAATGTCATTTAACATAGATTTCTCTAAATGCTTTATTATTTTGTTGATTAAAGTCACTTTCATGAAAATTCATGAAAGCTTCAATAATATTTAGCGATTATTTAAGATAATTTCTCTTGCAAAATTTCCATAAAAGTAAAGATTTTTTTTTTGCCTAAGATAATGCTCAAAACCTTTTTATGCAATTTTTTTTATTCCTATACTTAGCAAGAAATTGTAGTAGCATCAGTGTTAGAAGCCAATATCGCCTCTGTGTCTATGTATCCTGAGGGATATTGGGTCAGCTCTAAGAACAAAGATAACGTATTACCTCAAGGTTAGAATATAGGACTATTAATGACCTTTGAAAATAACTTTTGCCTACTGAGGTCACCTAAAATTTAACGGAAATGACCCCATCCCCATGCTCCCAGAATTCTGGAGAGATATCCGAGTAAATAGGAAAATTACTTTTTGTCGTGCAACTTGATGAGAGTGGTGATTTGTTTTCGTCTATTCGTCTTAGTTTTGATGTTTTTGCTCTGAAATTTCATAAATATTATAAATCGGTAAGCATAACTGTTACTATTAATAATTTTATATTTATCATGTATTCAGTTCGTAAGATTGTTTCGTGCATTTCAAAATTTATTTAATAGCTCGTGAAAACCTTTGCTCTGTTGTAATTAAATTAGTAGGCTTCCATTTGTATTTTTTATTTGTGTACACTTTATCTTCATTTAAGTACAATTGAACAATTTTACGAATTGAAGTCTTTTGCATTTCATTTCCGTATTTAAAAAACTTCACTTTCAAGCACAAACATGAAATAATTTCCATCTATAGAGACACATAAATTACAAATTATAAATAATAACTTTCTTTTTCTTAACCCGATGTCGTTAAAAAACGGGATGATTGGACGACTTAGCTTTATTTGATTGAATATTAGAGTGATCCTTATTTTTGAGGTTTTAAATTCTTTGCTTTCACCCTTTAAATTTGTTCCATTATATCCAAAAATAATTCTTGTAAAATTTAATCACTAACAAATAATATTTATAGGTAGCTCAAGGAAGCATAAATTTCATAACTGATTTGTTGTCATTTCGTTGTTTTCTTCTCCTTTTACTTCAAAAAATATCTTTAATCCCAAAATTAATAAAAATATTTCCATGTAAAGAAATTACTTATTTGTACTATAGAATGCATAAAAGCATTTGTAAATGAATTTGCTTTGTTTACCTTTATTTAGATATGAGTGCTTAAATAAATATATATATATTAATCCAGTGTTGAATTCAGAGGACACCCCCCACCCCCGGAACATTTAAATGTCCCCCTCGAAAGGTTTTAGTTAATGGACAAAAGTGCAATTTCCCCACCAGAACTCTAAAATATTCTTGCGGGGGAACAATTGAGGATTAAAAAGAAAAATAAATCTATCAATTCGCCCGCCAGACAAATATCTTATGGGAGATTCTCAAAAGGTGGGACCATTAAACGTTAACTATATGTAATTTTTAAAATTTTCAAATTTAAGGCCAAATTTTTTTTAATTTTGTCTATAAATATAATATATAAATATTTTTAATAGTATGTCTACAAAATTATACACAAACATTAAAAGACAGCAACTATTCTGGAAAATTAATTATTAAAGCATGAAATTAGCAGTTGTGTACGTTACAAATTTTGGACATTTTTTCGCACGTACGTTACAGATTTTGGGCGTTGATCTTAGTATTTAAAAAATTCTTAAGACTAAGGAAGTAATTAATGTGTCTGTATACATATATATATGTATAATTAACTTTTTGTTATCCAGTAATAATAATAATAAAATCAAATGCTTTGTTACGTACGTTACTTTCGGACATAACAAAATACAGAGAAATTCTTTGTAGAAAAGTCCTTCTATCTTCAAAAAAAGCAATAAATCAGCCTGCCATCTCTTAACGAAATTATCAAAAAATCATCCGTTTCCTTTATGCATTCGTTGTTTACCATTAGAACCACCTGGAAAAAAGTTAACATTCTTTTTCTTAATGGTACATTGGAGCAGTTAATGTTATGAATGTCCGAAATTGGCCTCTTTAGCATATAATAATAAAATTTTAAGATATTTATACAAAGCTTTTACAAAAAATTATGTCATTTTCTGTCTCTGAATAGAATTAAAAACTCAATGTAAAAAAAAATATATATATATATATATATATAGTCAATGATAATTAAAGTTATGTTTGAAAGGCTTAAAGTTATGAATTGTGTCCAGTGTCCACCTTTTGAGAATCGCCCTTATATAGAAGGCAAACTGCTTACATATGTTTTTAACTTTTACAAAGAGTGGTCTTTAGGGAGCTAATCAAGAAATTTAAATAGAAAGATTTTAAAGAGTTTAAAATAAGAAAAAATGTGAATTTTTTAAAAAGTGAAGCTTTTATCATTATCTGATTTTTTAGGGAGGGGATAACAAAAAAAGAGATAAAATGTTGAGATGTGGCATGCTAGTAACGCGGCGACACTCGGAAGCTAAAGTTAAACCAATGGCACCGTTCTTTCCAAATTTTTTGTTTGCATTTTAACATTTTTAAATAATTTCCCCATCCCCCATTTTTGCATATCTGAGGTTGATTTAATCGTTTATTTTCGTACTTTTTCAATGTCGGTTGCACTTTCCACTTTTGAGGACCAGGGCCGAAACTAGTTTTTTCTGTACCTGGGGCAAACATGGATTTTAGTGTCCCCACCCCTCCTACTCCGCAACATATATTTACAAAGATAATTTTACTAATTTTCTAATAGCCGACTTATTTTAAAATATAAAATATATAATCATAATATATGTAATGCTGAACTATGTAATATGCTTTGTCAAATATTGATTCCTTGAAATCTCGTAAACAGAATCGAAAATAATTCCGCTTTATACCGGATCCTTATGCCATATCATCATTCTTCTATGCTTTGGCATACCCCAGGCAAGACAAATTTAACAATACGAATGCTGTGCTAAACATAGACATGAGAAAAATCGACAAACAAAATCCTTCATTTGGCGCCCCTTCGTTCTGGCACTCGGGACACATGCCCCCTCTGCCCCGCATTAAATTCGGCCCTGTTGAGGACCTTTTCCTTTTTGGAACAGCTTACGAAAAGATTTCTGAGGCAAGTCCTAAAATTATGTCCCCTCCTTCACTCTGAGAAACCCAAATAATGAAAAATCTCAACTTTTTTATAAATATCTCAGTCGTTTGCTTTTATTTCACCCGTTTTAAAATTTCTGCTCTTCTGGATTTATTTTTATTGTTTGTTTCTTCGGTTACATCCAAAGGCCACTCTCAGTAAAAGTTTATATATATGAACAACCGCCCTTAATCATAAGCTATCTATATAAGTAGTTGAAAAAACCTTTTGATTGTATTTTCTTTTTCTTCAATATAAATAATAAACTACAAATAAATAAATACAATAACATAAAATAAAAAGTGAATTTATTTCAAATTTTCTAAAAATTTCATACGTGTAGGGATGAATTTTATTTCATGATAGTGACATTTTTTTTTCTCCCCAGAAAATGTTTTAAAATAAAATAAATAAATAAATAAGAGGTCTGAGAACAGACAGTTTTCTAATCATTCAAATGTTTAGTTATTCAACAGTTAAATTTGATAAAAGTGATATTTTTTATACTTGTATACATATTCTATAGTTTTGTTGTTGTTATTTTTAATAAATCAAAAGTACTGTATTGTATGAAAGGGAAATGCATAATAGTTGAACTCGAGAAAAGAAAAGAAAAATTAGAATATGTTTCTAATGCATTCAAAGAAGTTTTTGTTGATGAACCACCTAATTCCCCCAAAACTAACACAAGTTTCATTTCAAAAGTATATATGAATGATATACATGGAAAACAGTTTACCGATGAACTGAAGCATTTCCGTCATTTTCTTAGTGTAATGGGGCCAGATCAGCACTCGGCAGAGCCAGAAAAGTGGTATAAATTGCTGGTGAATAGTGACGGTTTGAAAGAAACATTTCCAAACGTGGAAAGCATTCTGAAAATTTTTCTCACATTACCCGTATCAAATGCAAGTGGAGAAAGATCATTTAGTGCTCTTAAAAGAGTGAAAAATTATCTACGATCAACTCTTTCTCAAGTACGTTTGAATAACCTTGCAATATTATACATTGAGTGTAATTCTCTAAGCTCTGTAAATTACGATGAAGTCATAGACAATTTTGCTGCAGCTAAAGCCAGACGAAAATTTTTATAACGTTTCTAAATATGCGTTTAGATATGGTTTAATTTAAATACAGGGTGTCTCATCAAGACAGCACAAACTCTGCACAGTGAGATTCCTCGCTTAAAGAACATAAAACAAGACCAACGAACTATACCTCTACGACCCATAGTTTTCGAGGAGATGCAAAAGAAAAGTATGACATAAGATGGGGTACAAGGAAAATTTTTTTTATTGGAAACATGAACATTGGTATCTGCTTATGTTTTCAGACAAAGATAAGTAAAATATCCACCGTGTATATTCAGGCATGCATGCTTACACCGTGGAATGATGTCAAGCCGTCGTTTGAATCATACTTAAAAGGCTGCATCTGATAGCTACTTTTTGTGTGCAATGAGCCATTCTACGGCGCGGGAATGCGTACCTCGATATGCGCGGTGGGCAGTTTGCTCCTCTTCGTCCTCAAACATATGCAAATACCAATTTCATGTTTCCGATGAAGTTTTTCTTTTTCTTGCACCGGATAACATGTCGTACTCTTCTTTCGCATTTTTCTCGAAAATTATGCGTCATAGTGATAAAGATTTTGGGGCATTTTTTTTATGTACTCCAAGCGAAGAATCTGGTTGTGTACAGTTTGGTCTTGATGGGATATCCGGCATAAAGTGAATTTTGTATAATTAACAATTAAGGCTTTCAATAAATTTTAATTAATTTGTAATTAATTAATGACTGTTTATTGCTTTAAAATTATAAATATACCCAATTTTTCAGATGCCCCCCCCCCCGCCAAAAAAAAGCTTCTGTGAGAGGGGCCCCTTACTTCATAAATCCGCCACTGCAGATACCTTAAAATAAGTTTAAGTACTTTATATACGACCCCTGAAAGCATAGCTGAAATCATCTGTTTTGAGTTGCAAAAAAGTGATATGTCATGCATTTCAAAGTTTTATAACTCGGTCAATTTTAACTTTAGATGAATGGGACTTTTTTTTGTCTTACTTGTTAGTGTCACAGTAAATTTTTACAAAGTATCACTTATAGGACAGGGGGACCGTATAAAAATTTAAATTTCGTAATTTTTAAATAAATATTTTTCTTGACCCAAGTCGCTTTAAAAATAATTCTTTACCTTATTTAAACCATTTTTGTAATTGGAAGTATGTATATAAGACTAATGGTTGTGAAAATAAAGGTCGGTCAGGTTATACGTGGACACACTGTATACATATACACTATATTCCCAAAAGTGACGGGTCACTTGTGATTTTAGACGTTTTGCTAAATATCTAGAATATTGCATGAGGAATTATCCTGAAACTCCAGGTGTGTAAACAGAATATTACAGGTCATACATTAACATGAGGATTTTTTCCCGAAACCTCATAGGGGGCCATCAACAAATTGAAAAAGAACGAATATCTTTTGGATAACCCTGTAAAAACTAATGTAGCAAAAGCGTTCAAACTGTAAATTATGATTAAGCGCCTTATTGTAATAGACTGTGTTTATTTTTATGAGGATGGTATGTATACTTGTAGAGGAATTAAATTTTTTATAAAAAGAGTCCCACATTTTGCCAAGTTTTTTGCTTATAATTTGTAGGGTTCTTAATATAAAAAAAAGTTCTTTTCAGAAAATATGACAAATAACATTGTACACAATACCCTGCAATTAGAATTAAAAAAGAATAAAAATTGTATGAAAAATGAGCACGTTTACTAAATAATGATTCACTGCGCATGCTCGATTGTAATCAAAATATAATTTGCATAATGTGTTATCTAAATGTATAGAGCAACTTTTGAGAAAGTCTCAAAAACATAGTTTGAAAAGTATACGTGGACACACTGTATACATATATACCTGGGGTGCACTACGAGATATTTACTATAGAATATGATGCGCATAGCATTCATCATTGATATATATGGACACACAAAATAATTTAGTTACGTAACTCACCTGATCTCACCTTTTTGGACGTTTTCGTTTTCGGCCGAAAATAGGAAGATTGTCTAAATCCGGTTTCGGTCTTAAAAACCTGTTTCCGTCGATCCCTACTTATATTTTATGACAATAGAGTAAAAACTATCCTTTATTTTTAAATCTTTTGACTTTCTTATTTAAAAAAAAAAAATCTACAAATATTAATAACACATACTGGACAATTGCACCATAAAATGTAATAAATTAAGACACGATCTTGCTTAATAGTACACAAAACACGAACTTTAATAAGCTATAAGTTAAAATAAGTTAAGTGAATTTAACTTATAGCTTATTAAAGTTCGTGTTTTGTGTAGGGAGATTCTCAAAAGGTGGATCATTAAAGGTTAATTATATGTAATTTTTAAAATTTTCAAATTTAAGGCCAATTTTTTTTAATAGTATAGTATTTTGTCTATAAATATAATATATAAATATGTTTAATAGTATGTCTACAAAATTATACACAAACATTAAAAGACAGCAACTATTCTGGAAAATTAATTATTAAAGCATTTAATTAGCAGTTGTGTACGTTACAAATTTTGGACATTTTTTCGCACGTGCGTTACAGATTTTGGACGTTGCTCTTAGTGTTTAAAAAATTCTTAAGACTAAGAATGTAGTAAATGTGTCCTATAATTGTATGTGTATATATATATATATATATATATATATATATGTATAATTAACTTTTTGTTATCCAGTAATAATAATAATAATATCAAATGCTTTGTTATGTATGTCACTTTCGGACATAACAAAATACAGAAAAATTCTTTATAGAAAAGTCCTTCTATCTTCAAAAAAGCAATAAATCAGCCTGCCATCTCTTTACGAAATTATCAAAAAATCATCCGTTTCCCTTATGCATTCGTTGTTTACCATTAGAACCACCTGGAAAAGAGTTAAATTTCTTTTCCTTGGTGGTACGTTGGAGCAGTTAACGTTATGAATGTCCGAAATTGGCCTCTTTGCATAAAATAATAAAATTTTAAGATATTTCTACAAAGCTTTTACAATAAATTGTGTCATTTTCTGTCTCTGAACAGAATTAAAAACTCAGTGTAAAAAAAAAAATAATAATAAAGTCAATGATAATTAAAGTTATGTTTGAAAGGCTTAAAGTTATGACGTGTGTCCAGTGCCCACCTTTTGAGAATCGCCCTGTACTATTATGCAAGATTGTGTCTTTATTTATTCTACAAATTTTATTTATCCAAGTAATAGTTGTGCATAATAAAATGTTTGTTTGTGTAACTTCATAAGACAAACATCAAATATACTTAACTTAGAGTATTTACCACATTTTTTAGGAATTTAATTTTTAATGAAAACTAATCAGTTAATGTATTTTTTTTTTCAATTTTTTTTATTTACTTCTTATAATACTTTTTAAAGAAAAAAAAATCTATTTACTTAAATTCGAAAAAAAAAAAATTTCTTTATACATAAAAAAAAAAAATCTACAATTTTTTTTATTCAAATAATAGTTGTCCGTAATAACATTGTTGGTTTATATAATTTCATAAAATAAACATAAAATATACTTAGAGTGTTTATCACATTTTATAGGAATTTAATTTTTAATGAAAACTAATCAGTAATGTATTTCTTTCAAAAAAAAAAAAAAAAAATCTGTTTATTTCTTATAATACTTTTTAAAGAAAAAAATCTATTTCCTTTTTTTTTTTTTTTTTTTTCTTATTTAAAAAAAAAAATCTAAAAATTTTATTTATCCAAATAATAGTTGTCGTAATAAAATGTTTGTTTATGTAACTTTATAAAACAAACAACTTAGAATATTTATCACATTTTATTGGAATTTAATTTTTAATGAAATCTAATCAATGTATTTTTTTCAATTTTTTTTTCTCTTTACTTTCTATAATACTTTCTAAACAAAAAATCTATTTACATAAAAAATCTTTTACTTTCTCATTTAAAAAAAAAAAAGCTTTAAATTTCATTTATCCAAATAATAGTTATGCGTAATAAAATGTTTATGTAACTTCATAAAACAAACATCAAATATACTTAATTTAGAGTAAGTATAACATTTTTTTAGGAATTTAATTTTTAATGAAAACTAATCAGCTAATGTATTTCTTTCAAGGGGAAAAAAAATTTCTGTTTACTTCTTATAATACCTTTTTAAAGGAAAAAATCTTACTTTTTAAAAAATTCACTTAATTTTAAAAAAAAAAAAAAAAATCCACAAATTTTATTTATCCATATAATTGTTGTGCTTAATAAAGTGTTCGTTTATGAAACTTCATAAAATAAACATAAAATATACTTGACTTAGACTATTTATCACATTTTATAGGAATTTAAATTTTAATGAAAACTAATCAGGTAATGTATTTCTTTCAATTTTTTTTTCTCTTTACTTCTTATAATACTTTTTGAGGTGACTTCCACCGTTCTACAATAATAAACATTTTTTAATTAACAAGTAGGCGACAGATGGCGCCACATACGCTACTTTGAAAAGACCTTTTGGAACAGAAGAGAAGAGAGGCAGTTGTGAACTGATCGTCGCTGTTGTTGCACGCGCTAAAAAACGATTGACTCCACCGCTTATACAATGTGCATGGCACATGGAGAAATTCTTATCTGTTAACTTATTTTTTTATTTGTAATTTCTAATTAAATGAGTGTGTAAATTAGCAAGTTTATTATTAAGTCTGAAGTACGCACTGCTATCATTATGATAGATTTATAATTAAACGAGATTAAAACGGATTGAATATCCGTAGTGAGGAGCTCGATCTAATGACATCCTCAACTGGTGACTGGACTGAAACAAGCCCTTCTGATCGCTTATGATGGAAGTTTACCAGGTGTGCAAAGTTGCAAAAATCAACGGTATGTGCCATTTTCTGTGTTAATATGTGGTATTCTCTGGCCAACTTATTTAATTTATTAATGATTTTATATAGTTAAAATTTTTCGAGCCCAACGTCCTTAATGTTCAAAATATTATTGCTAAATTGTGTATTTATTTAATTAGTGCTCTATCTATCATTTATTGCCCAATTACACTTTCACAATGCCTGATGATAGTATTGCTGCTCCGCCAGAAAATCTTGCTAGGGTAGCTGTTAAAATTCCTCCCTTATGGAAAAGTAATATTTCGGTATGGTTTGTACAAGTCGAAGCAAATTTTGCCGTCGCGCAAGTAACAAACGACGTTACAAAATATAATTATTTATTATCTGCTATCGATACTGATACTTTAAGTGCAGTAACAGATTTAATTCTAAATCCGCCTCAGGATGATAAATATACTGCTTTAAAAGATAGACTAATTAAAGAATTTTCTGATTCGCAGTCTCAGCAAATTCGTAAATTACTTTCCGAATTAGTGTTAGGTGATAAAAAGCCTTCTGTTTTGCTGCGGCAAATGAAAGAATTAGCGCAAAATTCAGTTTCCGAAGACTTTCTAAAAACAATTTGGCTAGAGCGTTTGCCGACACATACACAAGCGATTTTGTCAGTTTCAAGCGCTGCTTTACAGGAACTAGCAATCTTAGCTGACAAAATAAATGAAATTAAATCGGAATCTGCTGTGTATGCCGTTTCTAAACCCGTTGAAACTTCGCAAAGCGAACAAAACGCAGTCTCAAAATTACAAACGCAGATCGACCAATTAACACTGCAAATTTCAGAATTATCCAAAAATGTGTTTAGGCGATCGATGTCTCGCGGGCGGCCGCATTACAGAGAAAGGCACTATAGTCAAAATAGACGGTTCAGGAGTGCCGATCGTAAACAAGATTCATCTGATTCATCCTCTGGTTTATGTTATTATCATCATAAATTTGGTAGTGAAGCAAAAAAGTGCCGCGAACCTTGTACTTTTAACGAAATTCAAAAAAACTAGTGGCCGCTGCTAGGTCAACAAGCGAAAATACCCTTGGCGTAGCAGCATTAGAACAATGTAGATTACATGTTTTTGATAAAAACTCGGGTTTAAAATTTCTAATTGACAGCGGTAGTGATATTTCTTGTATCCCCGCCTCAAAGCAGTTAAGTAAACAAAACCCTTCTAATTATCTTTACGCTGCAAATAATTCCAAAATTCCTGTTTATGGAAACAAACTCATGGACCTAAATATTGGCTTGAGAAGGAATTTCAGGTGGTCATTCGTTATTGCAAATGTCTCTTGCCCTATAATTGGAGCCGACCTTTTAAGACATTTTGCTTTGCTTGTAGATTTACACAAATTCCGATTAATTGATTCTGTAACTGGATTGTCCACTAAAGGTGAACTCACTTGCACAACTCAGTCCCAAATTAAACTGATTTCTGAAGACATGGCTTTTAAAACTATATTTGAGGAATTCCCAGACCTCTTAAACCCCATTCCAAATTTTAAGAAACCAACATGCCATGACACAGTTCATCACATAGAAACTACGGGACCTCCACTTTATTCCAAACCTCGCCGCTTACATCCAAAAATTTTAAAGGAAGTTAAAAAAGAATTCCAATATCTTATGGATGAGGGTATATGTCGCCCTTCAAAATCTCCATGGGCATCCCCTATTCATGTTGTACCAAAACCGGATGGTTCTTACAGAGTTTGTGGTGATTATCGACGGTTAAATTCAGTAACTCTTCCGGATCGTTACCCAATACCTCACATTCATGATCTTACAAATATTCTCCATGGAAAGAAAATTTTTTCAAAACTAGATATAGTCCGCGCTTATTTTCACATTCCTGTAAATGAAAAAGATATCCCTAAAACGGCAGTAATAACTCCTTTTGGAAGCTTTGAATTTCTGTATTTAAACTTTGGGTTAAAATGTGCAGCAAACACGTTTCAAAGATTTATTAACGAAGTTCTTTACGATCTTCCATTTGCTATTGCTTATTTAGATGACATTTTAATTTTTTCGGAAAACGAATCTGAACACCTAGAACATATACGAGCTGTTCTGAGCAGACTTTCTAAATACGGACTAAACATAAATGTTTCAAAAAGTGTTTTCAAACAAACTAATGTATCATTCTTAGGGCATGAAATTTCTCCAACCGGAATTCGGCCTCTTCAATCCAAAGTTGAAATTATTAAGCAATATCCGCGACCAGAAACTCTTTTGGAACTTCGCAAATACATTGGATTATTCAATTATTTTAGACGTTTTTGTCGCAATGCTGCAATTATTCTCGCACCCTTAACAGATTTGTTGCGAGGAGCCAAAAAGAAAGATTCAACCCCTATTGATTGGTCTGAAAATGCTATAAATTCTTTTGAAGCTTCAAGAAAAGCCTTAACTGACGCAACTCTTGCATTTCCTACAAACGATGGCCAATTAGTGCTTCATTCGGATGCTAGTGATTTTGCTATTGGTTCTACATTAAGTTTAGAAACAGAAAAGGGCCTAAAACCACTTTCATTTTTTTCCAGACGTCTAAATGAAACACAATTAAAATATTCTAGTTTTGATCGTGAGTTGTTAGCGATTTATGAATCGGTTAAACATTTTAGACACTTTTTGGAAGCCCGTCAGTGCACCATCTACACTGATCACAAACCTATTGTTTATGCATTTAAAAAAAGAACTGATAATTACACTAACCGACAAAGTCGGTGGTTATCATTTATATCAGAATTCACCACTGATATACAATTTGTAAATGGAAACCAAAACACGGCAGCAGACGCACTATCTCGAATTAATGAAATACAAATGCCTACTCCTATAGATTACAACAAGTTAAGTATCGAGCAAAAAGAGGATGCAGAACTTAAAGACCTTATGCAAAGCGGTCAATCCAGTTTGGAACTCAAATTAATCACCCTTCCTAATTCTACAACAGAAATTTATTGTGACATTTCTAGAGGCAAAGCACGCCCATATTTAACCCCTAACTTTAGAAAACAGGCATTTTGGAATTTACATGCACTTTCCCATCCTGGAACTAAAAGTAGTGTAAATCTATTGCGACAAAGATTTATTTGGCCTTCCCTAGCTAAAGATTGCCGAACTTGGGCTCGTGAATGTTTGGATTGTCAACGCTCCAAAATCACTAGGCACACGAAAACTGAGTTGGGAAAATTTGACCTTCCAACAGATAGATTTTCACACATACATTTAGATATAATTGGGCCTTTACCAGAATCAAATGGTAAAAGGTATTGTTTAACTGTAATTGATAGAGCAACACGCTGGCCAGAGGCATATCCACTAAGTGACATAACGGCACAATCAGTTTCATTTGCACTTCTCTCCGAATGGATTGCTCGTTTTGGTTGTCCTGAAAAGATCACCACTGATCAAGGCCGACAGTTTGAGTCTGAACTTTTTAAACAATTAGCTCAACTGCTAGGTGCTAAAAAGTACCGATCATCCCCATACCACCCACAGAGTAATGGGATTATTGAAAATTGGCACAGGCCCCTAAAATGTGCATTAAAAGCTAGACGAACTGAAAAATGGACCGAGGTACTGCCAACAGTGTTACTCGGGTTTCGTGCTGCACTGAAAACAGACCTAAAAGTTTCACCAGCAGAACTTGTTTTTGGGTCTGCACTCCGACTGCCTGGGGATTTTTTTGACGACAATTCCCTTATTAAAAGCCCTGAAGAATTGGTCCAGCGAAATACTTTTCAAAGAAAAAAATCTATTTACATTAAAAAAAAATTTTTTTTTTTGACTTCTTATTTTAAAAAAAACTATAAATTTTATTTATACAAATAATAGTTGTGTATAATAAAATGTTTGTTTATGTATTTTCATGAAACAAACATCGAGTATTTATCAGATTTTTTAGGAATGTAATTTTTAATGAAAAAACCTCCTAAGTATTTACTTTAAAGAAAAATCGGAATTCTTATTTTTCAAAATATATCGTGTTTATATTAAAACGTGTTTTATTTGCCTCTATAAAACAAAATCCACATATATCTGCAGTACTTATAAGATTTTTTAGGAATTTAAGGAATTTAATTTTTAATTAAAACTAATCAATTACTGTATTTCTTTTTTTATGTTTAATCTTATTTATTTTCTGTTTGTCTTATAATTTATAATGATGTGAAGAATACGAAAGCTTTTGTAAGCAAATATTTTTCACAAATATTAACCCCATATAAAAAATATCCCATCAAACGAAATTGTAAATACAGTGTGATTCATAATGAATGGGACAAAAAGAATAGCGCAATGTGACTGCCGTAATTGATTTATTCAGCCGAAACAAATTTATTCTGCAACTACAATTATACAAGTTTTATTTGGCAACAGGGGAAAATCATCGAATGACGAACTGTTAAACAAAATGTCGTCCATGCAGGAGAAAGCGAACTACTGCGTTTTCGAATATCCCAAAACCTCCTCGGTAACTGTTGTGCAAAGACATTTTCGCACGAAATTTCGTAAACAATCACCGCATCGGCATAACATAACATAAGCAGGTGGGTGAAGCAGTTTCAGGATACCGGCTGCTTATGCAATAACAAAAGTCCAGGACGAAAAGAAACGAAACCCGAAGTGGTTGAAAGAATTCGTTTTTACGGAGTCCCTCAAAATCCCTCAAAAACTTCCTCAGGACTTAGAGGAACTGAAGCAGCGGATAACTGCAGTGTTGAACTCCATCACAGGGGATATGCTATCACGAGTGTTGCAGGAGCTTGATTACCGTGTAGACATTTGTCATGTCACCGCAGGGGCACATATTGAACACCTGTAGAAACTTGAATAAAAGTAGTTTTGAGGTAAATTTGAATTTTCTAAATATATTAATTACAACGTTCACAATCATGTTTTCTTTTTGTCCCATTCATTATGAATCACCCTGTATATTGAATTCTCTATTTAACAAATAAATATCCCCTGTCTCAGAAATGAATCTATTTTAAAATATTCGCATTTTCACTCCCTTACTAATTATAAAAAGTAAACAGAAAATACGTAAGAAATGCATCATCTGATTCCTTTCATGAAAAAGTTAAATAGTTCATCAGTCTATGAGATTATTCAATGATCGGATTAAAATTTTTGATTGCCATTTCTGTCATACTGGGTCGTAAATCGTAAAAGGAAATTTTAATGGTTTCATTGCAGTCGTAAAAGCAGAAGGTAAATCCAATCACGGAACGCCCCGCCCACTACTGAACAATTTAGCCAAGATCATGACCACTAACTCCAGACACTGCTTTGTCGCATCGCAACTGCTTTCTTCTTTTAGACGTAAGTGTTTTGCTGTTTTATCTATCCAGCATGGGGCTGGACGGGCATCATAACTTTTGGACGGAGGGTGGGAGGGGTCTGGCGCTTGATATCGTAACGTGTCTCTGGAGGGGTTAGGGGGTTTGCTTTTTTGCTATTGTTAACCTTTTTGATCCAACCAAACTTTTCTTTAAATCATGTTTTTATGAAAAGACACAGCTATTATTAAACCATTAAATGTTTATAAAATAGTTTTATTCCAAAATTTGGAATACCCCAACTTTTGAAATTCCTTTCCTTCCGCCATGTGCGCACATAATTCGCTATTAGAGAAATCAGGAGCATAATATGTAGGAAATGATACCTGCTCTTACCATTGAGATGAGATAACAAGTCTATGGCTATATCAAGTCTATGGCTCTTACCAGTAAAGAAAGACAGAGAAAGTTGTCCACTGTTTTGTTGATAAGTTCTGCTTTCAAACACCCCGGGCAGGGGGCAAGGGCAAGAAGACAATATTACTTTTGAATGCATTGTGCAACAATAAACTATTATTAAATACTTTTAAATAGTAACTTTTTTAGATGTTATTGGATATAAATTTATTTCATATATTGCTATTTTATCCACTTCTTGAATCCGTAAAGTATGCGACTAATAAATGTGTAATCATATGTGTATATCTCTGAGGGCGTATAAACAGAAAGCGAAAAAAATCTAAAAATAAAATAATTTCTAAACATTGATAATGATATCATCGGGTGGAAGGAGATGGGGGTTCGACGAATGACATAATATGATATCCCGTATATGTATATGTATAAAGTTAGATGGTTAGGTTAGGCCGCTAGAAAACGCCAGCAGCCTATTGCAGGATTACTAGAGAAACTTGGATTAAAACGACGCATATCGAATTTATTTAAATATATGATTTTTATATAATCTTTATGGTGTGAATGTTTAATTTAAAATTAACTTGTGTTGATCAAAAAAGATTGCAATTTACAGGTATTTGAATGAAAGAAAAAGCGAATATGGTTTAACAAACAATTATCAAGGATTATTTTTTCGTAATTTAAATTTTCTAATGAAGATAAAAGCATGTGGTTTGCGGTATTTAACGCTAAAAACTCTGTATTTTTTTTAAGCCAATAAAAAAAAGATTGCAATTTTTTTTTGAGAATTTTTAGACCCGAACCCCCTTAAATATCTCATGAAAACAAATTTCCTGCATATTTTGCCGTCTGTTTTCTTAATTTAATTGATACAGCACTTAGGTGACTAAAGTTCATGCTTTTCCTCATATTTAGTTTTTCGTACTTTTAATAATTAGCAATTCCAATGTTATTTAAAATAAATATTAATGTATTTATAAGGAAGAACTTATAAGAATATAATTTAATAAAACCATTTATAAAATTGTAGTTAAATTATAATATTTTAAAAATTTTCTTGGAAAAAACGCAATTTAAATTTGAATTACCATCGTTAGTTATTCGCCCCCGCCCCTCTCTCTCCGCACACATACACACTAAGGGAAAAAATATATGTATGTGTTACTTTATTCAAAACTTTTAAGCCCACCCAATGTTTTTGAAAAGTTGACGCTACTGGACCTGGTTTAGAAAACTCTTTCTCTATTAAAATATCATAAGTAACACAAAACACTCATTTGAATGCTTTCTTTTAAAAACTAATTTTAAGTTATGTCTGTGAATATCGGCAGATGCTGTAAATTTGATGTACGACATTCAGCTACTTTGGAAATATTGGCCAATATTGGGCGGGACATTGGCCGATATCTTTGTGTTACCTGAGTAAATTTGATTTTTAACTTATTAAAAGACTAAATTTTGACGAAAATCGATATGGAGTTCAGAAAAAAATCTCTAAAAAATTAAAAATTCAAAGAATTAGAAAATCTATACACAGATTTGTTTGTAATAAAATTTTAAGTGATTAAAATCCAAAATCGAGGAAATATCTCAAAAATTAAGATGCACGGACCATTTTAAAATTTCTTTTTATAATTTAATTTTTTTTTTAATCTTTAACTTATAATAAGATTAGAAATTTATTGTAGGCTTATGGTAAACTGTATATTTGCACAATATTTCATATATCTATGATGAAAATAATTAAAAATAAATAAAAATAAATAAAAAAATACGTCCACCAATGAAATTAAAAAAATTCTTTTTTCAGAATTTAATAATAATGATAATAATAATAATATAATAATTTTCTCTGGTAAACATACCTATCAGTCATTCTTAAGCATTACGTCACGAATTCTAATATTGTATAATAATTAGGATTTCGCAAAATTTATATAATTTTTAAAATGTCAAGTTATTAAACTATTTAAAATAAACACGAACGTTAAAGTTATAACTATGCGTGCTAAATAGTACCTCAGTTTTCAAGAATGGGTTTTAATCTTATTTTACTGTAACATTTGAGTCAGGAAACTTCAGATTATGGAATATATAAATATCTCTACGCTAATAAATTTAGCACACATTGCCGTTAAGATTCTACACAGAGAGAAGTGGCTAACATGTTGACAAGATATTTTATGTACGACTCTAAGGTGTAACTTAGCCCATTGTTTTCTGTCTTATTTTGCATAACTCTAATGACATAATTACAGTTCAGTAACATACATGGGTCATTCCACGTAAAATGGGCAAAAATTTTAAAAAAGTCGTGGCCACATAGTAACCGATTTTTAATAAAATTTGATACACAGGTTCAATTTATATTCAAATAGATCTCTGCACAATATCTTCACAAACAATAAATTATTTTAGCAGTTTTGGACATTTCAAAAACTTGTGATAAATGACATATGTTCAATCGTCCAAAGTTGCAAGTTTGAAGTTCTGTATCTTGAAAACTATTTAACAGAAATGAATTTTTTTTTATAATATTGTAACCTCTGAAAAATCATCTTCTTATTTATTGAGTAATAATAATCTGGTAACACCATGATTATACTTTAATTGGGTGTAAAAATTGAAAATTTGTGAATTTTGAGAAAATTAGAAACGTTATAAAAATCAAAGGAATTCAAAAACATCTATGAAATTGATGTTAGATGTAGTATTACATATGAAGATCAAATTCCCCAAGTTTGAAAGTTGTCATTTCCTTCATTTCAGAAAAAACAAAATTACAAAATCATAATTTTTTCTCTTATGTATGAGCAAAAATATAAGTAAAAGAAAGGTCCGACATTAACAATATTGCACAGACATAAAGATCAATAAGTCCATGATATGCTCAAAAAAATTCAAGATTGCCTTTTGATTCCTAACATAGTTAAAATGGGTTCCAAAAGATAATATTTGTTACATTCCATGAGCTATTCCTCTTTGAATTCACGCGCATTTCTTGAAATCTTGCATGATTTCAAGGTGAAAAAAGTTAGTGCTGCCATCTACTTTTTTGTATCTGAATTTAGGATTAATATATATTTTTTTGTTCAACTGAATCATTTTTTCTACTTTAATTAAAAATATTCTTGAGGCAAAATTAAACTGAAAGCAAGAATAAAAGTTTTTATATTTAAAATATATACTTTTATCTATAATATCAAATAATTTAGAAATTTTAAAAAGCTTTCCTTCGCTTTCAAACAAGTGATAGAAATATTGCATTTTACGCTCAACATTTTGGACATTTTTTTTTTCATTAAAGAATAAAAAGGCAAGAATGAAAGTTTCGATATTTAAAATATTCAGGGCTCCCAAATGGTCAGCCAACTGAATACCAATAAAATTTAATAGAACATTTTATGGTAGGTTTGAGCTCGAATTAACTTCCAAAGGTATTCTGCGGCGGTTTGTAAGAAAACTCTAAAAAGAAATTTTTTCTAAAATAATATTGGTATTCAGTTGGCGAACCATTTGGGAGCCCTGAATATGTACTTTTTGCTATAACGCCAAGTAATTTTAAAATTGTCAGAGCTGTCCTTCATGTTTAAACGAGCAATAGAAATATTGCATTTTTTCCCTCAAAAATTTTCAAAAATAATTTTTTTCCTCATTACGGAATAAAAATACAACTACTAACTTACGCCAATCTGTTACCTATTATTCGTTCCTAATTAAAAATAATTTTAAATATAGTCTTTTCATTCCTAAGGCTGTAATCAAAATTGAATTTTCAAGCATATACACAAAACGTCGATTTTGCATCCACTTTTAATGTAAATTTTAATACTTAAATAAACAATCCTGAAATCTATTGTTTTACATTTACTCATAAATAGATATGATTTACTCATACATGGACTTTCATTAAAATCTGTAGCATGTCTGCCACAGCTGATTTGCTCATTATGTATGGAATGACCCACATAGCAAAGCTGAATAATGACACCTGTGAATGGTATGCGTTTACGAATAAAAATTAATTCTGGAATATGTCATAAGGTAGTCAGCTCGAATTTGAGAACAGCTCTAAGTAAAAGTTGTAAGAATTCTTTTGATTAGACAAAGGAGTACTCTTTTATTTCCAACAGAGGGAGGGGAGAGTGATTCAATAAATTAGTGCAATGTGCTTAGTGGTGTCTTAGAACTATTAATATCCTGACAAAATAATACGAAACGTAATTTTGTTAAACATAAGATTAATTTTCAGAAAGTTTTGACCCAATATTTATGTGCGCAGAAAGTTTTTGGTTTTATAATAGTCTGCATACATATGTTACTGTGAAAGACCGAAATCTGGAGAATGTCGACTTTCACCGGTGAATATCAACATTCACATAGTCGCTTGGTGTATGTCCAAAATATTGTTAAATATCTTTATTTCTGACTTACACCGGTGAAAGTCGACATTCACCATACAATAATGGTGAATGTTGAATATGTCGGAAATTTGCATTTACTTTTCCGTGTTTCAAGCTCGATCATTAATTTTTAAATCATAAAAACATTTTAATCGTCTTTAATCCAAAGGTATGCTGCACGCATATTCACAATGCCTACTCGGTTCGGATTCGACACAGGTATCTCCGTATATTTTTCTGGTATAAAATTTTGAATATTCTGAAACAAATATACAGACGATTGCTATCTCACTCAAGCTTTGAGTTATTATTTAACCGGTTGAGTGCGGAGGAGCGCGATAGCGCTCCTCTTGTAATGTGCCAAAATTTCAGGAAGCGCGATAGCGCTACTCTTGGTATGTGCCACAATTGCGGGAAGCGCGATAGCGCTCATTTTAGTTTATGCTAAAATTGCGGAGAGGGTGATAGTGCTCCTATTTGTTGTCTCAGTGTGGTGTGCATTTAAGTTGGTTACACTAGCGAACCGTGCGATTTCTGTATCTATCGTCGGCTTACAAGTAATTTTTTACTGTACAACCCATACACATTCGCATTTTTCGCATATGAGATTTTGGCACAAGATTTGTTCCGCACTCCAACGGTTAACCCCTTGAGGGGCAAGCAATTACGTTTGTGTAATGCTGAATTCCCACCGGAAAATTAAAAAAAATTATTTCAAAATAAAGAAAAGGAATTTTACCACTTTTTTCCATTAAAGTTAGAAAAGTAAATTTTTATAAATTTTTTCTGGTGCAAATCTTCATAAATCGTAGATGGGATAAAACATATCCCACCGCCCCTCAAGGGGTTAATGCATTTGGGGCCTAACTTCCTATTAAAGGGTCTCAGGACTCTTAAAGCTTTACAATTTTGGAAACTTTAAATTTTTACATGTTAAACTCATATCTTTTCTGAACATTTTGATATAATTATTTCCTTGAAATTCCCTTTAGAACAGAAGTTATGGCTTTTAGAATTATACCTGCTTAACCCCTTGAGGGGCAAGCAAAAATGTCTCTAAATATTGAATTCTCACCGAAATAATCGAAAAATTTTATTTTTAAATAAGGAAAAGCAATTTTTCAAAGATTTTCTTCCAAAGTTAAAAATATAAAACTTAGTAAAAATTTTCTGGTGAGAATCTTGTTTAAATTAGGTGAGATATATTTTAGCCCACCGCCCCTCAAGGGGTTAATAGCTGAAGCGGGGTTTCCAAAACTTTGAAGTCATTTCTCTCGAAATGACGTTTTTGGGCATAATGCACACGATATCTCAAAAACTTCTGATTTTTTTCATGACATTTTCAAAACACGTGTTTCTTATTAGTCTGCATAAACTGTACCTAACATTTCCTTTTTATTGTTAAAAAAATATTTTTTTAGTTGATTATACTGTTGAAATTTTCTAAATTTTGCATTAGTTAAATACAACTTTGTATTAAAAATATAAAAATGCTTTAAATACAAGTTTATTTAGGTTCAGAATGATTATTATAATCTGAAGTATAAGTAGATACCAAAATTTTCGTTCTAGGTGCAAAATTTATTTTGTAATCGTGCGCGTGATCTGTTATGCCGATTTTCTGCATCTTTCATCTCAATAAAAATTGTGTCTTAAAATCAAATACATTTTAAGATATTAAATGTTGAAAATGGTCTTTTTTTTCCGTTTTTTTCCAATTTTAAGAGTCCTCCTTAAGTGATCACGTCTTTCCAGTGAGTATTATTTTGTCTAAACAAGTAGTTTTGTTATTATCTTCATGTAATAATGATAGAATCCTAATTCTAGTAATGTATCCATTATCCATTCAATTCTCTGTCCTTTTTTTTCTTTACTTTTCTTTCTTTTTACTATGTATAAATTTTTTACTTAAGTTTATAAATTTTACATATTTAAAAGAGTGATTTTGCTGTGTTTCTGTTTTATATATATATATATATATAACAAATGTTTCCTCCTAGTAGCATATTTGCCATAAGAATTCTGATAATAAATAAGGCGAAGATTACTATTTGTTAATAAATATTATAAAAATCTAGAAAAGTAATTACCCGAAAAAACTGTTTCAGGTATATTGGTTATATTGGCCAATATTTTTAGTCATCGCTAACAGAGTTGGCAATTTAGCGGAAATTCTGGATTCAAAATAACTACCACTTTTTTTTTAATGGCAATTTCCATTGTATTTATTCGATGAAAGTCTGCCATTAAACAAAGCGAAAATTATTATTAAAAAATTCAGGTATTTTTTAAATATGAAAGTACGCTTAGTTTTCAATACTAATCGCTAACTTTTGAATTGAAATACCAATATTGATAAAGTATTAGGTTTACTTTGGAAATATTTGTTGTGAAACGTGAATGCTACATAAAGGTTGCTGTCGAGCAGTTATAGAGCAATGGACTGTTATTACTTTTCCGTAGGTTTTTATTATTTATTTTGCCAAGGGGCAATCGTTGAAATGAGCTTCTGATTTGAGAGCGAGGACGCTCGTTACAAACGTGTTACTCGGGAGACAATGAAGCTCAACTGAACGTTACATCATTTATCAGCTAAGTGGCGCTGATCACTTAATCAAACTTCGGGAGCGCACATACCGGCCCCCACTGAAGTATTCTGATAGTTCAATGATGCACAACAAGTAAATATGCAATAACATACGGATGATATTACTAATTAATGGTTACACATAAAGCACTAAATATAAATACAATAATAAGAAATAATAAATTCAATAGAAATAGGTTAAGCTTAATTGATATTTTCGTTATTTACAATAGGTAACACACAAAGGTTGGAAGTACTTCTTTTGTAAGTTCCGGATGGAGTCCGGACTATTACAACCCTAACATTGTCATCATTTCCCTTGATGATTTCTAAAATACGACCTACTATCCATTTACAAACTGGTAGGTCTCCATCTTTTACCAGAACCATCATACCTGGTGCAACATTTTGCTTTTTAAAGAGCCATTTGGATCTCTGCTGCAAATGGCTTAAATAAGAATTGGACCAATTTTTCCAAATTAATTGCACCATTTTCTGAGCTTTCTGCCATCTGTCGAGCACGTTTTCTCTTTCATTAATCAAATTTGGCTCAGGAAGAGCATTGGTTGGTCTACCAATCAAGAAATGACCTAGGGTCAAAACTTCATAGTCTTCTAATTCAGGAGATAATGGGGAAAGAGGGCGCGAATTGAGAATACCTTCAATTTGCGTAGTAATAGTCAAAAATTCTTCAAGAGTTAATTTCATAACCCCAATAGGTCTTTTTAAGTGGTATTTGAACTATCCGACTCCTCTCTCCCAGAGTCCACCAAAATTTGGGGAACGAGGGAGAAGAAATTTCCAGAGAACTTGCTCGGATGACAGAAAATTTGATACATCATCATTTTTTTTTATTTATAGAATTTAATAATCTCTTTAGTTCCGCAGATGCTCCAACAAAGTTGGATGCATTGTCACAAGAGATTGTACTACTTTTGCCTCTGCGGGCAAAAAATCTTTTAAGGGTTGCAGCTAATGCATTAGAAGTTAAGTCAGAAAGTAGTTCTAAATGCACTGCTTTAGTAACCATGCATATGAAAATGGCTACATAAACTTTATTAAATATTCCTTTTCTCTGGTTGCGATATTTAATAAAAAATGGACCGCATAGGTCAAGACCTGCATTGGAAAACGGTGGCCCTTGTATTACTCTTTCAGGGGGCAAATTACCCATTATTTGACTTACAATTGTAGGTTTAATTTTGAAACATTGAACACACTCGTGTACAACTTGACGAGCAATGTTTCTTCCATTAACAGACCAAAATATTTGTCTTACACTATTTAATAGCCCTTGAGGACCAACATGTAAGTCTCTTTTATGATAGTAAAGAAAGATAATTTTTGTCAATTTACTACTTGGGGTTAAAATGATTTGGTGAGATCGGTCATAGCTTAAATTTGAGTTGGCCAAACGACCACCCACTCTTAATAGATCATCTTTATCTAAGAAGGGATCTAAAAATCTGAACTTACTTTTTACAGGGACAGACATGCCCTTTTTCAATGCCGAAATTTCTGATGAAAAATACTCACCTTGAACACTCTTAATTAAGAAGTTTCTGGCAACCTTAAGTTCCTCTAAAGTTAAGGAACCTTTAAGTTTGACCGTATTTTTACAGTTGTGAACAAACCTGAAAATAAATGCTAACACTCTCATTAATTTAATATAACTGTTTGAAATATTAAGAAAAGAGTCATTAAAGTCATAGTTTATAACTGAAGTGAGAACCGGAACTGATTTTAGTTCCTTTAAAAATTGTTCTTCTTTCTTATAAGAGTCCCTTTGTGGACAAAAATTTACAATGTCTTGTTTCAGGAAAGTGGGTCATTCCCACCAGAGTTTGTTAGTAGCAAGCGATTTTGCATCTTGACCTCGGGATAACATATCCGCCGGATTCAGTTTTGACGGCACATATCTCCACTCGTAGTTTTTGGTAAGTTCTTGAATCTTAGACACTCTGTTCGCAACAAAGGTCTTAAGAAGGTGAGGCGATATGTCTATCCATGCTAGGGAAATTGTGGAGTCCGACCAAAGTATGACTTTGTCGATTTGAAGTTTCATAGCTCTAATTACCTTTTGAGCAAGTTGGCACAACAATAGGCAGGCTGAAAGTTCAAGCCTCGGAATGCTGACAGTTTTAATAGGGGCAACTTTACTTTTGCTGCAAATGAGGTGGCAAACAGGCGAATTTGAGTCAGAGTTCGATTGAAGATAAAGGGAAGCTCCGAAAGCTTTCTCACTTGCGTCAGCAAAACCATGTAAGATGATAGTTGATGCATCTTTAATAAAAATACACCTGGGAATTTGGAATGTTTCTATAAGAACTAGTGAACTGAGGAACATGTCCCATTCTTGAGCAACATGAAGTGGAATTTTATCATTCCAGTCGCACTTTAGCAACCATAGTTGTTGCATGAAGATTTTTGCACGGCAAATTACAGGACCGAGCAAGCCAAGGGGGTCAAAGAGTCTTGCAATTTGACTTAGAATTTCGCGTTTTGTGTAGTCAGAACTTCTGTTGACAATAACCTTAAAGTTAAATGTATCACTAGTGCAGTCCCATAGTATTCCGAGAGTTTTTGTTGAAACCTCTTCGGCATTTTGATTAAAGGGAAAAATTTGAGAATCAGGATTTATTTCTTCAACAACATTAGAACGCCATTTATGCAAGGCCATCTGACCTCTTTTGAAAATATCTGTTAGTTGTTTTTTAATTTCAAAAAATTCGGAAATGTCTGATGCACCTGACAGGCAATCGTCCATGTACATATCGTTCTTTACAACTTCGGCAGCTAATGGGAAATTGTTTGCTTCATCTACCGCTAACTGCTGGAGCACTCTAGTGGCAAGGTATGGACTACTTGCACAACCGTAGGTGGCCGTTTTCAGAGTGTAGATTTTGTTCGGTTCCTCCCTCCCTTCTCTCCACAATATTTTTTGGTATCTAGTATGCGATGGATTTACTTCTATTTGTCGAAACATTTTATTTACATCAACTGTAAATGCGAAAATATGTTTTCTAAAACGAATCATAATCGAAAAAAGATCATCTTCTATTATCCCTCCTTTAAACAATAAGTCGTTTAAAGACTTCCCATTAGTAGTTTTACAACTCCCATCAAAAACAACCCTCAGTTTAGTTGTAGTACTCGATGGTCGCAAAACACCGTGATGAGGGAAAAAATATCCTTTATCAGGATTTATGTCATCGGAGTTTTCTTCCATGTGTCCTAAAGTAGCGTATTCCTTTAGAAATTCTGAGTATAATTCCTTTAATTTGGGATCCCGCTCTAAACGGTTCCATAACTGATTTAATCTTTTAGCGGCAGTTTGTTTTGAATCTCCCAGAGAATTATCTAACATTTGAATCTTAAAGGGTAATTCAACAACGTATCTGCCGTCCGGTTTTCGATAGTGAGTCTTTAAAAAATGTTCATTACAGTAATTTAACTCCTCACTCACTAAGGGTTTTAATTCACTTACTTGCTCCAATTCCCAAAAAGAACTTGTTTCTTTTTCCAAATTTGTATAATCTGTTACAAAAAAACAAGAATCTGAAGATTCTCTTAAATTCGAGATAGAATTGCATACAGTGCCTGATATAACATGCCCGAAAAATGTTTCTACTAACATTAATTGCGAATCATCAATTTTAATCTTATTCGACCCTATTAATTCATAGAATAACTGCGCTCCAATCAGTGCATGTACGCGTTTGGGTTTATTCCAATTATTATCCACTAATTCTATATTCGACGGCAATTTTAATTTTGACGTATTTATATATTTAGGTGGCAGATTTGCAATTTTCGGAACTACTAACATATCTAATTGATAAGATTTAGTTTTGTTTTCATTCGTTAATTCTGTACTAACAAATGATTTAGCGTTTAAACATAAATCATTAAGTCCGGAAACGGAAATATGAGTTTTTTGTTTACGCAACCCTAACAAATTTGCCGCATGAGAGCTCAATAAATGCGAGCTCGAACAACTGTCTAATGCAGCAGTTAAAGGTTGAAATTCCCCAGAACCGTCCTTCAAATATATCACAGCTGTGTTTAAAATTACACATGATTTATTTATTTCATTTTCCTTCGCGAAAAATGTTTGATTATCAGGAGAGGGGGGAGAATGCAGGCTCCGATCAGTCTGGTCATCAACTCTGAATTGCTTACTGATATTATTATTTTCATTTAATGAATGAAGTAAAGTATTATGTTCTCTGCTGTCACAAGAAAGGCACTTATTTTTAGATAAACAAGGATTAGGTAGATGATTATTTAGACAAGACTGGCATAAATTGTTAATTTTAACAAGTTCAGATCTTTTCATCACATTCATTTGTTTAAATTTCTCACATCTATATAAAGAGTGTGAATCGGTACATCCTAAAATACATCCTTTTCTCTGTTTTGATTTTGTTAAAAGGGATTTTTCCATGTTTGGCTTAGTGCCAGATTTCCAGTTATTAGAAGGGAACTTTTTTTGTTCTTTTGATATAACAGTATTTTGAAGAATGCGACTTCGTTCTTCCAAAAAGCTTAGAAAGTTATTTAATTTAGGAATTTCGTTTTTAATTAATTTCATTTCGAAAGACCTTTTAATTTCAGGATCGAGTTTTTGAAACAAGATGTGCATTATTAAAGAATCTGAGAGTTCGTTAGACTCAAACTCAAGTAATTTTAATGCACGCAAATTACACTTTGTATTATCAATTAATTGCATTAAATGATTAGGAGAATCTGGTACTTTTGAAAAATTAAGTAGTTTAATAATATGGCAATCAATGACAGCTCTTTTATTTTCATATTTTTCTTCTAAAGACTGCCAAAGAGATTCGTAGGTGTCTTGGGCCGATTCAAGTCTTTTAGCACCACCCTTTAGACAGCCTTTTAAGTAGCATAACTGCTGAGTTGAGTTCAGATTTTTATTATTTCCGATAATGAACATAAATTGAGCTTTTTGAAATTCATCATATTTCCCATAAAAATTGGGTAGAGGTAAGTCTGGTATTTTAAAGTTACTACCAACAGTAGGATTTTCTTTTTTAATATTAGTACAGTCATATTTAGATATAAAAATGTTAATTTTTACCTCCGATTCTTCCAGTTCATCTTCTAGCTCAGTTGCTACTTCCAAAGACTCTGCTATGTCGACATCTTCCGGAAGCGTTGTATAGGATTCGATCAGGTTACGGAGTGAAGTTTTAATTTCCATAATAGAAACCTTTTTGCCTTCTAAACGCAATCGTTCTTCTTGCTGCTCTGATTGCGATTCCTTTAGATTGGTGCAATCATATTCGTTAATAAATTTCGTGATTTTGTTTAGTTTGGTTTTCAGTACACCACGTTGGCGATTTAAAGTAGTTAAAGTAGACATTTTTTTTATTATTTGCTGTGCTCCGGCTCGACGGACCATATGTCGAGCAGTTATAGAGCAATGGACTGTTATTACTTTTCCATAGGTTTTATTATTTATTTTGCCAAGGGGCAATCGTTGAAATGAGCTTCTGATTTGAGAGCGAGGGCGCACGTTACAAACGTGTTACTCGGTAGACAACGAAGCTCAACTGAACGTTACATCATTTATCAGCTAGGTGGCGCTGATCACTTAATCAAACTTCCGGAGCGCACAGTTGCTGTACATTGTAATAATCTCTAACAAAATTTCAATATTGTAAAAATTCTTACTCTATGTTGGAAATATTAATAGTAAAATCGCAAAATATTTTTTGAAAGCACTGCACAAATATGTACAAACTGTAAGTTGAAATATTTGACTGAAAGAAGATTTCATTTTTATAAGTTTTATTTTATCTCATTGAGACAAATAAAATATGTAGATTTTATTAACTTAAGCGAAAATTTTGCACATTAGGAAAAAAAAATTAATGTAACGGATAATGAATTCAAAGGCATTTAATCATCTGTTTTATTGTTGACTTCAGCCATACCTTTCACACTTTTACATGTATAATGTTTTTAGAATTAGAATACTGTCATTACTACATGGACATAATAACAAAACTAATGGTTAATCCCTTGGGGACGAGCGACACGTATACGTGCCGGAAATAGGCTTAAGGATCCTCGTTTTTCCTCACCAGTAAAATTTTACTGTAAAATTTGCCTTATTTAATCCAAGCATTTTCCCGATTTGAATAGGCACAAACTTCTGTTTTTTAAAACCGGTAGCAAAGTACTAAACATTTCGTAAAAGGCTCCCGTCGCGAAGGGGTTAAGGCAAAATAATACTAAATGAATAGACGTGTTCTCTTAATCGCTTGAGGGGCGGTGGAATGTATTATAACACCTCCTAATTTTAATCAAGATTTGCACCAGAAACATGTAATTACACATTTTATAACTTTGGTGGAAAGAAGTTGTAAAATAGCTTTTCCTTATTTATTTTTATTTTATTTTATTTTATTTTATTTTATATTCTGGTGGGAAATCAGCATTACGGAAACAATTATTTTCCCCTGAAAGGGCTAATGGGACACTTCACCCCGAACGAGTCAAATAACAATTTCATGATTCCATGAATCCATCAGCTTCATGTCATAAATACTTCAGACTATTCAATATTTAATACCAGAAAAATAAACTGAGAAATATATCTGCCCAATCCGAACCGAGTAAACATTCTGAAAATGCGTGCTGCACCTAGTTTTAGCAGAAAACATTTCAGAAAGTATTTGAGAGTACTGTTCTTGAAAAGAAACAAAAACAATTGTATTTTCGTTTACCTTCATTTAAGGGGGTCCGGGACACATTCAAAATTTTTTTATTTATTGAGTTAAAATTTTGAACTTTTTTTGTGATGGTTAACCATATCATTTGTAAACAAAATCAAATGATAAAACTTCTCATAGCTTTTTTAAAAAAATTTATGAAAAAAGTGGTATAACTTAAAATCGTTATAACTCGAAATATTATTTGTAGAATTTAAATTGTTTTTCATTTAAATAAACCGAAATATATATATTTTAATTTAGAGCCAGCATTTTAAAAAATATTAATTTAAAAAAAAAATAAAAATATTTAACGAAAAAATTACAAAAAAAGTGGTGCAACTTTTTTTTAAAAAATCATATTTTCAAAAGTAAATATTTTTTTCAAATATGCTGGCCCAAAAGTACAGTAAAATAATTGAAAAAGATATGTTCCGAGTTTCAACCCTGTATCTTTAACGGTTCTCGAGTTATAAGAATTTAAATATGAGAAATGGTGAAAAAACATATCATGAAGAAAAACGCAATTTCACAAGAACTCGTTTTCTTGACAACCATAGCTTGAAAGGCAGATTTTGAAAACAAACCAAAACGAAAAATTTAATATTTCCTGTTCTAATTAAGATAGAAACATGATTTAAACATCATTTAAAGCAGAAAACGGCAGAGAAATTTTAAATCCAATTTAAAAAAAAAATGAAAATTTGAAGATTTTTGTGTCCCGGACCCCCTTAATGTATTTCATAAAAAAAAAAAAAAAAAAAAAAAAAAAAAAAAAAAAAAAGATCACGACTCACTGAAGTATCCATTCAATATAAATTCGGATACTGAATAAAAAATAAATAAAATTTAAGAAAACGCTGCGTGCACCATCAAACCTAGCATAAAACTGACAAAGCTGACTGATTCGCAGTAGAACAAAGAATTTGGCCACAGACCGTAGCCTCTCTGTTAAAGACCGCTTCTCTTTTCGACCTCCACCAGAGCATATGTGTGATTGTCGACATTCACCGGTGATAGTCCGAATGTACAAGAATATAATCAAATATTTGGTCTTTCACCGATGTTTTTGGTATATGTTGACATTCACCGGTGAAAGTCGACATTCTCCAATTTCGGTCTTTCACAGTAACATATATATGCAGGGTGTTTCTTAACTCATGGTACAAACTTTAAGGGTAGGTAGAGCACACAGTAACAATCATTTATTGTATAGGAATGTATGGGACCGAGTGAAGTATTGAGGTAAAAACACCAGGGGGGCAATTAAGCCCCTTTTTTAATTTGCAAAATTTCTCATTCATACCAGAAAATTTTTATGCTATCCTTTTCTTGACATTTCATAATTACTTAACACTAAAATTCTTCTTTGAAAATTTTTGGTATGAAATCGAAATTTTTGAATTAAAAAAAAAAGCGCAAAACTGGCAAACTTATCAAACGAAATACACGAATAAAAAAGATAAAATGTTTATTTACAATATAGTTTACAAGTAAATAATAATGCATACAATAATATTACAATAAGTGTTCAAAATTGCGCCCACCAACTGTGATACATGGTTCGCAGCGTCGGTGGAACGATTGGCGTACACTTTTAAAGATGTCAGACATTTCCCGCACATGTGCGGCAGCTTCGGATATGCGAGATACTAGATTGTTGTCTGTGTCAACTGGAGTCTCATAAACAAGACTCTTCAGATGTCCCCATAAAAAAGAAATTAAGGCATGGTAAATCGGGAGATCGCTGTGGCCAAGGAACTGGTCCACTACGCCCAATCCATCGCGTCCCAATTGTGGCATTCAGGTAACCGCACACATCAGTGGTGAAGTGCGCGGGCGCTCCATCATGTTGAAACCACATCCGGTTACGAATGGCGATCGGAACATCTTACAGCAGTTCTGGTGAAACCTGTTGCAAAAAAATAAGGTAACAGCGACCATCCAGCCTTATTGGTAGTAGGTATGGGCCAATCAAATAATTATTAACAATACCCGCCCACAAATTCACAGAAAATCGTTGTTGACAAGCACGTGGCCGCGTTGCATGTGGATTATTGGTTGCCCAAAGATGGAAATTGTGCGCATTAAATACACCCTCGCGTGTAAATACTGCCTCATCTGTAAATAGAATATGAGCAGTAAAGTCTGGCTGCAATACATGTTGCTGCAAAACCCACTGGCAAAAGTTCAACCGCAAAAGATAGTCTTCGGGATTCAAAGTTTGTACACGTTGAAAACGGAAGGGATGAAATCGATTTTCATTTAACACTCTCCAAACGGTCGGATGACTCACACCTAAATTCTGTACAACAGCTCTTGTACTTGATTCGGTCCTTCCACTCACAAAATTCGAAATAATTTCTTCCAGGCTTGAACTGCGTAAAGCTCTTTCTCGCCCAGTTTCCTGTCTGGTGACGTGGAAAGAACCTATTTCAGAAAGCTGATGGAGTAAGCGCTGAAACATTCGATGATCAGGCATTCTTCTGCGAGGAAACTGCTCCTGATACATTCGTAGGACAGCTCTGGCGCTGCCATTTGCACGACCATACATGGAATGCAGGTCGGCTTTTTCGGCATATGTAAAGTCTTCCATGACGAATGATAGCGCAATTAAAAATGGCGATTTCTTCTACTTGAATGCATGGTATTGAAAGGCGACCAGCCACTTACTGCCCTCTACTGCCAGTGGAATCAACCAAAAACTCCATTTCTATTTCAAAAAATTTCTATTTCTATTTCTATTTTCAATTCAAAAAATTTCGATTTCATACCAAAAATTTTCAAAGAAGAATTTTATTATTAAGTAATTATGAAATGTGAATGAAAAATTTTGAAAATTAAAAAAGAGGCCTGATGCCCCCCCTGGTGTTTTTACCTTAATGCGTCACTTGGTCCCATACATTCCTAAACAATAAATGATTGTTACTGTGTGCTCTATCTACCTTTAAAGTTTGCACCATGAGCTTAGAAACACCCTGTATATGCATATGTTTGTGCATTATATTATTTTGCATTCAAATTAAAATAGTGGAAAACTTCATGCATATACGAATGAAGATAACTTTGTATGTCCTAAAATGTTACAAATTATTTAAATTTATAAATAATTTAAATTAATAATAAAGTTGCAATTACAAATTATTAATTAAAACTTAAAATATAAGAACACCATTAATCTGTCGTCTAAAAATCCATACGTATTTTTAACTACAAATAGCCTTACGAAAGAAGTGTTATAAAAGAAGCGGAACAAATTATTCTTTTTTTCTTAACGTAAGAAAATCAAGATTGGTGTTACGGCAAAAAGACAAAGAGTCTACCGCAGTAACTCATGCTCTTGCATGGGCAAATTTTTTTTGCGAAAGTGCGGTGGGAAAAATGGGACAAGGGGGCTGTCGTCCTCTAGAGCCTCTAGAATTACTATTTCTAGAATTATTATTTCTGGTAGTTCTAGTGTCCTCTAGTGCCATGACAACGAAGGGAAAATGAAAAGAGGACGTTTGTACTTGAAAAGCCTATTTTTCCTACCTCTAGTACAAAACAAAGATAAGCATTAGAATATCGAACATTATAATATACGCGGTTTCATGTACGGTCGTGAAAAAAAAAGTAAACACCCATTACTAACTCTGCAACTAATTTTAATGTAAGAAAGTTACTGGTACCAAACGATTGGTAATAAAGTCTACTTTTAAATCATGTATATAAAATTTGCTTAGGGAGCAACATGCAAATCAAAAACAGGACCAACTTTGATTTTTTTCAATGGCAACACCCAATTTGTACACTATATTTTAAATCTTCGGTTCAAACTATGCCTAGAAACGAAATTCCAAGTCTTTTGGATGATAAATTTTTGAATTATAAACATTCAAAATTGAGAACTTCTAATGTTAAATTACGTTTTCATATTTTTATTAATATCTCCCAAAATTAAAATCGTAATGTGATAATTTTTTGTGTGGCTATAATACTAAAAAATCCAAACATAAGTACATTGAATTCAATATTTCCGAGTGAAAAAGAGCATTCGTACGATAACTTTACCAATCAGTTTGGTTGTGTTAAAATAATAGTTTATAAATACATTGACTTTGTAATTTTAAAAATTTCATAATATGAACTATGAAATTAATATTCGAAAAAAATATGAATTGCAACTTACAATTTTTTTTTTGATAGATTTATATTTATTATGTCCAACTTGATGCGAATTCTCAATTTCTAATTTTCCCACCAAGTAGCTTTCGAATTATGAGTAAAAATATGATGGTTTAAGGTCTATGATAAGGCATAATTTGAAAAAAATATGTTTTAGTCATTTTATTGAAACATTTGGGCTTGCAGTAGTCGAAATATATTAATCGAGTAAAATACTCATATTGACAAGAAATAATACATTAATAGAAGTGACATAGTCATTCTGTAGCATTTTAATAGTCGAGTATCGAGCTTCAATTTGGATACAGCCCCTACAGTATGCTCATTTTTCAATTTCTACTATTAGTTCACACTCTCCCTATATCTATTTATATATCTTGTTCAAATTTTCAATCGTTAATAAAATACTTATTATTCAACCTATCAAGTTGAAATACATTTTTTAAAACTTGTACTGGATGACAATTGATGTTAATACAGATGTTTCAAATATTAATTCATTAATTCAATTTTAATTAATTAATTTTAGTTTTATATGGGAGACAAAATGGCGGCCATTGGTTATTGAACAGCATTTAATGCATCTTCATATCTGTAAAGTGGGTTACCATAGGGGGGGGGGGGCTGTTCTGTCGCCAAATACCGCCAACTTGGCGATATATCTCCCAATTTGGCGACCAAAATGAGTCGCCAAAAGGTACGCCAACTTGGCGATATCTCTAATATTTCGCCAAATTCCCATAGACTTCCATTGTAAACATCAACAAATTGAGATATTTTAATGCAACAAAAACTAATATTAGCTTAAGGGATCATATTAAATTTTTCTTTGATGACCTAAGTAGGAATTGACTTTAAAAACAAAATTTTTATATTACTTGTTAAATAATTAATTTATCGGAAACTAATCATACGAACTTCATGACAATTTGGATTTAGGCTAATTGAAAGGTGTAGAATCTATTTACGGTATCAAACTTGGGTATGACTATTGAAAGAAACAAAGTTTGGGTTAGTTTTTATATGTAGATGGCCACCTAAGCAAATTTTATATACATCATTTAAAAAAAGACTTTATTTCCAATCGTTTGATAACAGTAACTTTCTTCTACGATAATTTGTTGCAGAGTTGGTTCGGGGGGGGGGTATTTTTTTCCCCCACGATTATACTTAAGGGTGTTCTCAAATTCAAAAGGGCAACTTTCTGACATAAGTTTTAATTTATTTTTTTTTTCGAAAATGCATCAAACTAGCTGGTGTTGTTGTTCAGAAACTATGTCATTGATCTGTTTTTTCCATTTTTTTTTTTTTTTTTTGCAAGTGCAATAGATCTTTCAGAAAAGAGTGTCAAAGTGGGCGTTTTGAACCGAATTTCCGCGCGAAGGAAGAAATAACACTCAAGAGCGGGCGAAAAACGTGTTTGTCATGTGATCAAAATTCCTTATAACTCTATAGGTAATGGATTGCTCAAAAAATGAAAAAAACAGTTCAATTCCAAATCGCTTCCATGGCCAGGCTTTCCAATTTTATATCTTTCCGTTAAAAAATGAATTTGTAAATGTGTCAAAATGTTTTGCGCTTGTTGAGCAGAGCACAAGAACAGCCTTAATTGTACTGTACTACTCCTCCCTGGAATTCGGAGGACAGTATTCTTCCCTCCGGTTCGAGGTTATAAAAAAACCAGTTTTTTGGGAAAACGCTGAAAAATCACTCAATTTGAAAGCATGCTCTTGAAAAGTCAGTTATTTTTTATTCTGTTACTGAAACGATAAAAGTGTATGCAATAGATCTGAAGTAAGGAAAGGAATATTCGGCGATTGTGGAAATGCTGTGGAAAATTCGTCTGTACCGAAACTATGTGTATTCCAAAAATCTCGTTTCTTCCTTCGGAAATGTTCAACATGACTCACTGATTTGAGATGTACAGGCAATGAACCTCACTGTTTATAATTATCGATCATGACTGACTAAAGATGTGAGTGCAAATGATAAAGTAAGAAATGCATATATGACAAAATTTTGATGACTCTTTTCACTTGCTCGTTAAAAGCTGCAGATTTAACACTAATAGAAACTTTTTCGTTTGAAACCGCATAAGTGTTTCGAATACTCTTTGCGAAAGTTCTAGTACAACAGAGGATCATTCATAAAAATCATTATTCATTATAAAAGATAAATCGAGGCATGTATACCTAAATATTTTTTAATGAGATGAGATTCTTATTAGAAAATCATTTAATGTCGTAGATGAATTAATGACATTTTATTTATATGAAAATATAAGGCACAGCGAGCCAACTTGGGCCACACATGTAATTAATTAATAGTTATGTATATTTAATAAACAAGTATAATTAACGAATAATTATATATATTTATATTTATGTGTGTATTAATTACTTAAAAATATTTTTTTGACATCTTAGTTTTCGGCCGAATATAGGTAGATGACCAGGGGCGGATTCAGAGAATCGTTTTCTTTTGGAGGGGGGGGGGGGTGGCGATACCGAGTAACATATAATCAATATAGTGATAATTAGGGATGAACCGAATATTCGGTATTCGGCCATGTAACCGAATATTTGGTTTGTCCGAATATCAAACTAATCGGTATGCCGAATATTCGGCTTGGACGAATAAAAAACTATTCGGCCTGCCGAATATTCGGTCGAACCGAATACTTTAAAAAAACTTTTCAAACATAATTTTAAAAAACTTACACAATTTCTACTTTTAACTGTCAACTTATAAAGATATTCAGAATAATTAGAAACAGAATCATATTTAAATAAAAGAGAATATTTTAGGTAGCTTTCTTTACAAAAAAGCTACCTATTGCAGCCGTTCGGAGGAAAGCGATTTCAAAAAATTTTGGTATATTTTCATCGATCATGACCCCCAGACCCCGAAACCACCCTCCGTTCAAAATTGATATATATATATATATATCATAATAATTGACGGTGGCAGGTTATGTTTAATTAATGGTAATATATATATATATATATATATATATCTGACCTATGTCACACTGTAACTCCCGTAATTATGAACCGATTTCGATGTAATTCGGTGTGTACATAGTACATACCAATGTCTCGACCGAGTTCGTTGGCCAGCTTCATCCGCCGTTTTCTTTCAAAATGGCGGCCATTTAAAATTTTTAAAAAATTTAAAACTTGAAATGTGGTACCAAAAAATTAAAAATGGAAAAATATTTTTTTCTTATGTATTTAACCTTTATACAAAGATTCCGGAGCAGTTTTTGTTTCGTCTATATCTTAAAAAATGGCTGAGTTATAGCATTTTGAATTTCTAGCGTGGCTGACATTTTGAAACGTCCTGAATTTTGTCACGCGATAAAAGGCGTATTTATGAACCGATTTGGATGTAATTCAGTGTGTACATAGTACATACCAATCTCTCGACCGAGTTCGTTGGCCAACTACATCCGCCGTTTTGTTTCAAAATGGCGGCCATTTAAAATTTAAAAAAAAAAATTAAATTTAAAATGTGGTACCAAAAAATTAAAAATGGAAAAATATTTTTTTCTTATGTATTTGACCTTTATACAAAGATTCCGGAGAAGTTTTTGTTTCGTCTATATCTTAAAAAATGACTGAGTTATAGCATTTTGAATTTCTAGCGTGGCTGACATTTTGAAACGTCCTGAATTTTGTCACGCGATAAAAGGCGTATTTATGAACCGATTTGGATGTAATTCAGTGTGTACATAGTACATACCAATCTCTCGACCGAGTTCGTTGGTCAGCTTCATCCGCCATTTTGTTTCAAAATGGCGGCCATTTAAATTTTTTTTTTAAATTTAAAATTTGAAATGTGGTACCAAAAAATTGAAAATGGAAAAATATTTTTTCTTATGTATTTGACCTTTATACAAAGATTTCGGAGCAGTTTTTGTTTCGTCTATATCTTAAAAAATGGCTGAGTTATAGCATTTTGAATTTCTAGCGTGGCTGACATTTTGAAACGACCTGAATTTTGTCTCGCAATAAAAGGCGTATTTATGAACCGATTTGGATGTAACTTCGTTTATACATAGTACATACCAATGTCTCGACCGGGTTCGTTGGTCAGCTTCATGCGCCATCTTGTTTAAAAATAGTGGCCATTTAAATTTTTAAGAAAAATTTTAATTTGAAATGTGGTACCAAAAAATTAAAAATTGAAAAAATATTTTCTTCTTATGTGTTTGACCTTGATAAAAAGATTCGGGAGCAGTTTTTGTTTCGTCTATATCTTAAGAAATGGCTGAGTTATAGCATTTTGAGTTTCTAGCGTGGCTGACATTTTGAAACGTCCTGATTTTTCTCACGTAATAACAGGCGTATTTATGAACCGACTTGGATGTACCTTGGTGTGTACATAGTACATACAAATATCTCGACCGAGTTCGTTGGCCGGCTTCATCCGCCATCTTGTTTCAAAATGGCGGCCATTTAAAAAAATTGAAAAATAAAAAAATTTAAATGAGATACCAAAAAATTGGAAAGTGAAAAAGATTATTTTTGTATGTGTTTGACCTTAATACAAAGATTCCGGAACAGTTTTTCTTTCGTCTATATCTAAAAAAAAAATGGCTGAGTAATAGCATTTTGAATTTCTCTTGTGGCTGACATTTTAAAACGACCTGATTTTTGTCACGCGATAACAGGCGTAATTATGAACCTATTTGGATGTAACTTGGTCTGTACATAGTACATACCAATGTCTCGACCGAGTTCGTTGGCCAGCTTCATTCGCCATCTTGTTTCAAAAGGGTTGCCATTAAAAAAAATTAAATTTAAAATTCCAAATGAGGTATTAAACAATTGGAAAATGAAAAAGATTTTTTTATGTGTCTGGCCTTGATACAAAGATTCCGGAGCAGTTTTTGTTTCTGAAAATTTGTTCTTTTGTTTATATCTTAAAAAATGGTTGATTTATAGCACTTTGAATTTCTAGCATGGCTAACATTTTGAAACGATCTTGTATTTGTCACGCGATAACACACGTATTCGCCTATTTCGATGTAAGAAGGCATGTGGATAGTATACATCAACACCTCGACCAAGTTCGCTGGCCAGATTCATCAGCCATCTTGTTTCAAAATGGCGACCATTAAATTAAAAATATATATATATTTAAAGTGAGGTGCAAAAAAATTAGAAATTGAAAAAGGTTTCTTTCTTAAGCATTTGACCTTGATATAAGGATTCAGGAGCATTTTTTGTTTGTCTTTACCTTAAAAAATGGCTCAGATATAGCAGTTTCAATTTCTATTGTGGGTGACATTTTGAAAAATCTGATTTTTTGCATGCGACAGCACTCCTATATATTAACCGATTCCGATGTGAGTGAGCATGTGCACAGCAATTACTAAGGTCTCGACCAAGTTCACTGCTTAGCCTCATCCACCATGTTGTCTTAAAATGACAGGCACTTTAAGAAATTGCCGAATTTGGCAGCCAAATATATGTTACTTTAAAGAAAAGCAGCTTGGATAAAGCTGACTAATTTCGAGAAATTCTCATTCATTATATTGATAAAAATTAGTATTGAATCTCCTATATTCGGTTTCCACTAAATTGAGCTTCGTGTGTTTGAATGATATAATTTGGCTTTTTTTAAATAAGGATTATGAAAGCTACCTCTTCCTCCCGGCACTGGCCGGAAGGACTTTTTACATTATTTATTGGCTGTCTGTTAAGTATTATTTAAGAAAATTAACCAATCACGAGGATTTTCATACACTGTTAAAAAATTTTCAGCATTCTGGCAGGTCATTCGACCGTTTTCTGAAAAAACGGTTTCATAACCATAATTTAACTATATTCTGACCATAAAATGGCCAATAGTATGGTCAGAATAGTGTTAAAATTACGGTTGTGTAACCGTTTTCGGAAAAAACGGTCAAATGACCTGCCAGAATGCTGCAAATTTTTAACAGTGTAGGAATTAATTATGTACAAATGCACGTTCCTGAACATTGTCCAGTAAATAATCTGTTTCTGTCTAAGATTTTAAGAACAAGGGTTACAATCTCTGAAAACGATCGCCCTCTTCAGATACCGATCTAGGATGCATTTAAGAGCTTCCTTGCTTAATCAAACGGAGTAGAAAGTTATTCTTATTGAGTTGCCACCATATAAAATTTGAATAGATTGTATTATTTATTTACTTTTATTTTAGTCTCTTCCTGACAAACAAATAATATATGATCCTGCGCAATTTTCCTTCCATTTTTTTCGCAATTTCTCTTTCATTTTAGAATGTTTGTTTTAGAATTTAAGAAATTTTTATTCATTTGTTTTAATTCACAGAAGCAGCCATAAAATTTAAGATTTTATTAATTAAAAAGTTTTGTAGCTATCCTCTTCTTAAGTAACTCAAAGCAGATATTTTCAGCATACAGTTTACTTGAAAAAAGCTCTTGTTTATCTAAATGAAAGTTTCTATTTCAAATATTATGTAAAATTGTTTTAAAATTTAACATTTTAGTGTGTTTAAACTTTGAGATATAAAAGCATTCTACAAGCCGAATATTCGGTATTCGGCCGAATAGTTACTATTCAGCTAGCCGAATATTCGGTATTCGGTTCTCCTGTAGGCCGAATATTCGATATTCGGCCAAAATCACTATTCGGTGCACCCCTAGTCATAATTTCTGTTGGACAAATCATTCCTTTCAGTTAAATGAATATGAAATAATTAATACGGTTTGAAAATATTATAGACTCTCGATTATCCGACATCCGATTAACAGAAACACTCAGTTAACCAACACTCTTATTATATAATAACCCCTGCAATGATAGTGTTTTTTAACTTTTGATAACTCATTATGTATTTTTTAGTGCTGAACCTGAAGATGACCTTTATATGTAACCATCGCGTCAGGATTTTTCGCAGATTGTACATTTCATAGATTAAAAGTAAAAAAATTGCGAAAATCTGATACTATAAAATACATGTGATGATTGTGCTTTTTAACTTTTGATAGCTGACTTTTATGTATTTTTTATCGCTGAATCCGAAAATGACATTCATTTTTAATCACCACGTCAGGATTTTAGCAAATCGGAAATTTCAAAGTTAAAAAGTAAACAAATAGCGAAAATCTCTCAAAGATTAAGGCTGTTCTCAAATCCAAAAAGGCAACTATATGACATAAGTTTTAATTCATTTTTGCTCGGAAATGCATGAAACTAGCAGGCGTTGTTGCTCAGAAACTATGTAATCGAACTGTGTCTTCCGTTTTTTGCAAACGCAATAGATCTTTCAGAAAATATTGTCAAAGTGGGTGTTTTGAACCGAAATTTCAGCGCGAAAGAAGAATAACCACTCAAGGAAGGTTGAAAAACGTCTTTGTTACGTTTTCAAAATCGCTTATAACTCAATACGTAATTTATCAAAAAATGGAAAACACAGTTCGATTCCAAATCGCTTTTCCATAGTGAGACCTTCCAATTTTATACCTTTCCGTTAAAAAATGAATTTGTAAATGTGTCAAAACGCTGTGCGCTTGTTGAGCAGAGCAGTTGAGAACAGCCTTAACAAAAGAAGGTAAATGTTTTAAACACATCTGCGACAAATTTTCAAGCCTTATCAACTGCAAAAATAAAAGAGGATACCGAGATGAACACCATAGAGAAGATAAAAGGATAAGCGCGAAGCAGAGCGTGAGTGGTTCAAAGAAACGTCCACACATGGAATAAAATTGTAAGGATTTTAAATACCCAATATTTTGCATGTGTAACTGTAAAAATGCATAGTATAAGCAAAAAGATGAATAAATTAGTATGAAAAAGTTAGCTCTATTTTATAGTAGCAGATTTTCGCAATATTTCGACTTTTTAAAAATTTGCGATTTGTGAAAAATCCTGACGTGATGGTATAGTAAAAAAGAAGGTCATTTTTGGATTCAGCACTAAAAAATACATAAGAACCAATTATCGAAAGCTAAATAACATAACCGTCACATCTATTTTTTAATATCAGATTTCTGAAAGAGGATCCCCTTCAGAAATCTGAAGGGGCCTTAACATCCTTGAAAGTCAAAATGTGTCATCTAAGTGTGTGTATATTTCTTCATAATCTACTCATTATTAGTCCATAAAAGTTTACACGCGTCACTGAGGCTCAGGTCTGTTTCCACAGCTCCCCTGCAAGAGGCAGAAAGAAAGCGAAAAATGATAAACCAAACAATGAACTGTGAGTGACAGTAAGGCGGTATTTTGAGTTCAAAACACCTTAGAAGGCCTTTCATTATGTAAATACATAAGGGAAGAACCAATTTACTAAGTTGGCTTTTAAGAAATCAACACACCATATGCATTTTAGCTTTTAACTGACTAGGATTAGGACGTAATCCTTTTTTGTTCTTTCATCAAATACCCCTTGAAATTTACTAATGTAGGTGGCAATAACAGTACATTTATTACACATTAGCGGCTTTCTTCAGAAACGTTAAGATGCTTGAGTTTTCAAGGAACCTTTTTTTTGTTTGTTTGTTTCTTTGGAAATTGCTACGATTCCCATTCTTTTCTCAATTAATAGAGCACTCCTCAAAAATATCATTATACATAAATTAGAATTGCAGCATATTTGAAAGAATGAAAAAGTTTCAACACTTTAAAGGGATCCGCATAGCGTTGTAATTTTCTGTTGTAGAGATTCAACAAAAGGTACACGAAGTGGAATCTTCCTCAATACATAGTGTCAAAAATTATGGTGCCAGATGCCTTTTAACAGGACATAATCCTTTTTTGTTCATTAATTGCCGAAACGTCAGTGAGGTTTACCATTGACACCCAAAAAGTGTTCAGTTTTCGTTTGCTTTTCTTTCTGTTCCACGAAAACTGCCATTAAAAGTGTTGTATTTATATCTTAGAGGGGGACCACACCGATCACCCCCCCCCCTCCCGTGGATCCGCGCCTGGGGGAATCTCCTCCTGTCGCTATTTATGCGTTTTTTCCGTGGCCCTTTGACGAAATTGGCGTTTTTCCACGATTCTTTCGCAAAATTAGCGTTCTTTTTTTCGTGATTCTTCGCCGAAATTCACGTTTTTTCAGCGATCCTTTGACAAAGTTTGCGTTTTTTTTTAGAAAATGCGCGTTTTTTGCGTTTTTTTTAACGAAATTCGCGTTTTTCCGCGATTCTTTGACGAAATTCTTGTTTTTTTTGCGATCCTTTGACAAAAATGGCGTTTTTAGCGCTATCTTTTGACGAAATTGGCAATTTTTTCTGCGAACGATTGACAAAATTAATTTTTTGGGGCGACCACTTGTCGAACCTCGCAATAAGCGGCGGATTTATATGTTTTTTTTGGGGCGATCCCCCCCCCCATCCCCCCTGGATCCGCGCCTGTAGATGACCGAAATTCGGTTTCGGCCTTAAAAACTTGTTTTGGTCTATCCTTAATATTTATCTCAATTATGTATATGAACATTTTTTATTTATTTATTTATTTATTTTTATTATTTATTTATTTTTATTTTTGAAGGCATGGAAAATATTTATTTATTTATTGAGAAAGCATAGGAAAGGAATGAATGGCGGCGAAAAAGTACAGTCGGACCTCTATTTAACGCACCTCTATTTTGCGAATTTCTCTATTTTGCGAATTTTTACTTGGAACGAAGAACATTTTGCAAATTTCTTCGTAATAGCGAAGTGCATTCTCTATTTAACGAACTTTTTCTTGGGATCTAAATTTTTTTTCTCCCTATTTCGCAAAATATTACTGGACATTTCAAACTTATTCTTTCTTTTAACACATTTTATGATGATCAATGACCAAGACCAGGTCTTACCAGGCACCTAACTCTCCGAGAACAGTAAAATCGCTGTGATTCTTTGCTTTTCATCCAAGAAGTGCAAACTCTTTTAACCCTGAATGGAGCTGCCCCCCCTCCCCCCCCCCCCCCGTCCCCGTGTCCTTAGTTTCCCGTTTTCTAGTTTGTTGATCATGATCAGTCGTGTTGGTAATTTCGGTTCTTGTAGCTCGAAAATGTCAAAGCGAAAGTAGTTGAGCATCAAAGGGGAAAAAAATACTCTTGATGAGGTGGATAAAGGCGTGAAGAAAAAGAATACTGCTTTAAAATTTGGTATTCCTCCAAACAGCTTATCAACCATAATAAAAAACCGTGATTTTAATGTAAGATCATTTTTTTAGCTGAAAATACAATACATTTCCAGACAATGTTTTGTTTCATTCTTATTTCCCTTGCAGATTTCTTTTTGATGGGTAAGATAAATAAAACAAATAGATATAGTTTATAAAAAAAAAGTGTGGTTAATTACTTTTTAAATTATATTTAGTGTTTATGGACATGTTTTATGTGGTTTAAAGTGCTCTAAAAGGTGACTCTCTATTTAACGAATTTTCCATATAACGAACTTTTTTTCGGGATTTAGCGACTTCGTTAAATAGAGGTCCGACTGTATTTAAATTGGTTGAAACCTCGTAATAGATGAAAACTTTTAAAAAGTTAAGAAATCTGTCGATTTATTTATTTATTTATTTTTGGTAAGAATTGTTTGTGAGGTGCGTTAGCAGTCTAAAATTTTATCTAGCCTTCTAAAAATGCTGTGAATTTAGTAAAAGATTCCTGTTCTACACAGTGAATTTATTATCGAAGATTGCATAATGCTGCCATCTATTGACAGTTTTTAATATTAATAGTTTTGGCTGTTCTTTTTTTTTTACGCGTGTGTGTTAGGGCTGTTGTCTGTTGACATATTTTAGAGTTACTTTAAGATAAACCTACCTTGTTAAAAGACCTTGTTTTTTTCTGTCTTCCTCTTCCTTTTTCAAGCACAAATAAAGAAATAAAAGATAAATAAATCACTGCTTTACTAATTATAGTTAAATGAATGGAAATGAAGTCGAATGACACCAGTCTTTTCGAAAATGGGTCATTCTTTATCTTTTAGGTGGTTCGTAATTATATAAATATGTAGCCTTATAGTCGTCGTCTGGACCGTCCGCACAGAACAGCGCAGAAACGACCCAACCGAGGGTTTGAAATTTAATATATAGAATAGCTGGAGCATTGGGTCGAGTCATTTCAAATGTTACGAAAATCGAATCAAAACTTAAAAAGATATTCATAAAAGTTTTCTTCAATCTATAAAATCCTATCCTACGCAGGGCTTAATTTGCGCCGGAGCCCACCGGAGCCCAGCTCCGGTACTTCTCTGTTTTTACTAAAATTTTAAATTTTGGTTGGAAATCACCGGAGCTCATAAATACAGGGCTCCGGAGCCCAGTGCAATAGCGCTTCCGAAAAAACGAAGCCTAAATTACCTTTTCCTTTCCTTCCCATCTCCAAACATTTGCATTCTTTTTTATCAAAACACTTATATGTGACGTAATTTAGGTGAATATAAAAAACCGTAATTGGTGAATATAACACGTACTCATTTTTTATCAGTTTTTGGGCTTGGACTGACTCAAGCTCAATCTGTCTTACATTCGAAATTTTGAAAATGAAAAACATTGTTCCATTCTTCAGCATATAAATATTAATTTCTGTAAATTTCATTCATTTTATTTTCATAAAAATACGTAGCTGTGAATTATCTCTAACACTTTTTCCTGTATCATAATCCTTACCATATTTAATCGCAGAATTCTGCAATTAATTAACATTAAAATTTGGCAAAGTTTACTATTCGGAAGGAGTGATAACTAAAAAGTGGAATTGTTGACAGCTGATAGATATGATCATAGATTTAAAATTTTTATTTTCCTAAAGAAAAAAAAAAAGCTTTAAATTTTGCAAATAATGTACGGAATGAAAATATAAATATATCCAGATTGCAGTGAGGGGGGGGGGGGGCGGTACAGCTGTTAGTACCAGTACCGCAAAATATCAGGGCTCCGGTACTTTTTTTGCTAGAAATTAAGCCCTGATCCTACGTCATGATTTCAATGATATCCCATGATAGGTCATGATTGTATATGTTGCCATGGTGATGACGTCCTATTGAAGATAGAGTCCTCTTATTTCCGTATCACTGAATTTAATATATAGAATCCCAATAAATTTTGTATTCATGTATTTTTGCATAAGAGTACAACAGCTATGACACCCAGATCTGAACATTTATAAAACTAGTTAGAGTACGCCACGTTTGCCGTACAATTTTCGACCGTTTATGCTTTACCAGTAACCAGTTAACCTATAATTTAACTGATTTCGTAATACTATTTCCACCCATTATGTATATGTACAGGATGTGGCCATTAATGACCGGCAACTTTCAATTTTAGACATTTTGTCGAATATTTAAAAATCTACTTGACAGATTCTTCTGGAATTTCAGGATTAAAAATAACAGGTACGACTACATATTTAGCAATGTCGATTTGATAAGGGGGGCAATTAGAAGGCCAACAAAAAATCAAAGGGAAAAAAATAACACTTGGGATCACCCTGTGAAATAAAATGCACGAAATGATCTATCGCTACCGAATATAAATAAACAGACATTGTGCAATATGTGTATTCTTTTGTGTAAGGATAGTACGTATATTAATAGAGATATAGCGATTTATTAAAAAAAATTAAAAAATTCTTCCATGTTTTTTGCTTACAACATGCAGGGTTTTCAACCAAATTTAACGCCGGTTTCAGAAAAAAATGACAAAATATAGTAGAAATAATATAGGGCAATTGGAATATATATATATTAAATATTTTAGTAAATATGAGCAGTTGTATGAAATAATTTTTATCTACGCATGCGCGAACGATAACAAGGATCATTTTACATAATTTAATAGTCAACTCTATGGAGCAACTTATTAAAAAAAATCTAGTCAAATATCGTAAAAATTCAGAAAGATATCGGCGTTAGAATGAGCAAATTTTTAGTTGTTCTCTAAAAAAGCTGAATGATAAGGGATTTTACACGAATTGTCATTTTTTATAAACTGATTTTCAGAAAAATTTAGTATTTAGTGACTATCAACGAGTAGATTTAGAAAAAATGCTTCGATTTTTATACTTCTTTTGATCATGGTATACGCTCATTCTGGTGGTTATCGAAGGAGAACTAAAGCATCAATAAAAAAGGAAAATTAAAAAAAAAAACTAAATTAAAAATGACAATTTGTGGAAAATCCCTTATCATTCAGCTGCTTTTAGAGAACAACTAAAAATTTGCTCAATCTAACGCCGATATCTTTCTGAATTTTTACGATATTTGACTAAATTTTTTTAATAAGTTGCTCCATAGAGTTAACTATTAAATTATGTAAAATGATCCTTGTTATCGTTCACGCATGCGCAGATAAAAATTATTTCATACAACTGCTCATATATCCTAAAATATTTAATATATTTATATTCCAACTGCACTATATTATTTCTACTATATTTTGTCAATTTTTCTGAAACTGGCGTTAAATTTGGTTGAAAACCCTGCATGTTATAAGCAAACTAGTCGGATGTACCAATCCCAAAACTTTCTTCTATCTCATACATGTTAATACTTCAAAATTCGCTATCACACTGCCAAAATTAAATGGCAATCTATGCATCTCATGATGATTCTAACGATATGAAATTCCGTGCATTAGTTCTTCAGATATGACTATCGCTGAAATCGTCTAAATTCAGCAAAATGCTGCCTAGCAGCGCCACCTATTGGGTGATTTATACCAAGTCCTAATCAGCAACAATTTATGTCAACGTCTGACTGAAATTGAAGTTTGGAGAAAATCCGTACATTAGTTTTTGAGATAGAGCAATAGCAAAAATCGTGAAAATTTCTGCATAGCAGCGCCACCTATTGGGTGATTAACACCAAAACCTAATTAACAACAACTTGTGTCAACATACAACTAAATCTGAAGTTAGATGAAAATTGGTCATTAGTTCTATTGATAGAGCTATTGAGGCAATCGTGGAAAAGGCAGCAGAGAAGCGCCACCTGTTGGGCGATTTACACCAACACCTAATCAGTAGCAAGTCATATCAAGGACTAACTTAATCTGAAGTTTGATGAAAATCCGTGCGTTAGTTCTTAAGATAGAGCTATTGGGGAAATCGTGTAAATCCTGCAAAATTCATCATAACAGCGCCACCTGTTGGGCGATTTACACCAAAACGTAATCATCATCAATTCATATCAAGGACTAACTAAATCTGAAGTTTGATCAAAATCCGTGCATTAGTTCTTGAGATAGAGCTATTTCGGAAATCGTGAAAAATGCAGCATTGCAGCGCCACCTGTTGAGCGATTTACACCAAAAACCAATCAGCATCAATTTGTATTAGGCACTAACTGAATATCAATTTTTATTAAATTCCGTGCATTAGTTCTTGAGATAGAGCGCCCAAAAAATTTGTGTCACATACACACAGACAGACAGACAGACAGACTCACAGTCACAGACAGACATTTTGTAAAAACATGTTTTTTGGAATCTCTGACCCCTAAAACGTGTAAATCCGTCGAAAACCGGAATTCGAAAATTTTCATGAATCCAATACTTTCTTCTTGTAAAGATAGAAGAAAGTAAAAACATGCAAGAATTTTTTAATTTTTAAAAATAAATCGCTATATCTCTATTAATATACGTGCTATTCTTACACAAAAGAATACACATATAGCACAATGTTTGTTTATTTATATTCGGTAGCGATAGATCATTTCGTGCATTTTATTTTACAGGGTGATCCCAAGTATTATTTATTTTCTTTGATTTTTTGTTGGTCCCCTAATTGCCATCCTTATCAAATCGACATTGCTAAATATGAGGTCATACCTGTTCTTTTTAATCCTGAAATTCCAGAAGAATCTGGCAAGTATATTTCTAAATATTCGACAAAATGTCTAAAATTGAAAGTTTTCGGTCATTAATGGCCATATAGTGTATATATACTACATATATATATATATATACACTTAATAATATCAATAATAGTATACTTTCTACACTTTTGTTACTGCGATGAAGAATAATAGATTTTAAGGATTACAAAGTTACTAAAAATATGAATTTATAACAAGAGGAATACACACACACACACACACACACACACACAAAAAAAAAAAAAAAAAAAAAAAAGGAAGGAAAGATAATAAAACGAAAAACATATATCTGCTGTTTTCTTTTTATTTATATTCAAGGGTTTTTTTTCCCCTTTATAATTGGGATGTAAGCTCACTCACTACATATTATTATCATTCTACTCACAACTTTTTAAAATAAATACAGTAGAACCTCAATTATCCGAAGTAATTAGGACCGATCCTCTTTCGGATAATCGAGAATACTTCAATTTTAAGATTAAGAAAAAAATATATGCAATATTTCTTATTATGGTGACAAGTGCTTAATAAAAATAAAACAATAGCAAAATAGAAACAAGAATAAATTACCTGAATTTAATTTTGAAATTAAGTACCTTTTACATATATCACAAGGGTTTGAAAAAATGTTTTGTTTGTCGCAGTTTCTATTGCCTTTGCTTTGAAGCTCTGTCACGGAGTTTTTTTAATATTATGAGTTCACCAGTATTGCAAAAAATACATTTACTTTAATTTCAAGTAATATATTTTTAGAGATATCCTCGAAAATGTAATGCAAAAATATGTTTCCCACCTCTATTTCCGAATCTACTGAAATTAAAATTATGAAAAAATTAGGTGAAGTAGAAGTTAATTTAAACCTTACAGGAAATCTATAGCGATTACTGTATGTCACATAGTTTTTGAGATAATAGCATTTTTTCGTTACGCACACATTTCGATTTGCGGGCATTCAGCAAACAAGTTGAGGAGCGCTGAGGTACCTATAGTCTCAGAAATATAAAAGGATTGTTGATGTTGATAATGATTTTCGAAAAAAATTGGCGGTGATTAGCCGAGATATTAACGCTTAAAGACACGGACGGTTTGGACATAAATAAAGACACGGACGGCGTACTCTATGCGCAATCGGCTTTTAAAGCATCAAGGGCTCCCAAAATTTTAAACCGTCGTACCACTAAATAGAAGTTCATACTTCTACGTACCACCAGGTGACAAGCTCAAAGCTAATACAGAAAAACCTGCGTAAACCGAATACGTCTAAAACGAAATATTTTCCACTCTGTTGTGTTTCCGTTTGAGTAGATTTTGCTATATTTAATTGCATGATTGCATTATTAAATTGATACTTTGTCTGTTTTATATTAACATTCAAATAAAAGTTAATATCATCATCACATTTTAATAATGTGTACATTATGAAAATACAGTGTTTTGATAGAAAAAAAGCTACAATACTTAATGACATATCGGCGTCAATTTTTTTGTCATATGAATACTATGTTTATATTAATAGTACAATACACTTAAGGAAATTTAATAAGTGAATAACCTGCATACCTTCTGAAAATAAACTGCTTATTAATGCAAAATAGAAGCTCGATGAAATAAGTAATATACACACATACAATATAGTAATAGAAGAAAACTTTTTCCTTTTTTTTTCATGGGGATGAAAGGTCAACTCAACATCTACCGAGGCATTATTTCCATTTATGTAAAAATACTAATCGAAATTACATTAAAATACGAGAAAGGCAAAACGTTGTCAAAGCAGTAATAACAGAGAGCAGACACCACTAAGCCGGTGCACTGTCAAATCAAGAAAGAGGAGAGGGAGAGAAAGGATTGAGCTATTTTTCATTTCACATGCTGTATTTTTTATTTCACTAGGGGGCTCTGCCCCCTACAAGCTATGCTCGTCAACCCCCGTTCAGGCACCGCAGACTCTAACAGCACGATAATTTAATCGGCTTTAAAAAGATTTCGGAAGATTGAATTATAATTTGAATCTGAGAATTATAATCTGACCTAATTTTCACCAAACTTTTCTTTTTCTTTTTAATATTCACGTAAAAATACTTCTGTTAGAAATAAAATATTATGATCATCTTAAAATATCAAATAAATGTCTCGAGCATTTTTAAATTTAAACTGTTTTGCAATATTATTTTTTGTTCATTTTATATAATAAGTGTAATGTGACGTAAATGTGGCGTAATTTCTCCTATTTAAGACTTCTAACGCATGTTTATGAATTTATTATTTTACAATATTCTGTCTCTTTTAAAATTCACGTGTAATTATAATTTTTATGAAGTAATTTTCAATGAGTTCCTGCTTTTTATATTTTCTGTTTATAATAGTCACGTGTAAAATAAATTTTTAATTTGAAGTAAACATTATTGTTTGCGCTGTTTATACAACTGGCAACAGTTTAAATTAATAACATTTTCTAAAATTTGTAAAAAATATTTCTCGAAATGCTGAAAATTTGAATTTAAAAGTGAAATAAAACATCAAAAATGAGTCAAATAAGAAAAATAAATACAATCTGCACACCGGGAACTTATAACGTATAAAATGATCTAGAAATGATTAAATTCTCATGTATAGTTTTTGCTCCAATAAAACTTTTTTAATGGAACGATTTTGTCCAACTTTAGCATTAAATATATCTTAAAATAATTCTTCGATTTGAAAACTGTCTGCATCAGCGTGTTTATCAAACATTTCTCTATAATACCACCGATTTTAATATTTTTGTATGCAACAATTTTTTTAATATTAACGATGAAAGGCCATGCTTAAGCATTCAAATTGGATGTGGATCTACCCGGAATATCTACGCAGATTTTCATTGGTCCATTTCCAAATCAAAACTTTTTTTTTATATAGAAGGATTTCACATACCGGTATTCGACTTCCGCGTACCAGTAAACAGAGCTTCGCGTACCATAGTTTGAGAACTTCTGGATAACAACTTTTAATGATGTATTTGTGTAATGCAATACCCAGTTACTAATTCATGTAATTATCATACTCTGTGCGCGAGTAATACTCATGCTTGATGGGTTATTTTCAATTCTAACATATCAAGAAATGGGTGAACAATCAATTACAAAATATCATCTTTATGTACATGAACCAAGTTAATTAAAGAGTTCAAAAGCAGTACAAATTGTCGCCATCCAAATTTACTAAGAAAAAGAAACTCAAAGCTTTCAAAATCTTGGCTCGCTTTTCGCAAAGTTCAAAGACTCTAAACAGTTTCTTTACGACGCCGCACACCGTGACAAAGTGACTTGTCTTGCAGACATTGTCAAAGCGTTTTCAGTATTCATCTAGTCCAGCGGTTCCCAACCTGTGATACTTCTGTGAGTACTTGAAAATAATATCGGTAATGGCGGAAATCACAAAAATAGTTTAACTCAAAACACATAAAGAAAATTGATAGTTTTAGATTACAAAGTTATTCTCATGTGCAAATCCAATATGTTACACTCAAAATGAAGGAAATTCCCACTATACCTAATAATTCATTGATCATACAATGTCAGTAGTAAGCATATTGGATGAGTACTTATATATTTTCCACTATCTTCCCTAAAACTTCAATTAATCATTATGCAATATTCTTTGGTCGCCATTTTTATTTATTCATCTGTTTTTAATTATAATTGCAGAACGACTTAATCAATATTTAAATTATGCATATATTAAGGACAAATATCGCAAAAAGCTTGACGCTGCTCCAGCTCCTGACTTGAGATTATATCTGTCTTCGTTTTAAACTGATTTTAAGAAACTCAGTTCCATGAAAAAAATCTTATTATCACAAATATCTCATTGAGAGTATGAAAACCCATTTTGATTAACTGTGTATCATAATGCGAAGTTGTTATCAACAGGGTTCGTACGGGTCCACGAATTTCAAGACCAGGAAATTCTTCGGTACCAATATTTTCTTACAGAATTTCTTTGCTTTAAATAAGGTGAAATTTCGTGCGTTTGAATTGGTTTTATTTTTATACAAAAAAAAAAACTGGTATTTAACCTTGAAAATAACGGTACCCGTACGAACCCTGATCAATAATCATAAATAAGATAGTTAAAATTTCTTTTAATGCTACATTGGTTTTTCTTAAGGGTGCTGGTTACTCAGGTTCCGATTTCCTCTCACTAATGTAAAGTCTATGGGCATTGGATAGATTCGTCTATTTAAAATATCTTCTCGGGAAATTAATATTTTTAACTTCTATTTTTTGTGTACACTTCCCAAAAGAGGTTTCTCTTTTTCTTAGTTCTCAAAATATTTCTAAAGTATAGACTTAATTTTATAGGAAGTGTTGAAATCTTACTCACAGTTCGCCCGCTTTGAATACATAAAATATTAAATTCAGCCTAGATTTGAGAAATATTTGAAAATTAAGAAAAAATTAGACGTCCTTGAAGAAGAGTACACAGAAAAAATATGTTAAAAATATGAATTTCCCGAGAAGATATTTTAAATATACGAATGTATCAAAAGCCCATAGACTTAACATTACGGAGGAGAATTCCGAAGCTGACTGACCAACCCCCTTAAGGGGCTACTTCAGTCAGGCGAAAACACCCGTTCGCTAATGTTAATCCTATGGAAGAAATTTTTAAAGACAGCTCGCTTGCATTTCAATATTTTTAAATGTTTTTTTTTTTACATTGAGCAGCTGAGATGGATTTGTACGAAGGCCGTTTTCTACTTTTTCGATTTTCTTTGCAGGTTTTTTTAATGAGAATACTTACACTTTCGAAACCGGTTCCGAAAGTAAAAGCATCCTAATGTTTAAAAAAAAAAAAAAAAACTGTAAATAAAATCGAAAAGTAAAAAATGGCCTTTGTACAGATCAATCTCAGTTTAAACAGTGAAGAAAAAAAAATGGTTTAAAAATTATTGAAATGCAAACGAGATATCTTTACAAATTTCTTACATAGGATTAACATTAGCGAACGTGTGTTTTTATTATAAAAAGCTATATTAACTTTAAAATGCAAGATTAAAAAAAATAAACTGTTAGAAATGTCAATGTAATTTCTATCGATTTATTATATGATTGTGATAAGAATATTACTAATGGAAAAAAAGCATGTTTACGTTACAGATGAGTGGAAAGGGAAGGAGGCGTGTTTATGAGAAATGGAGGTATTCCGAAATGAAAAGCATAAGAAAGGGGTGCGTGAAAGAAAAAAGATTGGAAAGTGCTGATGTTCACAAGTCTTAATCGCGTCAATGTTTTTTCATTTTATACAAAGTGATGATGTTATACATTTTTAACTAAAAAATCTCAAATTTTAATTTTTTTTAAAACAATATGTTTAATTTTGAGCTTATTTTATATGTCTGTTTTAACTTCGTCAATATATAAAATGTTGTTTTTAAACACTGATGAGATTGGTTGGAATATTTAGAATTACTGTGTTTATCTGTGTACTTTGTTTTCATTTTATGTTTACATTAAACATCCGTAAGTGCAGCACAACCATAGTAGGCCAAGTCCATTTTTAAAAAAATGAGATAGCTCATGTAGAAGGTGCAGTAAACTGTGTCTTATCTACTGCCATGGTGCACCAAGTCTGTAGTTCACACACTATCTCATGGATGGCATCTGTGTCCAAAGTTGGTGAAGTAATACAAGAAACCTTCACAGCCATACTGAATCAACTCCATTCATCAGTGTACTACTCCATCAGTATTTTTTTTTATCTGTGAAACATTATTGTCTAAATCTTGCCTCATTGCTATCAAAAAAGTTGTATTTTTAATAAGTAGAGATTTCAGAATTTCTGATGAAAAATAAACGTTCGTGAATCAGATGTCTAAACTACGAAGGGAAAGTAATATTGTTTTTGATGACCCCTCCCCCTTCTCTCGGTAAAAAAAACTGTAAAAATACCGACAGCGGTTTCTTAAAAAAACGTTACAAGGAAAAAAAACTCTAATCACATAGTTCGATCTTAGGCCTAGAGAGGAATGTACGACAAAGAATAAGACCCCCGCCAAAGAGAAATTCTATTACAAAGCCTTCAGCAAAAAGTTTAATTTATACTTCAAGCCGCCAAGTACAGATACATGTAAATTATGTGATGACATATCAATCAAGCTCTCGACAAAAAATTGTGAAAACACTTGAAAAAGTCTTGAAATCGAAAGAGAACTCCACTTGCGGATAGCTAAACAGGTTAGAGAGAAAATAAAAACTGATAAAATTAAAGTCTCAGATGAAACTTACTGCTGTACATTCGACTTGCAAAAAGCACTAACCTTTCTAAGCATTCAATGCACATAGCTTATTATAAACGCAATCTATATGTTTATAACTTTGGGGTGCATTCCTTTAATAATAATGGGGTATACATGTACGTCTGGGATGAAATAGTTGAAATACAGGTAGGAAGACGTTCTCACGACCTTTCTAGCATTGTTGCAAGATACCAGCAGAAAGTTGTAACTCGATTGAAGCAGCAACTACCAAGAAACATCACATCTAATTTCCTGGAGACTGAAAGGAAACTACAGTACAACCTCTTTTATCCGAAACTCTTTTAACCGAAATTCTCGGTTAACCGAAATCCATTTTTAAAGCTTGCTCCCCCCCTCTTTTTTTTTTACTATCACATTCTTTGTGTGCAAAATCCATTTTTAAAGTTTTTTTTTACTGTCATATTGATCAAAGCGAAGAAGAGGACTACGATGTGGGCAAAGAAAACGAACAAATTAGCAATTCTAAAGCTTTTGAATGTTTCGCAAAAAGTTTGGCATGGCTGGAGCAGCAGAAAGACTGTAATACTGATGAACTAATAAAATTTAAAAAAACCTCGTGATAGAGCTGCAAAACAAAGGCAATCGAAACTGCGGCAAACGAAACTTTTTTCCAAACTCTTGTGAAATATGTAAAATGTTCTTAATTTCTAAATTAAAATTTGGTTAATTTATTCTTGTTTCTATTTTGCTACTGCTTTATTTTTATTAAGCACTTGTTACCGTAATAAGAAATAGCGCATATATTTGTCTTTAATCTTAAAATTGAAGCATTCTCGATTTTCCGCCCTCATTTCACCAACAAAAACAAAATCAAGATTTGAGATAAACCCAGTTTAACTATTATATCTGGCCGCTTCTGGCGAGTTTTTAATTTCATTTTTCTGTAACACCTGATTTTATCATAATCATATGTTATTACGGTATTTTTTTTCTTCAACCCATATTTTTGTTTAATTCGTCTTTGCTGTAAGAGTTGGTCCTATTAAAATCTTGTCAATATAAGAGTTGTAGATAATATTAAGAAAATTTATTATAAATTTAAGCAGATTTGATGTCTTGTGAATAGAAGAAATTATGATTTTTTTTTTCTTCTTCAACCCCCCCCCCCCCTCCTTTTTGCCTTTTTTGTTTGTTTTTTTTTTTCGGTGAGAGTTACTCCTATCAAAAACTTGTCAGAGGTTTTTCCAAAATTTCTCAAAATTTCAGGATAAGACGAGTTTTCAAACTCACGGCTTCATATCTTTCATTTTTCAATTCCTACTATTAGTTCACACTCTCCCTATATTTATTTATTTTTATATCTTGTTCAAATTTTCAATCGTTAATAAAATACTTATTATTTATCCTATCAAGTTGAAATAAATATTTTTAAACTTGTACTGGATGACAATGGATGTTAATACAGATTTTTCAAATATTACTTCATTAATTAAATTTTAATTAATTAATTTTAGTTTTACATGGGAGACAAAATGGCGGCCATTGGTTATTGAACAACATTTAATGCATCTTCATATCTATAAGGGGGGTTACCATAGGAGGGATCCTGTTCTGTCGCACAATACCGCCAAGTTTGTCTCCAACTTCGCGATATATCGCCCAATTTGTCGACCAAAATGAGTCGCCAAAAGTGACGCCAATTTGGCGATATCTCTAATATTTCGCCAAATTCCCATAGACTTCCATTGTAAACCATTGTCCATTGTCCTTATAGAAAATCAACAAATTGAGATATTTTAATGCAACAAAAACTAATATTAGCTTAAGGGATTCATTTTTGTTTTTGTAAAAAAAAAAAAAAAAAAAAAAAAAAAAATCATGGTTGCATCTTTATGTAAAATCAGTTTTTAAAATCCATATGAAAAAGCAAAATTCAAAATTTCCCGCTCCATTTGAAGAATTTTGTTTGCCCCTCCCTCTTCACTTAATAATACAATATTATTTACGAAAAGTATTAACAGATCGACCGAAACTATTTGTATCCCAAAAGTCTCATTTCTTCCTTCGGGAGCTTTCAACATGACTCATTGGCTGGAACTGTGTCGGCTCAAATGAGACACTCTTTATTGGTTGCCATGAACTTCACTGTTTATAATTATCAGTCATCCCTGACCCAAGAGTATGAGTGAAAATGATAAAGCGAGCAATTCCTATGGGACTCAACTTTGAAGATGCTTTTCACATGCTCATAGAAAGCTGCAGACTTTTAAGGGGTCTCAGAACTCCTTAAAGCTTCAAAATTTCCGAAATTTTAATCTTTTTTTAGATGTTAAACTCTTATTTTTTCTGCACATTTTGATGTAATTGTTTCCTTGAAAGTCCCATAGAACAAAAGTTATGGGTTTTAGAATTATACCCGCCCAATAGCTGAAGCGGCGTTTCCGAAACTTTGAAGTCAGTTTTTTCCAAATGACGTTTTTGGCATAACGCGCAGGATGTCTCAAAAATTTCTGAATATATGTTTAATGTTAGTCTGTATATCCTGAACCTAAAATTTCCTTTTTATTGTTGAAAAAAATATTTTTTAGGTGATTATACTATTGAAATTTTCAAAATTTTGTATTAGCTGACTACAACTTTATATCAAAAAATAAAAATGCTTTAAATACAAATTTATTTAGGTTCAGAGTCATTATTAAAACCTGAAGCATAAGTATGTACAAAAAGTTTCATTTTAGTTTCAATATTTATTTTATAATCCTGCGCGTAAGCTGTTATGCGAATTTTCTGCTTGTCAAATTGTCTGACAGTTTGGACCCCACTATAAATGCTAATTCTGCATCTTGCAATTTTTTAAATACATGAAATGAAAGAACGTACGCTTATCTTTCATCCCAATTAAAATTGTGTTTTAAAATCATATACATTTTAAGATATTAAATGTTGTAAATGGTCTTTTTTTTTAATTTTAAGAGTCCTGAGACACTTTAGCAGTTAGTTGTAAGAAATGTTTAGTTTGACACCGCAGAAGTGTTTTGAAAACTCTTTCAGAAAGTTAGTGTAACAGTTGTTTATTTACAAAAATCATTATAAAAGATAAATCGAGGTATATATACCTAAAACATTTTTTAATGAGATCAAATTCGTGTAATTAGAAAATCATTCTGTGTCGTAGATGAATTAATGACATTTTATTTTATAAGATAAAAAGTTTGGGTCAGAGGCACAGAGAGACAACTTGGGCCACACGGATAATTAATTAATAATTCTGCATATTTATACAATGAATTATATGTTATCAATTACAGTAGAGCGCCGATTATCCGAAAAAGTCGGGACTAACCCTAGTTCGGATAAGCAAAAGTTCGGATAAATGGACAGACAATTTAACGGATGTACCTGACAATACTAAAATCTTCACACTTTATCCACGCATTAACCTGACAGCACTAGTTAATGCTGGCATGTTTAAAAATTAATTTTTGTCTTTTTAATTTTTTTTGTTTACTTTTTATTATTATTTTCTGGACGCCAGAGATTATAATTTAAGCAAAAAAGATTTCGATTTTTGCTTGCTCCAAAGAAGACATTCTTTCCCATGATGCCGTATCCCGAATTCTTCTTAAATACGTTAGTTGAATAGGATCAGCATCCTTCTGCCGTTCAAGCCATTTAATAGCTGTTTCCAAACATTCAAAGGCTTCGTTATGTGATGGACCATGATCATTTTCAGAGCATACGTTTTCAATTTCTGTTTCGTCTTGAATATCATCCACAATCTCATGATCATTTAAAATCTGATATCCAGGTCTAATAAGGTGTTTCGATAATTGGAAGTTCGGATAATTGGAAGTTCGGTTAAAAAATATTTTTTTAAAGAAATTGGCTGTTCGGATAGTTGAAAGTTCGGTTAATTGGAGTTCGGATAATCGGCGCTCTACTGTATATCAATATAATTATCTTTGAATCCACTTCTCTTACATTGGCTGTTTCCTAAAATTTCCTGTAATTTTACTGGCTAATAAACTTCATCGTTGAATCCGCTTCTCCTATATATATTTCAGAAATTTTATTTTCTGAGCAATCATATTTTGAAATACGATTGCTCAGAAAAGAAAATTGCTGAAATATAAGGAGAAGCGGATTCAATAATAAAGTTTATTAGCCTATAAAATTACAGGAAATTTTAGGAAACAGCCAATGTAAGAGAAGTGGATTCGAAGATAATTATAAAGTATGGCGCCTGTATAGCCTTTTTTTTTTATAACCGTCTTTACCCTAACCGCGTTTATTGTGTTATGCTTGCCAGGCTTCGGCTACGACATTAACCCTTTCAGGGGCAAAGCAATTCCATTGCTAAAGTGTTGAAATTAATAAATGACAACGGAATTTCAAAACAAATTTATTTGTAAGTAAGAAAAAGCTATATTTCCCACACATAATAAAGCGAATTTTTTTAACCAAGATTCTGGTACCAATGTGGCATTTGGGATTTAAAATTAAGTGGTTTCATAAACATTTGACAGCTCCTCAAGGGGTTAAATTGCTCCACATTACATTGCTCTGGAGGTAAGGAGGTGTCTCCAGGCACTCTGTTCCAGTTTTTCGTCCAAGCGAGCAATAATATTTTCCACTGATGACGTACGCTATGGCTATCGAAACTAGTTAGCAACAAGAAATAGTGTTTTAGTGCTTTAAACATTGTTTTTTACTTATATTGTACTGCGCCAAGTAATTTCTTATTGTAACTTATTGTTATATGTATTAATTACTTTGTTATTATTGTGTTGTGCTTTTACTTTTTTGCTTTGTAAAAAAGGATATTTTCCTTTTCGTTTTCCGGCGAAAGTAGGAGGATTACTGAAATTCGGTTTCGGTTTTAAAAACCTGCTTCGGTCTATCCTTAATTATCACATCATTACTTCCGAAAAGTAATATTATTCTTATTAAAGGACGGAAATTCTGTGATTAAACAAATTAAAGGTTTCATTTCGAGAAAAATGGTAACTCTGTGGCGATTGGGGCGCGTATAGTAAGTACCACAGAATTAAAGTCGTTTTCGAGTATGAAAACTAAATTACACAATTTCCTTTTTTAGTAAAATATATTTATTTACAAAGTAATGTCATACAATAAATACTGTTACAATACGAAAAAAAATGACTACAAAATTTGCAATTTTTTTATAACAAATACATAAAGACTACGAAATATTATTTTTTTAAAAAGTATGCTTTGGTTTAATAAAAAGAGGATAAATTTCGTAAAGTATGTTTTTTTATGATTATATTATAATTATTTAATTTATAAAATTAAAAATAAACATTTTCGAAGAGATATAAATAGTCAAATTGAATTTTAAAGTGATTTTTAAAAGTAAAAACTACAAAATATTGTTAAATGCAATTATATAAGTATATATATATAGACATTATACATACGTAAGACATAAATACACAATTAAGTACATACATACATATTGAAATAATATTGAAACAAGATTTGTAGGAAATTAGATTTAAAAAGAAAATTATAGATTTTTAAAAATATTTTTTCTTTTAATGTAAACATATAAAGCAGTCATACTAAACAAATTAACTCCTTGACTACGGCCACATACAAGTATGGAAACTACGCAGATGTTTTACGATCTTTTAATCTGAACACTATACTATTTCTGCTTAGTAGTATTTGTCTTATTTAATGACAGAAATAGCGCGTTTAAATAACACAAGGACTTACTATACGGAAATACTGGTATTCAAATCTAAAAACTGGTGGAATCCTGCAACACGGTTCCCAATGGCGACATAGTCAAGGGATTAATATTCAACACGATTAAAATACAAACAAAATTGAAAAAAATACATTTGTTACGTTAAGGGGGGGGGGGGGGGGGGCACAAGACCTTTTAAGTTTCTTGAAGCGATCAAAAACATCACCTTTTTCAAAGTACCAAAGCACAAATAACATGCAATTAAGATAGATCTTTTTTTTTTCCTTTCTGCCTAAAGTATATTCAAGAAATATTATCCTCAAAAATAAATGTTGCATATACAAAATTAATATTTAAATTTTTAATTTAAAAATTCATCTCACTAATGTGTGAATTAAAATCTTTAAGTGCTGCACGCATCACAAAAATCTAAATTATGTATTTAGAATTTTTTTTTTTTTTTTTTTAAGAAAATAGAATCATAACACACCTGCTTCTAAATTAAAATCAAAATATACAAAAAACTTTAGTTTAAAATTTAATTTAGCACAAATTTATTATAAAAATAAAAAAAAAATTCAATTTTTTTTTTCAAGTTAAAAAAAAAAAAAATGTAAATTTTTGGTGTTTGTCAGGTAGACAATAAAGAAACGCATATTTGTTTAATTTTTTAAAGTTGTAGCTTACATAGTTTGAAATGTAACAGCGAACTCCAAATTTGAGAGAACGTGTTTTAAAGTTTCAATATCTACTGACCTTCAATCATAACCCACCGTCTATAAATGATTATAACTCAAGAAATACTGCAGATTTTTGAATCGGTTTTTTTTTTTTTTTTTTTTTTTTGGCTTATTGCTGAGAAATTGAAAAAATTTAGAATAAAACAAAAACCGAAAACTGATTTTTTGAAAGCATAAAGGTCCTGTTCCCCCTTAAAATTATGAAAATAGGCTCCTTAACCCCTCGGTTACGAACGTTGTTTACAGAATTTTTAATCTTTTATCACCGGTTTTTTAAAACAGAATTTTTTGCCTCAAAGAATCGGGAAAATCCAGGATTAAATAAGGCAAAATTTACAATAAAAATTTACTGGTGAGAATAATCACTGATTCTGAGCACCTTACGCGGCACGAATACCGGTCGCTTGTCCCCAAGGGGTTAAATTTGAAATTTCTGAGACTAATAGAAGTGTACAAATTCAGTTAAAAGCACCGGCCGATACGATTTTGATAAAAGTAGTAGGTCAGTCTAAAAAGACATCATTTTAAGATCACAGTAAAATTTTCTGTACTTCGCTTATTATAAAGACCTTGGCGCTTTTTAAAAAAATCTTGGCGCAATTCGGACTTTAAAAAGTGGGATTTGTTGCCAAATTATATAAACAGCTAAGAAAACAAACCTGATGAACTATTATTCTTGTTTATGTATGTGTTCAAAAAATTGCTTCTGATTACACATCTATACTAATATCATGAAGAAGTAACATTTGTTTGTAGGGTTATCTCTGAAACTACCAAGGCGATTTCAAAAATAATGGTGAGAAAATGCCAATTCTGCTCCAACATAGGTTATAGTTAACATAGGTATAACAACCCCCAAAGGGGTTGCGGTAACAAAAATCGTTCTAAAATTGCGATTTATGTGATCTTGTTAGGACTATAAATTTAAAATTTTAAAGGATTACTTTTTATAAACTATAAACAGTTTCTAAAAAGTTCGAAATTTAAAAGTGTGAAATGGCCGGTAAACGGTCTAAAAAAGTTCTAAATTGCGATTTATTTGGAACTATTATGGCTAGAAACTGGAAATTGGACATGGTTTTTACCTTTAAGACATATATGTTTGCACAAAACACTTTCTAAAAAAATCGAAATGTAAAAGGGTGCAGGAACAAGAAACGTTCTAAAATTCAAATATCTATGACACTGTTAGGGTTAAAAACTTGAAATTTTGCACGGTAGTTACTTTTAAGGTACTAATTGTTCAGAAAGAAAGGTTTGTTAAAAGAAATAAAGAAATTTAACCCTTTATGTACCAAATTGTGAATTCATGAAAATTTCATCTTCTAAAGCATTTTTCGTGAATATTTGAAACTACATTAGAAGATTTACAGAATCATTTAATAAATTTTAGAGAGATTTTGCCAATCAAAATTATTTAATTAAATTTGTATTTATAGGAATTTTGTGCACTATTTATAACTTCACTCAAATCTTTTATTTAAAATGATTTTTTAGTATATTATAGAGTTAGGAAATGTACAAATGTAGTACTCTTACAATAGAAATATAGGAATAATTCCGAACTGAAACTTTTCACACACATCTTTCAACATGAAGAAAGCTGAAAAGATTCAAATGAAAAAGAAATAATCCTTTTAAAAATATTTTTGTTTTGTTCAACCCATAATGCTTTTTGAATAAGGTAAAGTATCTATAACTCATTCTAAACTGTATTACTACTAATCGATATATTAAATTAATTTTATAACAAGTTATTTTAATGGTACTTATAATTACCGTCAGTAAATAATGGTTCAACGCAATTTCGGTCAATAAAAACATTTCTTAAAAAATTACGAAATTGAAATTTTTATATGGTTCCCTGGCCCTATAAGTTACATTAAATAAAGTTTTCCTACACTGACAAGTAAGATTGACAAGTACACTGACAAGTAAGACAAAAAAGTCCCGTTCGTATAACACTAAAATGGACCGAATTACGAAACTTTAAAAATGCATAATTTATACCACTTTTCATTCTAAACTCATTCTAAAATGTATTACTGCTAATCGATACATTAAATAAATCTTATAATAAGTTATTTAAATGGTGCTTCAAAGTACCGTCGGTGCATAAAGAGTTAAACACTTGAAATTCTGCATGGTAGTTACTTTTAAGGTACTACCGTCGGTGCATAAAGGGTTAAACACTTGAAATTCTGCATGGTAATTACTTTTAAGGTACTAACGTTCAAAAAGAACAGTTTGTAAAAGAATAAACTTAAAACGGTAAAATGAGGGGAAAATGTTTTAAAAAGTTCTAAAATATCATTAATTTAAAATTATTAAGTCTAGAAGTTTGAAATAATTTTAAAAACTAGATTTATATTTTCTTAAATCAACCGAAAGACCTCATGCAATTTAAATGCATGAGCTGGTACGATGCTAGTATTAGATACATTTGTTCTGTTTTTATATGAATAAAATTAAAAATTGCTTGTTTGTATGAAACAGTGAATAGGTTGCCAGAAAACACATGTACAAAATTTTCTTTTCTTGCCAAAGTCTCCTATAATAGGAAAGTACCCAGTGTTTCTTTTTTTAAAAAATTCGATTTTAAAATAGAATTTTATAAAATGAAAACAAAAAATTTCTGGTTCTACCAGATGTGTAATTTCTTAAAACAAAACAAAAAACAATAATAAATAGAACTGTACATACATGTACACAAATTACTGTACAGGAATTGCACACGTGGTCCAGACTGAACCTCCAACGAGGTTAAGCTCATCAGTTTATCGTACATTTTAAAAAATGTTATAAATTAACGAGATTATAAAAACTCTAACAAAAATGACAACAGAAAACTGGTTAGAAAACGATTTGGTCATTTCAAAAACTATACAAGTCCAATTTTTTTCTTCGAAGTGCACTTTTTTGTTGCAAAAGTTTCTTGAAAGTTAAGTTCACCTATTGGGACGTAAAAAGCTGTAGCCACTCAAAAATATCATTTATTGCAAAAAGAACATTACTCAGTGATAATACAAAGATATGTTCTAATGGTCAGCAATAGAACAAGAAAAATGAGATCGAACACGATAAGTTTTAGGACACGATCAGACATTAATATTCTATGTCTATTTTGCCAAATATATAATAAAAATATGACTCATATTTTTTTCTATCATTATGTAGGGAGCTACATTCGAGTTCTACAAACACAAGATAAATCTCACCCCCACCCACCCAAAAAAAAAAAAAAAAAAAAAAATTAAGTTAATTATCATAAAAAAGTGATGACTGACAAACAAAATTGAAGATTTCAAGAAATATAGTGAACTCGGAAAAGTCCCTAAGATATCTAGCATTTGCGTGTAGCAAAGTTTTTTATTCTTGAATTTTTAATCAGTGACTTATGTAGTTTTTGAAATGACTGATTCAATCAGAGAGCCTGATTTTTCAAAAGTGTCCTTCTTTGGTATAAAAATGCAGCCTGGACTTGTTGCTCTCCGAAAAACTCAATTGTAATCTTTAGAGAGTCCAGTTAAGACGATATCTTCTGCGATTCGATCGGACAAAAAGAGATCTTTTTTGTGACCTTTCATACTATAATTCTTGTTCCCTTCGATGTTTCCTGGATGGACTTTCTCGGGTTGCTCGGTGCACCAGGAAGTGGGGTCACTGAGCTTGTGTTCAATGCTCAGGTGGTTGAGGGGCGGAAGACCGAGGCATCCTCTGAAGAGGTTCTCGATGCACTGTCTCTGTCTGGCCAGGGCGTTAACAACAGGGGCGCCCCTGGGCACCAAGGGCGCCTTGCACAGGTAGCTGAGTAGTGATAGGATGGAGTGGAAAGGTTGGAAGGTGGTTTGGGCGCTGCTCAGGATTCGGAAAGATATCCTCTGGGCGAGTTCCGTGAGGACGATCAGGTCGAGTATGAGAGGAGAGGCGAGGAGGGAGTCTTCACAGGTGTTGTGGCAGACGATCGTGTTTTTGCCATTCATCATGATCTCGGAGGTGTACTCGTCTAAGGCGCGCTTGCTGTCGCCCACGTAAGGAACGTACTTGATCACGACCTATAAAGTAAAAAAATGACTTTTAAGTGGAAGAAACAAGAATGAAAGCTCTTTACACATTATATGTCTGAAACCTTTTCTGTGAACTCTGCGGGGTCATACCTCAATTACGCCATGCAAATTTCGCGTTTACCCTCCCCACCTCTATGTCACTTATTGTGACACTCGACAGATAAACTCTTCCCTGTTGTAAAATCACATTTTTTAAAAATATAATGTCTATTACCTATTAAAATAAACACCATAAAACTGTCAAGATCGTTTATTTCAAGTTATGGCAATTTAAAGGGAAAGGGAAAAATATATCTAGAGCTGCGTGAGTAAAAATGTACTTTTATGATCTTTATTATGCTGTATAAACAATGCATACCAATTTATTTTTATCTTTTAGACGTAATGTCATAAAATGTCACACACCTTCTTATGTTACACAGCGTACCACAATATGTGATCCCTCTCCGCTTTTCTCGAAGTGCGACGTAATTAATAAAACCTTTAGCAGTTATCATTATCCAGTGGTAATGGGACAGCATCCCTACTGAACTTGTTCACAGGCTTTCATGAAGTTCCAGCTACCTCAATAGCACAAACTTTCTGCCTCTATCTTGGTCAGTATCAGTAACATTTTTAATTTAAGGAGATTTATCAACCTACGAAATGATATTGAAACGATCACTCGAAATACGATAACCATTACCAGTAGACAGTGGTCCGTAAAAAAAAAAATATCTGATAATATCGGCTAAATTAAATACTACTTGCTTCAAACATAATTTAAAGTTAAGTCATTTACATTAGGTGTTTAGGAAAGAGTTAAACTCAGAATCAAAAATCATATGTCTTCTAGATTCGACTCTTGGCCTAGACTTTTTTTTTGGAAGATTACAACTCGTATCAACCGGTATGATGGAGATCAAAATATTAGAGGTGAGAATAATTTAAAAATACTTACGCAATGATCTGGCTTCTCTCCCGGCTGGTAGAGAACAGGATTGGATTCGACCATGTCGTCCACCACGTTGCTCTTCGAAATCTCCTTGGACCGGAACTGCTGAGGGGCGGACAAGTTCTTTCCGTCATTATTCCCCAGGTGGTTGTAACTGACGATCGACACGGGCTTGATACCTGCACCGATCAGAAAGTCCACTAACACGGACTTGAATTTTGTCTGGCCGGACTTGAAGTCGTCACCGCCAATCATGACGTTGTTTTTCTCCGCAAGTTCAATCAGTCCAGGTACAAAAGTGTTTTGTGGCGAGCCGTTGATGTAAGCGCAGTCTTCTAAAATGCTAGCCACTGCGTAGAGAGTAGACGGTGACACTTCTGAGGCGTTCTCCTTGATGGATTTCAACAGATTGTTCCAAGTACCATTGAGATCTTCTCTGACGTCACAGAACCTTTCCGTGTTAGCGGTCCACAGGACGATCACTTTGCCAACCTGGTTCTTTTCTTTGAACTCTCTGATGTGTCGCCGGATGGTTTCCACCTGTTCCCACTTTGTGCCGTGGATCACATTGTCGGCCCTTGACTCCTGATTAGCCGCAATAAAGTCTTTGTCGTAAATGGCCGGCAGCGGTTTCATTTTCTCCATATACGGCCTGAGTTGACGTTGGAGATCGTAGTCCAGCACTTTGGCCCTCTCCATGGCATCAGCTAAGTTATGAGACGAGATGTCCCAACCACCGAAAACGATATCATTGGGGTTGAGCAAGGGAAGGACGTCTTTGAACGGGACATACACTTCACTGGAAGATTCCGTCGTACCGAGGCATATCGTGCCCGCCTGGATGAGGGATCCGAAATAGTTTGGTTTTTGTACGCCATCTTTCGTTCGCCACGTGATGTTGTGTTTGTTTGCGAGGACGGCTCCAGTCACTGTGGTTCCGTTGTTGCCACCCCATCCGACGAGCATGACACCCACCTTCGGAACATGTTTGGAGGTTCGGAACTGGATTCGAGTCGTTCTCGGGATAACCTGAAAGAAAAGACGTCGTTCATTTTAAAAGCTGTAATTTTAATAAAGAAGGATTTTACGTTGTATACAAACGTGATAATAAAACAAAAGGTTCCTAATCAACATATATTTTATCCTGAGATTTTAAACAGAGATGCAAAAATTAAAATCACAAAATAAAAATTAAAACTATACTCGACGTTTCGGTTTTTCCTTTAAAACCACCATCAGGAGTAAATTTTCTGAAATACAAAACGGCAAAAATTGTTTACAAAGTTACTTTATCGAAAAAAAATTCAATAATGTAATTTTATTTCATTCCTATAAAGAATTTTACAGGGTTTAACAGTCCTTGAGTTACTATATATTAGTGTAAATTATAAACGGAGATCACGGGATAATAGGGAGTTTGCATATAACAAAGATGCTCCAGTCAGCAGATATGAATCATACAATGTTAAAAACGTAACTCGAGGTGCTATAAATTTGAATAAAAACTATAACTATTACCTCCTCGAATTAATATTAAAAAATACTGCGCTAAACGAGAACATTTCCTTTCTATTTCGCTTCCAATGATAGATTGGGAAGAAATGAACTATTTGATAAGCTTTCCAAGAAAGAGATAGCAGTAATATTCAGAAAAGTTAAAAAACGGGGGGGGGGGGATAATAGTGAAATTAGGAAACGGGGTGGATTTTAGACACTTCACTGTTATTCGGACTATTTATTATTATTCCACTGTTATTCGAAAATAGTGGAGTCGGGATTCGAGGACTATACGAACGTTGTTCTAATAGTATTTAAAATGTTTATGAGGTATTAATATATCCCTCATTTTTTTTAAATAAGATGCAATGCCACAAAATTTTGGCAACTCCTTCTCCTGTCACACTATGTCACACTAGATTCCCTCCTCCTTTTTAGAAGTGAGACATAAGTAATATATTATCCAAAATAGGATTTAAAAGATCCATCTTACACAATTTTTAGTTATGCATTTTACATAAAAAGAAAATTATATCCGAAAAGTAAAACTTCTGCCAGATTGGCGTTATTTAAATTCAGAAATCATACCCGAAATTCCTAATAGAAATTTCAGCTTTATTGCAAGACAGACATTTCGTGATTGCTTAAAGTAAAAATTCTTTCGGTAATTCCGGTATGAATTTGGAATTTCTTAATAAAATAACAAAAATTAAATTTAAAAAATCAAAAAACCCAACTGCGTAAAAAGCGAACTAATTAGTTTCACCTTGATGAGAAATAATTATTTTTTTATATTACTTACCTATTTTTTATTTACTATTGTATTGATGACTTTGAAGTTGTGTTTAATTGTTAGTTCCTATTTATAAACACTGTTTTGATGAGGCCTATTATAGATGTCTATGATGGTTAGAGTTGCAGTAAAGCTAGAGATCCTACCTACACAACTTCCAGGTTGTGTAATATTTAAACAGAGCTTCTGACTATAAAATAGTCAATGAAACATCGTCTTCATTTTGAAAGACCTATCTAATGATAGGCCACTCAATAGGGTGCGTAAAAAAATTTTTCGTCTCTACCGCCATTTTGTATTTTACGGCCGCCATTTTGAATTTATAAAAACAAAATCTAGCCTATAACCATCGGACGGTTAAGACGAATCGATAGAGACCTCATTCATTAAAATCCATCCAGCCGTTGGGATGTTTCGATGGTATAAAGAAATCCGCATACCCAGATACGCGTGAAACACATAACCCTTCTTGGCAGTCGAGTAAAAACAATGGCGGATCTAAGGGGGGGGGGGCGAAGGGGCGATCGCCCCCCCCCCCCTTGGGCTAATAAAGGATTTGTAAAATGACATTATGCATCCTCACTGGAAATGACTTGGGGCGGAGCTCGAGCCCGGCGCGACCCGACCCGGGTCGCGCCACTTTAAATCCACGAGACTCAGACTGGGTCAGGTCTTTTCTCTTTTAGAGTCGGGTCGTGCCCTAATCTTAATTTTTTCTGCAGATTCGGGTCGGACCAGACTTCTTTTTCCCCCAGATTGAGCCTGGCCTGGACTTCATTTTTCCTAAAGGTCTGCAATGGCCAAAAGTTACAGGTCGGGGCCCGGCCCGGAATAAAAGCTAATCAATCGGTCCGTGTCAGCCCGTATGATAAGCATTATTGGCCCGACCACGACCCGTGCACTCCTCTAAATTCTTCCTCCCGAGACCAATTTGGTTTGACCCGACCTGGGTCGCGCCAGTTTAAATTCACGAGACTCTGGCTGGACCAGATCTTTTCTCTTTTAGAGTCGGGTCGTGCCCTGATCTTAATTTTTTCTGCAGATTCGTGTCGGCCAGACTTCTTTTTCCTCGTGATCGAGCCTGGCCTGAACTTCATTTTTCCTAGAGGTCTGCACTGGTCAAAATTTCCAGGTCGGGGCTCGGCCCGGAATAAAAACATTCGGTCCGTGTCAGCCCGTATGATAAGCATTATTGGCCCGACCACGACCCGTGCACTCCTGTAAATTCTTCCTCTCGAGCTCAAGTTGGTCCGACCCGACCCGGGTCGCGCCAGTTTAAGTCCACGAGACTCGGGCTCGGTCAGGTCTTTTTTCTTTTAGAACCGGGTCGTGCCCTGATCTTAATTTTTGCTGCAGATTCGGGTCGGGCCAGACTTCTTTTTCCTCCAGATCGAGCCTGGCCTGGATTTCATTTTTCCTAGAGGTCTGCACTTGCCAAAATTTCCAGGTCGGGGCTCGGCCCGGAATAAAAGCTAAACATTCGGTCCGTGTCAGCCCGTATGATAAGCATTATTCGCCCGACCACGACCCGTGCACTCCTCTCAATTCTTCCTCCCGAGCCCAAGTTGGTCCGATCCGACACGCGTCGCGCCAGTTTAAATGCACGGGACTCGGGCTGGGTCAGGTCTTTTCTCTTTTAGAGTCGGGTCGTCCCCGATCTTAATTTTTTCTGCAGATTCGTTTCGGGGCAGACTTCTTTTTCCTCCAGATCGAGCCTGGCCTGGACTTCATTTTTCTTAGGGGCCTGCACTAGCCAAAATTTCCATGTCGGGGCTCGGCCTGGAATAAAAGCTAAACATTTGGTTCGTTTCAGCCCGTATGATAAGCATTATTGGCCCGACCACGACCCGTGCACTCCTCTAAATACTTTCTCCCGAGACCAAGTTGGTCTGCAATCTTACTTATTTGTCATTCGTAAAAATTATATTTGTTTTGTACATTTGTTTAGCGAAATCTTTAGAAATTTAATTTGATTTGATAAGTTACAGAGATGCATTTTTTAAAATTTACTTTTTTACTTTGTAGAGCTTTAAAATTATGATTTTCTGTTATCAACCGTTTCTTTCATTCTAAACTGATTATCTTACTGGATTTTTATTTGAATGTAATTGTCTAGGCCATATTTTTACGTAGTGTTTACGTACATACAGTCCTCAGCAAAAGTTTAGACACTGGTGATTTTTAACCTTTAAATTAAAAATACGAACACTTGTGTTATACAAATGACTGTACTTATTTTTAAATATATTTTAAACGTTTTAGGACAGAAATAACGGTTTTAATGTAGGATATTATTTAATTTAGCTGAAAAAAGTGAAATTTGCATATTGCAAAAGTTTAGACACTTTTGTGATTTTTTGGCAAATGTTCACGGAAAAACGCATATTTCAAACTTATGACGTCACATGCATGAAGTATTTAAGTGCACCTCGCGATAGCATCGGTTAGTGAAGATGCCGCGAGCTAGAAATTTTCAGTCAGATGAAGTAATTAAAGCATGGAAGCTGAAATCGAAAGGGAAGACTGTTGCAGAAATTTCAGCTACTTTGAATCGACCAAAGAAGTCTGTCTATTAAGTCTGTCTAAGGGTGACTCTTTCAAAGCAAAACATAGATCTGGAAGGATTCGTGTGGCCAGAAAACGAGATTATAGAAGGATCCATAAACTGGCATCTAGACAAATAATGACTGCTAATCGCATTAAAAGTGAGTCAGAGCTTTCTGTGTTAACGGATAATTTTGTAGATGCATTAAAGAAAGATGTACAGTCGAGGAAAAAAAAAAGTAAACACCCCCTACTAACTCCTCAACAAATTATCGTAGAAGGAAGTTACTGGTACCAAATAATTGAAAATAAAGTCTACTTTAAAATGATGTAAATAAAACTTGCTTAGGGGGCCATCTACATATTAAAACGAACCATAACTTTGTTTTTTTCAATAGCAGTACACCATTCTGACAGCATAAATGAACTCTACACCCTTCAATTAGCCTAAAAACAAATTTTTATCCAATTCGTACCATAAGTTTCTGAGATATTAATTATTTTAAAACGAGCGTATTTTAAGGGCTGTATCCAAATTGAAGTTCGGAACTTGATTGTTAACCGAGAGAGCCCCCATCTTGATCAAGGCACCTTAACATGAACATAGAATAGAGAAGGACTTCACACGAAATAGTGTGAATATCGTGTCGCGATTTTGGTCTTGAATGAAGGGATGGCAACGGTTAGAATACAACCATGTACATACCAGCGCCTCTAGCGGACAACGCTCATTGGCTGGATCTCATTGATCAAAGAAGTTATTGGTAGAGCAAATTGAAGCAGACGAAACCGAGTACAACCGTGCGACATAACGCCATCTATTAGACAAATTTTCAAGGAACGGTTTTCTTCTTCTAAAACCTATTTCGTAAGAAGTCCTTCTCTATTCTATGTTCATGCACCTTAAGAAGTCAATGAAGCCTGTTAGATTACAGGACAGCAGAAGAAATTTCAAAATATCTAGTCACTTCTATTATAGACGGCCCCTTAAACCATCATTTTGCCATTTTTTAAGCATAATTTGAAAACTGCTTGGAAGAAAAATGTGAAATTTCGGATTTCCATAAAGCAGGACTTAATAAATCTAAATTCATCAAAAAAATTGTAGGTTGCAATTCATATTTTTTTCGAATATTAATTTCATAAATCATAATTCATATCATAAAATTATAAAAATTGCAAATGCAGCGTATTTATGTTTGGGTATATTAGTGTTATTGCTACACAAAAAATTAGCACGTTAGGAGTATAATTTCTGGAGATATAAATAAAAACATGAAAATATAATTTATCATTAGAAGCACTAAATTTTGAATGTTTTTAATTCAAAAACTTATCATTCTAATGACTTGAAATTCGGTGTCTAGGCATAGTTTGAACCGAAGATTTGAAATATCTCGTTAAAATTGGGTATTGTCATTGAAAAAAATGAAGTTTATATTTGTTTTAATATGTAGATGGCCCCCTAAGAAAATTTTATATACATCATTTAAAAGTAGACTTTATTTCCAATCGTTCGGTACCAGTACCTTTCTTCTACGATAATTTGTTGAGGAGTTAGTAGGGGGTGTTTACTTTTTTTTTTTCCACGGCTGTACATTAGTTTACATGAAAATGATAAAACAACCAGCCTTGAAATCTCACAACAAATTGACCCTTTTCCTGTCGCGGAGTAATTCTTTTTATAAACTGATGAAATAATGGACTGATACCAGAATTTATAAACGAAGTTATTAGAAAATATGAAATTGCTTATTTTCACGTATATTATAAAAGGAAAATTTTAATTAAATATTCTTGTCACTTTTGGAATTAAAATTAGGTGTCCTTTGTTGATGATTTGGGCCTCACTTTGTTTTAATTCTCAAGTATCTCTGGAGTTTCTCAATGGTCGCCAAGCTGCGTAAGACTACATACATATATTGGAAAACAATTTACAGTCATTTGGTGAACTTTTACCTCTTCCAAAGTATGTATTTGAGCAAGATAATGCGTATATTCATGTTGCATACAAATCAAAAAATTGGTTTAACTCTCAAAATACTACTATTTTCGACTGGCCCGCGTGTGGCCCTGATCTGAACCCAATCGAAAACTTTTGCGGCATCATAATTCATACGGTTTATGCAATTTTTTAACAATACTCCTCTGTAAATGAACTTCGATCAGATGTTGAACGTGTTTGGTACGAAATAGACCCCCAAGTGATACAGGATTTAGTTTCTTCGATGGAAAGTCACATTTTTGCATTAATAGCAGACAATATAGGTGCAGTTCGATTTTAATTTATGGATATTTTTCTGTTAACAGACAGAATGCCTATACTTTTGCAACAATGTTAAATTTGTTTTTTTTGTCATTATATATTATGTAAAGTGTATAAATTAAAATTTATTGTTTGTGTATGAAAGATAAGCCTTCAGTAATATATGACAGTTGAGTTACAACAATTCGTTACACACGTCTCAGCACAGAAGCATAATCAATCATTGTCTAAACTTTTTCTGAGCCCTGTAATTGCCTAAATAGTCATCGTTATAGTCATTAATATTGTTGTTTTACTGTATTCATGAATTTCGAACATAATCTGAAAATAAAATATGAGCATAAGCAAGTGTACTTTATGAATAATTTTAATTGCAAAATGCAGGCAGGGCTGGAGTTGATTTTTTAGCTTTTATACCGCGCGGGGCCAATAGTTTTATTTTTTTATGTGGGTTGGGCCTGATAACTTCAGCACAGGTAAACATCTAACTGACATATCGAAGCCAGCTTAACTTTTTTTTAAATGCTTAATTTCAGCCATCATCCCATAACTACTGAATATACCGGGTGTCCTAAAATGGACTGACTAATTTTAAAATTCAATAAATTGCAAATGGTGACAGATATTAAAAAAAATACTTGCATGAGGGTTATAGATGTCGGGAACAGGGGTGATTTTGTTCCAAATTTTCCGAAAGTTTAACCCTCTCGCTGCGCAACCCGCGATTTCCCCGGCCAACGTAAAGTGGCAAAATTTGTGCAACCCGCAATTTCCGCAGCAAATCTTTTTTTTATGATCTAATTCTATTAAAAAAAAACCTGTTTCACAAAGATTTTGGGACATATTTTACTCTAAAATGTGTGCAGATTTGAAATGTGTAATAAAAAACATGCGCAATTTTTTAACCTATTTTGATAAAAAATAAATTAATAATAATAATAATAATAATAATAATAATAATACGCAGCTTCAGGGTTAAGGCATTCGGTTCCAAAAATTTAGAAAATTCACCTATCCGAAAATTCGAACATACAAATAATCGCAAATTTTGATAAATGGTCTCCATAAAAAATCTATTTCGTCAATCGTTCGCAGAAAATGACTTCAATTTCGCCGAATGATCACAGAAAAAACGCGAATTTGGTCAGGGAACCGCATAAAACATGCGAAATTCTTCAAATGATCACAGAAAATGCGAATTTCTTCAAAAGGCAGCGGAAAAGAACTCGAATTTCGTTAATGGATCCCGGAGAAAACGCAAATTTTGTCAAATAGCCGCGAAAAAAAACCCCGCGAATTTCGTCAAAGGATCGTGGAGAAAACACGAATTCCTTCATAGAATCGTAGGAAAAAAACGAATTTAGTCAAAGAATCGCTTTAAAAACGCGAATTTAGTCAAAGGATCGCTGAAAAAACGCGAATTTTGTAGAAGGGTCACGGAAAAAACGCGAATTTTACCAAAGGTCTACAAAATTACACTAATTTCGTCAAAGGGTTGCAGAAGAAACGCAAATTTCATCAAAGGGTCGAAGACGAGCGAATTTCATCAAAGAGTCGTGGGGAAAATGCAGTGGTCTCTTTAGAAAACAGCACACAATACGTTTATTATTATAGGTATAATTTTTAACTTGAAATAATATGCTGAACTAATTTTTGAAAAAAAAACAAAACAAGTTAACCCAAACCCAGCTTGCAGGAATCTACACTCAGCTTGAATTCGATCCGAATCCAAAACAGCTAACCCGACCTGCAACAAAAATAATTAGTGCCAGAAGGGAATCCCCCCATCTGCTGTAACCTTTCAGAAAATTTTCTTTGAATTTCAGAATTTTTTTTTTCTTTTTTACTCTACCCCTGATAATTTTTTTAACTGCGATTCTTGATTTTAGTTTAAAATAGCAACGAAGATGGTGCTGGAAGCAAGAGGCGCTAAATCGGTTCCCGGAGCAGGTAGGCTTAACGACCATTGTTTATAGCGCCATCTATCGCTGCTATTATACAGTAAAATCAAGAATCACAGTAAAATATCTCATGACATCTTACATATCCCTCCTGCAAGATTTTTTAAAATAGCTGTCACCATTCGAAAAGTACTAAATTTTAAAATCCATTTAAGGACACCCGGTATGTTTTTTAATAAGTTTCAAAGCATTCTTTACTGAATTACAACTCACCGTAGATATAAAGAGACAAGCAGTCTTATACCAAATTAGTATTTTTTACATAATTCTGGAGATTAAAAAGTATTTCTAAATAATTATTTGGACGTGTCTGTTATGGAGATTTTACTGCACATAGTTTTTATCTTCAAAAATACTTAGACTTTCTTTTTAAAAAAAAACGGGTCGACCCGAACCCTTCTCGCAAGTCGCAGTAGACTGACCGAAACTGACCCAAACCGGTATAATGTATATCAATCTGCCCCAAACCAAACGCGCTAGGCGCAGCTAAAAAGTAAAAGTCAACCCGACCTGTAGCAGAAAAGTAGAAGTCAACCGGTCCCAAACCCGACCCGCATCGAAAAATTAGAAGTTAACCCGGCCCATAGCAAAAAAGTAGAAGTTAACCCGACCCACAGCAAAAAATAGAAATCAACCAGACCCAAACGCGACCCACAGCAAAAAAAGTATAAGTTAATCCAACCAGCAGCAAAAAATAGAAGTCAACCGGACCCAAACCCGGCCCACAGCAAAAACTAGAAGTAACACGACCCGCAGTGAAAAAATTAGACCCGACCCGCGCATCAAATTGGAGTTTCCAAATTTCTAAAATCGCCCCCCCCCCCCCCCCCTTGAGGACTCTCCAGATCCGCCCTTGAGTAAAAAGGGCGAAATTGGCCGCCCTGTAATGTCTATTCCTTTGTAGTCGAGTTTGCGATACATTTATCTGGTTTAGGCGATTAGGGTTTCCTGAAATTAGTTGTGTAGTTTACTTTGTTCCCCGATTCCAAAATAAGCTTTAAACGAATTAGCCTCTCTTCATTAAAAAAAGATAATGATATAAAAAAAACAGAACTGAAAAGAAGCCTGCCAAGTTGAATATCTTCTGAAGGTCAGATAAAACGGCGAAAATTTCCACCGGGTACTTCGGCAAGAAAGGAGAAGAAGAAAAAAATAGCGACATCAGCTGATGAACCGGCACCGTCGGGAAAACGTGATGAAATGACGTCACATGCGCCGGTTGGCTCCTATCCAAGTTTCCGTTTAGAAATCTAGACTATAATTTCTCTTTTCTCCTTGGTTGTTCTCTTCCGAATTCACTAAGCGGCTAAAACGTTTCTCTCCAAAGACTTTATTTCTCTCAAATATTAAATCAATATTACTTATTAGAGATGTGACAGGCTCCGAAGCCGAATTAATACATAAATAAATAAATAAAAATTCGCAGCCGAAAAGGTTAAATTCCGTGGGTTAAATTTAATAGAATCAAATAAATAATGGCAAACATTATGTTAAAACTACTCTCGTAATTGGACGCTAGAATGTTCGGTTGTACGAAATTCAACAATAGAATATTTAAACTTTTACAGGCTAACATTCCAAACTGAGAACATAAGATTTGAAAATTCATTTAAAAATAAAATTTCATCAATATTTACTTGAACAAATTAGTAGATACAATGGCATACTTGCCAACTTCCCACTATTCTTCCGTAAAAACTGGATTAATTTAACCCTCGCTAACGCGTTTAGAACCAGAAAGTATATTTAATGTTTAATTATTTCAATATATTTAATGTTGAATTAATGTTAATAATTATTAAGTTTTAATATGTTATATTTATTCATAATTTAGTTTAAACTTTTTACATACATATTTATATTATAAAATAAATGAATAAATGCATAAAATTATTATACTTTATTTTTCACTTTTAAATCCATATTGTTATTACTAACAGTAAAAAAAAAAAAAAAAGTATGCCTGTCATTGAAAAATGCCCCACTGGGCTTTCCCTCTTCATTCTCGACTGTTTTGAACAATTAAACATTTTATCATTTTACTTTTTTCACTTCTTTTAAAATTGTAATTACTATATTTGTTTTTGAAATTCAACTATACTTTTCATTTTAAATCATTTCCCAAACTTTTCTATACTGCCTCCTATGTAGTTAAAACAAAAAATAGACTTTTTTTTTTTTCTATGGCTTTCTAAGTTTTTGAAATACAGCTCAAAGCTGGCATCATCTAGTAAGCCTAAGAAATGAAAAAACTGTTCAACTGTATTTATTTTAAGTTTTTTTTATGTATCAGTTCATTTATTAAATAAATTTTCTGGTACGGATATGTTTAATTTGAGTTAAATTAATCCAATTTTTTGCAAAGATTTGTGAGAAGTAGCCAAGAACGAAATAGAAAGATCCGGTAAAATCGGGAAACACGAGCCGATGCAGCACTCTAGTTGCGATCCACTAAACGCCGCAAACATACGTTTGCGATCTGCGATGAAATAAAAACAGTTGAGTATAGTTGTTGTATATCGTTTTAAAAAGGCAGATATAACGATGCCAATTAAAGCGAACTGTGCATGTAATAATAAAATATTAAACTTTTAAGAAATAAATTGATGCTGTCTAACTTTTTTTAATGATTATTGATGGTGAAAGTTAAGTGCTTTAGATAAAGGGGTCTGTTTCTAACAGGCGAACATTCCAAAATTTATCTTTGTAAATATCTTCAAGATCAAAATGAACCCAATTGTTAGTTGCTGTTACAGCATGAAACTTCGTCTAGACACATATCGAATAAATAATATAGATAACGAAATAGAAGTTATTTTTAAGTGTTATAAATTATTTTCTTAAAACAATTGCAAACTACAATTACCCCCAGCTTCATTGTCTTGAATGCTACGATTATTATACTACTGATTTAATTTATTTGTGCACAATCATTGCATAGTATTAGCTGACGTATTCTGAACAGCTAAACGACCCAATTTTCAGGCTAAAATAACATGTCCTGCGCAGGATAGTTAACTTCACGATGACACGCTCATAAGCGAATCTTTTGCTTAGTATTGATATTTTGAAATACTTATTGGCTAGTATTATTATTTCAGTGACGATGTTCTCGCTTTTAGTGCTACTATTACTGACAATGATTGAACCATTGGAAATAAGCGCTTTGATGAATGGAAGTGTTTTTCCTCTTTAATCGAATGCCTTAGTTTATTTATTTATTATTTATTTTCACTTTGCATGGTAAAACTCTGGACTTGGTAATCTAATAATATGATTTACAATATCTTAATATAATATTAGAAAGGACACAAGCTCGAGAAAGAACAAAAACTTTTATACATTCAATATCAGCGACAAAAGTTATCTTAGATTATTTTAAATAATTTTATATTATATTTGTATATAAATTTTTTGGTAACATTGCTTTTTAAGCTTTTGTTTTCTTTTTTCGTACATTGACTTTCATTACTGCCAATCATTGAAAGAATGGAGAGTTTTGATGAATAGAAGTGTTTTCCCATTTTAATTTAATATTTAATTTCATTTATTTACCACACTATATCGCCAAAGGTGACCGGTCACTTGCAATTTTAGACGTTTTGTTAAATATCTAGAAACATACATGAGGAATTAACCTGGAACTGCAGGTGTGTAAACCGTATAGTATCAGTCATATATTTCCGCAAAGATTTTTTTTCCGAAACCCCATAGCGGACCGTCAACAAATTGAAAAAGAACGAATATCTTTTGGATAACCCTGTAAACACTAATGTTGCAAAAGCGTTCAAACTCGAGATAATTAATAAGTGGCTTATTGTAATATACTGTGTTCATTTTTATGAGGATAGCATGTATACTTGTAGAGAAATTAAGGTTTTTATAAAAACAGTCCCAAATTTCGCCAAGTTTTTTGCTTATACTTTGCAGAGTTCTTAATATAAAAAAAAGTTCTTTTTCAGAAAATATGACAAACAACATTGTACACAATACCCTGCAATCAGAATGAAAAAAAAATAAAAATTGTATGAAAAATGAGCAGGTTTACTAAATAATGATTCACTGCGCATGCTCGAACGTAATCAAAATATAATTCGCATAATGTGTTAGCTAAATGTATAGGGCAACTTTTGTGAAAGTCTTAAAAACATAGTTTGAAAAGTCTGATAATAATCGTTTAAAGAATAAGATCAAAATCCGTTATTCCCAAAAGGAAGCAAAAAGATGAGGGGCTTATACTCTGCAAAGTATAAGCAAAAAACTTGGTGAAATTTGGGACTGTTTTTATAAAAACATTAATTTCTCTATTAGTATACATGCTATCTTCATAAAAATGAACACAGTATATTACAATAAGCCACTTATTAATAAACTCGAGTTTGAACGCTTTTGCTACATTAGCTTTTACAGAGTTATCCAAAAGATATTCGTTCTTTTTCAATTTGTTGACGGTCCCCTATGGTGTTTCGGGAAAAAATCTTCGCGGAAATATATGACCTATGCTATATAGTTTACACACCTGTAGTTTCAGGTTAATTCCTCATTTATTTTTCTAGATATTTAACAAAACGTCTAAAATCGCAAGTGACCGGTCACCTTTGGCCATATAGTGTATTTATTTTCATTTAGTATGCTAAAATTATGGATTTACTAAACTAATAATATGATTTGAAATAACTTACTATAATACAAAAAGTAACACGGGATCAAGAAAGAAAAAACTTTCACAAAATCATTAACCACTTAAGTGGCTTAAGAACCATAAAGATTCGTTTGCAGTGACTAATTTTTATTCAATATTAACCACAAAAGTTGAAAAATATATTAATGGAACAATAAAGCTGTTGTATGGATTCCTTAGTTGCTTGGCAACTTTACATCCAGGCTAAGAGTAAATCGTGTTACAATGCAATGGGAGCCTTAGAAAAAAGAGCGTTTAAACGCGGCTAGTAGCCACAAAAAATAGAGAGTAAAAGCTAAAAAGATAGACAATTTTTAAAAGAAAAAATTGTTAGTATAACTAGTAGGGAAAAAAAATGTTCCATATGATCTACGTATATGTCCAGGACAGGCGAAAAAGCTACCAAAGGAAGCCCCATAAAAAAAAGACTCAATTCAGAGACCATACATTTAATATAGCTTGTTAAGTAAAAAAGTTTAACACAGTGAGGAAAAGAAACAAAACTAAATATATACATATTGACAAGAGAATTTAAAAAAAGAATAAAAATGTAAGAAAAAGCTACAGTGAGGAGAGTTCAAACTAAATAAACAGTTAAATGCAAAAACCGAGGGGATCAAACGACAGCAAGAGGACGGCGTCCACCCAGTCTAGTAATTTGAGGTGAATAAAACATGAGAATGAAAGAAATAAGAGAAATATCATGAGAAGAGCATAAAATACAAGAATAGAAGTTTTTTTTTATATATATAAATTTTTAAACAAACAACACAAACAAAAAGAAGGAAAAAAGTTTAGCAAATGAAGAGCTTAATCTTCGTTAATGTTGATATGACTTGCAAGTTTATCAAATTCAGTTAATATAACCATCAATTTTTGCATCGGATTATCGAGTTTCTTAGTCTGAGTTGAGATGTTCTTTATACATTTTAGGAATTTAGTGATTTGAAAGATTTGTTTAACTTCGTTGAAAGTATTAAGAATGTCTTTAATATCATTGGTGTAATTAGTAGGAGCATTAGAATTTTCAATAGTAGGGGAGGAATGGGTGTTTGCGGTAGTACTATCATTGTTATCAGAGTTTAATTCTACATTACTAGTTGAGGGTTCAGAGTCTTTAGTATTTTTGGTATAATTATAATTCTTAAATATATTCGCTAAGATTTGGGTTTCTTGGGATAGATTGCAGACGCTATTACTTGTTTTACGGTTTTGTTTATTTTCTAGTCTATAAGGATTTTTTGGACAACCGCGGAAATTCGCTGGGTGCCCGAGTCCACAATTGGCACAAGTGGGTTTAATACGCCCCTTGTGGTGACAATCTGTACTTAAATGTAGATCTCCGCATTTTACACATTTAGCATCGAAGCCACACACTTCTGATGCATGACCGTAACCTTGACATTTGTAACACTGTTTTACACGATTTTTGCTAGTAAAAGCTTCAATCTTAACAGAAATATAATGTATATTGTTAATTTGGTAAATTTCTTCAAAGTTCTTACGAGGTATAACATTTACCATGTATATCGGCATTGGTTGGCCAGTTTTACGATTTTTAAGCATGGCAGCTCTAGTGACTGCGAAACCATGCTCCCTGAGACTATCTTCAATAATTTTAGTATCGGTGTAACAGGGGAGGCCCCTAATGCATATTTTTTTGGGTCGAAGTTCTTTAGGATCAAGAGTGGTATATTTCTTTTTGTTTTGGTCTAGCCATTTCTGAGTAGATTTAAAGTCCTTATCAGAGTTACATTGTATAACAATGCGTTCGCCTTTTAGCGTTATTTTGGGTTTTTCTGAGTTTAACTCCGTAATTTCATGGGCAACCGTCGCCCAATTGCTGTCGACTACGACGTAGAAAGGGTTAACAGATTTTTTAACTTTGACAGTATCCTGTGTATTTTCACTAACATTTGGTTCATCCATATCCACATTTTCAGTTAGGTTAACTTCGCCAGCGATATTTTTATATTTATTACTAAGTGGGATAGGAGAACTTTTTTTCTTTTTTGGTGCGTTGACTTTGATAACTGACAATAATTAAACGAATGGAAGTAAGCACTTTGATGAATGGAAGTGTTTAACCACCTTAATCGAATATTTTATTTTACTTATTTTAAATTAGCATGCTAAAATTCCGGATTTACTAAACTAATAATATGATTTGAAATACTATAATATTATAAACAACAGTGTATCAAGAAAATAAAAAACCTTTTACAAAGTCATTAACCTCTCGAATGGCTTAAGTACCATAAAGATTTCATTTACACTAATTTTTATTCAATATCGACCACAAACGTTACATAATATATTTCTAACATTATTTATGATTACTTATATTTATACATAATTTTTCTGGTAAAAATGTATTTTAGGCCTTTTTTTTTTCCTTTTTTGGTAGGTTGACTTTGATTACTGAGAACGAATGGAAATAAGCATTTTGATGAATGGAAGCGTTTTCCCACTTTATTTATTTATTATTTACTTTCATTCTGCATGTTAAAATTCCAGATTTAGTAACTTAATAATATGACTTGGAATAACTTATTATAACACTAAAAATAACACGGGATAAAAAAAAACCTTTTACAAAATCATTGAGCTCTTACGTGGCTTAAGTACCATAAAGATTAGTGACTAATTTTTATTCATTAGAAATCACAAAAGTTACAAAATATATTACTTAGGTTATGACCAATGCAAGATGTTTTGAAGTGCCTACTAGAGCTGTAATGCTCTAGTTTACCTTCCATAGAAAGTGATCAGTCGATTTTTCTTATTGCTTAGATGTTTAGCAATAGTGGAATTCCTTACGAATTCCTGAGCATTGGAATAGTAGAACAGCAAGCCAGGGTAAGTGAGGAAGGTGGAAAAGGCCCCAGAACCATACATTTTTTTTTCTTGTATATATATATATATATATATATATATAAATTAAGTATATCAAAATAAACTAAGATAGCATTAGAAAAAGTTAATAAAAATAGAAGTTTTCAGATAAAATATCGAATTTGAATAGGAACCGGCAAGGATTTGACGGCTAACTTCAGCAGCCAATGAGGGTGCGAAGCGCAACGAATCAAACTGCCAGAAAAGATCGAGCAAAGAGAAAGGATTGAGACGCCAGTGGAACTGGGTGTCTCAGAGAGCTATAAAAGCGCTCGGACAATGAAATTTCACTGAGCAACGAAATCTACTATTCAAGAATTTTTGGCTGAGGAGGAACCTATGTCCCACACCCCCGGATACATGGCAGTTTGGGTATATGACAAGGTGGGATTCCTGGACAGCAGTGCAAAAAAATAAATAAAAGGGGGGGGGGGATGACTTAAGTTCTTGAGTTCACACAGAAAAAAAAAAGATAAAAAAAGGAAAAGAAAAAATATAACTTTACTCGCAAGATAAAATTTTTTTTTTCTACTTAAATAAAATAAAATTTATTCTTAAAATAGCTAACAACTGTATTGAATTCAATACAACGTTAATGGGAAAGGTGGACTGGCTATATTAGACAATTTTATATTATAGTTTTATAGTTTTTCTGGTATTTGATTTATTTTAGATTTTTTTTGGGGTGCATTGACACATGGAAGAAACTGAACATAGAAGGTGTCCATAAAAGAATGTCCCAGTTTCAATGGTACATTATAAATAGTTTATTTTAGACTCTTTACAACAAATCATACATCCAACGGAAGGTAAACTAACCAAGTTTTTCTTACAAATGTTCAATAGGCGCACCTTTAGTCATACGGCACACATCCAACCTAAAGACCAATTCTTTCCACACTTCGGTTAACAAGTCCAGGGTCACGGAAGCAATAGCCTCTTCCATTCTGTGTCTCCACTATGGCAAATCATGAGGTAGCAGCGGAACGTAGACACGATCTTTTATAAAGCCCCAATGGAAAAAGTGTACGCTTTTAAGGAGTCTCAGGAGTCTTACGTTTTACCCGGCGGTGGAATTTAGCTACATGTCACATTTAATTTTTTTTCTCAGTCTCTATAGAACATAAATGCATAAAATTTTTAATATAGACAACCGAATACCTTTTCTATTTAATACAATTTTTTTTTATATTCTATATTGAAATTGTATTTTATTTTTTTATGTTTAATTTTGATACAAAATTTAAAATTGTTTTTGAGTTGCATGCACTGCGCGCAAGACTGTAGCAAAACTATTGGTTCAAAAGCCCCCCAAAATATTGATAATGATCTAAAACCAATGTATCTTAAACGTATACTTCATTTGTACGCAATTTATTTATTTTATTTGAAATTTAAATTTAAATTATAAAATTTAAAAAAACATCATTCTTTTATTGAAAAATTGCCAATTTTAAATAATCAATGCAATTATAATACTAAATTTGAAGTATAAGTTATTCTTTACCTTAAAATGAAGATATTTGCCAAGTTTCATGTAAATTGCTTTATTAGTTTGTGTCGCGCAAGCATAAAATTTAAGAAAGAATTTTAAATTTTTTATCAACATTAAATGTAACAAAAATAAAATAAAATTTTAAGATAGAATATTAAAAAAAATATTTTAAATAGAAGAGATATTAGATTGTCTATATTAAAAATTGTATGCATTTATGCTTCATAGAGACTGAGAAAAAAAATTAAATGTGACATGTTGCTAAACTGCACCCCCAGGTAAAAAGTAAGACTCCTGAGACCCCTTAAATCTTCAGCCCAGCAATAACGTTTTACGCTCAAAAGTCGCCATTTTGCGAATGTGGCTGTGCAAGCGAGTCCATAACAAAGCAGTACTCGCCTATGCGCTTATCTAAAACGGTTTGAGTGACTCTTTATTTGTGAACTTGAACCAATACTCTATAACGCTTACAGTTGATACAGTGAAACCCCGATTTAACGTTATTCAAGGGACCATAAAGAAATAACGCTAAATGCGGGAAATCGTTAAATTGAGGTAAGACAAAAACAGAACACTGACCATAAAATGAAAACTAATTTACGTAAGATACGTTTCATTTCTTCATTTACAATGATTTGAGATCAGGTTACTAAATCATGTTTTAAAGAAATATTTTATTTTACTTTGCATCCTGTTCTGAGCAGCTACATCACAAATCGCTTTCTCAACGCTTATGAGTTTGTGAAAACTTTTCTCTTGGTCTTCAGTATTTCTAAAGAATGCTTTTAGTGTTATGAATGTTCTAATGGCATTCAATTTTCAAATTCCTTAAACGGTAACGATTTCACGTCTTTTCTTTTTTAACCTGTTTTTCCATTTTTTACAATTTTGCTCTATAAAATCTACTTATTATAAAACTGTTTACATTTTTTTTGTAAAATTGCAATAAAATACGGAATTCAAATTAAAGATATGAATTGTAGTTATGAGCTTTCGCGATAACTTCCAATTTTTCAAGTAAAGAAAATCGCTTTCTTTTTGTCGCCATACAATCTGAAGCTAATGAAAAATCTCTAACGAATGCTATCAGCTCCGTTGTAGGTAACCTTGCGTTGTAGTACAGAAACACAATCGAATAAAATAAAAAGGTGCGGGTGAAAAAGAGGAAGGCTTTTGAATATTGCACCTACAGTTGGTAAGAAAGGATGGGGAAAAAAGAGAGTGAGAGATTCCGAATTTTGAGAGTTTTGATAAGAAAGTTTTTTTTTTTTTTTTTTTTTTTTTTTTTTTTTTATCACAAATTCTGACTATTTTAGAAAAATTTCATTTCGCTCAAAAAAAAACGTTAAATGCGGGAAATAATTCAATATAATAATGTTAAATCCGGGATTTTTTAACATTACAAGTATAGAAAATTAATTGGGACTAGCTAAAAATGACGTTATATGCGAGAAATCGGGTTACGTTAAATCGGGGTTTTACTGTACTATTAAAATTAATAACTGGAACATTCTTTTATGGACACCCTGTATTTTTCTTAAGCACGTTAAGAGATTTTTAAAAATCCTCCATTCTTACCTTGAGAACGCCTTTTTCTTTTTTGACAACGGTGGTATCATACTTGTAGTCGGCTTCGATGTACTTGTCAGTGTATCGGGTGTTGGGGCTCTCGACTACGATGGGCGAATTCATGATGGCTTTTGACGACACTGACTTTGTTTTCGGAAATAGCAGACAAAACTCGATGCTGCGAACACGCGTTCAAAAAACACTTGGAATGTAACGATAGCCACTGAATATGTCCAATAAAATGCCTTCAATGTCAGTTCAATAAAATGTCTGAAATCGAAAGAAAACGCATTATATATTACCAAGCAAAGGCAGTAATTATTATAGACACTGTAAAAATAGATAGGTGCCTTAACCTAGGAAAATATAACATAACAACGAATGAAACTATCCAATATAGACCGGCAGGTTGCTGCCCAAACCATCACCTCATCGAGTTGGCGGCAGAAATTCCAGGATTAGTTAAACTCGATTCGCATATTAAAATGCAACTGGTTTGCCAAGTCATATCTTGGTGGGAAAACACCAGCAAACCCGATTTTAAGCTCTATATCATTCTACTCGCGGTCTTTTTATTCTAGTCAGGTGGCGCTTTCTTGTGGTCACGCAGCGTTTTCCTATCTTTTATGGCTTTACAGGGAAAGTCCTGGACATCCTTCAAAAGGAAGAAGTTTCCTTCAAGTTCGATCTAATCTCCTTATCAACTTTTCATTGTTGAATTCCCAGCCCTTTTGTTCAAAAGCACATTTTATTGCTTTAGCATGAGAATTAGCACTTTCCCTTTCAAAGGCAGCCTTAGTGCTCGACTGGTAGGGTTACCATTGTGTTTTCCTGCTCCCAGCACTCCATGTTTTCATACATTTGGGTGCACGAAAACACAATGATAAACCTACCGTTCCACTACTAAAATCGGGTCTGCAGGTGATTTCCACCAAGATAGGATTTCACAGACCAGTTGCATTTTAATATGCTAATCGAGTTTTAACTAACCCTGGAATTTCAGCCGTGAACTCGATGAGGTGATGGTCTGTGCAGCACTTCCCGGTCTTTCCAAGTTAATAACGCTTCCAGAGAGCATTATTTATCTTTAGAAACCTCAGAAATCAATCTATTTTAGAGATTTAAAGAAACGTTTTTTAAACAAATTTTCTTTGACTGCCACTGATTTTCGGAAATGTTTCCCAGTCGTTTTTGAGTACCTTCATCAATTTTCTCAACCCGGAATGTAGGTTTTTTGCTGTCCATTCTCAAGTACAATTCAACAGTAATGTTTTACAAACAAACACGCTAAATAAACAGCATTCGCATTAATATAAAAATATATATTATTATGTGACTCTTGCATGTATAAATTCGGAAATACAGCTGAAAATGTTTCATTGAGGATGAATAACATCCAAAAAATCGATATTCCGATTTGAGAAAAGGGATTAATTCACCCTAAAAATCAATTGGTAATGTTTACAAAAAATGGTGTTTTTATAAATGGTTCTTTAAATATCGAAAATAGGTTGGTTTCTGAGGTTTCTAATGATGATAAGGAAAGCTTATTGGAATCATGGGTAACTTGTAAGAAGTTATTGTACTAAGAGGCTACTTCAGTCAAACGAAAAGACGCGTTCGCTAATGCTAATCCTATGGAAGAAATTTATAAAGATATCTCAGTCGCATTTCAATATTTTTAAATATATATATATTTTTTTTTTTTTTTTGCATTGGATAACTGAGATCGATGTGTATGCAGGCGTTTTTTACTTTTCCGATTTTGATTGCAGATTTTTTTTATAAGGATGCTTTTGTTTTCGAAACCGGTTTCGAAAATGAAAGTGTCCTCATTAAAAATACCTGTAATCAAAATCGAAAAAGTAAACAACGGTCTGCATACAGATCGATCTCAGTTATCCAATGCAAAAAAATCATTTAAAAATATTGAAATTCAAACGAGATATCTTTATAAATGTCTTCCATAGGAATTCCATCTTCCATTAGCGAGCGGGTCTTTTCGTTTGACTGAAGTAGCCTCTTAAGTACCGTGTTTACTGGCGTAATAGTCGCCCCCGATTTGAAGCAGAAAAAATCGTCAAAATATTTTCTTCGCATAAATTGAATGGATGAAAAAATTATGAAAGATTAGGTTCGCAATGTTTGGAAGAAAAGGTCTGGAGCATTACTCAAAAAACCAGCCCTGCTGGTACTCGACAGCTTTTGAGGACATCTCAGATTTTGTGATGATTTCTGGAAGACTCAACATCGATTCTGCAAAAGTTTTAAGCGTCGGTCAACAAACCGTTTAAAGACAATGTAAGACGAGTATATGGAGATTGGATTGTCAATAGGAACAAAGAAAAAACTCGCAGTGGAAAAGTAAGTCCATCCCTGGAACTAATATATAGTTGAATATTACAAAGCTGGACTTAAATAACAAGTGATATAATTTCATAAAGTTTTAAGAAGACAGCTCCAACGCTTTGGTCGGAAGCAAAGACGACATTTTATGAAATACCGAAGGTTCTTCAGACACCGAATCACATTACAATAGTGAATAATACCTTCAGTCAAAGTGATTTATTATGAGAATTATTTGTCAAAATTTTCACAAAGTTTATTTGTAAATTTTATGTCTATAAAAATATTGCCATAAAAAGAAAAATGGTATTTAATAAACAGCACATAATCTGGAAACATTTGGTCTGTTACTAATTTTATTATAATGTGTTATTTTATACCAGTAATGTTTTTGCATTAGAGTGTACAATATTGTGTAGTAGATTTCCCCGCATAATAGTCGCACCTAGACTTTCACAATGAAAAAGTGGCAAAAAAGGTGCAACTATTATGCGAGTAAACACGGTATTAGTTGATGAAGAACCATACTCATTTCTACAAATACTCTATTTAATGTTAAAATATTACATACAACATCTTCTGATCTTAGTAGATATTACAAAACGAGCCATACGTGGGCAAGCAGTTCACACTAGGAGAAAAAGGTTAGTCCTATACTATGTTCGCACTGAGATAGTTGATTCACTTAACTTGACGTTTTTGGAAGCGGACGTACCCGGAATCAAGATTATGACTTGAGCAAGTTTCTGAAACTCACTTAACTATTGATTTTTGATACTCTCTTAACTATGAGTTGAGTGGAAATCTACCTTCTGAACTCTTTTTCTTATATGAAATTGTTACTGAAATTAGAGTTGAGTTCTACAAATAATTATTCAGCTTTTTCGAATGATCTTTTAAATCGTTTATTTAATTCACACGCCGCAAAGAATAAAAACAATAATAAACTATGTATAGTTAGAAGTTGTTAGAAATTTAACATAAGTTAAATCTCTTAAAACTTTTTGTAATGTGAACAGGTGAAGCCTAATTCCGGGTATATCGTTTCAAAAAAGTTAAATAACTAAAAGTTAAGTGACTCAACTATCTCAGTGCGAACATAGTACTACTTATAACAGAGTCTCGTTGAAGCGTCTCGTCAGGGTTGAGTGGAGTGGAGTGGAGAAGTTTTTCTCCACTAATTGAAATTGTAATTTTTATGCAGACATTATGGTTACAGTTAAGGCTCCACAGTAAATTACCATTCGTAGTTATATCATATTTTCGTAGATTGTCTCTTTCTAAGGTGAACAATTTCATAAATATTATTATAAATATTATATACAATTATGATTAACAACTTTATTAACCCGTCCACTAAGACTGCAGGGGCGCAAAAAACTTAAATTTGAAAATTACTGTGAAATTTTCCCCTTATCTGATCCCATATTTTCATGGATTACATAACGCAAATATTATTGTTTGGAAAAAGTGGAAGTGCTCGACACAAAGGGGCTCACAAAAATAAAAACATGTATTTGCCTGGCATATATAATTTTCATTATTTCTGTCGAAAATCGCCTTAAAATACACACCCACAAAAGTAAAAGAAATAGATAAAAATCCCACAGATTGTTGTGCCAATGCAAACTTTAAATAAAAGTACTAAAAAATGACCTCGACAAAAATATATTTCAGAACCCAAAAGAATTCTCAGGCCTGAAATAAAATATTTTGCGATAAAACCAGGTCTTGAAATGTACCAGAGTAAACCGAAACTATATCCGGTTCGTGAAATTATGACAAATATCGTTCCGATTTGTGAAATTATAGTAAATATCGTCCCAGTTCGTACAATTATTAAAACATATTATTAAAGTTTTATATGTATGTAGCTTATTGTGTTCCTTGTAACTTTTTTTAATATTTAAAATTTTGAAGCTTTTTAAAAATTGTTGTCAACAATAATTTTGAACTAGCGCTCCGGTTGGTGGATTTTTTCTATTTCGAGCTCCGGATAAAACAATGAGTTTATTGTCTCGCACACCAAATTACACACATTTACCTTTCCAGCTTTCAATGCACCTTCCTGGTCTCGCCCCCTTTTAGGTGCGTTCGTAATTATATAAATACGTAGCACCTATAGTCGTCGTTCAATCCGTCTGTCCGCATATAACAGAGCAAAAACTACCAAACCAAATGATCTGAAATTTTAAATGTATAATTGTTGCAAAAGTTTGTCGAGTCATTTCAAATTATTTGAAAATCGGATCTATAGTTTAATGACAGGGACAGTCAAAAGTCTTCCGTTACATGACGGCCAATGGGAATAAATTATTGCTAATGCATTTTAATGACGTTACAGATTTCCGAATTGTCTGAAATTTTAAATATATAATTGTTGCAAAATTTTGTCGAGTCATTTCAAATTTTATGAAAATAGGATGTATAGTTTAATGACAGGGACAGTCAAAAGTTTTCCGTTCCACGACAGCCAATGGGGAAAAAAATATTTCAAATGCATTTTAATGATGTGACAGCCTTTCGAACAGGATGAAATGGATATGCACTTATTGAAGTGCACTAAAATATACATTCAGTACACTATGCGGTGCAAAAAATATTTATAAAACTAGTTATAGTACGAACGCACCCCATTTGCCACGTTTGACGAGCAATTTCCAACTTGTTTTTTCTCCTAAAGATTATAAACAGTAACTGCAAAAATATCGTATTTCTTATGTGAAGAAAGCTTATAAAGGCGTTCAATGATTGCAGTTTTCATATCAGAAATTTCAATAAAGAGAAGTCGTCTATAAATACACAGTAGCCAAGTCAATTTTTAGAAACTGTTTGAAAAAAGTAACCATAGAGTTATAATTTATTTTTAGTAGAGAAATACATTTTTAGAGTTGTATGAAATGATTACGCCATTATGACGTCACTCTAGCGGATGAATGAACTTGAGATTCTGAACTCTCCGGCTGATCGTGACGTAACGTTATACAATCAGGCGAGATCGGACAGTGAGTTAGAGATCTGCACGGGCTGGCCCGTGGCCCGAAGCCCAAGCCCGGCCCGCGGGTCGGGCTCGGACCTATTTTCATTCACAGCGCACGGGCCGGGCCCAAAATTTTCAGTACTAGTCTTGACCCAGCCTGTTTGAAAATCATTGTCTCAGCGTGGCCTAATCCATTCAAAGGTCAGTAAAATTAGGGTTGGCCCAAAAATTTTTGCAAAAAATGCATACATTTTTAAATCGCCATTATTCTACACTTAAACATTAAAATTTATTCTTTTTGATGTATAGTAGATTTCTACGCTTATTAAAATGTAGTTAAATTAAAATATAGTAAAAGGTGTGAAAACGAACCTGCCTATGACGGAACCCTGTTTTAAACTGCAAAATGTATTGTTCCATGCAAATTTAATATACTAATACGCAAGAAAAGAATATATAATACATTTACACTTGCTAAGAAGGGAACTTGTTTATAACGCATTTTTTTTCTATGCAATTCCGTCTTAGAAGATTTTACTGTATAGCATTTTTCAGATTTTTAACACATGGAATACGTATTAACAATATTAATGATCACTGAAACATTTACATACAAGAAATAGAGATTCATTAAAAAAATTAATAAAGCATCCTGAGGCACTTTTATAAAAATGAAGATTATAAACATGAAAAAAAAAAAATGTTAAGATAAATATAGTCAGAACTCCTCGTACGAGACAAATTTGTAACCAAATCGACGTAAAAATCAATGTTTTGTAGAAATTCATTCGGGCCGAGATTTTAATTTTTTTCCGGGCCGTGCTCAGGCCAAACTTTTAATTTTTTTATCGGGTCGAGCCGGGCCTCGAAATTCCGGCTCGTGCAGACCTCTAAGGCGAGTAATAATGCCCACGCACTCTGAACGCCTAATATATCGAAAAGAAGGATCATCACGCAAAATGCTAATGGTGAAATTATAGCGACTTCGTACGAAATTTTTCATTTTGACGAATTCAACGGGTGGCCGGGTGGGGGAGGGGGATGCGTTCCTTTCGGAACATTGAAATGTCCTCCGTCGAAAGGTTTGAGATTTTATGCTTTTTAATGGGCAAAAGTGCAAGTCAATTTATTTTGGTTGCTGACGATTTGAAGTACAGAAGAAATATTGGGATGGCTACAGAACACTAATTCTTTCCTCTCTTATCATTAATTTTAGTTTCGTATAAGTATAATAGCTCCTATTTTTAATTTTAAAAATGAAACACATGTTCAAAACAAAAGGCTCACCGATAGTGTATGAAGCTAACTTTTTAAAATTACAGTGAAACCTCCCTAAAGCGACCATGTTCCGTTCCAATAAAAATCGGTCGTTCTGAGAGATGGTATCTTAATGGATGTCATGTTTAAATCTAGATTTTAATTGTTGAAAAAAGGTGACAATTAATGTTACTAAAATTTATTTTTCCCATTAGGAAAAAATATCAAAATTTAAGTATCAAAACAAAAGTTAATTACATAAGTTAATTACTATAGAGTTTAAAAAATGAATACATTAACGTTTGCTTTGATTTTACGGTTTTATCTTTCATAACTTTTATTTCCAAGTCCTTTCGAAGTTCGGTAAATAAATGGAAAATTTTTATTTTGGACCGGAACAAATAAGGACGATTTCATTAATTTATCTATTTCTTTGAAAGTTTGATGACAGAAAAGGTCTGGGGAGGTTATTGACCGTCATTCTTAATTTGTCATCAGAGTTAAATTAATTGCCTAAAAAGGCACAAAGGAGTTTAAACACTTAAAATTTACCGGAAGAAATAAAAATTCTAAACTTAGTTTAAAAGTTTTATGAATAATGCGCTCTCCGGGATTATTCTTCTAATAAAACCTTCTTCAAGCGACCAGGTAAAAACGGAATTTGTTTCATTTTCTTCAAAGAAATGGGTCGCTCATGGAGGGTGTTCAACTGGGATGGTCTCTGAATGGAGGTAAAATTAGTATAGCGCATTGGGAATAAATTTCGTTCCATGAAAAAAGGGTTATTAAAGGAGGTGGTCGCACAGGGAGGTTTCACTGTACTTCATTAGTAAATGCTGAAACGCAAAATGAAAGTAGAATAATAAATGTTAACATATATTAACTATTACTCCATGCAAATAATAACAAAAGTGATAATGAAGACAGAATAATAATAAATGTAAGGACGTGTACTATTATTAGGACATCAAACAGGAGAAAGTTAACTCATTTTAGGCCAGGAAGATGTATACGACTCGTGACTTCGAAAAAAAAAATCTTCGTTCGATTGTTTTATTTGGGTTGCATGATGATGTTTGTCTTTTAAAGGTATGTTGAAAAAAATGTCTTATCAACAAAAGAAGAGGTTTTTCGGATTTACATGCAATAATTTTCAACAATTACTTTGAAATTTGATTTTCATTTGAAATTGATTTCGATTTGTTTAGTAAGAAGAATATCGACTTTTAATCTTTCTAATTCGCCAGTGGTTATCAAAAAGTGCAGAATAATATAGATCAATTGAATACAGAAGCGTCATAATTTCATGGAACTAGTAAATAAATGTTTGAGGTCTTATAATACAACTGCGGCCCTATTTTGATTAATATTGCCTATAATTAACAAAAATCTTAAATGTACATCATAAAAACATGTCAAATAAAAAGTAAGCCAGTAAATATTAAATAAATTACAGTAAATCAGTAAACTTGGCAAATAAAAATTGAGTCAGTAAATATTAAGTAAAATTACAATGAGTCAGTAAAGTTGGTAAAAAAATGATTTTTTTTATTTTTTCTGTTCTTGGTCTAAATTGGGTTTAAAAAAAACGGTATTTGGTCATTAGTTACTCCAGCGTTTTCAAATTATTTTAACATTAGAGACATTAACATTTAACATTAGAGAGGAGAGGGGGGGGGGGTGGGGGTGGGGCAAAACAGCACACGAAAACTGGATTGAGTTTGAAACAGCATAACGCAGTTAGAATTCACTTCAAACATTAATAGGCACTTGACAATACTACATCTAAAATCTAGTTTTTTAAATCACAAAAATAAGAATTATTAATTCTACCGCATGTTTTACAATAGGTAATAGGCTAGAACTCACCTAAATTTAAATTTTGTAAGAATATGAAGTTTTTAGGAAAAATCAGTGCTCGGACAAATTTAGGAATTTAATTACAGAGAAGAGAATTTAAAAAAAAAATTACAGCATGTTTGCTTCACGTTGAAATTAAATTAATATTTTTAATTTTAAAAATATAAAGGTAATAATGATATAATATTAATAACATAATATTATTAATTATATATAACAAGTAAATATAATATTCAATAGTATTAATGTATCTTTCATCCAATAGTCAAGCATTCCAATTTGAGCTATAACAAATCGAGGAAATAAAATAGTATTATATATATATATATATAAAAATTAATTGGTTACATTTTATATAACATTCTCAAAAATGGTACTGTCTTAACACGTGTACTAGTGGGCCAGAACCCAAAATTCCAAATATGACATGGGCACGCGAATTAGCCAAATCTGGATTAATTAATTTTAATTTGAAATTTATTTTATTAATTTTCATTTTGAAAGAAAATAATAATAGTAATAAAGGCAATCATAATAAATTGTAATGGAATATAAACAACATATAAATATATGTTAATGGTTATATTAATTTGTATAACCATAAATATCTGTTTCTAAAGACCTTGAATATCAAAGCGGTTTGGGTATTACATAAATTGTATTGTTTTATTTCAATTGTACAATGCGTGAAAAGGGGGGGGGGGGGGGACATTATTTCCTTCAAAATTTAAGAAGGGGTCAGGGGACCACAAATTGTGACACAGTGTGAATGGGGGAAATGTGGTGTAACTCACTGTGACATCACATTTAAAGAGTTAGGTAGATTGTAACCAGCATTAAACCTTTAAAAAATATTTTCTTTCTTTTTTTTTTTTTTTTCTCTCTTTAGTATTTTATTAGGTTATATTTGGTATGGTTATACATTTCTTTTGAAATTTTAAGGTTGAATATAATTTTTTTGTAATAGATTTTAAAGTAAAAATTATAATAAGCAGGGGACCAAAAATTATGACGTGGAAAGAAAGTATATACACACTCTGTGACATCACATTTAAATTAATAAAAATAATCAGGTAGATACCTATATATAATAATAATAATATGAATAATAATAATAATAATAATAATAATAATAATAATAATCTCAATCTTATTTTAATCGAAATTAATAAAAATCGTTGCTACGTCACAACATTGGAAGGAGGATATCACTCCAGTTTAAGGCTAATGTCAGTCGAACGTCTTTTTGCACGCTTTTTTCCGTACATATCATCCCTACACAATGCCGCTAACATTGTGTAGGGATGATATGTAGGGAAATAGGCATGCAAAAAGACGCTCGCCTGACATTAGCCTAAAAAACTATGACATAGCAAAGGAAGGGATCAGAAAATGTGCATGACGTAATTAATAAAAATACCAATTAATTTTTTAACCATAGAAATACGTCAAATAATCCTTAATCCATTATATAAATACGTCCAAGAGCTGTAACAATCTTAGGTTATAATATAAAAATAACCATACCTAATTAACAACGCAAAATTCTCAGAGAAGAGATGATCAAAGAGAAATAGATCCGCGGGAGCACTCACAATACACAAGATCAGATACGATGTCGATCTGCCGCATCCGCCATCCGCCACCCCTTTATATAAGAACGCAGAGAATTTTCTGGAATTCGCTTTTCGCGCATGCGCACAGCGATCGCCATGCGGCCCGCTCACGTGGTGACCGGCGTTTTCGGCCATGCCTCAAAGGGTAAACAAAAAACAAAACAGGTTAACGCCGAAAAGGAGATTTCGTTGTATCGATCGATACAGTGTTGCTGTTTCGGAATCATTCTAGAATGGAATGTTTTGGATTTCTCTCGAAAAAGAATGAAAATTGTTTTCGGAAGGATTGCGTGACGGGTAGAAGTGTTTGATGGTGCAAAGTGGAGCGGAGTAGTACCCTGACCTTCATAGTCCTCCGATACAGCGGATCGATGCATTCGATCATCGCAATAATAAAATACTTCGCAGATTTATTTTAATTTGTCACCGCGTTTCAAAAGTTTATTGGGTGGGGGTTTGCTGTTAAGGGGCGCAAAAAAATATTTTGATTTCATTGTTCACACCTGAGATGCAATTGATACAGTTTTATTCCCCAATTTTATTTTTTAATTATCTGAGCAATTTAATGATAAATGTATTTTTGACTTTGCAAAGGTTGCAAAACAGAAGCTTTAGCAGATATTATTGATAATTTTTAATTTCTATACATAAAATGTTGACTTTTTTTTTTTTAACTTTTGTGAAATTTCTGAAAATATTTTTAAAGCTGACCTTCAGGGGACTGATAAACTCTGAAATATAAAATTCCTCAAGTGGGGAGGTGCAACTGCCCCAACCTCGCCAAAATCGCTCCCCTAGTTTTTCGTCAGAAGAGGAGAGAAAGGATAAACTGGTAAGTTGTGATACGAATTGAATTTTTTCAACTGAGCGAAAAAATGCCCAAACCGAGATTCGAACCCAGAACTTTTGTCTTAAAACTTTTGTCTTGTAACTTCTGTCTGTCTTCAAAATTCGAACCTCGAACTCGATCTTTCAGAAATTTAGTTCAAACTATGGCCAGTAAGGAAGGCATTTAGGAAATTCTGCATCTAATCATAGTGAAAAAAAAATTTCTTGACTGTCAATTTATAGTGATATATTAAGATAAAGGCGTGTTTTTCAATTACTAGATACTGTAAAGTATTAATAGGTGTTGGGGTTTTCCCCCCTTCTTCTTTCGCCGCAAAACATATGTTCTGTACAAAAGAATCATTAACCCTTTATATCCTGAATTTTGAATACAAAAATTCTTTCACCTGAATAATTATTTACGCTAGTGTCTAAGATACCCAGAACAACATATAGAATAATAATTTGATTTATAGATAACTTTTTTAATGCAAAATAATTTACTAAATCGGTCGTTGAAGCTTTTTTTGAAAAATATTGACAAGGATAATTAGATTAATGAACAAAAAATACTGTCATGGAAACCTCACGATTCCTACAGGAACAATGTAAATAAATGTAGTGTGATCCTATCTGTAACAGAGAAGTATTTTGTGGTTGCAAATTTTGGTACTTGTTAGTTACCCCGTCGACCAATTTCGCCAAATTATACAAATTCACATAATTTTCATTTTAAACAACGAAAAAACAAATAAATTAGTATAATATTAATAAAAATACAAATAAAACGTCGAAATAAAAATCATTTGATGACGTAAACAGGTGTTGTCAAGTGAATGTGACATTTACGATCAACTATTATTGGCATTTAATCTTACAATTTGGCGACAGTAATTTGGTCGACGGGATAACTAACAAGTACCCAAATTTTTCGTATAACTTTTTTAAAATTTATTCGTATTTTAGGCACAATGAAATATTTCCGTTTCAGACAGGATTCCGTTACAGACTGGTTCTGTTTTGATAGGATTTACTGTATTTTCATGTCCCAATTTAAAAGTCGCTGCCCACTTTTTTGTGACACTAGACCTAGCAATACTATTGTCTACACCAGCGGCTCTCAATCTATGGGTCGCGGAACAATGGAAGTTTGATAAAAAGAAATCTTTTATTTCATCTGTTTAAAAAATATAACAAATGAAATATTTTACAACTACAAAAAATCGTGATCATAAAAATTGTTTTAGAAACTACTTTCCTAAAATTGACGAGGGTAACTTGTGGATTAGAAATCCTTTTGATGAAGAACATTTTAAAAGCCCAAAACTCTCAACACCTGGGGAAGACTCATTGATTGAGCTGTCTTGCGATTCTTCTTCGAAGACAGTTTTCAAGAAAAAATCCTTAATTTTCTTCTGGGTGAGTATACGAGCAGAATATCCAGAAATATCTCAATCAACTTTGAGGTTCTTGGTGGTTTCCAACACTACATAGTTGTGCGAACGGAATATTTCTAAAGGTATATACAAATATTATACAGACATACATACAATAATAAATACAAAAAACCCAACTGGAGTGAAAAATTAGACAGCCAGGAAATTTTTCACTCCAGTTGGGTTTATTGTATTTATTGTATTTACTGTATGTACTGTATATTGTATTATACTGTATGTACTGTATATTGTATTATACTGTATAATATTTGTATATACCTTTAAGAGTTGAATGCAGGCATTATCAATGTGTGTATGTGTGTTTTAATATATATTGTAGATCGATGGAATAGTAAAATTTATTCATCGTTGTCCAAGGCTGTCTGATTGATGGCTGGTAACTTTCCCAACAGGGTTTATTAGTAAAAAGTCGTAGACCCAAGTATTGGCGGAGTGGCTCAGTGGTTAGAACAACAGCCTAGTACGCTGTGGTCCCAGGTTCGATTCCTGGCCCTGGCTAATTTTCACTCCAGTTGGGTTTACTGTATTTATTGTATGTATATATAATATTTGCATATACTTTTAAGAGTTGAATGCAGGCGTTATTTATGTGTGTATATGTGTTTTAATAAATGACTTTTCTACTTTGCTGTTTTTAAAAACAAGTACAGAAACAAACGGCATGTTATAAGTGACTTATTATTAAAATTAACCTGTTTTAACTCTGATATAGATTCCCTCATCGGTAAACACCATTGCCACAAATCTCACTGGTTGTAAATTTGTTTTTTGATAAACGCATTTTTCATTATTTTTGTAATATATGGGCTATTTTAATTATTACTCCATTTAAACACATTGGGATTACTAGTTCTTGTTTTCGTTGATAGTTCATCCTTTGTACGAAAATTTACCTTTTTCGTAGGATAGAATAGCCGATAGCTTGTAGAAGTCATACAGCAATTTCCATACTGATATCAGATACACCATTATATTGAGTGGGTAGCGAATTTTTTTTTTTTTTAACCATTTGGGAAAATGGTTATTGTCCTCGGTCAGGGTAGGAAATCAAAAACATATCTGAAGCGTTTTATTGGTTGAATGCCGCATTTTATTCGTTTTCTGATGGGTCTATACAGTAATCTGTATTTCCCTTTACTTTCAACAGAGATGCATACTTCTGTTGCCACTATGACAAAAAAGAGAATAAAAACTACAAAAAAAATTAATAACTCAGAAACAAATTGAGATACAGCTTTCAAACAAATTGCATTTAAAAGTACATTTTTTTTCTCTATACGGCGGTGTAAAAAGTAATAGTGTGGGATGTTTAGAAGTTTAAGAATGAAATTTCATTTAAAATGGGTCCAGGAATATTAACGTTTAATCCATGTCGTACGTAATGTATGACCATAGAAGTTTAAAAATTTACAGTACCGAAAATTGTGAAACTGAAATTTCTTTAAAAATTTGTTCATGATGGGTCCAGGAATGTTAATGTTTAATCCATGGCGTACGTAATGTAGGATCAACTCCGTGCGATTTTTTTATGTCTTAAATTTTAGTCTTTGAAAAAAATCATTTTCCAAATGGTCGTTGTAATTTGTTAAATTGCCTTTTTTTTTTTTTTTTTTTTTTTTTTTTTTTTTTTTTTTTTTTTTAAACTTAGAGTGGGTTGTGTACCAATAAAAATTGGGAACCGCTGGTCAGGGATCGATTTGCAAATTTGGGGGCCCCGGGCACACATGCTTACGGAGGGGGGGGGGTGCTTACACCGATGCTTAACTGGGGGATTGGGTTTTAAAAAAATAAATAAGATACTTACTAAGATAACCATTATTGATTTTAATAATTACTTTAAAATATCCATTAAAAAATTAAATATGATAATCATCAATTTACCTTTAAATCTTTAAATACGTTATTTCACAACTGTGAAATTTAAATGAGTAGACGTTTTATATATTAAATTGTGTGGTGCTGATTATCTTTTCCTATGCAAGTCTATATATCTGGGATGATAAAATATGCAGAACTAATAATAAATTTTCGGCAATACCAAGTTGCAATTATTTAAAATATTAGGGGTCTCTTCTGCCTACGAGCTGCGCTCAACAAGCCCAAATAATCTGGCGAGAATAGGAACAGGGCTAAATAAGAATTAAAAATACAATTATATTTTTAAAGGGATAAAGATAAAATAAAATATTCACTATGATAAATCAATTAAATAGGGACATTTCAGACAAAATATACAATGTTATAAAAATACAATACGAACACGAATGTAGAGTGAAATGTAAAATTCCATTAGATATTAAAGCTAGATCAAAGTTTGTACATCAATTGAAAAACCTTCAGCAGCATTTGGGGGACCCCGAAAAGGGGCCAGTGCCCTGAATGCCCTGCCATAAATCAGGCATTGCCGCTGGTCTACACTAATATAAATGTGACGGCGCAAAGGAAGAGAGTGACTGTAAAACACATCCCACTGCACAGATAGACCTGTGGCAGAGAAAACCTCCTCTACCAACATCTTCCTTTCAAGAACGTTTCGTTCAACGGATACCACGACAGTTCAACGATCTGGACCTGGACAGTACTTTTTACTTTCTTTTATTTTTACAAGAAGAAGGTATTGGATGCGTGAAAAGTTTTAACTTCCGGTTTTCCACGGATTTATACGTTTTAGTAGGTCCTAGACACGCTTGGACTGTTCTTAGAAAATGTCTGTCCGTCACTCTGTGTGTTTGCATGGGACACACATTTTCTGGGCGGTCCATCTCAAAAACTAATGTACGGATTTGATATTAGATGATTCAGATTAGATGATTTATTGGTAAATAAATCAATAATTGAATCTTAAGTTTGATTCAAATCCGTACTCTAGATTAATTTTAACACAATTATTCTAATTGGTAAATATGATTTATTTACCAATTAGAATAATTGTGTTAAAATTAATGTAGTGTGCGGATTTGAATCAAACTTAAGATTCAATTAGACCTTGACATAAATGGCAACTTATTAGGTTTTCGTGTAAATCGCCCTACAGATGGCGCTGCTAGGCTGCCTTTTTCACGATGTCCGCGATAGTTATATCTCAAGAACTGATGCACGGGATTTTCCCCAAACTTCATATTCTGTTAGACCTTGGCATAAATATATTCATGTTAGGTTTCGGTTTATGCATACCGCCCCACGGGTGTCGTTTCTAGATCCTGTTTTTCGCGATCCAGCATGTACACGAATCATTGGTCCGGCCCGTTTGTCGCATGCAAAAAATTTTCATTCGCCATTATTCTACAATTAAATTTTTTAATTTATTCTTTTTAAAGAATGGTGCATTTGTCTCGATGCAACAACATGAAGTACAGTAAAAGAAATTGTGAAAAAGGATCTGCCTACGACGGAATCCTGTTTTAAACAGAAAAATGGATTGATGCATGCAAAATGAATATAATAAACCGTACGAAATGTATGTAATACATTTACAACAGTCGATGTACCTGCTAAGAAGGGATATAACGGAGTGTAGAATGGATTTTTCTTCTCTCCTATGCGATTCCGTCTTAGAAGATTTTACTGTCTAACATTTTTCAGATTTTTAAGTCTCCAAACTATCGAATATGGATCAACAATAATAATGATGATTACTGAGACATTTATATACAAATAGGAATTCATTAAAAAGAAAATAGCTATCGTAGCCAAGAACGCTTTTTTTTTTAAATTAAGAATGTAAACATTAAAAAATAAATAAAATAAGTTTTTTTTTATCATAACTACTCGTACAAGACATTTTTTACCCATATCAGCGTAAAAATCTATGTTTTGTAGCAATTCAGCTGGATCGGGCTAGTTAAGATTTTTTATGGGCCGCCTGGCGAACTTTTAGCTTTTAAACCGGACAGGGCGAGGGTCGAGATTTCAGTTTTTATGCCGGACCGGGCCAAAAAAATTTCCTAGAGGTCGGACCGGTCCCAAGCCTTGAAATTTTGGCCCATGCAGACTTTTACCGGATACATTGCATATCTCTAATATCCCCACACGGCGACATTTATTTTGGTTAGCTTCTGGTTAAGTTGAAAAGAAATGTTCGGGTTCTAATCGGATGTGACCCGACCCATGCAATATTGTTGTCGTTGCATAATTCTTCTCTTTCTTTACTTGCCTATTTTTAGATCAGTTTATGTGAGAAAGAACTGCAACTTCGGAAAGACGTAAATGTTTGTTGCACTGTGACCGCGCCACCGCCTGTTGCAGTAGAAATTGTTATTGCATGGAGAAGAAGCAAATGTACAGGCGGCAAGCTCAGCTTTGCGAGCGCGCGCATTCAACGAATTTTGGGTGACGCAAGAATTGATCTGAGTGAAAATAATTAAGTAACAGAAATAAGAACGTATTTTAAACGATTGAGAAGTTAATTAATCACTCTATTTAAAGGGGCACAGGTCCTTTAAACTTTCAAAAAATCAGTTTTCAGATTTTGATTTATTCTTACTTTTTAAAAATTTCTCAACTGTATTCAAAAGACGCCATTCAAAAATCTGCATTATTTCTTGAGTTAGACCAATGTCAGATGGGTGTCTTTTTTGCTGCTTCTTTGCTTAGGTATTATCCATTCACAATGCTATAGCACTGTGAATGGATAATACCTAAGCAAAAAAAGCAGCAAAAAAGACGCCCGTCTGACATTGGTCTTATAATTATTTATAGACGGTGAGTACAAATGAAAGTCCGTTGATATTGAAACTTTAAAACACAATTTTTCATATTAGTCAATTTGGATTTTCGCCAGGGGTGCCATTTCAGAACTTTCTTGGGGGGTGGGGGGGGGCAAAGATTTTTTGAGGGAAGTTATATAGCTAAGGGTAGAATCCGGGCGTTAACCCCCCCCCCCACACACACACACACACCCCGAACGACAAACACAGTGAATGATGCCTATAAAAACAGTAAAAACTTTGAAGGCGGAAACTCAAGAGGCAATATTTCCTTTTAAACAGGTTTCCGTCTTAGCAGGTAAAATTTTAATATATTGAATATGAAAAATTATCTTTTTCTACAGGATTCTATTATAGGTTCCATTTTTACAGGTATCCTCAAAGATTGTTAAACCGTCCAGTCTATAGTATAGGTCTGAAAAGAGATGTACACCGCGTCTCAAAAGTTTAGACAATCAATAAAATTTCCATTAACATAAAAAGTAATAAGGTACGATTAAAATTCGGGAGATAAGTAATAAATAAAAGTAGTTTTGCTGATATACATATATAAATTATGATCAAAGGTTTGAAATTATAAAATATACATTAAATTATATAAAAACGTGCTGTCCCAAAAGTATAGACACCTGTAATTTTTTTTTGGTTTTACATTTATAAAAATAACTAAAAACTTTTAATACTTAATTGTATTGCCACGACGCTTTATAACATCAAATACACGTAGTTCCATAGAATTAACTAAGCATTGCACTACAGAAGGAGTTATTTCATACCACGCTTTATCAGTTGCAATTTTTAAGTCATTTACACATGTATATTGCATTCCATTTTCATATATTTTACGAGATAAGATCCCCATATGTTCTCCATGGACTCAAATCCGGACTAAGTTCTGGCCAGTCTAATAGTATGGTATTCTTTTGCCTAAACCATGTTTTCGATGATGTGGAAGTATGGATGGATACCCGTTTGTTGGAAAACACAATCCGGTCCTCCTAGCAAATCCAAATTACGTGATGATAGAATGTTATTAAAAATGGCTTCAGTTGATAATTTATCTGTGCGCGAAATTGCATCAATTTCCAGAATTTCAAAAAGTAGTTCTGGCCAGTCTAATAGTGTGATATTCTTTTGCCTAAACCATGTTTTCGATGATGCGGAGGTATGGATGGATGCCTCATCTTGTTGGAAAACACTGCTGACAAATTCATAATTGGCAATAAATTCGTACGTAAAATATCCTAATAATCCTCTGATTTCATTTTTCTGTCCATAAATCTTAGAAATGTTTGGCCGTTGAAAGAAAACCCTCCCCAGGTCATTACGGATCCTCCGCTTTGTTGCCTGCTGAAACAGTTCTTGGGTTCTTTTCTTAGGTCATGCCAGTAAAATTTATGACCATCAGGGCCGTCTAAATTCCATTTCTTTTCAGCACTGAAGATGACAGAAATCCATTTTTCACCGTATGACATATGCTTTCTAGCCCACTTTAAACGTGCATCTTTATGTCTTTGCTTACATTCTCCTGTAAACAATATTTGTTGAAGCTTTAATTCTTCTGTGTACAATACTTTTTGAAATTCTGAAAATTGATGCAAATTCACGCACATATAAATTATCAACTGAAGCCGTTTTTAATTGTATTCTATCATCACGTAAGTTGGATTTGCTAGCAGGACCGGGGTATGTTCTCCAACAAGATGAAGCATCCATCCATACCTCCACATCATCGAAAACATGGTTTAGGCAAAACAATATCACACTATTAGGCGCATCCCACACTGAGACGACAAGCGACATGTAGCCGCAACATGTAGCGCAAAAACAGGTCGAAACAAAGAACGAAGTTGTTTCAAACCTGTTTTAAACCAGTTTTTCCAGCGAATTCAAGCGACATGTCTTATGTGTCGCCTTAGTGTGGGATGCGCCTTAGACTGGCCAGCACTTAGTCCAGATTTGAATCCCATGGAGAACATATGGGGGATCTTATCTCGTAAAATATATGAAAATGGAAAGCAATATACATGTGTAAATGACTTAAAAATTGCAATTGACAAAGCGTGGTATGAAATACCTCCTTCTGCAATGCAATGCTTAGTTAATTCTATAGAATAACGCGTATTTGAGGCTATGAAGTGTCGTGGCAATACAATTAAATATTGAAAGTTTTTAGTTACTTTTATAAATGTAAAACCAAAAAAAATTACAGGTGTCTATACTTTTGGGACAGCACATTTTTATATATTTTAATGTATATTTTATAATTTCAAACCTTTGATCATAATTTATATGTGTATATCAGCAAAACTGCTTTTATTTATTACCTATCTCACGAATTTTAATTTACTTACCTTATTACTTTTTATGTTAATGGAAATTTTATTGATTGTCGAAACTTTTGGGACGCGGTGTATTACAGTAAAACTTGTGAAAACGAAGCCTGTCTATAACATAATTCTTTCCCAAAGGGGAAGAAAATCAAATTTTGATAAAAAAAAACATTATACAATTATACTTCCTAAGACAGAAACCTGTCTAAAATGGAACTTTTTACTAGTCCTTTTCGATTTATTTTTTTTTTTCAGGTTTTACTACAGAGGTGCCATTTCAAGAGTTCCCTGGCGAAGGACAAGAAAAAATTTCTGAGGAGCAGGGAACGTGCAGAACAGAAAATAAGAACATCCCGCGCAATAAAAAAAGCTTTGCGTGATTTTGTCTCCTTAACTTCTTTAATTAACATGTGATTATTCTGCGAATTTTTTTTATTTTCGGGAAAGTCCTCGATTTTTTTTCTTTTGAATTCCGCAAAATCAATTCATCAATGGGTCACAGAAAAAAATCGCAAATTTTGAAAAAAAAATTCCCAAACAGTCGCGGAAAAAATCGCTAATTTTCCCAAACGACCGTGGAAAATATTGCTAATTTCATCAGAGGTCGCGAAAAGAAATGCAGATTTCGTCAAATGATTGTACAAACTAAAATCTCGAATTTTGTAAGAGGACTGCGAAAAAAATCGAGACTTTCGTCAAAAGATTGCACAAAAAATCACGAAAATTTAGTCAAACAATCGAAGAGAATTTCGTCAAACAATCGTGAAATAACATACAAAATTTCGTGCAACTATCCGCGATAAAAATTACAAATATTGTTAGCCGGAGGCAAAAAATAATTACGGATTTCAACAAAGGATCGTGAAAAAAAATCACGAATTTTTTCAAAAGATCGCAGAAACAAACATGAAATTTCGTCGGTTGGTCGTGGAAAAATATTGTGAATTTCGACAACCAAGAAAAAACCAATTTCGATAAAGGTTGCAGAAAAAAAAAAAGTAAATTCCGTGAAACAGTCGCGGAAAAAAATCGCAAATTTCGTCATATGATCGCGAAAAAAGAATCATGAAATTCAAGCAGTCATGAGATAATCAGCCCACGAACGTCGTGAACAGGTCACGAAATACGCGATTTTTGTGATCTATAAGCGATAAGAAAATTTTCATTAGTAATTTTTCTGCAAGTAAAGGTAAAGCAAATAATTAAATAATTTGATAACATTCCAACGATTGCAGTCAATATAATGTGACACTAATAATCCAAAGCCTAATTGAATCGGAAAAATGCTCAGATTAAATAAGGTAAAATTTATAATAAAAATTTACTGGTGAGAATAATCCCCGATTCTGAGCATCTTACGCGGCTCGAATACCGGTCGCTCGTCCCCGAGGGGTTAGTCGCATGATAAAATGACATAATAAACTTACAGAACCAAATTTTAAAAGTCACTGCCAGAGCTACCATTTTTAGGTAGATTTCGTAAGAAATACTACCTATTACATTCTCCACTACGCTGGAATTTCTGGAAAAATTTTAGCAGAAAAAAAACAAGAAAGAAAAAAATCATGCGTCAAGCATAGATTATGAAACACTTTCCAACACATTCAGCATAATATAACAAAACTACTTCAGTTGAAAGTTCCCCTTCAGCAGTTTCCTCTAATAAGGAGAGTGGTACGTGAATACTTTTGTGAAGCGCTGTATAGGAGGTATAGAATTTATATATAACGAGTAACATGCAAAAAATTAATTAAATTTAAAAACGCATACCGAATTTTAAACAGTACATTCCAGCAATTATTGCTCAACGACAGTACTGTAACCGATTATTTTTTTGTGTGTCCCTGTAAATGAATAAAATATGCTATAAATGCCCTGTTCTAACGTACTTGTAGTAAAATTCAGTGATTTATATCAGTTTCAGTACATCTGAAATAGCGTCATGTCATTAAAATACTCTGTAAACGGTTTTTCCCCCTATACCATAATGTAATGGAATACTTTTGAATGCCTCTGTAATTGAACTATTAATCCTACATACTTCCTATAGAATACCAAACATTCTTTGGTGACCTTAAATAACCTTTATAAATTGCACGAAAACCGGAGTCTATTTACGGGAGTTAGAGCGTGGACAGACGGACAAAACAAACCGGCATAAACACTTTTCAACTTTATTGGAAAGTGTTAAAAAGAGGAGGGGAGTTATAGAAGAAAAAATCCAATTAACATGAATCTGATAAAACTAACTTTCACGGCAAAATGAAATTAAAAACTCGTCAAAAGCGGTCAGATAAAATTGTTAAACTGGGTTTATTTCTAATCTTGATTTAGATTTTATTCGTGAAACTTCGAAATCACTTAACTTCGAAATCTACCTGTGCCTGTAGGCCGAGCCGGCAGGGATTTTTTTTATCTATGGAACGACAAATTCAATAACAGTTGAAAAATTAATTTACGCATGTTTTGATTGAAAATATCAAAAGTATCATAACACAACGATATTTTAAAAATAAATATCAAATATATGAAAATATCAAACGCCATGATATTTTGAAAGTAAATATCGGATATATATCGTCAAATATATCAAGAATGGAATGTTAACTTGCATTAAATTCCTTGTAACACTTTACAATTTATAAAAGGGTAGCATTAAGGTTAGCCTAAATATATAAGTATCTATATTTAAAAAATCACTGACAGTGTAAAAGAAAAATATTTCCCATAACTAAAACAAATTCAGAAAAATACATACCAGGAATTTTGTAACCTGAAAAAATGACATCATGATTCTTACCTAATTGCCTATAATTTTTGAGTATGCTATTATTTTCTTACAAAAAACTTTTTTTTATAACAAGAAAAAAAGGGGGGGGAATCAGAAACAGGGTAAGGAAAACAAAATTCTTTGAAGAATATCCCCCTTGACTTGCGCAGCCATCCTGTAAAGTTTGCTTAGAAAAATACTTGGGGAGTACGCTTGTACTATAATCATTTCATCGCATTTAACATTACTCCTACAAAACTTAGTAGAAGCTAGACATGAGACGGGTTCGTCCGAGCCCGAACCTGGGAACGACACGGCCACCGGTCAAATTTTTATACCATACTTCGGATTCTATTCAAAGTGAAAATTTTATTTATTCACAATTCGGAAAAAGAAATGCTTTTGAACGAGGGTATTTTATTTATTTTTTTTTTAGGGTGGTGGAGCTAAGAAGTTTTTTGCAATATTGTAAGAGCGTTTGCAATATTGTTTAAATGACTTTGTTTACCTAAGTTATTTTTTAGCATTATTTATGCTGTCATATTTCATTACTGTTAGCAATATTTTTCTTCAGTGCCCTTTTTTATGTACTGTGTTTCTTTTTTTTTCTTGTTCTTCATGCCACTTTTCCCCCCCGCCGCGCTATTTTTTTTCAACGCCGTGCTGCACATGTTTTCTAGATAAACTCTACTTTGCATTGTTCCTACGGTAGCTAATCGTCTTCACGGAGTTAATGTTCTTGCTTTGCTTATTTTGAGTTTCTTCGCATGCGGATCACGTGTTCGGGCCCTGTGCGGTCGTTAGAAACAGGGCACGCTCATTTCGGCCCTTGATCTGGAAAGCGCCCTCTCTCACGCGGCGGGCCGCGTGTGTTACGGGTCAGGTATGTTTTGAATAACTCTCTGGAACGTTCGGCGCGACGAAAAGTCTTCTCTTGCAGATGACAAGGCTTATTATTTTTTTTTTTTATGTCTTAAATAATGCATGTTGAAATTATCGAAGATTGATTCTCGGAGTGTTATTTTTGGAACAGTCAATAAACGACTGAGTCAGAATGGTGACGTAAGCAAACCTTCACATTGAATCCGTTCCAACGGAGTGTGTGATGGGGGTAGGGGTTTGATTGAAGGTAAAGTCCTGTATCGGGTCAGGTATCCAGATTTTACTCGAACCGTATTATCTTTTTCGTTGCGGTTCGGGTTCATTCCATTTTTCAAAAAAATAACAAGTCCTGAATATAGTTTTTGATAAGAAAACTATATAATTAAGTATTATATAATAATGTTTAATATTGTTATACTATTTCATGTTACCAGTGACGCCAGCTTTTGAAAAATATTGGGTGAACTTAACCATTTTAGGATAAAATGACAAGGGCACTTTGTTTTCTTTGAAGGTAAGGAGATGGACGAGAAAGTTATGATAGTGAAGTTAGAGTTTTTTTTAAAAATAGAACATAAAGTTTTGATTTTATTAAATTATATTCTCATATCAGGTCTTCATTTTAAGCATTCTTAATATTTACTATTATACTATGAATATGACTACAACTTAAAACTCAAAGGACTAAAAAATGACGCATATCAAAAATCACTTTAAAAGTCTTTTACAGAATTTTCTGAAAAACCGTTTAATCTTATAAAAAAAAAAAAAAAAATGGAAAACTCTATTTGATTTCTGAACACCTGTGACTTTCGTGCATTTAGGATAAAAAATGAATTCGTAAATGTGTCAGAAAATAAAGAATCTCTATTTGAAAACAAGCTATTGTTGTTTCTTTTATTTATTAATTTAGAAAATAAAGTTAGACTATAACGCATAAAAATGATGAGTCTGAAAGTATTCGGAGATAATTTCTTTGTAAAGAATGCATCTATACATTGTAAACCATTCATTACCATCTCTTATCATATAAGAGAGAGACAGTAATATTTAAACTGGATTATTTGAGTTAATTTAAATGGGTTGGGTTAAGGCCCTGTGTACCTGTTAATGCTATCCATATACTGTTTTCAAGCAAAAGGATTTTCAATAGAGGAATTATTTTTTCAGCTATTTAAAAATAAGCAAGTAACAAAATAGAATAATTGAAATCGGGTAGGCTAAGAGTAAATTATTGTGTGGGCTCGGGCCCCATGGGTTCATATAAGTTGGCGCCACTGCATGTTACTACATAAAAAATAAAATTGATATTAGAGCTATAATTGTAGACTATCTTCCCACAATTGCATTGGAATATGTATTAAATTTCTTTATTTGCGAATTTCGAGTCCGCTTCGGGTTGAAGTGTTCATGATTGGGTTCGGGTTTCGGATCGACAAAAATCATTTTACCGGGTTTCAAGTCAGAAAAAGAAATTTATTTGGGGTTCAGGTTAACTTCGAATAGAATGTTCGCATTTTATCTCGAGTATAACATTACTCGTGCAGGATTCTACATTCTGAATAACCTTCCTGTTTGTGGGTTAGAAGGATATACAAAGGGAAATTGTGAGGTTTCTCTACTTGACTAAACTTTTAACGGCGATTTTTGAAATAAATTTAGAAAAAATATATATTCTTTGTTCTACCGAAAAAACGAAATCATCCTTTGTAAATACATACATTCAGGGGACTCTTCACTCACTTGAAAACACTCGCTCGCTAATGCTAACCCTACGGCCAGGTTGTTTTCGAATTTCTCATTTAAATTTGAATATATTTAGACGATTTTTTTTTTTCATAGCATAGCTGAGTTCGATCTACAGTATGTCTATTTTGTACTTTTTCGATTTCGGTTGCAGATTTTTTTAATAGAGGTACTTTCACTTTCGGAACTGGTTTCTTAAGTGAAAGTACCTTTATTAAAAATATCTGCAACCAAAATAAAAATAAGTACAAAATGGCCTTATTAGAGATCGAGCTCAGCTATCCTATGAAAAAATGTTTAAAAATATTCAAATATGATGACACAGTACCTTTTAAACCACTTTTTCAGTTTTGAATAATACTATGATGTCTGTGGTTGTATTATACTTAATACTATACAGCAAATATAATTTTTTTAACTTCTTGTATAACAGAAAATTTAACTAAAATTTAAATAAAAAAAATGAATTATCTTTTTTTTAATTCCCTACTACTTTTATTTTAGTCTGAATATTTTTGTTTAAAAATTTTTTCCCGCATTCCTTGGAATATACTGAAAAAACTGTGTATAGAATCTTAGGTGCATAGCGCATTACATTTAATATGATTTTTTTCCCTCTCGTGTATAGTAAAAATCAGGAAATTCAACAAACTCATAATTTAAACACTTAAGAAAAACTATAATCTTGAATGTTAAATCCATGCACAGAAATATTAACTACACCATATAAAACAAGTAAAAAAAATTTCAAACCTCTATCTGAATTTTCAAAAAAGCCTTAGCTTTTATCGAACAAGGAAGTTGTAAAAATATGAACATGGAGAAAAATCAGTTTAAAGTTTTCATTTGCAAAAATAACATGTTTAAAATTCTAGTTTAGGTGAAGTTCATAAACAGTTTTATCAAACACACGAATTAAAGTATAATAAACATTTGCATAAAATTTAGTTGCATATAATAAGTGAAGTAATGTCCCTTATCGGTCCTACGTCACTTCCGACGTGACATCGGGACCAGTATCTCTTACACGAATTTTAATCGGTTGACACAGCTTTCTTTTTAAGAAACTCTGTTACTTGTACTTTGACAGCATGTGCCAGAGAAATATACTACAAAATTTATTTTTTTAAATATAGTGATGCGAATAGAATCATGTATAAAAAACTAGCACCCGATAAGGGTTACTAACACAGTGGCGTAGCAACATATTCAGCGCCCTGGAGCAAGGAAAGTTTGTGCGCCCTCTTGTCACACGAAAAAGTTCTGCGCAATTTTGTTTTGAAGTTTAACATTTATATAATAACCTTAATTATATTTAAAATTTTACTTTTATTTAAAAGTCAAAGTATTTTAACAACGTATTAAATACAAATAATTAAAAATAGATAATGGATAATGAAATGAATTATAATTTTTTAAGTATGGAGTACCTACGAATATTTTCTGCGAATTGGGTGGGATTTTAATTTTGAATGCGCCAATGAGTCAATGCAATCTACCGTGCTTAATATCTATTTTTTCTTTTCAAGGGTTTCGAAGCATTCTAGAATGCTAATAAAAAACACACTATTGTCAATTTTTTTCGCATATGGATGAAACAGGTTTTCTGTTTTTAGTGCCAAAAAATACTACAATTCTATAAAATTCAAAGTATCATAACTCTGTAAATTTTGGATATAGAATCTTTTTTTTTATTATTTTACCTGTTAAAGTACGGAGAAGATTTTCCTAAATGTAACACGAATAAAAATGTAAACCTCATAATTTAAAAAATAACAATTTTGACATAAATTACTTTTAAGAGGATGAAGAACAACTTTGAAGCTTTTCTACTATTACAACTATATTTCTACAGCTAATGGTTTAGAAAATTAGCCAGATACCGGTTTCCTCACTGGCTTTTCACTAATCTGAGCAATTTGGCAAATCGTTAAAGAAAAACTAGCCAAATTCAAATAATGGTAGTAATAGATTCGTCGTGAAACACTAAGAATATCAAAACACAAATATCGAGTTACATAGGGAAGGTTTAATCGTGGAACAACACAACATCATTGAGAGTGTCGCCGAAAGAAAAGAAAGATGTCTCGCAATTTGACGATTTCAGTCATTTTTTTGCCAAATGAAACGTTTTGGTGCAGTGACGATCGGCAGCGAGAACCCTGATTCGCATCCTTATATATTACTTAGGATTGCAGTTTTTCACTTTTCATCAAAATTAAAGGATAATGGGGAAAATATGCTCACAAAGCAATGTTGCAACCATTACCCAATGCTGCAATTATTTATGATAATTAAATACAATTGAACACAAAACTGCACTTCTGCACATACGTTACAAGTCGGAAATATGCAAATTCGGTGATTGACAATGTGGTGCGCAATGGACGTATGTTGGAATTCTGGTCTGTAGTGTTCTTTAAAGTGAATGTATTGTTTGTGAGTGATCAGTATTCATTAGTTACGGCTCAAAGGCGTCATTTAAGTGAAGGTCAAACATGATGAATAATTGCTAGAATCGAGGGAAGTCTAACGCAAATGGGAGTCGCCCAAAATTTAACTGTCCCTCAAATTGCCACGTGAAGAGCTAGGAGCCGCTTTTTAAGTACTCTATCCGTTGATAAACAGCCTGGTCAAGGGCGATCAAGAACACCAACTCCATCCGAAGGCTGTTTTCTGTCCTTGTCAGCTCGAAGAAACCGCGAAGCGACTACAAGAGACTTGGTTTCAGATCTTAGGCTGCCACAAAAACTGGACTTAGCCGTTGTACTACTGCACGAAGGCTTAACGAGCGTGGACTGTATACAATAAAACCAATAGTTTGTGTGTCACGCACTCCAGCTTCCAAAGGCGTCGTCGTGATCAGCGGATACAAAAAGACTGGGCCCGAGTATGTTTTACTAACGAGTCCAGATTTAGTCTGGATGTTGATTCTAGATGTGTTTTAATCTGCAGAGAAGAAGGAACAAGCAACTTGCTTTCCCTTGTTCGATATGTAGAGGAGGTATCGCAACTCCAAGTTAGACTGTTTAGGGGTGCTGTTGGCCCAGAGATTTTTTAATGGATGACGGCCACAACGAGCATATGTGGTGTCAGAATATTTGCAAACAGAAGATATCATTCGAATGGATTGGACACATTGCTCACTTAACTTGAACCCGATTGAGCATGTGTGGGATGACTTAGGGCAGTGAATTTCAGCGCACCAAATCCCTCCACGGACCCTCCAGGAGCTTAAAAGTGCATTTTTAGAAGAGCATAGCAGCGCCACCTGTTGGGCGATTTACCCCATAAATTAAATCGAATCGCACTAATTTATATGAGGGACTATCTGAATCTGAAGTTTGGTGAAAATTCGTGCATTAGTTCTTTAGATAGAGCTATCGCGATAATCATAAATAATGTAGTATAGCAGCGCCACCTGTTGGACGATTTACACCAAAACGTAATCAGCACCAAAGTATATCAAAGACTGACTGAATCTGAAGTTTTATGAAAATCTGTTTATTAGCTCTTGAGATATACCTATTCCGGAAATAGTGAAAAATGCAGCATAGCAGTGCCACCTGTTAGGCGATTTACACCAAAAAGTAATCAACGCCAATTTATATCAGGGACTAACTGAATCTAAACTTTTATTAAATTCCGTGCTTTAGTTCTTGAGATAGAGCGCACACAAAATTTGTGTCAAATACAGACTCACAGAGCGGGGGAATGGGGAGAGAGCATGATTACGGCCCAAGCAAACGCACATTACTACATTTTGTTTTATTTAATTCTAAAATTTTGCGATTAAATAAGGTTTAATGCGTAAAAATACATTTCGATGGTGGTGAAAGTGGTATAAGTTTGCATAGGCGATAATCAGGTTCTAAGGAGCACTGAATTAGATACTTAATTTTTTTTCTCTATTTTTGATCAAAAAGGCTTATCAGTTCTGCATTTGAGACTTGCAAATCTCAAAAACAATACGCACAAAATTTAATTTGCCGCTTCCCCCTCACCCCCATCTAAGTTTTGTCGTCGAGGGCTGATGAGGAATGTCCCTAAATCCGGCTCTTATTATTGTTTTTATTATCATCTGTACTGATGCATGTTTAGTTTCCACACACACACAAAAAAAAAAACCTTCAACAAAATTTTTTTTTTGAGTTTTCTGTTTGTAAAATGAATGGTCAATAATTTTCTTCAACTTGTCAAACCTTTTTTTTTTTTCTTCGAATCGCAAAATAACTAAATAGCCAAGTCATTGCTGTTACATCGTAAATATAGGTTTCTCAACGGTGACTTCTTGGGCTACCATTATTTCCGTACAGTAATAATCATGATAAATTTCTAAAATATTTTCAAAAGAAATGCACCAGAAAGATTATTTTTTGGAAATAGTGGTACACAATAAAGTGACCGATAAGAACCCTGTAAACAATTTTTGATTACTTTAAGGTTTGGAGATCTTCAACTGTCGTCCAAGGAAAAGTTACAGAAAAAACAAGTAATATAAAAAATATTTTTTTAAGTCAATTCCTACTTAGGTCATCAAAGAAAAAATTAACATAATCCTTTAAGCTAATTTTAGTTTTTGTTGCATTAAAACGTCTCAATTTGTTGATTCTCTACAAGCAAGTAAAACCTATTGGTTTACAATGGAAGTCCAAGGGAATTTAGCGAAATATTAGAGATATCGCCAAGTTGGCGTCAGTTTTGGCGATTCATTTTGGTCGCCAAATTTGGCAATATATCGCCAAGTTGGTGATAAACTTGGCGGTATTTGGCGATAGAACAGGGTCCCCCCTATGGTAACCCCCTTATAGGTATGAAGATGCATTAAATGCTGTTCAATAAACAATGGCCGCCATTTTTTCTCCCGTATAAAACTAAAATTAATTAATTAAAATTTAATTAATGAATTAATATTTGAAAACTGTATTAACATCAAGTGTCATCCACTACAAGTTTAAAAAAATTTATTTGAACTTGAGTGGATGAATAATAAGTATTTTATTAACGATAGGGAGAGTGTGAACTAATAGTAGGAATTGAAAAAGTGCCGACTCGGTGCACAGGCGCAGATAGATGTCGAAATAAGTATTAATTTCAGCAACAAAACTAAATGAAGATTAGAGATGAACTCAGTTTGAAAATTTTATCTGGCTGCTTTTTAGGAGATTTTAATTTCATTTTTCTGTAAGAGCTGTTTTTTTTTTTTTGTTGTTGTTGTTGTTCAGAATACGATAATTTTATTTTAACCGCTATGTATTCTTATTTTGTATTTGCTGTAAAATTTGGCCCTATCAAAAACTTACCTGTATAAAAGTTGTAGATAAGAAGATTTATAATAAATTTAAGCGGATTTGATGGCTTGTGAATTGACGAAGTTATGATTTTTTTCTTCATCAATCACCCTCCCCTCTTTCTCTTCGTTTTTAATTTTTTTGCGGTAAAAGTTGGCCCTGTGAAAAACTTGTCAACATATAAGTTGTATATAATATTAATAAGATTTATAATAAAGTTAAATGGATTTGATATCTTAAGAAGTGACGAAGTTATGAATTTTCCCCCCTAAAACCCTATTTTTATCCTCCCCATTTCCATCACCCTTTGCCAGGTTTTGCCCATTTACAATCCCCGCCGAGATATTAGCCATATGATTGTTTTTGGTGAGTTTGAAGATGATTCGTGCGTCATTGCGACTTTTATCATGCGGACAAAGTTTAGTACATGCATATATATAAACTTTTGAGTGGGGGTGGTTCTGGGTTCTTGGGATCATATAATAAAAAGTTATAAAGTAATTTTTCAAAAGTCCATGGTAACGACTGCAATAGGTAGTATTTCTTACGAAATCTACCTAAAAACAGGCATGCTTAAACGGTACTGGAGAAGTTACTTGAGGCTTCAATATAGTATAAATTAAAGTTGAAACTTCACGAATAAAAATAATTTCTTTTAACAGTGTATAAAACATGTTTCAAATCGAAATAGGTGAGGTAAAACACAAGGTTAAACGTCATATGAATATGCTGATTGCAACAAGATTCATCTGTAATATATCTGATTAATAATGAAACAATACGCAAATATTTTTACAAATCTTTATTCTGCTCTTTCTAATTTTGCGCCCTTAGGATGCGTGCGCCTGGAGCAGTCTGCTCCAATTGCTCCACGGTAGCTACGCCCCTGTACTAACACTATCACCGAAAAATTAAAAATGAGAAAAGTGTCTCATTTGCTGCTATTTATGGAAAATATTTCTTATTAATAATATATATCATAGGAGAACTTGAATAAGTTTCATATACATTTAGTATAAAATTTTAAAAACAGCCAGCCTTATATGGAATCCCCTCATTTTTCATTTTTGAGGGAACTCTGCGTCTGCGAGCAATCTTAATTTTTTTTTCGAGCTAATTCATAAAACTGTATTTGTTTTTCTCTTTCTTCGGTACATGCACCTGTAGTCATTCTTTGCACATAGTCACATTAATTTAATATTTATTAACCTCTTCGTTCCCAAAGCAAAAATAATACTACAAATACTCATTTATTAGTTTTAAACAAACAAAATAACATCATAGATGACAGAAATAAGAACATTTCGGAAATTGATTTTTTAGGGGACTAGTAATTTTGGTTTACAAATAGGGATCTAAAATGACAAATTCCGTTAAAATATCAATTTAATTATCACTAACCCAAATTCACACAATCACAAATTTAAGGCTTTTAATCAAATGAATGATATACAAATCCTCAAAACATTTTATTGTAAAGGATTTAAGTTAAATAAGTATGAAAATTTCTCAATTTCTTAGCCACACCCTCTTGAAGGCGTTTTGCAAACTCAGATGAAAATAACATCTATTTTATGAGGAAATCAGCATAGATTTTGCCATTTATTGGTTTGCTTTTAAAGCAAAAAACAATCAGCTATTAAGAAATGGAGTCAAAATGTAAAAAAGTCACACAGTTTAGTTTTTATGGGGAAAAGAATAGAGCTCCACATGTGTGGAACCAGGTATAGCGAAGAGGTTAAGAGGAAGGTTTATTTCGCTTGCAAACTTAGCAAATATATTGATGTTCTAAAATTGAATTCAGAGACTGCATTTACCGCCGTAATACTTACACGTCACAATGAAGCAATATCACGCCCGCCGTTCTGAAAGTTCATTTGAGGCCAATTTTTGACAAATCGGCATAATTTTTGGCAAATGAGCATCATTAATGGGTGGTTTTAATGTTAGTTTTATGGGGACCAGGTGTTTCACCATTTGTTACAAACAAGAATCTCTTCCAGGCGAATACTTATGATGCTGAGGCTTTTTATTTGTAGATGAATTGTGTAACAACGTAGCATAAATTGTAGTTTTCACTTTGTTAACGTCTCCTTTATTTCAAAGGACAGCACTCCAATAATATCGCGTCATTTTTATTTTCTTCTATCTTTACAAGAAGAAAGTATTGGATTCGTGAAAATTTTCGAATTCCGGTTTTTGAAGGATTTACACGTTTTACAAGTCAGAGAATACGAAAACTCGGTTTTTACAAAATGTCTATCTGTGAGTCTGCCCGTCTGTCTGTGTGTGGCACAAATTTTGTGGGCGCTCTATCTCCAGAATTAATGAACGGAATTTAATAAAACTTTACATTCAGTTAGTCCCTGATATAAACTGGTGATGATTTCTTTTTGGTGTAAATCGTCCAACAGGTAGCGCTGCTATGCTGCATTTTTCACGATTTCTGCAGTTGCTATATCTCAAGAACTAATGCACGGATTTTTATAAAACTTCAGATTCCATTAGTCCTTGATATAATTTGGTGCTGATTGCTTTTTAGTGTAAAGCGCACAACAGGTGGCGTTGCTATGAGGCATTATTCATGAATTTCGCAATAGCTCTATCTCAAGAGCTAATGCACGAATTTTTACCAAACTTCAGATTCAGTTAGTCCTTGATATAAATTAGTGTAGTTTAGTTTTTAGTGTACATTACCCAATAGGTGGCGCTGCTAGGCTGCATTCATCTCGATTTCCGCAAAACTGTATCTCAAGGACTAATGCATGAACTTTCGTCAAACTTCAGATTCAGTTAGACCCTGATATAAATTGGTCCTGATAAGTTTTTTGGAGTAATCGACTAACAGGTTGGCGCTACTATAGATTTTTTTACGATTTCCGCAATTGTTGTTACCTCTAAAACTAATGCACGGATTTTCATCAAACTTCAGATTCAGCTACAAGTTGATATAAGTTGTTGCTGGTTAGATTTTGGTGCAAATCACCTAACCGGTGGCACTGATATGCTTTGTTTTTCAGGAAATATTAACATGTATGAGATAGAAAAAATTTTTGGGATTGCCACATCCGACTACTTTTTAATTGTTACCTCTTTTTAAACTACCATGGGATTTTCCTCCAAGTGTGACGCCTTTTGTGCGCTCTTCTTGAACGCCTTTTCGTATAGCTATTTTTAGTCTTTTGGAAACATGGTTAACCCCTTGAGGGGCAAGCAAAATTGACTCTGAATATTGAATTCTCACCGGAATAATCGAAACATTATATTTTAAAATAAGGAAAAGCAATTTTCCAACGATTTTCCTCCAAAGTTAAAATTATAAAATTTAGTAAAAATTTTCTGGTGAGAATCTTGTTTAAATTATAGTCCAAGAGCTGTTAAACATTTTAGTGGAGGTATTTGAGGCACCCTGAAAATTTGTGTAACACTTCTTTTGTAATGCATGAATACAAAATCGAATGTCTGGCTGAAGGATCGTGGCCCAAAACCTGTGCCAGACAAAAAATGGCACTTGACACGTGTCTGGCACAGTATTTGTGCCGACTAAAGTGTCTGTCATTTTCAAAATATTTTTTCTAAGCATAAATATTATTGTGCCGCAATCTCAGCGTGCCTCAAATACCTTTTTTGGGTAGTCAAAAAAATGGCACTTGACACGTGTCTGGCACAGTTTTTGGGCCGACTAAAGTGTCTGTCATTTTCAAAATATTTTTTTCTAAGTATAAATATTATTCTGTTTCAATCTCAGCGTGCCTCAAATACTTTTTTGGGGTAGTGTCAAAAAATGGCACTTGACACGTGTCTGGCACAGGTTTTGGGCCACGATCCTTCAGCCAGACATTCGATTTTGTATTCAGGCATTACAAAAGAAGTGCTGCACAAATTTTCAGGGTGCCTCAAATACCTACTCAAAAATGTTCAACAGCTCTCCTACTATTAGGTGGGATATATTTTATCCCACCGCCCCTCAAGGGATTAATGCATTCTCAATTTCTTTTTGAATAATTATATTGGGGACAAAACAAAAGCAAACAAAACTAGTATGTTGTGGCCATCACAAGTCTTCCTTCTATATAAATCACGTCAATTAAATCATTTAAATAATACCAAGAAATTACACCAATTTAGCACCAATTCATGTCAAAGTACATCTGAATTTACAGTTTGATGAAAATTCGGGCATTACTTCTTGAGATAGAGCTATAGCGGAAATACTGAAAAATGTAGCATAGCAGCGCCACCTGTTGAGCAATTTACACCAAAATCTATAAAACGTCAATTCATGTCAAGGTATACCTGAATCTGATGTTTGATGAAAATTCGTACATTAGTTATTGAGCTAGAGCTATGGTGTTAATTCTGAAAAATGCTGCATACCAGCGCCACCTGTTTAGCGATTTGCACCAAAAACTAAGCAGCTCTAATTCATATCCAGTTATACCTGAATCTGAAGTTTGTTGAAAATCCAAGCATTAGTTCTTGAGATAGAGCTATTGTGGAAATCGTGAAAAATGCAACATAGCAGTGCCACCTGTTGAGGGATTTACACCAAAATGTTTAAAACACCAATTCATGTCAAGGACTAACTGAATCTGAAGTTTGATGAAAATACATGCATTAGTTCTGGAGATTGAGCTATTGTGGAAATCGTGAAAAATATTGAATAGCAGCGCCACCTGTTGAGCGATTTACACCAAAACCTAATCAGCACCAATTTATAACAGGAACTAACTGAATATAAATGTTTATTAAATTCCGTGCATTAGTTCCTGAGATACAGCGCCCACAAAATCTGTGTCACATACAGACAGACAGACTCACAGACACACATTTTGTAAAAACATGTTTTTCGGAATCTCTGACCCCTAAAACGTGTAAATCCGTCGAAAACTGAAAGTCGAAAATTTTCACGAATCCAATACTTTCTTCTTGTAAAGATATAAGAAAGTAAAAATATATGAAATATAAATATGAGGGTAAAGGGGATGTACTATAGCTGTTATTACTGCAGAAAATGACAGCTCCGGTACTTTTTTTTTGTTAGAAATTAAGCCCTGCATATAGTCATTACATGAGTGGCGTACATATTTGTGATCAGTGAATGGAATGTTACAATGTGGTTCCAATACAAGCGCGACTTGACAGAAAAGAAAATCCCAAAAAAGAAATCACATGAGTTTACTGCGGTTTAAGCTACAAATAGTCGTCGAAGCTGTTGCTGTAGCTCCAGTTGATAATCAGAAAATTGTTAGTGAGGCCACGAAGAAAGTGACGAAAATAAAGCTACTATAGTTAAGAGGTTAAAATATCTATAATCTGCCAGCAAAATTACGATGCGAGGATAACAGATGAGTTCAACAACTTTCCTCACTGCAATGACATTCCAAGGCTTCGTAGGTGCCTTATAAAAACTGTAAATACCATTCAAAAACATATTGAAGTGAAAAATGTAATATGCATTTATCTCTCTCAAAATCTAAGGATTGCTTCAAATAGTCTCATTGTAAATAAATAGTCATTGAGATTATAATTTCTTTAGCTGTCAATTTTATTTTTTGAAAATTATATATTGATAATTAATTTTTTTCTGCACTAAACTCTGTAGTTCAACTAAGAAAATAGTAGTTGACTTATGCATGGAAGAAGCCTAACTCTCACGATCGTATAGAAGGATATTTACGCGGAAAAACCCTAGTTAGCACAATTGTACAGTAGCTCCCCCGTGTTTGAAGGAGTATTAAATTTTTGTAATGATTTTTCCAACATCAGATTGATCAACGACCTAAAAATTGATAAGACATTAAATCTTAATATGAACATATTTCTTGTCTGAAAGTATGTTTCTACCCTCAGGGCACTTTTTTTGAAAAATATGAAATTTTTATGAAACACATGTGTTTTTAGTTAAATCAGAGAAAAAAAAAACTATGAATTCAAATAAACTTTTAATTAACTTTTCAAATTTAGGCAATATTTAGTGAAATTTTTTAAAAAAATTAACTCTTATGCCAAATCTTTTATAACAAAATCTAACAAATATTTTTCGCTTTTTTTTCAACAATGTATTAGTAAATCATTTATCTGTGTTATGAAGCAAAAGATTTGCAATAGCTCTTAAATTTACTAAAATATACCAAATTTTGAATACACAGGAGGATTTTTTTTATTATTATTATATATTTTTCTATAAAAATAGCTCATAAATTAATAAATAGATATTCTTACTCACCCGATAATCGGAATATCCAGCTCGCTGGAAGCACAAAAAAACTGTACGTGCAAAAAAATGCCACGCGTTTGTAAAAATTAAAAGATCGGCTTTTTTATATATATCGGAACCCCATCAGATAAATATTGAGAGAACCGTCTGGCCGATAGAATTTCATGGAAAATGGATACAGACGCTTCTAAAAGAAAAAAAATCAGATGTTACGCGATTTGAATATTTCTGTAAAAGACTGCGAAAAAAACTTTCATCTTTGTCCCCGACAAGCAGCTTGTTTACAAAAACAAGTAATATAAAAATTTTGTTTTTAAAGTCTATTCCTACTTAGGTCATCAAAGAAAAATTTAATATAATCCCTTAAGCTAATATTAGTTTTTGTTGCATTAAAATATCTCAATTTGTTGATTTTCTATAAGCAAGTAGGTTTACAATGGAACTCTATGGGAATTTAGCGAAATATTAGAGATATCGCCAAGTTGGCGTCACTTTTGGCGACTCATTTTGGCCGCAAATTGGGCGATCTATCACCAAGTTGGCGACAAATTTGGCGGTATTGGGCGACAGAACAGGGTCCCCCCTATGGTAACCCCTTATTGAAAATACTTTAATTGATCTTCAACAACCAATGGCCACCATTTTGTTTCCCATGCATAAAATTAATTAATTAAAATTTAATTAATTAATTAATATCTGAAAAAACTGTATTAACATCAATTGTCATCCAGTACAAGTTTAAAAAAATTTATTTCAACTTGATAGGATGAATAATGAGTATTTTATTAACGATTGAAAATTTGAACAAGATAAATAAATAAATAAATAAATATAGGGAGAGAGTGAGCTAATAGTAGGAATTGAAATAAATTGATTAAAAAAAAAGCGCGTTGTTAAATATATATACTACACTGAAAAAAAAAAAATGGGCTCTCTAAATTGAGTAAAATATTGAGTCACATACTCAAAATAGCTCCGATCCAAATGTACTCAAAATTGAGAAACACGTGTGCTCATTTTGGATTCCATGGATGCGTTCAAATATGAACAGTTATGTACCGTCCCCTGAATTCCTCTTTCATTACAGATTAAAGTAAAAAATGTGCTGACATTTATTTATTACAAAATTATTAATAAAATTAATTGGTTTAATAAAGTGGTTATAGACCGGAAAGCGGCAGCACAGACAATCACTTCATCGAGTTCACGGCTGAAATTATGAAATTAGTTAAAACCTGATTCGCATATTAAAATGCAATCGGTCTGCCAAGTCCTATCTGGGGGGAAAACACCTGAAAACCCGATTATAGCGGTTGATTCGTAGGTTTACCATTGTGTTTTCCTGTACCCAAAGGTATGAAAACATGGAGGACTGGGAGCAGGAAAACACAATGGTAAACCTACGAGTCAACCGCTCAAATCGGGTTTTCAGGAGTTTTCCACCAAGATAGGACTTGGCAGACCGATTGCGTTTTAATATGCGAATCTAGTCTAAACTAATTCTGAAATTTCAGCCGTGAACTCGATGAGGTGATTGTCTGTGCTACCGCCTACCGGTCTATTATTTATTAAGGAAAAATAGCAATATTATCAATATACCCAAATCAAATATTCTTGCGTCAAGAATTACCGTCCCGGGATGTTCTTATGACAAGAGCATTGTTTTCAAGTACTTTTAAATTATTTTAAAATACTGCACGTAATTTAATATTTACATTAATGAACATTTTTTATGCCGCCATGAATTAAATAAGTTATTCCAAAGTGCAAAATTATCGTTTCGTTTGGGTTTGATAACATGTGATGTTTCAAAATTGAGACTGCATAGGTTTATTTTTTATCCAAATATACTTAATTCGATAGGAGTACATCGATTTACTCATTTTTTAATTTTTTAGGAACTCTTCTTAGAGACCATTTATATCTTATAAGTAACTACCATGCCAAATTTTAAGTTTCTAGGCCCTTCAGTAACACAAAAATTGCACTTTTAGAACGTTTATTGCTCCTAACACCCCTTTGGGGGGTAGTGGCACGGGCATACAGTATAGCCTATGTTGGAACAGGGACTATCACCATCATTTTGCCACCATTATTTTTAAAATTCGTTTTGTAGTTCCACAGATTAACCCTTTATGTACTGAATTGTGAATTTATGAAAATTTTATCTTCTAAAGCATTTTTCATGAATTGTTTAAACTACATTTGAAGATTTACATAAACATTTCATAAATTTTAGAAGGTTTTTAGAAGGATTGAAGGATTTAGAAGGATCGAAGCTATTTTGAGTATGTGACTCAATATTTTACTCAATTTTGAGAGCCGATTTTTTTCAGTGTATATATATTTAACAACGCGCTTTCTTTTAATCAATTTGAATTTATAGGGATTTTTGCACTATTTATAACCCCACTCCAATCTTTTATTTTAAATATTTTTTTTTTTTTTTTAGTATTTTGTAGAAATAGGAAATGTATCAATATAAATATAATGTTCTTAGAATAGAAATATAGAAATATTTCCGAATTGAAATCCCCCTTCCCCCCCCCCCCAACGCCAAAAAAGCTGAAAAGATGGGAAGGCAAAAGAAATCATCCTTTTAAAACTATTTTTGTTTTGTGTAACCCATCATGCTTTTGGAACAAGATAAAGTAATGTATCCATAACTCATTCTAAACTGTATTACAACTAATTGATGTATTAAATGAATTTTATAACAAGTTATTTTAAAGGTACTTATAAGTACCGTCAGTAGATAAAGGGTTAACCCCTACAAATAAACAAACAAACACAGAAACTTTACTTCTTTTTAATATTTGTATAGATAGATTATAATGAAATATTTTGTGTTAAAATCTAAGTAAAAGATAATAGAAAAATTAAGCAATGTAAATTGAAAATACAAATATGAGAAACTCTGAATATCTTATGGATTCGTCAGGGGTACTCAGGGCCGAAACTAGGGGGGTGCAGAGGAGGCATGTGTCCCGGGCGCCAGAACGAAAGGTGAAGGCGGGCGCCAAATGAAGATTTTGTTTGCCGTTTCATATATATATAATTATATATATATATGTATAAAATTCATTAGTGATTAGTTAATTTAATTGTTGTTTCAAATTTAATATGTATAATGTTTGTATCATGTCTTGATACTCAATTTATAAATTATATTTAAAATTGATGATGAAAATAACTAATAAATTGAACAATTAAACTAAATAGTAGTACAGTAATATGTTGATTTTAATATTTGAATTTTAATAGAAACCAAGAGCGACGATAAACTTGCAGCATCAAATGGAATTTCTTACATAAAGGCGTCATGTAACTACATAAGTAGAAATCAAAATACATACAAAGAAACTCGCAAACTAATGTTGAACCTATGGGAACGTTCTTTTCAAATTTGTGAGAGTGAAAGTAACTTTATTAAAAAAAAAAAAAAATCTGCAGCCAAAATCGAAAAAGTAAACACTTGCACGGTTAGAATTCAATCTCAGCTATTCTAAGCAAGAAAAAAAAATCATTTAAAACTATTAATATGCAAGTGAGAAATTTTAAAAAGAACGCTCCCATAGGCTTAACATTAGCGATCTAGTTTCTTCGTGTGACTAGTGTAGGCTCTTAACGTTCAAGCTAAAGTTAATCCTATGAGACCGTTGTTTACATATTTCTTGCTAGCATTTTAATTATTAAATGATTTTTATTTTTTAAGTTTTTTTTCTTTTTTTACATAGGGTACCTGCGGTCGATAACTTTTATTGTGCGTCAGGAGGGGGGGGGGCAGGGGGACAAAATCCGTGTTTTCCACGGGCACAAAAAAGGCTAGTTTCGGCCCTGGAGGCACTTCATAAGAATAATTCATTGTAAATATATGCTATTGCGTCGAATAGTGAGCTACTAAGCTTAAGCCATTACATTAAGCCTAAAAATGACACTATAAAGCTACTTATAGCAAATCAAAAAACCAATGATTGAAAGAAATTAAGATCACCAAGAAATAAATTAAAATTCAACAAAAAGAGATAATAAACTAAAATATATATAATACATCTCACCAAGTAAAAAAAAAAAAAAAAAAAAAAAAAAAGTTAAAGATGCAGCCGGATTTAAATCGACTGCATGTGCCATGGACAAGCAAATTAGCATGTGCCACGTTGCAGTAAGAGTAAAAAATTATTATATGTATGTAGGGTAATTCCGCGATTTATGCCGCTATTTTTTTAAATTTGTGTATAAAGTCCCATGGTGGACATAAAATAAAAAAAAATCATGCTATGCTATTTAATGTTAAATATGTAACGCGTGTACTGCGAAAAAAAATATTCAAAACAAATAATTAATATTTTTTAACAATTTTTATCTAAAACATTACACTGCGGCGCGTCACCCGTACAATCAGGCTGAGACGCCGCACTTGTGCAGTAGTTATGGCGCGCTTGTAACAAGAACAGAATGAAATTATAAATAAAAATATTCAAAAAAATATTCATATCTGGGCTATAATTAACGATATAATAGCAAAATGAAACTAAATGAGTACAACGGAACGTATTAGTAAATTCAAATTAATAATTGTTTGCCTACTTTCACTATTAAAATTATCGATTTATTTTTTTACATTAAATCTTAATTGTTATTTCAGCAACAACGTTACATCAGTGTATTAGAGAGGGAAAAGAGAAAAAGGAAAATTGTGTTTACATAATTTATTTGTTAACCCTTTCGGAACTGGTGGCTTTTACAAAAATTTTATTCGGTTGGCTTTTTTAAAAGTTACCTTTACTTAAATAATCATGAAAATGCTCTAATTATACAAAACAAATATTACTTTTCTTTTTTACTGGTGCCAGAAACAAATTCTGTATGCTCTTTATGAAAGTGTTTATATGCACCTATGGTCCCGAATGGGTTAAGAGACCTGTGTTTTCGACTACAATCTACATGAAAAATGTCGAAAAAGTACAGTCTTTATGTAACTACATTTGACACATGATGCAACGAAGCCAATTACACTTCCTCTTTTTTGGAGTAGTTTTCTAAAGATTCCTTGCAAAGAACGTCTGCGTTACGCGTAATCCAATTTTCCGTTATTTTCATCTTGACTTGATTCTTTCTTGCCCTTTTTACTTTTCATTTTTCCCTTTTTCTCCTTTGGTTTTAGTAAACTTGATAACATGCCTAACATGGTTAGTCTGTGCAAAAAGAAAAGGAAAAGTTAATAACACTTAATCATACCGTACAAAAGAAACTGCGGCATTTATACCGGAATTACAGTGCGGCATGTATCCCATTTTGTATGGTGCAGACGCCGGCCATCACAGTTACCTGCTATCTCTAAGGGGAATAGCGTAACCATACACACAGTACTCTATACAAACGCTACACTTAGTTTCGACTTCGAAATCATGCATGCATTTAGTAATTAGTGTACGAAAAGTATTTAAACATAACATGTTTAAAAGTTTGGACAGTAAAATCATGCACTTACGTCAAAATAAGGATTGTGCTTCTACAAGTAAACATCGAAATGAGATTCACGCTATACACTGGTTAAAATAATCTCATTGCGCACCTATACTGTGCGTTTGACGACCATCTATCAATAATTACAAGAAATACTAGGGGTGCGGCATCTATCCCGTATGCGGCGACTCTCCCGGAGTTACCCTATACGGTGTGTTCTTTCTCACCGTTGTCCAAAATCTTATCGCTTACACCATTAGCTTAAGAGGTATAGTTCCAGATTCCAAAAACGTTTGAAATTTGTCCTTCATCATACAAAATTTACGTCGAAATAATAATTATTTTTTAAACATACGAAAGTTTAATTTTTATACTGTCCCTGTGATTTATAAGTTATATTTAGAAAAACTTTAATTTTGATATTTATGAACTTTCTGTGTTTTCTTGGACTAAAATGAACAGCATATTGTTTAAAAAAAAATGTTTTAAAGAACAACATTGGAAACATTTTGACGTTTTGGAATAATAAATTTGTAAATGTGCAAGTTTATAATTAGGCGTGCGAAAAATTGTCCCTATTAAAAATAATTATTGCTTTTAAAAAATACGAAAGTTTAATTTTACACTATCCCTGTGACTCATAAGTTATATTTAGCAATACTTTAACTTTGATATTTATGAACTTTCGGCGTTTCCTTAGACTAAAAAAATCCTTGCCGGACCAGCCTACAGGCGGAGGTAGATTTCGAAGTTAAGTATACTAATTTCACCAACAAAAATTAAATCATAATTAGAGATAAACCCACTTTAACAATTTTATCTGGCCGCTTTTGACGAGTTTTTATTTCATTTTTATATAATAGCTGGTTTTATCAGAATCATGTTAAGGCGGTATTCAAAAAAATACTTTTACATGCTCAACAACTCTAAATTTTCTGGCTCATTTTCAGATTCATTTTTAATAGTAAAAATATGAAACTTGCTGACGTGATTTTTGAAAAGATTTATAAGCGACCTGTGTTTTTATTTTTCCTTCAATTAATTGAAACTTGATTTATAAACAATTATTTTCTCAGTAGGACAATATTTTTCGTTTCTAACACAATCGCTTCGGGAAATTCTGTTCAAAATGCCCACTTTGACATCATTTTTTGAAATATATTCTGCCTCTATTAAAAAAATCGATCATTACTGTACATTATATAGTTTCAGAATAAGAGAATCTACCAATTGGATGCGGTTGAGAGCAAAAATGAATTTAAAAATGAGTCAGAAAATAAGCAGTTTGGATTTGAATACACCCTTAATAAGATGATTTTTTTTTCTTCAACCGCTATGTATTTTTAATTTTTTTTTTTTTTTTTTTTTTTTTTTTTTTTTTTTTTTTTTTGCTGTAAGAATTGGTTCTATCAAAAACTTGTCTATATAAATGCTGTAGACAATATTAAGAAGATATATGATATAAATTCATGGCGATTTTATATCATGTGAATTGACGGAGTTATGGATTTTTTTCTTCTTCAACCCCCCCCCCCCCTTTTCTTTTTTTTTTTTGCTTTTGTTTTTAATTTTTTTTTTTTTACGGTATGAATTGGTCCTATCAAAAACTTGTTAATATAGAATTTATAATAAAATTAATTGGATTTGATATCTTGGGAATTGACGAAGTTATGAATTTTTTCTCCCAAAAACCCTATTTTTTGCGCCCCTTGAGCCCATCTTTCATTTTATCAAAAATCTGTGATACATAAATTTTTGGCCCTATTTTTAGAAGTAATAAAAACTTTAAACTGATTTGACATGTACAAAAATTAAGAAGTTATGGGGGTTTTTCGGTTTTCACAAAACCCCTCTCTATTTCCATCCTCTTGGTCCGATTTTGCCCATTAACGAACTTAACCGAGATTTTATGCCCCTTGTTTGGAAAAGTTTTGTGCAGAATTGTGGAAATTATCGCGTCCAGAAGAAAGTTATATATAGAGATAGATAGATACGCATCTTCTATGAATGAACTTACAAGCTCCTCTGAAGATTCTGTGGGTTATTCATAGTTTCTTATTTTACATACTGGTTTCCTATGTTCATTTCTAATTCATCTTTAGAGCTTTACCAATTTATTCATATACGTATTTGTGATTTCAAATTTATTATTAGATAGATAGATATATATACACTATATGGCCAAAGGTGACCGTTCACTTGCGATTTTAGACGTTTTCTTAAATATCTAGAAAAATGAATGAGGAATTGTCTTGAAACTCTAGGTGTGTAGACAGAATAGTACAGGTCATATATTTCCGCGAAGAATTTTTTCCGAAACCCCATAGGGGACCGTCAACAAATTGAAAAATAATGAATATCTTTTGGATAACCCTGTAAAAACTAACGCAGGAAATGCGTTCAACACTATAGATTATGATTAAGTGTCTTATTGTAATAAACTGTGTTCATTTCTATGAGAATAGCATGTATATTCGTAGAGAAATTACAGTTTTTATAAAAAGAGTCCCAAATTTTGCCAAGGTTTTTGCTTATAATTTGTGGAGTTCTTAATATAAAAAAAAAAGTTCTTTTGAGGAAATATGACAAACAACATTGTACACAATACTCAGCATTCAGAATTAAAAAATATTAAAAATTGGATGAAAAATGAGCAGGCTTACTAAAAAATGTTTCTCGGCGCATGCGCGAATGCAATCGAAATATAATGTGCATAATGTATTAGCTAAGTGTATAGGGCAACTTTTGTGAAAGTCACAAAAACATAGCTTGAAAATTCTGAAAATATTCGTTGATAGAATAAGCTTGAAATCCGTTGTTCCCAAAATGAAGCAAAAATATGAGGGGCTGTATCCAAATACAGTAGTACGAGCAATATTGTGTATGCTACATTGATACTAATTAATGGATATATGGATAAATCCCCTCATCTTTTTGCTTAATTTTAGGAACAACGGATTTCGAGCTTATTCTATCAACGGATATTTTCAGAATTTTCAAGCTATGTTTTTGACACTTTCACAAAAGTTGCTCTATACACTTAGCTAATACATTATGCACATTATATTTTGATTGCATTCGCGTATGCGCAGTGAAACATTTTTTAGTAAACATGCTCAATTTTTAATATTTTTTAATTCTGATAGCAGGGTATTGTGTACAATGTTGTTTGTCATATTTTCTGAAAATAATGTTTTTTTATATATATAAATATTAAGAACTCTACAAATTATTAGCAAAAAACTTGGCAAAATTTGGGACTATTTTTATAAAAACTTTAATTTCTCTACGAATATACATGCTATTCTCATAAAAATGAACACAATTTATTGCAATAAGGCATTTAATCATAATCTACTGTGTTGAATGCTTTTGCTACGTTAGTTTTTTACAGGGTTATCCAAAAGATATTCGTTCTTTTTCAATTTGTTGTCGGTCCCCTATGGGGTTTCGGGAAAAAATCTTCACGGAAATATATGACCTGTACTATTCTGTTTACACACCTGGAGTTTCAAGATAATTAATTCCTCATGTATTTTTCTAGATATTTAAGAAAACGTCTAAAATCGCAAGTGACCGGTCACCTTTGGCCATATAGTGTATATATAAAGTTTTTTACTGAGGGTGGCTTTGGGTTCTAGGGGTCATAATCGGTATAGATCTGCAGAAATTTTTCAGAAATTCCAACATAGGGTAGAATTAATAGGTAGTATTTCATACGAAATCTACCTAAAATGAATAACGTATTCTTTAAAAAAAAATGTTTTAAAGAAGAACATTTGAAACCTTTTGTACGTTTTGAAATAGTAAATTTGTAAATGTGCAAGTTTATTATCGGACGTGCGGACGTGTCTCTATTCCACATATTTTTATTCATATGTGTGATTCTTTGTATAGTAGCAAAAGTTTCCAAACTTTTAAAATACCGTACCACCGTATCATTAAATTGAAATTTATACTTTTGCTGTGCCACAAGATAAAGAACTTAATGCCAGAGTTGAATTCAGGGGGTAGTCCAACGAGGCCCCCCCCCCCCCAAAAAAAAAAAAAGATTTGAGATTTTGTGTTTTCAATGGCCCAAAAAGTGCAATTTCACCCTTCCCCCGCCAAGAACTCTATAATGTACCCCTCGGATCCACAGAAAAATACAGACTGATTTACATCTGCAAAAGTGGCGTACTTCCCCCCCCCCCCCCCGCCAATTACAGATACACACCTACTCCAAAAGGAACCCGAAAACTCTAAAAGAGCTCACATCCATAAGTTGTACTAAATACAATCCTTCTCAAAAATAAGTGGCTATTTCCTTTTGCTTCAGCAAACATAACTTCGTTTCACATTAAAATATTGAATAACGCCAAAAAAAAAAAAAAAAAAAAAAAAAAAAAACTACTCCGGGTTTATTTACTCTTTAGGTCTTTCCCGCTTTAATTTTTTTACTCTGTTTTTATTCAATTTACTTCATAATTCTCCTTCCGTTTGGTAGTGTTCTGATTGGGTATTGCTCTTCTGTGATTGGCTGATGCCTTCTGTTTTCTTATTGGTTTTTTTCTTTAGCGTGCCCCTTCCCCTTCCATTTCCTTCAATCTTGTTTCTGCTTTCAAAGTAGTAACACGTGTCACTTAAGCCTGAAGAAGAAAGACAACTTCGTTTTATTCATTCTTTTTCAAATGTTCTGATGAATTTAATCACAGTGTAGCAGAATAAATTGTTTTCCCTCTCTTTTGTCAGTGAGGATGACAGATTTTCTGCAATAAAAGGGGCATCCTGTATATGAAAGATGAAACTATGCACATCATATTCAATAGTAAGCATCTTATAGAGCACCTCGGAGATATATATCAATTTAAATACTTTTGAAATAGTGTAACATGAACAAAATACTCTACAAACAATTTTTCTCCATACACAGTATTGTAACATAATTCTTTTTTAGTGTCCCTGTAAATGATTGATAAGTGCTATCCATACCATACTCTATACATCTTGTAGTGCACTTCATAGATATGTATATAAATTTCAAAGTGTTTGAAATTATGAAACATCCACCACAAAACACCGCAAACGCTTTTTCTCATAAGCCGTAGTGTAAAGCAATTCTTTTGAATGTCCCTGTAATGAAATTACGACTGCTACATGGTACATTTTGCAATACCTAACATTCAATAGTGAATATCAATAACATTTTTCAGTTTCATGGTGATGCGACTATATTGACGCCAAAAATAATTTTGGCCAGCTAGAAACGGTAAATCACCCACCGTGCGTCGGTACGCTATACCGATGACCAGGGTTCGAGTCCCGGCATGGACACTTTTTCACTCTGTTGGCTGTACGTCTTTTAAGCAATTAAAATTTGAAATATTAATATTTCCTTTTCACCAATAAGATTGTGCAAGAGTACAATTAATAAAACTGTTACCATTGTATTGAGGTGCTATCCAACCTGAACAGTATATAGTGAGTTACTAGATTTTTCTTTTGCTCGACGCTATGTGTCTCGCCTGCTGTTCGTAAGGTCCCTGGTCCCGGTACATTTCTTACCAGATTCTATCCGACTTAGAGGTCTACATATGCCGGAATTTCCATTAACTAGATATAAAGTTTTATTAAATTCTGTGCTTAGTACTTGACATAGAATGCACACATTTTTTTTTTCAAAATACAGACTCACAGACAGAAATTTTCTAAAAATAGTCAATTCGTGTTCGGGGCCTTCTAAAACGTATAGATCTGTCGAAAACTGGAAGTCGAAATTTTTGACGAATCTTAAACTCTCTTCTTGTATGTAAACTATACATAAAATCACTCCAAAGCATAAAAGTACTCACTAATTGCTATAACTGATAAACATAATTTTTTTTAAACGGCAAAATACCTTTTTTTATTTACATTTCGACATGTTTCATTGCATCAGACGGCAACATTCTCGAGAAAATAAAATGATAAAAATATTTTCGAAAAAAATTCCAATTGAAAAACTAGTAAACAAAAACAAAAATCACGCGAACACAAGCATAATAAAATTAACTACAATATTAAAAATGAAAATTTGTGAACGTGAATTGTTTTATATTATTGTTTCATTATCCTGTATAGCATTTCTTTCCAAATTTTAGGGAGCTCTATGGATGTGAAAATATCGCAAATATTTTCATTGCGTAAGAAGATCTCTATTGATTCTCTGATGATGGATGGCCAATAAGATCTTGATGGATGAATTATTCTACTATTTTTTAAATCTATTTATAAAGGTTCTCTGTTATAGGTCTGGCCAGAGCTGTAGTTTTCTTGTTATATCTGATGTCTGCTATATGTTCTTTGATCCTAGTTTTGAGCTTTCTATTTGTCATTTCTATATAAAATTGCACCGTTCCATCTACTTTGGTGAAAGGTATTTCATATACCCCTGATCACGATTTGATTCTATTGGGTCTATTTTCTTACATATTATGTTTCTTAATTTTAATTTAATTTAATTTAATTTTTATCATTTTATTTTCCTGAGAATGTTGCCGTCTGATGTAATGAAACATGTCGAAATGTAAATAAATATAGGTATTTTGCCGTTTTAAAATTTATGTTTATTACTTATAGCAATTAGTCTCTTCTTGTATGTAGAAGAAAGTAAAAAAAAAAGAAACTGAATAGTTCACGATACGTTTTTCTCAACTATTACATCAACCCTACACGTTTGTTGACTTTCCGTTTCTTTGCGTTGCATCATACCACGATAAGCGATCCTTCCCGTCAGCATTCGTACGAGAAAGACCTGGTGAATAGGCTTGCTCACGTGGCATCCTGTTTTTTACGAGAGGTCTATTTTTGGATACCTTATCAGCCTCTACCCCTTTTTGCAGACGATAAAAACCACAATCTCTGTCGATAAAATGCAAGTCAGTCTTTTCATTATTTTTTAATGAAGTGTTGTTGGTTTTTCCCCCCTTACCTTTTTAACTTGCCAGCACGATTGGAGTGTAACGTGTTCGACATCGAAATAGCTTTTTCGAAATTACTTTTTTTTTTCTTTTTTTTTTTTTTTAACTTTCGCCTTTTATAGACTTATTTCCTTGTGTCATTTTTGATGGAGAGAAGTTGAAGAGTGTTTGACTCGTTATGTCCCAAATTATGAATTCGTGAAAATTCCATCTTCTAAAGCATTTTTCGTGAATTTTTGAAACTACATTAGAAGATTTACACAATCATTTAATAAATTTTAGAAGGATTTTGCCAATTAAAATTAATTCATTAAGTTTGAATTTATAGGGATTTTGTCTGTGCAATATTTATAACTGCACTTAAATCTTTTATTTAAAATATATTTTTTAGTATTTTGTAGAATTAAGAAATGCACCAATATAATGTTCTTACAATAGAAAAAATCTTTTATTTAAAATATATTTTTCAGTATTTTGTAGAATTAAGAAATGCACCAATATAATGTTCTTACAATAGAAATATAGAAATATTTCCGAACTGAATTCCCCCCCCCCCCCCAATCTTTCAGCGTCAAGAAAGCTAAAAAGATGCAAAGGAAAAAGTAATCATCCTCTTTAAAACACTTTTTTTTTATGCAACCCATAATGCTTTTGGAACAAGATAAAGTATCTATAACTCATTCGAAACTGTATTGCAACTAATCGATGTATTAAATTAATTTTATAACAGGTTATTTTAATGGTACTTTAAAGTATCGTCGGGGCATAAAGGGTTAAAAAAATAAATATTTGCTATTCGCGTTGTGACTTTTCTGTAAAATACTTTGCGCTTAGCTATGTGGTATAAATATTGCTGAAATTATAGCCCTTTCAACTGTTGACAACAGTCACGATACATAAGTATCGCAAAAATCACGACAGATAAGTATTTCTGAAATCACAGTGCAGTTGAAATTACAATATCAGTTGGAAAACTCCTCAATTTTGGGAGGGGCCAAAACTAGGGTTGGGAGGCGCCTATACCCCGGGTCGTTAGAGTAGAAAAGGCCTCCGAAAGAAGATTTAGTTAGTCAATCGATATAAAAAATAAACGGTCAAGTGCGAGTATTACTCGCGCTCTGAGGGTTCCGTACAATAAATATATGAATTATTAACTGTGTTATTAAAAAAATCGTTACTTACAGGAAAATAAGACTTTGTAAAAAACTATACAGCGTAGGGTTTGGTATAGCTGTATATGTACTAGAAAAGTATAAATGGGTATACTGAAAAAGTTCAAACAGATATGAAGCTTAAATAATATAAAATATTGCTATTTTGTATAACTCTTATTTAAATCTTATCCTAATCTGTTTATGATGAACTTAATTCGGCACGGACAATAAAAGTGCAGCATATTTAAAATATTTAATAATACAGAAGTACTGTATTTGGCATTTCATAAAACTAAATTCAGCGTCGTAATAATATTTTCTTTTTACAGTGTAGCTAAAATAAAACACTTGTTCAAAGTTTAAACTTGGCATTTTGCTAAGCGCGTTTCGAAAGGAGGTCGCAAAGTAGCAACGGAGCCTTGGTCCGTATCGCGTTTTGTCAGATAGGTTTCTAATTAACTTTTAAAGACACGGGAGGCGTATTGAGAGATCTACTCAATGCAAACTAGTCGCGAATCCTACAGTATTTATGTGATTAATTCTAATTAAATTAGTCTGTTTTTAACAATTTTACGTTTATTAATTTTATACTGCTACTGAACATTGTACTAAACAAATGTATCATTAAAAGTTGTTATCTAGGCTTTAAAAGCCGATGGTACATACAGTAGGCCGCCCCTGTCATTATGTATGTCCAAACCGTCCGTGTCTTTAAGGGTTAATATCTCGGCTAATTACCGACGTTTTTTTTTTTTTCAAAAATCATTATCAACAATGCTTTTATACTTCTGCTATGATAGATACTGTGACAGAGTTCTCTCACATATCCCGTTTTCTTTAAAAATTAATTTAATTCATTTATTTTGACTTTTGAAACATGTTGTTTTTTTGTTCCCTTCGTTATGTCAAAATTTATTATTTAACTCTATGCTTAAAATCCATTTCGAATCTTATCTGTTCGTTTTTTCTTTCTTTCAATAACCTCTATAATTTAATGCAGTAATTTTCACTTCATGATTTATAATCGTTTTCTCAATAACATTTTTGGCCGTTAAAATAAAATAAAAACAGAAGCGTTAGATGCAACTACCTTTGATTTCAATTTATGTTATTTTGTTTTTTTTCTTTCATTTGCGTCAACCACGATAGATATAATTCAGTCTCATTCTTTACTTAAGTAAATGTGGCCGTTGAAATAAAATATCAAAATGTAAAATGATAGTATTTTGAAGCTGTCTTTAAATCACTTTTAATGTACGTTAAATTTGTCAGTTGTTCTAAAGCTTATAGTCCAGGCAATAGGGAATTTTACCTAGCAAAATTAATGGTAGTACTGCAAATCGGCTTTTTAGATGTTTTTGGGGTCTCTGAATCCGAATTTGTAACTTCCCACCAAAATTTCCCCCGGCAACCAACCCAAATTTTGGTAAAAAGCCCCCCCCCCCCCCCAAAAAAAAGGTTTTTATTAAAAAAATCAATTTTTTTATTGTTTTAGAGAAAAAGTATCTAGAAATTCAGAAAGTAGACAAACTTTCCAACAAATTAGATATATGACATTATGACTTAGGATGAAGGGAAAGGGGGGATCTGCCTCGGAACATGCGCCCGGTGCTGCGTAAACTAAGTTGCGCAATTCCACTTAACCACTCACACGTTTACATTCGCCCTCCCATCTCCCCTCCGAACTTTCTCTATAAGGTTTACTTTAAGATTTTTGGGTCGCTGAATCCAAATTTTTAACTTTCCCCCAAAAATTCCCCCCCCCCGAAATCCCCCCAAATAGTTGTTTTTAACTTAAATTTCTTATTGTTTTAGGGGAAAAGCATTACGAAATTCAGAAACTAGACAAAATTTGCAACAAATAGATATATGACATTATGAATTAGGATGAACGGGGAGGGTGAGGGCTGTCTCTGAACATGCACTGCGGCGCTACGTGCACTAAATTATAAAGTCCAGGCAATAGGGGATTTTATCTGTCAAAATTAATACTAGTTCTGAATTTCGACTCACTTTATATTTTTTGGGTCGCTGAATCCGAATTTGTAACTTCCCACCAAAATTTCACCCGTCAACTCCCCAAAAAATTGATTTTTTGAAAAAATTTGGTTTTTGAGAAAAGCGCGCGTTGAATGTTCCGAGGCAGCCCCCTCTCTCCCCGTTTATCCTACGTCATAATGTCATGTATCCTATTTGTTGCAAATTTTGTCTAGTTTCTGAATTCCGTAATGCTTTTCCCCTAAAACAATAAGAAATTTAAGTTAAAAACAACTATTTGGGGGGTTTTCGGGGCGGAAATTTTTGGGGGTAAGTTAAAAATTCGGATTTAGCAACCCAAAAAACTTAAAATAAACCTTATAGAGAAAGTTCGGAGGGAAGATGGGCTAATGTAAACGTGTGAGTGGTTAAGTGGAATTGCGCAACTTAGTACACGCAGGACTGTGGCGCATGTTCCGAGGCAGATCCCCCCTTCCCCTTCATCCTAAGTCATAATGTCATATATCTAACTCGTTGCAAATTTTGTCTACTTTCTGAATTTTTAGCTACTTTTCCCCTAAAACAATAAAAAAAGGGAATTTTTTAATAAAAACCTTTTTGGGGGGGGCTTTTTACCAAAATTTGGGGGGGGGGGGTTGCCAGGGGAAATTTTGGTGGGAAGTTACAAATTCGGATTCAGCTACCCAAAAAACATCTAGAAAGCCGATTTCCGGTACTACCATTAATTTTGCTAGGTAGAGTCCCTATACGGTCTCTGTTGCCTGGACTGTTATGCCTTTCTGGGCATTTCGCAATTATAAGTAGCAATCATTTAACATAATCATTTGTTTAGATAAAGTTATTGCCCGGTTTTGTGGGTCGCTGATAAGTACATTTGAAGAACCGTTATTTCTGGTAACCATTTTGCATCACGCGATTTTTATTGTTTTCATCGGGGTTGCTGGATTTTGGGGTAATCTTTTGGGCTCGCAAATAAAACCCTTTGTCTGCTATTCGTTCAGTGTGCTAATGCTTGAATTTGGCGATGTTGTAGCGCCAAGTGTTATATGCTGCTTATGAAATCGGGAACTTGTACTTTTGATCTCAACGTGCAAACATGTAAGACCTAGTGGTCTAGAGTCACGCTTAGGCGTACCCTTTACATGTGGATTTTCTCTCTCACTTTTTAATAATTATGTGTAAGATTTCTTTTGTAACTTTAAACTTAAAAATGTTAAATAAATTGCATTAGTTCCTGTACTATGGTTGGAGTTTTTGCATTTTAACGAACCATCCCACTGAACCTCACCACATACTTCTCCAGCGTTCCTCAATGCCTTTGATGAATGCCAGCAAATCCAAATTTGTGTTTAACGGAAAATGCGCTTTTCTCAAAAACTATGTGACCTAGGATAATCGCTATAATATTCCTGTAAGGTTTAAATTAACTTCTACTACCTCTGATTTTTTTTCATAATTTTAGTTTCAGTACATTCGGAAATAGATGGGGGGGGGGGGGTATATTTTTTCACTACATTTTCGATGATATCTCTGAAAATATAATACCTAAAATTAAATTAATTTTTTTTTAGTTCAGCGTTACGAAAGCTTTCACACAATACCCCCACACGATATACAAAGAAAATATTTTTTTCTTCAAGTAACTTAATTAGCCCCTCTAAATTTTTCCTAAAAATATTTGTAAATGTTTAACAATCTGTAAATATGTGGGTCAATAAGATATATTACCTCCGCCAATTTGAACTTTCCACGTTCCATAATTTACGAGTAAAATGGCTGTGACAGACAGACTGACACAGGAGTGATCTTAAAATGGTTCCATTTTTATTTTTTAAGTGCGGAACCCTAAAAAATACCGAAATTTAGGAACAAATGTCCTGGAATCGGACAACACAAAGAAAAAATATTAATATTTATTATTTAATAAATAAAAATTATTAATATTATTTAGATTATTAAATAATAAAATTTTACAATTTAAAAAAATGCTGTCTCATATATTCAAGCCTGGTTAAAATCTTAATATTTTAGCTTCACCCTATGATAAAAAATCTCCCACTTAAAATAACACTGGTCAACAAATTTGAACTTTTGCTCAGTCCCAAAATAGAAATTAGTTGTTTCATATGCGGTTTTTTGTGCTGATTCCGAATCTATTTTTAGATTTACTCCAGCAGGCCTTGTTTTTGAGATATTTGCACATTTTGTAAATTTTATACAAAAAATCATATGCAAATTTAAGGCATAAAGCAATATCAGACTGGGTTTTTGTGTTATGATTATTGTCTAGTTTTAGTTTACTTCAAAAAAAGTTTTTTTCTGGCTGAGATTATACTGATATATGACCGTGAAATAGTGTGCCTAATTCGCATATTTTTCGTGTTTTTCTAATATTTTCTTGACGCTCCTGTTTGTCTTGACGTTCAAATATTTCTACCACACAATTACGCTAATATGTTTCTAAACCAGTTTTTTGCGCTGATTTCAAATCTGTTTTCTTCTATCAAGTCTAGTTTTTTAGAAAAGTGAAATTTTATTTTCTGGTCAAAAAAGCCAGAAATTGCTTTTTATGCTACTTTGTGATGTATTTCAACTAGTTAGAATACATTCTATTACACTTTTAAATATTTTTTCGTTTACATAAATTGTTGTTTCTGTCCCTGATAGGAATCTGACACTGTTCACCCTCTTAACAATGAGAATACACACCCCTAAAAAGGATCTTATATCAAACTTCTATTAATGCCGTGCAAATGTAGAAATTCATTTAACTCAAAAACTATACGATATATTTAAAAAAAAACAGATTGATGATTTGAAATAAGCATAAAAAACTAGTCTAGAAAAACATTACGCCCATTCTGTGGCAACTAATTTAAAGTTGATAGTAATGCAAACATTACACCATTGAAAAATATGCAAATTAGGCTTAATAACTGGCAGATAATATGCAAATCGTGACATTTATCTGAAGCAAATAGTCCAGTAAGTCATTATCTAGAAAAAGTAATCCAATGTGACATATATTACATCTAAAATTTGTGTAAAATAGCACAAAAAAGCTTAAATTTACATAAAATTAAATATGCAAATTTCTCAAAACTGGACCAGCTAGAGAAAAAGGGGAAAGCATATTCGGAATCAGCGTAAAAATCTGATTTAGAATCAACTAATTTCAGTTCTGGGACAAAACCATTGTTGTACAGTGTAACATAAATTTTGAGAAACTTTAACGGAACATGTTCTTCCACTAAACTTTTGATATTGCCTCATATTCCAAAATCCCTGCCGGCTTGGCCTACAGGCGCAGGTAGATTTCGAACTTAAGTACTAATTTCAACAGCAAAAACTAAATATTAGAGATAAACCCACTTTAACAACTTTATCTAGCCGCTTTTGGCGAGTTTTTAATTTCATTTTTATATAAGAGATGGTTTTATCAGAATCGTATTAAAGCGGTAGTCAATAAAAAACTCAACAACTCGAAATACTCAATACTCGATCATACTCAACAACTCGAAATTTTCTGACACATTTTCAGATTCATTTTTAAAAATTTGTTGACGTGATTTTTAAACAGTTTATAAGCGATATGTTTTTTTTTGTTCAATTTATTAGGACTTGATTTATAGACAATCATTTCTCAGTAGGACAATAGTTTTCGTTTCCAACACAATCGCTTCGGGATACGGTTCAAAATGCCCACTTTGACATCATTTTTTGAAATACGAGGGTTGTAAATTAAATAGTGGCAACTTAACCTTGAAACTCGCAGAAAGGCGGGCATGCACAAATAGGATATGGGAGCGGTGAGGTGGCGCTGTTCGAGGTGTAGAGTTAAAAAAACAGTCGATCTGCTTAGAAGGGTAGTTGTTGTGTGGCGTTAAAGTGAAGAGTTTCGTTTCCATCGCTCTAAAGCATGTTTTCAAAAGGTGATCAGCGGTCTGGCTTAAAATCGAGGTTGCCCGTGGCAAAAATGCAGCAGAATGCTATCGAGGATTACTGGAAGCCTGTGGCACAAATACTTTACCGTATAGGACAGTAGCACGATGGGTTCAAGCATTTCGTTCGAGTCGGAATGAGACTGCGGATTTGCAACGCACAGGTCGGCCCTCCATTCCTCAAGAGCAGATTGGCATCCTGAGCGGTCGCCTTACCATAGACCGCCGATGGACCGTCCCAGAATTATCCTTAGAGGTTGGTCTGAGTCATCAAATGGTGTGGCGCATAATGAAGAAATCTGTTAACATGAGGAAAATTGCTTCCCGCTGGGTTCCACATCGACTAACCGAAGTACCGAAATGGCACCGGTATGCAGTGGCTGGCACCCACTTGTAGATATACCGCAATGAAGGAGACGCATTTCTGCAGCATATTTTCGCCATTGATGAGACACAGGTACGAGCCTATGAACCTGAATTAAAGCGTCAATCAAATGAATGGCGTCACCAAGGTTCGCCACGTCCACGGAAATTTCGACAGGACAGGGGTGCGCCAACAGTATCCAGCGCCTGTGTGCAGAACTTCAGTCGCCCTATATCCCCTTCCCTTCCGAAAACAAATTTTATAAAAGAAATTATGAATATCTATAAATGTATAGCTGCCATCCTTCTGGAGTTTTCCCCAGGTCAAAAAAAGTTTTTTTTAACCCGAAAACTTTTTTATAAAATGTTTGTTGTTTTTATAGAGTTCGTATTTTATTTCATTTATTAAATGAAATTTCTGATTCCAAACATGCTTAAATTTCTTGAAAAATAAGGAAGGTTGTAAATATATAAATAAAATCCGAAACAGGACATTGCCTTTAAAAATGGAACATGTCTGTATCAAAATCCTGCATTAAACGGTAAAATTTCATTACCCCGGAGAAAATAATGCAATACAATAACAAATATTCCATCTATACTAATAAAATAAAGTTGATTGTCATCTCTAATTTTCGTCTATATCAATAGAAGAAAGACGTTTGTCTTTACTCTGAATGTGTTGGTGATGGCTGAGAATATCTATCACACACAGAGGTCTAAAAAATAGGATGAAGATAGACGATGGTAAGTCCAAGTGCACCTGAGGGTCAGACTTTTCATTTTTGGATAATTAGCCGAAATATTAATTAAAAGCCATAATTATCATCGCAAAATTCTTCATACAATAGGAAGTGTAGGGTTCGATTTTTACTGCATTTTGAAATTGCGATGGCCGGGCAGAGTTACAAAAAAAAATAATTAAATACATAAAAAAGAAAGTAAGAAAATTACCTTGCCTTTCCGATTCCAACAGTATCTTTCGTTACTACTTCAAACCTTTTTATTTGGCTGCAATTCGCGTCAGTTTTCAGGTTTTTCTAAAAAAAAAAAAAAAAAAAAAAAAAAAAAAAAAAAAAAAAAAAAAACCTTTTAATACATTCTTGGTATCTTCCCGGTTCTAACGATATCTCTGGTGTGAAAATATATTAATAATTACTATTAAAAAAATCTTGAAGTCATTTCAGGGATCCGACAGAGATGTTTTTTTCTCTCGGGCAAGTTTTCTCAAGATATCGTTTCCTGTTTAAGAGATATGTGCTTTGGCTACAATTCCGTGTTTTAAACAAGAACTAAGAATCATACGTACGGTACAGATTATGAAACACTTTCAGAATAACTAATAACAAAACTTCACAGTTTACTAAGGTGAAAGATGAGGTTTAAATGAACAATTTAAAAAAACGCATAACACATTTGAAAACCGAATTTCTGCTATTACCATGAACAATTGGGAAAAAATACGATTTTTTTGTTCAGCCTTGTATATGGTCTATAGGTATCCCTGTATATGATATCAACATGCATGTATAATACATAGTATGCTAAATGTTAGTTCAGTTAAACGCATAGCCCAGTAGAAAATTCCCAATCAGCAGTTTCCGCCAATAAATGTAATGTTGCTGAAAACTTTTATACAGTCCTGTATATGATCTACAGAATTTATACACACCAAGTAATATTTAAAAAATAATAAAATTTAACAACGCATACAACAACTGAAAACGCACTTCAGCAATTATTGTTCGTGGACTTGAACAGTTCAATTATTGTTCACTTTCTTCGGTAGCGAAATTCTTCTGTGTGTCCCTGTAAGTGAATGATAAATTTTATGCTCACCACGTTCTATAGTAAGATTCTTGTAGTACACTTCATTGATATATATCAAGTTCAATATTTTATAAATTGTGAAACATTATTAAAATACACCGCAAGCGATTTTTCCCCATAGACCGTAATGTAACGGAATTCTTTTGAGTGTCCCTTAAATGAACCGTAAATGCTACACACTTCTTTTTCAATACCGAACATGCCATAGTCAACTTCAATAACATATATAAATTTCATGTGAATCGGACTATATTTACGCGAATTAGAATGCAGACATACAGACGGACAGGCAATTCGAATTCATAAATACTTTTCAACTATGTTGGAAAGTGTTAAAAAGTGCGGGATAGTGCACATTTCATATTATTTATGTTTTCATTAATTTATATTTTTTCGTTATAGCCATCTTATTTTGGCATTCTAGTCACTGTAGCGTCTTAGGTTATAATGTTATACTGATAAACACTATTAAAAAATTTTCTGTGAAATTACAGAGAATCTACTGGTAATCCATTATCTTAAGTCTTATGTAAAATTACAGAGATTAGAAAAACAGAAATTTTGTTAAATAACAGAGAAGTTATTCGGTAAATTTACAGTAAATTAACATCGTTAAAAATACACAAGATTCCATAAATTAACATCGATAAAAATGCACAAGACTCTATAAATCAATTCATTTTTAATGAAAATAACTTAACATAGTTTTTGAAATTAGCGAATTTTAGAACTTGGAAGTATCAGAATTTTTCGAGCAGTAAAAAACTTTATATATATATATATATATATATATATATATATATATATATATATATATCACTTTCTTCTGGACACGATAACTTTCACAATTCTTCACCAATCTCTTTAAAACTGATACATAAAATCAAGGGGCATAAAATCTCGGTCAAGTTCGTGAATGGGCAAAATCGGACCAAGGGGAAGGAAATAGGGAGGGGTTTTGTGAAAACCGAAAAAAACCTATAACTTCTTAATTTTTGTACATATCAAATCAGTTTAAAGTTTTACTTCTAAAAATAGGACCAAAAATGTATGTATCACAGATTTTTGATAAAATCGGACCAAGGGGATGGAAATAGGGAGGGGTTTTGTGAAAACCGAAAAAAAACTATAATTTCTTAATTTTTGTACATATCAAATCAGTTTAAAGTTTTACTTCTAAAAATAGGACCAAAAATGTATGTATCACAGATTTTTGATAAAATTAAAAATGGGCTCAAGGGGCGCAAAAAATAGGGTTTTTGGGAGAAAAAAAATCATAACTTCGTCAATTCTCAAGATATCAAATCCAATTAATTTTATTATACATCTCCTTAATATTATCTACAACTTTTATAGCTACAAGTTTTTGATAGGACCAATTCGTACAGCAAAAAAAAAATAAATAAATAAATAAATAAAAACGAAAACAAAAAAATGGGGGTGAAGAAGAAAATTTTCCATAACTCCGTCAATTCACAAGATATAAAATCCCCATGAATTTACCATATATCTTCTTAATATTGTCTTTTGATAGGACCAATTCTTACAGCAAAAACAAATTAAAAATACATAGCGGTTGAAGAAAAAAAATCATCTTATTAAGAATGCATTCAAATCCAAACTGCTTATTTTCTTACTCATTTTTAAATTAATTTTTGCTCTCAAACGCGTCCAACTGATAGAATCTCTTCTTCAGAAACTATATAATGTACCGTAATGATCGATTTTTTGATAGAGGCAGAATATATTTCAAAAAATGATGTCAAAGTGGGCATTTTGAACAGAATTTCCCGAAGCGCTTGTGTTAGAAACGAAAAATATTGCCCTACTGAGAAAATATTTGTTTATTATTCAATTTTCATTTAATTGAAAGAAAAATAAAAACACATGTCGCTTATAAATCTTTTCAAAAATCACGTCAGCAATTTTCGTATTTTTTCTATTAAAAGTGAATCTGAAAATGTGCCAGAAAATTTCGAGTTGTTGAGCATTTAAAAGTATTTTTTTTTTAATACCTCCTTAACATGATTCTGATAAAACCAGCTATTATATAAAAATGAAATGAAAACTCGTCAAAAGCGGTCAGATAAAACTGTTAAAGTGGATTTATACCTACTCATGATTTAGTTGTTGGTGGTGCGATTAATATACTTAACTTCGAAATCTACCTCTGCCTGTAGGGAGGGCCGGCAGGGATTTTATTTATTTTTATTGATTTTATTCTTATTGATGCCATTTTCACATTACAAATAAAAAGTCACTTTTTTCTAATTTTTGAACAGAAAATGACGTCAGCCATTAGAAAAAAAAAACGCGCATTCTTCTTCATAAATCAAAAGATTGAAAAAGATATTTCAATATTTTTACATTACGCTGATACTGAGTTTAAGATGCTCGGCAAAATGATTCAGTGAGTAAAAATGATGTCATATTTAAAACAAAACGATTATTTTCTTTGATAAAACTAAGTATTTGGCCAATACTATGGCAACTAAAGGCAAATTTCTGAATGGCAAATTTTCGTGGGTACTGAGATTAGAACTTAAAGTTTGTGCGAATGTTCACATGAAAAGTTGCATCCGACAAACGTGACTTTAAGTTTGGAAATACATTCATTAATAATCTATTGCGCGTTAAAATACTTTGAAATTGTGAATTTCAGTGGTGCGTATGTAAATTTTGAGGATGTGAAAATAATGTATAGTTTAGATTTTATGGGGGAAATTTTATGATGTGACAAAGCGAAATACTTTTTACTGATTTTTCATCCCGTAAAAACAAATATAAGAGCTTCAATCAATAACTTTAATATAATTACTCATCTTGATTACGTATTCTAATACAGTACCGGACCTCAAATCCGGACTGGTTGGGACCGCACCCGTTCCGGATTTCGGAATTTTCCGGATTTTAGGTCCTCAACCAAAATAAATAAACAGATACAGTACATGCCCTTGGCAAAATTTTACATGCACGGAGCAATCTATACCGCGAATTGCCATGTTAGGCTTAGTGTAAATAAAGCCAAAAATACAAATTACAAAAAGTAATTCAAAATAAAAATAAGTTTAAAAAAAATACTATTACTGCATATTCTTAGAAATATTAAAGCATTTTTTAGAAAATGGAAATGCGTTGTTGCTCGCGAGTTAGGCCCAGGAATCTATATCGCGGATTGCCGTATGAGGTATAAGTAAACAAACATAAACATAAATTTAAAAAAAATAATTTAAAATAAGGATAAGAACTTTTTTTTAAATCCTGTACATCACATTATTAGGAACATAAAAACATTTTTAAAAATGAAAATACATCGTTGTTTGCAAGAGCTGAATTAGGCTCTTTATTAACCGCCATCTGTGCCTAAGTTTGCTCTGAAACCATAGTAACGAGCTCCCAGCGACACGGTTTCTTTCCTTAAAAATAATTACAGTAAATTTTGTCTAAGGCGGACTCTGTGCAAGCCGGAAATTTGTCTACCGCGGAAAATTTTTCAAGTCTCGGCGAACCCATAGAAAATAACATTAATTCTTGTTGCACAAGCCGGAATCTGTCTAACGCGGAAACGGAAATGATTTTAAGGTCCCACCGAAACCAAAATTTCGCATAAGGCGGAAAAAAAGATACTTTAAAAATGAAAAGCATTTCGTTCATGAAACTTTAATACATATGTCATATATTCCTTGCCGACAATTTTAATTAAATTCTGTAATAGTTTAAAAAAGTTAATTTAAGGAACTAAAAACTGTTTAAATTTTAAGGAATTCTCGCATTTAAAATATGAAATAATTATTTTTTCCTGTATAAATTTGCATGTAAAACGTATTATTACTAGAAGGATGGACCTTTATGAAAATATGTATTTTCTAAAGTTATATTATACTTTAATGTTGTACTCAAATTCAAAGTGATATCTTACTATCTCATTCCCGAAGTTGTTTTTTTTTCTTTTGTGTGTGTGTGTGTATGCGTGTTTGAGTGTAAACTTCAAATTTGCAGGTGTTACAGCAGTACTAAGAAATTGAACAGCATTTCTCATTTATCTGTAAACAGTTTTAAAATTTCAGTTTTCAACCGATTTTCGAGTCAGGACAATTAGTGAAAGATCGTCATCGGGAAGCAGTTTATTACAACTCAAGATACAACTTTTTTATCTAAAACATAAAACGCTATTCGATTGACGTATGCTTCATTCCAATGAATCATGTGTTTAGAAAACTCATTGCGCGGGTTATTTGTTCTTCGTCGTTCTATCTTGTCTAAGGATATTAGTAAGTGCATCGCAAAACATTGCTTCAAAATCTAAGCTAAATACTCCATTTCTGCAGGATAAAGTCAATGTTATCAAATTAAAAGAAAAATAATTATTCCGTAGAAGATCATTGTATTAAGTTTAACTATGGTCTACACAACATTGCCATGAAGCATGCTTGCTGACACCCGAAAAATGTCCCATAGAATGAAATTCGGGAATGAAATGAAAATTTCATCTACCGACAGAAAGATATCAAGATAAGGGCATATATAATTGCAATGAGACTGGACTATTTTATCGTGTATGCCAAGTAAGTCACTTATAAAAAGAGGAATCTAATGCCGCTGAGGTAAAACCTCCAACGAGCGTGTCACTGTTTTCTTTTTTTCGAATTTGGAGGGAAGTTTATGAAAAAAAGCTTGTGATTGGGAAATCGAAAACTACGTCGTGTTTCAAGAATGTAAATATTGTTAAACTACATGTGACTTGGAGGTCTCAGAAAAAATACTGGATGTCGATTGTCTTAATGGAGGGGTGGCTGAAGTGGTTCAAAAGACGAATGATTGAAGAAAAAAACTGTTCCACGATAATGAACATTGTCATGCCGATGTTAAACTGTCGAATATAAATTTACAATTTCTTCCGGCGGATACTAGTACAGCGACAAAACCAATGGATCAATGAGTTCTTAAGATGCTGAAACAAACTACAAAAGGTATCTGTTGTGGTCGATTATTGCGTCTTTTGATGATTGTTCTTCAGCCACAGATCTAAAACCAGTGTTTTCGATGCTGTTAAATGGATTGCCGAACTTTGCTCAGAAATGTTGCCTGAAAAAACTGATCATCGTCTTAGGAAAGCAAATGCCGGTGACCATACGCTTCTGAAAACGTTGAAGACAGAGATGAAATTCAAACATATCAGGACGGCTTGAGAAGAATTAGGTGCCTCGAAATTATTTTTCTTGCTCAGAGAAATGAAAAAAAAATAATACCGAGAATAATACACTTACGCGTTAGTGCAGAATGCATGATAAACCGAAAGAAAAAACAAGCATTGATAAAAGATTATTTTTTGATTCTCTGAACTATTATGCAAAATATGTAGTAAGCAATTTTATTGGTTAAATTAAATAATTTTTATTAGATTTCAGAATTGGAGCGATTTTGTATTGGTAATATTTATTTTTGTGTTCAAATAATGTCCTTCGAAATTAGTAAAAACAGTAAATTTAATAACAATCCAATTTCATAAAAAAATTCATTTTAAAGAACAGTACTAAAAGTTACGAACGTGAAAAAATTTAAGATTTGAGCTTTTTTTTCTGGAGTGGGGGAGCTCTTTTGCATAAGCCGGAATATTGTCTACCACGGAAAATTTTCTAAGTCCCGACCGATTCCGCCTTAGACAGAGTTTACTGTATCTCCGTTGCTAATTGACGAATTTCTTTCAAATTTTCAGCAAGTTACAATAATAGTGAATAAGCTTGTGTAACAAATTTTTATTCAATTATGATAAGTTATTAGAAAGCTAGTGTACCTCTTAAAAAAAACACTAGATGAAAAGAAAGTAAAGAAAAACGACATATCTATCCGCTGTTTGTTTTGCTTATTCAACATGTTTATTTAACTGCGTGAAGTGGAAAGTCAACATTATCAGAATGAGATCATTAGCTTTCGATGGACAGCTTGTTTTGTTATGGAGAAAGGATCTTTGGGTAGATTTTTTTTTCTCTTTGAGTTAAAGAAAAGAATTTTTTAGTACGGTGCTTACAAACAAAATTTTTTCGAAAAATGAAATTTGTTGAACATATTAAAAGTGGGGGGGGGGGGTCATTGTAAAATATTTTTACATATAAATATTATAAATATATTCTACGAACCTTTTTAAAAATAATTCTTTCTTGTGGTTATTTATTTATTCTTTTTACATTTTCTATATAAATGAAGAAAAGGGTTTCTTTTTAAAATAAATTCAAAATGTGTGCACACACTAACTACGATAATTCTGTTAGAAAATTTGGATTAAAACTAATGAATGAATGAAAAACATTGCAATAAAATAAAATTGCTGATTCTAGTTTGGCTCTGCACTGTGTTACGTGCGCGCGTAGCGCCATCTATGGACGTTTTTACGAAATATTTATTCGAGATCATCGCGGAATTTCAGTTTCTTTTTTCCATTCCGGATTTTGGGTCGTCCGGATTTTAGGATTCCGGATTTGAGGTCCGGTACTGTACAGTTTAATTTTTCAATAAATTAAGCAATTGAAGTTTGTGGAAATAATATTTTGGTAATTTTATGTTAAACACATTATTTGTTTTAAGAGTTAGACAACCAATGCAAGATGAATTTTTTATTGTAATTATTTTTGTAGGCTTATTATAAATTGGATCTAACAGTTCCATTCTAAACATTTTAATTCGTCGAATTTTGACGGGTTCCAACTCGTTCTTATAAAAGCAATGTATTTAAATGTATTATGGTCCTCTCTGTAAATTGAAAGGCTTTTGCAGTTACAAATGTTTCATGTAACTTTTTTTTTTTCAAGAAAAATTATAACTATGAAAATGATTAAGAAAATTACCTCTTTTTGAAAATATTTAGCTTCGACTATTTCTCTACTCTATCTAAATTTGATTGAAAGACATGGAAATCCCTACAGGGAATTAGATACAAGATAAGAGAAATGTCTGTAAAACGATGACCGAGAAACTCAATCGAATGCATTTAACCGAGAACTAGTGTAAATTTACAGAGTATCTAGATCGAGAAACACAGTCGAATGCATTTAACAAGGAACTAGCGTAAATTTACAGAGAGTCTTGTCCGAGAAACTCAATCGAATGCATTTAATCTAGAACTAGTACAAATTTACAGAGAGTCTTGACCGAGAAACTCAATCGAATGCATTTAACCGAGAACTAGTGTAAATTTACAGAGAGTCTCGGTTTTTTCTGTGTTTTTACAGAAATTTTTAACAGTGAAGGCTTATATTTCAATACTTTTAATTTTATGTTCTGAATTGAAGAAATCTTACAATCATCACAATCATTTATCCAGTATGTGATAAGATACAGGGGCTGCAGGAAAAGGACGGCACTATCTTTAAAAAAAGAAGAGTTTTCGCACATTTATGGCCAAATTTAGTCATTTTCACCCCCTTAATAAAATTTCTGTTGCCGCCATGATTATAGGTACAGAGTACAAGATAGTATAGATAAAAAGTATTTGTTCTGCTCTGAGGTCTATGGTCCTAAAAAACTGGACTTTACCCATATGACGTCGGCCGCGGGTAAACAGAAGAAAAGCACCAATAGGCCGGAAGAACATTTTAACACTGCACTCCCTTCGTCCAATAAACAGTCTTTTTCGGAAGGTATTTACCCGCGGAGGCGTGGCTGTTGCCATTCATGGGTAAAGTCCATTCTTGTCCAATACATAATCATGGAAGACGGTAGTATTCCGAGTGACGCAGCCTTAAGCCTAAAATCGTATCGTAGAATTCGTAGATGGCGGAACTCATATATACGGCTAACTCGACATCAAAGAAAACGCGAAAAGCCGCCTTTTAATAACTCAGCAGATATAGGTCCTATTGTTCTGATTTTTCTCGAACAGTCTTACATCTGCAGTCTAATCATATACTGAAATTTTTACATTTCTACGTGCAGTATATTTTGAGATCTAAATAGCCATTTTTAAAGCGAAAGCGTTCGTACGGTATGTAAGAAGGTCCTAATTTCAAAATCTCGAAAACGGTACTAACGATTTTTTTAAAATTGATATATAATATAAATCTGATTAAGACGAGGTGAATAACACTTTTCTTTTTTCTGGGAAAACTCTAATTTTATTTTTAATTCACATTTTTTTCCTCCGAAAATGATCTTATTAAAATTAATATATAATATAAATCTATTTTAGGTGAACCGAATAAGACCATGTGTGTTTCCAGGAAGACTCTTATTCGTTTTATAATAAGCATGAAAAATCGGACTATATTTTTCCACCATTTATGGGAATTTCACCGAAGCTACGTCTACTGTATTCATGCGCTTAATTTCTTCTGATCAACGTTTAGTGCAAAGTTTACGATCCTTCCGTAGCTCAGTCGGTTAAGTGCGGGCCTTGCAATGCATAGGTCGCGAGGTCTGTCCTCTTTGAAGCAGTAAGCATTTTTTTAAGCATATATATATATTTATTTATTTTGTAAATGCAATATATTGCACCTCAGTGCATTATTTATAAGAAATATTTTAAATGAGTTGCATTAATTGCATTACTTTTATAAAAATCATTCATTTGATTTTGTAAGCTTTTCAATGCTGAAGTTTAAATCTAGAATTTTATTAACAAAAAATAATAAAATATAGAACCTAGATTAAAATTATTACTAGTGTTTTAAATGAATTGCATTACTTTTATAAAAATCATTTCATACTTCAGTAAGATTTGTAAAGCTGAAAACTAATCAAGGGATAATGAAGTATAAAAAATTATTTTAAGTCTTTATTAACCAAAAATATAGAAGAATTTTTCATTATCGCTGAACTTTTATTGCATTTTAATAATTTGCGAATCATAACAAATAATATATATATATATATATACATTTTTTGTGAAATAATTAATTTTTAAATAATTAAAAATCACTTATCAGGCAGAAATTTGTTGTTAATTCACTAATTGGTCATTTGAAGACTACCGCTTAAGAGCTTAAGACGTTTATTTAAAAAACCATCTGGTAGACAAAATCTAGTGAATTTTGGAACGTCAATTCCGATTTAACGTGAACTAAAATTATGAATAATATTATAAAAAATGAGATATTATTAAGATGATTAAGGTGGGGATGGATAGTAATTAATTTTGTCTTTGCATTTTCCTATTCATAATTTTACTTTTAAAAATGATGAGAATTCTAAAAAATATTTTTTAAGGTAACGAAATTAATGCAATAAAATCTGTTTAAAATCTAAGAACACAGGCTTTTGACGTTTATTTTAATAAATTTCCTCATAGGCAAAATCTAGTGAATTTAGAAACGTCAATTTTGATTTAATGGGAAATAAAATTAATAATAGAAGGTATTTTGAGAGGGGAGAAATAATAATTAATTTTGTCATTAAATTTTATTATTCTTAATTTTTTTTATATATAAGAATACTTAACACTAATGAAATTAATGCCTAAAAAAAAAAAAAAAAAGAAAGAAAGAAAAAAGAAAAAACCTAGCTTAAGATCTGGAATTTTAACTCTAAAGTAAATAAATGATGGAGAAATATTGTGCTTATTACTGAGTAAAACTGAAGTATTTTAGTACTTCAGAGTCAGTGTACACATTTTTCTCGAGTATTTCAGTATCATTTAATAACATTTAATCTAGCATATTTTTTAAACATTTTTACTGTTAAAGATTTTTTTATTCAACTTCATCAAGTTTGGTTCAACAGATGGCAGCAGCAGCAATCTAGACAGTTAATATTTTTATTCTTTCAGATTTTCAAGTAAGGATTTCCTCAATAAATGTTAAATAAAAGTTGAGAAATCTCTTGAAATTAATAGTATTACTCATAAATGAAAACAGGAATAATCGAGAACTCTTTGGATTGCATACATGTTAATTTATTTTTAATAATCACTAATTTGAGTTTCACTGCTCTCGCACTGGATGCCATATTGGAAGGGTCAGAAAACGTCCTTAGATCACGCTCTCAGTTACTTCATTCGTTAACATAGGCTGAATTGGTGTTTAACAATAAATGGGAAATGTATTCACAGAAAAATTAAGTGAAATAAATCCTCAAATTAAATAATTTAGTTGGCTAACTAAATTATTAAACCGTTGAATAGCATTAAAAATTTCAAGGTACAAAATATAATTAAAATCTGTTTTTGAAGTATTTTACGTTGCTTGTTACAGGATTAGTTAAATACATCAATAATTAAATGCTTCTCTGCATGGTATCGCCATCTATTGCCTAAATTCAGCATTAACAATAAATGGGGGGGGGGATCACAATAAAACTTTCTTTTCAATAATGGGAGCAATAATAATGTATTTTATGCATTTTATACAGTTGTATCCAGTAAATCTATTATCCTACCACCCCAATACAACTATAGATAAAAAACTTACATGATGGGAAATTATTTCTTAAAAAATAAAAAATCAGTAATTTCCAAATAAATTTTATTTGAAAGTATTTTTTTGCTTACAATTTTATTGTATTTTAAATAAAAAGGTTTAAAGAGTAATATTTCTTTATATTTTTCTTAAGAAAGTAAACTTTTTACATAGTAAGTTTTAACAAAGCTTTCTCTATCTGTGAAACAAACCATAACCCCCCCCACACACACACACACACACACACACATTTTGTATATTACTTCCATATCTTACTAAAAAGTTCTTAAAAAATCAAATAACACAGCACTCTTTACAATATAAGTATCAGATATGCTTTTTTTGAGGGGGGAAGGGAATTAAAGGTGAATGGAAATCACGATTATGAGTTTCTATCATTAGCCTCTAAATTTTTTTTAATATTTTTATTATTAACTTAAAAAAAGTAATGATATCAATTAGAAAAACCCTTAACGGGTTAAAAGTTTGTGACGCAGCACTTTATCTTATTGCTATAAGAATTTTAAATATGGAACTTAAAAATAATGATATCAAATTTTAAGTGACGCTATATTTATTTTATCATTTTATTTTTGTTTTATTTATAATCGCATACGTAAGAATTATGTTAAATTTAAAAGGATGTATAAAAATTTATTCATTGATGCGTTATCATTCACATTTTTCATAAATTCACATTAAGGGTATAAACATTAAGGGTTTTTCTAATTGATAGATTCTACAGTAGTGATACTTTTTAGGAGCGCTGAAAAAAGATATTGCTTCGGCGCCTAAGTAGACTTAAACAAAGCCTTCTCAAGACTATCAAGCCAGACACGATTTCATTCCCCCACGTATGTGACGTAACGACCCGGGACTGGCGCCAATGCCGAAATTTTGAAACTTGTATCTGGTTGTTTAGAATTAAAATGTAACGTATGCACGTGTTGTTTACTTAACTAATAGAACATATTCTTTTGAAGGTAAGTTTTATTTTCAAATTAACTACTTATATTTTATTAGTACTAGCTCTATTTTTTGTGTTCAGAATATCTTTTATTTTTAACTTCTTTAAAATAAATTAACTATTAAATCCCAGTATCGTATTGTCAACAATCCCGTGTACGTGTTTCAAAACCAAACGATATTATTGTACTTCTGTTTCATTTCAAAAACAGCAGTAATTTAAAGTGGCAAAAATCACTAAATCGTATCGAGACTTATATCATTCCCTGTCTATCGTAATTTGCTAAAAATTGGTGCTTGAATGGTGTGAATCGGTGAATTATCACAAAAGTTATTAATAAAGTTTTCGTTGTTTAATTATATTCTTTATAAATATGTAAAAATAGCTTCATTGTAATATGTGCCAGAGCTAGACAGCTCTGTTCGGGCCAACACATTTCTCCTTATAATTTGGAAGCTATACGGCCAATTCAGTTTGAAATTTTAATGTCCTATGCGACATATTTTTCTACCTCAACTATTATATTTTCAAGTGGAAATTTTAATTAGTTCTTTTAATTTAAACAAATTAATTAAAAAAAACTTTAAAATTATTATTACTCAGAAATTTACCACTGAAAACTGATGAAATTTTGTATACAGTAAGTACAGCATAAATATTATTAGTTTAAACTTTACCTTTCTTGCTATTCAATAATTTCGATTAAAACTTCTGACTTCATTTACTCGGAAATAGTGGCACCAGATAGCTGAAATTTATGTCAGACTGAGTTTCTTGGATACTAATCATGCTAAAACATTTTCAGCCAAAAGTCTTAATTACAAGCTTAATTATTATGTAATTTATAACTTGTCACACCTTCCTATCTTTTTAATTTGTTCTGTTTTCTCTCATTAGAGTGACTTTTAATGATCGACTTTTATTAGAAAACACTGGTCGTGAGAATAGTATAACTCTGATTATTCTGTAGGCAGAATTGATTGAGCTTTAATTTGATACCAAAATTTATGTATTTTTATAGATATTTTCATACTTAAAAATTTAAATGTACTAGAAACTTTCATCAAAATTTCTATGGATGCATAACATTGTTATCTTGTTTATTTCTTTTAAAGCCCGATCAATATACATACTAATTTATTGGTGTTTTTTAATCTTAAACTCTTAATAAAAATTCATTTTATAATATTTGTTACACAGTGCATGCTTATACATGACAATTACGGATATGGGAATGATGTGTCTGAATCTCTTTATTTTTACAATGACTGTAAACAATTTATCCCCCCCCCCTTCCGAATTCTCAAAAATTTTGTATGTTTTTATATAACTTTTAACGTTTAATTAAAAATAACAATAAATAAAATTATTGTTACATAATTATAAATTTACTTTTCTGTGTAGTCAGGACCCGACTTTGTTTATCTAGGTCCTCGGAGTAAGCACCATTCTGGGACCCCCCCTTTTATCTATCGGTAGAAATTATTCGCGAATAATGCATAAGTGGTTAGTGCTAAACTTCATACGTATTGTATGCATGCATAAATTTCGTACCAGGTACTATTTACATTTGTATACAGGGTATCACAAAAAGATGGTCACAACTTTATGAAAAAATATTAGTAGAATAATAGTAGAAAAAATCATGGATTTGTTGCAAAGGAGTATTTGTTTGCAAACTTTTATTTGTTTTTCTATTTATGTTATAAGGTGTCTAAAAAAAATACCCCCAATTGGTCCATAATAAATGATTTCAACTTGACTCGTTATGAGGAAAACGTGTATGAAGAATTTCTTATGAAAACAATGTAATACTAAGTTGTTATAATAAAATTTAAATCATTAGTTTTCTAATGATATATAGTACAAAGTCCAAAATCTTAATTCTTGAATATCTGAACAAAATAAATATATGTTAGGAATATTTCAATTCCAATTGATGAAAGTGTTTTCTTTCTTTCTTTTGTTCTCACCAGGTTTCAGTACACTTTTTAAAAACTGTATTGCTTGTACCTTGCATAATATCTTAAATTAAGAAAAATACAAAAATTAAGAAAATAATAATTTTCTGTTTCATGACCTTGTTTTGTTTTATTATGAGAGCTTTGTGTTTTTTCAATTTAATCGATTTTATGTGAAAATTACCCACTCCTGCTAAGTAAAGTTTACAGTAAGAAAAATATATCTGTCTTGTTACCTAATTTCATGCACTCTGTAGTTTTACTATTTATTTATATTAAATTTATTATACTCGTTTGCATGTTTCAAATCACTAAATATTTAATAGGATATTTATTGTATAATTTCAAGCCACAATGAATAATAAAAATAGCATGCAACTTGAATTTGTTTTCATTTAACAATCATTTTTCATCCACTTTAATTTAATTTTAAATGTGGGTTTTGATTGACAGAATATTGGTATTTATTTATTTATTTTTGAAAATGAAATAATTGAAAGCAAAGTAATTCTCTCTATGTGTTTAAAACTACATATATATGTTTATATATATATTATATACATATTTGTAGATTTTGCTTATATATATTTATTAATGTCTTGTTTTAGCATATATAGAGAAAATAGATAATTGATATTTTTGTAAATTTCAAAGTAGAATAAATAGTGAAAACTATTCACTAAATTAAATTTAATACTTCGATTTTTTTTTTTCATTAACCAATCATTTTTCTTTATTGTAACTTTAATTAAGTGCACATTTTGACTGACACAGTGATATTATTTCATAATTTTTGTTTTTGTGTTATCGTTATTATTATTGTTTCGAGTGATCGAAATTGATTAAAAAGCACTTAATTAGGGTCTTTAAACTATACGTTTTTATTTTTTTCCCATATGTTGTGATAATAAGTTGGTATATAGAGGAAAGAATTAATATGTTTTAAATAACGCATGTGCTCTTCACTGCTGATCTAAGCCCCGCGTCGTGACGTCACGAAACCTCGTGTTTGGCTTGTAGTCTTGAGGCGGCTTTGACTTAGAGCACGAAAATCGTAACATACGGCATGGAATTCCAAAATCATACAAACGGTTGATGCTTCATTTTTACCAGTTAAAATACGTCTCATAGCTGACGCCAGTCTCTCCAATCTAAAATCTCTACATTGGACACATACTCATACAAGTTCTGGTTTTACATTGTTTCTCTACGAAGGTTGTCCAACTCGTCTCCTGCGGACATCATGGTGGCGCCCTTTGAAGGTTTTCTTGGTGTTCATTCGAATATTTCCTTTTACTAGACATTTTTTAAATTAACAATAACGAAAAAAATTATGCGGCAAGTGTAGATTATGAAACACTTCCCAACACATTCAGTATAATGTAACAAAACTTCACCGTTTAATAAGTTGAAATAGGATGCTTAATTGCACCATTTGGAAATCCAATTTCAGCCATTCTCATTTACAGTCGGAAAATTATCCGAATTCTTTGAAACTACATGCATACAAAAATTGAGTTCAGTTAAGAAAATACATATCACAGTTTAAATTTTCCTTCAGCTATTTCTGCTAATAAAGAGAATGGTACCAGAATTCTTTTGTGCAACCTTGTGTACGAGGTAATCTATACACAACGAGTAACATGCAAAAAGTTAGTTCCATTTAAAAGCGTATACCGAAATTAAAAACGCACTTCCAACAAATATTGCTCAAAGACATAGTAATCATCTTGTTGTGAAATTCTGTGATTTATATCAATTTCAATACATTTGAAATAGCGTAATGTCATTAAAATACAGTGCAAACGACCCCCCCCCCCCCCATTGGCAATAATCTAACGGAATTCTTTTCAATGTCCCTGTAAATGAACTATTAATGCTACACACTCCATATTCAATACAGAATATGCTTTGGTAAATATCAATTTCATGAAAATCCGGATATGTTTATGCGAGTTTGAGCGTGGACAGATAGGCAAACCGAATTCATAAGCACTTTTCAACTGTGTTGGAAAGTATTAAAAATCTATTTTAAACGATGGTTTCTTTAAAATCCATAATATTTGAATGCGGTTATTTACATTGTTACCAGTGATTATTATTTAGTGTTAATTATTTAGTGTTATTAATTTGTTATATAGTAAATAAGATTTCTGACCCCTTCGCCTAGAAAACTTTTGAGTTAGGTTGTCCCTCTAAAAAATCTTATTCTAAATTTACTATGATTAACATTATTTCTGCAAATTATTTTTACATAGAGTTTCTCAGTCGTAGGGGACTTATGGATATCACCGTGATATAATCTTATCATAATTATATCTGCATCATAAAGATGCTTGTGACGGATAAGTCTACCACTATTCGTAACCTGATTACCGCAGGGGAAACTTACCCGTATTTCCGAAGAGTAATTTTCATCTTATTTATGACACAAATTCTGCAGTAAGGTGACGACTGCTATTTAAAAATAAAAAAAAAGTGCAATTTAGCCCCTGTGGTAATAAAACTGAACTACGCTCTACCACTACTACAGTGAAATAATAGTGATGCATGTATTTAGCCATGCGAATTATGGCGCCTTTCATTGTCTGCAACTACATAGGATGCGCCTCTGTTTATTGAAAGGTTGGACAGATCTGCGTCTAAATCACTTATTAGGAGATTCAGAAGTAGAATAAAATGAAATAAATAAAAAGAATTGAATATTTATAAGTAAGTCTGCCTCATGTAAATCTACAAAACATAATTCAGATGTCAAGAAAATGTAACACATTTTAGTAAAATTAAATTAAGATTTTTCTCTTTTAAGTATTTGCTCCTCAACTGAAAATTTTGGCGCCTTTACTAGTTCGGCGCTAGTGTGCACCGCACACTTTGCACACTGGGTCGGCGCGCCCCTGCGACAGGAACATAGGCGGGTGAAGGTTATGCTGATTGTGGCATACGACTGGGATGGTGTGATTCTTAGACATGCTGCACCTGAAGGACAAACTGTCGACGCAGATTACTATTGCCGATTTCTACAGCTCCATCTGCGTCCGGCTATGCGGTGTAAACGTCCACATTTATTGCACAACAATCTCCGTATCGTACTGCATGAGAACGTTCGTTGCCATGTCGCAAACAATGTCACTCTCCTATTGCGATGGTGGCAGTGAGAAATCCTGGAACACCCTCCCTACTCACCCGACATGAGTCTTTGTGACTTCGATCTGTTTCCGAAGTTGAAGGAACCCTTCCGAGGTCACCGATTTCATGACGTTTCATCTGTACTCCACGCAGTAGGGCGCTCGGTCGCTCACATCAACAATCAACACCTTGCCACTGGTCTACAATGGCTTCCCGACATTTGGCAAAAGGTTATAAGCTTTGCTGGTGATTACATAGAAGGAATGTAATGTAATTGTACTTGTAAGTTCATTAAAAATTGATTTATACCTATGCTGCCATTACTTAATTTACAGCCCTCGTATATTCTGCCTCTATCAAAAAATCGGCCATTAAGGTACATTATATAGTTTCTGAATAAGAAAACCTACCAATTGGATGCGTTTGAGAGCAAAAATGAATTTTAAAATGACTCAGAAAATAAACAGTTTGGATTTGAGTACACACTTAATACAATACGATGATATTTTCTTCAACCACTATGTATTTTTAATTTGTTTTTGCTGTAAGAATTGGTCCTATGAAAAACTTGTCAATATAAAAGTTGTAGATAATATTAAGAAGATATGTAATAAATTCCTGCGGATTTTATATCTGGGGAATTGACGGAGTTGTGGATTTTTTTCTTTTTCAAACCACCTTTTTGTTTTCATTTTTATTTTTATTTATTTATTTATATTTTTTTTTGGCACGAATTAGTCCTATCAAAAACTTGTCAGTTTAAAAGTTGTAGATAATATTAATAAGATTTATAATAAATTTAATTGGATTTGATATCTTGCAAATGGACTAAGTTATGAATTTTTTTTCTCCCCAAAACCCTATTTTTTACGCTTCTTGAGCCCATTTTTAATTTTATCAAAAATCTGTCATACATAAATTTTTGGCACTATTTTTAGAAGTAATAATCACTTTAAAGTGATTTCATATGTATTATAATTAAAAAGTTACGGGGGTTCTTTGCATTTCACAAAACCCCTCCCTATTTCCACACCCTTGGTCCGATTTTGCCCATTCACGAACTTGACCGAGATTTTATGCCCCTTGATTTTATGTATCAGTTTGGAAGAGATGTGTGCAGAATTATGGCAGTTATCGTGTTCATGAAAAAGTGATATGTAATATATGGATAGATAAGTAGATTGATTGATATATAAAGTTTTGAACTGGTGGTGTTTTTGGGTTCAAGCGGTCATGATCGGCATAGATCTGAAAAAAAAAAAAAAAAAAAAAAAAATTCAGAAATTCCAACACAGAGGAGAATGTAATAGGTAGTATTTCTTACGTAATCTACTTAAATGATATTTTTCTCTATGTTTGAGCTTCTATCGCAGTAATAAAATAACCGAGCAGTATTTACTATCGCGTTTGCGAAATAAAATTCGACGTGAAAGCCCAAATTATTCGAAACAGACGATGACACTTCAAGAGAGAGTCTCTTGCACCGTTCAACGAACTGCGCGAATCTGGGTTTGAAAGAATGCCAGCGCGATGGGATATTTTTAAGCAAAAAAAAAAGACTCTTTCACATTGTTTCCAGTGAAGCTCACGTGCCAGAATCCAATATGACACCGAAAGGGCTATTCCGTAATGCTTTAATTGATTCAATGGTTGAAGATCTAACGATTAGTTGTAAAGTAGTAAAGCCGCGCATAATCGTTTGCGTTCTAAAATCAGAATTCACCTGTATTTTTTAAAAAAAATTCCGTATTTCGTCTTCTAACCCTTTAATTTAACCCTTTATCTACTGACAATACTTATAAGTACCATTAAAATAACTTGTTATAAAATTTATACACGGAAAGAACGATTTTGTTAAAACAACCAAAAATTAGTTGTGCCCACCAAATTTTGCTCCATCCAAATATTTTTTGTTGAACTGACAAAATCATTTTGTTAGTTCAATAAAATTTTATTGAACGAACTATATCATTTGATTAGTCGAACCAACATTTGGTCAGTCCAACCAAACATTTTAGCTGGGGCTTTATTAACTAAATCTTTTTTCCCGTGTATAATCTATGAGTTGCAATACAGTTTAAAATGAGTTATAGATACATTACTTTATCTTGTTCCAAAGCATTATGGGTTACACGAAACAAAAATATTTTTAAAAGGATGATTTCTTTTGCCTTTGCCACTTTTCAGTTTTCTTGGCGTGGGGGTGGGGGGAGGGGGGTTGATTTTTCAATTCGGAACTATTTCTATATTTCCATTGTAAGAACATTCTATTTGTACATTTTTTCTAATTCTACAAAATACTAAGAAAAATATTTAAAATAAAAGATTTGAGTGAGGTTATAAATAGTGGACAAAATCCCTATCAAATCAAATTTAATTTCAATTTGGAAATATTTCTATATTCCTATTGTAAGAACGTCATGTTTGTACATTTCCTAATTCTACAAAATACTAAGAAAAATATTTAAAATAAAAGATTTGAGCGGGATTATAAATAGTGCACAAAATCCCTATAAATTCAAATTTAATTAATTCTTCTAAATCCTTCTAAAATCCTTCAAAAATTTATTAACACATTGAGTGTCACGGTGACTGACACTGAAGCTGAAAAGTTTACAATGTTTTAAGTATTTTTTAAGAACGTATAATCCTGTAATAAATAATAGGTAAGTAAATTTTAAATACATTTTTAGTACTTACTTAAAACAATATATACATATTTAGTTTTATATCCTATTTTAGACCGTCAGTCATCGGTGAATGATGCGTTCTAAAAGAAGTTCTGAAATGCGTTCTGAAAGTTCATTGTCAGTCACCGGTGACTGACGTGGCGCTTAACGTGTTCAATGATTATGTAAATCTTCTAATGAGTTTAAACAATTCACGAAAAATGCTTTAGAAGATAAAATTTTCATGGATTCATAATTCAATACATAAAGGGTTAAAGATTTCAGTTATTACGAGTGGGAAATTGTACGTCAAACGTGGCAAATGTAGTGCGTTCGTACTATAACTTCAGCCAATAGCTTCACTTTCTCTACTGACGCCATTGTTACCACTTTAACCAAATCATCAAAATAGCTGAAGTAATTCCTTTTAAACTTTCTATCTAGGTGACATATAACAAAAAAGAAAAGTCTGGAATTGTACGTCAAACGTGGCAAATGAAGTACGTTCGTACTATAACAAGTTTTATCAATATTCAAATATTGGTGCCATAGCCGTTGCACTCTTATGTAAAAACACAAAGTTTATTATTATTCTATACATTAAATTCAGTCATATGGAAATAATAGGACGTCATTACCATGACAACCAGAATCATGACCTATCATAGTATATCATTGAACTAATGACGTAGGATAGGATTGAATAGAATGAAGAAAACTTTTATAAATATCTTTTAAAGTTTTGATTTGATTTTCATAAAATTTGAAAGGACTCGACATCATTTTGCAAAGATTCTATGCATTAAATTTCAAACCATTTGGTTCGGTAGTTTCTACGCTGTTGTATGCGGACAGACGGACGGTTCAGATTTCGACTATAGGGGCTACGTATTTATATAATTACGAACGCACCTAAAAATGAGGAAAACATCGTTTTATGTATGATTTTTAAGGTGGCTCCAATTGAGAAAATAAGACACTTCTAACTTCCCTCTCTCTCTACAATGGATTTGAAAAGTGGGATTCATTAAATAATAAGCACAAAAATATTTTTAAAAATTTATTTTTAAACAACTAGAGGGTGCTCTGCCCCCTACGAGCTACGCTCGCCAACCCCCGTTCCGAAACCCCAGATTCTAAAAGCAGGCTAATTTCATAGGCTTTAAAAAGATTGAATTATAATTTAAAAAAACATTGGCAATCTCCCTGTAAACGGGTTTTGATTCATATTCCTTTGATTGGAGATTTTTAATGCGAAGTCAGCGTTTGTTAAGGGATACAATGGCTATTTTCGTCTTTGATTAAGAAAAAATTAGTTAAAAATTTTTAAATAAGGGACTATGCAAATATAACGTTATCATTTTAGGGGGGAGGGGGAGTATGGCACACGATATCGTAGGATATCTCTAGGGGGAGGGGAGTTTGACTTTTGATATCATTATCATTTCTGATCCAACCAAAATTTTCTTTTTTTATTTGTAACTTGATAACTTTTATTTGTAACATCAAAATAGTATGTTCATTACGACTATCTTTTACAATTGTTATAAACGTACGTTGCAATTATCTGTTTTTAGTCTATTATCTACTTTTATGAAAATACAAAATTATTACTAAAATCATTAAATGATTATAAAATTATTTATTCCAAAATATGGAAAATCCCAAACTTTGGAATTCCTATTCTTCTGTACGCATGTATAATCCGCTGTTCGAGAAACCATATGCGAAGTATGTTTGAAATGGTACTTGTGTTTACTACTAAATAAAATAGAAAGAATGTTGTCCACCTGTTTTGTTGATAAAAATTTCTGTCTGTCCCATCTCCTGCGGGAAAGTTGCTAGAAGGCATTATTACGCTGAATGCATTGTGGTGTAACAAAAAGATATTATTGAATACTTTTAAATAGTAACTATTTCGTTTAAGTATTATTTGATATAAAGTTATTTCATATATAAAGTGACATTTTATTGACTTTTCTTCCTTGGAATCAATAAAGTATGCGAAAAATAAATGCAACCACATTTGTATGTCACTCCAAGCAAAAGAAAAAAAAATTCCTAAAATCAAAAGAATTTTTATACATTGATAACGATATAACGATATCATTACCGGGGGGGGGGGGGTGTTCGAGGAATGATAACGTATGATATCGTAAGGGGGGGGGTCCAAAATTTCCAAAAAGTTGATAACGTTATATATGCACCGCCCCTAAACGAATGTAAAATGAATTAAGCCTACAAGATCGTTGTCTCTCGGATATTTAACAGCTCTATAAGAAAGTTCTTTTAAATAACACATTTGAAATGCATCGTTTTATATCTGACGTAATTTTTACCAAAGTTTTCTTTCTCTTTTTAGCATTCACATGAAAATACTTTTATTGTTAGAAAGGAAATAATATATTTGCGCTGTCTTAGAATTCACGATAATAGTTGAAAAGGTTATTTCAAAATATGAAATAAATGTCTCGCGCAAATAAATTTTTTAATTTAAACTGTTTTGTCAACTGTCAATTATTTAACCTTTTTAAATATGACCTAAATTTCCTCCATTTGCGACTTTTAACGCATAATAATTAATTTATTATTGAAAAAAATTCTTTCTCTTTTAAAATTCATGTGTAACTATTGTTTTTATGACGTAATTTTCAATATTTTCCTGATTTTTAACACGTAATAACTTAATTCTCATTTGAAAGTTTTTTTTCTGATTATAATAGCCAGGTGTAAATAAATTTTTAATTTGAAGAAAATATTATTCTTTGCGCTGTTTTTAAAATTGGGAACAGTTTAAAATAACATCCTTTTCTAAAATCTCTCTATTCTAAAAAAAGTAACTTACGCTGTCACCGCCGCCGGTTTTGAATTTTTTGTGACCGGAGGTCTTTCTCCGTTAATATTAAGAAAAATATTGCATACGAAAATATGAAAATCGGCGGTATTATAGAGAAATGTTTGATAAACACACGGATGCAGACAATTTTCAGATCGAAGAATTATTTTAAGAGATATTTAATGCTAAATTTGGACAAAACCGTTCCATTAAAAAAGTTTTATAGGAGCAAAAACTGTGCATGGGAATTATTTCATTTTTAGATCATTTTATACGTTAGAATTTCTCAATGTGCAGACTTCATTTATTTTTTTAATTTGACTCATTTTTTGAGGTTTTATTTCTATTTTAAATTCAAATTTTCAGCATTTCGAGAGATATTTTTTACTTATTTTAGAAAATGGTATTAATTTAAACTGTTGCCAACTGTATAAACAGCGCAAACAATAATGTTTGCTTCAAATTAAAAATTTATTTACACCTAACTATTATATACAGAAAAAAAAACTTTCAAATTAGAATTAAATAATTACGTGTAAAAAGCAGGAACTTATCGAAAATTATTTCATAAAAACTATATTTACACGTGAATTTTAAAAGAGAAAGGATATTCTAAAATAATAAATTCATTAACATGCGTTAGAAGTCTTAAATATGAGGAATTGCGTCACATTTACGTCACATTACACTTATTACGTAAAATGAACAAAAAATAATCTAGCAAAACAGTTTAAATTTACAAATTGATCCCAAATAATATTTCATTTCTAACAAAGGTAGTTTCACGTGAATATTAAAAAGAGAAAGAAAAGTTTGGTGAAAATTATGTCAGATTAAAAGCGGTACATTTAAATGTCTTAATTAAAAGAACTTTCTTTTCGCTTTGTTAAAAAATACCGGGATACAAAGACTGTGTTTACTTAATTCATTTTATATTAGCTTATTTTGAAATGTTTAACTGATTTTATTTAATCAAAGGCGAAAACAGCCATTGTATCTTTTAAGGGGTCTCTGGACTCTTAAAATTGGAAAAAATGAAAAAAAAAAAGACCATTTTCAACATTTAATATCTTAAAATGTATATAATTTGAAAACACAATTTTTATTGGGATGAAAGATATAAGATGTTCTTTCATTTCATGTACTTAAAAAAATGCACGATTCAGAATTAGCATTTACAGGGGGCTCCAAACTGTCAGACATTTGACGAGCAGAAAATTGGTATAACAGCTTGCGCGCAGGATTACAAAATAAATGTCGCAACTAGAATAAAAGTTTTGGTACCTACTTATACTTCAGATTGTAATAATTACCGTAAACCTAAATAAATTTGTATTTAAAGCATTTTTATATTTTTAATACAAATTTGTATTTAGCTAATACAAAATTTTGAAAATTTCAACAGTAAGGTTAGTTGGGGCAACTGGGCCATGATTTTACAATGTGACTCAGAAGCTTCTGGCAATTCAGCTTCAAAAAGCTAATGTTCATTTGAATTAAAGTCTGAACTTCTGTAAATGTGTTCAGTTAGGTTCCCTCTTTCAGACACAAATGCTCAAAATTACATTTTAATATTTAAAAATATAAAAATATGCATATCTCATCTTTCTTTCCTCATGGGTCCAATTGCCCCATAAAAATGAGGTAAGTGGACCAGGAGGGTCTATGTTCGATGCGCGTTTATTTTTTTTCATATGGGATATAGGGTCCTGTTTGAAAAAGTGTAAACAACTTAAAAAAAATTTAAACCAGGCAGATCATGTAAATTATATATCAACTAAAGAGCGTTGTAAGGGAAACCTTTGCTGTCAATGTGTCTAAAAAAAGAACTAAAAGTGAAAATATTAGACTTATTTATACCAAAAACATAAAAATTAATTAAGTACTTATGTACTTTAGTATAGGTAATAAGTGTAAAAGTCACATGGGTATTTTAAGGGAAAAAATGGCAAGGTAAATCTATGAACAAACGGCTACGTAAGTACTTAAGTACTTTATCTGTATCCAAGGGTCACATTATATAGGGAAAATTTTATTGTTTCTACCAGAACACTTAATGAGTTACCTTCATGATAATTTTATTTAACATTTTCTAAAAAAAGGTGCGATGACGATATTATTTTCAAAATAGTGGTAGGAACAATAAAAGTTTCCCTATAGAATGCGACCTTTGTGTATCGTACAATTTCAAGGTTTGGATATGTCGCTTTCAGGGGCAAGGTACTTACATTCGTAAAATGTTGAAATAATTTAATGGCACCAGTATTTAGAAGAGAATCTATTTGTAAACAAGTAAAAGTATATTTTCGCGTATTTAATAAATGTGAAATTTACATTATAAAATTCCGGTGCCAGTGTGGCAATTAGGGATTGAAATTATGTGATGACATAACGGCATCACCGCCTCTCAAGAGGTCAAGACATTTGGTTTTATACCACCCAATATGCTTTTTTCAAATTTTATTACGTAATTTTAATAAGGTATTCTATAATTTTCTTTATTGTGAGCAGAAAACAATGAAGAAATTTATTTCCCGTAGTAAGAGAAACTCAAAAAAATTATTTATAACTATTGGGGTAACTGGATCCAGCATGGTCCAGTTACCCCGGATACATGTCCCAGTTACCCCATTCTTGAAAAAATTATGGGGTAACCGGGACACCGGGCTTACATTTGAAACATGAAGTAAATATGTATAGATACCCAATAATATTAATGTAGTTATATGCCTAATCTTTAAAAAAAATGATTGTTTAATAAAAGTACTTACAGTATTTTAATAAAAAGCCGAGGAAGCCTAGGTGAAATCTATCTGTACAAAGGCTGCTTTTTACTTTTTCGATTTTGTTTGCAAGATTTTTTAATTTTTATTAGGATACGTTTACTTTCGGAACCGGTCTCGAAAGTGAAAGCGTTCTCATTATAATAAAAACCTGCAAAGAAAATCGAAAAATTAAAAAGCAGCCTTTGTACAGATCGCTCAGCTACTCAATGAAAAAAAAACTACTATGTTGTGGCCGTCACAAAACTTTCTACTATCTAAATCACGTCTATTAAATCATTTAAACAGTACAAGAAATTACATCAATATAGCACCAATTCATATCAAATTATATCTGAATTTGAAGTTTCATGAAATTCGTGCATTAGTTCTTGAAATTCTGAAAAATGTAGCATAGCAGTGCCACCTGTTGAGCGATTTACACCAAAACATAAACAGCACTAACTGATATCAAGGTTTACCTGAATCAGAAGTTTGATGAAAATTCGTGCATTAGTTCTTGAGATAGAGCTATTGCGGAAATCGCAAAAAATGCAACATAGCAGCGCCACCTGTTGAGCGATTTACACCAAAATGTATAAAACGTCAATTCATTTCAAGGACTAACTGAATCTCAAGTTTAATGAAAATCCGTGCATTAGTTCTGAAGATTGAGCTATTGTGGAAATCGTGAAAAATGCTGCATAGCAGCATTACCTGTTGAGCGATTTACACCAAAAACTAATCAGAATCAATTTATATCAGGGACTAACTGAATATCAATTTTTATTAAATTCCGTGCATTAGTTCTTGAGATAGAGCGCCCACAAAATTTGTGTCACATACATGCAGACAGACAGACGGACAGACAGACAGACAGAGTCACAGACTCACAGACAGACATTTTGTAAAAACATGTTTTTTTAAATCTCTGACCCCTAAAACATGTCAATCCGTCGAAAACTGGAATTCGAAAATTTTCATGAATCCAATACTTTCTTCTTGTAAAGATAAAAGAAAGTAAAAAAAAAAAAAATCATTTAAAAATATTGAAGTGCAATCGAGCTATCTTAAAAAAAATCTTCCGTAGGATTAACATTAGCGAAAAAGTGTTTTCGCGGGAGTTCCCTCAGTGTAACAGCATATCTGCCAATACGTTTGTTGTTTGCACTCCGACTCCAGTAATTGTGAAGAGAAATATTCGCTTTCTTTGATGACAGAAACTCTGAGATAAAATAAGACAAAAATTTCTGTTCTGAAAAGGGGGTGTGAAATGAAATAATTTCCATTTTAAAGAGAAAAATAATTCCCTTTTTATGGGTTAAATTAATTAATTATAAATAAATATATGGCAATAAGTCTTTTTCTTTCATGTAGATGGCAGCACTATAGCTCTAAAAACAACCAGTAGATCCATTTGCTTTTTGAAATACGTAAATATGTAAGGAATCCCACAGCCGTCCATTCGTCGATTTTATGCGTGGAATTTTTGAAGCCATTTTAGGGGATCACGTGGTCAATAGCAGATCAAAAAAAAAAAAAAAAAAAAAAACCTACACGGTAGTTGAATTATTTGAATTGGCCAAAATTATTTATCACGTCAATATAGTGGCATCACCATGAAATTAAAAAAAAATTATTGATATTCACTATTGAATGTTAGGCATTGCAAAATGTAGCAGTCATAATTTCGTTACAGGGACATTCAAAAGTATTTCATTACATTACGACCTATGGGAAAAATCGTTTGCGGTGGTTTTTAATAATGTTTCATAATTTCAAACACTTTGAAATTTATATACATATCTATGAAGTGCACTTCAAGATGATTGCTATAGAATATGATATGAATGGCATTTATCGATCATTTATAGGGACACTAAAAAGAATTATGTTACATTACGGTCTATGGAGAAAAATTGTTTGTGGTGTATTTTGTTCATGTTACACTATTTCAAAAGTATTTAAATTGATATATATGTCCAAGGTGCTCTATAAGATACTTACTATCAGATATGATGTGACATTTTACTTTCATATACAGGGACACACAAAATTAATCAGTTATATTTTTCTCTGTATGAACAACAATTGATGGCAGTGCGTTTTCAGTTGTGGTACACTTTTTTAAATTATAAAATTGCATACTATTTAGTGTATATAAATTCTATAAATCCTATACAGGGCTGCACAAAACATCTGAAGTACATTTCCGTTTATTGACGGAAATTGCTGACGAGGAATTTTCAACTGTGCTATGCGTTCACTAACAGATCTAAGCCTCACCAGTGGCCGAGAGGTTCTGCTCTCGAAGCTGGTAGACGGGAGGTGCTGGTTTCGAACCCAATCGCGCCCGTCGGCCTAATCGTTCGGAGTTTTCGTAATTTTCTTCGAACCGTGGATTTCCACGTGTAAATACGGGTTAGGCTGTCTTAGAAAGACCCCCATAGAGGGCAACCCCCCCGCCCCCCCGCCTTAGGGCCTATATTCCTCGTGTTGATAATTGGCCGTCACAATCACTAATAGTTCTAAATTTTAGCATATTGTGAATTAAATGATAAATCTATAGTTCATATACAAGGATGTACAAAATTTTCGTCATTGGTTGAAATTGTGTTTTCAAACGTGGTATATGTTTTACAAATTATTACTTAGACATCGTTTTTCACGTTATTAAGCTATAAAGTTTTATTATAGTAGTCCGAATGTGTTGAAAAATGTTTCATAATCCGATTGACGCATGATTTTACGTTCTTCTTGATAATTTTAATAATGCTTTCTTAACGGTATGGAAGCTAAAGTTATAAAACTATTTTTTTATTATTATAACAAATCCTAAAATTTCTTTTTCTAAAATTTAAGATACGGGGCAAACATTCGACAGCTGTAATGAAAACTGCTGTGTTGTATATTTATATTTATATCTGTGCACAGAGGAACCCTATTTAAAGAATGGGAATCATAAGATATCATGAGAAAATGCCTACATTATGTTTTGCGTTGTATCAAATCAAAATTTGGTGAATTTGTCTGTATCAATTTTGTAACCACTCGAAATTTGCAGCCAAGTAATATATTTTAAATCTTATTGCCCTGAAATATCTCCATACAACTGGTAATTTTTGTCCAAATTTGGTCCTAAATTTAAACATTTCGCTCTTGCAAAACTTCATGTGATCTTCATTGTAATTTTCCTCTATAAACAAAATATTTTCAACCAAATTCACATTTTCGTTAAATTTTAAATCTTGTTGCCGTTGCATAATGGTGCAAAAGTTTATTTATGTATCTAACTTAAATTATGTTGTCTTAGATTTAAAAAAAAATGGTACTTGAACTAAAATTTCAAAAAAAAAAAATTATTTAGACTTAATAAGCTAAAAACAATTCTAATAAACAATTAAATTTAAAAAATCAAAAAACCCGACTGAGTAAAAAGCGAACTCATTAATTATTTCTATTTCTCATCAATGTGAAACTATTTTTTTTTCAATTCCTACTATTGGCTCACACTCTCGCTATATATATCTTGATCAAATTTTCAATCGTTAATAAAATACTTATTATTCATCCAATCAAGGTGAAATAATTTTTTTTAACTTGTAGTGGATGACACTTGATGTTAATCCAATTTTTTTTTCAAATGTTAATTCATTAATTAAATTAAATTAATTAATTTTCAATAATCGAGACAGCCCTCTTCTTGATCAAGGCATTTTAAGCGCCACTCAAAAGGAAAGAAGAATGGGAGAAAATAGTTATCTTATTGACCTAAGTAGTTATAAAAAGGGGCTTCTGCATAAGCGGCACTGCGGCACGACCTTCAAATGACTTCTGCATGCTGTTTGAAGGTTATGCGGCGTACTCTTTGAGGAGGGGTCAAGGTTATGCGTCATCTTATAGTACGAGGGGTTATTTTGAGTTTGATTTTTTTTTCTAATGATAATTAATTAAGAAATTTTAATTGGGGGACTTTAACATTTTTCGGGGTAATTTTTGAAGATTGAATTTTTGGGAGACATTGATTTTTCTTTTCGTCGCACTACAGTACGAGGGGGTATTTTTGCATTTGAAAAATACATTAATGATAATTAATTAAGAAATTTTAATTGCGAAACTTAAAATTTTTTTAGGATAATTTTAGGAGATAGAATTTTTTCACGAACAATAATTTTTTAGCGCACTCCAGTTTTTTGGTGATATTTTAACTTGTAAAAAATAAATTAATGATAATTAAGAAATTTTAATAAGGAGACTTAAAATTTTTTGGGGCGCAATTTTTGTGTTAGAGTTATTACTGGTGGCGATTTTTAATATTAATTTGGGAACTTTCAAATATTTTTTTCGATTTTTCATTGGCAATCGAATTTTTAACGTTATTTAATAATTTTAATTGGGAGACTTTTAAAATATATTTTTTTTCTTTTCGCGAATTTTATTTGGTAATGGAATTTTAAACATTACTTTGATGAAAGGACTTTTCGCGATTAAATTAAATTTAGTGACGCTTGCGCTTCAATTTTAGGGGGAAAATAGTAATTAAAAATTTAATTTGAAATATGAATGAGGTCACATGTGAATTTTTATCATTTAGCGTTAGAATTTATTTATGCGAATTTTTAAATAGTACTAGTGATTTCGTTTGAATTCCGAAGAAAACTTTAGAATTTTTTTTCTGAATCTGTGTTAGATTTGAAGAAATGTTTTCGTGGTTTTAGACATAAATAGAAATTGGTAAGATATTTTCTAGGACCTCGGTTTTGGTACACGATTTGTTATGCAATTTTTAGGTTTGTATGGGTTAAATAATTCTACCTTTTGTTAATTCATTTGAAAATATATTTTGAGAAAAATATAGAGTGCCCTTCATAAAGGTGTTAGGAAATTTACCCCCCCCCCCCCCTAAATGAATATATATATATATATATTTGTAAAATACAGGGTTACCTATTAAATGGTGCGTTTGAATTTAGAATCACCAATGTCCCTAAAATTTATATATTTTTAAACATAGATTTTTAAATAATATAGATCTATTTTAAAAACTAGAAAATTTATTTTTTCAAACGAAGCGCTTTTAAACTTTTATACCTTTTAAACGTTTATATTAAAATACTTTGAATTTTTAATAAGATATTGGAAAAAAACGCACTTTTTGCAAATTTACGTTAATATTACGCTTTATAAAATAAAACTATTCAATACCTTAGTTTTAAACACTATTTGATGTTACATATATCTATCAAAAATAAAACAAACTTATTTATATATTTTTCCGTAAAAAACGGAGGTTATATCTTGGAACCTTCAAAAAACGCGTGTTTTTGCATGACAAGTTCCACTATACTGAATTACGTTATCTTGCTCACACTCAGAAGTGATCCACTTTATCTAGATAAGGGTTTTTCCCCAACACAGTGAGTGAAACGATATCAGATTTTAATTTCAATTGACTAATGAGGGGTACAAATTAAGATAAGCTAATGAGAATCGCAAATTTATGTGTTTCGTAATTGGATCTCTTTTTTTTCTCTCTCTCAAAGGGCTTTAAATTAGAAACACTATTAAAGATTGACTCATGTGATTTCAACATTAATTTTATATTGCCTAACTCATAACGAATAAATGAATGCATAATTAAGAATTTTTATTTCCTCACTTATAACGAATTTAATTTTTGAACGCATAATTAAGATTTAGCATTACGTCACTAAAAACGAATTTAATTAATAAATTCATAATTAAGATTTAACATTGCGTCTCTCAAAACGAATTTAATTAATAAATGCATAATTAAGATTTAATATTACGTCACTGAAAACTAATACAATGAATGAATGCATAATTAAGATTTAACATTGCGTCACAATTTTTGAATGATTTTATTAATATAGAATTTATATCAAACTGGGGGGTCATTTTTTCTCATAGATTTATTTTAAATAAAATTGGAATACTCATTTATTAATATTTTATTAGAAATTTAATGAATGTGTCACATTTATTTTGGATAAAATTAAAACTATTATAAAAATTAGACCTTTTAAAACGGATACTTTTTTAATTTATTCATTAACCGCGAGAATACTTCAAACACTTCATGAATGAGTCATCACGAATAACTGAGTTTTTACTCGTAAACATGAAGTTTAACGGAAGGTTTAATAAATATATTGAGGTATTTGAATAGTAACACTTTTTGAAATAATCATTGCGCACAGTGAACTTTGAACTTTTTAGACATACATTTTGAAATATAGATCTAGTTCAAATTATGCTAAGTTAACATGTTACGTAATAGAGATTACGTTATATCCTAACCAATCACACTATTTAGTCAGGGTTTGTTATTTTGGAATTATCCAAATTAGTTACCAGACTTCTCATTTTATAATAACTACACTAGCCTTTAGTCTTGTTGTTTAATCACATAAATATAATTTATATCGTTTTTGATTTTTAGTTTATTACTAACATATAAACACCTTCTACGTATGCTATATTAATTCTGATATAGTTTAGACATAAATTTTAACTAATATTTCACAGTAGATTTAACTATATTCTCTAACTGTCATTTTTTCTTAATATAAACACTTTAATAATACGTTTTTATTTTTTAAATTTTTCATTTTACATTATACATGTTTTTATTTTGTCATGTCGGCAGTTTAATTCTATGTAATAATATAAATATGATTTTTGCTTAATTTTTTACTAGGATAAAATTTTAATTAGCGGAAAACACATATTTAAGAGTTTTAAAATAAATATTTGTAAATTGTTAGCTTGACATACTATATAAAGTTCATTTTTTATTTGGGTCTTTATTTTATTAGAGGGGAATTAAAACAGATTTTTGAAGAATAATGAAAAGAAACTGAATGAAATATAATTAAATAAAATAATTTTAAAAAGAAATGAATTAAAACAAGCTTACCTGAAACACTTGTACACCCTTAGTTACTTGACTAGAAATGAAAAATCTTACAAGTCCTTATCGATTGGGTTGAAAGACCCCCACGAAGGGCACCCCCCCCCAAGGGCCTATATCCCACGTGTTGATAATTGGCCGTCATAAATACAAACCAAACCAAACCTTATTGATTGGGTTTACCCAATAGAGACCCCTACGTCATTAGTGATAAGTGATGTTTTATACCACATGACTGGGTTTTTCCCAACATGTGATAATCCCATACGTCACCTTAAGAATTTAGAACATATGAAAATATATAGAATATCATTAAAAATATAGGATCTTCACACATAATTAACACATGTTAATTAAGTACGATTTAATTTTTAAAAAATTGTAATTCCTATTTAACTTTTAATCTAGTTAATATTAAAAGACGAAAGAAATTATTGCGCTTTTTTAGCATGTAACTTTAACAATTATAATTTAAATAAACATTTATCACTTTCAAATGAAAATGATAATGATTAGCCTTTCGTTTAATATTTATCAGTTTAATTAATGCGTAATTAAATTTTTCATAATTAAAATAAATGTAAAATAGAAGAGAAATTCTTTTCAAATTTATTAAGAAACATTCAAGTTATATTCGGTAATATTTCGAATTACTGCAAACTTTAAACATGATGAGTTATCACTGAGAACTTAATATTATTTACACACATAAGTGACATTAAGTTCTTTCATGTAAGCAAGCGGAAGGTTTTAATATCGAGGTATTTGAATAGTAATGCTAACCAGAATTTGAAAAAAAAAATTGTAAAAATAATTTTCATAGTAACTAATTTGCATAACTTGCGACAAACATGACTTTCTTTTGAACACACTGGAAATGGGATTGAACTTTTTAAGACATATTTATCTCACATATTTAAATTTAGATATTTAAACTAAAGACTTGTGCTAAATTTTCAACTAAAATATTTCTCACTTAAAAGTTAACTTCTTTCATTGAAAAAGTCATATACTTGGAAATTTCACATACAATTTTTTCTCATATGGAAGAAGACTTAAGTAATTGCATTAGAATAAAAACTAATCATATGAAAATTTAACTTTTGTAAAATTTGTAAATTGTATCAGAAAAAAACTTATCATATAAAAATTTAACCTGTGTCAAAATTTTTAAAACAACATTTAAAAAACAAAAAGATAAATTACAGATAAATTTATTAAGCAGAAGTGTTACATGTCAAAAATAGTATTTATATGACTTATACATATGTTAAAATCCATACATGCAAAAAACGCGTGTGTAAACCCACATAGACATTTTTCCGCGAGGTAGTTCACAAATTCTTGTACATTGAAATTCAGCAAGGCGTTTTCACTACATAAATTAGATTGTTGACATATAGAATATTTTCTGCATTCATGAAAGTTTTCATATGAATATCCCATTGTACAAGAATTACAGTCAAATTCGCGGCGCACAGATTCTTTTAATTCACGAATGAAACATGAAAAGAAATGTAGTTTAGACTCTTCTATATCCAAATGTGAATGTTCACAGTCTTTTGCACGATTTAAAACACAAATAGGAATGACTTTCATGAGTTTGGTTTGGATGAGGTTATCATTAATCTCATCGCAAATGTTTTTTAAATTCAAGAATTGTTCTTTTGATAAGTGCACACACTAAGGTTTTAATGAATAATCAGAGTTACTTGACTTGATCAATTCTTGAAGCACACAAGAGCGTTCATCCATGTAGAGTGTGAGAATCTCGTTATTAGAGACGAAACTGTCTTTTTTAGAATAGAAATGAAAGTTATTCATTTGATTTTGAAAAGAGTCAAACGTTTCACAGAATAATATCACACTTTCTTCAGTTGGGAAGATTTCACCGTAAGCCCCTTCAAAATATTTCGTTATGTGAACTTTTAAATCGCAGTTCTGCTCCATCACTATTTCGACAACTGTACAATCTCCAATGCAGCGGAAGAAAGTCCAAAATGAACGGGATTGACTAAACAGACGTGTAAACCACTCGTTTTGGGGAAACTTGCAATCAGGATTATCCGCTAAGTAAAACAGACCTTTTTCATTAGCATCACGTAGTAAACTTGTATTCATGGTTAAGCTAGGGAGTCGCATACACAAAACAACACACACGTGAAGGATGAGCTCATAGATAAGATCGGAGAACTTCCGTGATATTTTCAACATGATTTCACCGCTAGCATAGGTAAAATCACTTTCAGAAAGCGCTAATCACTTCCAGATAACGAACTTGTTATTTCAGTAAGATCTTGCATGACCCATTCACTCGGTTCTTGATATACATATCTTTGTGTGTATGTGTGTGTATGTATTTGTTAGTGTGGAAAAAATTTAAATGATAAATAAATTAAAAGCTAATAATAAATTATTTTAAACTTTGTATAAAATGTTTCAAGATACAGTATAAAAGATTTGAGCAAATTGATAAAAATGCTTTTAAAAACCTTTCAAATTATTAACAAAAATGTTTTAACGTCAACAAATTTTAATACATGCATTTGAGCTTTGTTTTGAAAAATAATTCACAAGTTTAAAATAAATGTTTTTGTTTTTCATACATATGTTAACATTACAAATATTTCGATGCTCTTTCCAAGTTAGTCAATTTATACTTTTTTGAATAATGCATAAATATATGATTGTAAATTTTAATGTTTTATGTTTTTTCTGACTAGTGATCACTTTATACCTTTCAATTATTTATCCTAGCTATCGTTTATTTACACAATAAACCAACTTCTTTTCAAACGACTATATGATTATCAAAACAACCCAAAACCTTTTATCTACACATGCGCAAACATTTTAATAAACTAGAGTCCACATTTTCAATCGAATAAGCAATGTCTAATCAAATAGGTTATGTACAAACTTGAATTATACCTTTAATGTGACATTACCCAAAATGACCCAAAAATTCAATCTTCAAAAATTACCCCGAAAACAGTTAAAGCCTCTCAATTAAAATTTCTTAAATAATTATCATTAGAAAAAAATCAAACTCAAAATAACCCCTCGTACTATAAGATGACGCATAACCTTGACCCCTCCTCAAAGAGTACGCCGCATAACCTTCAAACAGCATGCAGAGGTCATTTGAAGGTCGTGCCGACGTGCCGTTTATGCAGAAGCCCCTTTTTATAATTACTGACCTAAGTAGGAATTGACTTAAAATATTTTTTTATATTACTTGTTTATATTACTTACCTATTTTTTTTTATTTACTTGGATTGATGACTTTTAAGTTGTGTTTAATTGTTAGTTCCTATCTATAAACACTGTTTTTATGAGGTCTATAGATGTCTATGATGGTTAGAGTTGCAGTAAAGCTAGAGATCAACAATACATGCACAACTTCCAGGTTGTATAATATTTTAACGAAGCTTCTGACTGTAAAATAGTCAATGAAACATCGTCTTCATTTTGAAAGACCTTTTCCAATGATATGCCACTCAATAGAATGCGTAAATTTTTTTTGTCTCTACCGCCATTTTGAATTTATAAAAACAAAACCTAGCCTATAACCATCGGGCCGTTAAGACGAATTGATAGAGACCTCATTCATTAAAATCCATCCAGCCATTGGGATGTTTCGAGGGTATAAAGTAAACCACATACACAGATACGTGTGAAACACATAACCCTTCTTTTCAGTCGGGTAAAAACTGGGAGGGCACCTAAGGGCAAACAAATTAAATTGGAACGAAAGGTAATAATCTAACCTATTTAACCATATCAAAAATTGAGCTAAATCGTGCTTTATCATATAACTTTTCTATATTAAAACAGAAAAATTGTAAAAAAATACAGAGTTTTTTGCAACATTAAATATGAAATAACAGCAGATATGTTCAAACTTTATGCACATAAATCTGATAAAATGAAGTCCATATTTTGTTTGGAAGCATCCATAACCGAGCAGTATATTCTGCTTCAAGTAACATATTAAAGAACTATACTCAAATTGATTGATTCATTCTCAACTAAGAAGCATCAACTTTGCGCTAGTCTACGGACCATACAATTATATTTATATCAAAACCAATAGCAGGGTACAACGCCCTAACTATTGAGCTATAACAGGCATAAAATAAATTACGCTAGGATAAACTTTTAAAAATCGGCTTTTGGCCAGCTAGAATCGGTAGATCACCCACCGTGTATGACGGTCTGTATGACGGTACAAATTAAAAATCTTTCGACAATGTCTTAAACTAGCATACATATAGAAATTTAAAAAATCGCTATGAAATTCTTCATTGTATATTCTGATTCTTTACAAACAAACCGACACACTTTGATGTTTATTTATAAAATTTACTTGAAAGATTGTAAAGAAAAATGTACTTGAAAGACAAATGTAACCTACGTATACATAAGAGCCAGTCATTTGACTGAAAGTGAAATCTACATAATCCGCTTATTTAAATGTTTACTTTGATTATAGAAGCAAAATGTTGACACTGCCATTCTCCCAGTATTTCACATTATTTCTTATGTATATGAACGCGTTATACGTGATACTTAGATGATTATTTTGATTTTACACATTGTTCTATGTACTCTTAAACGCATAAGATTGTAATTATACTTGTATTTCACATGGTTCAATGTACCATGCATGTGTATAAACCATCTAACTTCATTTTGTCAAATGTAACCTATGTATATACACTTATACAGTGTGTCCGCTCTCACCGGTGTCTAATGGCTAATTCCTAAACCGTTAATCATAGACATATAGTTCCAATTACAAAAATGTTTTAAATCAGGTAAAGAAATATTTTAAAAGCGATTTGGGTCAATAAAAACATTTCTTAAAAAATTACGAAATTTAAATTTTTATACGGTTCCACGATCCTATAAGTTATATTTAGTAAAATTTTCCTATTACACTGACAAGTAAGACAAAAAAAACCCATTCATATAACGCTAAAATTAAGCGAGTTATGAAACGTCACATACCAAGTACTTAAACTATTCGAAGATCTTGTTTCATGTGTATCTGCGCTTTGAAAAAAATCGTACAAGTATTACGATTAAGTTAACATTTATTAAATTTCAGAATGGCTAAAATAACATTATGTTTTATTTTGTCGGGATTTGAGACTGTTTTTTTTATGATTTCTTTTAACAAAAATTATGTTATTTTTAAAAGTTTTTATGTTACTTCAACGATCGTATGTATGCTTTTCCAATTCAAAATTTGTACTCGAACTTTAACTCACTTTCAAATATCCGATCGAGATTACATTTTACATACTGGCGCAAATCCGATAACAATCTAATATTATTATGATTTTCGGTGGTTACCATTTATACTTATTTTACAGGATAACACAAAAAATTTCGGAGAGATTACCGCTAAGAAGTTTAAGAAATAGTTTTAGATTAGATAATACAAGACTGCGATTGTTGGGTTTTTAACTTATATGTATTTTTTAGCACTGAAAATTACCTTAATTTTGAACCATCATGTCAGGATATTTCGCAAATCATAAATTGTCAAAGTTAAAGAATAACAAAAATCGGATATTATAAAGTAGAGGAGATGGCTGTGTTTTTTAACTTTTGATAATTGATTTTTACGTACTTTTTAGCACTTAATCTGAAAATGACCTACATTTTTTAACATCACGTTAGAATTTTTTTGCAAATCGTAAATGTGTAAGTTAAAATATAGCGAAGATCTCATACTGTAAAACCTATGTAAAACTTTTTTTATTTCATTTTATTTTATTCAATAATTTATTCCATATTTTTGCTTATCCTGGGATTCTTACAGCTAAACAGATGAGTGGTCCGATGAGATGGGGAAGGAGGTCCAATTTTAACTTTGAACTTTTTAACTTTGAAATTTGCAATTTGCGAAAAATCCTGATGTGATAGTTAAAAATGAAGATCATTTTCGGATTCAGCGGTAAAAAATGCATAAAAATCAATCATTAAAAGTTAAAAACAGAGCAATCACATCTATTTTATAGTATCTAAATTTTCGCAATTTTTTTAACTTTAAAATTTACGTGAAAATCTTTATATGATGGTAAAAACTAAAAAATGAAGATCAATTTCGGATTCAGCGATACAGAATACATAAGAATCAATCATCAAAAGCTAAAAAACATGACATAACCCAACTTTTACAGGCTAGTGCAATCTAATAATATTTTAAAATACGTATCATTTTGTAAAGAATTGAGGCTATTAATTTAGCATGAGTTTAATTAACAAAAATTATGTTTTTTCTTTCTTCTTAAATGTTTATTACAAATTGTGTATTTTGCATTAATATGTCAGAATGATTAAAGATTTCAAATTTATATTGCAATGTTAATTTTACTCTCAACCATTTTTTTAATACATCCGACGAAATTATATTTCGACTAAATTTGTGAATGACCCCCAATTTGCAGCAAAAAATAGGCTCCAACTTTAAACAGCGATTATTCGTTCAATTTTAATCGTAGAATAACGGGACTTTTTTTTTGTATTACTTGTCAGTGTAAAAGGAAAATTTTATTAAATATAACTTATAGCACCGGGGGACCGTATAAAAATTTAAATTTCGTAATTTTTTAAGAAATGTATTTATTGACCCAAATTGATTTTAAAATATTTCTTTACCTCATTTAAAACATTTTTGTAATTGGAACTATATGTCTATGACTAAAGGTTTAGTAATTAGCCATTGGACACCGTTGAGACCGGACACCCTGTATAGCAGCATTTTCAGTGCTGAGTTTGTTAATGAATTATTGAACTATATGTCTATGACTAACGGTATAAGAATTAGCCATTGGACACCGTTGAGAGCGTACTGTTGAGGGCGACACCGTTGAGAGCGACAACCTGTATATATACCGGGTGTCCTAAAAAGGACTGACTGATTTTAAAATTCAATAACTTGCAAACGGTGACAGATATTTAAAAAATTCTTGCAGCAGGGTTATGCATGAGGTCAAAAGTTTTTTTACAGTGATTTTCGATTTTAGTTCAAATTACAAACAATAGATGGCGCTGCGATCAATAGAAGCTAAATTCAGGCTCGATTTTTGGTACTTCGTGGCCCGCTCAATACATTTCCTTCTCCTTTTTCCGCATGGAGGAAGAGATCTGCCAAAACATGGAGCCTGTTTTTAGCGCCTATTTTAGGTGAAGGTTAAAATCGAGCCTGAATTTAGCGTCTATTGATCGCAGCGCCATCTATTGTTTGTAATTCGAACTAAAATCGAAAATCAGTGTAAAAAAAAACTTTTGACCTTATGCATAATCCTCCTGCAAGAATTTTTTAAATATCTGTCACCGTTTGCAAGTTATTGAATTTTAAAATCAGTCAGTCCTTTTTAGGACACCCAGTATATATACATAATGCATTCGGCTTCCAGTTAATATTGATCTTTTGCCAAATTTAAATCTTATAATTTTTCAATCTTATTCAATATTTCTTTTATAAGCGTTTGGATCTAGTCTTTAAAAAATTCATTAGTGATTAGTTAATTAATAATTGCTGTTCCAAATTTAAAATGAATAATGTTTTTATCATGTCTTGATACTCTATCTATAAATTATATTTGAAATAGATGATGACTTGTAATATTCTATAATACATATATACATATGTATATGTGTGTGTGTGTGTCCCAAAAATCGGTGATTTTGGTTCTTTGGATGATTTTCTGATCTTAACCTAAATTTCACGTTCCTGAAATGTTTTTCTCTCAGTTAACGATAAAAATAATGCATACATTCTGTTTTTTGCACTATTTGCAAATTTGCATATTCACTGTTCTCATTGAAAATTATATATGTATATATATATATATATATATATATATATATTCAAAACCAATGTTAAAAAAAAAAAATACGTTTTAAGTAAAAATCGCTTAGGTACAAAAAAGTGCAATAAGAACCTTTGGTATTTTTTATTATGGATTGTTAGAAAGATTTCATTAGTCTACATAATAGAAATAAATATCAGCATTGCTATTCTAGATATATAAACCATATTTTTTTTCTCTGCAAGGTTTTTCAGTTCAGCTACATTATTTCGAATGACAATTGTTTAAACTGCTGTATGAATAATATAATTTTTTTATTAAATTTTTAATGATGCTTGTTACGCTCCACATTTCACTTGATGATGGTGAGCTTGATATTGTATATACAAGAAGTTGTTTGTAAAAGAGCGGCGTCGGACTATTGTATTCATTCTTTCATTTATTTCTTTGCTTTCTATATCTTGAAGAAATGCTTCAAAACACGTTTTCAGTGAGATGTTTCACTAATCAATAAAGTGGATAATTTGTTCCTATGATAGATTTTCGTTTCTTTCTGATTGCTTGAGCAATCCGCTTCATTGCAAATAATAATGAATTTTGAACGATGAGTGAAGTCTCTTTCTCTGTCTCTAGCTCGCTACTAGTCTCTCTCCCTCTCTTTCCTTCACCTTTTCTACCTTTCACCTTTTCTACCTTTCACCTTTTCCTACTTCTAAAACCTTCTGTTGTCTCCTTTGCCCCGCTTTCTCCCTTTTCCTTTTCTCCACCTGCCTCTCTTCCCTCACTCTCGTTCACTCAACCAAACTCTTTCCCCTCAAATCTTCTTACTCCAACTGTCCATCTGCCATCCGTCATCTCACCATCTCTTTCTTTATTACTTAACTATGATAATTTACTATTAAAACTTAACTACTTATTTATTAAATACTTAACTACTTTTTAAAAAAAAAGAAAAGGAAAGAGAAAGGCGATCTGACAGAGAGCAGAAGGAAGGAGCAGTGGGAGTGAAGGATTTAAGGGGAAGGAGGGAGCTGACAGAACGGGAGCTAAATAGCAGAGGACAGGTCGAGAGAAGGAAGAAGGGGAGAGAAGGGCGAAGGGGGCAGAAGAGATAGAAAATGTGAGGAAACAACGACCGGTGAGAAAGGTTGGAAGAATGAGAAAGAGAGAGACGAAAAGAGGACTGGAGAAAGAGAGAAACACTTCAAACATCACTCTAAACCAAGTTATTTTTATCATCCGCTGATTGACTGAAGAGAAAATGTAATTAAATATTTTTATCCATATATTTTACACCAACAGCCCGACGAACGCTCTTTAAAAATTAATTTTTTAATTTCCTTGTTACTTTTCTGAATCCTCGTATTTTGAATACTCTTTGCATAAACCTCTTAGCTGAGGGGAATCTGGTGTTAATAACTGCATTGTCTTCAGACGCTTCATTCCTACAGTATTGCCTTTTGGTGTTTTCTGTAGCTGAACTATTTATTTTGTTGAAATCATCATATGACATTAGCATCTGTGGAGATATTTTTTTGTCGGTTTCAATCAATTTGTGGCTGGAATTTGGAATTTGGAAAATGGCCTGATAATCGGGATGAGTGTAGATGACTTTACATCCAGGATCTCTTTCATCCAGAATTGTGAATTCGTCATTTGAAGAATCTGTCTCATCGTCTGAATATCTAGCCAACATTTTTTTTTATTATAATCTAACGACTTTATTTCAAACGAACGTAAAAGACTATTTTTTGGAAATGATGAAAAGGAGGTGTTGAAATTTGTATTGTATTATGTGCAACAATGCATTTTTTAAATACATTGTTGTAATCTGTTTTATAATATTTTTTGTCATTTATTTCAATAATGAGTTATTTTTGTGACAACAATGTAGACCTGTAAATTGAAGCGTTTTTGTAACAACAATTAAATATTCTTACGTAAGGAATTTTTTTTTCATTGTCAAACTTTGCTAGTTCTGAGACGAATAAAACTTTATTTTCAAAAAACACTGTGCAAGGTATTCACATTGGGAGTGCTATTGTATTTTGCTTATAAATTTTTTTTTTTAAGATATTGTTACATTTAAAAATTTTCATTGCTATAAAGTAAGAAATAAAAAAGCTTTAAACATCTAGGACTAAAATTTGCAATTTAACCTTTGTTATTAAAATCCCATTGAAAGAAATGATATAAAATTTATACAAATACGCCTTATTCATCAATCTTTTATATTTATGGATTGAGTGTAGATGCTTTATCCCTCTGTACTAAAAAAAAGTACTTAAAGGGACTGCTGCCATAAATGAATTTCAATTTTGACGTTTTGAATCTTCTCCGCATGTCCTACGAAAATTGTTTAACTGGGAGAGATAGTTCTGTTAGATAAGTTTTGTTGGATCAAAAATTGCGCATAACATCTTAACCATCTTTTACAGGCATATACTTGACTAGATTGTTCTGTATAGTTTCCAATCATTTTAATATTTGTCTAAAATTTTAAGTTTTTTCCTATTTTTTTTCCAAATTTCATAGTTTGAAATAGCCATTTATTTTACTGATGCAACATTTTAACAAACCCAAGTAATATTTCCAAGCACTTTTCAGAGTAAAGATATATTTATACGTGAATTTTAAAGAAGAATGAAAACTTTAAAGTTATTAAATTATTATGTTCAAAAAGCGTTTAATGGTGAAAATTACGTCATTTTTAAAACATCATTTAAGATGATTTTCTTATAGCTATTAAAAGAAAACAAATCTACTAGACGTTAAAAAATCTATGATATATCGTTATTTTTTTTACTTTATCGCTTTGTGCAAACTGATTTTCAAATGTATAATTGATCTTATTTAATCTCGAATAACACCGTCAATTGTCCCGATAGCGGTAGCTGCGGGTACACGACATTTCGGTCCCGACACTTCGGTCCTACCGTTTCGGTCCCGAGACATTTCGATCCCTGGCCATTTCGGTCCCGAGACATTTCGTTCCCTGGCCATTTTGGTCCCGAGGCATTTCAGTCCCTGGCCATTTCGGTCCCGAGACATTTCGGTCCCTTGCAATGTTGGTACTCACCACCTTATAACTCGGATTCTAATTGTCGTGTGTCCGCCAAACGCTGCAATTTGAACATTATTTGGGCCCTTTTGAAAAATATCCCCCCACCCCCTCAAATTTTATAAAAAGCTGAATATAACAGTCCGATAAATTTAAACTTTTATAACTCGTGATTATGAAATCACAGCGAGCTGAAACTTTGTTTGAACAACGTGATATAAACAGAATGGATTTTTTAAGTTTTATTATTTATTATTACTATTGGTATTTTATATGTACTATAAACTGCCGTACAATGTTTTTTGGTTGTTTTCATACATTTTTAGAACGTTTAAATTAATTATCATTAATTAAATAATTAAATTGTGCTTATTTTTTTCTTTTTCCAATTAGATTAATCATAAATGTCTTCAATAATTCAATTAGACATTTATAAGCTATTATACGCAAATATTTCCTTAAATCACCCCATCTACACCCTCTCCTTTAATAATTCAGAAATAAGATATATTTATTGAAGCACAAATTTAATTTTTCTTATTATTTTTATAATACAAAGTTGCATCGTATAAATTTGTTTTCGTAAGTTACTTTACCATTATAAACATTGGGAAAACAATAGTGATTTGGTAACTAGGCGTGCTATGAAAAATATTTTGTTTTCAGAAAACTCCACCCACCACTTCTTTTTTTTTTTTTTAATAATTATTGCAATTTTTTAAGTCTTCTCACCCTTTGAAGACGATTTTTGTGAGCTAACTTTATTGAATCTGGGCCTATTTCTTTGTAATAAGATTATTATTTTTAATTTTATATAATAATGTAACTATTATTTTAATTAATTTTATTTGTAAATTTTAACTGGCAAAACTAAGTTTTTTTATATTTGTCTTTTATTTATTTATTTTTTATACTACCCTTTTCCTCCCGCTTTCCCAGAAAAATAATAATATATTTTTATTTTACTTTTATTAATAATTATATTAATAGTTTTACATTTCGGTAAATTTAAATATAAAAATAAACAGATAAAGGATAAATTTCAGTTTATAACTACTATAAAATATAATGATAAATTGAATATAAAATATATTATGTATCGATTTTATTTTAAAGTAGAAATTTGTAATGTATATTAATAATGTTGTTAATTTTATAAATTAAGGATACATTAAATTAAAAATACATATATTTAATAAAATATTAATTTAATTTTTATACTAAAATTACTAACATCATTTGAGAATTAATTGATAGCAATTATTCATCACTTAAAGTTTTCATTCAAAATTTTTGATTTATTATTTTCAAAAATATAAAATAGAAATTTTTTGAAAAATCAGTCAAAACCATAAAGTTGAAGTAATAATTAATTAATTAAACATAATAATAATGCAATATTGTACAAATACATAAAAAAAATTTTTATTCAGTTAAAAAATCCGATAATGTTCCTCCTTTTATAAATATTACGTTTCCCGTACAAAATATGAGTATTTTGCGATAATTATAGATCGAGTTATAAATGTTTTAATTTATCAGGACCTTATACTTAAGATACGCTAAAATAAAGAAAAAGTCAACAGACTCCCCCCCCCCCCCCCCCCCCCGCTTTTTAAAACGATTACGATTATCATAGGAAATTTATGTTGGCTGCGACAATTTTGATCTGTGTTATAAGTGCTTGCGTTTTCGAGTCCTTATATTCGGGTTATACTAAAATTTAGGGAGTTCAGTTAAAAAATCCGATAATGTCCCTCCTTTTATAAATATTACGTTTCCCGTACAAAATATCAGTATTTTGCGATAATCATAGATCGAGTTATAAATTTTTTAATTTATCAGGACCTTATACTTAACCCTTTGAGCTCTGGGGGTGAATTTCTACAAAATTCCCAAATTTCACATTGACACCAGTATTTTGTAATCAACAGATTCGGCTTATAATTTTCACGAAAAAATACGTTAATCAATTAAAAAAAAAATTGGTGGAATATTCCGGTGTCAGTGTGACATTTGGAGATTAAATGTAAGTGGGAAGAAATTCACCCATCGGAACTCAAAGGGTTAAGATACGCTAAAATAAAGAAAAAGTCAACAGACTCCCCCCCCCCCCTGCTTTTTAAAACGATTACGATTATCATAGGAAATTTATGCTGGCTGCGACAATTTTGATCTGTGTTATAAGTGCTTGCGTTTTCGAGTTCTTATATTCGGGTTATACTAAAATTTAGGGAGTTCAGTTAAAAAATCCGATAATGTCCCTCCTTTTATAAATATTACGTTTCCCGTACAAAATATGAGTATTTTGCGATAATTATAGATCGAGTTATAAATGTTTTAATTTATCAGGACCTTATACTTAAGATACGCTAAAATAAAGAAAAAGTCAACAGACTCCCCCCCCCCCTGCTTTTTAAAACGATTACGATTATCATAGGAAATTTATGTGGGCTGCGACAATTTTGATCTGTGTTATAAGTGCTTGCGTTTTCGAGTCCTTATATTCGGGCTATACTAAAATTTTGGGAGTTCAGTTAAAAAATCCGATAATGTCCCTCCTTTTATAAAGATTGCGTTTACCATACAAAATATGTGTGTTTTGCGATAATTATAGAGAGAGATTTAAATTTTTTAATTTATCAGAACCTTATACTTATGATACACTAAAATATAGAAAAAATCAACAGAGCCCCTCCCCCCCCCCTGCTTTTTAAAACGATTACGATTATCATAGGAAAGTTGTGTGGGCTGCGACAATTTTGATCTGTGTTACAAGTGTTCGCGTTTTCGAGTCCTTATATTCGGGTTATACTAAAATTTAGGGAGTTCAGTTAAAAAATCCGATAATGTCCCTCCTTTTAGAAAGATTACGTTTACCATACAAAATATGAGTGTTTTGCGATAATTATAGATCGAGTTATAAATGTTTTAATTTATCATGAGCTTATACTTATAATACATTAAAATATAGAAAATGTCAATCCCCCTCCCCTACTTTTTAAACCATACGATTACCATACGAAATTTGTTTGAGCTGTTACTAAAATTTTAAGGCCTTTATTTAAAAAACTCTACATTGTCCCCTATAAAATTATGTCACCCATTTCAAATGCACAAAATTTCAGCTTCCTGGAGAAGGGACCGAAATGGCTAGGGACCGAAATGACTCGGGACCGAAATGGCCAGGGACCGAAATGTCTCGGGACCGAAATGTCTTGGGACCGAAACGTCTCGGGACCGACATGTCTTGGGACCGAAATGTCTCGGGACCGAAATGTCTTGGGACCGAAACGGCGGGACCGAAATGGCGGGACCGAAGTGTCGGGACCGAAACGTCCTGCTTCCCTGAAGGATGGAGACCCCTATAAATGCTCATTCCGCAACTTGCAATTTTTTTAAATACATGAAATGAAAGAACATCATGCTTATATCTTTCATCTCAATAAAAATTGTGTTTTAAAATCATATACATTTTAAGATATTAAATGTTGAAAATTGTCTCTTTTTTTTTTTCGTTTTTTTTCCAATTTTAAGAGACCTGAGACCCCTTAATCGATAGTGTTGGAAGAATTGCAGTTTAGGTTAGATGCGCGCCATATAACTAAAGGTGCACTTATTGAACGTTTCTAAGAAAATCTAGGTTACTTTACCTTCCATTTGGTGTATAATTTGTTATAAATAGTCGGAATTAACCCTTAAATGCCGGGTGTTGCTTTTCGGCAACATACCCAATTTAGGCTCTAAAATACTATTAGAATAATATTGAAGCTATAATGCCTAATGTTGCCAATAAAATACATTCTGAAAATATTATTAAATCGATTTTCAACATGTAGATGACAATACTTGTGCTGTTTAAGAATAAAAATAGATTTATTTTTTCAATTGTTGCTACTTGTTCTTTTTGTTTTGTTTGGAAACTTGCGAAATACCCTATTTTGTTCTGCAGTGAGCTAGTAAAATTTATTTCTTATTATAGTTCCTAAAATTCTTGTTTGTTTAATATTATAGAATTTTATCAAGGAAAATTATTTTTTCAATTAAAGACCAGTATTGCCGATTAGTAACAAACTGTTTTTTAGCCGTAAACCATACTTAAAACAAAATATGATTTTTTAAAGTATTTTTCCCATGATTTATTTTAAAAATGAAAGCCGAAAAACATTATTGCAATGATTTTTGAAAAATCAGGCATTTAAGGGTTAAACTGTTATAACATACCACTGAAACTGGGATATTGTTTTATGGAGACTCTGTATAATGTATTGATTTAAAAACGAAGCAATAACTTCAGATACACATTCAACAAGAGTATCTTGTGCATGACTTGTTTCAACAATTTATCTGCTGACTGTGAACTGAAAATTTAACTACTGACAAGAAAAGAAAAAAACGCTAGATAGGAAGAGAAACAAAAATATAAAAGAAAAAAAAACTTCACCATCCATAATTTTTCGAGATGAATTAACTTCTTTTCTCTTCCAATAAATAAATAAATAACTATTTTTATAAAGGTAATTTTAAAAAATGCAATTTTTGAATTGATTGTGACCTTTTTTATTTCCCAGGTTACCCTGCAAAAACTATTGCAGTTAAAAACATTAAAACTGGGAGTTTTATAGATAAATATAGGATAAACACGTTGAAGCAGACAGTTTTTAAATCATAAAAATTTTAAAAGAGTTATTGAATGTTGGAATCGGTCAAGCTTAAATAAGTCTTATAGAATGAAAAACTGTTCGCAGCAATTTAACTATCTTTTACAAATTTCACAATATGTAAAAAAAACATTTTTTTTTTTTATTAAAAATTACTATTTTTGATATTTGAGTACCTATAAAATAACTACATTATCACATAGAGCTTGGATTCTAGTAGTTCAGAACAAAGTAAGTCATGTTAAAAGCATTATGACACATTTTCACTGAAATAGGTTTAAAGCATTTTATGTTATGAAATTTATCATACATGGAAATAATGGAAAAATTGATTTTCCAGAAATCGCATTTAAAGATTTCTGTTCTATATTATTTCTTATCTATAAAATTAATTTAGAATTGTCCATTCAGGTTTATGACTGTTTTTATCTCAAAAAAGTAAGAAATCATGCGCAGAAACATTGTTTACATTTCTTCTGCCATGCCTGCTCACTTCTTGTAGTTGACTCATGGCTTCCTATCTATTAAATTCGCCATAATTCCTCTTCTAGTAATCGTAGAAATAAAATTAAAACAGAATTGGAATCGTAAAAGATTGCTCCTTCAAATAAAACAATAAAAAGAGAATTCACAATTTTTCACCCAAAATGGCCATTTTAATGTAGGTAGGCAGATGAAAGATTAACCCTCTGTCTACCAGAAGGGTCCAATGGACCCGACATGTACATTCAAAATATTTATTCAAACCAGAAATTTCTTCAAAACAAACTAAATTTATAAATCAGACAATAATAAGTTAAATAAACAAATTAAATAGTTTTAAGTAAAAATTCTGGTGTAAAATGTTTTTATAAAACTTGAGTAAAATTTTCGGTAGTTCTAGGGTTAAAGAAATGTATCTTAAAAATAAGTAAATAAAAGTAAAAGTGACCACCCAAAAACAATCGACAGAAATTAAATATATGTTACATTTATTAGAAAATGAAACATATTATTAGACTTTATATTGCCTAACTCAGAATATTTGGAATATTTACGAAGGCTGGAAAGGAATTCATCTAGTTTATGTGCCAGGAAAAAGCACAATGACGATTAGATTTTTTTTTTTAGAACACCTTTTAGTTCCGTGAATGGAATATTGCACGAGTCCTTAATATCAAGATTTTTCTTTTTTAATTTACTGTTTTAAAAGAGCATTGAATTTACTTTTGTCAAAATATGAGAAAGTTGTTGGTGATTAAATAAAGTAGTACATAGGCGTAACCAGGGGGGTGCCCTGGGTGCCCGGGCACCCCCCCCCCCCACCCCCTCCGCTTGCGCAGACTCAAGCACAATTATTTAAAAAAATCGAAGTCTACAAAAGAAAAAAGAAGTGAAAGCAGAGTTCAATTAGTTTAGCAAAGGGCATAGCCGGATAAGCATTGGAAACATGCCTTTTAATCAAATTTCCTGATTTTTTTCCCAGACGTAGCTACATATCTGACAATATATTTTCCCTATTATCACCCTATAAATATTGATATTTAATGACATAAAAATGTTTTTTCGATTTTTAAAAAAATGGATTTTCTCAAAAACTTCTGAATGGAATTTCATGCTATTAATTGAGTATATATAGATACCAAAGATGCATAACTGGTAATTTTTGTATAATTTTCTGTTTATAAAAACTGTGTGAAATAGCGAAATAAAAATTTAAAAGAATAAAAATCATATCTTATGGTTATCCGAAAATTACCATTTTCTTGTAAAAAATTCTCCATATGTGCCCGTATATTCTATATAAATGCCGAAAATTTGCGTTAGGTACTACATATAAATATTTACAAAAATGTATATTAAAATTATGGAAATTCATTTTAAGGCGTTATTTTGGGCGGAGCTACTCAATTTCCACACCCGAAGAATTTTTGGAATAAACAGTTACAGAATTGCTGTATTTTAAATTTTAATGAACACATTAGTAACATTCTCAACACTGTCGATTTCAAAATGAACATGATGTTGAAAAACATAGCTTATATGCTAAATGGAATCTAAAATACATCCACTGACATATTGCCTGCTGACTTTGTTCCAAAAATTCTTCGGATGGTGAAGTTATGTAGCTCCGCCCCAAATAACGCCTTAAAATGAATTTTAATAATTTTAATATACATTTTTGTAAATATTTATATGTAGTACCCAACGCAAACTTTCAGCATTTATATAAAATATACGGGCACATATGGAGAATTTTTTACAAGAAAATGGTAATTTTCGGATAACCATAAGATATGATTTTTATTCTTTTAAATTTTTATTTCGCTATTTCACACAGTTTTTATAAACAGAAAATTATACAAAAATTACCATTATGCATCTTTGGCATCTATATATCCTCAGTAAATGGCATGAAATTCCGCGCAGCAGTTTTTGAGAAAAACCGTTTTTTAAAAAATCGAAAAAACATTTTTATGTCATTAAATATCAATATTTATAGGGCGATATTAGGGGAAATACATTGTCAGGTATGTAGTCACATCTGGGTAAAAAATCAGTAAATTTGATTGAAAGGCATGTTTCCAATGCTTATCCGGCTATGCCCTTAGTTTAGTTCAGATAACTAACACCCTAACTTTGAACTGTGATAAAAAAAAATTCCACGTTCTTTTTTTAAAATTATGTTCTTTATCTTTTTTTAAAACTAGAATATTTACAAGAATCTGTATTAGTCGTAGTAAGCCAAAAAGCAGATTTTATAATCCGACTTTGACGTCTTTTTTTTTTTTTTTTTTTTTTTGGTGGGAGATTTTTTTTTTAACACCGTTCTTTCTATTGCATATTTTTGCAATGTCATGAGCAATTAACGCAAGTTCTTGACGAGGATAGAAACAGAAATTATTTGTCTCCTTGATTTCGCAGTCTAAAGTCTAGAACGAAGCAAAAAAATTTGAAAGAGAATGCAGATGTGAAACAGTAATTGTAAAATGCGATTAGCCGGGGGAAAGGTGGGGCTGAATAGACCCTGCCTCCTTTGAAAATGAGAAATAATAACACAGAAAATTAAAATTAATCTGAAGTTGGTTGGTTGGTTGAATTTCATGTTTCGCGACCATATTTTGACATTCGTAAAAGGAATATGGTTGCAGTCTTTCAAGTCAATACAGTAATTTTTTTCCTCCGAAAATTTTAACGCGAATTTTGGAGTTTCTTCTCGTTTCGCAGAGTTCTTTTGAAACTAGGAAAAGGACCCGGTTTCAACGTTTTAGCCCAGTGCTTTAAATTTTGATGAAATTCGCGACTTTATTCTGCGATCATTACATGATATTTACAATTTTTCCCAAAATCATTTGACGAAATTCAAGTCTTTCTACGCGATTTTTTGTCGAAATCCGCACTTTTCAACAGTAACCTTTGACAAAATTCGTGTTTTACACCGCGATTCTTTGATGAAATTCGCATTTTTTTACCGCGATATTTTGACGAAATTTGGATGTTTTTAGCACGATCCTTCGATGAAATTCGTGTTTTCTTTACACGATCTTTTGACAAAATTCGCGTTTTCTTTCCTTGATCTTTTGACGAAATTCGCATTTTCTTTCTGCGATCCTTCGACGAAATTCTCTTTTTCACCGGGATCCTTTGACGATTTTTTTTTCGGCGACCTATTCACGAAATTGATTTTTTTTTACCGAGATCATTTGTCGAAATTCGCGATAGTTTTGCGCTACCGATCGAGAAAATTCTCGATATCTTTCCGTACCAATTAGCAAAATCCTCTGCTCTTTTCCGCGACTTTTTGAGGAAATTTGCAACATTTTCTCGTCAATCATTTATCAAAATTCTTGATTTTTTTGCGCAACCTTTGACGAAATTCGCGATTTCTTTCTGCACTCTTTTGTCGAAATTCACGATATTTTTCCCGTTCGTTTGAAGAAATTCTTAAATTTTTCCGGGATCGAGTCACGAATTGATTTTAAGAAGTTCCACAAAAGAAATAAAAATTGCGGACTTTTAAATTCGCGGAAAAAAAATTTAAAATACTCACTGAAGAATCACAGATCTGTGAAAGAATTTTAAGGGCGGAAATACTGCACAGCATTTTTTATTGTACGGATCTTTCCTTTTCTGTGCTCAAATCACGCAATCCCGCACGTTATTTCAAACTCTGCCCCTCAAAGAAAACTTCATTACTATTGGAGTTTCGCTGGTTGCTTTTTTTTAAACGAACATAGAATTACAGAAATCTAGGATTGGGTGGGGGGGGGGGGGGTGGACTGCATTTGGCAACATACCCCGACCAAGCTAGGATCACTTCCGTCTCGAAAAACACAAATCGTGAATTCTCGCGATTTTTTTTTTTTTTTTTTTTTTTTTTCCGAACCAAATTAAATTTTCAGCTTTCTTATGAGAACTAATTTGACAATCTTTCAATTTGAATTTAATCACCGCAATTGCAAAAATTACCGGAGAGTTTTTTACGGAGAGCAAAGTGAAAAAATCCCCGTTATAAATCGCATTAAAAATTCGGAAAACATTAAAGGACACCAGGGAACGAAATTAACTAATTGGGTAAAATATTTAAAACGGATTTCTTTTAGGAATGCGAAAAAAACCCTCTAAAAATAACATTAAAAAATTGTTACAAATTGAAAAATCGTTGTAAGAATCTCGAAAAAACTTTATTGAAAAAAAGACAAAGTTTACTGGATAAAATATATAAATCGGATTCTTTTTTACTAATTTGAAAAAATTCGCATAAAAAATTAATTGAAAAATTCCAGAAATTGTCTTCGATATGCATGACTTCAGGCAAACAGGTATTTTCCTGTCAAACCTTGCGGCTGTAAGGACTGCATTGTTTTTTCAGAGTTCAGCGCTCGCGCGTATACACACACACGGAGACAGACAAGCACCTATCTTTATTATTACAGTCGCATCATGATAATATAATTTTTATCATCTTGACAAAATTTAGTGTATTGCTTTACCTAATACATTGGGCACATTCTGAGGTAAAAACATGAATTATTAATGAATATTGTAATTATTTATAATATTATAATAATTATTTCTATGCACTTTCCTCCAAAATTTTTTGCTTCTCCCCCGGTGATCCCTAAGAAGTCATGGGGTCACATTCTGAAAAATTTTCGTGGGTATGTACTTGTGTACAGAATGTATTATCTGAGATGTATCATCCGGCAAAATTTGATCTACAAGACTTTGACATAGATAATGCTAGGTTTACGTTTCATGCAATGCCCCTGTGCCTATAAAAGTTTCCATCAAGATTAAAGGCGTTTTTTAATCTTTGTAAGAAGTTAGGGTGCCAAAAAGTTTTACACTTGTGACCACACTTAGTCACTGTCTTATTTCACTGCTGCAAGGAGATTTACATACCTTTTTTTTACCTTTAGATTTAGTTTTGATGTTTTGAACCCCTTCTCACACCCCCCTCACACAAACAAAAATCGTGTTTGAGCCCTTTTTTAAAAGAAATAACACACAATTATGAATTCTAAGAGGAAAACCTGTCTAAAACGGAAATTTGGCCGGTTTAATGGGGTTCCGTTTTATCAGGTTTTACTATATAAGATATTGTTTGTATCCAACGTATTCTGGTAAAAAAGTCTGGGCACCCCCCCCCCCCCGTTCAAAAGGCTGGTTACGCCTATGTAGTATGAATTATCTTAGAAATATGCCTTTTACCGTAATTGCAAAAGGGGGGGAATTTTTTTATTCAATTGTAATTAACGTGTTTTAAGCAAAACGGTTTGCTTAACTACACTACACAACTCTGGCTGTAATTGTAATGTGGTTATTTATTTACTAAATACTGTGTCGGATGCATGGTTTGGCAACCGACCTGCAAGAAATATATAAAATTGTTTTGAAGTCATAATGTTTGGAGGTATTAATTTGCAAAATATTTTTGCCATTCATTATTTGTGGTGTGAGTTTTAAATTTAATGATAATAGACTTAATTATTGGATCTTTTTACTTTTAATTATGAATGTGTTTCCATCCGTTTAAAAAGTGTGAGAAGTGCAATTCTATAAGATGGATCGTGATTTTATTTTTAAAAAATACTACAAAAAATAAATTTTTGGATATACGAAAATTATATATATTATCACATGTATATATTTTGCGTAAAATGTAAAATGTGTTCTAACAGCTAAATTTAGTTGCACAGTTTAGGTTTTTATTATTTTTTTTTTTCAAAAATTTGTAATTCACGCAATGGAAAATTCGAATTTTCACGTATGCTTATGAATATCTACCCTATATATATGAAATCCTAATGAAACAAATTTATGAAACGGAAGTATGAATCGACTGATTAAACAACTGATTATGTTTCACGGCGATTCCTCCTAAAATATGGAATACTTTGCGATGAAATTAACACAAAAAATCAATATTGATCCGCAGATTTCAAAACTGGTATTAGAATTTTTAAATTCGAATTAGTTTTCGAAATATTAATTTTTTTCTAATTTTATATACATTTTTCTAATGATGACAACTCAAATTTTAATCAAACAGATATTTTTTTTTTTTTCATATTTTAGAAAAGGTTATTTTAAATTAATGTGGCGACGAGTTTGGCCTCCCTTACATGTATGCTAAGAAATGCATCATGTTACTTATATTCATATTTCAATTTGTATTTCATTATCATTTTATTTAATACAAAACTTTGATTTAAAATTGAAACCTTTAAAATAAATGGCTTTTACTTTATTCTTTATATACGCAACGCGGTACCTAATTGGCGCCAAAATGGCGTTCTTTTGCCTGACATGGTAACCCGGCTATTGTTGCTTATTTATTAAAAAATGTTTATTTGAATTTGTTTTATTTTTATTTACACAAAATGTTATAAATTGTTTTGTTCTATAGTTATTAATTGTTTTTTTATTGTTATTTCATTTTAAAAGTAAAAGAAAATAATTTAAAAATACATATGTAACAGGTATTTGAAAAAGAGGCTTTCGCCAAACTGTCGTAAAAAAAAAAAAAAAATCACGCCAAACCCGGTGCGTATGTGATAATGCAACAAATCATGAGATTTAATTTCCACTTCAAAGCAACGTTTTAATGTTATTACTTCTCCCTTCGACCAATTTATCCAAATTATATAAATAGCCAAATTATACAAATTGACATTTTTTTTATTTTAAATAACAAAAGAACAAATAAATTAGTGTAACATTAATTAAAATACAAATAAAACGTCGAAATAAAAATCACTTGATGACGTGAACTTATGTAATTTCCTTAAAGTCAAGTGAATGTGACATTTACGATCAACCATTATTGGCATTTAATATTATAGTTTGGCGACAGATTTTTGGTCGATGGGATAACCAAGTAGCAGCGTTTTAATTTACCACTCGAAAAATAAAAAAATGCTAACTGGCGGGTTAAAAAAAAAAAGCTATAGGCGAGATTTTCATCCGGCTAATATAAATATATAATAATAACAATATAATAATAATAATAATATAAAAAAAAAAGCTATAGCCGAGATTTTCATCCGGCTAATATAAAAGTACCAGGAATTCTTTGCGATCATGGCAACTTTTATGAAGTTTTATTCGAAAAAATAATTTTGATTCTTTAATCAAAAGGGAAACCTTTCAAGGAATCAGCCCGTTGTTTATGGCAGTTACATGACTTGGACTATTATAATATAAACGAAATAATGGCGATATAATAATATTCGGCGACTTATCACACCTGTGGCTGGCTAACATTAAAGTATCAAAATGGCCGCCCGGAATATAAAAAGCGAAGGGATCCGCCTGGAGCTGTTGATGATAGTCACATGACTTAGGCTATTATTATAGAGATTGTTTTCAATTCTAAAAACAGCGCAACAAGGGCGGATCTGGAGAGTCCTCAAGGGGGGGGCGATTTTAGAAATTTGGAAACTCCAATCTGATGCGCGGGTCGGGGCTAATTTTTTTCACTGCGGGTCGTGTTACTTCTACTTTTTGCTGTGGGTCGGGTTTGGGTCCGGTTGACTTCTATTTTTTGCTGCCGGTTGGATAAACTTATACTTTTTTGCTGTGGGTCGCGTTTGGGTCTGGTTGATTTCTATTTTTTGCTGTGGGTCGGGTTAACTTCTACGTTTTTGCTATGGGCCGGGCTAACTTCTACTTTTTCGACGCGGGTCGGGTTTGGGCCCGGTTGACATCTACTTTTCTACTACAGGTCGGGTTGACTTTTACTTTTTAGCTGCGCCTAGCGCGTTGGGTTTGGGGCAGATTGATATACATTATATCCGGTTTGGGTCAGTTTCGGATTGGGTTTTCACTACTGCGACTTGCGAGAAGGGTTCGAGTTGACCCGTTTTTTTTTTTTTAAAGAAAATCTAGGTATTTTTGAAGATAAAAACTATATGCAGTAAACAGACACGTCCAAATAATTATTTAGGAATACTTTTTAATCTCCAGAATTATGTAAAAAATACTAATTTGGTATAAGACTGCTTGTCTCTTTATATCTAAGGTGAGTTGTAATTCAGTAAAGAATGCTTTGAAACTTATTAAAAAACATACCGGGTGTCCTTAAATGGATTTTAAAATTTAGTACTTTTCGAATGGTGACAGCTATTTAAAAAAATCTTGCAGGAGGGTTATATAAGATGTCATGAGATTTGTTACTGTGATTCTTGATTTTACTGTATAATAGCAGCGATAGATGGCTCTGTAAACAATGGTCGTTAAGCCTACCTCCTCCGGGAACCGATTTAGCACCTCTTGCTTCCAGCATGATCTTCGTTGCTATTTTAAACTAAAATCAAGAATCGCAGTTAAAAAAATTATCAAGGGTAGAGTAAAAAAGAAAAAAAAAATTCTGAAATTCAAAGAAAATTTTCTGAAAGGTTACAGCAGATGGGGGGATTCCCTTCTGGCACTAATTATTTTTGTTGCAGGTCGGGTTAGCTGTTTTGGATTCGGATCGATTTCAGGCTGAGTGTGGATTCCTGCTAACTGGGTTTGGGTTAATTTGTTTTTTTTTTTTTTCAAAAATTAGTTCAGTATATTATTTCAAGTTAAAAATTATACCTATAATAATAAACGTATGTAAGTGTGCTGTTTTCTAAAGAGACCACTGCATTTTCTCCACGACTCTTTGATGAAATTCGCCCGTCTTCGACCCTTTGATGAAATTTGCGTTTCTTCTGCAACCCTTTGACGAAATCAGTGTAACTTTGCAGACCTTTGGTAAAATTCGCATTTTTTTCCGTGACCCTTCTACAAAATTCGCTTTTTTTCAGCGATCCTTTGACTAAATTCGCGTTTTTAAAGCGATTCTTTGACTAAATTCATTTTTTCCCCATGATTCTATGAAGAAATTCGTGTTTTCTCCACGACCCTTTGACGAAATTTGCGGGGGTTTTTTTCGTGGCTATTTGACAAAATTTGCGTTTTCTCCGCGATGCTTTAACGAAATTCGAGTTCTTTTCCGCTGCCTTTTGAAGAAATTCGCGTTTTCTGTGATCATTTGAAGAATTTCGCATATTTTCCGTGGCTCCCCGACCAAATTCGCGTTTTTTCTGTGATCATTCGGCGAAATTGAAGTTATTTTCTGTGAACGATTGACGAAATAGATTTTTTATGGAGACCATTTATCAAAATTTGCGATTATTTGTACGTCCGAATTTTCGGACAGGTGAATTTTCAAAATTTTTGGAACCGAATGCCTTAACCCTGGAGCTGCGTATTATTATTATTATTATTATTATTATTATTTTATCAAAATAGGTTAAAAAATTGCGCATATTTTTTATTACACATTTCAAATCTGCACTCATTTTAGAGTAAAATATGTCCCAAAATCTTTGTGAAACAGGATTTTTTTAAATAGAATTAGATCACAAAAAAAAAGATTTGCTGCGGAAATTGCGGGTTGCGCAAATTTTGCCACTTTTACATTGGCCGTGGAAATCGCGGGTTTTCGTAGCGAGAGGGTTAAATTTGCGGAAAATTTGGAACATAATCACCCTTGTTCCCAACATCTATAACCCTCCTGCAAGTATTTTTTTAATATCTGTCACCATTTGCAATTTATTGAATTTTATTGAATTTTAAAATCAGTCAGTCCATTTTAGGACACCCGGTATATTCAGTAGTTATGGGATGATGGCTGAAATTAAGCATTTAAGAAAAAAAGTTAAGCTGGCTTCGATATGCCAGTTAGGGGTTTACCTGGGCTGAAGTTATCAGGCCCAAGCCCAGGTCCAACCCACATAAAAAAATAAAACTATTGGCCCCGCCCGGTATAAAAGCTAAAAAATCAACTCCAGCCCTGCCTGCATTTCGCAATTAAAATTATTCATAAAGTACACTTGCTTATGCTCATATTTTATTTTCAAATTATGCTCGAAATTCATGAATACAGAAAAACAACAATATTAATGGCTATAGCGATGACTATTTGGGCAATTATGTACGTAAACACTACGTAAAAATATGACTTAGACAATTACATTCAAATAAAAATCCAGTAAGATAATCAGTTTAGAATGAAAGAAACGGTTGATAAAAAAAAATCATAATTTTAAAGCTCTACAAAGTAGAAAAGTAAATTTTAAAAAGTGCATCTCTGTAACTTATCAAATCAAATTAAATTTCTAAAGATTTCGCTAAACAAATGTGCAAAACAAATATAATTTTTACGAATGACAAATAAGTAAGATTGCAGACCAACTTGGGATCGGGAGGAAGAATTTAGAGGAGTGCATGGGTCGTGGTCGAGCCAATAATGCTTATCATACGGGCTGAAACGGACCAACTGTTTAGCTTTTATTCCGGGCCGAGCCCCGACCTGGAAATTTTGACCTGTGCAGGCCTCTAGGAAAAATGGAGTCCAGGCCAAGCTCGATCTGGAGGAAAAAGAAGTCTGGCCCGACCCGAATCTGCAGAAAAAATTAAGATCCGGGCACGGCCCGACTCTAAAAGAGAAAAAACCTGACCCAGCCCGAGTCTCGTGTATTTAAACTGGCGCGACCCGGGTCGAGTCAGACCAACTTGGGATCGGGAGGAAGAATTTAGAGGAATGCACGGGGCGTGGTCGGGCCAATAATGCTTATCATACGGGCTGACACGGACCGAATGTTTAGCTTTTATTCCGGGCCGAGCCCCGACCTGGAAATTTTGGCCAGTGCAGACCTCTAGGAAAAATGAAATCCAGGCCAGGCTCGATCTGGAGGAAAAAGAAGTCTGACCCGACCCGAATCTGCAGAAAAAATTAAGATCAGGGCACGACCCGGTTCTGAAAGAGAAAAGACCTGACCGAGCCCGAGTCTCGTGGATTTAAATTGGCGTGACGCGGGTCGGGTCGGACCAACTTGGGCTCGGGAGGAAGAATTTAGAGGAGTGCACGGGTCGTGGTCGGGCCAATAATGCTTATCATACGGGCTGACTCGGACCGAATGTTTAGCTTTTATTCCGGGCCGAGCGCCGACCTGGAAATTTTGGCCAGTGCAGACTTCTAGGAAAAATGAAATCCAGGCCAGGCTCGATCTCGAGAAAAAAGAAGTCTGACCCGACCCGAATCTGCAGGAAAAATTAAGATCAGGGCACGTCCCGGTTCTGAAAGAGAAAAGACCTGACCCAGCCCGAGTCTCGTGGATTTAAACTGGCGCGACCCGGGTCGTGTCGGACCAACTTGGGCTCGGGAGGAAGAATTTAGAGGAGTGCACGGGTCGTGGTCGGGCCAATAATGCTTATCATACGGGCTGACACGGACCGAATGTTTAGCTTTTATTCCGGGCCGAGCCCCGACCTGGAAATTTTGGCCATTGCAGACCTCTAGGAAAAATGAAATCCAGGCCAGGCTCGATCTGGAGGAAAAAGAAGTCTGACCCGACTCGAATCTGCAGAAAAAATTAAGATCAGGGTACGACCCGGTTCTGAAAGAGAAAAGACCTGACCGAGCCCGAGTCTCGTGGATTTAAATTGGCGTGACGCGGGTCGGGTCGGACCAACTTGGGCTCGGGAGGAAGAATTTAGAGGAATACACGGGTCGTGGTCGGGCCAATAATGCTTATTATACGGGCTGACACGGACCGAATGTTTAGCTTTTATTCCGGGCCGAGTTCCGACCTGGAAATTTTGGCCAGTGCAGACCTCAAGGAAAAATGAAGTCCAGGCCAGGCTCGATCTCGAGGAAAAAGAAGTCCAGTCCGACACGAATCTGCAGAAAAAATTAAGATCAGGGCATGACCCGACTCTAAAAGAGAAAAGACCTGACCCAGTCTGAGTCTCGTGGATTTAAAGTGGCGCGACCCGGGTCGGGTCGCGCCGGGCTCGAGCTCCGCCCCAATTTATTTCCTGTGAGGATGTATAATGTCGTTTTACAAACCATTTATTAGCCCAAGGGGGGGGGCGATCGCCCCTTCGCCCCCCCCTTAGATCCGCCATTGCAGCGCAAAGAATAAGATTTCCTAACGATTAAAAATTTATTTTCACGTGACTATTAAAAACCGAAGAAAAAAACTTTAAAATTACTATTAAATGAGTACGTGTTAAAAGCAGGAAAATATTGAAAATTATGTCTTGAAAATTGTATTTACACGTGAATATTAAAAGGGAAAGGAAACTTTAAAATAATAAATACATTAATATGCGTTTAACCCTTTCACGGACAAGGCACTTCTATTCGTAAAATCTTGAAATCAGTGTGTGGCACCAGAATTTACAAACAAATTTCGAAATACAAAAATGCTTTTGTTCACTTACTTAATAAAAGGGAAATTTTCATCCCAATATTCTGGTGCTAATGTGGCATTTAAGAATTAAAATTAAGTGGTCCAAAAGTGAACCACCGCCCTTGAAGGAGTTAAAGCAGCACATTTTTTAAATTGTAGTAAATTGTATTATGTCAATCGTTTTATAAGGCTGTTAAAAAATACCGAGAGACAAAGACTCTGTTTACTTAATTCATTTTATTTTAGCTTCTTTTCAAATGTTTAACTGATCTTCTTTAACCAAACACGAAAACAACCATTGGCTGTCTTAACAGCAACTGATTCTACCTTAAATTTTTACAATCAAAGGGAATTGAATGGAAACCCGTTTACAGGGAGATCGCTACATGTTTTTTTAGTATAATTCAATCTTCTATAATCTTTTTAAAACCGATCAGATTAGCGTGCTTTTAGATTCTGCAGTTTCTGAATGGGGGTTGGCGAGCGTAGCTTGCAGGAGGCAGAGCCCCCTAGTAGTATATAAGATTATGGATGTAAGGGTGTAAGAGTGTAAGAGTCGAATGATAAGATAATATATTAAACACAGAGTACGCGGGATCACATGCGCCATTTGAGGGGGCTACAGACCCCGCCACACTAAGAAATTTGATATTTCAAAAAAATTATCTGTCATCACAGGTCGGAATCAGTTTTTTTTTTTCAAAAATCAAATTTTATTACAATAAAAACATAGGGTAATTCCGGGATTTATGCCGCACATTTTTTTGAATTTGTGTATAAAGTCCCATGATGGACATAAAATCAAAAAAAGTTGTGCTGTGCTATTTAATATTAAATATACAACGCTTGTACTGCGACAAAAAAAAATTCAAAACAAATTATTAATATTTTTTAACAATTTTTTTCTAAAACATTACACTGCGGCGCGTCACCCATACATTCAGGCTGAGACGCCGCACTTGTGCGGTAGTTATGCCGCGCTTGTAACAAGAACAGAATGAAATTATAAATAAAGTTTTTTTTTTTTAATATTCATATTTGGACTATAATTAACGTTGCAATGACAAAATGAAACTAAATGAAACATATTAGTAGATTCAAATTAATAATTGTTGCCTACTTTCACTATTAAAATTATCGACTTATTCTTTTTTTACATTAAATTTTAATTGTTATTTCAGCAACAACGTAACATCAATGTATTAGAAAGGGAAAAGAAAAAAAGTAAAATTGTGTTTACATAATTTATTTGTTAACCCTTTCGGGAGCGGTTGCTTTTACACAAATTTTATTCGGTTGGTACCACTTTTTAAAAAAGACCTTTACTTAACCTTTACTTAAATAGTCATGAAAATGCTCTAATTAAACAAACCAACTATTACTTTTCTTTTTTACTGGTGCCAGAAACAAATATTGTAAGCTCTTTATGAAGGTGCTTATATGCACCTACGGTCCCGAATGGGTTAAGAAACCTGTTTTTTCGACTACAATCTAGAGAAAAAGTCTCGAAAAGTACAGTCTTTATGTAACTACATTTAAACACATGATGCAACGAAGCCAATTATACTTCCACTTTTTGGAGTAGTTTGCAAAGAACGTCTGCGTTACGCGTAATCCAATTTTTCATTATTATCATCTTGACTTGCATCTTTCTTGCCCTTCTTACTTTTTATTTTCGCCTTTGGTTTTAGTAAACTTGATAACATACCTAACATGGTTAGTCTGTGCAAAAAAAAAGGAAAAGTTAATAACACTTAATCATCCCGTACAAAAGAAACTGCGGCATGTATACTGGAATAGCAGTGCGGCATGTATCCCGTTTTGTGTGGTGCAGACGTCGGCCATCACAGTTACCTGCCATCCCTAAGGGGAATGGCGTAACCATACACACAGTACGCTACACAAACGCTAGATTTAGTTTTGACTTCGAAATCATGCATGCATTTAGTAATTAGTGTATGAAAAATATTTAAACATAACGTGTTTAAAAGTTTGGACAGTGAAATCATGCACTTACGCCAAACTAAGGATTGTACTTCTACAAGTAAAAATCGAAATTGAATTTACGCTATACACTGGTTAACCCTTTGAGCTCTGGGGGTGAATTTCTACAAAATTCCCAAATTTCACATTGACACCAGTATTTTGTAATCAAAAGATTCGGCTTATAATTTTCACGAAAAAATGCGTTAATCAATTAAAAAAAAAAATTGGTGGAATATTCCGGTGTCAGTGTGACATTTGGAGATTAAATGTAAGTGGGAAGAAATTCACCCATCAGAACTCAAAGGGTTAAAATAATCTCATTGCGCACCTATACTGTGCGTTTGACGACCATCTATCAATAATTACAAGAAATACAAGGGGTGCGGCATCTATCCCCTATGCGGCGACTCTCCCGGAGTTACCCTATGCTATAAATAAACACTTAGGCACAAAAACTAATAATTACCAAAAATGTTTTCTAAAGACATTGTTATTCTAGCATTCTCAAGGCGAGAAATTTATCATAAATGAGTATTTTGGCTAATTTTAAGGGGGTATGTGAGACAAAATTCTATTAATTGCTTTTCAGCTGTGTACAAAATGATCAAATGAAAACTCGTCCCCCTCAGGGCTAGAATTTTAGAGAAGAATTTCCTCCTTTAGCCTGAAATTTAGAGGGGGATTTTTCTTTTTTTAAAGAAGAAAGGTGGTTAATTCAAGTTCTTAATTATTTTTTTTTTCTTTTTGCATTATTTGTATCACATTATATTTATTGCAATCACTACAACGCTATCAAATCATTTTCTTTATTAAATCATTTTATATACAGTACATTCTTAATAATCTACTCAGCCTGTTCTGCGCGGATCGGGTTGTACCCGACCCGAACCCGACAAAAGTCGTTAACCCGAAACTCAACTCTTGCCCGATAAACTGCATCCCAAACCCGAAATATTGAGACCCAAACCTGAAGGGAAAGAAAATAAATTCATATTTTATTGCATTTTATGGAAAAGTAATCTACAATTTTATCGCTTATGCAAAAATGAACGCATATGCACCCATTAATATTCAGATATATAAATTTTTCAATTGAAAAAATATTCAGGACTTCCTTTTGAAAAATCGGTTAATCCCGAACTCGACCAAAATGAGACAAGGCGTAGCCCGAAACGCTTAAAGTTAACCTTACACCCAGCGAAAAAAATAGCATAAACCTGACCTGATCTGCGGTTCGAGTTCAGTAAAATAGGGTTACCCGACCCGATGCAGAACTTTAATTTGCAATCATCCTGAGAACCGCCAAAAAATTTAATTGACCCACAACCTAACCCGAAATGAAAGAAAATTAAACCTACTTATATAAAATGCAAATGAGAATTTCGTCATGGCAGCTTATAACTTGAATTTTGGTGAATGGATTTTGATGAAAATTTGGCGCCCATAGACTTAACATTACCGAATGGAATTCGGAAGCTGAGTGACTTGCAGCCTTAACGACTGCTAAATACTGCTCATTATTACTTTAAAATCTTTTATTACATTTAGGGAGAGACAGTTATCGTGTTTTTCGTAACTGAGAGTACTTCGATTACGGATGTTACCCCCAACTTCATTGTCAATCATCGCTGTTCGGTACACAATTGATTACACTTTGCAGTGGACTATTACGACGGTGCTAAGCGTATTTTTAATTAACTGGCAACCTGCCAAGTCCTCCATACCTATTTCAAGTTGGTTATAGCAGCCACGGTTATGTTACGCACTGTGCTAAATAGACCGGGACCAGGGATGAATTCGGGCTCAGTTTTCGGAGCCCGGGCCCGCCCGAACCCGACACTTTTAAATATGAGCCCGAAACATTTTGTGTCATCAGAGCCCGAGCCCGATACCGAAAGTATACCTAAAAAGAGTACAAATAAAAAATTAAATTAAAAAAATCAAAAAACCCGACAGTGTAAAAAGCGGACTAAAAAGAGGGAAACAAGATGACGTAGGAAAATAGTAGAGTGTGTAATGTAAATCCTTTTTACTTAAGTAATTGAAGTCGGAGGCATCAGATTAATGTTTAGATATTATATATTATTAGCTCCTGCTACCTACATGTTTGCCTCCGACTGCAATCACTTAAGTAAAAAGGATTTACATTACATTTTCCAAAGTCATCTTGTTTCGCTCTTTTCAGTTCGCTTTTTACGCAGTCGGTTTTTTTTATTTAATTTTTTATTGACAAATTTTTAGTTTATATTATTTACTTATTTTTTTTATTTACTTGTATTGATGACTTTTAAATTGTGTTTAATTGTTAGTTCCTATCTATAAACACTGTTTTGAAGGCCTATACATGTCTATAAAGGTGAGTGTTACAGTTAAGCTAGCGATCCTAACCACGCAACTTTCAGACTGTGTAGTATTTAAACGGAGCTCCTGACTGTAAAATAGTCTAAGAAACACCGTCTTCATTTTGAAAGGCCTATTCAATGATATGCCACTTAATATGGTGCGTAATTATTTTTTCGTCTCTACCGCCATTTTGTATTTTACGGCCGCCATTTGGAACTTATGAAAACAAAATCTAGCCTATGACCATCGGACGGTTAAGACGAAACGATAGAGACCTCATTCATTAAAATCCATCCAGCCGTTGGGATGTTTCGAGGGTATAAGGAAATCCGCATACATACATACCTACATACGCGTCAAACACATAACCCTTCTTGGCAGTCGGGTAAAAATTGAATAATATTTCAAATTTGTTCTAAATATAATATATCACATTTAACAACTTCTTACATGAAAATAATTGTTAATCCCTAGCACATAATTATTTTATGAAATTTACATTCAACCTTATTAAAAGAGAAGTTTAATATCAAATAAAAATATACCTCCCTAAAAAGATTCTTATATTTTTCTCCCACAACAAGAAAATCTGATGGACACATTAAAGAAGAACGTTTTATGAATGATATTTCCAGAAATTGCGATTTATATGACGAATAATCGAACAATGTTTTTCTATTTTCTAAAAAAGGTGTAAATGTCCTTGAAAATATGCCTAAATTAAAAATTTAACACCGTTTCCAATAAGATTCCATGCTTTTATCATAGTGCCAACATATCTTAATTATTCCGGAGTTTGATACAAGAAAAACATGTCCGAAACCGGAAATTTTATTTAATCGAAAATTTGAAATTTGAAACCTAATAATTACCTTATTTCATAAAGTGACATTTCTTTATATAATTTTTCCGGTTTAAAACATGTTTTTATTTGATCAGACTCCGGAATAATTAACAGATGTTGGCATGTATGCTTTTATGGGATAATAGTGAGACAATTCGATTGTTTTCTATCGGGATGCCTATTTTGCTTACTCACGTATGAAATTGACTTCATGAATATGAAGAGCAGAGACTCAGAATGAGCAGAGTTCAAGAAGAAAAATGGATAGAATCACCAACGTTATTGTCATATAAAGAGCGATTAGAGAAAAGAAGGCTAAAAATTTGCAAACCTTAAGCTATTGCTGATTGATTTAAAAGGAAACATTTATTTCGCGTTAGTTATCTAAAAAAGTAATAATAAATAAACATTTCAATTAAAAAATATCCTAATGGTGCCATATTCTTAATGGCGCCACATCAACAGATCGCTACTCGCCGTCAATGCCAGACATAAATCTGCAAATATCACAAATTTTCTTTTAAAATAAAGTTCTACTGCTAAAAAAGGAAAACAAAATTCTATTTCCTTTCATTCTTACCAAAAATAGCGTTACAATGACTTGCAATGGAATAAGTAATTTTTAAGTGGAAAAAATATTTTTTTTTTTTGTTTCTATACGAGAACGAGAATAAATAAAATTGTCAATTTCAGAAAGAATGAGTCCGAGCCCGAAGGCCAGTATAAAAATTGAGCCCGTCTCATCTCGGACCTCTGTTTAAAACAGAGTCCGAGTCATTACAAACATCCATGCATGAGTTGGGATTCGACCCCGGCGCTTTTTTTTTACTAGTTGTCATTTTGTCGCCCTAATCACCACATAAGCAGGTAGACCCTATTTTAGAAAAGCCAAAGCCACCCGTCTATTAATATTTCAACCTTTACTGATACTTAACCCTTAAATGCCTGATTTTTCAAAAACATTTAAAAAATGTTTTTCGGCTTTCATTTTTTAAATAAATCATCGAAAAAATATTTTTAAAAATCATATTTTGTTTTGAGTATGGTTTACGGCTAAAAAACTGTTTGTTACTAATCGGCAATACTGGTCTTTAATTGAAAAAATAATTTTCCGTGATAAAATTCGATAAAATTAAACACACAAGAATTTTAAGAACTATGATAGGAAATAAATTTTACAGGCTCACTGCAGAGTAAAATAGGGTATTTTGCAAGCTTCTAAACAAAACAAAAAGAACATGTATTAACAATTGAAAAAAGAAAAAATTTTAATTCTTAAACAGCACAAGTGTTGCCATCTATATGTTGAAAATCGATTTAATAATATTTTCAGAATGTATTTTATTTGCAAAATCAGGCATTATACCTTCAATATTATTCTAATAGTATTTTAGAAGCCTAAACTGTGTATATCGCCGAAAGGCAACACAAGGCATTTAAGGGTTCAATGAATTACTCGTTTACAGTGGAATCAAAATATATTTTCACAGGATTAAAAAAAAAAAAAAAACCACACCCCCTATCGTAAAATATCTTTTATTTTTCTTTTCATTCAACACGTTCATGTTGATTTCTTTGCAACAAGATGATGCAATTGAATCTTTCTCAACGTTCAAAATAGGCTTTCTTTCCAAAAATTAAAAAAGAAATTTCATTGCACAAAACAATATTGAAGAACTTATAAAAATTACAGTGTAATTTTGCCCTTTAGTTTTTCATCGTACTTCGAAAAGAGGCAAAAATGATTTATTGCATGGTAACGTGCAGCGTCCTATTTTGCATATTTCAACTTTTCAAGTATTATCGAATGTCTGTTTTTAGCGTTATTCTATAGATAATACTTTTGTTACTGATTATTTGTGGTGTGAGTTTTAAAGTAAAGGATAGTTGGATTTTGTTTTGCAAAGGTTTAGTTAAAAATCTCAGCGCATTTCAATGCGCTATTTTATGAAGAATCGAGATTTTGTTTCAAAAAATTACCAATGTACGATAACTATTAAGTGACTTTTTATGATACTTCCGATGGATTCTCTTTGGACACCAAATTTCAAGTCATTTGAGTGATATATTTTTTTCATTATAAACATTCAAAATTTAGTGCTTCTAATGTTAAATTGTATTTTCATATTTTTATTAATATCTCCTGAAATTATACTCCTAATGTGCTAATTTTTTGGGAAGCAATAATATTAAAATACCCAAGCATAAATACGTTGAATTTGCAATTTTTATAATTTTATGATATGAATTATGAAATTAATATTCGAAAAAATTATGAATTGCAACCTACAATTTTTATGGTGGATTTAGATTTATTAAGTCCTGCTTTATGGAAATCCAAAATTTCACCTTTTCCTTCCAAGTAGTTTTTAAATTATGCTTAAAAAACGGCAAAATGATGGCTTAAGAAGTGACTAGGTATTTCGAAATTTCTTATGCTACCCTGCAATCTAGCAGACTTCAATGACTGCTTGAATGGCGCTTAAGATGCCTTGATCAAGAAAGGGGCTCTCTCGGTCAACAATCCAGTACCGAACTTCAATTTGGATACAGCCCCTAATATACGCTTTAAAAAAAAACAATAATTTCTCGGAAACTTACCGTACGAATTAAATAAATATTTGTTTTTAGGCTAACTGAAGAGTGTAGAGTTCATTCATGCTGTCAGAATTGTGTACCGCTATTGAAAAAAAAAAAAACCAAAGTTATGATTTAATATGTAGATGGTCCCAGAGCAAATTTTATATACATCATTTAAAAGTAGACTGTACCAATCGTGTGGTACCAGTAACTTTCTTCTACGATAATTTTTTGCAGAGTTTGTAAGGGATGTTTACTTCCCCCCCCCCCCCCCCCATGACTGTACATCTGGGGAAAGTCAACAAGGAAATGACACAAAATTTTTACGGAAAAATACGGTATTTAATATTTCTAATTCTGTTACACTTTCCGAATATAATTGGACGCTAAAAACAATTATTCAGTTATATTTTAAAGAAATCAGACATAACCAAATTAGATTTTGAAATTGCGTGACATACTTTCCATATTTTAAGGGTTGTTTTAATTTAACAATATACCCGAAAGAAATTTTGTTAACCCTTTCAGGGGCAAAGTAATTCCATTGCTAAAGTGTTGAAATTAATGAATGACACCGGAATTTGAAAACAAATTTATTTGAAAATAAGGAAAAGCTGTATTTCACTCACATAATGAAATGAAACTTTTTATGCCAAAATTTTGGTGCCAACGTGATCTTTGGGAATTAAAATTAAGTGGTTTCATAAACATACCTCCGTCCCTCAAGGGGTTAAAGTTTGTTACATAAATATCTGCAGATAGATTTAATACTGTTCGACTTTTTCATAAAATAAACATCTTTAATTTCATTCTCTATCTGCAGCAGTGGCCTCAAGTTATTTTCTGTTTCTATATGAGAAGTTGTGAAATTATATATGATAAACATTCAGTTGCTAAATTTTAAAAGAACAAAATCTGCTCGAAATATTTTTTAATGTTTTTAATTACATTTCCCCCTTCAAATAAAGCATTAAAACATAGGGTGCATCTTGAACTATGTATTCACGTGCAACCTGTTTTTAAATGTTTATTGGAATTTTATTGTTTGGCAACTATCTTTAAATTCTGTTTTCTGTAGTAGTTACAGTCTACAGTAGTGTGTGTTCATTTTGACCTGCAATATGTAGGTGGTTTATTTTAGATCGTATTTCTATTAAATATATTTTCCTATTCAACTACACTTATTACTCTGCTTTGCTACACATTTAAGTAGTATATTTTATAGTTCAGATATAACAGTGCACGTGATACTTGAAGGTATGCCATATACAATTAAATACGATATTTCATTAAGGGTGTTGTTCTCAAATCCAAAAGGGCAACTTTCTGACATAAGTTTTAGTTTATGTTTGTTCGAAAATGTATGAAACTAGCTGGTGTTGTCGTTCAGAAACTATGTAATCGAGCTGTTTTGTACATTTCTTTTTTTTTGGGGGGGGGGGGGGTGGCAAACACAACAGATCTTTAAGAAAATTGTGTCAAAGTTGATGTTTTGAACCGAAGTTCCTGAAAAAAGCATAAAAACCAGTCAGCGAAGGGCTAAATACGTGTTTGTCACGTGATCAAAATCGCTTATAACTCAATAATTAATTTATTGATCAAAAAATGGAAATCACAGTTCAATTCCAAATCGCTTCCATGGCCAGGCTTTCCAATTAAGGTCTGACTATGGAAGCGATTTGGAATCGAACTGTGTTTTCCATTTTTCGATAAATAAATTATAACTTGAGTTATAAACAATTTTGATCATATGACAAAGACGTTTTTCACCTTTTTATAGTAGTTATTCTTCTTTCGCGCGGAAATTCGGTTGAAAATTCCCACTTTGACACTATTTTTTGAAAGATCTATTGCGTTTGCAAAAAACGAAAAAAAACAGTTCGATTACATAGTTTCTGAACAACAACACCTGCTAGTTTCATGCATTTCCCAACAAAAATAAATTAAAACTTATGTCATAAAGTTGCCTTTTTGGATTTGAAAACAGTCTTAAAAAATGCACAGGAACAACATAAACAACAAATAAATAAATGCATAAAAGTGTAGAAAAACTGCCTTAAACGCATATTTCATTTGTAATAAAAATTTAAACACTTCTACACAAATAAATCTTTAACATTTTATTCAGCAATCTGATTCTGCGTTGATGCCAACATTCCAGAATTCTTCCGAATTATTATTATTATTATTATTATTTAGTCGGTGTAATTTTTCCTTGTCTGCTCCGCCATTTATATTAAAAAACAATTGTACAAAAACAAATAACTACTGCTAAATAAGGCTGATTATTATTTTAAATCTTTTATTACATTTAGGGTACGATAACGATCGGATTTACATTACTGGTTAATTGGTTATTTGCGAATTTTAAAAAATAAAGAACGATCCATTTTGAGAACAAATGGTGTCATTCGACTATGTTTTGTAAATCAGCCATTTATTTATCCTTTACCTTTTTAATTGTGTTTCAGAAGGTGATGGGAAAACTGAAAATATTAACAATTTACATTAGAGCAGCTATGACTGCTAACTCTAAAATGTCTCAACAGATGTCAGCACTAAACACAGGAAACTACAGGCAAAATTATTATTATCAGAAGATGTCAATAGATGGTAGCACCAAAATAACAGCTCAATTTTCTTTAATATCCTCGGAAATTAAATTAAATCTGGAAACTTTTACAAAATTCATATTATATTTAAAACATTTTAATCGAGATTAAATTTCAGAGTGTTAAAGCATCTTCCAAACAATTTTTAGCCTAACAATATATCGAAAATGTTCTTAATTTTTAAAAGTTTTCAACTGCTACAGTGTTTAATCAATCCAAACGGTTGGTTGGTTGATTTTTTGTCGGCCGATTATCTACACGAGGGATATACTCCCGGGGGGAGTGCCCTCCGTGGGGGTCTTTCTAAGGGAACCTAATCCGTATTTACACATGGAAAATCCACGGCTCGAAGAAAACCACGAAAACTCCGAACGATTAGGCCGACGGGCGCGATTGGGATCGAACCCAGCACTTCCCGTCTACCAGCTTCGAGGGCAGAACCTCTCGGCCACTGGTGGGGCCAATCCAAACGGAGACGGAAGATCTTGTATTTATCCTCTTATTATATCTTATCTTATTTTATCCTTATATCTTATCTTATTTATCCTTAATATTTTCCTGTCTTATAATAACTATATGAATAAGAAAATTTCTATGAATATGAATAAGAAAAAGGTTCTTGTTCTTAACTATATGAATGTTTGCATACATATTGAGATAAATATATTTTTGGTTTTTAATCTTATATGTTATCTTTTGTCTTTTTTAGCAGTTTCCAATAAAGTTGAAAAGTGTTTATGCATTCGGTTTGTCTGTCCGTCTGTCCACGCTCTAACTCCCGTAAATAGACTCGGATTTTCATGCAATGGATAAACGTTATTTAGGGTCAACAAAGCATGTTTGGTATTGTATAGGAAGTATGTGGGATTAACAGTTTATTTACAGGGGCACTCAAAAATATTCCATTACATAATGGTATAGGGGGAAAAATCGTTTGCAGAGTATTTTAATGACATTACGCTATTTCACATGTATTGAAACTGATATAAATCACTGAATTTTGCTGCGATCACGTTAGAACAGGGCATTCATAGTATTTTTTGTTCATTTACAGGGGCACACAAAAGACATTCGTTACAATACTAAAAGAAGTCCGTTACCATACTGTCTTTGAGTAATAATTGCTGGAGTGTACGGTTTGAAATTCGGTATGCGCTTTTAAATTTAATTAATTTTTTGCATGTTATTCACTATATATAAATTCTGTATCTCATATACACGGCTGCACAAAAGTATTTACGTACCATTCTCCTTATTAGAGGGAATTGCTGACGGGAAATTTTCAACTGAAGTATATGTATTTCTTAAGTGTACTCAATTTTGGTATGGATGCAGTTAGTAGATACAAATCTATATATCATTTACAGGGCTCCTGAAGAAATTCGGATCATTTTCGGATTGCAGATGGGAACAGCTGAAATTGGGTTTTGAAACGTGTTATGCGTTTCCATAGGGTTGAATGAGACGTAATAGTTCAATTTTTTAAACGGTGCAATTTTGTTACATTATTCTGAATGTGTTGGAAAGTGCTTCATAATCTATGCTTGACGCATTATTTCTTTCTTTCTGGTTTAATCTAAAATCAGTACAAGATGAAAAGAAATTTAAAATATTAAACTTAAGCAAAATGGAATACCAAATTCGAGGCCCCCAAAATCAGGGTTCCCAGTTGGCACATGCTTTGATCAGGCTCTAGTGACTATACTATTACAGCGTTACGAATTCGGTTCAATTCTTAATTTAGAAATTTTCCGCACCTAAAAAGAAGTTTGTCGCCCGTTCATTTATAAAAGGTATCAAAGATGTGAAAAAGGCATTTCGAATGAAAGAAAATGGGTTTTAAAAAATCTTTGGGTGATCAGCGGTGATGAAGACTTTTTGGAAAAAGTTTTTCTTCTTAAAAAGAATTAAAAATGATGGAAATTAAATACGTTTAAAAAGCTCTAATTACTAAACAAGATTGGAATTAGCGCCAAAATACCTTCGCGAAAATTCATATAGCTTTTATTCTTCAGTTTAAAAAAAAAAAAAAAAGAAGCTTTGTAGAAAAAAATTGAAAAATTTCTTAGACAGACGATTGATAGGAATGCTTCCGGTAAAGTAATTTTTTTAACTATGGAAAAATTATTTTTTTATTTAATTTAAAAAAATCAAACATAACACATCTAATTAATTTTTAACGTTATTTTTCATTAATTTTTGTAATTTTGTATATTTTATACTAATTTCCATAAAAATATTAAACAGAAAAGACAAGTTTTTCTTCTTAAAAAAAGTTAAAAATGATGCAAAATAAATAAATTTAAAAAGCTCTAATTACTGAACAAGATTGGAATTAGCGCCGAAACACCTTCGCAAGAATTCATATAGCTTTTATTCTACAATTATATATATATATATAAAGCTTTGTGGAGAAAAATTGAAAAATCTCTTATATGAGAACGACTATTAAGTACGTTTCCAGATAAAGTAATTTTTTTAACTCTGAAAAAATAACTTTTTTAATTAAATTTTACAATATCAAACATAATACATCTAACTATTCTTTTCTAACGTTATTTTTCTTTAATTTTTGTAATTTTCTATATTTTTACTACTTTCCATAAAAAAATTAAACAGAAAAGCCATGATTTTGCAAATATTGACAATAAAGAACGTTTCAAATTTAAATACTGAAAATGCAAAAAGAATTAATGTCATTCTTTAGATCCCCTTCCCCCCTCCCCCATAGTTTTAGTGTTACTGATCAGGGCCGGCGCCAGGCATGAGGCAGGCTAGGCGGCCGCCTCAGGGCGCACGCATAAAGGGCGGCATTTGCCTAGCATATATTGAACATATAATCCTTTACCATTATATTTGCCAAAAAATGATAATTTTTTTTTCTTATTTTTGAATAAAAATACAGAGTACATTTCATATAATTACAGCCAAGTAATAATCGAAGAGTTCACAATCTTTATTATGGAACATGAATTAAATCTAAACTAAGACATAATATATTGTAGCTAAAACAATTTCATGCTTTTTTTTTCTTTTCAAAGAAAAGCCTTATACTGAAATCAGCTCAGCAGAATTCACAAAGGGTAGACGGCGCCAGAGAATACAAATCAAAACAAATTCATGCAGCGTCATGTATTTAGTATTTCATTATTTTACTTGTGAGTCAGTCAGTCATTCGATGGTGTAATTCTTTTCATTAATTGACTGTAAAAAATCAGATCTTGAGTAGTATGGTTAAAGAGTAGTACAAGTGGTAATAATATTTCCTACTTCAGGTAAATATTACGTTAATGTATATATATATTTTTAATTTAAGATCATGATTGCAGATAATTTTGAAAAAGTATTCTTTAACATCTTCGGTCCCTGGACCTCTGTTCTTTTCCTTATAAAAACTAAAAGGTCCGATTTTTTTACGTTTTCACATTACTTCTTAATAGCTTAATGTGTTTTGCGTTCAAAGCAAACGAATAAATGGCAGCCTCTAAGCTGATTCCCACATAAAATAAATGTTATTTTCCTCTGAGTTTGCAAAATGCTTAAAAATGCCCAAAAGACAGTATGATCAAGAAAGTGAAAATTTTTCATAAGTATTTAACTTAAATCTTTTCAATAAAAAATTTTGAGGATTTGTAGATTATTTACTTGTGTAAAGCTCTTAAATTTGTGATTGCATTAATTTAGGTTAATGGTTATTAAATTGGTGTTTTAAGAGGGTTTGTAGTTTTAGATACATATTTCTGAACCTAAATTACTAAGCGCCTAAAGGATCCATTTCAGAAAAGATATTTTTTATGTCATTTACGATGTCATTTTGTTTGGAAAAAACCAATGAATAGGCATTTTTATAATTATTTTAGCTTCGGAACGGAAGAGGTTAAAGCATATTTCATTAAAACCTTGTTATTAGTGTTGCGAGGTGTCCCAAGTAAATAAGCCCCGATTTACGCGGGACACCTGGCAACGCTACTTGTTATACCGTCACTTGCTTTAAAAATCATCCCGCATATATCATTAATTTCTCAATGTCCTGGATCTTTATCCAAATAAGGGAATAATTATAAAATATCTTAAACACAAACGGCCATTAAAAAAAGAGACCTTGATAAAACGCCTCTTTCGATTTACAATTTTCCCTTCTTTCTATAATTTATAGCTTAAATTTAAAGCTGTTCTCAAATCCAAGCTGGCTACTTTTAGACATACTTTTAATATTATTTTTGTGCGCAAACGTATCAAATTAGCAGGTGTTCATTTTAGGAAACTATGTACTGTAATTGTTTTTCTCATTTTCCTGTAAAGGCAGAAGATATTTCAGAAAGTGCTGTCAAAGTTGGCGTTTTGTTTTCAATTAAATTTTTGGACGCGACGGCGTAGGAAAGGAAAGAACTGCCGTGATGGGGCAACAATCACTTATAACTGTAATTAATTTATCGGATAATGAAAAACAAAATGTGTAATTGCTGTACAAATCACTTCAATCATTACGCCTGCAAATATCATGCTTTTACGTTTAAAAATGGGTAAAAAAGTCCCTGTTTATTAAGTTGAGGAAAGTATTTATTTGAGGACCGCCTTAAAACGATTTATTAAAAAAGTCAAATTTAAAACGATTTTTTAATTTGTATAAAGGAAAACTTTTTTTCTAGGCGTTATAAAAGTCCCGTAGGCAGTGACATTTGTACTTAACCTATTATGCAAGCTGATTTTCAAACGTGTAATTGATTTTACTTAATCATTCCATCAGCCGGGATTTGTCGCGACAGCGTTGAATGTATCCCCTTAACAAAACAAAAATGGATGACAACCCGATTACGGAAGACCGCCACTAATCGTAATAATATTTTTCAATCTTCCGTAATAGCGTAATCTTTTTAAAACATAGTAAATCAGCGTGTTTCTAGAGCCTGCTGGGTTTGGACGGGGTTGGCGAACGTAGCTCATATAGGGCAAAGCCTCCTAGTATAAAATGTGAGAGCCAATTGTTTCATATTTTTCCAAATTTGTTTATTATTCCTTTTTTTTAAACTTTTAATCAAGGAATTTATTGCAAAATGTTGAAAAATGTTTCCAACCATGTAATATTCGATACGAAATAGAGTGTGTTGAAAAAAAGGAATGTTTGGTGAAATTGTGCTGCATTGCACTGTTAAAAAAGACAAGTGTTTCTGAATCTACGAAACGGACGGAAATGTACAATAACCTCTTCCGAGTCACCCACGATTCTGAAAAACGTTCCTTTACCTATATAAACATCATTCATTTTAGAAATTTAAAGAAGAATTTATAAAAATAAATTTTTATTAGCTGCTCGTCATTTACGAAAACGTTTCCGAGTACTTTTTACACTGCATCAGCAATCAATTCTCTCTACCGGGAAAATCGCTTTTTTGGATGCTATTCATTCTCAAGTAAATATTTTTAACTGACAAACTACAAAATTAACAGAATTAACAGTAACATTAGCATTATTTTGTTACAACTGGGTGTACAAATTCAGTCATGCAACTGAAAATGTTATTTACTTGAGAATGGATTGCATAAAAAAAAAATAATAATAATAATTTTCCGGGATTCCATTTGCAGGCTAACAGTTCGCATAAAACACTTAAGGTTTGTTTTATACTAAAGCGTTTCATTATGTTGTTTATTAGTGATTATTTAAGCCGTTAGTAGCAGTTCCTTATATAACTTTCAACTGTTTCCGCTGAAAGCAGGGGAGAATTTCCAATGTGTTGCTGTGAGAATATTATATTGTATAGATCAATTATTTACCGTTCGCCTCCCCCTCCCCCTTCCCACCTACACCTCCGTTTTCATATTTTTCAATTTTCTGCAATTTGAAACATTTTCTAACGATCTTATATGTATATTATATCATTTTTATACTATCTTGGCTACTTTCATTCTCTGTAGAAAAAGACTGGTAGAATAAAAAATTTATATATCCAAGTAAAGTATACAACTTTACATTTTCTTTAAATCTAATAATTTCTAAAAAAAGATGAAAATTCAATTTCATAAATATTGTGTTTTTTTTCGCCATGAAAAAAGAATGTGGCAAAAAAGCATAATATATATCTTGTTTTGCGTAGCTGATCACAATTTTCGAATTTGTCGTCGATTATAATTCTTTTTTTTTTTTTTTTTTTTTTTTTTTATGGTTTTAGATAATGTTATTAGATAATTTTAGATTTGGTTTAAAAAAATAATGATTATCATAAATAACTTTAAAAAATATCCATTTATAATCCATTTTTAGTGTTTTTAAAAAATGTCAATTTTATAACTTTTTTTTTCCTTTGCATGTGCATTTATTGCTACAACTGCATTTATCATTTTCAAGTATTTTTCAGTTTATATTATTGATGCTCCTAGTTAAGCATGAGATAAAATTATACTTCCTGTACTTGAATTAGTTGACTGATTCATGGACAATATAATTTATTCTGATGATGCCAATAATAAAATGTGGCAATTTTGCTTTTACGTATACTATTATTAAAAAATAAAACAAAAACAGTACTTTTCCAATATAGGTGAAATAGAGAAACTGGCTTTAGCGAGAAAAGGAAATTTTTCATGCATATTTTTGGTAACCTATTCACTGTTTCATATACACAAGTAATTTTTTTAATCATTATACAATTTATTTAATATAAAGAAGCCATTTATATAATTTTTATTACAAACAAATGTAAATTGCATTATAATAATATATTTCTATACTATCAAAAGAAAGTTTAGCGCTGTCTGTGTGTCCGCGTGTCTGTGTGCGATGACTAGGAAAATCTACGGCATGTATGAGGCTGAAAATTTGTGTGAGGGTAGTCGAAGATCTGGTGTATCTCTTCTGATGTACCTGAGATTAAGAATTTTAAATTTCTAACAATTAGCTGAATTATTAACTAAAAACCCCAATTAAAAGAATGGAAAATATTCATAATTCAACTAAAGCATTGATTTTAATCATAACTCAAAGATTTTCTTTCAGAAGTGCGGAAAGAAGGGGAGAATTTGACACAATTCGTCCGGCTGCCACTGCCGTAAAGGGCTGGAGATTTTCAAAGACACCCGTATCTGTATCTCAGAAAGTATCCCACCTAAAAACGCTAAATTTAGTACCCACACGCAAAAAAAAATTCTTTTAGAATTTCTAAAATTTTTTGAAATATTCCAACGAATATTCCTAGAAGTCGAAATATCCCTTAAAAATCGATTTTAATAAATTGAATTTAATCTCTTTTCTAAGCCAACGATTCGACAGCAGGTGTTTGTTTCAGAAATCTTTTGCTGACAGACAGTTGTCGCCAGGCATAGCGGGACGCTTTCACGGCCTTTAAAATTTTTACAAGTATTGTATTTATAGATTTGAAATTTATACATCTATGCGTATTTTTTTACGTTGATTCCAAATATGTAATTATCGTTAAAATCGGTCAATTACAAGCGTAGGAATTTATTATTTCATTAATTAGATTGCAGAAACATAATTCCAAACACTTCAGTTTAAAAGCCAGCCACCTGGTTGATAATAAAAACCACAGAAGATTTTTGTACTGGGATTGTTTCGTGGGGTATAAATTTTTTTACAAATACTGCATTTATAGATTTGAAATGTATGCATCTATGCGTATTTTTTTTTTTTTTTTTTTTTTTTACGCTGATTGCAAATGTGAAATTTTCGTTAAAATCGGTCTTGTTTCGTGGGGCGTAAAATTGTTATAAATACTGCATTTATAGATTTGAAATTTATGCACTTATGCGTTTTTTTTTTTTACGCTGATTTCAAATATGTAGTTTTGAATATGTAATTTTCGTTAGTTAGAAAATTAATTATGAAAAAAAAAATGATTTTTTTAAGTGAAAGAGAGGTTAAAAAGTCTGCGGTTAAAAAAAAAAAAAAAAAAAAAAAAAAAAAAAAGAAGAAGGAAAGAAAAAAAAGAATTTTTATATCGGGATTGTTTTGTGGTACATAAAATTTATACAAATATTGCATTTATAGATTTGAAAATTATGCATCTATGTGTATTTTTTAACGCTGAATCCAAATATGTATTTTTCGTGAAAATCTGTGAATAAATTTTTATGTTATCAAATAATCGATTTTTTAAATGAAAAAGAAATGCTTTTCTACAGTGCGTTATTTAAATCTTAGCATTTCTCCACTAATTATCATTATTTTAAGTCCGATTTTTTTTTTATATGCTATATAAAATTGTTAAAAATATAAAGTCAGATTTTTTTTTATTATAGACTATATTATGATATTGACTAACGGGCTTCTCCCTCTATTTAGGTTAGGTTAAAAAAATTTAAGTCGTAGCGTTTTCTACAATAAATATCATTTTAGATCTGATTTTTTTTATTGAGCCATCTGATATATATAAAATATAAACATTTCAAAGAGGGGGTTGTATTCCGAGGGCGCAACAGTAGGCTCCCGGAGGCGCAATTTTCTAACATTTTCCGAACCCCTTATGTGATATGTCATTGGAGAGCCCTTTGATCACTCTTTCGTGTTATGAACCTCCCTTCCCCCGTTTGGATTTTGCAGCGCGCGCAACGGCACTCTTGCTGTACGATGCCGAAGGTAGCGGGGACACTTGGTGGAGTTTCATTTGGAAATTGGACTGTGTAGGACCGAATGCGCTCCTATTGGTGAAAAGTTGAACTAAGAGATTTTGCGGCGCATGACCAGCAGGACTGCTATACGGTACCGCAATCAGCGGGGACGCTGTCGGAGGTTCATTTAGAATATATTGCACCCCTTAGTAGTGGAAATACAAGCTTTTCTGACAACAATCAGTTTGAAAACAAACAAACAAAAAAAAAATACACAGGATTTCGATGTGAAAAAAAAATTATTACGGGTAAGTTAGTGATTTGTACAATTAATTATGAATATTTTAGCACGAAAATTACGCAGTTGTCGCAAACATATCACCCTACTCCCTTCGTTTCCCAAGTCAGTTTTTTCGAGCCATTTTGCCGCTAATTATCAAGATTTTTTTAACCAATTTTTCACACAGTCAGCGGGCACATACTTCAGACAAAATCGAGTTAAAGATATAAAATAATAGAAATTTAAGGTTCATTTAAAAATATTATTACGGACCCGGACAACGCCGGGTGGGACTAGTATATAAATAAAATGTTTACATATATGAACAAGCATGAAAGTTCACCAGGTTTGTTTTCATAGAGGTTTGTTGTCAATTATCATTTGACAACAAACCTCACTTTGTAAAACCCAAATTGCGTCAAGCTTTAAAAAAGAAAAACCAAAGGCCTCCTTATAGGGAAAGTACCCCAAAAAAATTCATTGAAATAACATTTTTTTTTTCTTTTTGTTCAATTATTAGTTATCGTATTTTATAAATCAGTCAGTCACCAATAATTTATTTTTTTTAGAATGAGCGATTTAAAACGGAAGAAAGATAGTGACTATACGTGTAGGAAAAAAAGATTAGCTAGGGAGGCTGAGAAAAAGAAATCTTCCAAATGGATGCAAAAGTATATTTTATCCCAGTCCGGTTCAGGTTCTGAAACAGGACCTGAGGTTCTTTCAAAAGATTTAGAAGAAAAAGACACACTAGAAATAAATCAAGAGACACAAAGAAGCATAGAACTACCTTCGTGTTCAAATATTGAAGCAGAACCTCAGGTTCCTTCGGACATGATAAAAGAAGACATATTAAGAATAAATCAAGAAAAACAAAGAGAAAGCGGGGCATTTTTATGTCCAAATATCGAAGCAGAACATCAGGTTATATCAGAAGATGAAATGGAAGATGAAAATGTATCCGAAATGAGACAAGATAAACAAGATATTGGAGAACCTTCATCAGTCAAACTTTTTTCAGGCGTTGAAAATGAACTTGAAAAAAGCGAGGAGGACATACTTGAAGATGAAAATCTTCCGTGTCAAAGTACCTTTGAAATAATATCTAATGACCTCGCTGACTGGAAAAACTTAACAGGTTCACAACGTGAATTCGTAATCGAAAAAGGTCCAGTGCAGATTAAGGACTTTTTCTTTCCTCGCGACGTTCATAGAAGACATTTTTCTGAATTTTATTATGAAAGAGTAATGTCTAATGGGGAAAAATTCAAACGAACATGGTTGGTATATAGTGTAAAAAAAGATTGTGTGTTTTGCTTTTCCTGTATGTTATTTAATAATGCTGATCGTGATCATGTTGCTAAAAACTTATCGGTAAATGGTTTTAACGATTGGAAAAATATCTCACGTGCGTTAAAATCTCACGAATATTCTAAAAATCATATTGAATGTTTCGGAAAATGGATTGAATTAAAAATTAGGCTGCAAAAAGGCCAAACGATTGATAAAGAGCAACAGCGTTTATTGGAAATTCGAAAACAACGCTGGCGAGAAATTTTAAAAGCAGTTGTTGGTACAGTTCAACTTTGTGCAACCCAAATGATTGCACTGAGAGGCACTTCAGACGTGCCATTTCACTCAAATAAGGGTAATTTTTTCAAAATTTTAGAACTGTTAGCTAAATTTTTTCCTGTACTTTATGATCATTTAGTAAAATCCTCAAAGAATCGTACCAATGTACATTATTTAAGCAAAGACATTCAAAACAGTATGATTAATTTAATGGGTCAAAAGGTTCGCGATACTATCATTTCAAAAATTAAGGAAGCTAAATATTACAGTTTAGTACTAGATTGTACTCCAGATGCCAGCAGAATCGAACAAATGTCTCTCGTTATTCGAATTGTAACGAAAGAAAATGATGAACTGTACGTACTTAAGGAATATTTTGTTAATTTTTTACCTGTAATCGATTCAACAGGGGCTGGATTAACTGAGCTTGTCAAAGAATTAGAAAACTTAGACCTTGAAATGAAAAATATTCGTGGGCAGGGTTACGACAACGGAGCTAATATGAAAGGTTGTCATTCAGGTGTGCAAAAACGCTTTTTAAATGAAAATCCTAAAGCTTTTTTTGTGCCTTGTTCATGTCATTCGTTGAACTTGGTTATAAATGATGCTGCTAAACAATCCGGGGAATTATGCACTTTTTTTTTACTTATTCAAGAACTCTTTTTTTTTTTTTTTTTTGACGCCTACGCCCAGATGGTCAGTATTAAAAAAGCACGTAACATTGTTAACTTTAAAATGTGTTAGCACGACTCGATGGGAAAGTCGAGTTGAAGCTGTGAAACCTTTGAGGTATGATTTACCCAATATATATGATGCATTAGTAGAAATTTCATTAGATAAATCAAGAGATAGTGAGACAGTTTGTATGAGTAAATCGCTGGCCAATAAAATTTCTACATTCAAATTTGTTTGCAGTGCAGTACTTTGGTATGAAATTTTGACAAAAATTAATATCGCATCAAAACTTCTACAAAGTCCTAATATGATCATACCAGAATGTATTAAGGTTTTAGAATCGGTAGATCTCTTCTTAAAAGACTTTCGCGTTAGCGGTTTTCAACAAATTTTGACTTCCGCGAAAGAAATTGTAAACGAAATGGAAATAAATAGCGATTTTGAACCTTCGTCCTCTCTAAGAATTAGACGCAAAAGTAAATTATTCCCTTACGAAGGAACAGACACTCCCATCGATGACCCATCAAAAAAATTTGAAATCGAGGTATTTAATTATCTTATAGATATCTGCCAAAATTCTATCACTGACAGATTTAAACAGCTCAACGACCATAGTAACATTTTCCAATTTTTATATGATATTCCTTCATTAACCGATGTACACTCGACCAATATTTTCAATAACTGCAAAATATTACACACGCATTTAACCGATGATATAGAGTTAGATAATTTGTATAACGAATTGCTCGTTTTTAGGAATATCGTAAAAAAGGGGATGACAGCCATTGACATTTTAAATCACATTCAGAAAAATAAATTAATCGAAGTATTTCCAAATATCTTTATTTGTATTAGAATTCTTTTATCTTTGCCAATAACGATTGCTAGTAGTGAACGCTCATTTTCAAAATAAAAAATTATAAAAAATTACTTGAGATCTACAATGGCTCAAGAGCGCCTATCCAATTTGGCAATACTGGCAATTGAAAATGTAATTGCTTCTAACATTGATTATGATGACATAATTAATGATTTTGCGAAAGAAAAGGCAAGGCGTGTTAGATTTTAAAATGTTTGCTTAATTCTTGACGTCTAAGTTCAAGCAGTTATTACTAATACTTGATTACATTTAATTATATTTTAATTTTATTTAAATGGCTATGTGATTTTAAGATGTAATTGTATTTTTCGTTTAAATTTATGAAAGAGTTAATGCATAAAAGTTTGCTTCTTTAATATTTTTTATATGTTATTGTAAACAATATATGATTGCATTTTTATTATTTAATTTCAAATGGATGTTTAATTTCCGGGTACGTACAGTTTTACCGCAATTTTTAAATAAAAGTTTTCATCCTATTTAATATCAGGAAAATATTACGACTTCTATTATTAAATAAGGTGATTGCAGTTAACTATATTTTTATTTTACTGAAAATATAATAGTAATTAATGCTATTTTTCGAATTCTGCCATTTAAATATTGAATAGAAATATCGATACAGAAATAGTGGTGCCACACACCTTGGAAATTTCAAGGCGTGTATGCACCTTAGTAATTTGTTCCTGCTGTCTTTATTCTTTGGTCTATTTTTATTTAATTGAGTGCGTTGTTTGGTTGTGATAAAATTGTTTGTTCATTTTCCGATTTAAAAATTTGATTAAACATCAAGAAAGCTTCATATTCTTTGGTCTATTTTTATTTAATTGAGTGCGTTGTTTGATTGTGATAAAATTGTTTGTTCATTTTCCGATTTAAAAATTTTATTAAACATCAAGAAAGCTTCATATTTTGCTATTCTAGAATCTGAAAATACGATTGCTTAAAATATTACGCCATCAGAATAAACAATTTTGCAAAGAAGTCAATTTAAGTTTTAAAATTTGTGTTTTATTTATGCTAGTCGTTTTAATTTTTTTTTCTGTAAGTAGTAGTGCCATTATATATATAATTATATTTTTAACGTACGTGTGTATAATTGGATATTTAATTATTTTTAAGTACAGGCAACACTGTATATTTTGAAAAAAGCACGAAAATAATTTGTTCTTGATACAATTATTTTTACTTTTACTTTTATGCAAGATATTCATGTACTGTTTAATTGCTTAAATACTTTTTTAATCACTTTTTGGATCGAAAATTGGTATTAAATTTAAATTATTCGTGCAGATGAAAATGCAATTATTTTTATTAGGAAGATATAATAAACGATTTTGATAAAGAGCTAATTATATCGAATTATTTCACTGTTGATAGTTGTGTTTTTTGTAAATATCACTAACGTGAAATCAAATTGTCATGTATCATATTTCATATGATTAATGTAAATTTATGTGTAAATTCATGTATAATGTAATTTCATGTAAATATCTCATCATATCATAATTTCTAATTTAAGCAAGAATTTCATGTGTGATTTCTTTTTGTGTGTTTCTTTTTTTGGCCCGAAAGTGTGATAATTTTATAATATTGATTTCGATATTATAACAAATGATTTTGCTAAAAAAGATCAATACAAATTAGATATGGAAGTTGTATCTTATTTTTTTAAGTTATTTTTTTAAAATATTATTCAAAGTGGGAGCTTATATGATTTTTAAAAGATATATGTTATTGATATCATTATTTTCTATTTTGTAATTTATATACAAATTTTATATGTAATTTGATTTTTTTTTAATTGTTTGACATATTATGGCTCAATAATGCTTATTTTAAACGTAATTTCTTTGCCAGCTGTAACTGAGATTTTATGTAGTATTCATAACGTCCGTCGATTTAATAAATGTTTTTTCCCAAAGGAGAATGAGTTTTTTTCAAGAGTCAGTTTTATTCTTGATACGATACTTTCTTGTAAATATTATTAGGATGCGATTACATTTTTATTAATTCAGTTTCGAGCTAGCTGTTGTTATTTTTTACAAGATGCGAAATTTCTTAAGTAATTTGATTATTTTTAAAATGTAAATTAATTTGATATATACTTGTTTTCAAAATAAATTATAGTTAGCATATTAATTTACTATTCTAAAAAACATTTGAGTAGTGGCGAAAAAAAAGAATGCCCCGAATATTCGGTAGCTATTCGGTATTCGACCATACTACCGAATATTCGGTTAGGCCAAATATCAAACTATTCGGTATGCCGAATATCAAGCATGTCCGAATATCAAAATATTCGGTATGCCGAATAATCGGTTTTTCCGAATATCGAAATATTCGGCCAGATCTTTTTAAAAAGCTTAAAAACACTTAAAAGACCTTTTTAAAAAATCTTTTTAAAGACCTTAAAACAACTACTATTTTTAACTGTCAATTAATAAAGATATTTAATAATTAGAAATAGAATTATATTTAAAAGGGAAGTCTTTTACATTTTCTATTTGCTATTTGAAAGGTATCACGTAAGAAAATTAACCAATAATAACGATTTCAGTCCCTTCCTGATAAATAAACAGTATATGACTGAACAATTATTCATCCAATTCCTTCAAAATTTCCCTTTGTTTTTAAAATATTTGTTTTAGAATATAAGAAAATTTTATTCATTTGTAATTTGAGCAAGAGAGAATCCATGAAAGAATTCAGAGATTCATGAATTCAGAGAAGAATCCATGAAACTTAAAATTTTATCAGTTAAGCTTTAAAACTATCCTCTTCTTAAATAGCAATTCAAAGGATAATTTTTTTTATGTAGAATTTACTTGTAAAAAGATCTTGTTTATCAATAGGGAAGTATGTATGTTAAATATTATGTAAAATTGTTTCAAAATTTAGCTTTTTAATGCATACTTTCAAATTCTAAAATTTAAAAGTAATCGGCGTGCCGAACAATCGGTATTCTGCCGAATAGTCACTGTTCGGCAGGCCGAATATTCGGTATTCGGCTTGATAGTCACTATTCGGTATTCGGTTTACCGAATATTCGGCAATCGATATTTAGCTAACATCACTATTCGGTGCGTCCCTAGTGAAAAACTACTACGTCATAAGGGCGGCAAAATAATGTTCGCCTCAGGCGGCAAAATATCTAGCGCCGGCCCTGTTACTGATTTTCGCAATTGTGCCAATATGATTTTTACGGTTTACAAATTTTCATTCAGTTTGATGGGAGTAGACATTTTGCATTCTTAGAACTTCGCCTATATATATACATATATATGTATATTTTTAAGTTTGAATTTATACATATCATTAATTTCGACGAAAACGTAAGTAGCATGTATATTTATAACCTGAAAATTGTATAAAAGTTTGCAGTCAGTATTTATTGACAACATACATTATGCACTGGAAAGCTAACTGTGGAATATGCTGTACCGTAGTGTTATTGGTTATGACTATTCTTGAATGAGAATTATAAGAAAGTACGCCCAGTCCGACAAAACAAGGAACCGTGCGAGCGAAACACCATCCTCTGAACGGGAGTGTATGCACGGCCCATGTTTATTTAGACATACTAGTGTAAGTACCCGTCCTAGGACGGTGAGTAAAAATTGTGTTTTTCACTTAAAATTTGAAAAACTGATAAAAAAAATAATTGACAATATGGAAGCGTTTAGATGGGCAAAGTTCGGCTAGTTTATGTTCTAATAAACACACAGTTAGCTTTTACAATATTTCTGGGTAAACCAGGTTTTCCGGCTAATATACTATAACAAAATTAAGATTTCTTAATAAAAGAAAAATTTAATAAATATGCAATAAAAGTGCGTAATTAAAACAGTCTGCTGCAACTATTGAAATAATACTATTTTTTTAATAACACTTTGAAATTGTATTACTATGTTTACCCCCCCCCTTCCTCCCCCCTCCATTTTTTTATATGTATATTGATTAATAAATAAGTATCGCGGGTTGAACCCCATCCGTCTAATCCCCTAACCTTCTGTCCTCCTGATGCAAAGCTATAAATCAAAAATTATTAATTTTACTTTTCGTATAAATATTAATTTTTTACTTTTAAAATATGGGATATGTTTTTTTTTGTTGTTGTTGTTGTTGTTTTTGTTTCTTAGTTTAAATTTACATACACCTGTACATAGAAAAGGAAAATATATAAGCAATGTGTAATTTAAAAATAAGTTACAAAATGCCCAGGATATTATTTCGGGTAGGGGCGGGGGGGGGGGGGGGGGGCGACTAATCCCCTAAGTTTCTGTCCTCCTGATGCAAAGCTATAAATCAAAAATTATTAATTTTACTTTTCGTATAAATATTAATTTTTTTTTACTTTTAAAATATGGAATGTGTTTTTTTTTTTTTTTAAGTTTAAATTTACATACACCTGTATATAGAAAAGGAAAATATATAAGCAATGTGTAATTTAAAAATAAGTTACAAAATGCCAGGATATTATTTTGGGGTTGGGGGGGGGGGGGGAGGGTGGCGACTAATCCCCTAAGGTTCTGTCCTCCTGATGCAAAGCTAATAACACTTTGAAATTGTATTTTTATCGTTTACCCCCCCCCCCCTTCCTCCCCCCTCCAATTTTTTTTATATGTATATTGATTAATAAATAAGTATCGCGGGTTGAATCCCATCCGTCTAATCCCCTAAGCTTCTGTCCTCCTGATGCAAAGCTATAAATCAAAAATTATTAATTTTACTTTTCGTATAAATATTAATTTTTTACTTTTAAAATATGGGATGTGGTTTTTTTTTTTTTTTTTTTTTTTTTTTGTTTTTGTTTTTGTTTTTTAGTTTAAATTTTCATACCCTGTATATAGAAAAGGAAAATATAAGCAAAGTGTAATTTAAAAATAAGTTACAAAATGCCAGGATATTATTTCGGGTAGGGGGGGGGGGCGACTAATCCCCTAAGCTTCCGTCCTCCTGATGCAAAGCTATAACTCAAAAATTATTAATTTTACTTTTCGTATAAATATTAATTTTTTACTTTTAAAATATGGAATGTGTTTCTGTTTTTTTTTTTTTTTTTTTTTTTTTTTTTTTTTTTTTTTAAGTTTAAATTTACATACACCTGTATATAGAAAAAGAAAATATAAGTAATATGTAATTTAAAAATAAGTTACAAAATGCCAGGATATTATTTCGGGTAGGGGGGGGGGCGACTAATCCCCTAAGCTTCCGTCCTCCTGATGCAAAGCTATAACTCAAAAATTATTAATTTTACTTTTCGTATAAATATTAATTTTTTACTTTTAAAATATGGAATGTGTTTCTGTTTTTTTTTTTTTTTTTTTTTTTTTTTTTTTTTTTTTTTTTTTTTTTTTTAAGTTTAAATTTACATACACCTGTATATAGAAAAAGAAAATATAAGTAATATGTAATTTAAAAGTAAGTTACAAAATGCCAGGATATTATTTCGGGGAGGGGGGGGGGCGACTAATCCCCTAAGCTTCTGTCCTCCTGATGCAAAGCTATAAATCAAAAATTATTAATTTTACTTTTCGTATAAATATTAATTTTTTACTTTTAAAATATGGAATGTGTTTCTGTTTTTTTTTTTTTTTTTTTTTTTTTTAAGTTTAAATTTACATACACCTGTATATAGAAAAAGAAAATATAAGTAATATGTAATTTAAAAATAAGTTACAAAATGCCAGGATATTATTTCGGGAGGGGGGGGGGGCGACTAATCCCCTAAGCTTCTGTCCTCCTGATGCAAAGCTATAAATCAAAAATTATTAATTTTACTTTTCGTATAAATATTAATTTTTTACTTTTAAAATATGGAATATGTTTTTTTTTTTTTTTTTTTTTTTTTTTTTTTTTTTTTTTTGAGTTTAAATTTACATACACCTGTATATAGAAAAAGAAAATATAAGTAATATGTAATTTAAAAATAAGTTACAAAATACCAGGATATTATTTCGGGGAGGGGGGGGGGGGGGACGACTAATCCCCTAAGCTTCTGTCCTCCTGATGCAAAGCTATAAATAAGAAATTATTAATTTTACTTTTCGTATAAATATTAATTTTTTACTTTTAAAATATGGAATATGTTTGATTTTTTTTTTTTTATTTACATACACCTGTATATGGAAAAGGAAAATATAAGTAATGTGTAATTTAAAAATAAGTTACAAAATGATAAGTCTAAAATATTTAAATTGATTACTTTTTTAAAAGAAAGTCAGTTTTATCAATTTTTTGCAGGGAAAAAAAGGGATATTTTTAAAAATACCATATCATTGTTTTCTGTGATTAAAATTCCTTACATGTCTCAAAGAAAATTTAATATGATTGCAACTTAATACTTGAAATAATCTCAGTTAGGAAGAAGTATTTACCACTGCTCAATTATCAGGATTTGTAACCTGGAGAAGTAATAGCGGGATTCTTGTTTCTTTTCAACCAATGGGAGAATGGAACCAACCTTTCACCCTTGAGTCTCTTCCTCGGAGACTGGTAAGATTGATGGATTCGCCCCGCCCTGCGTTACACTGCCTTTTATTATATAGAGATAGGTTGGGTCGTCACTATGGACTCTGCTCCACTCACTCTCGTTTAGAGCCTCTAGAAGTTATCTCTAGTAGCCCTAGTATCTCTAGTAGCATTACTCTCGTTGCTATGAGGGGTCATACGTCACAAGAATCCCAGAAGGACATTTCCCTATCTGCCGTAAGAATAAAATAGGAGTTTCGATTTATTAGAGGGAAAATAATAATAACTATAGTGCAGCTACATTTTTTTTCTTTGAAAATTGTTTTAGTTATTTTTTCCCTCCTGCGTCAATGTAAAGTTTTTAAAAATTATTAATTTTTTTCCATATAGTTTTACAAATTAAGGTCTCTTATTTCTTTACACTCGAAAATAATTTTTTTTTTTTTTATTCAGTTAGAATTGTATAGCAATTAACTGCATAGAGCCATAGAGCAAAGGCAAATTTCGACTCTTGGATTCTTGTGACGTAGCAAGGGGAGATCCCTCCGATTGGAGGAAAACTTACGAGCCGACCTCACGGCCAAACTCGATTCTTCCCTTTTCTTATACGGCCTTCACAATCACGCCTTAGTTTCGGAATCGTTAAAGACTACAGTCGTCGCTAGATGGCGTGAATACCTACTGTAAATAATTCTTATTAAATGTTACTTTTATATACAAAAAAACGAAAAACGTCGCTGCATTTGCGTTATAAAAGGTATAGATATACGTATATTTTGCCTCGGCGTTTTTTATTCTACAAACAGAGAAACTCAAAGATTTGGAGATAAAATAAATAAATACAATGCTTTAAGCATAAGCAATTAAAAATATATCAAATAACACGCTACTATAACATAGAAAACAGATTATAAGTAAATTTCTGCATTTAAGTACATTTAAATTCTTGAATGCTTGAAACATTGAGAATTCTGACCGTAACACCGTAAAATATACAATAAATTAAAAAAAAATAATAATATTTACTAGTTTAGTTTCAAAATATTAAGAAAATTAACAAAACTTTTTCAAAAAACCAAACTCATCTTAAATCAGGATAACTTTTTAAACCATTTAATTATTTTTGAACCAGGCTTCGGATGGAAAATATAGGTGCATAAAGTTGATTGCGCACAGCTTTGGATAATTCACAGTTCGGTTTTCCATTGAATTGTGGAAGTGTCGATATTCCACGTTAATCGCCGTGGCAGGATGTAAGATTACGTATAGGGGAAAGTAGGATAATGACGCTCACTTAAGGGAAAACATGAAAAGCTAGTCAAATTTACACAAAAATCAATATTTTATTAATGAAGTATAACTCCAAAGCATAATAAGCAGTTTGCAATCAACTAATTTGCATAAAAGTTGTAGGAATTTTTTTTATCGTTTTATTTAATTAACAATTGATTAAGCGGTAATGCCCGATATGGTAGGGTAATTGCTCTCAAAATTACAGTACAACATTTAAGTTGGCGTTATTTATAGTTGGCGTAACAAAGCACTACAAAAATAAATAAAAGCACGGACGTACAGCTAAATGTACATATTTTGTAGAAATAATGAGTAAATTAACATTTGAAAATAAGAGTGTACACTTACCTTAAAGTTAGATGTTGTAGAAGTTTTAAGGATGAACCGGATATTGATTTTCCCGGATATCGGATACCGGATATCCGAAGCTCCTTTGGCTGCCGGATTCAGATATCTGGCCGGATATCCGGCACTAGAGATATGTCTTTAGTTATATGGTGAATGTTTATTTATTTCTTTATATAATGCCATCTCAGAACAATAAATTACAAAGATGTTTCATACATCATTAAAACATTTTAAATGTGTTCAAATATAATTTACAAAAACTACATCTCTTTGAATATCAGTGCTTAAATTTCAAATTTTCCTAGGAGGGGAATTTCCCTCCCAACATTTTAAATGCAGGGTAGTTGAACTGTTTGAAAAGAAAAAGAAATATCTTTAAACGCCGCTCTTTTTTACGTGCCACTTAAAGAATTACATTTATATAGACATGACAAAATATCATTGAAACAGTTAAAATCAACAACTCAAGATAATTATCCAAAATATTTATTTTTATTGAAACAAAGGAACAGATTCAAGCTTTATATATTATATACCAATGTTATGGGCAATTTCTTAAAAAAAATTTTTGGAAAACTTTGCAAAATCTGATGTGCATTCATTTTTAACTTACTTGCATGAATAATGCATATCGGTGATTGTATTGTCAATATCCTTTGATGATTGTATGTCACTTCTGAACAAAATTGTTTTATTATACTATCCTTAAAGGAATTTTGGTCAAGAAACTGTAATGCCTGGTATTTTCGTTAATTGAACTATGTTCTATACATTAAAATTTAAAATCCATATCCAAAGTTTGAAAAGGAAATAGTCAATTGGTTTCTTCTATTATACGAGAAATGGTTGATTTCAAAAAGTCATGTCCTAACTTCTGTGAATTTTAAGTATCAACTAGATTTTTTTTTTAAGTTCACCAAAAGTTTCTTTCTTCATGTGCACCACAAGATCTAATCTCATTTTGTTTTGTTCTGACTCTAGACTCAAGGCCAATTTGGTTGAGCTCAGTCTCCAGTGGCCTTTAGTGCCCTTTTAGTTATTTCGTATTTCGGGCACAGGGAAAAAACATAGCAAAATACGTAAATCGGTTGTAGAAAAAATATCGCTGATTTCGACAATCATGGCAAAAATAAATCAAATTTGTCGACCGGTCGCAAGAAAAAAAAACTGAAGTTCGTGAGAAATCGGCAACAGGAAAATATCACGAAATTCTTCAACTGATCGCGGGAAAATATCGTGAAATTTGCCAGTCTGTCACGAGCAAATATCGTAAAATTCCTTAAAGTCGGTTGCTGAGTAAAAACGCGAAATTTTTCATCGGACGCAGAAAAATAATCATTAATTTCATCAGTATGTCGCAAGAACAAACAGGGAAATTTGCCAATCGGTCGCAGAATAAAATGGCTGAGTTTGTCAATTGGTCGCAAGAAAAAATCTATGAAATTCTCTGATCGGTCTCCAGAAAAAATCGCGAAATTTGTCAGTGGGTCGCGGAGAAAAATCGCAAAATTTTTCAGTCAGCCGCAGAAAAACAATCATGAATTTTTTCAATCTGTCGTAAGAAGAAACTGTGAAATCTGCCAATCGATAGCGGAAAATATCACGAAATTTATCAGCCGATCCCGAGACTTGATCGTCGTTTTACAAAGAAAATTTTTTCGGAAAATCATTTTTTGAAAACAGGAACCTCCCGCCCACAATATTCTTTAGGGCACAAATGCTGCCATCCCGTCTCGAAATTCAAGCTCTGCATATATGCATATTAATATCGTTGTATGAAAAATGTTGTTTCAACATTAAAATATTCTGTTTATTAGTACAATGAAATGCTGATAATTGCTATTGTATTTGGATATTCATTGGATTGAGTATATGGATAATTGCTAATAATTAATTAATATGTACATTGAAATGCTGATAATTTGTACAACCAATTTTAACCAATTAATATGCCTATAATTGTATAACATTTTCACAAAGAAATGTACACACTTTCTTTTTAACTTAAATATAAAATACTTAGTTGATTCCCTTTTTCTGTTTTAATTATTTAATACTGTTTTAGTTTAAGTCACGTTTAGTTTTATTTTAACAGAAATTAGTTTGATATTTATAAGTACAAAGACAATTACTTTTAATTTTAAACATTTATAATGAAGTTACAAAAATAACTAGTAGTTGGATGTGCCAATCCCAAAACTTTTCTCTAACTTATACATCTTAATATTTCAAAAGGTAGTAATACAAATAACAGTACTTCAATATTATTAGTTCAATATTATACCAACTTTGATTTTCATCTAAAATTTCTGCTCCAGTCAATTAATCGGAATAAGAACAATTTAATCTTTATCATGATATTTATTAAAATCAATAATTTTTTCGTTATTCTGCTGTACATCAGCTGTTTGTGAATAGCGATCTTAGCAGGATGCGAAGTTCCCGTCGCTTCATGGGCTGCCAATATACTGTACAAAATAACTACGGAAAATAGAAAAAAATTTACAAAAACCGCTGTAACAGTGCCACCTTCTGGTGGAATATTTCCAAATTCAAGGAGAAACTTCTGGCCATAGCCAAAAATATATACAAAAATTGGTTCAATTCTATGCATAACTTCATACACTTTTCGATGGCACAAGAATTGCTATTACAGCGTCCCCTTCTGGCGGAATATTTCCAAATTAAAAGAGAACCTGCTGGACATAGTCAAAAACATATACAGAAAATTTGGTTCAATTACATGGATACCTTCATACACTTTTCGATGGTAGAATAATGAAAGTGGCACAAAAATTGCAATTAAGGCGCCCCCTCCTGTCAGAATGTTTCCATATTGAAGAAAAACCTGCTGGCTGCAGCCAAAAACATACACAAAAAATTTGGTTCAATTCTATGCATAACTTCATACACTTTTCGATGGTACAATAATGAGAAGGCACAAAAATCGCGATTACAGCACCACCTTCCAGTGGAATGTTTCCATATTGAAGGAGGATCTGCTGAGCTAAAAACATAAAAATTGGTTCAATTCTATGCATAACTTCATACACTTTTTGATGGTACGATGGCGACACATGGACAGACAGACATTTTGTATAAACATGTTTTTTTGGGATCTCTGACCCCTAAAACGTGTAAAACCGTCGAACACCGTAAGTCGAAGAAAATTTCGATTACAATAATTTCTTCTTTTGAAGATATAAGAAAGTAAAAATAGGTCTGTTGAGTAGTTTAACTTCAAAGAAAGAAAGAAAATTAATAAAGTCATAATTTAATAAACAACTTCGAATTTGTTTTACAATCTGAAAGTAAAGGTACAATTTTCTAAAAGATGTAAACGTAAATTCTTAAATTTATTATAAATTCAAATATCAATATTAAGAAAGCTAGCAATTCTTTAAACTTTTTTTCCTTTTACTCATGAATAGGGAACTTGCTATATTTTTGATATTTTGCATTATAAATAAAAGTTGTTCGGCACTGTTTGGGGTCAAACGATTTCTGTTATCCTTATATATTCGCTTTGCTGCACTCTGCCGGATATCCGGCGGAGAAGTCCGATATCTGATAATTGTGATTCGGATATCCGATGGGGTTTCGGATATTGAAAAAGCAGCCGGATATTCCGGATATCCGTTGCATCCCTAAAGGTTTTATTATAAAACAACTTCAAACTAATAACGTGAGGACACAAAAATACTTTCCTCCCGACGGTCACTATATCCGCACTGGGGACTTACGATGAAGTTCGCTAGGTGCCGGTACCGATCACACGTTTTCAATTCTATTCTATTTAGAGATATTTGGGTGAGTGGGATTCCCCGCTGAACGTCATTACCCTACTTTCCCCTAATTGCATCATCATTTGAGCTTTGTGGTACAAGTGTCAATGCCTTCGCTATTGCAGTGAGTGTTGCATACTTTTATGCTGCGTGCCGGCTGCTTAACTTATTATTTTGTTGCGGAGGTTTTAATGAATTGGAAGATATGAATACGGTTCGAACTGAATAGTATCGTTTTTTTTTAGGAAGCAGTGTTGTTGGGGATAGCGATCATGTAGAAGGACGCTTTCAACTATTCTGAAAATGAATGGACCTAATTTATCACTGCTTTTCAACAATTTCCACTGCAAGATCCTGTCTACAAAAATAAATCATAAATTGAATTCCTAACAGAAGTGGACAATTATCTGTGTGAAAGACTGACCCAGCCTAGCTATACGGAGAACCCAGGACTTCAAACTGAGGTAAAAACTGCTTTGGATGAATCATTTATCTTGTTTAATGGTGAGCCATTTGACCCCATTAAATTTTCTAGTTTAAGACTGTTTAAATATTACATATTTAAGCAAAATTTTGATTTAACTGAAATGTTATCTAAACTTAAAATCCTCCCGATGTCGAACTCAGATGGGTCCGACTTTGATATAGTCAAAAATCCCCGTAAGAGGAAAATTCTTCCGGATTCAGCCATCCCGATTCAAAATAAATTCTTCTTAAAGACAATGATACCGGTTCATCTATGGACCATGATTCCACCAGGCTGAAAGTGTCAATGACAGTAGCTCAGGGGTTGCTGGCGAAATCTCCGCCCAACTTAAAAACAAAGTTCATCCATTCCTAATCGAAATTAATGGCAAATGGTATGACCTTGCAAATACGCTTAAAAAACTCAATAAAGAAAACTCCCTCATCAAAATGGATGGCGAACATCTCAAAGTCCACTGTAAAAATGATGAAGATTTTCATAAAACCCAAGCATACCTTGACAATCATACCATTGCCTATACGACTCTCTCACCTAATGAATTAAAACCCGTAAAGTATGTGCTTGCAGAATTCATCCGTATACTGACCCAGAACTGATAATAAACGCTCTAAAAGAGCATGATTTCCTTGCAAACTAAGCTTCCATGCTCAAAAGCAGAAGAACCAGTAAACCAAAGCCCATTTACCTTATCAATATCCTCCCCACAGCAAAATTTGAGGAAATATATCAGATTCAAGAATTATGCTATGTAAAAGTCACAATAGAAAGATTTAAAGGCACTAACGTCGTAAAACAGTGCTATCGCTGTCAGGGCTTTGGTCATACCAGCAAAATGCGTAGATTTAAGCCCAAATACCTTAACATTAAAAACACCGGAAATTTTTCTCAAGTTTTATAAAAATATTTTACACCGGAATTTTTATTTTGTTTAACATATTTATTTAACATTTTCTTCCGTCCTTTAAACTTATTTTACAAAGGAATTTCTGGTACATACCGATATATATTCATATGGTATGGGTCAAAATGACCCCACACGATCTTTTTAGTGTTAAATGTGCCAAAGAGCACTTATCAAAAGACTGTCCTGAGGGGGGTAAAATAGTTCCACGTGTGTTAATTGTTCTGGCTCACATATTGCTACCTACAGAGGTTACCCAAAATTACCCCACACCCAATTTCAAAGGAAAAACCTACCACCCAACAATGTAAAAATGATAAGTCAAAAAAAGATATAACCATAATGATCAAATTATGAGCAACTACAACTACGTTAAAAAGCCTAATACTACTTCCATCACCGCTAATGTCCGCACCTCACTCCCAAAATTGCAGATGCTTCTGAAACCCCTAGCACTTCTAATAAACCTACTGTAAGTGTCCGGCAAGACAAAAATTACTCTAATAATATTCCTATAAGTACTCTCAGTACTAGTTATACCAACGATTTCAAAGAATTTTTTTCCACTTTCCAAAAAATTAAGAAAATTCTAAAATTCAACAATATGATCAAATGTTTTAAAAATGTTGCAAATCTTACTAAAAATGCAACGACCCTATGCAAAAAAATGTTTATTATTATAAACGAATTCGACAGTCTGGCCTCGGAACTTAATCTTTCTGATAATGAGTAATTTCCCCTCTTTTTCCTCTCTCATGGTTCTCTCTTACAACTGCAATTCTCTCCGTACTAAGATTAGACTTTTTATCTCTAAACATCCTAAAAATCTCCTTTCTCTACTCTCTAAATATCTCTTAACCCCTTAATTCTCGCTCTCGTGATATTCACGGGTTGTGACTTTTATTCGCTTTATTCCTTCTTGTTTGATTCCCACCAGTTTTATAAATTAGAGTAATTCGCTTTATTATGGTATCATTATACCTGTCATTAAAAAAAGATAAATATTTCTTTTTCAGAAAAGTGGTGCCAATAAACAATTTGAATTTGTAAACCGTAATTTAATGCGACCGTTAAGGAGACTGGGAAAACAAAATTCAACCAAAAAATCGATTTTTTATTTTTTCATATGATTAAATAGTTTAAACTTTTATTTTTCCAAACATGTGTCACACATATTTATGTATATAAAATTACGTGTTGAAATTATTTATTCTTTCTAAGAGTACTTCACAGCTTAATGGCCATTTAAATCTTTAATTGACTTTTTCTCAAAACTTGGATTTTTCCTATTTATGTTCCTTTTTTTCAATATCTATTAAACTTAAGAACTAAGATTTTTTTTAAATACTTATATTATGTTACATTGTGTACTTTAAAACAGGGATTTAATGATTTGTTGAGAATTATTTATTTTAGGCAGTGAAATCTTACCAAAAATGCTAATTTAAAAATGACTTTCAATAAATAATTAATTTTTTGTTTCACTTAGAAAGAAAATGGTCTGTTAACATACGTAAATCATGTTATTCTAACTACTACTCTAAAAAATCTAGACGTCTATCTTTCACCATTTCTGAGAAAAAGGTACATAAAGTAGGTGAATTTAACATGGCGGAGATAAGGCTTTCCCGGCCCCCTTAAGGGGTTAATGCCCCCACCTTCAGAAAAGGTATTACCGACCTCTCTTCTAAATTTTATGAAAACCTGTACAACCTCCCCAGCGAAATTGTAGCTGAGCTACCGATTATGATGCTTATGAGCCGGATCCCCGCAAAAGACTCATATGGGCGTTGAGTGACCATGAATTCCTCACCCTTGTCTATCTTTCTATTATTTCACTACGTTTAGATATTTTCTATCACTTTATATTTATACAAAATAAATAAATAAACTAGTCGGAAGTGGCAATCCCAAAACTTCCCTCTATCTCATACATGTTAACCCTTTGCACTCCGCGTCATTTTGACTGTGGGCTACCAGCAACTCCGCGTCATTACACAAAAATTTTATTTGGTCGGCACCACTTTTTAAAAAGAAATTTCCTTCAAGTACACAATTTCAAAAATGCTTTGATTAAATAAGGCAAATTTTGTTTTCCTTTATTACTGGTGCCAAAAGCGAATTTTTCAAGAAAGATGATGTCGCCGCAGCGGCGACAACATAGTTTTTCTCTTACTGTACCATGTCACCGCAGCGGCGACAACGGAGTACAAAGTGTTAATATTTACTGAAAAATGCAGCCGGTTAGATGATTTACACCAAAATCTAATCAGCAACAGCTTATGTCAATTTCTAACTGAATCTGAAGTGTCGTGAAAATCGGTGCATTAGTTTTTGAGCAGAGCTATGGCGGAAATCGTAAAAAATTCTGCATAGCAGCGCCATCTGTTGGGCGATATATACCAAAACCTAATAAGTAACAACTTAAGCCAAACTGATAGCTGAATCTGAAGTTTGATTAAAATCCGTGCATCTCTTCTTGAGATAAAACTATTGCGGGAATCAGGAAAAATGCAGCTTAGCAGCGCCACCTGTTGGGCGATTTACATCAAAACGTATTCAGTGCCAACTCATATCAAGGACTAATGAGATTGAAGTTTGATGAAAATCCATGCATTAGTTCTTGAGATAGAGTGATTGCGAAAATCAGAAAAAATGATGTATAGCAGCGCCACCTGCTGATCGATTTACTTCAAAACATAGTAAACATAACTCATATCAAGTACTAACTGAATCTGAAGTTTCATGAAAATCCGTACATTAGTTCTCGAGATAGAGCCATTGTAGAAATAGTAAAAAATGCAGCATAGCAGCGCCACCTGCTGAGCGATTTCCACCAAAAACTAATCAGCATCAATTTATATCAGGAACTAACTGAATATAAATTTTTATTAAATTCTGTGCATTAGTTCTTGAGATAGAGCGCCCACAAAATTTGTGTCACATACTGCTATGCTGTATTCTTCAGAATTTCCACTATAGGTATATCTCAAGAACTAATGCACGAATTTTCATCAAACTCTGTTACTCCTTGACATGAATTGACATTTTATACAGTTTGGTGTAAATCGCTCAATAGGTGGCGCTGCTATGCTGTTTTTTGTGATTTCCGCAATAGCTATATCTCAAGAACTAATGTTTGGATTTCCAACGAACTTCAGATCCATGTATACCTGCATATCAATTATTGCTGTTTATGTATTGGTGTAAAAAACTCAACAGGTGGCGCTTCTATGCTATATTTTTCAGAATTTCCGCTATAGCTCTATCTCAAGAACTAAAGCACGAATTTTTATCAAACTTCAAATTCAGATTTACTTTGATATGAATTGGTGCTAAATTGATGTAATTTCTTGTACTATTTAAATGATTTAATTGATTTGATTTATATAGAAGAAAGTTTTGTGATGGCAACAACTTACTAGTTTCATTTATATTCTTTAAACTTTAACCATTCTCATATTTAAATTTTTAACTTCACTCATATTTAAATACATGATATAATTATTTCTCTTTATTATTATATCTCTCAAGACATTCATCCATAGATTGGATTTTAAGTTCATGGCAACTCGGAAGCCCCTCAAAGTGTACAACTGTTTAGCACTGTTTAGCTTTGGATAATTGTAAACATTAGAGGTACTGAAGATGAAGTGTACAGGGAAATAGAAAAATAATAATAATTATAGATTTTTATCATTTTTAGAAAAAAAGTAAAAAACAAGGGAAATTGTAAAATCAAATATTTGAATTTTAGGCAGTCATAGTATAAAAAATATAATAATTTTTTTTTTACACAATATTAAGAGAATAAGTAAATTCGCCAGTATCCGGCAATCAACTCGTAACGAAATACTTTTTTCAGAACATTGATTACTTTTGCACGATTCTTAATTAATTAAAAAATATAGATATACAGTGGCGGTCAAAAGTTTCCGGCCAGTCAGTTTCTTTGATTTGTTTGACAAAACGTTTCATCGAAGAAGAAGCACAATTGCTCCAAAAGTTAGGAATAAGCAAATTACGTCTGACCACGTGATCATTTTGATTGGATACTGAAAATACTTGATGCAAAGGGGAATATTCGAAATTCGTGTGTGCAAAAGTATCCGGCAATTCGTCATCTGTTAGTTTTTGCTATCAGTAAAATTTTTTTTTTTTTTTTTTTTTTTTTTTTTTTGCCTTGTTTGTTAATTAATCAACGTGAATAACGTATTTGAAATTCAAAAATGAAAAGTTGGGCAATTTATTGTTCCTAAACGAGTGATTTGTTTGTCGCTAAAGGCACAATCCTCTCGCGAGATTGCGGCAAAGTTGTTGATCGGAAATTTTGTTGTGAACGATATTAAAAAATATATAAAGATGGTCATGGCCTTCGGAACTTGCCACGGTCCGGAGGACCCCGAAAAACGACTATTCTTGTCGACAGAATTATCAGGAGAAAAGCAGTTGATGACCCGCATAAAAATGCCGCTGCAATTCCCCGAGACTTACGGTGTTAAACTGTTACTGAAATAAGTCTGTGTCAAGACGTTTATGTGTCGTAGGACTTTATGAAATAGTCGGTGTTAAAAAACCTTTCATAAGTAAAAAAAAATCAGAAGGCCCAACTGGCGTTTGCCAAGAATACAAAGACTGGTCAAGTGAACTTGAAAACGCGTGTGGAATTATAAATATTCCAATTCAGCAGCATTTTCCCAAAAAATTGCAAAAACCGTGGAAAAAACTTAACATTGACAACCGTTTATTGAATCGATGCCACGTATCTGCTCCGCAGTACTCATTGCTAAATGTATGAATACAAATTACTAATAGTAAATGTTGTTGATCACTGTTATTTTCTGTTATAACACCATTTTTTTTCCAAACTTGCCAAGGTGGCCGGAAACTTTTGAGAACATGCGTGTTCTTTTGCAATTAATTTTGTCAATTAAATTTATTAATATTTATTTTTTATTCCATAAATAAGTTCTTAACTGTTATGTCAATAAAGTGTATAAGTATCACTTTGAGATACTTCTTCATATGGGTATACTACAAATTAACCAAAAATTTTATTCTGGCCGGAAACTTTTGACCGCCACTGTAAGTACATTGCAAACAATTTTCAATAAATTTGGCCATTATATGTGTTGATCTAAAATATTCAAGATTGTAGAAAAATAACAAAATTACATATAAAAATTAAATATTCTAATTCTGGACACTCATACCTAAGAAAACACAAGCGTACAAGGCATTCTTCATTAGACACAGTGAGTAAAAGTAGCGGGTGTGGACAGCTTAATGAAACAATGTTAAAGAAGCGCCTGCGTTATAGAAGAAGGGAGAAGGAAATCTCGTAGGGATTTTCTAAACCTGGTTCGAAGCACAGGAAAAAATAAGCTTTTGCATTACTACTGGCGACACCTATCCAAAATATTTGATAATAATGTTAAAAAAGAAATCTTTTGATAATAATCTTTCCAACATTGTAGAAAGAAGTTTATAAATAAGTAAACAAATATCTACAACTTTTACTGTTAAAATTTAAAAGCAAATTCATCTTTTATGTCATAATAATGTTATTTAATATTTAACTCATTACATATAAATGAATTGACAAGGATATGTATGTGGCGTTTTAACAGCTTTAAGGCTATAGCAAATTAGTCACCAAGGGATGTAATAAAATTATTATTTCTTATCTTAAGTTAAATCTTTTAACTTCGCTATCAGTCAAGGCTTTAGGAAACAATAAATATGATTTAACCAATATATACGTCTACAATTAAAATATACATAATTTTAAACTTGTTCCTTAAGTATAATTATGTATATGTAACGTATTATTATATATAGTACATCAGCGTGGCTTTTTTTTTTTTTTTTTTTTTTTTTTTTTTTTTTTTTTTTTTGTATATAAGGTTTAAAAGCTATAACAATTTGTTTTCTCTATATTCTTAATTTAAAATGTTTCTTTATTTTATTTTTAAAGCCGATTAAATTAGCGTGCATTTAGAGTCTGCGGTGTCTGGACGGGGGTTGGCGAGCGTAGCTCGTAGGTGGCCGAGCCCCCTAGTTTAAAAAAAAAATCCCAATTGAGAGGGCACAGTTTTTTTTTAAATTATTATTACATTGAACTAAACATATTTTAATTTTATGATTATTTCAGTTCCTATTTTATAGAAAATGTATAATAAGAGCATCTCATAATATTTTTAACATTAGAATATTCAGAATTATAATGCATTCTCTTCAAGTATTAACATCTTAATTTATAATAATAACAGTAATAGTAAAGTAGCTGATGGGGACAGCTTAATGCAGCAATGTTAAAAAAGCGGGTTCATAATAGAAGAAGGGAGAAGGAAATCTCGTAGGGATTTCTTCAAACCTTGTTCGAAGCAGAGGGAAAATACTAATAATCTTTTGCATTTTTACTGGCGCCACCTACCAAAAATATTTGAAAATAATATTAAAAACAAAATCTTTAGAACATAATATTTCCAACATTCTAGTAAGAAATGTTTAAATAAGTAAACAAATATCTACAACTTTTACGTTTAAAATTTAAAAGCAGTCCATCTTTTATGTCCTAATAATGTTATTTAGTAATTAACTCATTTCATATAAATAAATTGATAGGGATGTGTATGTGGCGTTCTAACAGCTTTAAGAAAATTAGTTTCCAAGCGATACAATAAAATTATTATTTCTTATATTAAGCTAAATCTTTTGGCTTCACTGTCAGTCAAGTCTTTGAAAAACAGTAAATATGATTTAAGTAACATACGCTTCAATAATTAAAGTATACATAATTTAATACTTGTTCCCTAAGTATAATTGTGTATATGAAACTATTATTATATATAATACGTCAATGTGGCTAATTTTTTTTCTTACTTTTGAAAGATTTAAAAGCCATTACTATTTGTTTTCTCTTTGTTCCTAATTTAACATGTTTCTTTATTTAAAAAAAAAAAAAAAAAATCCCAATTGAGAGTGCACAGTTCATTTTTTTTTTTTTTTTTTTTTTTTTTTTTTTTTAATTATTACGTTGAACTAAACATATTTTAATTTTATGATTCTTTCAGTTCCTATTTTATAGCAAATGTATAATGAGAGCATCTCATAAACTTTTTAACATTAGAATATTAATCATTATAATGCATTCTCTTCAAGTATTAACATCTTAAATTATAATAAAAATATGAGAAAAATAAAATATAAACGCACAATAAAATATAAAACACATGGATAATTAAAGTACCAAGTACAGACGAACATCAACACAATCAAAACAACGTGACAAAGCCGGCTAGAGATTTTTGGATTTTTCCCCCATATCGTTATGCAGTCGAAGTTTTAACATTGTTGCACTAAGCTGCTCTTATCTGCTACTTAATAGTAATAAAAGTAGGAGAAAAATGAAATATAAACGCACAATCTCCGGAACGAAACTGTGATTTCCCGAAGACAAAGGAATTCGACTTTTTGTTACGGCCGTGAGATATCGAGTTTGGCCGTTCTATCACTGAATAAATTATCGGCAGCTATTTTCAGCAGCCGATTTGCAAGAGTATTTAAAATAAGTTTGCATTCACTAAATGAAAATGCATTAAATATTCATTTCAAAATTTACAAGTAATATTTTATGGTGTGAGTATTAAAATTAAAATATAGTTGTTGTATATTCCTAATATATTCAAGTGTATTAAATAGCGGTCCCTATTACACCTTTATACGGGATGGAAATTTTGGATACGTACGATGTGAAACAGTATATACGGAACTTAACCCCAGCGGACGGTATTCGTTAAATGCAAGATAGAAAAAGAAAAAAAGGGAAATCGTGTTTGGCCGTGGTGTATGGAAAGGAGGGGAGGGGAGATTGGAAATTCATCATTCAACATGAAATACTTCTAAACAACGACGCAATCAATACAGATCTCTATGTTAAAAATAAGTGTCCGCTCAACGCAAAAACACCTTTTGAAAGGAAGTCATATATAACAACATAAAAAGAATTATTGATGAACTTGTATATTTAGTTTGATTAAAAATAAATTTTAATTACATTTCATAAAAGAGGAAATACTTATTTTTTCATTTATGTAACATCATTTTTTAATGGCATAATGGAAATAAATATAGTAATAACCATGTAGTAAAAAAGAAACTAATGATTTATTCCATATCTCAATAGATTGTTTAACATATTTTAAAATATCTTTACAAAATATGAAAAAAAATTATTCGGTTGTAAGAAAAATATTTCCTGCATTAAAACCTCTTCGTACGAAAAAAGTATTTTTGACAATCAATTTTTTAACCATATTCTTCCTTTTCATTCAATTATCATCAAAATTCAAAACCTATAAAACATTCATTTAAATCAAATATCTATCATAAATATTATGGTACAAGGTTATATTGTAATGAATCAAGTTTTAAATCCATGATTCTGAAACAACGAAAAACATAGATTTATGTACATTGCAAACAATTTTCAATAAATTTGGCCATTATATGTGTTGATCTGAAATATTCAAGCATGTAGAAAAATAACAAAATTACATATAAAATTAAATATTCTAACTCAGGGTACTCATGGTTATAAAACTATATGATACAATTAAAAGGATATGTCTATGTTTCATAATATCAACAAAATAAGCAAGCCTTTTTGCGAATAACCGTCAATTAACTCATATCGATTTTTTCCCCTTCAAAACATGGATATTTACATGATTCTTATTATTAAAAATATATATATGTCTGTACATTGCAACTAATTTTCAATATATAAGACCGATATATGTGTTGATTTGAAATATTCAAGCATACAGATAAATAACAAAATTACATATAAAATTAAATATTCTAATTCTGGACAGTCATGGTATAAAAGTATACGATTAAAATAAAAAAATATTTACATGTTTCATAATATAAAAAAATAAGCAAGTCTTTTCGCCAATATCGTCCTATCAACTCATATCGATTTTTTTTTTCAAAAACATGGATATTTACATAATTCTTAATTATTTAGAAAAAATATATATCAGTACCATTGCGAATGATTTTCAATAAATTTAACCTTCATGTGGGATAATCTTAATTATACAAGCATACAGAAAAATTAGATAATCACATATAAAATTAAATATTCTAATTCTGGACAGTCATCTTATAAAAGTATACGATAAAACTAAAAATATATTTACATAATTCATAATATATGTATATATATATATATATATATTATTATTACATATATATATGTATATATATATATATATGACGACCTCAAGTAAGATGGAGTGATGAAATCAGAAAAGTAGCCGGTGTGAATGACTAAAGCACTAGACAGGAAAAATTGGAAAAATCTGGGGGAGACCTACATCCAGCAGTGGATTGAAAACGGTTGATGATGATGATGATGATGATGATGATGATATATAAATATAAATATATATATATAAGCAAGTCTTTCTCCAGTATCCGGCAATCAAATCATATCGATTTGTTTTCTTTTCTTAAAAAGAAAAAAAAATACATGGATATTTACACGATTCTTAATGGATATTTACACGATTCTTAATTTAGAAAAATATAATAGATATGTGTACATTGTGAACAATTTTTTGTAAATTTAAATATTGCAGGTATTGATCATGAAAGACGAGGGAAAAAAGCTAATAATATATATTTCATAATAGTTTAACTGAATCCATTAGGTTTTAAAAATCTGTGTTAACTTAACTGTAAAAATAATCTTAAACTTATCGTGCTTTTGGATACCATGTGCAGGAGCATTTTTGGATAAAAAATGGGATTTTATTAGGTATGTTGTGTAATATTACTATTTATCCTTGCTATAAATTAAATATTTAAAAGGTTGTATTGCTTTATCCATTTTATAGCATTTAATATTGGTCTGTTTTCATCTTGAAACTATTCTCTTGCTCATTTTAGTCATTTGAGTACAGGAGAGAAAAAAATTTCAGCTTATAGCTTTTTTTCTCACAGAAAACGACTATTTTGCTTATATAATTTAATTCTGTACTCTTGATAACGTAATTCAATATATAAGCTTTTCAATTATTTTTATCGGTATCCATATTCTTCTTTTTTTCTTCCATATTAATTCTTGTAAAATAGTACATGGGACTTTATTTTATACATGGCAGCTTGTATATTATGTTTTTGGTGTCCATGTTGGGTGTGTTGAGGAAACTGTATTATTGTCATTTCATGCATACTACACAATTTTTGAGGGTGGTCGGTAATGTTTCTTTAATGGTTATATATATATAGCTAATAATGTAATTATTTTCTATTTATATTATATTAATTGTATTTATCACGGTATTTCAAAATAAATTAACTGAATCCATTAGGGTTTAAAATCTGCGTTAACTTAACTGTAAAAATAACCTTAAACTTGTTGTGCTTTTGATACCATGTGCAGGAGTATATTTGGATAAAAACTGGGATTTTATTAGGTATGTTGTGTAATATTACTATTTTTCCTTGCTATAAATTATATATTTAAAAGGTTGTATTGCTTTTTCCATTTCATGGCATTTCACATTATTCTGTTTTCATCTTTAAACTATTCTCTTGGTCATTTCAGTCGTTAGAGAACAGGGGGGAAATTTTTCAGCTTTCAGCTTTTTTTCTCGCAGAAAACGACTACTTATCTTATATAATTGAATTCTGTACTCTTGATAACGTAATTTAATATATAAGCTTTTCAATTATTTTTATCGGTATCCATATTCTTTTTTTCTTCCATATTAATTCTTGTAATATAGTACAATGGTCTTTATTTTATACATAGCAGCTTGTATATTATGTTTTTGGTATCCATATTAAGTGTGTTGGGGGAAACTGTATTATTGTCATTTCATTCATACTATCACAATTTTTGAGGGTGTTCGGTAATGTTTAATTAATGGTTTTATATTAGCATTCAAATTATTATGCTGCATTTGCGCATGTAATTATGAATGTAAGCTATTTTTGATGTTTTTAATTATGATATCTTATCATTTTGAATACAACAATTCATTTTGAATTATTATTCCTTATTAATATTGATATCTTATATATATTTTTTAAGTATATACCATGGTAGCTAAATGTTTTTAGCAATCTTTTAAATATTATACACTTAGATCTCTGCTGCAATAGCGCATAATCTTTGTGTATTATCTATATGATTTCTACTCTGTAGTTATCTGATACCTCTCTAAGGAAATTCCATTAAAATTTTCATTCTTATCATCGCAAAGATTCATTTAATGATTTTTACCAATCTAGTTATGTATGTTATATGTATTTTCTTGATGATATTGTATGAATTTGTCCTATACTATATATTCAATTGTTTAAATATATATATATATGTAACGAATTAGCCGCTACTCCAGTTATGGATCTTCTGTCGTGGCGTCGGTCAGTGCCCGACCGATGGGGGAAGGGGCGCGAACCGCGGACGCGTGCGTGCCGATTTCTGAGCGAACCCTCGGAACTTCTAACATATTTAGGTAGTCACAGGCCGTGAGTGGTATCCGGGAAATCGAAGTCAGATTAAGATGGTAGTTGTTCCAATAAAGACACAGTTTATCAGGGGACCTGATTTATTGTTCTTTTGTTACATCCTTTTGAGAAATCAGGCCCCTTTTGGCTTGAGAGCTGCTAATTTACTTTATGGACATCTGGCTTGGGAATTATGTGTACCGCAAAGCGATACTTAAGAGAGCCGAGTGTCGTGGAGTTAGTGCATTCTTTTGATGGTAAAAAGCTCTGTCTGGGGACCCGTGCATCGGTATAAATATGCTGTATTTCGCATTATTCCTGCTAGGAGCCGTTGAAGTCAAAGGAGGCGTCTTTAAACTTTAATTGGTCGTTAGCTGAATGATTGATTGCCCGGGATAAAGGCTGTGGTTTGCGTTGGCCGATCGAATGCAGCAAGACTTACAAATTGCACTTATTCAGCAAAAGTATTCTTATGAGATGTGCCAAAACGATCTCTGAAAGTTATAAGCTGCGATGCTGAAAAACCAACTTACCAGGGGCAAAGGCGTTCCATCAACTGAGACACAATTACAAAAGCATTTTAAAAGTTTTAATTTTAACTTCTAAATTTAAATTTTAAAAAGGGACAAAAAAGGGGATTTTAAAAAGGGGCTTAGCTTTTATCGTTTCATATATATATATATATATATATATATATATATATATATATATATATATATATATATTATAATTTTATTCTGTATAGCTATTCTTTATTTATATATCAGTATTGGGTAGCAATAAAAATTTCTAATAACAGTTTTAATGATCATATGCTTTAGTCATCTATATTTATAATACCGTGTTCTGAGAAGTCAATTGGGATAGCGTTATGGTCGTCATTGTATGGTTATTGTCGTTCTTGGTTCTGGATTTTAGACGCGGTTATGAATGACTTTTTTGTACTAAAAAGTCCCTTGGTTTCTTGCTTTTGTAGATGCACTGCGGGTTATCATTATTTTGGTTATGGAAATAATAAAGGAGGTTTTTGAGTACTGCTTCTCTGATTTGTACATATTGTATATAATTTCATATTTCATACTCAAGATATTTAATATTATTAAATAAATTATATTAATCAAGACTACTTTACTTAATTTCATTTATTATTGATTTTTGTTTTGTTATATTTCACTTATATAATTTTTGCAATTATTGCATTTTTCAAAAAAAAAAATTATATGGCAGTTCTTAGTAAAAATCTCGATCCTGGCAAGATACACTCAGCATCTATGCAGTGTAGGGCCCGGTACAGGAGCAATAATGGGGTTGTTCCTGGATCGTCATCCAGTGACCATTTATACTCTCCTCCTCGTCCTTTATTTTTTCGCAAGTGTTTAGACGCTTGGTGCAAGACATGTCCATACGCTTCTCAGTCACAAATTGTCTCAGATCCTAATTTTTCAATTTTTTGTAAAGCCTTTAATGTTATTTATTGTATAAAGTGCAACTAACTTATGTAACATGAAATATATAGGTGAAACATCAGGTCCAATTCATGAACGTATGAATCAACATCGTTCAGACTCTAATAAAAACAAAGCAAAAAATATACAGTCTACAGCTGAAATTCAACATTTTCATAAACATCAATTTAAAAATACGACAATTGAAATCCTTCAAATTCTAAAAACTAAATCAGAACGTCTTTATATGGAGTCATCATGTATGAAATACTACAACACCATTTATCCATATGGACTTAATAGTGAAATATTTAATAGACCTGCGTGTTTTCGTCTATAATTAACACTATTGATTATTCTCCAATTTATCCTTCTCTTAATCATAAATTGTAAAACAACACGAAACAAACGTGGCAAGGGATCATCAGCAGTAGTAGTTTCCAAAAAATATATCACTAAACAAATAAATAATCTTCAAAGTAACTATTTAAAGCAATATAATTGGTTATTAATTCGAAAATACATGTTTGCTATTAAAAAGAAACAGATTGTACAACATTTAAATGTATTTCTAAGTAAATCTTTCTCTAAACATTTCTCTGATATATTTTTCGATCTCATTATGACCAGAGTTAATCTTTTAAATATTCATTTACAAAAAAAAAAAAACCATAAAATTTAAAACACGAGTACTCAAATGATAATAACTTTTTCAAATCAAATATTTAATAAAATTAATATCAATTCTATAATTAATGATAAAAACTGTTATTTTCCTATTAATAATCTTCATATATCAAAAATCTTTAAATATCTCAATACAATTGGTAGAAAGATTTTTAACTACAATACATTTTCAAAAAATACATCTATTTTCCGTGTAAATGCAATGACCCTAATCTAAAAAAAATACATAAACAATGATCATGGACATATAATCACTGGAAATCTTAATATTGTTAATGATTTTAAACTGAAAAAACTAATGGGTTATGGTACTAAATATAGACTTCCATCTAAATTTAATGTTAAATCTAATATCAAACAGTTTACATATGATATGGATATTTTTATATACAAAATTTCAATCTCTTACAATAAACCTATTGAATATTTTAATCAATGGAAATTATTAGTAATTGGAAAATTAACTATAGCTTTAAAATATAATATTTCTGATTTAGGTACTATTAACACAAAGCATTTTTTCCAACAAATTAATAAATTACAAAAAAAAAAACTACGTTATTACATATGTAGACAAATCTCCTAATTATAATGCAATCATATGTAAATCTTATTATCACCAACTTCTTACAACCTGTACTTCTTCTAATAAATCTTTTCAAAAAACTAATGAAAATGTAATTGTAAATAATCGTAAAATTCAATGTTATTATAAACTATTAAATATTCTCTCTACTAACTTTAATTATCCTTATTTAGTTCTTATTCCCAAATTTCATAAGACTCCAATTAAATTTAGGATTGCAACTATTGGTTGCAATACATATAATAATAAAGCCAATAAACTTCTATTAAAAATTCTTAATCAATTATATATACTGACTACAAACAATGATAATACACATTGTATAAAAAATAGCTATCAATTGGTCAATATTATGAAAAATCTTAATTCTGTATATTATATAACGACATATGACTTCAAAGATCTTTTTAATAATATAGATTTATTAGATTTACAAAATATTATAAATGCATTATTTAAAAAGTATCATCAAAAACTGGATTTACTATCTAATATTGATATCGCTTATTTTAAATCTTTAACAAACTTCATTATCTATAATAGTTATATCTTGCAAGATAACACATTATATTTACAGCACGGCGGTATACCACAATGAGGTTGTACATATGTACATCCAGTTTATTATCAGACTTATACTTATATCACTATGAACGTACTTTTACTAATAATAATCTCCATTTATATCGTTATATTGATGACATAATTTTAATTGCCACTGATCAAACTAATATTTCTCAATTTCCAGTAGATTATCCTACTAATTTGGAATTAACGGAAAACCTCTTATCTAACAATACAATTTACTTCTTAGATCTTAAAATTACAATAAAAGGTAACAAAACAATAACAGGTCTATATGATAAACGTCAAGAATTTAAATTCAAACTTAATACATTTACAAATTTTAAATCTTGTCATCATCATTCTGTATATCGAAATATAATACTTAACCCTTAACCTACGATTTACTTTTAACAGCTCCACGGTTCAGCAAATCCATAGCTACCACTAAAATTTAATAGAGATTTTTGTCTTGTTTAATCATGGAATTTCGATGATTAAAATAAACTATACTTACTGTAAAATTTTAGTGGTAAGAAGAATTTACATTTGGCTCGATCATCGTACGCGGGCTATGCTCGTCATTGTAGGTTAAGGGGTTAATCATGTATATAGAATAAAATGTTTATGTTCTTCTCATCTAATTAACAATAATATTAAAAAACTAATTTATGCTGCATTAAATCATGGTTTTCCAAAAAAATTCATATGTTCTTTAATATACAATTAGTACTTACATGATCTTTTAAAAACATGCGTAAACAAAATTACAAAAAAATTATAAAATAAGAAAATATTTATAAAAAATTGTAAAATATTAATAAAAAGTTATTATAGGACGGTTGGGTGGGTAGATGTTAGAGTACGGAGGATAGTGGTGTAAAAACGATGTTAATTACACACCAAGTTGCATTCCATTAATAAAAAAAAAAGGTCGAATTAAAAATCACTTGATGATGTAACAAACACGTGTCAAGTAAATTTGATATTTACGATTACCCATTATTGGCATTTAATCTTATAGTTTGGCGATAGTTTTTTGGTCGACGGCATAATCAAGTAGTACCACAAAGTATTATGTTGGTATTTAAAAGTAGATAAATAGCTCTTCGTTATATTAAATAAATATAAACAAAATTGAAAAAAAGTGTTTATATGTATATGAAAAGTAAATAAGTTGCCAGTAAATATACATAAAAATTCTCTTCACTCGCCAAGGCCATTTTCTCTATCTCGCCAAAGCCCATATAATTAAAATATACCAAATACTCTTCAATCTGTTGCCTGATACTAAGTAATCACAGTAATGTAAATAACTGTTATGCACACATGTCATATAAGTACCGGGTTTGGCGTGAATATTTTTCACGCCAATTTGGCGAAAACATCGTTTTCGAATACCAGTTACATATATATATATTTAAATTATTTTCTATTATTTTAAAGGGAAATAACAATAAATAAATAAAAGTTTAATTAATAACTATAGAACAAAAGAATTTATATAATTGTAAAAAAGAAGGTAAAAGTAAATAAACAATTTATTAATAAATAAACAACAATAGTCTGGTTACCATGTCAGGCAAAATAACGCCATTTTGGAGCCCATTAGATACCATGGTGCGTATATGACATCTGTGCCAATAAAGCTTCCAGTAATATATTAAATATGCCATTTGGCGGTGACTTGATTATCGAATATTATCAAATAAATAATAATAAAAATAATAATAACAATTAATAAATAATAATAATAATATAAAATTGGAATTCAGACGTTAGTTTAACGTTAGTAAAACGCCATTATTGCGAGCATCCTCAAGTTAATGTCACGCTTATGCATTTTTGGCTTAAAATCACATTGTTTGGCGACGAAAGTAAAATAAAAATTGTAAGGAAACAAATATGCAACTCGCAATTACACACTTTTCTTCTTCAAAACAAACTTCCAACTTTTACAATTACATCTGCTTTCCCCTGTTAGTCACATGATGGGGCAGTTAGAAAAAAATCAAAATTGTAGAACTAAAAAGAAAAAAATTGTCATTCAAAATTAGTCTAATCAGATTTTCAGGTTTATTTTTTTAACCTAGCGCAGGCGATAATTTGCCAAATATTGTATCAATTGGAAAATTTCACATTAACTTATATTTTAAGAATTACAAATATTTATTTCATTTTTAAATTAAATATTTTCGTTTTATAATATTATGTCTCATAAAAACTTTTTTGTTTGTTTTTTTTTAATTAAATATCAGTATTTTTTTTTTTCATTTATTTGCGAGGTGTTTGTATTATTTTTTATTCGAATATAGCCATTTCAATTGTTTAATCAACAAATTTTTCGCCAAAAAATGACCAATGGCAACCTTTTCGTCCAAAATTACAATAAAATACGAAATTTATTACCAAAAATCATAGTTATCTCTGTATATTTGACGCATAAACCACCGCAGGAATACTTTCTGTCGAATGATACAATCTGCAAAAAACTCCACCGGGTAGTTTTTGAAAACACTCGAGCCGAAGTTTTAGGGCTTACTGCTTTATAATATATATGATAACGTATTAAAGAATCGTTACAATAATCTTTTAAAATTTACGCATTTTCACTTTCTTGCAGATAAAATAAAAATATTGTTTTTAATGCAAATAACGTGCAATCAATTCAATAATATTTGAGGACCCCTGAAGCCAAGGAGTATAAGTGACAAAACTGAAAAAATTGATCTAAGAGCACAGACGACCTGGAAATATGCTTTTTTTCTTTTCAGGTAAAGAAATATAAGTGATTTTCTAATTATGTGTTGTGTTTTAGAGATCAACCACTTTTGCCGAATAATGATCAATATTGATTAATTATACATTTAAAGAAAATTGCATTCTACTTTTTTCACATTTATTGAAATAAGAGTTCAAAGACCCCTGTGAAAAAGCAGCAGTCTTCTATTTCAATTCAGTCAATTATTATTGATGTTCAACTTTAACGTCAATTATCTTTGAACTCAATTTACTCCAAATCGAAACGCAAAGGTTCACACAGCCCGCTTTAATTACTTTTTACCCCTTTTCCTGCCCAAAGGTCAAAACGGGGCTGTGGAACGGGAAAGGGTATTTTACGGGACATTCGCGTGTGTTACTTGGCGATGAGAGGAAGAGATTTCGCCAAGCACTGAATTGCAGAAATAGGACAGTTTTTTAAACACCGGCCCGATATAAAAATTTAAATGAATCCGATAACATATGAACCTTTTTCACTGGATACGACTTTCACTAGTATATGGATGTTCTCAAATCCAAAGGCGCAACTTTATGCACAAGTTTTAATTCATTTTTGTTCGGAAATGCATGAAATGGTCAGGTGCTGCTTTACAGAAACTATATAATTGAAAGGTGTTTTCCCGTTTTTGGTAAACGTAAAAGATCATTCAGAAAATACCATCAAGATGGACGTTTTGAACCGAATTTCAGAAAGAAAAAAAAACAGCAGAGAAAGGAAAAAACAGTTTATCATTTGACCAAAATTGTTTAGAATTCGATAATTAATTTATTTATCAAAGAACGGAAAACTCATTTCTATTCCAAATCGCTTCCATAGTCAACCCTGCCAATTTTGTACTTCTACGTTTAAAATTAGTTAGTACATATGTTAGAAAGTTTCACGCTTGTGCCCACTTTATACATTTCTGAACAAGAATTAATTCAGAAATGTGCCAGACAGTATCCCCTTTGGATTTGAGAACAACCTTAATAAATTACAAATTACATAAAATTGACAAGTCTGATTATTGAAACGGTTGGAAACGAATATTATTTTCCATTTTTTTGATAAATAAATTACTTATTGAGTTATAAGCGATTCTTGTCACGTGACGACAGGTTTTTCTCCTTTCCCGTGTTATCACTTAGTGAAATTTGGTTCAAAACGCCAACTTTGACAGTATTTTTTGATAGATCTTTTGCTTTATAAAAAAAATTACAACACCATTCAATTACGAAGTTTCTGAATAAGAACACCTGCCCATTTTATACATTTCTGTACAAGAATTAATTTAGAAATGTGTCAGAAAGTAGCTCCTTTGGATTTGAGAACAAACAGCCTTATTAAATTACAAAGAAATATTTTCAAAAATCTACTTTTATTATACAACTTCAAAAGTTATCATTTTTTAATCTTCTTTTTTCTTTTATTCTAAACTACATTATTATTATTATTATTATTATTATTATTATTATTTTAGGAATTTTTATTTGAATGCTGAAAAGTCTTTAGTTTCCAAGTAATAATTAAGGTTGCTATTGTGTAATTTGTCTGGAAGAGACATAATTTATAATATACTCAAAAATTTTCCCATAAATATCAGGGATGAGAGCGCTCCGACACAAATGACCGATTACTACCACTAAAATTTAATAGTATTTCTCGCATTATTTAATGAGAGAATTTCTGAGATTTAATAAGGCAAATAATAGTATTAAGATTTAGTGGTACTAATCGGTCATTTGGGTCGGAACGCTCTCATCCCTGAAATATGTACGCTGTAATCTTGACCCGACCGGGCTATATATATATATATATATATATATATATATATATATATATATATATATATATATATATATATATTTTTTTTTTTTTTTTTTTTTTTTCATGGGCCGGGCCAGATCCGTTTTTACTGAATTTTGTTCGAACTGGGTCCTGAACTGTGAAAATATCTGCCTGGGCCGAACTTTTAATATTACACTGACCGGGTCAAGATAATTTTCGTTCGGGCCGGGCTGAGCTGAGCCTAGTCCTGGAAATTCGGCCCGTGCAGACTTCCAGCTCTGAGCCGAATTTTCTCTCTGGTGATTGTAAGCGTGACAACGTCAAAATATGTTGCGACAAAAAATGTTATTAAATTAAAACAATGAAGTTTGTGTATACAATATAATTAATATAACTTTTATTATAAAGTTTTTATTTCATTAAAACTGCCCAAACAATAATAAATAAATACAATATGTAATTATTTTTCACTGTATATGGCTGAAATTTTAAGTGAACATTTTGAATTACCTTTTATTTAATATTTTTTATAAATATGAAGGAAATATTAAAAAGAAAACACAATTAATTTCATTTTTATGCAATGTAGTGTATTGTTTGCCATACATTGTATGTATCAGTGAAGTCAGCTTTCATTATTTAAATCTAAATAATGTAACTAAATTTAAATATTGATACTTAAAGTAGTAATCTATTATTTTATTAAATTACTATTCTAATTAGATTATTAATGTCCATTGCTTATATAGCTTAATAATTTCAAATTAAATTAATTCTAAAGTATATAAAAATTACTCTTGTACTCTGTGATATTAGAACTTTTTTCTACCTCTTCCCCCCGTTAATTTTTGCTTGTTTTATTTATGTTTATTGTTTTTGACTTAATAATCTGAAATTAAATTAATTTTAAGGCAAATAAAAGTTACCCTTTTTGAAAGATAAAATAAAAAATTCAAATGAAGGGAATGTCTTATATGATAAAGTACGAATCAAAGCAATTTTGTTCAAACAGGTATTATTTCAATTTCTGAATATGTTCCATTTCATTTAGGAAAAATAAGTATTATTACATAAACCTAGAATAAGACCTTATCAAATAGTGAAAGGCCCATTACATACAGTAAACCTGCCTTTTCATGGCAAGCATACCTTAAAAATTAGTTTTAATCATACATTTTGTCAGATTTATTATTTATCTCCTTGACACCGCAATAAAATTATTTTGATAAATAATTTACAAGTTTTTTAAAACTGGAATATTTTATTTCAGTAATAGTTGTTACTTTTTAACCTGATGAAATAAATAAAAATTATGTTCTGTTTTTCTAAAATCTAAAAAAGAGGGGGTCCTTATAAAATATATTCCTATACGTCTGATAAAAAGAATATATTTATATAAACTGATATATTGAACAATCAATAATGCGGAACAGACATAATACAGTACACGTAAATTTACTGCAGCCTTCCCCCTCCCCACACACACACATTTTTTTTATTAATCAATATTTTTGTAATGGCATAAGACATACCAAGGTTTTAAAATGTGCATTTTCTTTAAATCCAAATTTCTACTAAATAACCATTCCTAATATGTCAAATATAAATAAAAAATATATAAACAGTCATCTCCACAAGCCGCACTCCCAGAGTAAAACCTGCATTGCTGCAATGTAACTTTTCAACTGTTTTATTATAGATCACAGTACTTTATTTGTTTCCTTGATGTAAAGCATATTTTAAAAATATTTCAAAACAAAAATGCTCAATGATAAATTCAGGAGATGGCTTTGGTGTGTGCATGTGCGTGTTTGGGGGGAGGGGGGGGGGTCTTTCTGGAAGTTTTGCTTGAGTTTAATGCTTATTAATGTAGTTTAAGTGCAAATCCTCCCTGCAACCACAGGAGCTTTAAAAAATTTTCCTGGAGAAAAATGCCTGATTTTAACCCTAGAAATATTAAAGTTTCTAAATTACTTAACGCACTTAGTTTTTACTTATTATCGTACTAAATGTGGCAAAAAGAGTATACATATAACATATTAAATGAGTTAAAGGAAATATTTTAAAAAAATTGCTAAAAAATTATTAAAATTTACAAATTACTTAACGCATTTAGTTTTTACTTATTCTCTTACTAAATGTGGAATAAAGGGGATTCATATAGCGTATTATAAAACAGATTAAATGAGTTAAAAGAAAATTTTAAAAACGAAATTGCTAAAAAGTTATTAAACTATACAAATTATTTGACATATTCAAATTTTATGTATAATTCTCTTAGAATTATGTACCAAAAGTCTATATAACTATATGTTACAAAAACCAGACGTTGAAATTTTTATCTCAAAAACAAAACTAATAAAAAGTTATGTTTTCTAAATAATTTAAGCATCTTTTTTTATTCTCTTGACAATTGTAAACACACACACACACACACACATATATATATATATACATACATACGTATTATAAATTTGAGATGTATTAAATTTTCAAAACAGAAAACCGTAATATTCATTTTAATAAAATCATAATCAAAATACTTGTACTTTACTTGTTGCATACAATTCTATATCATGTAACCCAAGTACATCTAAACAATAATATTTTTTTAATTGCATATTATCTTAAATAAATCTTTTTTGGAACTTGTTCTTGCCCAGTATATTAATAAATATGAAATATTTATTAATAGAGAGAAGGTACAATTTTAAAAATAAATATTTATTTTGTACGCGATTTTCTTTTCTAATTCGTTTTCTGGCGGGACCAATCCTACATGTTGATTATTTTCTATATAAAAAATAATATTCAGTTAGCCAAACCAGGGATAAACTGCTTAATACAGTAACCCTACTCGTGCGCCGTAGCTTAGGGGGCATTTAAAGCTGGGGACAATTCTATTGTCCGTGTGACCCGTGCCCAGCGTACCCCAACCAATCGAAATTTTGTCACTTGTACCCCTTGGCTTCTGATGTCCTCATTTATAATATTAACATATAAGAAATAATTATAACATTACAGATGGGGAAAAATTCCTTTCGACAAATTTTTAGAATTATATAAATCTAAACGTTAAAAATAAATAGAGGTACTGACATTACACTCAATAAAATCTTATTCGATATGAATAAATTAACACAACACCTGAATTTGATTTTACAATTTAATCTCATAAACTTAGATATTTACGTTCTTAACAGAATTTTCTAGCGTTTTTCTTTTATATTATCAGTCTAATTATCATTTTGTAAGTTAAAGGCGAGCGGTACAAGTACAATAAAAAAAAGCAGCTAAATAAATAAAGTATAAATACAATATCGTCTGCCTCTACTTCGTTTTAGGAAAGAATAGACATTCAAAACACAGAGCGTAAACATATTTCTTCGACGTGGGTAAATTTCGGAGGCTTGTTAATTCTTCCCCCTTGTTGGTCGTGACGCTAGTACTTTTACCATTATAGATTTTTCCGTAAATGTCAATCTTGTATGTTAATCTATGAGATGGGCAACCTACATTTATATACTTTTTTAACCGTCCATAAGTATCATATTTTCACTGTGACATATGCAAATACACTGATTGGACCAAAAAGCTGACATTTACTGTTAAGACCGCCTACTTAAAATACATTCTACGCCAAAAATTTAAAAAATGATATTTTCGTTAATGATCGACCTAAAATACGTTTTCGTTTTCGGCTGAAAATCAGAGTTTCGACGAAAATTCGGCCGGACCGAAACTCAACCGAAACTATCTGTATTCCTAAAATTCTCGTTTTTTCCTTCAGAAATTTTCAACATGGCTCTTTGATTTGAGCTGTATCGGCTTAAATGAGACACTCTTTATGGATTGCTATGAACTTCACTGTTTATAATTATCAGTCCATGACTGACTCAAGACGTGAGTGCAAATAATAAAGCAAGAAATGCCTATATGACTAAACTTTGAAGAAACTTTACACGTGCTCATTAAAAGCTGCAGACTGGACAGTCATAGAAAATTTTTAGTTTGAAACCGTAGAAGTGTTTCAAATACTCTTTGAGAAAGTTCTAGTACCTCTAGTTCTAGATGATCCTTTACAAAAATCATTCTAAAAGATAAATCGACCGAGGTATGTATACCAAAAACATTTTTTAATGAGATGAAATTCGTATGATTAGAAAATCATTTTGTGTCGTGGATAAATTAATTGCATTTTATTTTATATGCAAATAAAAAGTTTTGTTTAGAGGCACAGAGAACCAACTAGGACCACACGTATCATTACACACATAATTAATTAATAATTACGCTTATTTATGTATGTATTAATAACTTAAAAAAATTTTGCGGGCATTTTCGTTTTCGGTGGAAAATAGGATTACTGCCGAAATTCGGCTTCGATCTTAAAAGCCTGTTTCGATCCATCCTTAATTTCAACAATTAAAATATGTTCTATATGTTGCTGTTAAAAGAGTATAAGTCAAGATGAGCCACCTACATTTATATACTTTTTTAACATCCCAAGCTTTCATAAGTTCACTGTGAAATATGCTAATTAGACAAAAACTGACTTTTACTGTTAAGACCGCCTACTTAAGGTATATTCTATGCTAAAAATTTGAAAAACAATATTTTCGTCATTTTTGCCATATGTTGGGTACAAATTTTCTTTGTCTTTTAATATGAAAATAATTGTATGCTAACAAAGTGGATATTTTAATTTTGATGTTCAGAAAGAATTGCGAAAGAAATCCGGAACAATTAACGGCGGCTAATTATTACTTATCACTTTTTCATCATTCGCTACAGTTTGAAATATTATTTTCTGAGTGACTTTGAAATGTCTTTTCTAATGATGAAAAAGGTTCCATCTAGATCTCATATTTTCCTGTTGTTTAAATTCAACATTCTGATAGCTATTTTTCTTTTGAATAATAATTTCAGTTGCTTGTATAACGACTTTTGGAAATTATAGTATCAGTTATCTTATTAGTTACTTGGCAATGGCAACACGCAATCCCAATGATGCTTTCAAATGCAATCGAATGTACCGCGTGCGGGATTCGATCTTTTGGAAATTATTACTGAAATTTCTAACAGTAGCTTCGCAAATACACAAATGCTTCATTTAAAAATATTTATAAAGTTTTTCCGGCATGAGACAATTTTAAAAAAGGGACTAAAAAGACAGTTTTTGATGAGAAAGAAGAATTTAATTCCTTTCAAACTTTCTTCTTCTTTTTTTTTAAATAAAGCTGAAAATACTCGTCATCAAAGTCACAAGTCTATGAATATTAACAGAAGCACATGAAAATTAAATGTTTCTCAAATTATAGTAATTAGAATTTTTATTTCTTATTATTAAGATTCTTTTAAATTCTACACACATAAAACATTCTAAACACCATGTAAACAAACTTCTAATTATTGCAATGCAGTTATAGAAAAATACAGGTTTATTTATTTAAGTTATCAACAAAAGTACTTTAAAAATATACAATGAAGGCCGAACGTACTGCCAAATTCTACAGCTATCATAAAATAAACTATGCTCCAGATATTAAGCTTGAAAATGGCAAAAGGAAACAGTTAATCATTAAAATTAACAATGCAAGTCTTATTGTTTCTTGAACGACACGTTTTATTCTATCTTTTAGAATAATTAAGGTAGTTTGTCGTGATTTTATCTTTTCTTGCCTTTAAATAAAATCAAAGACGAATATAAAAACGATTTTTATTGTTCTCAAACCAACTAGGCGAAACAGATAAAGTTTCAGCATGTTCTAAGTATAACAGAAAGAAAATTTTTATTTCGAGTATTAAATTATAATATAAACGAAACCTTTTTACAATTTTAAATAATAAATTAATATTTCAAAAATTATTAGAGATTAATTTTGTATGGATGCTCCTTAGTTATTAGTAGGAGGAGCTACGGTTAGTATAACGGAAAATTTTTATTTCAAGCATTAAATTTAATATAAATGAAACCTTTTTACAATTTTAAATAATAAATTAATATTTCAAAAATTATTAGAGAGTATTTTTTTATGGATGCTCCTTAGTTATAAGTAGGAGGAGCTACGATTAGTATTACGGTTAGTTAATCACAACATGCAATATTGTTTGACGTGTTCACCTACTATCGGCCTCTGTTAGACAAGGAACAGGGAAACTCTACCGGGGAGCCAACCAAAAATGGCAAAGGCAGAAAACCCCCGGCAGAATAATCCACTCTGCCAAATGCAAACTGGCAAGAGAGCAGCCCCAGAAAACCAACGACGTTTAATAACAAAAAAAGGAAAAAAAAATTTAATAGTCATTTACAGGTTTGACATATGACTGTATGAAAAAGAAATGTATACAATGTATAGAGTCAGGTACACAGTTATACATGCTGTAACAGTGAAGAAAAACGTTAAATAAAATCTTAAAGTTGGCATACAAAATACTAGCAGACATAGAAAGTCCTGAACTGAGCAAATTAATAAATGTCACACAAAAGACAACAGTGTAAAAAATAAATAAATAAATAAATAAATGCCCCAAAACCAAAGTCAAAATCAGAACTGGTATTTTATAAAAGAGAAATGTTTGTTAAGTTCATTATATATTTGTCTAAGTTTATTACAATTTGATCTTGACAGTAAGATATCTTTCATATTCCAGCTCAATGTGCGATTCCGAATAAAATCAAATGAGACAGGCATAAGTGGACAACGTCCAAAAAGGTAATGTTTTGGATCACCGATGCTACCACACAAACACTTATCGTTCTGGCGCTTACCCAACTTAAACAGATGACTGGGAAAAGCCCCATGAGACGTGATAAAATATGCAATGACTCGAGAGTAGCAAAGAAATGAGGTGTCAACTGTTCTGATTATACTAAATATGTCTCTGCCTTTATCACTGTATGTCCAATCATTCTACCCCAATTTAACAATGTTCTCTTTATAATAATGTTTTACGAAGGAGACAGGAATTGGTGCGGCTATCTCAACGTCATAAATTCCCAATTCGATAACAGATTTAGCGAGAGAATCGGCATGCTCATTGCCTCTGAAGCCGACATGTGATTTAATCCAGCCAATGTTGATGATTTTGTTCTTGAACAAACGCAAGTTTGTATATATATTGTATAAAATTTCATCATTCGGGAAAAGATTTCCAAGTGCCGAGACTGAGGATAGACTATCTGTATAAATATGGAATGTACTATAAGTAGATTCTCTACACCATTCTATAGCTAAATCAATGGGCCGCTGTTAGACAAAGGGGATTGAGAACAGGTGGGATAAAGATACCTCAAAACTCTAATTAAAAAAAAAACACCAGCTGTTACTGTAAGTTTCATGCAGCATATTTCTTTTCGTTTTTTTAATTTTCAAAGTCTAAATTTTGTTTGTTTTGCAAAACATTTTCTAGTTTTTTTTCTGAATTAAAATAGTCTTCTTCAAGGTTCACGGATTCGTATCTCTCTCGGGGGAAGATTTAATGGTCGGAGATGGAAATCCTAAAACTTTCATCTATCTCATACATGCTAATACGCAGTGGCGAAGCGTCCAGTCATTGGTAGATTCGGCGATGACCATAGAAAAATAAAGGCAACATAAAACATTTAAATTTTTTGCAAGCACATATTAAAATGTTTTTTTTTTCTTTTTTAAGATTTTATGTGTAACATGAAGCGATAATAGTGTATTTTAGTGCTGCCATCTATCAGTTTTAAAATGACACGGCTAAAACATAAAGGGTAAATAGTATCTCTCGTCTACGGCTAAAAAGGATGGGCCCAGATTTGCGAATCTCTTTACAGCATACCCACTCCCCCTCTCAGCACCCCGCAACCAATCAAACGACACACTTTTCCAAGACATATCGGCTCTAGTCATCGCTAATCTGAGCGAATCCACTTGAAAAGGAACATTTCTTTTTGTAATACTTTTTCCATTTTGAATATTATTCCAATGGACATAGCGTTATTGTAACAGATTTAATTTTATTAAATAGTACAAAATACTCTATTCTATTGGGTAATGCTGTGCTTATCTTAAAATTATTTGACTAATTTAAATTATTTCTATTATTTCATTACACTTAAATAAAAGATTTTTTATTAATTGGAAAAGAAATCATTGCTTTAAAATGTTTTTTTACATACCTGTACTGTTAAAATATTATAAATCTTAGGTTATATATTTCTGATAACAGCATATTTCCGATTCATAAGTACAAAGACGCGTATTTATTTAATTTTGCTTAATTTTTGGTAACGCACAAATGATGAAAAATAATTATGGAAATATACGAAGATTGTCTTAATTTTTGTGGAAGTGGCATTTAATTATTTAAAAACGTCATAACTATTTTTAAACCATTAAATAAATATTTTTTGCATACGATTTATTCTGAAAGTTATATAATTCAAAGTAAAATTATGCATTAAGAAGAGTTAAAGTACTTTACCTATTGCAATTTTGACAAGTACCTTAATATTTAAAAAATATCAAACTAATACTTCAATGCAAATATTTTTTACAATATTTTGTTTTATTAGAAAAATGTGTAATCTATTTGATTGGTTCAATGACATTTTTAAATTAAAGTAACAAAATTTTATTTTTTGAAGAAGTAAATTATTTAACTATTGGTTACAATTTAGAAAATCCCTGCCGGCCCGGCCTACAGGCGGAGGTAGATTTCGAAGTTAAGTATACTAATTTCACCAACAAAAACTAAATCATGATTAGAGATTTGTCCACTTTAACAATTTTATCTGGCTGCTTTTGACGAGTTTTTATTTCATTTTTATATAATAGCTGGTTTTATCAGAATCATGTTAAGGAGGTATTCAAAAAAATATTTTTCCATGCTCAACAACTCGAAATGTTCTGGCTCATTTTCAGATTCATTTTTAATTGAAAAAATATTAAACTTGCTGACGTGATTTTTGAAGAGATTTATAAAAGACCTATGGTTTTATTTTTCGTTCAATTAATTAAAACTTGATTTATGAACAATTATTTTCTCATGAGGACAATATTTTTCGTTTCTAACACAATCGCTTCAGGAAATTTCTGTTCAAAATGCCCACTTTGACATCATTTTTTGAAATATATTCTGCCTCTATCAAAAAATCGATCATTGTGGTACATTATATAGTTTCTGAATAAGAGAATCTACCAATTGGATGCGTTTGAGAGCAAAAATGAATTTAAAAATGAGTCAGAAAATAAGCAGTTTGGATTTGAATACACCCTTAATAAGATGATTTTTTTCTTCAACCACTATGTATTTTCAATTTGTTTTTGCTGTAAGAATTGGTCCTATCAAAAACTTGTCTATATAAATGTTGTAGACAATATTAAAAAGATATATGATAAATTCATGGGGATTTTATATCTTTTGAATTGACGAAGTTATGAATTTTTTTCTCCTAAAAACCCTATTTTTTGCGCCCCTTGAGCCCATTTTTAATTTGATCAAAAATCTGTGACACATAAATTTTTGGCCCTATTTTTAGAAGTAATAAAAACTTTAAACTGATGTGATATGTACAAAAATTAAAAAATTATGGGGGGTGGTGGTTCGCTTTTCACAAAAACCCTCCCTATTTCCATCCCCTTAGTCCGATTTTGCCCATTAACGAACTGGACCGAGATTTTATGCCCCTTGATTTTATGTATCAGTTTGGAAGAGATTTGTGCAAAATTGTGGAAATTTCGTGTCCAGAAGAAAGTGATATATATATATAGATATAGATAGATAGATAGATAGATAGATAAAGTTTTTTACTGAGGGTGGTTTTGGGTTCTAGGGGTCATGATCAGTGTAGATCTGCAAAAAATTTTCAGAAATTCCAACATAGGGGAGAATGTAATAGGTAGTATTTCATACGAAATCTACCTAATTCATATATATTTTTAAAAGTCATTATAATATATATTAATTATTATTACAGCTATGTTATTTCTCAAATAAAAGCAAGCTGCTTGTATCCTCTAGATTTGAGAATGTCTAATTGTGAAGAATGGGTGGCTTTGCACATCCCTTAAAAAATGCGGACAGCAATTGTCGAAGATAAAAAAAATAAGTTTTCTGTTAGATATAACAAGATCCAATTACAAGAGTCAAAACAGACTATGCGGTTGCCATATTTTACTTAAAGTAATTGATTAGTCGTGATTGTTCTTGTCTAAGTTTACAAATAATGTTAGGATATAAACTGAATTTTCAAATCTGAAAGCAGATCAGATGGATCTGAACCATCCATACAATCAAATCATTAAAAACATTCGCGAACTTTTCAAATGCTTAATTGATTGATGTGACCTGTTTATTAGCAATTTACTACTATTTCGTGAAGAAGCGGATTCATGGGGGTTTTGAGGATGAGAGAGAAACATTATTTAATAATGGTAATTAGTAATTACATAAAAAAATGTGCATCTTTTAAGTAGATGTGATTCAGTACGAAAGGGACATTTTGATACGGCTACAGATTTTGAAGGCATCTCGAATGAAATGCATCTCAAAATTACCTTACTTCTATTGTTAATGAACTGGTTAATAACGCTATTCTATAAGAAGTTAAATATTTCAACATCCATGTTAATATTAAAGAAATAAAATGAAATTTGCTTAACTTTTGTTTTCTTATGAATATTAATTTAAAAAAATCTTTTAATGAACAGAACACGCGGAAATTATTAATAGGCTAGGATGACCAAATGTCCTCTAAATTCAAGGGCGGCCTCAAATCTGTGGACTGTAGTTCCTCACTCAGCTTCCAAAGTTATTGATTTAAAACACTTATAACATTACTTAAAAAAAAAAAGGCCATAGAATTAGTGAGACTAAAAAAGTTAAAGATTAAAAATTTATAAACTTTAAAATTATGACAACTTTTAAAAAGTTCTGTTGTACATTTTGACCACCCTATTATAGGGAGAGGAGAGGGGAGGGGAACTGTAAGGTTGTGAACTAGCAACGACCATCACAAAATTTCACGCCTCGCCACTGCTAATACGTCCTGAAAAATGCAGCATATCAGCGCCACCGGTTAGGTGGTTTACACCAAAATCTAATCATCAACAATTTATGTCAACTTCTGACTGAATGTGAAGTTTGATGAAAATCCGTGCATTAGTTTTTGAGATAGAGTTATGACGGAAATCGTAAAAAATTCTGATCTGTTTGGTGATATACAGGAAAAACTAATTAGGCCTAATTTATACAGGGACTTACTGAATCTGAAGCTTGATGAAAATTCATGCATTAGTTCTTGAGATAGAGCGATAATCATGAATAATGCAGCATAGCAGCGCACCTGTAGGGCGATTTTCCCCAAAACGTAATCAGCACCAAATTATATCAAGAAATAACTGAATCTGAAGTTTTATGAAAATCCGCGCAATAGTTCCTGATATATAGCTATTGCGGAAATCGTTTAAAATGCAGCCTAGCAGCGCCACCTGAGGGGCGATTTGCACCAAAAACTAATCAACACCAGTTTATATCAAGGTCTAACTGAATCTAAAGATTTGTGAAATTCCATGCATTAGTTCTTGAGATAGAGCGCCCACAAACATTTTGACAGATTCGTAGACATCGACAGACAAATGTTGTCTAAAAACCACCAAATCGTGCTCAAGACCTTTTAAAACGTATAAATCCTTCGAAAAACGGAAGTCGAAATTTTTCACGAATCCAATACTTTCTTCTAGTAAAGATAGAATACAGTAAAAATAATTCAACACGTGATGCATTTCTGTGTATGGAAAATAGCTTCCAATTTCTTTCTATGGATCATAGCACAAACATACAGTTCCGGGTGCATATTATTATCCGAATATTATTTAGTTTATAGAAAAATCGCAACTAGGACAAACTTATTAGTTAAAAGTTAATTTGTCTAAAAAATGAAATTAATTAAATTTAACAAATGTTTTAAACATATAAATTAATGAAAAATAAATTTAAAAACTAGTCGGATGTACCAATCCCAAAACTTTCTTCTATCTCATACATGTTAATACTTGAAAATTCGCTATCACACTGCCAAAATTAAACGGCAATCTATGCCCATCATGAGGATTCTAAAGATATGAAATTCCGTGCATTAGTTCTTGAGATATGGCTATCTCTGAAATAGTGTATCCAGCCTAGCAGCGCCACCTATTGGGTGCTTTACACCAAAACCTATGTTACATCAAAACCACCAAGCAACCACTTATGTCAAAGTCTAACTGAATCTGAAGTTTGGGGAAAATCCGTGCATTAGTTTTTGAGATAGAGTTATTGCGAAAATCATGAAAATTCCAGCATAGCAGCGCCACCTATTGGACGATTATTACCAAAACCTAATGAGCAACAACTTGTGTTAACATCTAACTAAATCTGAAGTTAGATGAAAATTCGTGCATTAGTTTTTGAGATAGAGCTGTAGTGGGAATCGTGAAAAATGCAGCACAGCAACGCCACCTGTTGAGCGATTTACACCAACACGTAATCAGCATCAAGTCATATACAGGACTAACTTAATCTGAAGTTTCATGAAAATCCGTGCATTAGTTCCTGAGATATAGCCATTGCGGAAATCGTAAAAAATGCATCATAGCAGCGCCACCTGTTGAGCGATTTGCACCAAAAACTAATCAGCATCAATTTGTATCAGGGACTAACTGGATATAGCTGTTTATTAAATTCCGTGCATTAGTTCTTGAGATAGAGCGCTCACAAAATTTGTGTCACACACAGACATTTTGTAAAAACATATTTTTCGGGTTCTCTGACGTCTAAAACGTGTAAATCCGTCGGAAACTGGAATTCGAAAATTTTCATGAATCCAATACTTTCTTCTTGTAAAGATAGAAGAAAGTAAAAATAGCAGGACGACAAAGTTTAGTCCAATGAGCTAAAACATTGTAACAGTAAATCTTTTCCGAACGTCAAAAAATCGGCACGAAACGTGAAAAAACTCTAAAAATCTGATTAAAAAATCGCAGAAGTGTACTATATTAGGCTAAATGTTTGAAACCGAATTCCTTATATTATAGGAATGTCAAGAAACTCCTCAGAAGGGAAAAGAATTACTAAAAATTGTCTTGAAAATTGCAAAAACTTCAAAAAAAGTGGAGCAGAAAATTTACCATATTAGGACTAAAAATTTGAAACTGAGATTTTTATTTTCAAACTAATTATTTTGCCTCTTTGAATCTCGATATTTCTAAATCAAAATTTTACTCGAACAGCTAAAAAGTTGGTTTACGACATTAAAATTTAGCCTATTAGCGCATAAATAATTTTACCTAATAAAAGTATGTGCAATGTTAATCCTATCTTAAATTTTATAGTTGCTGATCCAAATTTATAATCGATCATTAGCTTAAATGCTAATAGATATTGTATTAAAATTTCAGAGCAATTACCGGAGACATCATTTTAAAACTAAATGTACGCTTAAAAATTGATGTTTTTTTTATTATTATTATTTTGTATTTCGAAGCCGATGCAGAGTTTAAAGTATGAAAAAAAGGAAAGAAAGAAAGAAAGTCGCCGTAGTGACTTTCGGAAAACAACTTTTTTGGAAAGGTTAATATATATTATTAATTTTTCAAACAGATTGAACCATTCGTAAGAAAAATGAATGCTAAATAAGTGGGGTTGTTTTTATTTTTTTTTCATATTTTGATCCAAAGTGCGGGTGCAGATTTTTAAACATTACAAAAAATGCAAAAATACCGAAACGTCGTCCGAAAATGAATTTTTTTAAAGCGCTATATTATTATATTCATATTTTTAAAAACAGATTGCACTGTCGAAGTGAAGAAGGCATTAGCTTTCAACGAGTATATTTTATTTCCTGGTATTTCGAACGATCAGATTTGTGCAAGATGAAGAAGGGGGAGGGGACGACGTTTCAAAAGAATTTTTTAAAGGGGTTAATATTAATATTTTTTAAATAGATTGAACAACTAGAAAGATTTTTTTAAAAAATGCCATAATACCGTGTATAGATTTTTTCTTTTCCGTACCTCCATTCGTCTAGCCGAGATAAAAATAGGATTAATCCGTTCTTCCCAGTTTTTAAAACTGCGGACGGGCATTACTCGAACATTATTTCCGCAACCACTCTGTGACTTTCGCGCCATTTTGTAATGTTTATTATGGTTTTTAAATAATTAACAAACAAAATGGAGAATCTAAGCCTCAGGTGTAACAGGACATTCTTTGGACTATCCTCACGTACATTTTCAGACCTCTATGTGTGGTAGATACTACTAGCCATCATGCGCACACAACATCTTTCTTTTATTAATATAGATTTCTTCCGAATGGATTGAATTAAGTGAGGTCTAGCACAACTAGAGTTGCAAAGGGTGGAAAAAACCGGGTTTATTCCCGGGAATAAACCGGGTTCTTTGGGAAGGAAATTTTTAAAATTTCCGGGAGTTTTCAGAAAGTTTTAAGTGTGAATTTTTTTTAATTTATTATTTTTAATGATTTCAATTTTTGTCAATGTAAACAAAACTAATAACATAAAATATTTTAAAAAATAGCACGGTTTACATGAAAACTAACGAAATACAGACTGCAGAAATATTAAGCAAGAGAAATTAAAAAAATTGTTATTTTAATCGTCGATAAGTAAAAAGTGAAAGAGGCAGAAAAGAGATTCTTCTTTCCTGACATGAATATAAACTTCATCTCTGCTCTTCGAATCAACGAATGTAAACAAAAAAGAAAATGAACAAAATTAAAAGAAATCAATGCAAAAATATAAAGCAACTCTTTAGAAAATTAATATAAAGTATGCCTGAAAACGAGATGTGCGAGCCTATTTACAGCCGCCATTGTTGTAAAGCTAATAAATTATAATGACTTAGATTGTAAAATCATAAGTTTTGTGAATTCATAAAATAAAATCTATCTTTTTGGAACATTCTTCCCTGAAATTTCTTTTAAATAAAAATTTCAAATAGGAAAATAACTGGTTTTGTTTATCTTCAAAACTCCTTCAAAATTTCCAATATTCCCCAAAATTCCGGGTTTATTCCCCAAAATTCCCGGGTTTATTCCCGCCCCTCAGAAACTGCGCGTTTTCTTTGCATCTCTAAGCACAACCCAAATCAGTGCTCTATGACTGATTTTTCTTCATTCTACTTTTGTTAAGTAATCAATCGTTTACATCTTATTTTAACACTAGTTAATAATTTCTACTTATTATATCAATTGTGAATGCAATCAGAAATATTTTTGAGTAATAGATTTTGCAAAACATGTAGGGCCTGATTACCAACGGGGCACACTTACACCAATAAATTTTAAAATAAAAGTTTGACTTATCTAAACGCCGTATTCGTGTTAAATTTCTGCCATGAATGAAGCAAAATTTTTTGTTTATTTTTAGTGCTAGGAATTTGCCCCGTGGGTGATCAGGCTTTGAAAACATGGTCAATAAAGTCCAAAATGCAATAGGTTTTGAGAATTCGAAAATTCACGTAACCAGTGTGAAATGCATGATTCTTTTTTATTAAAATGTTAACGAAATATTTTTTTTTTCTATGAGGTGTCGTATGCAATCTATGTTTTGCATTATATACAGTAAAAACTTCTCAGGGGATGGGAAAAAACTCTATTTTAGATAGGTTTTTGTCGCAGCAGGTACTCCTCTCCTAATTCGTTTTGTATTCTTTTCACCGGATCACAAATTATTTTTCCATTAAGAATTTTGATTTAAAAAATTTCCTTTATAGACAGGTTGCGTTATAAGCGATTCCTTTATAGACAGTTGCATTTCCGCAGGTTTTACTGTATTTTGTTTGTACAAGAGATATGGATTGTTAAAATATGTTAGCCCCACAAAAATATTTCAGAGCCCCCCCTGACATTACTCGCTGGTTACGGCTCTGGTTGCACATGTTTATAAAACAATCTCATCTTCAATAAAGATGAAACAATATACATTAATACATAATTTTAAAAGTGTTTGAAAAGACTTTGTGAACACTGGAACAATGTAAACAATCTGCGTCGAACAATCTCCAGCGGCATGCTGAGTCACTGCTGATGCGCTTGCACAGCCGCAGTGGCTCTGTGAGCTGACACTCTGAAAGTGTTGATGTGAAACGGTCATTGGAAATATGCGCCAGCACACCGCCTCCTGAATACTAAGCTGGTGGCTGACACAAAAATTTCAACTATCGTAGACGGATTTTATTTTAAGCGTTTGTAGGCTTACCTGAATTTTGACGCCGGTATTTTACAAAAAAAGATTTCTTTGACTTATTTATTCTCTGAAAAAAGAAACCTTACATACCTTTAATAAATTAATAGTATTCAAATTCAAGGGACCGTGCAAACGCTTAAAAAGACGGCTACGACTGCCTCCATTTTTAGGTTAGCGCTAAGTAATTCCTACTATTTAGGGGAAGGTGACAAGCTGCTGAGCTGATGTTATGTACTACATCTATTTAAAAAAAAAAAAAAAAAAAAAAAAAAAAAAAAAAAAAAAAACAGCTTGACAAACTTTACTATGGCTTTTTACGATACATCTTTATTGCGGATTTTTATACTTTTGGTATACGTTATAATTTTCCTGAAAACTTTTTCTGGTACGCATAGAGAATATTTCTTCAGCTTGAATTTGTTGTAAAGATTGGGAGGGACTTGATATTATTTTTAAAATTACATTTAAGGGTTAAAGGTTGTATTATCAAGGTTCGTACACGTGAGGGTGTTTAAATACTAGATTTTTTTTTTTTTATATAAAATAATGGTTCGTAATATTTAAATACGAATTTTCTCCATTAAATAAGACAAATAAAATATTTATGTACCAAAAATCTGGTATTCAAATATCCTAAGGCGTGCGAATCTTGATTATGTACTAGAAATGACACACGAGTTACTTGCATCTCTGGAGAATTAAAATTGGAAGATTTATTCTTACTAGCGGGCATGACCGAGCTAAGCGGTCAAAATTAGCCTTGTATTCAATTCGATATTCCATTCTCACTGTATAATTCTTGCTGTTTATATAAAATTGCCATGGTCCTAAGCCATAGGTCCCACTAACCGAAATTCTTCGAACACACGACCTAACCAACGCTCTTCTCGAACCCGAAAACGATAGAATACAAAATTTAGTCATAATCGCCAAAGTCATTTTATAGATAAAATTAGCTTGACCCACGGTAACCCAAAAAGGACCTACTAATCTAAATTTATCGAACATCTGACCTATCCCAATGGTCTTCTCGTGCCAGGAAACTGTGTAAAACGAAATTTTGTGAAAATCGTTTGAGCCACTTTTTTAGATAAAATTAGCTAAAACTTGACCCATATTGACCCAAAATGACTGTTTAATCGAATTTTCTTGAGCATGCGACCTAGATCAATAGTCTTCGCGAACCCGAAAACGGTAGAAAACAAAATTTAATCAAAATCATTAAAGCTGTTTTCCAGATAAAAATAACTTGACCCACAGTGACCCAAAAATGACCCATTAATCGAATTTTCTTGAACATGTGACCTAACTCAATGATCTTCTCGTGCCTGGAAACAATATAATACAAAATTTTGTCAAAATCGTTTGAGCCTTTTTTAAGATACAATTAGCTTGACCATCAGTGACCCAAAAATGACCCAATAATCGAATTTCCCCGAACATGTGACTTAGTTCAATGGTATTCTCATGCTGAGAAACGATATAATACAAAATTTTGCCATAATGTTTTGAGCCGTTATTTTATGTCCACTTAGCTTGACCCACGGTGACCCAAAAAGGACCCACTAATTGAATTTTCTCGAACATGTGACTTAGCCCAATGGTCTGCTCATTCCCAGAAAGTTTATAATACAAAATTTTGACAAAATCGTTTGAGTCTTTTTTTAGATACATATAGCTTGGCCCTCAGTGACCCAAAAATGACCCACTAATCGATTTTACGCGAACATGTGACTTAGCCCAATGGTCATCTCATGCCCGGAAACGGTATATTACAAAATTTTGTCAAGATGTTTTGGTCCTTTCCTAGATTCAATTAGCTTGACCCTGACCCACTGTGAACCAAAATGACCCACTAATTATATTTCCTTTAACATGCGACCAAGCCCAATGGTATTATCGCGCCCGAAAAGGATAAAATACAAAATTTCGTCAAAATCGTTAGAGCAGTTTTCTAGATAAACATTGTTTGACCCACAGTGACCCAAAAATGACCCACTAATTGAATTTTCTCTAATATGTGACTTAGCCCAATCGTCTTCTCGTAATCCAAATCGATGGAATACAAAATTTAGTCAAAATAGTTAGAGCCATTTTTTAGTTAAAATTGGCTTGACCCATACGGACACAAAAATGACCCACTAATCGAAATTTCTAGAACATGCGATCTAGCTCAATAGTTTTCTCTTGCCGAAAAACGGTTGAATATGAAATTTAGTCAAAATTGATTGAGCCGTTTTTTAGATATAATTAGCTTGAACTTGACCCATTTGATCCAAAATGACCCACTAATCGATTTTTCTCGTACGTGTGACTTAGTCCAATGGTCATCTCATGCCCGAAAACGGTATATTACAAAATTTTGTAGAAATGTTTTTGGCCTTTTTTGGATTCAATTAGCTTGACCCTGACCCATTTTGACCCAAAATGACGCATTTATCGAATTTTCTTGAACATGCGTTCAAGCCCATTGGTATTCTCGTGTCCGAAAACGATAGAATACAAAATTTCGTGAAAATCGTTAGAGCCGTTTTCTGGATAAACTTTGCTTGACCCACAGTGACCCAAAAATGACCCACTAACCGAATTTTCTCTGATATGTGACTTATCCTACTGGTCTTCCCGTAATCGAAAACGACAAAATACAAAAGATAAAATTGGCTTGAATCATAGTGACCCAAAAATGACCGACTAATCGAAATAATTTCGAACATGTGACCTAGCCCAATACTTTTCTCGTGCAAAAAAACGGTCGAATATAAAATTTAGTCAAAATTGATTGAGCCGTTTTTAGATATAATTAGCGTGACCTTGACCCCCAATGATCACCCAAAATGACCCACTAATCGAATTTTCTCGAACACGTGACCTAATCCAATGGTCATCTCATGCCCGAAAACGGTATATTACAGAATTTTGTCAAAATATTTTGGGCCTTTTTTAGATTCAGTAAGCTTGAACCTGACCCATTGTGACCCAAAATGACCCACTAATCATATTTTTTTTTAACATGCGACTAAACCCAATGGTATTATTGCGCCCGAAAACGATAAAATACAAAATTTCGTCAAAATCGTTGGGTCCGTTTTTTAAATAAACTTCGCTTGACCCACAGTGACCCAAAAATGACCCACTAATTGAATTTTCTCTAATATGTGACTTAGCTCATTGGTCTTCTCGTAATCCAAAACAACAGAATACAAAATTTAGTCAAAATCGTTAGAGCCGTTTTTTAGATAAAATTGGCTTGACGCATATAGACCCAAAAATGACCCACTAATCAAAATTTCTCGAGCATGTGACCTAGCCCAATAGTTTTCTCGTGCCGAAAAACGGTTGGATATAAAATTTAGTCAAAATCGATTGATTCGTTTTTAAGATATAATTAGCTTGAACTTGACCCATTTGACCCAAAATGACCCACTAATCGATTTTTCTCGTACGTGTGACTTACGCCAATGGTCATCTCATGCCGGGAAACGGTATATTACAAAATTTTGTCGAAATGTTTTTGGCCTTTTTTTGGATTCAATTGGCTTGACCCTGACCCATTCTGACCCAAAATGACGCATTAATCGAATTTTTTTGAACACGTGACCTAGCCCAATGGTATTCTCGTGCCCAAAAAAGGTAAAATACAAAATTTCGTCAAAATCATTCGAGCCGTTTTCTAGATAAACTTTGCTTGACCCACAGTGACCCAAAAATGACCCACTAATCAAATTTCCTCTAATATGTGACTTAGCACATTGGTCTTCTCGTAATCCAAAACGACAGAATACAAAATTTAGTCAAAATCGTTAGAGCCGTTTTTTAGATAAAATTGGCTTGACTCATAGTGACCCAAAAATGACCCACTGATCAAAATTTTTCGAACATGTGACCTAGCCCAATAGTTTTCACTTGCCGAAAAACGGTTGGATATAAAATTTAGTCAAAATCGATTGAGCCGTTTTTTAGATATAATTAGCTTGACCATAACCCATTATGACCCAAAATGACCCTCTAATCGAATTTTCTCGAACACTTGACCTAGTTCAATGGTATTCTCTTGCCCGAAAATGGTAAAATACAAAATTTCGTCAAAATCGTTAAAGCCGTTGTCTAGATAAACTTTGCCTGACCCACAGTGACCCAAAAATGACCCACTAACCGAATTAGACTTTATATTGCCTAACTCAGAATATTTGGAATATTTACGAAGGCTGGAAAGGAATTCATCTTGTTTATGTGTCAGGAAAAAGCACAATGACGATTAGATTTTTTTTTTAGAACACCTTTTAGTTCCGTGTATGGAATATTGCGCGAGTCCTTAATATCAAGATTTTTCTTTTTTAATTCACTGTTTTAAAAGAGCAATAGAGCATTGAATTTACTTTTGTTTTGTGAAAATATGAGAAAGTTGTTGATGATTAAAGTAGTATCAGTTATCTTATTAGTTACGTGACAACACGGACTCCCAATTATGCTTTTTCAAATGCAATCGAATCAACCGCGTGCGGGATTCGATCTTTTAGAAATTATTACGAAAATTTTTAACAGTAACGAAGTAAATACACAAATACTTCATTTTAAAATATTTATAGAGTTTTTCCGGCATGTAACAATTTTCTAAAAAGTGACTAAAAAGACAGTTTTTGATGAGAAAGAAGTATTTAATTCCTTTCAAACTTTCTTCCTTTTTTTTAAATAAAACTGAAAATACTCGTCATCAAAGTCACAAGTCTATGAATATTAACAGAAGCACATGAAAATTAAATGTTTCTCAAATTATAGTAATTAGAATTTTTATTTCTTATTATTAAGATTCTTTTAAATTCTACACACATAAAACATTCTAAACACCATGTAAACAAACTTCTAATTATTGCAATGCAGTTATAGAAAAATACAGGTTTATTTATTTAAGTTATCAACAAAAGTACTTAAAAAATATACAATGAAGGCCGAACGTACTGCCAAATTCTACAGCTATCATAAAATAAACTATGCTCCAGATATTAAGCTTGAAAATGGCAAAAGGAAACAGTTAATCATTAAAATTAACAATGCAAGTCTTATTGTTTCTTGAACGACACGTTTTATTCTATCTTTTAGAATAATTAAGGTAGTTTGTCGTGATTTTATCTTTTCTTGCCTTTAAATAAAATCAAAGACGAATATAAAAACGATTTTTATTGTTCTCAAACCAACTAGGCGAAACAGATAAAGTTTCAGCATGTTCTAAGTATAACAGAAAGAAAATTTTTATTTCGAGTATTAAATTATAATATAAACGAAACCTTTTTACAATTTTAAATAATAAATTAATATTTCAAAAATTATTAGAGATTAATTTTGTATGGATGCTCCTTAGTTATTAGTAGGAGGAGCTACGGTTAGTATAACGGAAAATTTTTATTTCAAGCATTAAATTTAATATAAATGAAACCTTTTTACAATTTTAAATAATAAATTAATATTTCAAAAATTATTAGAGAGTATTTTTTTATGGATGCTCCTTAGTTATAAGTAGGAGGAGCTACGATTAGTATTACGGTTAGTTAATCACAACATGCAATATTGTTTGACGTGTTCACCTACTATCGGCCTCTGTTAGACAAGGAACAGGGAAACTCTACCGGGGAGCCAACCAAAAATGGCAAAGGCAGAAAACCCCCGGCAGAATAATCCACTCTGCCAAATGCAAACTGGCAAGAGAGCAGCCCCAGAAAACCAACGACGTTTAATAACAAAAAAAGGAAAAAAAAAATTAATAGTCATTTACAGGTTTGACATATGACTGTATGAAAAAGAAATGTATACAATGTATAGAGTCAGGTACACAGTTATACATGCTGTAACAGTGAAGAAAAACGTTAAATAAAATCTTAAAGTTGGCATACAAAATACTAGCAGACATAGAAAGTCCTGAACTGAGCAAATTAATAAATGTCACACAAAAGACAACAGTGTAAAAAATAAATAAATAAATAAATAAATGCCCCAAAACCAAAGTCAAAATCAGAACTGGTATTTTATAAAAGAGAAATGTTTGTTAAGTTCATTATATATTTGTCTAAGTTTATTACAATTTGATCTTGACAGTAAGATATCTTTCATATTCCAGCTCAATGTGCGATTCCGAATAAAATCAAATGAGACAGGCATAAGTGGACAACGTCCAAAAAGGTAATGTTTTGGATCACCGATGCTACCACACAAACACTTATCGTTCTGGCGCTTACCCAACTTAAACAGATGACTGGGAAAAGCCCCATGAGACGTGATAAAATATGCAATGACTCGAGAGTAGCAAAGAAATGAGGTGTCAACTGTTCTGATTATACTAAATATGTCTCTGCCTTTATCACTGTATGTCCAATCATTCTACCCCAATTTAACAATGTTCTCTTTATAATAATGTTTTACGAAGGAGACAGGAATTGGTGCGGCTATCTCAACGTCATAAATTCCCAATTCGATAACAGATTTAGCGAGAGAATCGGCATGCTCATTGCCTCTGAAGCCGACATGTGATTTAATCCAGCCAATGTTGATGATTTTGTTCTTCAACAAACGCAAGTTTGTATATATATTGTATAAAATTTCATCATTCGGGAAAAGATTTCCAAGTGCCGAGACTGAGGATAGACTATCTGTATAAATATGGAATGTACTATAAGTAGATTCTCTACACCATTCTATAGCTAAATCAATGGGCCGCTGTTAGACAAAGGGGATTGAGAACAGGTGGGATAAAGATACCTCAAAACTCTAATTAAAAAAAAAACACCAGCTGTTACTGTAAGTTTCATGCAGCATATTTCTTTTCGTTTTTTTAATTTTCAAAGTCTAAATTTTGTTTGTTTTGCAAAACATTTTCTAGTTTTTTTTCTGAATTAAAATAGTCTTCTTCAAGGTTCACGGATTCGTATCTCTCTCGGGGGAAGATTTAATGGTCGGAGATGGAAATCCTAAAACTTTCATCTATCTCATACATGCTAATACGCAGTGGCGAAGCGTCCAGTCATTGGTAGATTCGGCGATGACCATAGAAAAATAAAGGCAACATAAAACATTTAAATTTTTTGCAAGCACATATTAAAATGTTTTTTTTTTCTTTTTTAAGATTTTATGTGTAACATGAAGCGATAATAGTGTATTTTAGTGCTGCCATCTATCAGTTTTAAAATGACACGGCTAAAACATAAAGGGTAAATAGTATCTCTCGTCTACGGCTAAAAAGGATGGGCCCAGATTTGCGAATCTCTTTACAGCATACCCACTCCCCCTCTCAGCACCCCGCAACCAATCAAACGACACACTTTTCCAAGACATATCGGCTCTAGTCATCGCTAATCTGAGCGAATCCACTTGAAAAGGAACATTTCTTTTTGTAATACTTTTTCCATTTTGAATATTATTCCAATGGACATAGCGTTATTGTAACAGATTTAATTTTATTAAATAGTACAAAATACTCTATTCTATTGGGTAATGCTGTGCTTATCTTAAAATTATTTGACTAATTTAAATTATTTCTATTATTTCATTACACTTAAATAAAAGATTTTTTATTAATTGGAAAAGAAATCATTGCTTTAAAATGTTTTTTTACATACCTGTACTGTTAAAATATTATAAATCTTAGGTTATATATTTCTGATAACAGCATATTTCCGATTCATAAGTACAAAGACGCGTATTTATTTAATTTTGCTTAATTTTTGGTAACGCACAAATGATGAAAAATAATTATGGAAATATACGAAGATTGTCTTAATTTTTGTGGAAGTGGCATTTAATTATTTAAAAACGTCATAACTATTTTTAAACCATTAAATAAATATTTTTTGCATACGATTTATTCTGAAAGTTATATAATTCAAAGTAAAATTATGCATTAAGAAGAGTTAAAGTACTTTACCTATTGCAATTTTGACAAGTACCTTAATATTTAAAAAATATCAAACTAATACTTCAATGCAAATATTTTTTACAATATTTTGTTTTATTAGAAAAATGTGTAATCTATTTGATTGGTTCAATGACATTTTTAAATTAAAGTAACAAAATTTTATTTTTTGAAGAAGTAAATTATTTAACTATTGGTTACAATTTAGAAAATCCCTGCCGGCCCGGCCTACAGGCGGAGGTAGATTTCGAAGTTAAGTATACTAATTTCACCAACAAAAACTAAATCATGATTAGAGATTTGTCCACTTTAACAATTTTATCTGGCTGCTTTTGACGAGTTTTTATTTCATTTTTATATAATAGCTGGTTTTATCAGAATCATGTTAAGGAGGTATTCAAAAAAATATTTTTCCATGCTCAACAACTCGAAATGTTCTGGCTCATTTTCAGATTCATTTTTAATTGAAAAAATATTAAACTTGCTGACGTGATTTTTGAAGAGATTTATAAAAGACCTATGGTTTTATTTTTCGTTCAATTAATTAAAACTTGATTTATGAACAATTATTTTCTCATGAGGACAATATTTTTCGTTTCTAAAAAATCGCTTCAGGAAATTTCTGTTCAAAATGCCCACTTTGACATCATTTTTTGAAATATATTCTGCCTCTATCAAAAAATCGATCATTGTGGTACATTATATAGTTTCTGAATAAGAGAATCTACCAATTGGATGCGTTTGAGAGCAAAAATGAATTTAAAAATGAGTCAGAAAATAAGCAGTTTGGATTTGAATACACCCTTAATAAGATGATTTTTTTCTTCAACCACTATGTATTTTCAATTTGTTTTTGCTGTAAGAATTGGTCCTATCAAAAACTTGTCTATATAAATGTTGTAGACAATATTAAAAAGATATATGATAAATTCATGGGGATTTTATATCTTTTGAATTGACGAAGTTATGAATTTTTTTCTCCTAAAAACCCTATTTTTTGCGCCCCTTGAGCCCATTTTTAATTTGATCAAAAATCTGTGACACATAAATTTTTGGCCCTATTTTTAGAAGTAATAAAAACTTTAAACTGATGTGATATGTACAAAAATTAAAAAATTATGGGGGGTGGGGGTTCGCTTTTCACAAAAACCCTCCCTATTTCCATCCCCTTAGTCCGATTTTGCCCATTAACGAACTGGACCGAGATTTTATGCCCCTTGATTTTATGTATCAGTTTGGAAGAGATTTGTGCAAAATTGTGGAAATTATCGTGTCCAGAAGAAAGTGATATATATATATAGATATAGATAGATAGATAGATAGATAGATAAAGTTTTTTACTGAGGGTGGTTTTGGGTTCTAGGGGTCATGATCAGTGTAGATCTGCAAAAAATTTTCAGAAATTCCAACATAGGGGAGAATGTAATAGGTAGTATTTCATACGAAATCTACCTAATTCATATATATTTTTAAAAGTCATTATAATATATATTAATTATTATTACAGCTATGTTATTTCTCAAATAAAAGCAAGCTGCTTGTATCCTCTAGATTTGAGAATGTCTAATTGTGAAGAATGGGTGGCTTTGCACATCCCTTAAAAAATGCGGACAGCAATTGTCGAAGATAAAAAAAATAAGTTTTCTGTTAGATATAACAAGATCCAATTACAAGAGTCAAAACAGACTATGCGGTTGCCATATTTTACTTAAAGTAATTGATTAGTCGTGATTGTTCTTGTCTAAGTTTACAAATAATGTTAGGATATAAACTGAATTTTCAAATCTGAAAGCAGATCAGATGGATCTGAACCATCCATACAATCAAATCATTAAAAACATTCGCGAACTTTTCAAATGCTTAATTGATTGATGTGACCTGTTTATTAGCAATTTACTACTATTTCGTGAAGAAGCGGATTCATGGGGTTTTTGAGGATGAGAGAGAAACATTATTTAATAATGGTAATTAGTAATTACATAAAAAAATGTGCATCTTTTAAGTAGATGTGATTCAGTACGAAAGGGACATTTTGATACGGCTACAGATTTTGAAGGCATCTCGAATGAAATGCATCTCAAAATTACCTTACTTCTATTGTTAATGAAAAGGTTAATAACGCTATTCTATAAGAAGTTAAATATTTCAACATCCATGTTAATATTAAAGAAATAAAATGAAATTTGCTTAACTTTTGTTTTCTTATGAATATTAATTTTAAAAAATCTTTTAATGAACAGAACACGCGGAAATTATTAATAGGCTAGGATGACCAAATGTCCTCTAAATTCAAGGGCGGCCTCAAATCTGTGGACTGTAGTTCCTCACTCAGCTTCCAAAGTTATTGATTTAAAACACTTATAACATTACTTAAAAAAAAAAAGGCCATAGAATTAGTGAGACTAAAAAAGTTAAAGATTAAAAATTTATAAACTTTAAAATTATGACAACTTTTAAAAAGTTCTGTTGTACATTTTGACCACCCTATTATAGGGAGAGGAGAGGGGAGGGGAACTGTAAGGTTGTGAACTAGCAACGACCATCACAAAATTTCACGCCTCGCCACTGCTAATACGTCCTGAAAAATGCAGCATATCAGCGCCACCGGTTAGGTGGTTTACACCAAAATCTAATCATCAACAATTTATGTCAACTTCAGACTGAATGTGAAGTTTGATGAAAATCCGTGCATTAGTTTTTGAGATAGAGTTATGACGGAAATCGTAAAAAATTCTGATCTGTTTGGTGATATACAGGAAAAACTAATTAGGCCTAATTTATACAGGGACTTACTGAATCTGAAGCTTGATGAAAATTCATGCATTAGTTCTTGAGATAGAGCGATAATCATGAATAATGCAGCATAGCAGCGCACCTGTAGGGCGATTTTCCCCAAAACGTAATCAGCACCAAATTATATCAAGAAATAACTGAATCTGAAGTTTTATGAAAATCCGCGCAATAGTTCCTGATATATAGCTATTGCGGAAATCGTTTAAAATGCAGCCTAGCAGCGCCACCTGAGGGGCGATTTGCACCAAAAACTAATCAACACCAGTTTATATCAAGGTCTAACTGAATCTAAAGATTTGTGAAATTCCATGCATTAGTTCTTGAGATAGAGCGCCCACAAACATTTTGACAGATTCGTAGACATCGACAGACAAATGTTGTCTAAAAACCACCAAATCGTGCTCAAGACCTTTTAAAACGTATAAATCCTTCGAAAAACGGAAGTCGAAATTTTTCACGAATCCAATACTTTCTTCTTGTAAAGATAGAATACAGTAAAAATAATTCAACACGTGATGCATTTCTGTGTATGGAAAATAGCTTCCAATTTCTTTCTATGGATCATAGCACAAACATACAGTTCCGGGTGCATATTATTATCCGAATATTATTTAGTTTATAGAAAAATCGCAACTAGGACAAACTTATTAGTTAAAAGTTAATTTGTCTAAAAAATGAAATTAATTAAATTTAACAAATGTTTTAAACATATAAATTAATGAAAAATAAATTTAAAAACTAGTCGGATGTACCAATCCCAAAACTTTCTTCTATCTCATACATGTTAATACTTGAAAATTCGCTATCACACTGCCAAAATTAAACGGCAATCTATGCCCATCATGAGGATTCTAAAGATATGAAATTCCGTGCATTAGTTCTTGAGATATGGCTATCTCTGAAATAGTGTATCCAGCCTAGCAGCGCCACCTATTGGGTGCTTTACACCAAAACCTATGTTACATCAAAACCACCAAGCAACCACTTATGTCAAAGTCTAACTGAATCTGAAGTTTGGGGAAAATCCGTGCATTAGTTTTTGAGATAGAGTTATTGCGAAAATCATGAAAATTCCAGCATAGCAGCGCCACCTATTGGACGATTATTACCAAAACCTAATGAGCAACAACTTGTGTTAACATCTAACTAAATCTGAAGTTAGATGAAAATTCGTGCATTAGTTTTTGAGATAGAGCTGTAGTGGGAATCGTGAAAAATGCAGCACAGCAACGCCACCTGTTGAGCGATTTACACCAACACGTAATCAGCATCAAGTCATATACAGGACTAACTTAATCTGAAGTTTCATGAAAATCCGTGCATTAGTTCCTGAGATATAGCCATTGCGGAAATCGTAAAAAATGCATCATAGCAGCGCCACCTGTTGAGCGATTTGCACCAAAAACTAATCAGCATCAATTTGTATCAGGGACTAACTGGATATAGCTGTTTATTAAATTCCGTGCATTAGTTCTTGAGATAGAGCGCCCACAAAATTTGTGTCACACACAGACATTTTGTAAAAACATATTTTTCGGGTTCTCTGACGTCTAAAACGTGTAAATCCGTCGGAAACTGGAATTCGAAAATTTTCATGAATCCAATACTTTCTTCTTGTAAAGATAGAAGAAAGTAAAAATAGCAGGACGACAAAGTTTAGTCCAATGAGCTAAAACATTGTAACAGTAAATCTTTTCCGAACGTCAAAAAATCGGCACGAAACGTGAAAAAACTCTAAAAATCTGATTAAAAAATCGCAGAAGTGTACTATATTAGGCTAAATGTTTGAAACCGAATTCCTTATATTATAGGAATGTCAAGAAACTCCTCAGAAGGGAAAAGAATTACTAAAAATTGTCTTGAAAATTGCAAAAACTTCAAAAAAAGTGGAGCAGAAAATTTACCATATTAGGACTAAAAATTTGAAACTGAGATTTTTATTTTCAAACTAATTATTTTGCCTCTTTGAATCTCGATATTTCTAAATCAAAATTTTACTCGAACAGCTAAAAAGTTGGTTTACGACATTAAAATTTAGCCTATTAGCGCATAAATAATTTTACCTAATAAAAGTATGTGCAATGTTAATCCTATCTTAAATTTTATAGTTGCTGATCCAAATTTATAATCGATCATTAGCTTAAATGCTAATAGATATTGTATTAAAATTTCAGAGCAATTACCGGAGACATCATTTTAAAACTAAATGTACGCTTAAAAATTGATGTTTTTTTTATTATTATTATTTTGTATTTCGAAGCCGATGCAGAGTTTAAAGTATGAAAAAAAGGAAAGAAAAAAAGAAAGTCGCCGTAGTGACTTTCGGAAAACAACTTTTTTGGAAAGGTTAATATATATTATTAATTTTTCAAACAGATTGAACCATTCGTAAGAAAAATGAATGCTAAATAAGTGGGGTTGTTTTTATTTTTTTTTCATATTTTGATCCAAAGTGCGGGTGCAGATTTTTAAACATTACAAAAAATGCAAAAATACCGAAACGTCGTCCGAAAATGAATTTTTTTAAAGCGCTATATTATTATATTCATATTTTTAAAAACAGATTGCACTGTCGAAGTGAAGAAGGCATTAGCTTTCAACGAGTATATTTTATTTCCTGGTATTTCGAACGATCAGATTTGTGCAAGATGAAGAAGGGGGGGGGGGGACGACGTTTCAAAAGAATTTTTTAAAGGGGTTAATATTAATATTTTTTAAATAGATTGAACAACTAGAAAGATTTTTTTAAAAAATGCCATAATACCGTGTATAGATTTTTTCTTTTCCGTACCTCCATTCGTCTAGCCGAGATAAAAATAGGATTAATCCGTTCTTCCCAGTTTTTAAAACTGCGGACGGGCATTACTCGAACATTATTTCCGCAACCACTCTGTGACTTTCGCGCCATTTTGTAATGTTTATTATGGTTTTTAAATAATTAACAAACAAAATGGAGAATCTAAGCCTCAGGTGTAACAGGACATTCTTTGGACTATCCTCACGTACATTTTCAGACCTCTATGTGTGGTAGATACTACTAGCCATCATGCGCACACAACATCTTTCTTTTATTAATATAGATTTCTTCCGAATGGATTGAATTAAGTGAGGTCTAGCACAACTAGAGTTGCAAAGGGTGGAAAAAACCGGGTTTATTCCCGGGAATAAACCGGGTTCTTTGGGAAGGAAATTTTTAAAATTTCCGGGAGTTTTCAGAAAGTTTTAAGTGTGAATTTTTTTTAATTTATTATTTTTAATGATTTCAATTTTTGTCAATGTAAACAAAACTAATAACATAAAATATTTTAAAAAATAGCACGGTTTACATGAAAACTAACGAAATACAGACTGCAGAAATATTAAGCAAGAGAAATTAAAAAAATTGTTATTTTAATCGTCGATAAGTAAAAAGTGAAAGAGGCAGAAAAGAGATTCTTCTTTCCTGACATGAATATAAACTTCATCTCTGCTCTTCGAATCAACGAATGTAAACAAAAAAGAAAATGAACAAAATTAAAAGAAATCAATGCAAAAATATAAAGCAACTCTTTAGAAAATTAATATAAAGTATGCCTGAAAACGAGATGTGCGAGCCTATTTACAGCCGCCATTGTTGTAAAGCTAATAAATTATAATGACTTAGATTGTAAAATCATAAGTTTTGTGAATTCATAAAATAAAATCTATCTTTTTGGAACATTCTTCCCTGAAATTTCTTTTAAATAAAAATTTCAAATAGGAAAATAACTGGTTTTGTTTATCTTCAAAACTCCTTCAAAATTTCCAATATTCCCCAAAATTCCGGGTTTATTCCCCAAAATTCCCGGGTTTATTCCCGCCCCTCAGAAACTGCGCGTTTTCTTTGCATCTCTAAGCACAACCCAAATCAGTGCTCTATGACTGGTTTTTCTTCATTCTACTTTTGTTAAGTAATCAATCGTTTACATCTTATTTTAACACTAGTTAATAATTTCTACTTATTATATCAATTGTGAATGCAATCAGAAATATTTTTGAGTAATAGATTTTGCAAAACATGTAGGGCCTGATTACCAACGGGGCACACTTACACCAATAAATTTTAAAATAAAAGTTTGACTTATCTAAACGCCGTATTCGTGTTAAATTTCTGCCATGAATGAAGCAAAATTTTTTGTTTATTTTTAGTGCTAGGAATTTGCCCCGTGGGTGATCAGGCTTTGAAAACATGGTCAATAAAGTCCAAAATGCAATAGGTTTTGAGAATTCGAAAATTCACGTAACCAGTGTGAAATGCATGATTCTTTTTTATTAAAATGTTAACGAAATATTTTTTTTTTCTATGAGGTGTCGTATGCAATCTATGTTTTGCATTATATACAGTAAAAACTTCTCAGGGGATGGGAAAAAATTCTATTTTAGATAGGTTTTTGTCGCAGCAGGTACTCCTCTCCTAATTCGTTTTGTATTCTTTTCACCGGATCACAAATTATTTTTCCATTAAGAATTTTGATTTAAAAAATTTCCTTTATAGACAGGTTGCGTTATAAGCGATTCCTTTATAGACAGTTGCATTTCCGCAGGTTTTACTGTATTTTGTTTGTACAAGAGATATGGATTGTTAAAATATGTTAGCCCCACAAAAATATTTCAGAGCCCCCCCTGACATTACTCGCTGGTTACGGCTCTGGTTGCACATGTTTATAAAACAATCTCATCTTCAATAAAGATGAAACAATATACATTAATACATAATTTTAAAAGTGTTTGAAAAGACTTTGTGAACACTGGAACAATGTAAACAATCTGCGTCGAACAATCTCCAGCGGCATGCTGAGTCACTGCTGATGCGCTTGCACAGCCGCAGTGGCTCTGTGAGCTGACACTCTGAAAGTGTTGATGTGAAACGGTCATTGGAAATATGCGCCAGCACACCGCCTCCTGAATACTAAGCTGGTGGCTGACACAAAAATTTCAACTATCGTAGACGGATTTTATTTTAAGCGTTTGTAGGCTTACCTGAATTTTGACGCCGGTATTTTACAAAAAAAGATTTCTTTGACTTATTTATTCTCTGAAAAAAGAAACCTTACATACCTTTAATAAATTAATAGTATTCAAATTCAAGGGACCGTGCAAACGCTTAAAAAGACGGCTACGACTGCCTCCATTTTTAGGTTAGCGCTAAGTAATTCCTACTATTTAGGGGAAGGTGACAAGCTGCTGAGCTGATGTTATGTACTACATCTATTTAAAAAAAAAAAAAAAACAGCTTGACAAACTTTACTATGGCTTTTTACGATACATCTTTAATGCGGATTTTTATACTTTTGGTATACGTTATAATTTTCCTGAAAACTTTTTCTGGTACGCATAGAGAATATTTCTTCAGCTTGAATTTGTTGTAAAGATTGGGAGGGACTTGATATTATTTTTAAAATTACATTTAAGGGTTAAAGGTTGTATTATCAAGGTTCGTACACCTGAGGGTGTTTAAATACTAGATTTTTTTTTTTATATAAAATAATGGTCCGTAATATTTAAATACGAATTTTCTCCATCAAATAAGACAAATAAAATATTTATGTACCAAAAATCTGGTATTCAAATATCCTAAGGCGTGCGAATCTTGATTATGTACTAGAAATGACACACGAGTTACTTGCATCTCTGGAGAATTAAAATTGGAAGATTTATTCTTACTAGCGGGCATGACCGAGCTAAGCGGTCAAAATTAGCCTTGTATTCAATTCGATATTCCATTCTCACTGTATAATTCTTGCTGTTTATATAAAATTGCCATGGTCCTAAGCCATAGGTCCCACTAACCGAAATTCTTCGAACACACGACCTAACCAACGCTCTTCTCGAACCCGAAAACGATAGAATACAAAATTTAGTCATAATCGCCAAAGTCATTTTATAGATAAAATTAGCTTGACCCACGGTAACCCAAAAAGGACCTACTAATCTAAATTTATCGAACATCTGACCTATCCCAATGGTCTTCTCGTGCCAGGAAACTGTGTAAAACGAAATTTTGTGAAAATCGTTTCAGCCACTTTTTTAGATAAAATTAGCTAAAACTTGACCCATATTGACCCAAAATGACTGTTTAATCGAATTTTCTTGAGCATGCGACCTAGATCAATAGTCTTCGCGAACCCGAAAACGGTAGAAAACAAAATTTAATCAAAATCATTAAAGCTGTTTTCCAGATAAAAATAACTTGACCCACAGTGACCCAAAAATGACCCATTAATCGAATTTTCTTGAACATGTGACCTAACTCAATGATCTTCTCGTGCCTGGAAACAATATAATACAAAATTTTGTCAAAATCGTTTGAGCCTTTTTTAAGATACAATTAGCTTGACCGTCAGTGACCCAAAAATGACCCAATAATCGAATTTCCCCGAACATGTGGCTTAGTTCAATGGTATTCTCATGCTGAGAAACGATATAATACAAAATTTTGCCATAATGTTTTGAGCCGTTATTTTATGTCCACTTAGCTTGACCCACGGTGACCCAAAAAGGACCCACTAATTGAATTTTCTCGAACATGTGACTTAGCCCAATGGTCTGCTCATTCCCAGAAAGTTTATAATACAAAATTTTGACAAAATCGTTTGAGTCTTTTTTTAGATACATATAGCTTGGCCCTCAGTGACCCAAAAATGACCCACTAATCGATTTTACGCGAACATGTGACTTAGCCCAATGGTCATCTCATGCCCGGAAACGGTATATTACAAAATTTTGTCAAGATGTTTTGGTCCTTTCTTAGATTCAATTAGCTTGACCCTGACCCACTGTGAACCAAAATGACCCACTAATTATATTTCCTTTAACATGCGACCAAGCCCAATGGTATTATCGCGCCCGAAAACGATAAAATACAAAATTTCGTCAAAATCGTTAGAGCAGTTTTCTAGATAAACATTGTTTGACCCACAGTGACCCAAAAATGACCCACTAATTGAATTTTCTCTAATATGTGACTTAGCCCAATCGTCTTCTCGTAATCCAAATCGATGGAATACAAAATTTAGTCAAAATAGTTAGAGCCATTTTTTAGTTAAAATTGGCTTGACCCATACGGACACAAAAATGACCCACTAATCGAAATTTCTAGAACATGCGATCTAGCTCAATAGTTTTCTCTTGCCGAAAAACGGTTGAATATGAAATTTAGTCAAAATTGATTGAGCCGTTTTTTAGATATAATTAGCTTGAACTTGACCCATTTGATCCAAAATGACCCACTAATCGATTTTTCTCGTACGTGTGACTTAGTCCAATGGTCATCTCATGCCCGAAAACGGTATATTACAAAATTTTGTAGAAATGTTTTTGGCCTTTTTTGGATTCAATTAGCTTGACCCTGACCCATTTTGACCCAAAATGACGCATTTATCGAATTTTCTTGAACATGCGTTCAAGCCCATTGGTATCCTCGTGTCCGAAAACGATAGAATACAAAATTTCGTGAAAATCGTTAGAGCCGTTTTCTGGATAAACTTTGCTTGACCCACAGTGACCCAAAAATGACCCACTAAGCGAATTTTCTCTGATATGTAACTTATCCTACTGGTCTTCCCGTAATCGAAAACGACAAAATACAAAAGATAAAATTGGCTTGAATCATAGTGACCCAAAAATGACCGACTAATCGAAATAATTTCGAACATGTGACCTAGCCCAATACTTTTCTCGTGCAAAAAAACGGTCGAATATAAAATTTAGTCAAAATTGATTGAGCCGTTTTTAGATATAATTAGCGTGACCTTGACCCATTATCACCCAAAATGACCCACTAATCGAATTTTCTCGAACACGTGACCTAATCCAATGGTCATCTCATGCCCGAAAACGGTATATTACAGAATTTTGTCAAAATATTTTGGGCCTTTTTTAGATTCAGTAAGCTTGAACCTGACCCATTGTGACCCAAAATGACCCACTAATCATATTTTTTTTTAACATGCGACTAAACCCAATGGTATTATTGCGCTCGAAAACGATAAAATACAAAATTTCGTCAAAATCGTTGGGTCCGTTTTTTAAATAAACTTCGCTTGACCCACAGTGACCCAAAAATGACCCACTAATTGAATTTTCTCTAATATGTGACTTAGATCATTGGTCTTCTCGTAATCCAAAACAACAGAATACAAAATTTAGTCAAAATCGTTAGAGCCGTTTTTTAGATAAAATTGGCTTGACGCATATAGACCCAAAAATGACCCACTAATCAAAATTTCTCGAGCATGTGACCTAGCCCAATAGTTTTCTCGCGCCGAAAAACGGTTGGATATAAAATTTAGTCAAAATCGATTGATTCGTTTTTAAGATATAATTAGCTTGAACTTGACCCATTTGACCCAAAATGACCAACTAATCGATTTTTCTCGTACATGTGACTTACGCCAATGGTCATCTCATGCCGGGAAACGGTATATTACAAAATTTTGTCGAAATGTTTTTGGCCTTTTTTTGGATTCAATTGGCTTGACCCTGACCCATTCTGACCCAAAATGACGCATTAATCGAATTTTTTTGAACACGTGACCTAGCTCAATGGTATTCTCGTGCCCAAAAAAGGTAAAATACAAAATTTCGTCAAAATCATTCAAGCCGTTTTCTAGATAAACTTTGCTTGACCCACTGTGACCCAAAAATGACCCACTAATCAAATTTCCTCTAATATGTGACTTAGCACATTGGTCTTCTCGTAATCCAAAACGACAGAATACAAAATTTAGTCAAAATCGTTAGAGCCGTTTTTTAGATAAAATTGGCTTGACTCATAGTGACCCAAAAATGACCCACTGATCAAAATTTTTCGAACATGTGACCTAGCCCAATAGTTTTCACTTGCCGAAAAACGGTTGGATATAAAATTTAGTCAAAATCGATTGAGCCGTTTTTTAGATATAATTAGCTTGACCATAACCCATTATGACCCAAAATGACCCTCTAATCGAATTTTCTCGAACACTTGACCTAGTTCAATGGTATTCTCTTGCCCGAAAATGGTAAAATACAAAATTTCGTCAAAATCGTTAAAGCCGTTGTCTAGATAAACTTTGCCTGACCCACAGTGACCCAAAAATGACCCACTAACCGAATTAGACTTTATATTGCCTAACTCAGAATATTTGGAATATTTACGAAGGCTGGAAAGGAATTCATCTTGTTTATGTGTCAGGAAAAAGCACAATGACGATTAGATTTTTTTTTTTAGAACACCTTTTAGTTCCGTGTATGGAATATTGCGCGAGTCCTTAATATCAAGATTTTTCTTTTTTAATTCACTGTTTTAAAAGAGCAATAGAGCATTGAATTTACTTTTGTTTTGTGAAAATATGAGAAAGTTGTTGATGATTAAAGTAGTATCAGTTATCTTATTAGTTACGTGACAACACGGACTCCCAATTATGCTTTTTCAAATGCAATCGAATCAACCGCGTGCGGGATTCGATCTTTTAGAAATTATTACGGAAATCTTTAACAGTAACGAAGTAAATACACAAATACTTCATTTTAAAATATTTATAGAGTTTTTCCGGCATGTAACAATTTTCTAAAAAGTGACTAAAAAGACAGTTTTTGATGAGAAAGAAGTATTTAATTCCTTTCAAACTTTCTTCCTTTTTTTTAAATAAAACTGAAAACACTCGTCATCAAAGTCACAAGTCTATGAATATTAACAGAAACACATGAAAATTAAATATTTCTCAAATTATAGTAATTAGAATTTTTATTTCTTATTATTAAGATTCTTTTAAATTCTAAACTGCCCATCTAAACAAACTTCTAATTATTGCAATGCAGTTATAGAAAAATTAAGTTTTATTTATTTAAGTTATCAACAAAAGTACTATAATAAATAATTTTACCTAATAAAAGTATGTGCAATGTTAATCCTATCTTAAATTTTATAGTTGCTGATCCAAATTTATAATCGATCATTAGCTTAAATGCTAATAGATATTGTATTAAAATTTCAGAGCAGTTACCGGAGATATCATTTTAAAACTAAATGTATGCTTAAAAATTGATGTTTTTTTTTTTATTATTATTTTGTATTTCGAAGCCGATGCAGAGTTTAAAGTATGAAAAAAAGGAAAGAAAGAAAGAAAGTCGCCGTAGTGACTTTCGGAAAACAACTTTTTTGGAAAGGTTAATATATATTATTAATTTTTCAAACAGATTGAACCATTCGTAAGAAAAATAAATGCTAAATAAGTGGTTTTTTTTTTGTTTTTTTTTTTCATATTTTGATCCAAATTGCGGGTGCAAGAATTTTAAACATTACAAAAAATGCAAAAATACCGAAACGCCGTCCGAAAATGAATTTTTTTTTTTAAGCGCTATATTATTATATTCATATTTTTAAAAACAGATTGCACTGTCGAAGTGAAGAAGGCATTAGCTTTCAACGAGTATTTTTTATTTCCTGGTATTTCGAACGATCAGATTTGTGCAAGATGAAGAAGGGAAAGGGAGGGAACGACGTTTCAAAAGAATTTTTTTAAAGGGGTTAATATTAATATTTTTTAAATAGATTGAACAACTAGAAAGATTTAAAAAAAAAATGCCATAATACCGTGTATAGATTTTTTTCTTTTCCGTACCTCCATTCGTCTAGCCGAGATAAAAATAGGATTAATCCGTTCTTCCCAGTTTTTAAAACTGCGGACGGGCATTACTCGAACATTATTTCCGCAACCACTCTGTGACTTTCGCGCCATTTTGTAATGTTTATTATGGTTTTTAAATAATTAACAAACAAAATGGAGAATCTAAGCCTCAGGTGTAACAGGACATTCTTTGGACTATCCTCACGTACATTTTCAGACCTCTATGTGTGGTAGATATTACTAGCCATCCCGCGCACACAACATCTTTCTTTTATTTAAGTATTGCGCGCGGCAGCGCAATACTTATTTATTTCCAGTGTCACTTCTCAATGTTAATTTAACATGGAAAAGCCTATGGAGATGATAACTTTTTCATTTTTTCTTCCCACCTTTTTGTCCCTGATGCCACTCATTTTTTATTCTTTACTAATTCTAATGATGTTATAAATTTAAAGAGTAAAAACGTTTGCCTGACGTCAGGGTCAAAACGAGTGGTAAAATGCCTTTGCATATCGGTGAATTATAACCCAGAGAGAAACATGGGCCAATTTTTGTTTACATTTTTCAAATATTTTTCTTAATAATTCCAATTTTCGCTTTTTTCTTTGAAAATCAACGGACATTTTTTTCATAGAAAATGTAAAATTTTTACTTCATTGTTGCAAAATTTTAAAAGCCGTAATAATAATTTATTTCATTTTAGATGAAAGATTTTCACGTCAAATATTAAATTAAGCTAGTTTTTTTTTTTTTTTTTTTTTTTTTTTTTTCTTCTTCAAAAATTAAAAAGGTGAATATGGCGTCATAGCGGAAATAAAAAGGATATTTTCAGAATAAGTTTTTGCTTTGGTCACGTTTATATTTTAGTAAAAAGTTTTTAATGGATAGCTATTTTTACGCAGGTTGCGAACTTAGTGGGGAATTACATAACTTAAATTTTAAAATGTATTTTTTTTTTTTTTCCGAGATGAGAACTATTTATACCCCAAGTTAAACTTAGGTAATAATTTTCTGATGTCTTTACATCACCCCTTGGGAGAGATTAAGGTTTAAAAATTTAAGTAAAACTTTTATTTTTTGTTTTTTACTGTATCACAGCTATAATATTGTTAAATATTAGCAGTAAGGATTCAACACAATTTACATTTACATTCATAGCGTTCCTGAGTGGGAAATAGGGTATATAAATTTAAGTTAAGTTAATTTTTTATGATTTGATTATAGATTTTTATGTTCAGATTGGAAGTTTTTGTCCAAACTACCGCAACCTTCTTTACTACAGTGGTGAAACATTTTGAATTACACATTGGTACACTGCATCCTGCATCCCACATTGTGATGCAATACCGCATACATCAAAGCCTGATGATGATACTCTCTATTAATTTTGAAATGCGTTCGTCTGAGTGCAGTAGTTATTGAAAAACTTGACCATATTAAACAAAAACATAATTTGAAGAACAAATTAAAAAAACAAAATTTATTTCTTACATTGTTTAAGCCCGAGAAGGGACAGATATTAAGTCATTTCATTCAATTAGTTCTACATTTAACGTTAAATTTTTGTAACAAATTAGTTAAGCCAATTGAAGATTAAAAAATAAAAATAAAATTCATACAATATGATACTTAAAACACCCTAAAAAATAGATTCCGTTCAAATGAAATCGAAATAAATCTTAGACTTCTTTCATTTTTAATTGAAAATATTTGTATTGCAGATTTTGTATTATGTTTATGATAATTGTCCATAAAATGATAAGATGCATGCAAAATACAAAACTTAAAAAAATGTCTAAGATTTATTTCGATTTCATTTGAACGGAATCTATTTTTTTAGGGTGTTTTAAGTATCACATTGTATGAATTTTATTTTTATATTTTAATCTTCAATTGGCTTAACTAATTTGTTACAAAAATTTAACATTAAATGTAGAACTAATTGAATGAAATGACTTAATATCTGTCCCTTCTCGGGCTTAAACAATGTAAGAAATAAATTTCGTTTTTTTAATTTGTTCTTCAAATTATGTTTTTGTTTAATTAATATAGATTTCTTCGGAATGGATTGAATTAAGTGAGATCTAGCACAACTAGAGTTGCAAAGGGTGGAAAAAAACTGGTTTATTCCCGGGAATAAACCGGGTTTTTTGGGAAGGAAATTTTTAAAATTTCCGGGAGTTTTCAGAAAGTTTTAAGTGTGAATTTTTATTTAATTTATTATTTTTAATGATTTCAATTTTTGTCAATGTAAACAAAACTAATAACATAAAATATTTAAAAAAAAATAGCACGGTTTACATGAAAACTAACGAAATACAGACTGCAGAAATATTAAGCAAGAGAAATTAAAAAAAAAATGTTATTTTAATCGTCGATAAGTAAAAAGTGAAAGAGGCAGAAAAGAGATTCTTCTTTCCTGACATGAATATAAACTTCGTCTCTGCTCTTCGAATCAACGAATGTAAACAAAAAAGAAAATAAACAAAATTAAAAGAAATCAATGCAAAAATATAAAGCAACTCTTTAGAAAATTAATATAAAGTATGCCTCAAAACGAGATGTGCGAGCCTATTTACAGCCGCCATTGTTGTAAAGCTAATAAATTATAATGACTTAGATTGTAAAATCATAAGTTTTGTGAATTCATAAAATAAAATCTATCTTTTTGGAACATTCTTCCCTGAAATTTCTTTTAAATAAAAATTTCAAATAGGAAAATAACTGGTTTTGTTTATCTTCAAAACTCCTTCAAAATTTCCAATATTCCCCAAAATTCCGGGTTTATTCCCCAAAATTCCCTGGTTTATTCCCGCCCCTCAGAAACTGCGCGTTTTTTGCATCTCTAAGCACAACCCAAATCAGTGCTCTATGACTGATTTTTCTTCATTCTACTTTTGTTAAGTAATCAATTGTTTACATCTTATTTTAACACTAGTTAATAATTTCTACTTATTATATCAATTGTGAATGCAATAAGAAATATTTTTGCGTAGTACATTTTGCAAAACATGCAGGGCCTGATTACCAACGGGGCGCACTTACACCAATAAATTTTAAAATAAAAGTTTGACTTATCTAAACGCCGTATTCGTGTTAAATTTCTGCCATGAATGAAGCAAAATTTTTTGTTTATTTTTAGTGCTAGGAATTTGCCCCGTGGGTGATCAGGCTTTGAAAACATGGTCAATAAAGTCCAAAATGCAATAGGTTTTGAGAATTCGAAAATTCACGTAACCAGTGTGAAATGCATGATTCTTTTTTATTAAAATGTTAACGAAATATTTTTTTTTTCTATGAGGTGTCGTATGCAATCTATGTTTTGCATTATATACAGTAAAAACTTCTCAGGGGATGGGAAAAAATTCTATTTTAGATAGGTTTTTGTCGCAGCAGGTACTCCTCTCCTAATTCGTTTTGTATTCTTTTCACCGGATCACAAATTATTTTTCCATTAAGAATTTTGATTTAAAAAATTTCCTTTATAGACAGGTTGCGTTATAAGCGATTCCTTTATAGACAGTTGCATTTCCGCAGGTTTTACTGTATTTTGTTTGTACAAGAGATATGGATTGTTAAAATATGTTAGCCCCACAAAAATATTTCAGAGCCCCCCCTGACATTACTCGCTGGTTACGGCTCTGGTTGCACATGTTTATAAAACAATCTCATCTTCAATAAAGATGAAACAATATACATTAATACATAATTTTAAAAGTGTTTGAAAAGACTTTGTGAACACTGGAACAATGTAAACAATCTGCGTCGAACAATCTCCAGCGGCATGCTGAGTCACTGCTGATGCGCTTGCACAGCCGCAGTGGCTCTGTGAGCTGACACTCTGAAAGTGTTGATGTGAAACGGTCATTGGAAATATGCGCCAGCACACCGCCTCCTGAATACTAAGCTGGTGGCTGACACAAAAATTTCAACTATCGTAGACGGATTTTATTTTAAGCGTTTGTAGGCTTACCTGAATTTTGACGCCGGTATTTTACAAAAAAAGATTTCTTTGACTTATTTATTCTCTGAAAAAAGAACCCTTACATACCTTTAATAAATTAATAGTATTCAAATTCAAGGGACCGTGCAAACGCTTAAAAAGACGGCTACGACTGCCTCCATTTTTAGGTTAGCGCTAAGTAATTCCTACTATTTAGGGGAAGGTGACAAGCTGCTGAGCTGATGTTATGTATCTATTAAAAAAAAAAAAAAAAAAAAAAAAAAAAAAAAAAAAAAAAAAAACAGCTTGACAAACTTTACTATGGCTTTTTACGATACATCTTTATTGTGGATTTTTATACTTTTGGTATACGTTATAATTTTCCTGAAAACTTTTTCTGGTACGCATAGAGAATATTTCTTCAGCTTGAATTTGTTGTAAAGATTGGGAGGGACTTGATATTATTTTTAAAATTACATTTAAGGGTTAAAGGTTGTATTATCAAGGTTCGTACACCTGAGGGTGTTTAAATACTAGATTTTTTTTTTTTTTAATAAAATAATGGTTCGTAATATTTAAATACGAATTTTCTCCATGAAATAAGACAAATAAAATATTTATGTACCAAAAATCTGGTATTCAAATATCCTAAGGCGTGCGAATCTTGATTATGTACTAGAAATGACACACGAGTTACTTGCATCTCTGGAGAATTAAAATTGGAAGATTTATTCTTACTAGCGGGCATGACCGAGCTAAGCGGTCAAAATTAGCCTTGTATTCAATTCGATATTCCATTCTCACTGTATAATTCTTGCTGTTTATATAAAATTGCCATGGTCCTAAGCCATAGGTCCCACTAACCGAAATTCTTCGAACACACGACCTAACCAACGCTCTTCTCGAACCCGAAAACGATAGAATACAAAATTTAGTCATAATCGCCAAAGTCATTTTATAGATAAAATTAGCTTGACCCACGGTAACCCAAAAAGGAGCTACTAATCTAAATTTATCGAACATCTGACCTATCCCAATGGTCTTCTCGTGCCAGGAAACTGTGTAAAACGAAATTTTGTGAAAATCGTTTGAGCCACTTTTTTAGATAAAATTAGCTAAAACTTGACCCATATTGACCCAAAATGACTGTTTAATCGAATTTTCTTGAGCATGCGACCTAGATCAATAGTCTTCGCGAACCCGAAAACGGTAGAAAACAAAATTTAATCAAAATCATTAAAGCTGTTTTCCAGATAAAAATAACTTGACCACAGTGACCCAAAAATGACCCATTAATCGAATTTTCTTGAACATGTGACCTAACTCAATGATCTTCTCGTGCCTGGAAACAATATAATACAAAATTTTGTCAAAATCGTTTGAGCCTTTTTTAAGATACAATTAGCTTGACCGTCAGTGACCCAAAAATGACCCAATAATCGAATTTCCCCGAACATGTGACTTAGTTCAATGGTATTCTCATGCTGAGAAACGATATAATACAAAATTTTGCCATAATGTTTTGAGCCGTTATTTTATGTCCACTTAGCTTGACCCACGGTGACCCAAAAAGGACCCACTAATTGAATTTTCTCGAACATGTGACTTAGCCCAATGGTCTGCTCATTCCCAGAAAGTTTATAATACAAAATTTTGACAAAATCGTTTGAGTCTTTTTTTAGATACATATAGCTTGGCCCTCAGTGACCCAAAAATGCCCCACTAATCGATTTTACGCGAACATGTGACTTAGCCCAATGGTCATCTCATGCCCGGAAACGGTATATTACAAAATTTTGTCAAGATGTTTTGGTCCTTTCTTAGATTCAATTAGCTTGACCCTGACCCACTGTGAACCAAAATGACCCACTAATTATATTTCCTTTAACATGCGACCAAGCCCAATGGTATTATCGCGCCCGAAAACGATAAAATACAAAATTTCGTCAAAATCGTTAGAGCAGTTTTCTAGATAAACATTGTTTGACCCACAGTGACCCAAAAATGACCCACTAATTGAATTTTCTCTAATATGTGACTTAGCCCAATCGTCTTCTCGTAATCCAAATCGATGGAATACAAAATTTAGTCAAAATAGTTAGAGCCATTTTTTAGTTAAAATTGGCTTGACCCATACGGACACAAAAATGACCCACTAATCGAAATTTCTAGAACATGCGATCTAGCTCAATAGTTTTCTCTTGCCGAAAAACGGTTGAATATGAAATTTAGTCAAAATTGATTGAGCCGTTTTTTAGATATAATTATCTTGAACTTGACCCATTTGATCCAAAATGACCCACTAATCGATTTTTCTCGTACGTGTGACTTAGTCCAATGGTCATCTCATGCCCGAAAACGGTATATTACAAAATTTTGTAGAAATGTTTTTGGCCTTTTTTGGATTCAATTAGCTTGACCCTGACCCATTTTGACCCAAAATGACGCATTTATCGAATTTTCTTGAACATGCGTTCAAGCCCATTGGTATTCTCGTGTCCGAAAACGATAGAATACAAAATTTCGTGAAAATCGTTAGAGCCGTTTTCTGGATAAACTTTGCTTGACCCACAGTGACCCAAAAATGACCCACTAAGCGAATTTTCTCTGATATGTAACTTATCCTACTGGTCTTCCCGTAATCGAAAACGACAAAATACAAAAGATAAAATTGGCTTGAATCATAGTGACCCAAAAATGACCGACTAATCGAAATAATTTCGAACATGTGACCTAGCCCAATACTTTTCTCGTGCAAAAAAACGGTCGAATATAAAATTTAGTCAAAATTGATTGAGCCGTTTTTAGATATAATTAGCGTGACCTTGACCCATTATCACCCAAAATGACCCACTAATCGAATTTTCTCGAACACGTGACCTAATCCAATGGTCATCTCATGCCCAAAAACGGTATATTACAGAATTTTGTCAAAATATTTTGGGCCTTTTTTAGATTCAGTAAGCTTGAACCTGACCCATTGTGACCCAAAATGACCCACTAATCATATTTTTTTTTAACATGCGACTAAACCCAATGGTATTATTGCGCCCGAAAACGATAAAATACAAAATTTCGTCAAAATCGTTGGGTCCGTTTTTTAAATAAACTTCGCTTGACCCACAGTGATCCAAAAATGACCCACTAATTGAATTTTCTCTAATATGTGACTTAGCTCATTGGTCTTCTCGTAATCCAAAACAACAGAATACAAAATTTAGTCAAAATCGTTAGAGCCGTTTTTTAGATAAAATTGGCTTGACGCATATAGGCCCAAAAATGACCCACTAATCAAAATTTCTCGAGCATGTGACCTAGCCCAATAGTTTTCTCGTGCCGAAAAACGGTTGGATATAAAATTTAGTCAAAATCGATTGATTCGTTTTAAAGATATAATTAGCTTGAACTTGACCCATTTGACCCAAAATGACCCACTAATCGATTTTTCTCGTACGTGTGACTTACGCCAATGGTCATCTCATGCCGGGAAACGGTATATTACAAAATTTTGTCGAAATGTTTTTGGCCTTTTTTTGGATTCAATTGGCTTGACCCTGACCCATTCTGACCCAAAATGACGCATTAATCGAATTTTTTTGAACACGTGACCTAGCCCAATGGTATTCTCGTGCCCAAAAAAGGTAAAATACAAAATTTCGTCAAAATCATTCGAGCCGTTTTCTAGATAAACTTTGCTTGACCCACAGTGACCCAAAAATGACCCACTAATCAAATTTCCTCTAATATGTGACTTAGCACATTGGTCTTCTCGTAATCCAAAACGACAGAATACAAAATTTAGTCAAAATCGTTAGAGCCGTTTTTTAGATAAAATTGGCTTGACTCATAGTGACCCAAAAATGACCCACTGATCAAAATTTTTCGAACATGTGACCTAGCCCAATAGTTTTCACTTGCCGAAAAACGGTTGGATATAAAATTTAGTCAAAATCGATTGAGCCGTTTTTTAGATATAATTAGCTTGACCATAACCCATTATGACCCAAAATGACCCTCTAATCGAATTTTCTCGAACACTTGACCTAGTTCAATGGTATTCTCTTGCCCGAAAATGGTAAAATACAAAATTTCGTCAAAATCGTTAAAGCCGTTGTCTAGATAAACTTTGCCTGACCCACAGTGACCCAAAAATGACCCACTAACCGAATTAGACTTTATATTGCCTAACTCAGAATATTTGGAATATTTACGAAGGCTGGAAAGGAATTCATCTTGTTTATGTGTCAGGAAAAAGCACAATGACGATTAGATTTTTTTTTTAGAACACCTTTTAGTTCCGTGTATGGAATATTGCGCGAGTCCTTAATATCAAGATTTTTCTTTTTTAATTCACTGTTTTAAAAGAGCAATAGAGCATTGAATTTACTTTTGTTTTGTGAAAATATGAGAAAGTTGTTGATGATTAAAGTAGTACAGTCGACGCTCGTTTTTACGAACTCGTAGGGAACACCCAAATAGTTCGTAAAATAGAAAGTTCGTAAAATAGAAAAACACCAAAAATGATATGAATACGTACATTATTTATGTCTATTTTTATCAAACTGCTCCCTCTTCATGGATGAAGCAGTATTTCAAGATTATTTATTATTTACTAAAGTTATACATGTATTTTTAAATATACCAGAAATAAATGCAAATTTATGCACAAAAAATAATTTTAATACACAGAAACATACGTTACCATGCTTTGAAAATATTACATATGAAAACGCAGACTGCATTAGTACTTAGTAGATGAAAATACATAGATGAAAACATACATAAAAAATTAGGAATGGAAATAATCACTTATCTTTTTTTTTTTAAATCACATTTTGAAAAATATATGTTTTCATTTTATCTATGGAAACCTTTACTACCTTTACCTTTCACAGCTATTGTTCCCTTCAAAAAAGTTCCTTAGTCCTGACAACCACCACTTGAAATTGTTGCTATGCCCCCTCCCTACGAAAGAGATTGGGGGAAAATCAACACATTATTGGACTGTACCTGATGTCTCATTGTACCTGTATAGAGTTTAACTCACGTTGGCACTGCATTCCGATACTTAAAAAAAAAAAAAAAAAAAAAAAAAAAAAAAAAAATCGGAAGTACGAAAAGTGAGTTCGCAAAAAAGAGATTTTCATAATCTGTAGTTCGTAAATGGGAGCGAAAAATTACATTGATTCTATGGGAGCGTATTTGGGACCACTCTATAGTTCGTAAAATCGCAAGTGTTCGTGAAAAAGAGGTTCGTAAAAACGAGAGTCTACTGTATCAGTTATCTTATTAGTTACGTGACAACACGGACTCCCAATTATGCTTTTTCAAATGCAATCGAATCAACCGCGTGCGGGATTCGATCTTTTAGAAATTATTACGGAAATATTTAACAGTAACGAAGTAAATACACAAATACTTCATTTTAAAATATTTATAGAGTTTTTCCGGCATGTAACAATTTTCTAAAATGTGACTAAAAAGACAGTTTTTGATGAGAAAGAAGTATTTAATTCCTTTCAAACTTTCTTCCTTTTTTTTAAATAAAACTGAAAATACTCGTCATCAAAGTCACAAGTCTATGAATATTAACAGAAACACATGAAAATTAAATATTTCTCAAATTATAGTAATTAGAATTTTTATTTCTTATTATTAAGATTCTTTTAAATTCTAAACTGTCCATCTAAACAAACTTCTAATTATTGCAATGCAGTTATAGAAAAATTAAGTTTTATTTATTTAAGTTATCAACAAAAGTACTTAAAAAATATACAATGAAGGCCGATCGTACTGTCAAATTCTACAGCTATCATAAAATAAACTATGCTCCAGATATTAAGCTTGAAAATGGCAAAAGGGAACAGTTAATCATTAAAATTAACAATGCAAGTCTTATTGTTTCTTAAACGACACGTTTTATTCTATCTTTTGGAATAATTAAGGTAGTTTGTCGTGATTTTATCTTTTCTTGCCTTTAAATAAAATCAAAGACGAATATAAAAACGATTTTTATTGTTCTCAAACCAACTAGGCGAAACAGATAAAGTTTCAGCATGTTCTAAGTATAACAGAAAGAAAATTTTTATTTCGAGTATTAAATTATTATTAGAAAATGAAACATATTATTAGACTTTATATTGCCTATCTCAGAATATTCGGAATATTTTCCCAATGATGCTTCATTTCAAATGCAATCGAATCTACCGCGTGCGGGATTCGATCTTTTGGAAATTATGTCTGATATTTTTACAGTAACGAGAAATACACAACTACTTCATTCTAAAATATTTATACAGTTTTTCCGGCATGAGACATTTTTTTAAAAAGTGACTAAAAAGACAGTTTTCGATGAGAAAGAAGTATTTAATTCCTTTCAAACTTTCTTCTTCTTTTTTTTTTAAATAAAACTGAAAATACTCGTCATCAAAGTCACAAGTGTATGAATATTAACAAAAGCACGAATAATATAAACGAAACCTTTTTACAATTTTAAATAATAAATTAATATTTCAAAAATTATTAGAGATTAATTTTGTATGGATGCTCCTTAGTTATTAGTAGGAGGAGCTACGGTTAGTATAACGGAAATTTTTTATTTCGAGTATTAAATTATAATATAAATGAAACCTTTTTACAATTTTAAATAATAAATTAATATTTCAAAAATTATTAGAGAGTAATTTTTTATGGATGCTCCTTAGTTATAAGTAGGAGGAGCTACGATTAGTATTACGGTTAGTTAATCACAACATGCAATATTGTCTGACGTGTTCACCTACTATCGACCGCTGTTAGACAAGGAACAGGAAAACTCTACCGGGGAGCCAACCAAAAATGGCAAAGGCAGAAAACCCCAGCAGAAAAATCCACTCTGCCAAATGCAAACTGGCAAGAGAACAGCCCCAGAAAACCAACAGCGTTTAATAACAGAAAAAGGGAAAAAAATACAATAATTATAGTCATTTACAGGTTTGACATATAACTGTATGAAAAAGAAATGTATACAATGTATAGAGTCAGGTACACAGTTATACATGCTGTATCAGTGAAGAAAAACGTTAAATAAAATCTTAAAGTTGGCATACAAAATACTAGCAGACATAGAAAGTCCTGAACTGAGCAAATTAATAAATGTCCCACAAAAGACAACAGTGTAAAAAAATAAATAAATAAATGCCCGAAAACCAAAGTCAAAATCAGAACTGGTATTTTATAAAAGAGAAATGTTTGTTAAGTTCATTATATATTTGTCTAAGTTTATTACAATTTGATCTTGACAGTAAGATATCTTTCATATTCCAGCTCAATGTGCGATTCCGAATAAAATCAAATGAGACAGGCATAAGTGGACAACGTCCAAAAAGGTAATGTTTTGGATCACCGATGCTACCACACAAACACTTATCGTTCTGGCGCTTACCCAACTTAAACAGATGACTGGGAAAAGCCCCATGAGACGTGATAAAATATGCAATGACTCGAGAGTAGCAAAGAAATGAGGTGTCAACTGTTCTGATTATACTAAATATGTCTCTGCCTTTATCACTGTATGTCCAATCATTCTACCCCAATTTAACAATGTTCTCTTTATAATAATGTTTTACGAAGGAGACAGGAATTGGTGCGACTATCTCAACGTCATAAATTCCCAATTCGATAACAGATTTAGCGAGAGAATCGGCATGCTCATTGCCTCTGAAGCCGACATGTAATTTAATCCAGCCAATGTTGATGATTTTGTTCTTCAACAAACGCAAGTTTGCAGTGTTGATTTCAGGGGGTGGCCCGGGGGGGACATTCCCCCCCGGAGCAATGAGATGTCCCCCCCGGAAGATTTGAGATTTTGTGTTTTCAATGGTCAAAAAGTGCAATTTCCCCCCCGGAACTCTGTAATGTCCCCCCGGAGCCACAGAAATCCCTCCCGGAGAAAAGTGTCTGAATTCAACACTGCAAGTTTGTATAGATATTGTATAAAATTTCATCATTCGGGATAAGATTTCCAAGTGCCGAGACTGAGGATAGACTATCTGTATAAATATGGAATGTACTATAAGTAGATTCTCTACACCATTCTATAGCTAAATCAATGGGCCGCTGTTAGACAAAGGGGATTGAGAGCAGGTGGGATAAAGATACCTCAAAACTCTAATTAAAAAAGAAAAAAAAAAAAGAAACACCAGCTGTTACTGTAAGTTTCATGCAGCATATTTCTTTTCGTTTTTTTAATTTTCAAAGTCTAAATTTTGTTTGTTTTGCAAAACATTTTCTAGTTTTTTTCTGAATTAAAAGTCTTCTTCAAGGTTCACGGATTCGTATCTCTCTCGGGGGAAGATTTAATGATCGGAGATGGAAATCCTAAAACTTTCATCTATCTCATACATGCTAATACGCAGTGGCGAAGCTTTCAGTCATCGGTAGATTCGGCGATGACCATAGAAAAATAAAGGCAACATAAAACATTTAAATTTTTTGCAAGCACATTTTAAAATGTTTTTTTTTTCTTTTTTTAAAAAGATTTTATGTGTAACATGAAACGATAATGTGTATTTTAGTACTGCCATCTATCAGTTTTAAAATGACACGGCTAAAACATAAAGGGTAAATAGTATCTCTCGTCTACGGCTAAAAAGGATGCGCCCCAGTGATGTAGTCGTAAAATAACCAGAGGGTATACGCTATAGGCAGAGGGTATGCACTAAAGTCATGAACGTTATGCCTAGGGTATACGCTATAGCTTTATTTGAGAAACAGAGGGTATACGGTGCTTCATAAAAAAATCCAGAAGGTATACGGCGTATACCCGCGTATACCCTCCACTACACCTCTGATGCGCCCAGATTTGCAAATCTCTTTAAAGCATACCCACTCCCCCTCTCAGCACCCCGCAACCAATCAAACGACACACTTTTCCAAGACATATCGGCTCTAGTCATCGCTAATCTGAGCGAATCCACTTGAAAAGGAACATTTCTTTTTGTAATACTTTTTCCATTTTGAATATTATTCCAATGGACATAGCGTTATTGTAACAGATTTAATTTTATTAAATAGTACAAAATACTCTATTCTATTGGGTAATGCTGTGCTTATCTTAAAATTATTTGACTAATTTAAATTATTTCTATTATTTCATTACACTTAAATAAAAGATTTTTTATTGATTGGAAAAGAAATCATTGCTTTAAAATGTTTTTTTACATACCTGTACTGTTAAAATATTATAAATCTTAGGTTATATATTTCTGATAACAGCATATTTCCGATTCATAAGTACAAAGACGCGTATTTATTTAATTTTGCTTAATTTTTGGTAACGCACAAATGATGAAAAATAATTATGGAAATATACGAAGATTGTCTTAATTTTTGTGGAAGTGGCATTTAATTATTTAAAAACGTCATAACTATTTTTAAACCATTAAATAAATATTTTTTGCATACGATTTATTCTGAAAGTTATATAATTCAAAGTAAAATTATGCATTAAGAAGAGTTAAAGTACTTTACCTATTGCAATTTTGACAAGTACCTTAATATTTAAAAAATATCAAACTAATACTTCAATGCAAATATTTTTTACAATATTTTGTTTTATTAGAAAAATGTGTAATCTATTTGATTGGTTCAATGACATTTTTAAATTAAAGTAACAAAATTTTATTTTTTGAAGAAGTAAATTATTTAACTATTGGTTACAATTTAGAAAACCCTGCCGGCCCGGCCTACAGGCGGAGGTAGATTTCGAAGTTAAGTATACTAATTTCACCAACAAAAACTAAATCATGATTAGAGATTTGTCCACTTTAACAATTTTATCTGGCTGCTTTTGACGAGTTTTTATTTCCTTTTTATATAATAGCTGGTTTTATCAGAATCATGTTAAGGAGGTATTCAAAAAAATATTTTTCCATGCTCAACAACTCGAAATTTTCTGGCTCATTTTCAGATTCATTTTTAATGGAAAAAATATTAAACTTGCTGACGTGATTTTTGAAGAGATTTATAAAAGACCTGTGGTTTTATTTTTCGTTCAATTAATTAAAACTTGATTTATGAACAATTATTTTCTCATGAGGACAATATTTTTCGTTTCTAACACAATCGCTTCAGGAAATTTCTGTTCAAAATGCCCACTTTGACATCATTTTTTGAAATATATTCTGCCTCTATCAAAAAATCGATCATTATGGTACATTATATAGTTTCTGAATAAGAGAATCTACCAATTGGATGCGTTTGAGAGCAAAAATGAATTTAAAAATGAGTCAGAAAATAAGCAGTTTGGATTTGAATACACCCTTAATAAGATGATTTTTTTCTTCAACCACTATGTATTTTCAATTTGTTTTTGCTGTAAGAATTGGTCCTATCAAAAACTTGTCTATATAAATGTTGTAGACAATATTAAAAAGATATATGATAAATTCATGGGGATTTTATATCTTTTAAATTGACGGAGTTATGGATTTTTTCTTCTTGAACGGCCCCCTTTTTGTTTTCGTTTTTATTTTTTTTTATTTTTTTTATTTTTTTTTTTTTGTACGAATTGGACCTATTAAAAACTTGTGAATATAAAAGTTGTAGATAATATTAAGGAGATTTATAATAAAATTAATTGGATTTGATATCTTGAGAATTGACGAAGTTATGAATTTTTTTCTCCTAAACACCCTATTTTTTGCGCCCCTTGAGCCCATTTTTAATTTGATCAAAAATCTGTGACGCATAAATTTTTGGCCCTATTTGTAGAAGTAATAAAAACTTTAAACTGATTTGATATGTACAAAAATTAAGAAATTATGGGGGGGGGGGGTCGCTTTTCACAAAACCCCTCCCTATTTCCATCCCCTTGGTCCGATTTTGCCCATTCACGAACTTGACCGAGATTTTATGCCCCTTGATTTTATGTATCAGTTTGGAAGAGATTTGTGCAAAATTGTGGAAGTTATCGTGTCCAGAAGAAAGTGATATATATATATAGATAGATAGATAGATAGATAGATAGATAGATAAAGTTTTTTACTGAGGGTGGTTTTGGGTTCTAGGGGTCATGATCAGTGTAGATCTGCAAAAAATTTTCAGAAATTCCAACATAGGGGAGAATGTAATAGTATGTATTTCGTATGAATAATATTTCATACGAAATCTACCTAATTCATATATATTTTTAAAAGTCATTATAATATATATTAATTATTATTACAGCTATGTTATTTCTCAAATAAAAGCAAGCTGCTTGTATCCTCTAGATTTGAGAATGTCTAATTGTGAAGAATGGGTGGCTTTGCACATCCCTTAAAAAATGCGGACAGCAATTGTCGAAGATAAAAAAATAAGTTTTCTGTTAGATATTTTACAAGATCCAGTTACAAGAGTCAAAACAGACTATGCGGTTGCCATATTTTACTTAAAGTAATTGATTAGTCGTGATTGTTCTTGTCTAAGTTTACAAATAATGTTAGGATATAAATTGAATTTTCAAATCTGAAAGCAGATCAGATGGATCTGAACCATCCATACAATCAAATCATTAAAAACATTCGCGAAGTTTTCAAATGCTTAATTGATTGATGTGACCTGTTTATTAGCAATTTACTACTATTTCGTGAAGAAGCGGATTCATGGAGGTTTTGAGGATGAGAGAGAAACATTATTTAATAATGGTAATTAGTAATTACATAAAAAAATGTGCATCTTTTAAGTAGATGGGATCCAGTACGAAAGGAACATTTTGATACGGCTACAGATTTTGAAGTCATCTCGAATGACATTCAAAATTACCTTACTTCTATTGTTAATGAACTGGTTAATAACGCTATTCTACAAGAAGTTAAATATTTCAACATCCATGTTAATATTAAAGAAATAAAATGAAATTTGCTTAACTTTTGTTTTCTTATGAAAATTAATTTAAAAAAATCTTTTAATGAACAGAACACGCGGAAATTATTAATAGGCTAGGATGACCAAATGTCCTCTAAATTCAAGGGCGGCCTCAAATCTGTGGACTGTAGTTCCTCACTCAGCTTCCACAGTTATTGATTTAAAACACTTATAACATTATTAAAAAAAAGGCCATAGAATTAGTGAGACTAAAAAAGTTAAAGATTAAAAATTTATAAACTTTAAAATTATGACAACTTTTAAAAAGTTCTGTTATACATTTTGACCACTCTATTATAGGGAGAGGAGGGGGGAGGGGAACTGTAAGGTTGTGAACTAGCAATGACCATCACAAAATGTCACGCCTCGCCACTGCTAATACGTCCTGAAAAATGCAGCATATCAGCGCCACCGGGTAGGTGATTTACACCAAAATCTAATCATCAACAACTTATGTCAACTTCTGACTGAATGTGAAGTTTGATGAAAATCCGTGCATTAGTTTTTGAGATAGAGTTATGACGGAAATCGTAAAAAAATCTGATCTGTTTGGTGATATACACGAAAAACGAATTAGGCCTAATTTATACAGGGACTTACTGAATCTGAAGCTTGAGGAAAATTCATGCATTAGTTCTTGAGATACAGCTATTCCTATAATCATGAATAATGCAGCATAGCAGCGCACCTGTTGGGCGATTTTCACCAAAACGTAATCAGCACCAAATTATATCAAGAACTAACTGAATCTGAAGTTTTATGAAAATTCGCGCAATAGTTCCTGATATATAGCTATTGCGGAAATCGTTTAAAATGCAGCCTAGCAGCGCCACCTGCGGGGCGATTTGCACCAAAAACTAATCAGCACCAGTTTATATCAAGGTCTAACTGAATATAAAGATTTGTGAAATTCCATGCATTAGTTCTTGAGATAGAGCGCCCACAAACATTTTGACAGATTCGTAGACATCGACAGACAAATGTTGTCTAAAAACCACCAAATCGTGCTCAAGACCTTCTAAAACGTATAAATCCTTCGAAAAACGGAAGTCGAAATTTTTCACGAATCCAATACTTTCTTCTTGTAAAGATAGAATACAGTAAAAATAATTCAACACGTGATACATTTCTGTGTATGGAAAATAGCTTCGAATTTCTTTCTATGGGTCATAGCACAAACATACAGTTCCATGTGCATATTATTATCCGAATAATATTTAGTTTATAGAAAAAATCGCAACTAGGACAGACTTATTAGTTAAAAGTTAATTTGTCTAAAAAATGAAATTAATTAAATTTAACAAATGTTTTAAACATATAAATTAATGAAAAATAAATTTAAAAACTAGTCGGATGTACCAATCCCAAAACTTTCTTCTATCTCATACATGTTAATACTTTTAAAAGTCGCTATCATACTGCCAAAATTAAACGGCAATCTATGCCCATCATGAGGATTCTAAAGATATGAAATTCCGTGCATTAGTTCTTGAGATATGGCTATCTCTGAAATAGTGTATCCAGCCTAGCAGCGCTATTGGGTGCTTTACACCAAAACCTATGTTACATCAAAACCACCAAGCAACCACCTATGTCAAAGTCTAACTGAATCTGAAGTTTGGGGAAAATCCGTGCATTAGTTTTTGAGATAGAGCTATTGCTAAAATCATGAAAATTCCAGCATAGCAACGCCACCTATTGGACGATTATTACCAAAACCTAATGAGCAACAACTTGTGTTAACATCTAACTAAATCTGAAGTTAGATGAAAATTCGTGCATTAGTTTTTGAGATAGAGCTATTGCGGGAATCGTGAAAAATGCAGCACAGCAACGCCACCTGTTGAGCGATTTACACCAACACGTAATCAGCATCAAGTCATATACAGGACTAAATGAATCTGAAGTTTCATGAAAATCCGTGCATTAGGTCTTGAGATAGAGCCATTGCGGAAATCGTAAAAAAATGCAGCATAGCAGCACCACCTGTTGAGCGATTTACAGCAACACGTAATGAGCATCAAGTCATATCAAGGACTAACTTAATCTGAAGTTTCATGAAAATCCGTGCATTAGTTCCTGAGATATAGCCATTGCGGAAATCGTAAAAAATGCATCATAGCAGCGCCACCTGTTGAGCGATTTGCACCAAAAACTAATCAGCATCAATTTGTATCAGGGACTAACTGGATATAGATGTTTATTAAATTCCGTGCATTAGTTCTTGAGATAGAGCGCCCACAAAATTTGTGTCACACACAGACACACAGACATTTTGTAAAAACATGCTTTTCGGGTTCTCTGACCCCTAAAACGTGTAAATCCGTCGAAAACCGGAATTCGAAAATTTTCATGAATCCAATACTTTCTTCTTGTAAAGATAGAAGAAAGTAAAAATAGCAGGACGACAGTTTAGTCCAATGAGCAAAAACATTGTAACAGGAAATCTTTTCCGAACGTCAAAAAATCGGCACGAAACGTGAAAAAACTCTAAAAATCTGATTAAAAAATCGCAGAAGACAAGATGTACTGTATTAGGTTAAATGTTTGAAACCGAATTCCTTTTATTATAGGAATGTCAAGAAACTCCTCAGAAGGGAAAAGAATTACTAAAAATTGTCTTGAAAATTGCAAAAACTTCAAAAATCGTGGAGCAGAAAATTTACCATATTAGGACTAAAAATTTGAAACTGAGATTTTTATTTTCAAACTAATTATTTTGCCCCCTTGAATCTCGATATTTCTAAATCAAAATTTTACTCGAACAGCTAAAAAGTTGGTTTACGACATTAAAATTTAGCCTATTAGCGCATAAATAATTTTACCTAATAAAAGTATGTGCAATGTTAATCCTATCTTAAATTTCATAGTTGCTGATCCAAATTTATAATCGATCATTAGCTTAAATGCTAATAGATATTGTATTAAAATTTCAGAGCAGTTACCGGAGATATCATTTTAAAACTAAATGTATGCTTAAAAATTGATGTTTTTTTTTTATTATTATTTTGTATTTCGAAGCCGATGCAGAGTTTAAAGTATGAAAAAAAGGAAAGAAAGAAAGAAAGTCGCCGTAGTGACTTTCGGAAAACAACTTTTTTGGAAAGGTTAATATATATTATTAATTTTTCAAACAGATTGAACCATTCGTAAGAAAAATAAATGCTAAATAAGTGGTTTTTTTTTTTTTGTTTTTTTTTTCATATTTTGATCCAAAGTGCGGGTGCAAGAATTTTAAACATTACAAAAAATGCAAAAATACCGAAACTCCGTCCGAAAATGAATTTTTTTTTTTAAGCGCTATATTATTATATTCATATTTTTAAAAACAGATTGCACTGTCGAAGTGAAGAAGGCATTAGCTTTCAACGAGTATTTTTTATTTCCTGGTATTTCGAACGATCAGATTTGTGCAAGATGAAGAAGGGAAAGGGAGGGAACGACGTTTCAAAAGAATTTTTTTAAAGGGGTTAATATTAATATTTTTTAAATAGATTGAACAACTAGAAAGATTAAAAAAAAAATGCCATAATACCGTGTATAGATTTTTTTCTTTTCCGTACCTCCATTCGTCTAGCCGAGATAAAAATAGGATTAATCCGTTCTTCCCAGTTTTTAAAACTGCGGACGGGCATTACTCGAACATTATTTCCGCAACCACTCTGTGACTTTCGCGCCATTTTGTAATGTTTATTATGGTTTTTAAATAATTAACAAACAAAATGGAGAATCTAAGCCTCAGGTGTAACAGGACATTCTTTGGACTATCCTCACGTACATTTTCAGACCTCTATGTGTGGTAGATATTACTAGCCATCCCGCGCACACAACATCTTTCTTTTATTTAAGTATTGCGCGCGGCAGCGCAATACTTATTTATTTCCAGTGTCACTTCTCAATGTTAATTTAACATGGAAAAGCCTATGGAGATGATAACTTTTTCATTTTTTCTTCCCACCTTTTTGTCCCTGATGCCACTCATTTTTTATTCTTTACTAATTCTAATGATATTATAAATTTAAAGAGTAAAAACGTTTGCCTGACGTCAGGGTCAAAACGAGTGGTAAAATGCCTTTGCATATCGGTGAATTATAACCCAGAGAGAAACATGGGCCAATTTTTGTTTACATTTTTCAAATATTTTTCTTAATAATTCCAATTTTCGCTTTTTTCTTTGAAAATCAACGGACATTTTTTTCATAGAAAATGTAAAATTTTTACTTCATTGTTGCAAAATTTTAAAAGCCGTAATAATAATTTATTTCATTTTAGATGAAAGATTTTCACGTCAAATATTAAATTAAGCTAGTTTTTTTTTTTTTTTTTTTTCTTCTTCAAAAATTAAAAAGGTGAATATGGCGTCATAGCGGAAATAAAAAGGATATTTTCAGAATAAGTTTTTGCTTTGGTCACGTTTATATTTTAGTAAAAAGTTTTTAATGGATAGCTATTTTTACGCAGGTTGCGAACTTAGTGGGGAATTACATAACTTAAATTTTAAAATGTATTTTTTTTTTTTCCGAGATGAGAACTATTTATACCCCAAGTTAAACTTAGGTAATAATTTTCTGATGTCTTTACATCACCCCTTGGGAGAGATTAAGGTTTAAAAATTTAAGTAAAACTTTTATTTTTTGTTTTTTACTGTATCACAGCTATAATATTGTTAAATATTAGCAGTAAGGATTCAACACAATTTACATTTACATTCATAGCGTTCCTGAGTGGGAAATAGGGTATATAAATTTAAGTTAAGTTAATTTTTTATGATTTGATTATAGATTTTTATGTTCAGATTGGAAGTTTTTGTCCAAACTACCGCAACCTTCTTTACTACAGTGGTGAAACATTTTGAATTACACATTGGTACACTGCATCCTGCATCCCACATTGTGATGCAATACCGCATACATCAAAGCCTGATGATGATACTCTCTATTAATTTTGAAATGCGTTCGTCTGAGTGCAGTAGTTATTGAAAAACTTGACCATATTAAACAAAAACATAATTTGAAGAACAAATTAAAAAAACAAAATTTATTTCTTACATTGTTTAAGCCCGAGAAGGGACAGATATTAAGTCATTTCATTCAATTAGTTCTACATTTAACGTTAAATTTTTGTAACAAATTAGTTAAGCCAATTGAAGATTAAAAAATAAAAATAAAATTCATACAATATGATACTTAAAACACCCTAAAAAATAGATTCCGTTCAAATGAAATCGAAATAAATCTTAGACTTCTTTCATTTTTAATTGAAAATATTTGTATTGCAGATTTTGTATTATGTTTATGATAATTGTCCATAAAATGATAAGATGCATGCAAAATACAAAACTTAAAAAAATGTCTAAGATTTATTTCGATTTCATTTAAACGGAATCTATTTTTTTAGGGTGTTTTAAGTATCACATTGTATGAATTTTATTTTTATATTTTAATCTTCAATTGGCTTAACTAATTTGTTACAAAAATTTAACATTAAATGTAGAACTAATTGAATGAAATGACTTAATATCTGTCCCTTCTCGGGCTTAAACAATGTAAGAAATAAATTTCGTTTTTTTAATTTGTTCTTCAAATTATGTTTTTGTTTAATTAATATAGATTTCTTCGGAATGGATTGAATTAAGTGAGATCTAGCACAACTAGAGTTGCAAAGGGTGGAAAAAAACTGGTTTATTCCCGGGAATAAACCGGGTTTTTTGGGAAGGAAATTTTTAAAATTTCCGGGAGTTTTCAGAAAGTTTTAAGTGTGAATTTTTATTTAATTTATTATTTTTAATGATTTCAATTTTTGTCAATGTAAACAAAACTAATAACATAAAATATTTAAAAAAAAATAGCACGGTTTACATGAAAACTAAGGAAATACAGACTGCAGAAATATTAAGCAAGAGAAATTAAAAAAAAATGTTATTTTAATCGTCGATAAGTAAAAAGTGAAAGAGGCAGAAAAGAGATTCTTCTTTCCTGACATGAATATAAACTTCGTCTCTGCTCTTCGAATCAACGAATGTAAACAAAAAAGAAAATAAACAAAATTAAAAGAAATCAATGCAAAAATATAAAGCAACTCTTTAGAAAATTAATATAAAGTATGCCTGAAAACGAGATGTGCGAGCCTATTTACAGCCGCCATTGTTGTAAAGCTAATAAATTATAATGACTTAGATTGTAAAATCATAAGTTTTGTGAATTCATAAAATAAAATCTATCTTTTTGGAACATTCTTCCCTGAAATTTCTTTTAAATAAAAATTTCAAATAGGAAAATAACTGGTTTTGTTTATCTTCAAAACTCCTTCAAAATTTCCAATATTCCCCAAAATTCCGGGTTTATTCCCCAAAATTCCCGGGTTTATTCCCGCCCCTCAGAAACTGCGCGTTTTTTGCATCTCTAAGCACAACCCAAATCAGTGCTCTATGACTGATTTTTTTTCATTCTACTTTTGTTAAGTAATCAATTGTTTACATCTTATTTTAACACTAGTTAATAATTTCTACTTATTATATCAATTGTGAATGCAATCAGAAATATTTTTGCGTAGTACATTTTGCAAAACATGCAGGGCCTGATTACCAACGGGGCCCACTTACACCAATAAATTTTAAAAGAAAAGTTCGACTTATCTAAACGCCGTATTCATGTTAAATTTCTGCCATGAATGAGGCAAAATTTTCTGTTTATTTTTAGTGCTAGGAATTTGCCCCGTGGGTAATCAGGCTTTGAAAACATGGTCAATAAAGTCCAAAATGCAATAGGTTTTGAGAATTCGAAAATTCACGTAACCAGTGTGAAATGCATGATTCTCTTTTATTAAAATGTTAACGAAATATTTTTTTTTCTATGAGGTGTCGTATGCAATCTATGTTTTGCATTATATACAGTAAAAACTTCTCAGGGGATGGGAAAAAATTCTATTTTAGATAGGTTTTTGTCGCAGCAGGTACTCTTCTCCTAATTCGTTTTGTATTCTTTTCACCGGATCACAAATTATTTTTCCATTAAGAATTTTGATTTTAAAAATTTCCTTTATAGACAGGTTGCGTTATAAGCGATTCCTGTATAGACAGTTGCATTTTCGCAGGTTTTACTGTATTTTGTTTGTAAAAGAGATTTGGATTGTTAAAATATGTTAGCCCCACAAAAATATTTCAGAGCCCCCCCTGACATTACTCGCTGGTTACGGCTCTGGTTGCACATGTTTATAAAACAATCTCATCTTCAATAAAGATGAAACAATATACATTAATACATAATTTTAAAAGTGTTTGAAAAGACTTTGTGAGCACTGGAACAATGTAAACAATCTGCGTCGAACAATCTCCAGCGGCATGCTGAGTCACTGCTGACGCGCTTCACAGCCGCAGTGGCTCTGTGAGCTGACACTCTGAAAGTGTTGATGTGAAACGGTCATTCGAAATATGCGCCAGCACACCGCCTCCTGAATACTAAACTGGTGGCTGACACAAAAATGGCAACTATCGTAGACGGGTTTTATTTTAAGCGTTTGTAGGCTTACCTGAATTTTGACGCCGGTATTTTACATAAAAAGATTTCTTTGACTTATTTATTCTCTGAAAAAAGAAACCTTACATACCTTTAATAAATTAATAGTATTCAAATTCAAGGGACCGTGCAAACGCTTAAAAAGACGGCTACGACTGCCTCCATTTTTAGGTTAGCGCTAAGTAATTCCTACTATTTAGGGGAAGGTGACAAGCTGCTGAGCTGATGTTATGTACTACATCTATTTAAAAAAAAAAAAAAAAAAAAAAAAAAAAGAAAACAGCTTGACAAACTTTACTATGGCTTTTTACGATACATCTTTATTGCGGATTTTTATACTTTTGGTATACGTTATAATTTTCCTGAAAACTTTTTCTGGTACGCATAGAGAATATTTCTTCAGCTTGAATTTGTTGTAAAGATTGGGAGGGACTTGATATTATTTTTAAAATTATGAGAAATTAAGAAAAATTACACAAATAACGCTGCAAGTAAGTATATGAAATGAGAAAGAAATAAGTTTATTTATGAGTATGAAGTCAGCACATTTCGTAAAACTGTGGAATACTATAGAAAAGTTCCGAAATATATATATCAGGGAAAGACATTTTCCCGATATTTATTCCGTATATATAAAACTTGTTTAATATTCTGATTAAAAAAATTCCTTCTTTGACGTCCATACTGCAATATGAAATAAAGTATATTTAACAAAAAAAAAAAAAAAAAAAAAAAACGATTAAAATATAATCTATTGAATTTCGTAGTAGAATTCTGTAAAATGATTAAAACACGATAACGTTTCAAAATTAAAAAATAATGCATTTAAGGGTTAAAGGTTGTATTATCAAGGTTCGTACACCTGAGGGTGTTTAAATACTAGATTTTTTTTTTATATATAAAATAATGGTTCGTAATATTTAAATACGAATTTTCTCCATTAAATAAGACAAATAAAATATTTATGTACCAAAAATCTGGTATTCAAATATCCTAAGGCGTGCGAATCTTGATTATGTACTAGAAATGACACACGAGTTACTTGCATCTCTGGAGAATTAAAATTGGAAGATTTATTCTTACTAGCGGGCATGACCGAGCTAAGCGGTCAAAATTAGCCTTGTATTCAATTCGATATTCCATTCTCACTGTATAATTCTTGCTGTTTATATAAAATTGCCATGGTCCTAAGCCATAGGTCCCACTAACCGAAATTCTTCGAACACACGACCTAACCAACGCTCTTCTCGAACCCGAAAACGATAGAATACAAAATTTAGTCATAATCGCCAAAGTCATTTTATAGATAAAATTAGCTTGACCCACGGTAACCAAAAAAGGACCTACTAATCTAAATTTATCGAACATCTGACCTATCCCAATGGTCTTCTCGTGCCAGGAAACTGTGTAAAAAGAAATTTTGTCAAAATCGTTTGAGCCACTTTTTTAGATAAAATTAGCTAAAACTTGACCCATATTGACCCAAAATGACTGGTTAATCGAATTTTTTTGAGCATGCGACCTAGATCAATAGCTTTCGCGAACCCGAAAACGGTAGAAAACAAAATTTAATCAAAATCATTAAAGCTGTTTTCCAGATAAAAATAACTTGACCCACAGGGACCCAAAAATGACCCATTAATCGAATTTTCTTGAACATGTGACCTAACTCAATGATCTTCTCGTGCCTGGAAACAATATAATACAAAATTTTGTCAAAATCGTTTGAGTCGTTTTTAAGATACAGTTAGCTTGACCGTCAGTGACCCAAAAATGACCCAATAATCGAATTTCCCCGAACATGTGACTTAGTTCAATGGTATCCTCATGCTGAGAAACGATATAATACAAAATTTTGCCATAATGTTTTGAGCCGTTATTTTATGTCCACTTAGCTTGACCCACGGTGACCCAAAAAGGACCCACTAATTGAATTTTCTCGAACATGTGACTTAGCCCAATGGTCTGCTCATTCCCAGAAAGTTTATAATACAAAATTTTGACAAAATCGTTTGAGTCTTTTTTTAGATACATATAGCTTGGCCCTCAGTGACCCAAAAATGACCCACTAATCGATTTTACGCGAACATGTGACTTAGCCCAATGGTCATCTCATGCCCGGAAACGGTATATTACAAAATTTTGTCAAGATGTTTTGGTCCTTTTTTAGATTCAATTAGCTTGACCCTGACCCACTGTGAACCAAAATGACCCACTAATTATATTTCCTTTAACATGCGACCAAGCCCAATGGTATTATCGCGCCCGAAAACGATAAAATACAAAATTTCGTCAAAATCGTTAGAGCAGTTTTCTAGATAAACAATATTTGACCCACAGTGACCCAAAAATGACCCACTAATTGAATTTTCTCTAATATGTGACTTAGCCCAATCGTCTTCTCGTAATCCAAATCGATGGAATACAAAATTTAGTCAAAATAGTTAGAGCCATTTTTTAGTTAAAATTGGCTTGACCCATACGGACACAAAAATGACCCACTAATCGAAATTTCTAGAACATGCGATCTAGCTCAATAGTTTTCTCTTGCCGAAAAACGGTTGAATATGAAATTTAGTCAAAATTGATTGAGCCGTTTTTTAGTATAATTAGCTTGAACTTGACCCATTTGATCCAAAATGACCCACTAATCGATTTTTCTCGTACGTGTGACTTAGTCCAATGGTCATCTCATGCCTGAAAACGGTATATTACAAAATTTTGTAGAAATGTTTTTGGCCTTTTTGGATTCAATTAGCTTGACCCTGACCCATTTTGACCCAAAATGACGCATTTATCGAATTTTCTTGAACATGCGTTCAAGCCCATTGGTATTCTCGTGTCCGAAAACGATAGAATACAAAATTTCGTGAAAATCGTTAGAGCCGTTTTCTGGATAAACTTTGCTTGACCCACAGTGACCCAAAAATGACCCACTAAACGAATTTTCTCTGATATGTGACTTATCCTACTGGTCTTCCCGTAATCGAAAACGACAAAATACAAAAGATAAAATTGGCTTGAATCATAGTGACCCAAAAATGACCGACTAATCGAAATAATTTCGAACATGTGACCTAGCCCAATACTTTTCTCGTGCAAAAAAACGGCCGAATATAAAATTTAGTCAAAATTGATTGAGCCGTTTTTAGATATAATTAGCGTGACCTTGACCCATTATCACCCAAAATGACCCACTAATCGAATTTTCTGGAACACGTGATCTAATCCAATGGTCATCTCATGCCCGAAAACGGTATATTACAGAATTTTGTCAAAATATTTTGGGCCTTTTTTAGATTTATTTAGCTTCAACCTGACCCATTGTGACCCAAAATGACCCACTAATCATATTTTTTTTTAACATGCGACTAAACCCAATGGTATTATTGCGCCCGAAAACGATAAAATACAAAATTTCGTCAAAATCGTTGGATCTGTTTTTTAAATAAACTTCGCTTGACCCACAGTGACCCAAAAATGATCCACTAATTGAATTTTCTCTAATATGTGACTTAGCTCATTGGTCTTCTCGTAATCCAAAACAACAGAATACAAAATTTAGTCAAAATCGTTAGAGCCGTTTTTTAGATAAAATTGGCTTGACGCATATAGACCCAAAAATGACCCACTAATCAAACTTTCTCGAGCATGTGACCTAGCCCAATAGTTTTCTCGTGCCGAAAAACGGTTGGATATAAAATTTAGTCAAAATCGATTGATTCGTTTTTAAGATATAATTAGCTTGAACTTGACCCATTTGACCCAAAATGACCCACTAATCGATTTTTCTCGTACGTGTGACTTACGCCAATGGTCATCTCATGCCGGGAAACGGTATATTACAAAATTTTGTCGAAATGTTTTTGGCCTTTTTTTGGATTCAATTGGCTTGACCCTGACCCATTCTGAAACAAAATGACGCATTAATCGAATTTTTTTGAACACGTGACCTAGCCCAATGGTATTCTCGTGCCCAAAAAAGGTAAAATACAAAATTTCGTCAAAATCATTCGAGCCGTTTTCTAGATAAACTTTGCTTGACCCACAGTGACCCAAAAATGACCCACTAATCAAATTTCCTCTAATATGTGAAGTAGCACATTGGTCTTCTCGTAATCCAAAACGACAGAATACAAAATTTAGTCAAAATCGTTAGAGCCGTTTTTTAGATAAAATTGGCTTGACTCATAGTGACCGAAAACTGACCCACTGATCAAAATTTTTCGAACATGTGACCTAGCCCAATAGTTTTCACTTGCCGAAAAACGGTTGGATATAAAATTTAGTCAAAATCGATTGAGCCGTTTTTTAGCTATAATTAGCTTGACCATGACCCATTATGACCCAAAATGACCCTCTAATCGAATTTTCTCGAACACGTGACCTAGTTCAATGGTATTCTCTTGCCCGAAAATGGTAAAATACAAAATTTCGTCAAAATCGTTAAAGCCGTTTTCTAGATAAACTTTGCCTGACCCACAGTGACCCAAAAATGACCCACTAACCGAATTAGACTTTATATTGCCTAACTCAGAATATTTGGAATATTTACGAAGGCTGGAAAGGAATTCATCTTGTTTATGTGTCAGGAAAAAGCACAATGACGATTAGATTTTTTTTTTAGAACACCTTTTAGTTCCGTGTATGGAATATTGCGCGAGTCCTTAATATCAAGATTTTTCTTTTTTAATTCACTGTTTTAAAAGAGCAATAGAGCATTGAATTTACTTTTGTTTTGTGAAAATATGAGAAAGTTGTTGATGATTAAAGTAGTATCAGTTATCTTATTAGTTACGTGACAAAACGGACTCCCAATCATGCTTTTTCAAATGCAATCGAATCAACCGCGTGCGGGATTCGATCTTTTAGAAATTATTACGGAAATTTCTAACAGTAACGAAGCAAATACACAAATACTTCATTTTAAAATATTTATAGAGTTTTTCCGGCATATAACAATTTTCTAAAAAGTGACTAAAAAGACAGTTTTTGATGAAAAAGAAGTATTTAATTCCTTTCAAACTTTCTTCTTTTTTTTTTAAATAAAACTGAAAATACTCGTCATCAAAGTCACAAGTCTATGAATATTAACAGAAACACATGAAAATTAAATATTTCTCAAATTATAGTAATTAGAATTTTTATTTCTTATTATTAAGATTCTTTTAAATTCTAAACTGTCCATCTAAACAAACTTCTAATTATTGCAATGCAGTTATAGAAAAATACAGGTTTATTTATTTAAGTTATCAAGAAAAGTACTTAAAAAATATACAATGAAGGCCGATCGTACTGCCAAATTCTACAGCTATCATAAAATAAACTATGCTCCAGATATTAAGCTTGAAAATGGCAAAAGGGAACAGTTAATCATTAAAATTAACAATGCAAGTCTTATTGTTTCTTAAACGACACGTTTTATTCTATCTTTTGGAATAATTAAGGTAGTTTGTCGTGATTTTATCTTTTCTTGCCTTTAAATAAAATCAAAGACGAACATAAAAACGATTTTTATTGTTCTCAAACCAACTAGGCGAAACAGATAAAGTTTCAGCATGTTCTAAGTATAACAGAAAGAAAATTTTTATTTCGAGTATTAAATTATTATTAGAAAATGAAACATATTATTAGACTTTTTATTGCCTAACTCAGAATATTTGGAATATTTTCGAAGGCTGGAAAGGAATTCATCTTGTTTATGTGTCAGGAAAAAGCACAATGACGATTAGATTTTTTTTTAGAACACCTTTTAGTTCCATGTACGGAATATTGCACGAGTCCTTAATATCAATGTTTTTCTTTTTTAATTCACTGTTTTAAAAGAGCATTGAATTTACTTTTGTTTTGTGAAAATATGAGAAAGTTGTTGATGATTAAAGTAGTATCAGTTATCTTATTAGTTACGTGGAAACACGAGAAAGTTGTTGATGATTAAAGTAGTATCAGTTATCTTATTAGTTACGTGGAAACACGGACTCCCAATGATGCTTCATTTCAAATGCAATCGAATCTACCGCGTGCGGGATTCGATCATTTGGAAATTATTACTGAAATTTTTAACAGTAGCGATGCAAATACACAACTACTTCATTCTAAAATATTTATACAGTTTTTCCGGCATGAGACATTTTTTTAAAAAGTGACTAAAAAGACAGTTTTCGATGAGAAAGAAGTATTTAATTCCTCTCAAACTTTCTTCTTCTTTTTTTTTTAAATAAAACTGAAAATACTCGTCATCAAAGTCACAAGTGTATGAATATTAACAAAAGCACGAATAATATAAACGAAATCTTTTTACAATTTTAAATAATAAATTAATATTTCAAAAATTATTAGAGATTAATTTTGTATGGATGCTCCTTAGTTATTAGTAGGAGGAGCTACGGTTAGTATAACGGAAATTTTTTATTTCGAGTATTAAATTATAATATAAATGAAACCTTTTTACAATTTTAAATAATAAATTAATATTTCAAAAATTATTAGAGAGTAATTTTTTATGGATGCTCCTTAGTTATAAGTAGGAGGAGCTACGATTAGTATTACGGTTAGTTAATCACAACATGCAATATTGTTTGACGTGTTCACCTACTATCGACCGCTGTTAGACAAGAAACAGGAAAACTCTACCGGGGAGCCAACCAAAAATGGCAAAGGCAGAAAACCCCGGCAGAAAAATCCACTCTGCCAAATGCAAACTGGCAAGAGAACAACCCCAGAAAACCAACAGCGTTTAATAACAGAAAAAGGGAAAAAAAATACAATAATTATAGTCATTTACAGGTTTGACATATAACTGTATGAAAAAGAAATGTATACAATGTATAGAGTCAGGTACACAGTTATACATGCTGTATCAGTGAAGAAAAACGTTAAATAAAATCTTAAAGTTGGCATACAAAATACTGGCAGACATAGAAAGTCCTGAACTGAGCAAATTAATAAATGTCACACAAAAGACAACAGTGTAAAAAAATAAATAAATAAATGCCCCAATACCAAAGTCAAAATCAGAACTGGTATTTTATAAAAGAGAAATGTTTGTTAAGTTCATTATATATTTGTCTAAGTTTATTACAATTTGATCTTGACAGTAAGATATCTTTCATATTCCAGCTCAATGTGCGATTCCGAATAAAATCAAATGAGACAGGCATAAGTGGACAACGTCCAAAAAGGTAATGTTTTGGATCACCGATGCTACCACACAAACACTTATCGTTCTGGCGCTTACCCAACTTAAACAGATGACTGGGAAAAGCCCCATGAGACGTGATAAAATATGCAATGACTCGAGAGTAGCAAAGAAATGAGGTGTCAACTGTTCTGATTATACTAAATATGTCTCTGCCTTTATCACTGTATGTCCAATCATTCTACCCCAATTTAACAATGTTCTCTTTATAATAATGTTTTACGAAGGAGACAGGAATTGGCGCGGCTATCTCAACGTCATAAATTCCCAATTCGATAACAGATTTAGCGAGAGAATCGGCATGCTCATTGCCTCTGAAGCCGACATGTGATTTAATCCAGCCAATGTTGATGATTTTGTTCTTCAACAAACGCAAGTTTGTATATATATTGTATAAAATTTCATCATTCGGGAAAAGATTTCCAAGTGCCGAGACTGTGGTTAGACTATCTGTATAAATATGGAATGTACTATAAGTAGATTCTGTACACCATTCTATAGCTAAATCAAAGGGCCGCTGTTAGACAAAGAGGATTGAGAACAGGTGGGATAAAGATACCTCAAAACTCTAATTAAAAAAGAAAAAAAAACACCAGCTGTTACTGTAAGTTTCATGCAGCATTTTTTAATTTTCAAAGTCTAAATTTTGTTTGCTTTGCAAAACATTTTCTAGTTTTTTTCTGAATTAAAATAGTCTTCTTCAAGGTTCACGGATTCGTATCTCTCTCTCGGGGGAAGATTTAATGGTCGGAGATGGAAATCCTAAAACTTTCATCTATCTCATACATGCTAATACGCAGTGGCGAAGCGTCCAGTCATCAGTAGATTCGGCGATGACCATAGAAAAATAAAGGCAACATAAAACATTTAAATTTTTTGCAAGCACATATTAAAATGTTTTTTTTTTTTTTTTTAAGATTTTATGTGTAACATGAAGCGATAATAGTGTATTTTAGTGTTGCCATCTATCAGTTTTAAAATGACACGGCTAAAACATAAAGGGTAAATAGTATCTCTCGTCTACGACTAAAAAGGATGCGCCCAGATTTGCGAATCTCTTTACAGCATACCCACTCCCCCTCTCAGCACCCCGCAACCAATCAAACGACAAACTTTTCCAACACATATCGGCTCTAGTCATCGCTAATCTGGGCGAATCCACTTGAAAAGGAACATTTCTTTTTGTAATGCTTTTTCCATTTTGAATATTATTCCAATGGACATAGCGTTATTGTAACAGATTTAATTTTATTAAATAGTACAAAATACTCTATTCTATTGAATAATGCTGTGCTTATCTTAAAATTATTTGACTTATTTCAATTATTTCAATTATTTCATTACACTTAAATAAAAGATTTTTTATTAATTGGAAAAGAAATCATTGCTTTAAAATGTTTTTTTTACATACCTGTACTGTTAGAATATTATAAATCTTAGGTTATATATTTCTGATAACAGCATATTTCCGATTCATAAGTACAAAGACGCGTATTTATTTAATTTTGCTTAATTTTTGGTAACGCACAAATGATGAAAAATAATTATGGAAATATACGAAGATTGTCTTAGTTTTTGTGGAAGTGGCATTTAATTATTTAAAAACGTCATAACTATTTTTAAACCATTAAATAAATATTTTTTGCATACGATTTATTCTGAAAGTTATATAATTCAAAGTAAAATTATGCATTAAGAAGAGTTAAAGTACTTTACCTATTGCAATTTTGACAAGTACCTTAATATTTAAAAAATATCAAACTAATACTTCAATGCAAATATTTTTTACAATATTTTGTTTTATTAGAAAAATGTGTAATCTATTTGATTGGTTCAATGACATTTTTAAATTAAAGTAACAAAATTTTATTTTTTGAAGAAGTAAATTATTTAACTATTGGTTACAATTTAGAAAATCCCTGCCGGCCCGGCCTACAGGCGGAGGTAGATTTCGAAGTTAAGTAACTAATTTCACCAACAAAAACTAAATCATGATTAGAGATTTATTCACTTTAACAATTTTATCTGGCTGGTTTTGACGAGTTTTTATTTCATTTTTATATAATAGCTGGTTTTATCAGAATCATGTTAAGGAGGTATTAAAAAAAATATTTTTCCATGCTAACAACTCGAAATTTTCTGGCTCATTTTCAGATTCATTTTTAATAGAAAAAATATTAAACTTGCTGACGTGATTTTTGAAGAGATTTATAAAAGACTTGTGGTTTTATTTTTCGTTCAATTAATTAAAACTTGATTTATGAACAATTATTTTCTCAGTAGGACAATATTTTTCGTTTCTATCACAATCGCTTCGGGAAATTTCTGTTCAAAATGCCCACTTTGACATCATTTTTTGAAATATATTCTTCCTCTATCAAAAAATCGATCATTACGGTACATTATATAGTTTCTGAGTAAGAAAAGGTACCAATTGGAAGCCTTTGAGAGTAAAAATGAATTGTTAAATGAGTCAGAAAATAAGCAGTTTGGATTTGAATACACCCTTAATAAGATGATTTTTTTCTTCAACCACTATGTATTTTCAATTTGTTTTTGCTGTAAGAATTGGTCCTATCAAAAACTTGTCTATATAAATGTTGTAGACAATATTAAAAAGATATATGATAAATTCATGGGGATTTTATATCTTTTGAATTGACGGAGTTATGGATTTTTTCTTCTTGAACGGCCCCCTTTTTGTTTTCGTTTTATTTATTTATTTTTTTTTGTTTTTGTTACGAATTGGTCCTATCGAAAACTTGTGAATATAAAAGTTGTAGATAATATTAAGGAGATTTATAATAAAATTAATTGGATTTGATATTTTGAGAATTGACGAAGTTATGAACTTTTTTCTCCTAAAAAGCCTATTTTTTGCGCCCCTTGAGCCCATTTTTAATTTGATCAAAAATCTGTGACGCATAAATTTTTGGCCCTATTTTTAGAAGTAATAAAAACTTTAAACTGATTTGATACGTACAAAAATTAAGAAATTATGGGGGGGGGGGGTCGCTTTTCACAAAACCCCTCCCTATTTCCATCCCCTTGGTCCGATTTTGCCCATTCACGAACTTGACCGAGATTTTATGCCCCTTGATTTGATGTATCAGTTTGGAAGAGATTTGTGCAAAATTGTGGAAGTTATCGTGTCCAGAAGAAAGTGATATATATATATAGATAGATAGATAGATAGATAGATAGATAAAGTTTTTTACTGAGGGTGGTTTTGGGTTCTAGAGGTCATGATCAGTGTAGATCTGCAAAAAAATTTCAGACATTCCAACATAGGGGAGAATGTAATAGTATGTATTTCGTATGAATAATATTTCATACGAAATCTACCTAATTCATATATATTTTTAAAAGTCATTATAATATATATTAATTATTATTACAGCTATGTTATTTCTCAAATAAAAGCAAGCTGCTTGTATCCTCTAGATTTGAGAATGTCTAATTGTGAAGAATGGGTGGCTTTGCACATCCCTTAAAAAATGCGGACAGCAATTGTCGAAGATAAAAAAATAAGTTTTCTGTTAGATATTTTACAAGATCCAGTTACAAGAGTCAAAACAGACTATGCGGTTGCCATATTTTACTTAAAGTAATTGATTAGTCGTGATTGTTCTTGTCTAAGTTTACAAATAATGTTAGGATATAAATTGAATTTTCAAATCTGAAAGCAGATCAGATGGATCTGAACCATCCATACAATCAAATCATTAAAAACATTCGCGAAGTTTTCAAATGCTTAATTGATTGATGTGACCTGTTTATTAGCAATTTACTACTATTTCGTGAAGAAGCGGATTCATGGAGGTTTTGAGGATGAGAGAGAAACATTATTTAATAATGGTAATTAGTAATTACATAAAAAAATGTGCATCTTTTAAGTAGATGGGATCCAGTACGAAAGGAACATTTTGATACGGCTACAGATTTTGAAGTCATCTCGAATGACATTCAAAATTACCTTACTTCTATTGTTAATGAACTGGTTAATAACGCTATTCTACAAGAAGTTAAATATTTCAACATCCATGTTAATATTAAAGAAATAAAATGAAATTTGCTTAACTTTTGTTTTCTTATGAAAATTAATTAAAAAAAATCTTTTAATGAACAGAACACGCGGAAATTATTAATAGGCTAGGATGACCAAATGTCCTCTAAATTCAAGGGCGGCCTCAAATCTGTGGACTGTAGTTCCTCACTCAGCTTCCACAGTTATTGATTTAAAACACTTATAACATTATTAAAAAAAAGGCCATAGAATTAGTGAGACTAAAAATGTTAAAGATTAAAAATTTATAAACTTTAAAATTATGACAACTTTTAAAAAGTTCTGTTATACATTTTGACCACTCTATTATAGGGAGAGGAGAGGGGAGGGGAACTGTAAGGTTGTGAACTAGCAATGACCATCACAAAATGTCACGCCTCGCCACTGCTAATACGTCCTGAAAAATGCAGCATATCAGCGCCACCGGGTAGGTGATTTACACCAAAATCTAATCATCAACAACTTATGTCAACTTCTGACTGAATGTGAAGTTTGATGAAAATCCGTGCATTAGTTTTTGAGATAGAGTTATGACGGAAATCGTAAAAAAATCTGATATGTTTGGTGATATACACGAAAAACGAATTAGGCCTAATTTATACAGGGACTTACTGAATCTGAAGCTTGATGAAAATTCATGCATTAGTTCTTGAGATACAGCTATTCCTATAATCATGAATAATGCAGCATAGCAGCGCACCTGTTGGGCGATTTTCACCAAAACGTAATCAGCACCAAATTATATCAAGAACTAACTGAATCTGAAGTTTTATGAAAATTCGCGCAATAGTTCCTGATATATAGCTATTGCGGAAATCGTTTAAAATGCAGCCTAGCAGCGCCACCTGCGGGGCGATTTGCACCAAAAACTAATCAGCACCAGTTTATATCAAGGTCTAACTGAATCTAAAGCTTTGTGAAATCCCATGCATTAGTTCTTGAGATAGAGCGCCCACAACCATTTTGACAGATTCGCAGACATCGACAGACGAACGTTGTCTAAAAACCACCAAATCGTGCTCAAGACCTTCTAAAACGTATAAATCTTTCGAAAAACGGAAGTCGAAATTTTTCACGAATCCAATACTTTCTTCTTGTAAAGATAGAATACAGTAAAAATAATTCAACACGTGATACATTTCTGTGTATGGAAAATAGCTTCCAATTTCTTTCTATGGGTCATAGCACAAACATACAGTTCCATGTGCATATTATTATCCGAATAATATTTAGTTTATAGAAAAATCGCAACTAGGACAGACTTATTAGTTAAAAGTTAATTTGTCTAAAAAATGAAATTAATTAAATTTAACAAATGTTTTAAACCTATAAATTAATGAAAAATAAATTTAAAAAATTGTCGGATGTACCAATCCCAAAACTTTCTTCTATCTCATACATGTTAATACTTTTAAAATTCGCTATCATACTGCCAAAATTAAACGGCAATCTATGCCCATCATGAGGATTCTAAAGATATGAAATTCCGTGCATTAGTTCTTGAGATATGGCTATCTCTGAAATAGTGTATCCAGCCTAGCAGCGCTATTGGGTGCTTTACACCAAAACCTATGTTACATCAAAACCACCAAGCAACCACCTATGTCAAAGTCTAACTGAATCTGAAGTTTGGGGAAAATCCGTGCATTAGTTTTTGAGATAGAGTTATTGCGAAAATCATGAAAATTCCAGCATAGCAACGCCACCTATTGGACGATTATTACCAAAACCTAATGAGCAACAACTTGTGTTAACATCTAACTAAATCTGAAGTTAGATGAAAATTCGTGCATTAGTTTTTGAGATAGAGCTATTGCGGGAATCGTGAAAAATGCAGCACAGCAACGCCACCTGTTGAGCGATTTACACCAACACGTAATCAGCATCAAGTCATATACAGGACTAACTGAATCTGAAGTTTCATGAAAATCCGTGCATTAGGTCTTGAGATAGAGCCATTGCGGAAATCGTAAAAAAATGCAGCATAGCAGCACCACCTGTTGAGCGATTTACAGCAACACGTAATGAGCATCAAGTCATATCAAGGACTAACTTAATCTGAAGTTTCATGAAAATCCGTGCATTAGTTCCTGAGATATAGCCATTGCGGAAATCGTAAAAAATGCATCATAGCAGCGCCACCTGTAGAGCGATTTGCACCAAAAATTAATCAGCATCAATTTGTATCAGGGACTAACTGGATATAGATGTTTATTAAATTCCGTGCATTAGTTCTTGAGATAGAGCGCCCACAAAATTTGTGTCACACACAGACACACAGACATTTTGTAAAAACATGCTTTTCGGGTTCTCTGACCCCTAAAACGTGTAAATCCGTCGAAAACCGGAATTCGAAAATTTTCATGAATCCAATACTTTCTTCTTGTAAAGATAGAAGAAAGTAAAAATAGCAGGACGACAGTTTAGTCCAATGAGCAAAAACATTGTAACAGGAAATCTTTTCCGAACGTCAAAAAATCGGCACGAAACGTGAAAAAACTCTAAAAATCTGATTAAAAAATCGCAGAAGACAAAATGTACTGTATTAGGTTAAATGTTTGAAACCGAATTCCTTTTATTATAGGAATGTCAAGAAACTCCTCAGAAGGGAAAAGAATTACTAAAAATTGTCTTGAAAATTGCAAAAACTTCAAAAATCGTGGAGCAGAAAATTTACCATATTAGGACTAAAAATTTTAAACTGAGATTTTTATTTTCAAACTAATTATTTTGCCCCCTTGAATCTCGATATTTCTAAATCAAAATTTTACTCGAACAGCTAAAAAGTTGGTTTACGACATTAAAATTTAGCCTATTAGCGCATAAATAATTTTACCTAATAAAAGTATGTGCAATGTTAATCCTATCTTAAATTTCATAGTTGCTGATCCAAATTTATAATCGATCATTAGCTTAAATGCTAATAGATATTGTATTAAAATTTCAGAGCAGTTACCGGAGATATCATTTTAAAACTAAATGTATGCTTAAAAATTGATGTTTTTTTTTTATTATTATTTTGTATTTCGAAGCCGATGCAGAGTTTAAAGTATGAAAAAAAGGAAAGAAAGAAAGAAAGTCGCCGTAGTGACTTTCGGAAAACAACTTTTTTGGAAAGGTTAATATATATTATTAATTTTTCAAACAGATTGAACCATTCGTAAGAAAAATAAATGCTAAATAAGTGGGTTTTTTTTTGTTTTTTTTTCATATTTTGATCCAAAGTGCGGGTGCAAGAATTTTAAACATTACAAAAAATGCAAAAATACCGAAACGCCGTCCGAAAATGAATTTTTTTTTTAAGCGCTATATTATTATATTCATATTTTTAAAAACAGATTGCACTGTCGAAGTGAAGAAGGCATTAGCTTTCAACGAGTATTTTTTATTTCCTGGTATTTCGAACGATCAGATTTGTGCAAGATGAAGAAGGGAAAGGGAGGGAACGACGTTTCAAAAGAATTTTTTTAAAGGGGTTAATATTAATATTTTTTAAATAGATTGAACAACTAGAAAGATTTTAAAAAAAAATGCCATAATACCGTGTATAGATTTTTTTCTTTTCCGTACCTCCATTCGTCTAGCCGAGATAAAAATAGGATTAATCCGTTCTTCCCAGTTTTTAAACTGCGGAACATTATTTCCGCAGCCACTCTGTGACTTTCGCGCCATTTTGTAATGTTTATTATGGTTTTTAAATAATTAACAAACAAAATGGAGAATCTAAGCCTCAGGTGTAACAGGACATTCTTTGGACTATCCTCACGTACATTTTCAGACCTCTATGTGTGGTAGATATTACTAGCCATCCCGCGCACACAACATCTTTCTTTTATTTAAGTATTGCGCGCGGCAGCGCAATACTTATTTATTTCCAGTGTCACTTCTCAATGTTAATTTAACATGGAAAAGCCTATGGAGATGATAACTTTTTCATTTTTTCTTCCCACCTTTTTGTCCCTGATGCCACTCATTTTTTATTCTTTACTAATTCTAATGATATTATAAATTTAAAGAGTAAAAACGTTTGCCTGACGTCAGGGTCAAAACGAGTGGTAAAATGCCTTTGCATATCGGTGAATTATAACCCAGAGAGAAACATGGGCCAATTTTTGTTTACATTTTTCAAATATTTTTCTTAATAATTCCAATTTTCGCTTTTTTCTTTGAAAATCAACGGACATTTTTTTCATAGAAAATGTAAAATTTTTACTTCATTGTTGCAAAATTTTAAAAGCCGTAATAATAATTTATTTCATTTTAGATGAAAGATTTTCACGTCAAATATTAAATTGAGCTAGTTTTTTTTTTTTTTTTTTTTTTTCTTCAAAAATTAAAAAGGTGAATATGGCGTCATAGCGGAAATAAAAAGGATATTTTCAGAATAAGTTTTTGCTTTGGTCACGTTTATATTTTAGTAAAAAGTTTTTAATGGATAGCTATTTTTACGCAGGTTGCGAACTTAGTGGGGAATTACATAACTTAAATTTTAAAATGTATTTTTTTTTTTTCCGAGATGAGAACTATTTATACCCCAAGTTAAACTTAGGTAATAATTTTCTGATGTCTTTACATCACCCCTTGGGAGAGATTAAGGTTTAAAAATGTAAGTAAAACTTTTATTTTTTGTTTTTTACTGTATCACAGCTATAATATTGTTAAATATTAGCAGTAAGGATTCAACACAATTTACATTTACATTCATAGCGTTCCTGAGTGGGAAATAGGGTATATAAATTTAAGTTAAGTTAATTTTTTATGATTTGATTATAGATTTTTATGTTCAGATTGGAAGTTTTTGTCCAAACTACCGCAACCTTCTTTACTACAGTGGTGAAACATTTTGAATTACACATTGGTACACTGCATCCTGCATCCCACATTGTGATGCAATACCGCATACATCAAAGCCTGATGATGATACTCTCTATTAATTTTGAAATGCTTTCGTCTGAGTGCAGTAGTTATTGAAAAACTTGACCATATTAAACAAAAACATAATTTGAAGAACAAATTAAAAAAACAAAATTTATTTCTTACATTGTTTAAGCCCGAGAAGGGACAGATATTAAGTCATTTCATTCAATTAGTTCTACATTTAACGTTAAATTTTTGTAACAAATTAGTTAAGCCAATTGAAGATTAAAAAATAAAAATAAAATTCATACAATATGATACTTAAAACACCCTAAAAAATAGATTCCGTTCAAATGAAATCGAAATAAATCTTAGACTTCTTTCATTTTTAATTGAAAATATTTGTATTGCAGATTTTGTATTATGTTTATGATAATTGTCCATAAAATGATAAGATGCATGCAAAATACAAAACTTAAAAAAATGTCTAAGATTTATTTCGATTTCATTTGAACGGAATCTATTTTTTTAGGGTGTTTTAAGTATCACATTGCATGAATTTTATTTTTATATTTTAATCTTCAATTGGCTTAACTAATTTGTTACAAAAATTTAACATTAAATGTAGAACTAATTGAATGAAATGACTTAATATCTGTCCCTTCTCGGGCTTAAACAATGTAAGAAATAAATTTTGTTTTTTTTTAATTTGTTCTTCAAATTATGTTTTTGTTTAATTAATATAGATTTCTTCGGAATGGATTGAATTAAGTGAGATCTAGCACAACTAGAGTTGCAAAGGGTGGAAAAAACCTGGTTTATTCCCGGGAATAAACCGGGTTTTTTGGGAAGGAAATTTTTAAAATTTCCGGGAGTTTTCAGAAAGTTTTAAGTGTGAATTTTTATTTAATTTATTATTTTTAATGATTTCAATTTTTGCCAATGTAAACAAAACTAATAACATAAAATATTTTAAAAAATAGCACGGTTTACATGAAAACTAACGAAATACAGACTGCAGAAATATTAAGCAAGAGAAATTAAAAAAAAATGTTATTTTAATCGTCGATAAGTAAAAAGTGAAAGAGGCAGAAAAGAGATTCTTCTTTCCTGACATGAATATAAACTTCGTCTCTGCTCTTCGAATCAACGAATGTAAACAAAAAAGAAAATAAACAAAATTAAAAGAAATCAATGCAAAAATATAAAGCAACTCTTTAGAAAATTAATATAAAGTATGCCTGAAAACGAGATGTGGGAGCCTATTTACAGCCGCCATTGTTGTAAAGCTAATAAATTATAATGACTTAGATTGTAAAATCATAAGTTTTGTGAATTCATAAAATAAAATCTATCTTTTTGGAACATTCTTCCCTGAAATTTCTTTTAAATAAAAATTTCAAATAGGAAAATAACTGGTTTTGTTTATCTTCAAAACTCCTTCAAAATTTCCAATATTCCCCAAAATTCCGGGTTTATTCCCCAAGATTCCCGGGTTTATTCCCGCCCCTCAGAAACTGCGCGTTTTTTGCATCTCTAAGCACAACCCAAATCAGTGCTCTATGACTGATTTTTCTTCATTCTACTTTTGTTAAGTAATCAATTGTTTACATCTTATTTTAACACTAGTTAATAATTTCTACTTATTATATCAATTGTGAATGCAATCAGAAATATTTTTGCGTAGTACATTTTGCAAAACATGCAGGGCCTGATTACCAACGGGGCCCACTTACACCAATAAATTTTAAAAGAAAAGTTTGACTTATCTAAACGCCGTATTCATGTTAAATTTCTGCCATGAATGAGGCAAAATTTTCTGTTTATTTTTAGTGTTAGGAATTTGCCCCGTGGGTAATCAGGCTTTGAAAACATGGTCAATAAAGTCCAAAATGCAATAGGTTTTGAGAATTCGAAAATTCACGTAACCAGTGTGAAATGCATGATTCTCTTTTATTAAAATGTTAACGAAATATTTTTTTTTCTATGAGGTGTCGTATGCAATCTATGTTTTGCATTATATACAGTAAAAACTTCTCAGGGGATGGGAAAAAATTCTATTTTAGATAGGTTTTTGTCGCAGCAGGTACTCCTAATTCGTTTTGTATTCTTTTCACCGGATCACAAATTATTTTTCCATTAAGAATTTTGATTAAAAAAATTTCCTTTATAGACAGGTTGCGTTATAAGCGATTCCTTTATAGACAGTTGCATTTCCGCAGGTTTTACTGTATTTTGTTTGTAAAAGAGATATGGATTGTTAAAATATGTTAGCCCCACAAAAATATTTCAGAGCCCCCCCTGACATTACTCGCTGGTTACGGCTCTGGTTGCACATGTTTATAAAACAATCTCATCTTCAATAAAGATGAAACAATATACATTAATACATAATTTTAAAAGTGTTTGAAAAGACTTTGTGAACACTGGAACAATGTAAACAATCTGCGTCGAACAATCTCCAGCGGCATGCTGAGTCACTGCTGACGCGCTTGCACAGTCGCAGTGGCTCTGTGAGCTGACACTCTGAAAGTGTTGATGTGAAACGGTCATTGGAAATATGCGCCAGCACACCGCCTCCTGAATACTAAACTGGTGGCTGACACAAAAATGGCAACTATCGTAGACGGATTTTATTTTAAGCGTTTGTAGGCTTACCTGAATTTTGACGCCGGTATTTTACAAAAAAAGATTTCTTTGACTTATTTATTCTCTGAAAAAAGAAACCTTACATACCTTTAATAAATTAATAGTATTCAAATTCAAGGGACCGTGCAAACGCTTAAAAAGACGGCTACGACTGCCTCCATTTTTAGGTTAGCGCTAAGTAATTCCTACTATTTAGGGGAAGGTGACAAGCTGCTGAGCTGATGTTATGTACTACATCTATTAAAAAAAAAAAAAAAAAAAAAAAAAAAAACAGCTTGACAAACTTTACTATGGCTTTTTACGATACATCTTTATTGCGGATTTTTATACTTTTGGTATACGTTATAATTTTCCTGAAAACTTTTTCTGGTACGCATAGAGAATATTTCTTCAGCTTGAATTTGTTGTAAAGATTGGGAGGGACTTGATATTATTTTTAAAATTATGAGAAATTAAGAAAAACTACACAAATAACGCTGCAAGTAAGTATATGAAATGAGAAAGAAATAAGTTTATTTATGAGTATGAAGTCAGCACATTTCGTAAAACTGTGGAATACTATAGAAAAGTTCCGAAATATATATATCAGGGAAAGACATTTTCCCGATATTTATTCCGTACATATAAAACTTGTTTAATATTCTGATTAAAAAAATTCCTTCTTTGACGTCCATACTGCAATATGAAATAAAGTATATTTAACAAAAAAAAAAAAAAAAAAAAAAAAAAAAAAAACATAAAACGATTAAAATATAATCTATTGAATTTCGTAGTAGAATTCAGTAAAATGATTAAAACACGATAACGTTTCAAAATTAAAAAATAATGCATTTAAGGGTTAAAGGTTGTATTATCAAGGTTCGTACACCTGAGGGTGTTTAAATACTAGATTTTTTTTTATAAAATAATGGTTCGTAATATTTAAATACGAATTTTCTCCATTAAATAAGACAAATAAAATATTTATGTACCAAAAATCTGGTATTCAAATATCCTAAGGCGTGCGAATCTTGATTATGTACTAGAAATGACACACGAGTTACTTGCATCTCTGGAGAATTAAAATTGGAAGATTTATTCTTACTAGCGGGCATGACCGAGCTAAGCGGTCAAAATTAGCCTTGTATTCAATTCGATATTCCATTCTCACTGTATAATTCTTGCTGTTTATATAAAATTGCCATGGTCCTAAGCCATAGGTCCCACTAACCGAAATTCTTCGAACACACGACCTAACCAACGCTCTTCTCGAACCCGAAAACGATAGAATACAAAATTTAGTCATAATCGCCAAAGTCATTTTATAGATAAAATTAGCTTGACCCACGGTAACCAAAAAAGGACCTACTAATCTAAATTTATCGAACATCTGACCTATCCCAATGGTCTTCTCGTGCCAGGAAACTGTGTAAAAAGAAATTTTGTCAAAATCGTTTGAGCCACTTTTTTAGATAAAATTAGCTAAAACTTGACCCATATTGACCCAAAATGACTGGTTAATCGAATTTTCTTGAGCATGCGACCTAGATCAATAGTCTTCGCGAACCCGAAAACGGTAGAAAACAAAATTTAATCAAAATCATTAAAGCTGTTTTCCAGATAAAAATAACTTGACCCACAGTGACCCAAAAATGGCCCATTAATCGAATTTTCTTGAACATGTGACCTAACTCAATGATCTTCTCGTGCCTGGAAACAGTATAATACAAAATTTTGTCAAAATCGTTTGAGCCTTTTTTAAGATACAATTAGCTTGACCGTCAGTGACCCAAAAATGACCCAATAATCGAATTTCCCCGAACATGTGACTTAGTTCAATGGTATTCTCCTGCTGAGAAACGATATAATACAAAATTTTGCCATACTGTTTTGAGCCGTTATTTTATGTCCACTTAGCTTGACCCACGGTGACCCAAAAAGGACCCACTAATTGAATTTTCTCGAACATGTGACTTAGCCCAATGGTCTGCTCATTCCCAGAAAGTTTATAATACAAAATTTTGACAAAATCGTTTGAGTCTTTTTTTAGATACATATAGCTTGGCCCTCAGTGACCCAAAAATGACCCACTAATCGATTTTACGCGAACATGTGACTTAGCCCAATGGTCATCTCATGCCCGGAAACGGTATATTACAAAATTTTGTCAAGATGTTTTGGTCCTTTTTTAGATTCAATTAGCTTGACCCTGACCCACTGTGAACCAAAATGACCCACTAATTATATTTCCTTTAACATGCGACCAAGCCCAATGGTATTATCGCGCCCGAAAACGATAAAATACAAAATTTCGTCAAAATCGTTAGAGCAGTTTTCTAGATAAACATTGTTTGACCCACAGTGACCCAAAAATGACCCACTAATTGAATTTTCTCTAATATGTGACTTAGCCCAATCGTCTTCTCGTAATCCAAATCGATGGAATACAAAATTTAGTCAAAATAGTTAGAGCCATTTTTTAGTTAAAATTGGCTTGACCCATACGGACACAAAAATGACCCACTAATCGAAATTTCTAGAACATGCGATCTAGCTCAATAGTTTTCTCTTGCCAAAAAACGGTTGAATATGAAATTTAGTCAAAATTGATTGAGCCGTTTTTTAGATATAATTAGCTTGAACTTGACCCATTTGATCCAATATGACCCACTAATCGATTTTTCTCGTACGTGTGACTTAGTCCAATGGTCATCTCATGCCCGAAAACGGTATATTACAAAATTTTGTAGAAATGTTTTTGGCCTTTTTTGGATTCAATTAGCTTGACCCTGACCCATTTTGACCCAAAATGACGCATTTATCGAATTTTCTTGAACATGCGTTCAAGCCCATTGGTATTCTCGTGTCCGAAAACGATAGAATACAAAATTTCGTGAAAATCGTTAGAGCCGTTTTCTGGATAAACTTTGCTTGACCCACAGTGACCCAAAAATGACCCACTAAACGAATTTTCTCTGATATGTGACTTATCCTACTGGTCTTCCCGTAATCGAAAACGACAAAATACAAAAGATAAAATTGGCTTGAATCATAGTGACCCAAAAATGACCGACTAATCGAAATAATTTCGAACATGTGACCTAGCCCAATACTTTTCTCGTGCAAAAAAACGGCCGAATATAAAATTTAGTCAAAATTGATTGAGCCGTTTTTAGATATAATTAGCGTGACCTTGACACATTATCACCCAAAATGACCCAATAATCGAATTTTCTCGAACACGTGATCTAATCCAATGGTCATCTCATGCCCGAAAACGGTATATTACAGAATTTTGTCAAAATATTTTGGGCCTTTTTTAGATTCAGTTAGCTTCAACCTGACCCATTGTGACCCAAAATGACCCACTAATCATATTTTTTTTTAACATGCGACTAAACCCAATGGTATTATTGCGCCCGAAAACGATAAAATACAAAATTTCGTCAAAATCGTTGGATCCGTTTTTTAAATAAACTTCGCTTGACCCACAGTGACCCAAAAATGACCCACTAATTGAATTTTCTCTCATATGTGACTTAGCTCATTGGTCTTCTCGTAATCCAAAACAACAGAATACAAAATTTAGTCAAAATCGTTAGAGCCGTTTTTTAGATAAAATTGGCTTGAAGCATATAGATCCAAAAATGACCCACTAATCAAAATTTCTCGAGCATGTGACCTAACCCAATAGTTTTCTCGTGCCGAAAAACGGTTGGATATAAAATTTAGTCAAAATCGATTGATTCGTTTTTAAGATATAATTAGCTTGAACTTGACCCATTTGACCCAAAATGACCCACTAATCGATTTTTCTCGTACGTGTGACTTACGCCAATGGTCATCTCATGCCGGGAAACGGTATATTACAAAATTTTGTCGAAATGTTTTTGGCCTTTTTTTGGATTCAATTGGCTTGACCCTGACCCATTCTGAAACAAAATGACGCATTAATCGAATTTTTTTGAACACGTGACCTAGCCCAATGGTATTCTCGTGCCCAAAAAAGGTAAAATACAAAATTTCGTCAAAATCATTCGAGCCGTTTTCTAGATAAACTTTGCTTGACCCACAGTGACCCAAAAATGACCCACTAATCAAATTTCCTCTAATATGTGACTTAGCACATAGGTCTTCTCGTAATCCAAAACGACAGAATACAAAATTTAGTCAAAATCGTTAGAGCCGTTTTTTAAATAAAATTGGCTTGACTCATAGTGACCCAAAAATGACCCACTGATCAAAATTTTTCGAACATGTGTCCTAGCCCAATAGTTTTCACTTGCCGAAAAACGGTTGGATATAAAATTTAGTCAAAATCGATTGAGCCGTTTTTTAGATATAATTAGCTTGACCATGACCCATTATGACCAGAAATGACCCTCTAATCGAATTTTCTCGAACACGTGACCTAGTTCAATGGTATTCTCTTGCCCGAAAATGGTAAAATACAAAATTTCGTCAAAATCGTTAAAGCCGTTTTCTAGATAAACTTTGCCTGACCCACAGTGACCCAAAAATGACCCACTAACCGAATTAGACTTTATATTGCCTAACTCAGAATATCTGGAATATTTACGAAGGCTGGAAAGGAATTCATCTTGTTTATGTGTCAGGAAAAAGCACAATGACGATTAGATTTTTTTTTTAGAACACCTTTTAGTTCCGTGTATGGAATATTGCGCGAGTCCTTAATATCAAGATTTTTCTTTTTTAATTCACTGTTTTAAAAGAGCAATAGAGCATTGAATTTACTTTTGTTTTGTGAAAATATGAGAAAGTTGTTGATGATTAAAGTAGTATCAGTTATCTTATTAGTTACGTGACAAAACGGACTCCCAATCATGCTTTTTCAAATGCAATCGAATCAACCGCGTGCGGGATTCGATCTTTTAGAAATTATTACGGAAATTTCTAACAGTAACGAAGCAAATACACAAATACTTCATTTTAAAATATTTATAGAGTTTTTCCGGCATGTAACAATTTTCTAAAAAGTGACTAAAAAGACAGTTTTTGATGAGAAAGAAGTATTTAATTCCTTTCAAACTTTCTTCTTTTTTTTTTAAATAAAACTGAAAATACTCGTCATCAAAGTCACAAGTCTATGAATATTAACAGAAACACATGAAAATTAAATATTTCTCAAATTATAGTAATTAGAATTTTTATTTCTTATTATTAAGATTCTTTTAAATTCTAAACTGTCCATCTAAACAAACTTCTAATTATTGCAATGCAGTTATAGAAAAATACAGGTTTATTTATTTAAGTTATCAACAAAAGTACTTAAAAAATATACAATGAAGGCCGATCGTACTGCCAAATTCTACAGCTATCATAAAATAAACTATGCTCCAGATATTAAGCTTGAAAATGGCAAAAGGGAACAGTTAATCATTAAAATTAACAATGCAAGTCTTATTGTTTCTTAAACGACACGTTTTATTCTATCTTTTGGAATAATTAAGGTAGTTTGTCGTGATTTTATCTTTTCTTGCCTTTAAATAAAATCAAAGACGAATATAAAAACGATTTTTATTGTTCTCAAACCAACTAGGCGAAACAGATAAAGTTTCAGCATGTTCTAAGTATAACAGAAAGAAAATTTTTATTTCGAGTATTAAATTATTATTAGAAAATGAAACATATTATTAGACTTTATATTGCCTAACTCAGAATATTTGGAATATTTTCGAAGGCTGGAAAGGAATTCATCTTGTTTATGTGTCAGGAAAAAGCACAATGACGATTAGATTTTTTTTTAGAACACCTTTTAGTTCCATGTACGCAATATTGCACGAGTCCTTAATATCAATGTTTTTCTGTTTTAATTCACTGTTTTAAAAGAGCATTGAATTTACTTTTGTTTTGTGAAAATATGAGAAAGTTGTTGATGATTAAAGTAGTATCAGTTATCTTATTAGTTACGTGGAAACACGAGAAAGTTGTTGATGATTAAAGTAGTATCAGTTATCTTATTAGTTACGTGGAAACACGGACTGCCAATGATAATGATGCTTCATTTCAAATGCAATCGAATCTACCGCGTGCGGGATTCGATCAAGATCAATTGGAAATTATTACTGAAATCCTTAACAGTAACGATGCAAATACCTACTTCATTCTAAAATATTTATACAGTTTTTCCGGCATGAGACATTTTTTTAAAAAGTGACTAAAAAGACAGTTTTCGATGAGAAAGAAGTATTTAATTCCTCTCAAACTTTCTTCTTCTTTTTTTTTTTAAATAAAACTGAAAATACTCGTCATCAAAGTCACAAGTGTATGAATATTAACAAAAGCACGAATAATATAAACGAAACCTTTTTACAATTTTAAATAATAAATTAATATTTCAAAAATTATTAGAGATTAATTTTGTATGGATGCTCCTTAGTTATTAGTAGGAGGAGCTACGGTTAGTATAACGGAAATTTTTTATTTCGAGTATTAAATTATAATATAAATGAAACCTTTTTACAATTTTAAATAATAAATTAATATTTCAAAAATTATTAGAGAGTAATTTTTTATGGATGCTCCTTAGTTATAAGTAGGAGGAGCTACGATTAGTATTACGGTTAGTTAATCACAACATGCAATATTGTTTGACGTGTTCACCTACTATCGACCGCTGTTAGACAAGGAACAGGAAAACTCTACCAGGGAGCCAACCAAAAATGGCAAAGGCAGAAAACCCCGGCAGAAAAATCCACTCTGCCAAATGCAATCTGGCAAGAGAACAGCCCCAGAAAACCAACAGCGTTTAATAACAGAAAAAGGGAAAAAAAATACAATAATTATAGTCATTTACAGGTTTTACATATAACTGTATGAAAAAGAAATGTATACAATGTATAGAGTCAGGTACACAGTTATACATGCTGTATCAGTGAAGAAAAACGTTAAATAAAATCTTAAAGTTGGCATACAAAATACTAGCAGACATAGAAAGTCCTGAACTGAGCAAATTAATAAATGTCACACAAAAGACAACAGTGTAAAAAAATAAATAAATAAATGCCCCAAAACCAAAGTCAAAATCAGAACTGGTATTTTATAAAAGAGAAATGTTTGTTAAGTTCATTATATATTTGTCTAAGTTTATTACAATTTGATCTTGACAGTAAGATATCTTTCATATTCCAGCTCAATGTGCGATTCCGAATAAAATCAAATGAGACAGGCATAAGTGGACAACGTCCAAAAAGGTAATGTTTTGGATCACCGATGCTACCACACAAACACTTATCGTTCTGGCGCTTACCCAACTTAAACAGATGACTGGGAAAAGCCCCATGAGACGTGATAAAATATGCAATGACTCGAGAGTAGCAAAGAAATGAGGTGTCAACTGTTCTGATTATACTAAATATGTCTCTGCCTTTATCACTGTATGTCCAATCATTCTACCCCAATTTAACAATGTTCTCTTTATAATAATGTTTTACGAAGGAGACAGGAATTGGTGCGGCTATCTCAACGTCATAAATTCCCAATTCGATAACAGATTTAGCGAGAGAATCGGCATGCTCATTGCCTCTGAAGCCGACATGTGATTTAATCCAGCCAATGTTGATGATTTTGTTCTTCAACAAACGCAAGTTTGTATATATATTGTATAAAATTTCATCATTCGGGAAAAGATTTCCAAGTGCCGAGACTGAGGATAGACTATCTGTATAAATATGGAATGTACTATAAGTAGATTCTCTACACCATTCTATAGCTAAATCAATGGGCCGCTGTTAGACAAAGGGGATTGAGAACAGGTGGGATAAAGATACCTCAAAACTCTAATTAAAAAAAAAAAAAAAAAAAAAAAAAAAAACCACCAGCTGTTACTGTAAGTTTCATGCAACATATTTCTTTTCGTTTTTTTAATTTTCAAAGTCTAAATTTTGTTTGTTTTGCAAAACATTTTCTAGTTTTTTTTTCTGAATTAAAATAGTCTTCTTCAAGGTTCACGGATTCGTATCTCTCTCGGGGGAAGATTTAATGGTCGGAGATGGAAATCCTAAAACTTTCATCTATCTCATACATGCTAATACGCAGTGGCGAAGCGTCCAGTCATTGGTAGATTCGGCGATGACCATAGAAAAATAAAGGCAACATAAAACATTTAAATTTTTTGCAAGCACATATTAAAATGTTTTTTTTTTCTTTTTTAAGATTTTATGTGTAACATGAAGCGATAATAGTGTATTTTAGTGCTGCCATCTATCAGTTTTAAAATGACACGGCTAAAACATAAAGGGTAAATAGTATCTCTCGTCTACGGCTAAAAAGGATGGGCCCAGATTTGCGAATCTCTTTACAGCATACCCACTCCCCCTCTCAGCACCCCGCAACCAATCAAACGACACACTTTTCCAAGACATATCGGCTCTAGTCATCGCTAATCTGAACGAATCCACTTGAAAAGGAACATTTATTTTTGTAATGCTTTTTCCATTTTGAATATTATTCCAATGGACATAGCGTTATTGTAACAGATTTAATTTTATTAAATAGTACAAAATACTCTATTCTATTGAGTAATGCTGTGCTTATCTTAAAATTATTTGACTAATTTAAATTATTTCTATTATTTCATTACACTTAAATAAAAGATTTTTTATTGATTGGAAAAGAAATCATTGCTTTAAAATGTTTTTTTACATACCTGTACTGTTAAAATATTATAAATCTTAGGTTATATATTTCTGATAACAGCATATTTCCGATTCATAAGTACAAAGACGCGTATTTATTTAATCTTGCTTAATTTTTGGTAACGCACAAATGATGAAAAATAATTATGGAAGTATACGAAGATTGTCTTAATTTTTGTAGAAGTGGCATTTAATTATTTAAAAACGTCATAACTATTTTTAAACCATTAAATAAATATTTTTTGCATACGATTTATTCTGAAAGTTATATAATTCAAAGTAAAATTATGCATTAAGAAGAGTTAAAGTACTTTACCTATTGCAATTTTGACAAGTACCTTAATATTTAAAAAATATCAAACTAATACTTCAATGCAATTATTTTTTACAATATTTTGTTTTATTAGAAAAATGTGTAATCTATTTGATTGGTTCAATGACATTTTTAAATTAAAGTAACGAAATTTTATTTTTTGAAGAAGTAAATTATTTAACTATTGGTTACAATTTAGAAAATCCCTGCCGGCCCGGCCTACAGGCGGAGGTAGATTTCGAAGTTAAGTATACGAATTTCACCAACAAAAACTAAATCATGATTAGAGATTTATCCACTTTAACAATTTTATCTGGCTGCTTTTGACGAGTTTTTATTTCATTTTTATATAATAGCTGGTTTTATCAGAATCATGTTAAGGAGGTATTGAAAAAAATATTTTTTCATGCTCAACAACTCGAAATTTTCTGGCTCATTTTCAGATTCATTTTTAATAGAAAAAATATTAAACTTGCTGACGTGATTTTTGAAGAGATTTATAAAAGACCTGTGGTTTTATTTTTCGTTCAATTAATTAAAACTTGATTTATGAACAATTATTTTCTCATGAGGACAATATTTTTCGTTTCTAACACAATCACTTCGGGAAATTTCTGTTCAAAATGCCCAATTTGACATCATTTTTTGAAATATATTCTGCCTCTATCAAAAAATCGATCATTGTGGTACATTATATAGTTTCTGAACAAGAGAATCTACCAATTGGATGCGTTTGAGAGCAAAAATGAATTTAAAAATGAATCAGAAAATAAGCAGTTTGGATTTGAATACACCCTTAATAAGATGATTTTTTTCTTCAACCACTATGTATTTTCAATTTGTTTTTGCTGTAAGAATTGGTCCTATCAAAAACTTGTCTATATAAATGTTGTAGACAATATTAAAAAGATATATGATAAATTCATGGGGATTTTATATCTTTTGAATTGACGGAGTTATGGATTTTTTCTTCTTGAACGGCCCCCTTTTTGTTTTCGTTTTTAATTTTTTTTTTGGTACGAATTGGTTCTATCAAAAACTTGTGAATATAAAAGTTGTAGATAATATTAAGGAGATTTATAATAAAATTAATTGGATTTGATATCTTCAGAATTGACGAAGTTATGAATTTTTTTCTCCTAAAAACCCTATTTTTGCGCCCCTTGAGCCCATTTTTAATTTGATCAAAAATCTGTGACACATAAATTTTTGGCCCTATTTTTAGAAGTAATAAAAACTTTAAACTGATTTGATATGTACAAAAATTAAGAAATTATGGGGGGGGGGGGGTGTTCGCTTTTCACAAAACCCCTCCCTATTTTCATCCCCTTAGTCCGATTTTGCCCATTAACGAACGTGACCGAGATTTTATGCCCCTTGATTTTATGTATCAGTTTGGAAGAGATTTGTGCAAAACTGTGGAAGTTATCGTGTCCAGAAGAAAGTGATATATATATGACGGTTGTAGGTTATGTTTAATTAATGGTTATATATTAGCATTCATATTACTATGATGCATTTGCTCAAGTAATTATGAATGTATGCATTTTACGATATTTTTAAATATCTTTTCATTTTGAATGTCAACAATTCATTTTGATGTATTTTTTCCTTAAGGTATCTTATATATATTTTTATATATTCCCAGGTCGCTAAATTATTTAGCAATCTTTTAAATATTATACGCTTAGATCATTGCTGCAATTAGCGCACTATCTATGTGTATTATCAATATGATTTCTACCATGTAGTCATCTGATACCTATTTTGGATTCCATTAATTTTTTCATTCTTATCATTGCAACGATTTATTTAATGTTTTTTAATTTTCTAGTTATGATTTTATCTGAATTTTCTTGTAGTTAGTGTATGATATTGTCCTATATATTTTCTATTTTTGCTATGGCTTTGCATAATTCTGTAGAAAAAATCATTTTATATATACATTAATATGGTAGCAATAATTATTTCTATTCATAGATTTAATGTTAATTTGCTTTAATTTAAATTCATATTACTTTGATCTGAGTAGTTAGTTGGGTAAGCGTTTTGGTTGTCTTTGCATGGTTATAGTTGTTCTAGGATTTGGATGTTATGCGGATCTTTTTTGACTTATTTGTTATAAAATAGTCTAGTGGTTTCTTGCTATTATTAATCTACGTTATTTGGGTTATCATAATTTATTTATGGATAATTTGAAGATTGTTTCTGCGTTCTGCTTCTATTATTGTAAATATTGTATATATTTTTTCATACTCAAGTTTTATTATTTAATCAAGGCTAATTTAATTAAATTATTAATTTTTTATTATTAAAATTTCTTATTTTTATGGCAATTATTGCATTTTCCATACATAATTTTTATATGGCAATTCTTAGTAAACATCTCGATACTGGCAAGATACACTTAGCATCTATGCAGTGTAGTGTCCGGTACAGGAATAATAATTGGGTTGTTCCTGGATCGTCATCCAGCGACCATTTACACTCTCCCCCTCGTCCTTTATTTTTTCGTAAGTGCTATGATTCTCGGTGCAAGACATGTCCATACGCTGCTCAGACACAAATTGTCTCAGATCCTAATTATTCAAATTTTTGTAAAGCATTTAATGTTATTTATAGTATAAAGTGCAACTTATGTAATATGAAATATATTGGTGAAACATCAGGTCCAATTCATAAACGAATCAATCATCATCGTTCAGACTCTAATAATAACAAAGCAAAAAATATACAATCTACAGCTGAAATTCAACATTTTCATAAACATCTATTTAAAAATACGACAATTGAAATCCTTCAAATTCTAAAAAATAAATCAGAACGTCTTTATATGGAATCATCATATATGAAATATTATAACACAATTTATCCTTATGGACTTAACAGTGAAGTATTTAACAGACCTGTCAAAGTCTTCACATCTATAAATAACAATATTGATTATTCTCCAATTTATCCTACTCTTAATCATAATTTAAATGCTAAAACAACACGTAATAAACGCGGAAAGGGTTCATCATCAGTTGTAGTTTCCAAAAAATCTATCACAAAACAAATTAATGATCTTCAACGAAATTACTTAGAGAATTATAACTGGTTGTTAATTCGTAAAAACATCTTTGCTATTAAAAAGAAACAGCTTGTACAACATTTAAATGTCTTTCTAATTAAATCTTTCTCTAAACATTTCTCTGATATTTACTTTGACCTTATTATGAGTAGGGTTAATCTTTTAAATATTAATTTACAAAAAAAAAACACAAAATTCAGAACATGAATACTCAAATGATAATTACTTTTTCAAATCACATATTTAATAAAATTAATATCAATTCTATAATTAATGATAAAAATTGTTTTTTTCCTATCAATAATCTTCATATAACAAAAAACTTTAAATATCCGAATACAATTGGGAGAAAGATTTTTAACTACAATACATTTTCAAAAAATACATCTGCTGCAAGTAATTTTCCGTGTAACTGCAAAGACCCCACTCTAAAAAAATACATAAACAATGATCATGGACATATAATCACTGGAAATCTTGATATTGTTCATGATTTTAAATTGAAACAACTAATGGGTTATGGTACTAAATATAGACTTCCATCTAAATTTAATGTTAAATCTATTATCAAACAGTTTACATATGATATTGATATTTTTATTTATAAAATTTCTATCTCTTATAATAAGCCTATTGAATATTTTAATCAATGGAAGATATTAGTAATTGAAAAATTAACTATGGCTTTAAAAAATAATATTGCTGATTTGGTTTCTATTAATACAAAGCATTATTTCCAACAAATTACTAAATTACAAAAAAACTTCGTTATTACATATGTAGACAAATCTCCTAACAATTATGCCATTATTTGTAAATCATATTATCACCAACTTCTTACAAATTCTATTTCTTCTAATAAGTCATTTAAAAAAACTAATGAAAATGTAATTGTAAATAATCGTAAAATTCGAAGTTATTATAAACTATTAAATATTTTATCTACTAATTTTAATTATCCATATTTAGATCTTATTCCCAAATTTCATAAAACTCCTATTAAATTTAGGACTGTTACTATTGGTTGCAATACATATAATAATAAAGCCAATACACTTCTCTTAAAAATTCTTAATCAATTATATGTACTTACTACAAACAATGATAATACATATTGTATAAAAAATAGCTATCAACTTGTTAATATTTTTAAAAATCTTCATTCTGTTTGTAATATAACGACATATGACTTCAAAGATCTTTTTAATAATATAGACCTATTAGATTTACATAAAATTATAAATGCATTATTTAAAAAGTATTATAAAAAACTGGAATTACCATCTAATATAGATATTGCATATTTTAAATCTTTAACTAACTTCATTATCTATAATAATTATATATTGCAAGATAATACTTTATATTTACAGCATGTCGGTATACCACAAGGCGGTTGTACTTCCAGTTTACTCTCAGACTTATACTTATCTCATTATGAACGTAATTTTAGTAATAATAATCTACATTTATATCGTTATATTGATGACATCATTTTAATTGATACTGATCAATCTGCAATTACTCGATTTCCAGTTGATTATCCCACTAATTTGGAATTAACGGAAAACCTTTTTTCTAATACAATTAACTTCTTAGATCTTAAAATTACAATAAAAGACAATAAAACAATCACAGATTTATATGACAAACGTAAAGAATTTAAATTCACAGTTAATACATTTACAAATTTTAAATCTTGTCTACATCATTCTGTATTTCGTAATATAATACTTAATCATTTATATAGAATAAAATGTTTATGTTCTTCTCCTCTAATTAACAATAATATTAAAAAACTAATTTATGATGCATTAAATCATGGTTTTCCAAAAAAATTCATATATTCATTAATATACAATTAGTACTTTTCTTACATGATCTATAAAAACAAATTAACACATGCGTAAACAAAATTACAAAAAAATTATAAAATAAAAAAATATCTATAAAAAATTAAAAATTGTAAAATAATATAAAAAAATATTATAGGTTGGTTGGGTGGGTAGATGTTAGAGTACGGAGGAGGGTGGTGTTGTCTGGATAATACGCAATGGTTAATTATTCAAAAAAAAATGGTGGCTTTTGTATTATTACTATATTTTTGTTACGTATTTTATATGGATGTTGATTTGATATTTTATATGTAATTGGAGAATTTCATTAATATTATAATTAGCTTAATTATTGATTAATCTAATTTACAATTATTTGTTATTAAATTTTAATTTACTCAGGACAATATCATATTAATTACTAATAGTATGCCATTCTTATAGTGAATAATATACATATAAGTATGTTTAATATAAATATAGTTATACTGTATGCATTAAAATTGGGTAGTTATTTTTATTATTATTCCTCTATTCTTTTTAATATTTATTATCGGTTTAATGTTTTTGAATGTCCCACATTCATACTTTATGGACTTTTATGGATGTCTGAAAATAATCCACACTCTATATTTGTGCTTTTTAAGTAATGGGAATTTAAGTATCATTTAACCTTCTATATACTTCCACATGTTTTTTATTTCCTGTTCATTTTATAAATATCTTATATATAATTCATTAAAAAATAATTTTTATGTTATTTTTAATAATTATTTATATTAATTATTACTGAATTTATTTTGTTTTATAGCATATAGCTATATGTTATATATTATCAATGTTCTAGAATTATTTAAATTCTTAGTTTAGTTTAAATAAGTTAGCTAATAGAATATATTGTATGCTTTTAAATTTTATTAACAATAGTTTTTAAATACATTGTGTGGTTTATATTAGGATTATAATTCTCTATATATAAGGATATGTTTGGTTTTGCTGTTTAAACAGTTATTTACATTCAAATGCTTAAAAATATTTATCTTGCGATAGATGTTTAATATAAGTAATAATAGATGGCAGCACCAAATTTGTCTCTTTAAGATAGCTCCAATTTTTAATTTTTCTAGCTACATTTCAGTTATAATTTATACACCAGGGGGTATTTTTAGCTAAATTTTGACGATATTGTTAAACTGTTATTAATTAATTTAATAGTGCATTTTAAATAACGTAATTAATATCTATTTATTTTATATTAGATTAAATGTGTTTAACAAGGTATTTCAAATTTTATTTCAAAATGTATTAACTGCATCCTTTGGTATCATTTACTGTGATTTCTTAACTGTTTTATTCACCTTAATCTTTTTGATATACTGGTAGACATGTGCGCATGGATTTTTGTAAAATACTGAAATATTAATCGGTATGGTGTTTATTATTTATATTTTATATCCTATAAATATTTAAATACCTTTTATTTATTCTTCCATTTCATATTATTTGTTTCTATTCTGCTTTCATTTTTAATCAATTCACTTGATTTTAAAGGTTGTTCGGGCACAGGGGAAAATAATTTTTAGCTTTAGCTTATTTTTCCCACAGAAAACAACCATTTTGCTTATATCATTGAATTCTGTGCCCTTGATAACGTAATTCAATGTATAAGCTTTTCAATTTTTGTCGGTGTCCACTTTTTTCTTTTTTCTTCCATAATAATTCTAATAATTCTTATAATATATTTTTTTTTTTAATACTTACAGCTTTAATTCATAATAATTGACGGTGGTAGGTTATGTTTAATTAATGGTTATATATATATATATATAGATAGATAGATAGATAGATAGATAGATAGATAAAGTTTTTTACTGAGGGTGGTTTTGGGTTCTAGGGGTCATGATCAGTGTAGATCTGCAAAAAATTTTCAGAAATTCCAACATAGGGGAGAATGTAATAGGTAGTATTTCATACGAAATCTACCTAATTCATATATATTTTTAAAAGTCATTATAATATATATATTAATTATTATTACAGCTATGTTATTTCTCAAATAAAAGCAAGCTGCTTGTATCCTCTAGATTTGAGAATGTCTAATTGTGAAGAATGGGTGGCTTTGCACATCCCTTAAAAAATGCGGACAGCAATTGTCGAAGATAAAAAAATAAGTTTTCTGTTAGATATTTTACAAGATCCAGTTACAAGAGTCAAAACAGACTATGCGGTTGCCATATTTTACTTAAAGTAATTGATTAGTCGTGATTGTTCTTGTCTAAGTTTACAAATAATGTTAGGATATAAACTGAATTTTCAAATCTGAAAGCAGATCAGATGGATCTGAACCATCCATACAATCAAATCATTAAAAACATTCGCGAAGTTTTCAAATGCTTAATTGATTGATGTGACCTGTTTATTAGCAATTTACTACTATTTCGTGAAGAAGCGGATTCATGGGGGTTTTGAGGATGAGAGAGAAACATTATTTAATAATGGTAATTAGTAATTACATAAAAAAATGTGCATCTTTTAAGTAGATGGGATCCACTACGAAAGGGACATTTTGATACGGCTACAGATTTTGAAGTCATCTCGAATGACATTCAAAATTACCTTACTTCTATTGTTAATGAACTGGTTAATAACGCTATTCTACAAGAAGTTAAATATTTCAACATCCATGTTAATATTAAAGAAATAAAATGAAATTTGCTTAACTTTTGTTTTCTTATGAAAATTAATTTAAAAAAATCTTTTAATGAACAGAACACGCGGAAATTATTAATAGGCTAGGATGACCAAATGTCCTCTAAATTCAAGGGCGGCCTCAAATCTGTGGACTGTAGTTCCTCACTCAGCTTCCAAAGTTATTGATTTAAAACACTTATAACATTATTTTTTTAAAAAAAGGTCATAGAATTAGTGAGACTAAAAAAGTTAAAGATTAAAAATTTATAAACTTTAAAATTATGACAACTTTTAAAAAGTTCTGTTATACATCTTGACCACCCTATTATAGGGAGAGGAGAGGGGAGGGGAACTGTAAGGTTGTGAACTAGCAATGACCATCACAAAATGTCACGCCTCGCCACTGCTAATACGTCCTGAAAAATGCAGCATATCAGCGCCACCGGTTCGGTGATTTACACCAAAATCTAATCATCAGCAACTTATGTCAACTTCTGACTGAATGTGAAGTTTGATGAAAATCCGTGCATTAGTTTTTGAGATAGAGTTATGACGGAAATCGTAAAAAATTCTGATCTGTTTGGTGATATACACGAAAAACTAATTAGGCCTAATTTATACAGGGACTTACTGAATCTGAAGCTTAATGAAAATTCATGCATTAGTTCTTGAGATAGAGCGATAATCATGAATAATGCAGCATAGCAGCGCACCTGTTGGGCGATTTTCACCAAAACGTAATCAGCACCAAATTATATCAAGAAATAACTGAATCTGAAGTTTTATGAAAATCCGCGCAATAGTTCCTGCTATATAGCTATTGCGGAAATCGTTTAAAATGCAGCCTAGCAGCGCCACCTGCGGGGCGATTTGCACCAAAAACTAATCAGCACCAGTTTATATCAAGGTCTAACTGAATATAAAGATTTGTGAAATTCCATGCATTAGTTCTTGAGATAGAGCGCCCACAAACATTTTGACAGATTCGTAGACATCGACAGACAAATGTTGTCTAAAAACCACCAAATCGTGCTCAAGACCTTCTAAAACGTATAAATCCTTCGAAAAACGGAAGTCGAAAATTTTCACGAATCCAATACTTTCTTCTTGTAAAGATAGAATACAGTAAAAATAATTCAACACGTGATACATTTCTGTGTATGGAAAATAGCTTCAAATTTCTTTCTATGGGTCATAGCACAAACATACAGTTCCATGTGCATATTATTATCCGAATAGTATTTAGTTTATAGAAAAATCGCAACTAGGACAAACTTATTAGTTAAAAGTTAATTTGTCTAAAAAATGAAATTAATTAAATTTAACAAATGTTTTAAACGTATAAATTAATGAAAAATAAATTTAAAAACTAGTCGGATGTACCAATCCCAAAACTTTCTTCTATCTCATACATGTTAATACTTGAAAATTCGCTATCACGCTGCCAAAATTAAACGGCAATCTATGCCCATCATGAGGATTCTAAAGATATGAAATTCCGTGCAATAGTTCTTGAGATATGGCTATCTCTGAAATAGTGTATCCAGCCTAGCAGCGCCACCTATTGGGTGCTTTGCACCAAAACCTATATTACATCAAAACCACCAAGCAACCACTTATGTCAAAGTCTAACTGAATCTGAAGTTTGGGGAAAATCAGTGCATTAGTTTTTGAGATAGAGTTATTGCGAAAATCATGAAAATTCCAGAATAGCAGCGCCACCTATTGGACGATTATTACCAAAACCTAATGAGAAACAACTTGTGTTAACATCTAACTAAATCTGAAGTTAGATGAAAATTCGTGCATTAGTTTTTGAGATAGAGATATAGTGGGAATCGTGAAAAATGCAGCACAGCAACGCCACCTGTTGAGCGATTTACACCAACACGTAATCAGCATCAAGTCATATACAGGACTAACTGAATCTGAAGTTTTATGAAAATCCGTGCATTAGGTCTTGAGATAGAGCCATTGCGGAAATCGTAAAAAAAATGCAGCATAGCAGCACCACCTGTTGAGCGATTTACAGCAACACGTAATCAGCATCAAGTCATATCAAGGACTAACTTAATCTGAAGTTTCATGAAAATCCGTGCATTAGTTCCTGAGATATAGCCATTGCGGAAATCGTAAAAAATGCATCATAGCAGCGCCACCTGTTGAGCGATTTGCACCAAAAACTAATCAGCATCAATTTGTATCAGGGACTAACTGGATATAGATGTTTATTAAATTCCGTGCATTAGTTCTTGATATAGAGAGACCACAAAATTTGTGTCACACACAGACATTTTGTAAAAACATATTTTTCGGGTTCTCTGACGCCTAAAACGTGTAAATCCGTCGAAAACTGGAATTCGAAAATTTTCATGAATCCAATACTTTCTTCTTGTAAAGATAGAAGAAAGTAAAAATAACAGGACGACAAAGTTTAGTCCAATGAGCTAAAACATTGTAACAGTAAATCTTTTCCGAACGTCAAAAAATCGGCACGAAACGTGAAAAAACTCTAAAAATCTGATTAAAAAATCGCAGAAGACAAAATGTACTATATTAGGCTAAATGTTTGAAACCGAATTCCTTATATTATAGGAATGTCAAGAAACTCCTCAGAAGGGAAAAGAATTACTAAAAATTGTCTTGAAAATTGCAAAAACTTCAAAAAAAGTGGAGCAGAAAATTTACCATATTAGGACTAAAAATTTGAAACTGAGATTTTTATTTTCAAACTAATTATTTTGCCCCTTTGAATCTCGATATTTCTAAATCAAAATTTTACTCGAACAGCTAAAAAGTTGGTTTACGACATTAAAATTTAGCCTATTAGCGCATAAATAATTTTACCTAATAAAAGTATGTGCAATGTTAATCCTATCTTAAATTTCATAGTTGCTGATCCAAATTTATAATCGATCATTAGCTTAAATGCTAATAGATATTGTATTAAAATTTCAGAGCAATTACCGGAGACATCATTTTAAAACTAAATGTACGCTTAAAAATTGATGTTTTTTTTATTATTATTATTTTGTATTTCGAAGCCGATGCAGAGTTTAAAGTATGAAAAAAAGGAAAGAAAGAAAGAAAGTCGCCGTAGTGACTTTCGGAAAACAACTTTTTTGGAAAGGTTAATATATATTATTAATTTTTCAAACAGATTGAACCATTCGTAAGAAAAATGAATGCTAAATAAGTGGGGTTGTTTTTTTTTGTTTTTTTTTTTCATATTTTGATCCAAAGTGCGGGTGCAGATTTTTAAACATTACAAAAAATGCAAAAATACCGAAACGTCGTCCGAAAATGAATTTTTTTTAAAGCGCTATATTATTATATTCATATTTTTAAAAACAGATTGCACTGTCGAAGTGAAGAAGGCATTAGCTTTCAACGAGTATATTTTATTTCCTGGTATTTCGAACGATCAGATTTGTGCAAGATGAAGAAGGGGGAGGGGAAGAACGACGTTTCAAAAAAAAATTTAAAGGGGTTAATATTAATATTTTTTAAATAGATTGAACAACTAGAAAGATAAAAAAAAAATGCCATAATACCGTGTATAGATTTTTTCTTTTCCCTACCTCCATTCGTCTAGCCGAGATAAAAATAGGATTAATCCGTTTTTCCTAGTTTTTAAAACTGCGGAACATTATTTCCGCAACCACTCTGTGACTTTCGCGCCATTTTGTAATGTTTATTATGGTTTTTAAATAATTAACAAAACAAAATGGAGAATCTAAGCCTCAGGTGTAACAGGACATTCTTTGGACTATCCTCACGTACATTTTCAGACCTCTATGTGTGGTAGATATTACTAGCCATCCCGCGCACACAACATCTTTCTTTTATTAATATTGATTTCTTCTGAATGGATTGAATTAAGTGAGGTCTAGCACAACTAGAGTTGCAAAGGGTGGAAAAAACCGGGTTTATTCCCGGGAATAAACCGGGTTTTTTGGGAAGGAAATTTTTTAAATTTCCGGGAGTTTTCAGAAAGTTTTAAGCGTGAATTTTTTTTAATTTATTATTTTTAATGATTTTAATTTTTGTCAATGTAAACAAAACTAATATCATAAAATATTTTTAAAAAATAGCACGGTTTACATGAAAACTAACGAAATACAGACTGCAGAAATATTAAGCAAGAGAAATTAAAAAAATTGTTATTTTAATCGTCGATAAGTAAAAAGTGAAAGAGGTAGAAAAGAGATTCTTCTTTCCTGACATGAATATAAACTACATGAATATAATTGCTCTTCGAATCAACGAATGTAAACAAAAAAGAAAATAAACAAAATTAATAGAAATCAATGCAAAAATATAAAGCAACTCTTTAGAAAATTAATATAAAGTATGCCTGAAAACGAGATGTGCGAGCCTATTTACAGCCGCCATTGTTGTCAAGCTAATTAATTATAATGACTTAGATTGTAAAATCATAAGTTTTGTGAATTCATAAAGTAAAATCTATCTTTTTGGAACATTCTTCCCTGAAATTTCTTTTAAATAAAAATTTCAAATAGGAAAATAACTGGTTTTGTTTATCTTCAAAACTCCTTCAAAATATCCAATATTCCCCAAAATTCCGGGTTTATTCCCCAAAATTCCCGGGTTTATTCCCGCCCCTCAGAAACTGCGCGTTTTTTTGCATCTCTAAGCACAACCCAAATCAGTGCTCTATGACTGATTTTTCTTCATTCTACTTTTGTTAAGTAATCAATTGTTTACATCTTATTTTAACACTAGTTAATAATTTCTACTTATTATATCAATTGTGAATGCAATCAGAAATATTTTTGCGTAGTACATTTTGCAAAACATGCAGGGCCTGATTACCAACGGGGCACACTTACACCAATAAATTTTAAAAGAAAAGTTTGACTTATCTAAACGCCGTATTCATGTTAAATTTCTGCCATGAATGAGGCAAAATTTTCTGTTTATTTTTAGTGCTAGGAATTTGCCCCGTGGGTAATCAGGCTTTGAAAACATGGTCAATAAAGTCCAAAATGCAATAGGTTTTGAGAATTCGAAAATTCACGTAACCAGTGTGAAATGCATGATTCTCTTTTATTAAAATGTTAACGAAATATTTTTTTTTCTATGAGGTGTCGTATGCAATCTATGTTTTGCATTATATACAGTAAAAACTTCTCAGGGGATGGGAAAAAATTCTATTTTAGATAGGTTTTTGTCGCAGCAGGTACTCCTCTCCTAATTCGTTTTGTATTCTTTTCACCGGATCACAAATTATTTTTCCATTAAGAATTTTGATTTAAAAAATTTCCTTTATAGACAGGTTGCGTTATAAGCGATTCCTTTATAGACAGTTGCATTTCCGCAGGTTTTACTGTATTTTGTTTGTAAAAGAGATATGGATTGTTAAAATATGTTAGCCCCACAAAAATATTTCAGAGCCCCCCCTGACATTACTCGCTGGTTACGGCTCTGGTTGCACATGTTTATAAAACAATCTCATCTTCAATAAAGATGAAACAATATACATTAATACATAATTTTAAAAGTGTTTGAAAAGACTTTGTGAACACTGGAACAATGTAAACAATCTGCGTCGAACAATCTCCAGCGGCATGCTGAGTCACTGCTGACGCGCTTGCACAGCCGCAGTGGCTCTGTGAGCTGACACTCTGAAAGTGTTGATGTGAAACGGTCATTGGAAATATGCGCCAGCACACCGCCTCCTGAATACTAAACTGGTGGCTTACACAAAAATGGCAACTATCGTAGACGGATTTTATTTTAAGCATTTGTAGGCTTACCTGAATTTTGACTCCGGTATTTTACAAAAAAGATTTCTTTGTCTTATTTATTCTCTGAAAAAAGAAACCTTACATACCTTTAATAAATTAATATTCAAGGGACCGTGCAAACGCTTAAAAAGACGGCTACGACTGCCTACATTTTTAGGTTAGCGCTAAGTAATTCCTACTATTCAGGGGAAGGTGACAAGCTGCTGAGCTGATGTACTACATCTATATATATATATATAAAAAAAACAGCTTGACCAACTTTACTATGGCTTTTTACGATACATCTTTATTGCGGATTTTTATACTTTTGGTATACGTTTTCCTGAAAACTTTTTTCTGGTACACATAGAGAATATTTCTTCAGCTTGAATTTGTTGTAAAGATTGGGAGGGACTTGATATTATTTTTAAAATTATGAGAAATTAAGAAAAATTACACAAATAACGCTGCAAGTAAGTATATGAAATGAGAAAGAAATAAGTTTATTTATGAGTATGAAGTCAGCACATTTCGTAAAACTGTGGAATACTATAGAAAAGTTCCGAAATATATATATCAGGGAAAGACATTTTCCCGATATTTATTCCGTACATATAAAACTTGTTTAATATTCTGATTAAAAAAATTCCTTCTTTGACATCCATACTGCAATATGAAATAAAGTATATTTAACACACAAGAAAAAAAAAAAAAAAAAAAAAAAAAAAAACGTATCATTTATCGATTAAAATATTATCTATTGAATTTCGTAGTAGAATTCAGTAAAATGATTAAAACACGATAACGTTTCAAAATTAAAAAATAAGGCATTTAAGGGTTAAAGGTTGTATTATCAAGGTTCGTACACCTGAGGGTGTTTAAATATTACATTTTTTTTTATAAAGTAATGGTTCGTAATATTTAAATACGAATTTTCTCCATTAAATAAGACAAATAAAATATTTATGTACCAAAAATCTGGTATTCAAATATCCCAAGGCGTGCGAATCTTGATTATGTACTAGAAATGACACACGAGTTACTTGCATCTCTGGAGAATTAAAATTGGAAGATTTATTCTTATTAGAAAAATAAAATTACATCCTGTTTTAAATAAATTCTAGTGTTACAAATTTCAGAATGTTATATTTTTGAGACATTCTAGTGAAAAAAACTGGAGATGCTCGCATGAAAAAGACATGTAAAAAAAAAAAATAGAGACTTAGATGATTATTTTGATTATACACATTGTTCTATATACTCTTAAACGCGTAAGATTGTAATAATACTTGTATTTCAATTTCACATGGTTCAATGTACCAGCAGAGTGAGTCTGCAGCAAAAGCTGCAGATTTTGAACAGCGATTCAAAAATCAAAAGACGCCACAAACCTACCATTGGAGGACAAACAATCGTTGGAGGGTAACTGTGATTGGTACCTTTGGAAGTCATCCGGGCAGTTGTGATTGGCGGATGAAAAAGTCAATGGAAAATTTCTCTTGAATCGTGCTAGTTTTGATTCATTCATTCATACAGCAGTCGATTCATAAATCTGCGTGATTCGAGTTGAATTGAATCACATTTTCATCTTCATCCCTATTTATTTATCGTTGGTGTATTGTAAACAACATAATTTATGACTTCTTTCGAAATTTTCGAGAGGTCTTCTATGGTTGAATGTGATGAAATTGAGCCTAAGTTATTCTTAGGAAACTTAGATGCGGCTGAAAGTGAAGAAACTTTAAAATGCTTCGGCATTACGCATGTTTTGACAGTATACATGTTTCCAATTACTAAACCAGAGACTTACAAAATAGAAACTTTATTTATTGACTTAGAGGATTCACCAGATTGTGACATTTTATCGTCCTTTGAGACGTCAAACGCCTTTATTAAGGAAGGACAAGATAAAGGAGCTTGTCTTGTTCATTGGTATTTCTGATATCTAATCTCATGTCGGAGTATTAGATGTTTTAATTCCTTTTGTTTCTATTATAATTTCTTTAAAAATTGATTTTTCTTACACAGTAATATGCTTATTTCATAAGTAAACAAACAAAGAACAACACCAGAAGCTTATTAATTTAGAATTAAATGACTGACCTGTTATGAAAATGTAATAGGGGAGAGGGGGGGCACCTTTGAACATTTTTTTGAAAAATCCACATATTTCTTGATTGAATTATATTTATTGAATTTTAAATGTTTTGTGAGAGAAAGAATGTAATTCTGCATCATATGAAATAAAAAAATACGGGTTTTCAAATAAATTAAATATGTTGTGAGGCTTTAAAAAATTGAGAGTTTTCTGTTCAAACCTGCTCCATGTAGGAGTAACTTTGAACAAATAAACAAAATATGAAAATATTGACAGTTTTTATTACAAACTGCGTATCTTTCCAAAATGTAAAATAATAAGAATAAAATTACACAATTATATTAAACTGAAATTACTATTTTTTATTATTTAACCAAATTTGCACCCATAAAAGCACATTGTCGAGATAGAACGGAGTATCCCTCCAATTATGTTTAATTGTAGCATCTTTTTTATAAAATATCCTTAAAATCAACCAAATTGATATCCCCCTCCTTGATAATTGATATACCCTCTGGAAAATATATCTTATGTTCTCTTTTATGAAGAAACCTGACACTAAGCAACGTAATGAAGAGTTCTTTTCGCATGAAAATGAACTAAAATGAAATCATTTTCATTCAAATTGTTATAGAAAATGGATAAAACCCTGTTTTATGAAATCCAGAAATAATGTTTACAATTGTAAATGAAACAATATAGGGTTTGTTTGACAAATCTGCTAAATCATGAATTATTGTTGTGTGTCCTGAATTTGCCTGTAGTTGAAGCCCTGCATCAGTACAACTTTCATATTAAATATAAAAACAATTAATCTCTTAATTTTCATATTTAAAAAAAAATTCAACAATAATAATATTTGCATACATCTCAAACATCTTCATAGTTTTAATTGTTCAAAGGTGCCCCAACTTTTCCGTTCAATGGTGCCCCATCACATGGAGTTTAACATTACAACTATTTACTCAATTAGGTTTGAGAATTTGAATAAGACAAACCTTATAAGTTAAAGCTAACATCTTTATTTAGGTATTAAATAGTAAATTATAATTTTAGGGATACAAGATTATCAACAAAAAGCTTACAACTTTATTTTGTTAAGTTTAGATTCAAGAAAGCAAAATATACATATCTTGCTTATACAGTAGTGTGCATGCAAAATAGAAAAGCTTTGTATTCTTGTTACACTGAAGCAGTAGTACTGTGCTGCCATATATATTTAAAATATATAATTTATTTAAAGGAAAATATTTACAGTGTTTGCAAAGGTACCCCCCCCCTCTCCCCTACAGGAAAAAAAAGGGAGCATTTTTATTTGAGAAGTGGTCAGCGAAATTGAATCTGAATTACTGCAACTAACGTTTGAATTTTTTAGTTTTCGTTGCTACTTTTATTTGTTCCTAAAAGCACCTAACACCATTTCCTATTAAGAGTAATGTAAAATAAATAACCACATACAACCATAAATAAATAACCATATAAACATTGGGATTTCAGATTATATATTTAATTTATCACATTTCATGATGCAGTGAAAGTCAGTTACCCAAACTAATATGTCTTTAACGCAGTCTGAATAATTGGGAGCAGTCATAATAAAAGAGGGCCTACCAAATTTCTGAGTTATATAAATATATTTCAAATGATTATGTGTAATTTGTGTGCTAAAATATTGATGTTCAGTTGTAAAAAATTGCTGTCTTACACATGGGTATTTATTTTTCCACATCAAAATCCTGTGTGAATTTTTTTTTTTTTCAAACTAATTTTTTCTCTTTTAAATCCGATTATACCTAAACCAAATCAATATTTGATCATTAGGTAAAAGGTATATAGTAATAAAAATTAACTGTATTTTTTTAATCAAAATATATGTAGGGGGAACTTGGGATGCTTGACCCAAGGCCTTTTTCCCAGAATTGGGAAAGTTTTGTAAGTTGGAAGTGGCAACACTTTCTTTCTTTCAGTTAGCTGAACATATGTTGAAAATAATAACTGAATCATTCCGTAAGTTTTTAAACTAGCAGGCAAAATACATTTTCATGCTCCAAAAGTAATTCTTTTGTTTTCTAAACTCTGATGTTTTAATTTTTTCTGTTTAAAGGTAAATCTTTTTTAATTGGTCATTTGTTTTATACATGTTTTTAGCTACAGTAACATGTATAATAATATTAATCTTATCATTAGCAAATGGCTGCATTTTAGGGTTATGTAGTAAATGTGCAACTCTAGGGATACTTGACCCAAGATTGGGATTAGTATTATTCAAATGCATTTAGCATGTTTAATTTATGAATTAAAAATATTATAATATTAAATATTATAGACACATAAATATAAGTATTATAAGTAAACAATATAAATATTATAAGTAAATGACTGAGCTCTTGTCAAATATTGTGGGAAACAGAATACAAGAAGATTTGTTGGAAAGGTTCTTGAAATCAATTCTGACAAGCTTACTGTTCAGTTTGCAAGAAGAATGGGTGATACGCGATTTAAATGGCTTGAAATGAATGATATATCATAAGTTGATCCTGACCATATCGAAGCTATTCATCATCCACCTGAGTTTTCGACACAAATGATATAGAATTACAAATTTTGTGTTTAAATATGACTTTTACATTTGGAGTTGAATAAATTGTTATTTTCTTATTCTGGAACTTGTTTAGGCACAGAATGAACTTTCAGACTGCTAATATTTTGATCTTTCTGCAATAAAAATAAAAATTGGGTATATTAATTTTAGGCCTATGTACTAAAATTTAAAAGCATTAATTTTATTTGACAAAAATAAAAAATTATTAACCTTAATATTAATTGTGTTCTTATGTAAAAGTGTTTTGTTTATTATTTTTAATCATACTCCTAAATCTATGACTTGGGTCAAGTATCCCTAATGGGTGGGTCAAGCATCCCTATACATTGGGATACTTGACCCAAATTGAAAGCTTTGAATATTCATATTTTTCTACCTTTTATAATTAATGCTTCGGAATACTAATAATAAATATTGTGTAATACTTCATTAAGTATATACAGACTGCATTTACACACCCATAAGTAACGTAAAAAAAATAATTAACAATCAAAAACTAACAATTGGGTCAAGTTTCCCCTAATGTTCATCCTACAGCAAAATACACAGAAAAAATGAAAAGTGACTTTGGAGAATAAAATTTTCCAAAAGGTTCAATTTCATATTTTTTTTATTTTTTTTTAAGTGTTTCAAAAAGATTTGAAAGTATATGCTATTTGGTATTTCCTTTTCTGCGTAATTTGATTTTTGGAGTAGTATATGCGTAATTTTGAAATATGCCGAAAAAGGGAGAAGGGTCTTCCGGTATTTTAAAGGCTTAAAAAAGTGTAGTATCATTCAAACTCCTTGAAATTTTTAAAAGTTAAAAACATGTTTTTGGAGCCTCGGTAAAAAAGCCGTGTAAAAATGTTAGGCACAGATGTCATATACACACCACGTTGGGGCGATTTTTTTCTGACACCAATGTCATTTACGCACCGGGGTACTTAACTGGTACCAAAGTGTGATTATTTTGCTTGATATGGTAACCCAGACATTGTTTATTTATATTTATTAATAAATTATTTATTTTCTTTTTTATTTAAAATTATATAAATTCTTTTGTTCTATAATTAAAAATTTAACCTTTTTGTACTTATTGTTATTCTTTTTTTTTTAAATATATATGTAACTGATATTTGAAAGCGAGGTTTTCACCAAATTGTTATCAGAAAAAAATCATGCCAACGTAGTGCGTATATGACATCTGTGCCAAATGTTAATATTTAGTGGTAAGAGGTAGGTACAAGAAGACTTTTCTTACTGTGACGAAAGACTCAAGTTTTTACTGATTTTGTTAAAATTTTCATGCATTTTATTTTATAAAAAATATTTCTACCCATCTGAACATTTCGAACTTTTTATAGGTGATGTAAATCTGGTCTGTTGGGATGCTCTAAAAATATTGTGTTAAAATATGACTTTAGTTACTTTTAACATAGAAAAAATATTGCCTGCATGAGGTTTGATGCGACCTGCATTCGCCAGTATATTGGAAAGGGTTATAATTCATATTTTTCGCTAAGATGTTATATATTCCTGTGGCCGCCATCTTGGATTACTCGGCGATGTTTTATTGGCGTTTATCGATAAGGCAACCCCAACAAGTGACGTATTCTGGCAACCCTGTTAAGCCTAACATGCGCATAAATCTGCTTGGTGACATTTACTTGGCAGAAAAGGGGCGAAATCACGCCAAGAAAAAAATCCAAGATGGCATCCGCGGTATTATATAACATCTGTTCCCCTCTAAAATTGCACCCTGAAGGGGCATTGCTGTAAAGGAAAAAAACTTTTGGGGAAAAACGACCCTTTTTTGAAAATTTTTTTTTAAAGGGTTAGCAGCGATATTTCTCAAATTAATTACGGCATTTGAGATGTAAGAGTATGTTTTTTCAAAGTATGTCTTCCATTTTTAACTGTACCAAGCAATTTGGCTGATATAGGTTAAAACAAAACTATTAAAAAACAAATAAAATCGAAATGACAGTTCTTCGCTTGCTTACAATGCGTAAATGGAGTTTCTGGGCATGCATGGTAGTTTTCAAAGACTGTGCATGAAAAAGACTTTTTGATGAGAGTGAGTTACAATTTTGATTAATAACTCAGCTAATTATTAGAAGTTTAAGATTCTGAGTCTCAAGTGCACCAGGAAAGGCATCCGACTACCCTCACACAAATTTTCAGCCTTGTACATGCTGTAGATTTTCCTAGTCATCACACATACATAGAACAAAACTTTCTTTTATTTATATACAGTGAAACCCCGCTGAACGATCATTTTTTCGTGGAACGAAATTTATTCCCATAGACTCAATACTAATTTTACCTCCATTCAGAGACCATCCTAGTTGAACTCCCTCCATGAGTGACCCATTTCTCTGAAGAAAATTAAACAAATTCCGTTTTTTCCCTGTCTCTTGAAGAAGGTTTTATTAGAAAAATAATTCTGGAGAGTGCATTATTCATCAAACTGCTAAGCTAAGTTTAGATTTTTTTTTTATTCCGGTAACTTTTAAGTGCTTAAACCCCTTTGTGTCTTTTTAGGCAATGAATTTAACTCTGATGACAAACTAAGAATGACGGTCCATAAACTCCCCTGCCCTATTCTGTCAGGAAACTCTCAAAGAAACAGATAAATTAATGAAATCGTCATTATTTGTTCCTGCCCCCAAAAAATTGCTTTTATTTACTGAACTTCGAAAGGACTTGGAAATAAAAGTTATAAAAGATAAAACCGCAAAATCAAAGCAAACATCAATGTATTCATTATTTTAAACTCTTAAGTAATTAACTTTTGTTTTGATACTTAAAATTTTTATACTTTCTCCTAATGTAAAAAATTAATTTTAGTAACATTGTTACCTTTCTTCAACAATTTAAATCTACATTTAAACATGACCCCCATTAAGAGACCACCTCTCGGAGCGACCAATTTTTATTGGAACAGAACACAGTCGCTTTATGGAGGTTGTACTGTATATGTATTATTATTGTTTTTTTATACCCAATTTACTTCTGTTTGTATATAAAAACAGATAAATGGCTTCTTTATATTAAAAAAATGCTTGATTAAACAGTGAATAAGTTACAAGAAAATTTGGCAATATAAAGCCAAATAAAAATATATTGCCAAATTTTCTTCTCTCACTAAGGCAGCTCTCAAATTTCAAACTTTAAGGCGTCCCTCGACTTACATAAATTTGCAGTTACGTAATAAATCTTGAAAATTACATTTATAAGCACATTTGACATGCATTTGCATACTTTTGATAATCATTTTATAAATAAAATATGCAGACAAAAACCACAACCATGATATAGTTTTATATATTAGTAAGAGTTATATTTTTTCTGGGACATAAAATCAAATCTTTAATTAAGTTAGCAGAATTCAAACCAGAACAAAAGCTAATGTTAAAGTTCTGATGAAGAGGAATGAGTGTATATTTTCTTCTAGCTTCACCTGTTCGTTTGATGCAGATTGAAAATTGTTTAAATCAATTCGTCAATGTTAAATTTATAAATCCTGCATTCCATAAGAGGTTTTTTATTTTAAAAGTGCTCTTTCAGTTTGTTTTTATATTTTTTCATACTTTTATAGTTTATATCCAAGTAAATACTGCTGCATGATTATTTATTTATAAAATAATACTGTGTAAATGAAACAATATATATATATAACCATTAATTTAAACATTACCGGCCATCATCAAAAACTGCAATATTGTGAATGAATTGACAACAAAATGACACCTCAAACCCACAATATAGAACTGTATGTATAAAATAAAGTACCCTATACCTAATCACAAGAATTAACATGGAAGAAAAAAAAGGAAGAATATGGATTCCGAAAAAATTGAAAAACTTGTATATTGAATTACGTTTTCAAGAATACAGAAATATATATTATATTATACTCATAAATAAGATACTGTACTAAATTCTAAGTCGTTAAAAATTATCGTCTTTCGCATCGTTATATCATTATATCATTAATATTTATATATATATATATATATAATAAATATTGCAGTTTCTTACGAAATTTTACCTTATCAATTTACCAATTCGACTTATGCAAAATTAAAGTTAACGTGAGTCAGGAGATGCTTGTTTTGTGAGTTGCATAAGAATAAAGTTTAGAAACCGGTGTGTTATACAACATTTGTAAAATCTTTTATGGTATTAAGAGCACTTTATATCTTGGTAAAACACCCAAATTGGTATAATTGAAATACAGTAGAATCTCGATTATCCGAAGTAATTGGGACCGACCCTCTTTCGGAAAATCGAGAATGCTTCCATTTTAAGATTAAGGACAGATGTATGCGTTGTTTCCTGTCATAGAAACAAGAATAAATTACCTGAATTTTAATTTTGAAATTAAGTAACTTTTTTGCATATTTCTCAAGGGTTTGAAACAAAGTTTTGTTTGCTGCATAGTGTTGACTCTAGAAAAATAGGGTAGAGGGGTGGGAATTTTTCAAAAAAGGAACGCTAGTCTAAAAAAGGGTACAGTCGTGGAAAAAAAAAGTAAACACCACCCACTAACTCCTCAACAAATTATCGTAGAAGAAAGTTACTGGTACCGAACGATTGGAAATAAAGTCTACTTTTAATTGATGTATATAACATTTGCTTAGGGGACCATCTACATATTAAAACGAACCATAACTTTGTTTTTTTCAATAGCAGTACACAATTCTGACAGCATAAATGAACTCTGCACCCTTCAATTAGCCTAAAAACAAATTTTTATGCAATTCGTACCATAAGTTTCTGAGAAATTAATTACTTTAAAACGAGCGTATTTTAAGGGCTGTATCCAAATTGAAGTTCGGAAATCAATTGTTAACCAAGAGAGTCCCCATCTTGATTAAGGCACCTTAAGAAGTCAATGAAGCCTGCTAGATTACGGGACAGCAGAAGAAATTTCAAAATATCTACTCACTTCTATTATAGACGGCCCCCTAAACCATCATTTTGCCGTTTTTTAAGCATAATTTGAAAACTACTTGGAAGAAAAATGTGAAATTTCAGATTTACATAAAGCAGGACTTAATAAATCTAAATCCATCAAAAAAATCGAAGGATGCAATTCACAATTTTTTTTAATATTAATTTCATAATTCATATCATAAAATTATAAAAATTGCAAATTCAGCGTATATAGGTTTAAGTATATTAGTATTATTGCTACAAAAAAAATTAGCACATTAGGAGCATAATTTCTGGAGATATAAATAAAAATATGAAAATGTAATTTAACATTAGAAGCACTAAATTTTGAATGTTTATAATTCAAAAACTTATCATTCAAATGACTTGAAATTCGGTGTCTAGGCATAATTTGAACGGAAGATTTGAAAAAAAGGAAGTTTGGATTCGTTTTAATATGTACATGGCCCCCTAAGCAAATTTTATATACATCACTTAAAAGTAGACTTTATTTCCAATCGTTCGGTACCAGTAACTTTGTTCTACGATAATTTGTTGAGGAGTTAGTAGGGGGTGTTTACTTTTTTTTTTTCCACGACTGTACATTTTTTTTTTTTTTTAAAGGAACAACACTATGCTAAAAAAAGGGCACACTTGTACCTTGTTCACAAAAAATAATTTGAACTGGTTTGTTTAGAGAGCCTAGAATTTGTGATATTTTCCCGGAATCAATTGAATTTTCACGGAGTGCATAGGAAATGTTTAAAAGGGCAGGCGGTGCATCAGAAGGGTTTAAAAGAGCCGCCGAATGCTGCACCCTGCTAAAGCGGTTTAGAGTCAACACTACTGCAGTTTCGATTGCCTTTGCTTTGCAGCTGAAACACGAAAGTCTTTTTAATATTATTAGTTCACCAGTATCACAGACTGTCTGCTGCTCCAGTCATGCCAAAGCCAAACTTTTTCAAAACATTCAAAAGTTTCAGAATTGCTAATTTGTTCGTTTTTTTCGCCCACATCGTTGTCTTTTTTTCGCCCACATTGTTGTCCTCTTTTTCGCTTTGATCAGCACATGTTCCTCAGATATCGTCAATGATTTCTTCATCGCTCAATATCTGAAATCCGGGATCATTTAAGTTACAATTTAGACAGTCATTTATTCCTGCAATATCACAGCTATCGCAACCAGGTATTTTATTAAATACTGATTCTAAATCGACAGCATCATTCTCTTTTTCATCCATAAAGCTTTCATTCGTTTCAGTAGCTAAACTTAGAGCAAGTTTTCTCCAACTTTGAGTGAACATATGCTGCTGTAACAATTCCCAAGCTTCACTTATCATGTACATACAGTCTTTTTTAGTAAAAAAAAAAAAAAGCTTTAAAAATGTATTTTGTACACAAGGAACGTGATAGTAAAAAAAAAAAAAAAAAAAAAGCTTTAAAATGGGTTTCGGTTAAAAGAGTTTAGGATAAAAGAGGTTCTGCTGTACCTTAAAATTTGCTAAATGAACTTATGTTTCTGATCTTGTATAAAAGACAGAAAGACAGGCAGTAAATAGAGATCCTATATTACAATTAGGAAAAAAAGAAACTTTTCTTTACTCTTATCAAGGGGGCCAAAAATTCTTGCTTATCTATCCATCTTTTTTATGACAGTGTGCTATTAAGCTAAACATATTTACTCATTCTTAAAGAAATTTTTATGTGTTACTATTACTAATATAAATTGGTATTATAAGTCATTATAATTTCTTATTAGTTATGGAGGTGTATCTCGAAGTGCAACTCTGGTTGTGGCATATCTCATGAAAAAATATTCCATAGGAGTTGAAGAAGCTCTGCAGAAAGTGAAGAATAAACGGTACTGTGCATGGTAAGTATGTAAAAACTGATTTATTTTTATTTATTGATTTATTTATTTCGCATGCATCTTTAGGAAATGATTTAAGATTTTAATAAACTTAAATATCAATCATTCGGTACTACTTGATTATCCCATCAACCAAATTATACAGACTGCCAAACTATTCGCCAAGTTATACAAAAGTAAGAGTGTTGCCATTCTAAAACTTCAAGTTAAACAAATTAAAGAATTTAAATTTTAAAAAAATCATTTTTTTTTAATTTATAAAGAACGTTAAAATTTAAAAAAAATAGTAACTATTCGGCCGAATGCCGAATACTTTTTGTATTTCAAAGTTTAAAGGTATTAAAATGTTACTTTTTAAAAATTTTACATAATATTTTTAATAAAAGAAACTTACATTTTGATAAACAAGAGTTTTTTATAAGTAAACTTTATACTGAAAAAAATCTCCCTTGAGTTATTTAAGAAGGACAATTATGAGACTTTTTTAATTAATAAAGTTTAAATTTCATGGTCTCTTCTACGAATCAAAACAAACATTTTAAAATCAATAAGAAATGGTGAAAAAATGGGAAGAAAATCTTTTCAGGATCATTTACTGTTTATTTGTCAGGAAGAGACTAAAGTGAAATCAAATGGTAGCAACTTGGTAAGAATAACTTTTTTACTTATTTTGATTTAGCAAGGAAGTTTTTAATTGCATCCTAGATCAATATCTGGAGTTGGCGATCATTTTCAGAGATTGTAAACATTCAAGTTGTTCCTAAAATCTTGCAACAACCTTTCAACGGGAATAATATGGTCAAGGCAAACATTTTTTTAACAACAAACAATATCTCAATTCATTTATTCCATCAAAATTACAATACAGTAGAACCTCTTTTATCCGAAACTCTCGATTAACCGAAATCCATTTTTGAATCTTTTTTTTTTTTTTTTTTTTTTTTTTTTTACTACCACATTCCTTGTGTGCAAAATCCATTTTGGAAGCTTTATTTTTTTATTATTATTTTTTTTAACTACCATATTCCTTGTGTGAAAGCGGTCCTTTCCGAACTACGAGTACATATAAATATTTTCGATCCCCTTTCTTAGAATTCCTTTGAATTTAACTTGAGCTCCCGTAAATTGCAGAGTGGAACGAAGAAAACGAACAAATTAGCAATTCTGAAGTTTTTGAATGTTTTGCAAAAGATTTGGCATGGCTGGAGCAGCTGAAAGACTGTGATACTGGTGAACTAATAATATTAAAAAACTCTGCGATAGAGCTTCAAAGCAAAGGCAATCGAAACTGTGATAAACAAAACATTTTTTCAAACCCTTGTGATATATGTAAAAGATACTTAATCTGAAAATTAAAATTCAGGTAATTTATTCTCGTTTCTATTTTGCTATTGCTTTATTTTTATTAAGCACTTGTTACCATAATACGAAATATTCCATACATTTCTCCTTAATCTTAAAATTGAAGCATTCTCGATTTTCCGAAAGAGGGTCGATCCCAATTACTTCGGATAATCAAGGTTCTACTGTACATTCAAATATACTGGGTGCGAAACAAGCCAAAACTGAATTTTCTTTCACAACTTTATCAACAATGAGGATATTTTAATGAGATTTGCTTCATATTAATTTTGTTTGTATTAAATATGATAATATTGAAAATGACTTAATTTTGGTCAGTGACACAGTGTAAATACTATCAACATCAACTGGATTTTGAATAAAGGAATGTCTAGCTCATAGTTCTTTAGCTATGGATAGTGGCATTTTCCAGCACTTCTCATCATTTCATATTTCACAGAAATCAAAGTAAGTCAGTTGAAAATATAGTTATGATATCTTCATTATTGTTAAAGTAACAAACAAAAATCCAAGTTCGAATTTTAGTGAGATGAGATGAGATACAATGTATTTAAGACTCAATAAGTGGATTACGATTATGGTTTCCTGAACAAAAATTGTCTGCCTTGATACCTATTATCTATAAAAGTTTTTCCATTGTGTTTAGAAACTGTTATTTGCGAAAAAGCAAGAAACAGATTATTTAGTAAACAAAATTTAGGAACTTGCATTTGTGCATTATTAATTCGTACGAAAACCCTAATTAATCATCATTTTAATCCTCCTCATGGTTAATTTTCTTAAGTTATACTTTACAAACAGCAAATACATAATCTAAAAATATTCTATTTTATTTAAATATGATTTTATTTCTAATTATTTTAAATATATTTATAAGTTAACAGTTAAAAGTAGAAATTGTGAAAACTTTTTTAAAATGTTGTTTTAAAAGGTTTTTTTATGTATTTGGTTCGACCAAATACTTTGATATTCGGCCTAACCAAATATTCGGTAACATGGCCGAATACCGAATATTTGGTGCATCCCTACTTATGACGTAGGGCATTATGACATACCAAATATAAAATTTGATTTATTCAGATGATTTCAAACAAAAGAATACAAGAAATGTTCACGTATTTAGATGCTGAGTTATTAAATTAACCCATAAACAGACAGTTTGTTTTAAGATATTGCATTGGAGATTAAAATGTAAGTATTTTAAATTGAGTTTGGGACAAAATACATACCAATGATAATGGAAGTTTGTAAGGAACTTAATGCTTTTTATTTAGCCAAAAAATGTAGGTGGATATAACTATAAAATGTACGTAAATGTTTGATATAGGCTTCAAGCAAAAAATAAAATAAAATAATAAAAATAAAAATAAAACTATTTGTGTATAAACATTTGTGACTCAGTTGAAACTAATCTATTGCATTTGTTCTCTTATAATATCTTGAGGTAATTATTTATTACCATAATTTTTATTTCAAATAACGAAAGAAGAAATAAATTAGCAAAGAATTAATTAAAATACAAGTAAAGAAGAATGAATTAAAAATCAGTCATTGAATTAAAAATCACTTGATGACATAACAAACACGTGTAACGTGTTTAATTTGAATTGAATGTAACATTTACGATCATCCGTTATTGCCATTTAATCTTATAGTTTGGCAATAGCTTTTTGGTCAACGGGATAATCATTTAGTACCAGTCTTTCCAACCTTTGCTTTTAGAGGTTATCAATTGATCAAACAACTTTCAAAATAATTTTTGACACTGTGATAACCTTCAGCTAAACAGTTAACAGCCATTTCACAATGTAATCCCTTATTTTTCTATTTCAGAAATAAAATAAATATGCAATAAATTGAGACCGATTGTCTAAAACTTCAATTCTAAAACTAAAACCAGACTTCATTGATTTATAAGCAAAGGACATCAACGGGCTTTTCTGATTTTAATCTGTACACATGAACAAAGAGTGTATTGTTCACAAAAGTTTTCATAAGGATAAAAATCACAATCAATTCAATTATTTTTCAAGTGATTTGTTTACATTGGAAATGAAATTTTTAATGTAATAACTCCAAATATAAAGGTTTTAAAAATTAATTAATCTCTAAAAAATAATTTCTCTTTAACAATCTTTCTAAAAATATAGTTTTTTTGAAGTTTTGTTAAAACATTAATTTTGACTAAAAAAATGGCCAACTAATATATGAAACACAAAGTGGTCAGCCCCATATCTGTTTAGGATACTCACATGATTTGCACTATTATATATGTTATGTAATTCGTTCCAATGCACCTTTCTAGGATTTACATTGAATTTTTTTTTGTGTGTGTGTGTGTATGTTGCTAGACAATTCTACTGTCATTTAAAAGTGTAACATTTTTATAATTCTGATGTCTTAAAATTTTAATGTTGAGACGTTCCAAGATGGATATGCAAAAACAAAATAACCACTAAAGACTGGTGCTGATCAGTTTTCTTTAATTAGACCCAAGCTTATTCTTCTTGCCAAGTCTTTCCAATCTTTGTTTTTCAAGGAAAAACATCCTTGTTTTGTGACTATCTCTTTTACATTCACACATTTTTTCTGTTTTCTTGAGTATTTAAAAGTATACCATAAAAACTCTTTAAAAAATTATAAATTTAACTTGCATTTTCTTAAAGAATTTGTATTCGAAGCTAAATTTGTTGCTGCAGTATGTAATCACACATGAATTATTTTTTTACATGGAACAGTGAATATGAAAAAGAAAAAGCATCTAAATAGCTGTTATATAATTTTGAATACATTATTTTATAAATGAAATTTCAGTTAAAGGAAAATAACCCGTTTGGTGGGAAAAAAACCTTTGTTCTCAGTTTATTTATTTTTTTTTTTTCCTCATGTGAATGCCTATCTTTAACCCAAACCAATAAAATATCGCTAGTAAAATTTCCCTTCTGTTTTTTTCCTCCAAACTTTTCAAGTATGTTTTTTTTCTGCCCACTTAGTCCAGGTCAGATTTAGATTTTATTCTTTCCAAGGTGTGACAGGCTTGATTTTTTTTTCCTTCTAAGAATAATAATGCAGTTGCATATTTGTTAATAAAATCTTAAAAATGTACTTCTTTTTTAATTTATAGACATTCAAAATTATGCTTTTTAACTGTATTTTTCTTTCCATCTAAACTACATTAAAGTTTTTTTTCTGAGTCTTCATTTGAATGTAATTATCTTTGGTGTTGTAATTTCACATTCCTTGTGTGTGTTCTTTCGCATACATAATCTGAAAAAGGCTGTTCTTTGACAATTTTGCATAAATGTCTATGCAGCATTCTTTTAAAATGTCTTTAAATTAAGGATTTTGTTGGATTTTTTGCATGAATCAGAGTTTCTACACCATCTGGAGAACCTGGAAAAGTCAGGTAATTTAAAAATTTGCCTAATACATAAGGGAAAAGTCAGTGAATTTCTATATTTTATCCAAAATCTGGAAAAGTCAGGGAATTTAATAAAACTTAAATCGTCAAATAAGTACAAGCTTTGTCTGATGACAGACGAGAAATCTTCAGTGTTTTTCCAAATTATAGTTAGTGGCCGAGAGGTTCTGCTCTCGAAGCTGGTAGACGGGAGGTGCTGGGTTCGAACCCAATCGCGCCCGTCGGCCTAATCGTTCGGAGTTTTCGTGGTTTTCTTCGAACCATGGATTTCCATGCGTAAATGCGGGTTAGGTTCCTTTAGAAAGACCCCCACGGAGGGCACTCCCCCCATTCAGGGCCTATATCCCTCGTGTTGATAATTGGCCATCAAAAATCAACCCAACCCAAATTATAGTTTTTAGAAGCTTAATTTAAATCACCCTTCTCCTGAAATTTCCTCTTTCTATTTTTATCAGTCCCCCACACATAGTTTAAAGTTTCATCTCATTAATGTACTTTTTTTTTTTAATTTGCTGCAATATTTCTTTTCTTTCTTTCTTTTTTTTCTTTTTTACTGACAATTAATATAAATAATAAATCATTTCAAATCTCCTTAATCCCCATCCTGAAATATCTGCTTCTCAATCCCCTTTGACTAAAGTTGGACTTAAGTGAGATTGTGATCAGGGTTGGGTTTTTGACGTCAAAAACTGGTTTTTGACATGACAAGCGTCAAAAACTGGTTTAAACTGTCATAAACTGGTTTAAACCGTCGAAAACTGCCAAATACGTGTAACATGCTAAAACATTTTAACAATAGGTAAACATTAAATAAGTCAATGATTTATGTGATCTTTTATTGAAATTTAATAATTTAAAAAATATATTATTTCCAATAAATATTTTTTTTTTTTTTTTGATTTTTCAACCAGAAGAAAATAATTTTGTACAATTAAATAATCAGGATCAATTTTACCCCGCAGCATGCTGCAGCACACCACGTGTTTAGCACATTTATTTACACTCAAAATATTTTTGAGTTTAGAGTGGTTGAAGCGTTAGAAAATAGTCTGTCTCTTAATTGATGCTGAACTAGTAGGACTTGATAGCAAAAGCATTGCTAGATGAGCAAGTGTTGAAGCAGGCTCAAAAAGCTGTTGCATTTAAATGATACCTTTCCACCAAGCGATGGAGTCCTCCCTATAGCACTGAAATAAGAAGACGGGAAAGGGGATTCTTTAGCTTCATACACAATCAGTATGGGTAAGCATCCATAAATTCTCTCTGTAGCTCAAGCGCGAGCTGAATCAACTGATACAGCAGTCAACCCTTGCCCCTGATGGTTGGGATGCAAAGTATAAACCAAACAATGGTATGGTTTCATGATTTGATCCCTTCTATTATGCACTTTTTCAATATGGGGCTTAAGTGAATTTTCTTTTAGATGACCGAGCCAATTTTGTTCAGTTTTAAAATCGAAAACATTTTTATATGTTGAAAGAAAGCATGTTTTAAAAAGATTTTGACATTAAGCTTTTTTTTAATTACTTCTCTTATTTTGTAAATGTTTAAAATTAGTAATCCAATTTCAATTTTGAATGGAATGGTTATTGCCTAGACTAGAATAACATTGATGTACATTATCTTGTTATATATACAAATAAATCTGCACTTTTCTAAGTTTTTTTTTTCCATAAAAAAAGCTAGCTAATGCTTTAAGCTCTCAAAAGTAAGTGAAATTAAAATGATTTTAAGTAAGAGAAAAAACGTACAGCTCAGGTGAGCTTAATGTCTACTTTTTAGAAAAACACAATTTTACAAAAAAAAATTTAAATAAAAATTTTACGCTGTTAAAAAGTTGTACTTAACAATAATACTTTACTATGTACTAATTACTGATATACAGTAAGAGTGAATTTAAAATATTACATGTAATGTTGTCATGTGTGACATTTAATTTGAATTTTTACAGATCAATTTAGTATTTGAGGTTTTTAACAGATGGTTATTGAGAAGAGGTTTTTGACATGATGGTTTAAAATATGGTTTAAACCCGACATAAACTGACACATGTCAAAAACCTACCAACCCTGTAATTATTATTAATACTATATTCTAATTATACAATTACATTAATAGTGAATTTTAAATAGTACATCTAATGTGTGACATTTAATGGGAAATTTTACAGATCACTGTTGTATTTGAGGTTTTTGACGAGGTTTTTGACAAGGCGTTTTTGACATGACGGTTTAAACCGTCAAAAACTGACACGCGTCAAAAACCTGCCAACCCTGATTGTGATAGTCGCTGAAGCGAATTATGATTCAGTGCAAAATTTATTGTATTGGCTTTTTTTTTTCAATTTGGAGGAAACTGACTAGAAATTATTAAGAAAAGTAATTTATACCTGTCTTTTTGGGGGGGGGGGGGGGGAAAGGGGGATTGTGCATATGTGAAATTTCAATCAATATCGCTCACCCACAAGAAAAGTGACACATCTCAACAAAAGTAAATTTCACAGGAGAGGCAAAAGAAAATTTGCATTATTTTACTGTAAATTGAAGTTATAGCACTTAGCTCACCATGCAGGAATAAAAATGTGCATAAAACCCTTAAGACTGAAGACATAGGATGAGGTTTGGTGGGTTGGATAAATTTACCTCCTCACACAATCCACCTCTATTCTGTGATCACGAATGGACAAATAGCGTAATAAAGTGATTTCCTAACTACACTTATGAAACGTTTTGTGTAGCAAGACACACCTATGACAAACCTATTAGTGGAATAAAATGCAAAATGAATTTTTGCGAGATGTGTCACTTTTCTTGCGGGCAAGCGATATTATCTACAGTTGGAAAGTTTTAATATTTTTGTGTGGTGCAATATTTATTTTACTCTTTGTGTGTGTCCATTTCATAGTACAGTCAAGGATCGATAATCAGCGCACCCATTATCTGCAATTTTCTATAATCCGCGTTGCTTAGCAAAAGTAAATATAGCGAATTTCGCCAATCTGTTGCTGGAAAATATTGCGATCGTCGAGAAACGGTCATGGTAAAAAATCATAAATTTCATCAATCGATCGCGAAAAACATGAAATTTCATAAACGATGGTGGGAAAAATCGCTAATTTCGTGAAACAATCACAAAAAAATTGCGAATTTCGTCAATCGATCGTGGAAAAAATGTGAATTTCGATAAACGATCGTGGAATAAATCGCTACTTTCGATAAACGATTACAAAAAAATCCCGAATATCGTAAAAAGAAACATATAGTGAATTTTGTCAATCTGTTGTTGAAAAATATCGCGAGCTTCGACAAATGGTCATGGAAAAAAATCGTGAATTTCAACAATCAATTGCGGAAAAAACACAAATTTCGTTAAACGATTGTTGAAAAAAAATCTTGAAATGATCGCAGAAAAAAAGATGTGAATTTCAGAAATTGATTGCAAAGGAAAAATTTAATTTTGATAGTAAATATATCAAATTATCAATGCATTACTCTTTAAATACATAATTTTGTTAATAAAAGTACTTGAAAAATTGCATTTTATGAGATAGCATTTTAAATTATTACATTTCATATTTTTCTTATACTTCAATGAATGCTCTAGGAGCAAAAATGACTCATAATCCACCCAATACTCTATAATCTGCACAACCTTTGGTCCCAACCTGTGTGGATTAAAGAACTTTGCCTGTACACTGCTAGACTGAAATTTTCCTAAAATGCACCTGGAAAAGTCAGGGAATTTCATTCTCCTGCATGAGCAACAGCCTTGATGAACTGAGTCAGGCCTGATTTTCTTAATTTTTCCTCCCATCTAGCCAGTTTTTTTTTTTTTTTTACACTGGGTCAGACCTGAAAATTTCAGCTGATGCAGACCTCTAATAGACATGCTGATTAATCAGTCTTAGAGAATGTATGCTGAATGATTTTTGCACCAACAATCTGCAGATTTAAAAAAAGAAAAGTCCTACTGCTTTTCCTTAGCTTTTTTTCTTAAATAAAAAATAACAGGGAATTAAAAGGGGTCAAGTGGTCAGATAATTTTGGAATTTAGACTTTGTACTGTAACTTCATTCATTCTTGCTTGTGAAATCATTAATTAATGATTTGTATTGAGCATGTTTACAGCATTATTATATAAAATATGAAAGAACTTTTTCTCTAAGTTACGATCAATTGAAGAGCTGAGTAGATGAACATGTTAAGTGATAAGGCTAAGATGCTTTACTGGCATGCACCATTTTATCGGTTAAAAAAAGGAAAATAATCACCAAACTTTGCTAATATTTCTTTCAATGGTAACCTGGCTATTATGCTTGAATTAAGCTATTGCTGTTCAAATTTGATTTTGCAACCTCATTTGCATGGTTCTGGAAAGAGGATAAGGTGAATACATTTGTTACATCATTGATGGTGAAATATCGAAAATTACAGAATTTCAAAGCTTATCTCGTAAGCTAACTTCAACGCGTCAATTCAATCTTATACACTGCTAAAAATCTTCAGCTTTTGCTGCAGACTCACTCCACCGCTTTTAGAGAAAACGGTTACTTGACTATATTATGGAGCATTTTCATTGGTCAGAATAGAGATATTCTATAAAAGCGATGGAGTGAGTAAGCAGCAAAAGCGGCAGATTTTTTAACAGTGTAGATGCTATAATAATATGATGTTTACATTGAAATTTGAAAATATAACTGCAGATGTCGCTGCAGTCAACTCTTTGGATTTCAGCATTGTTGCACATATAACGGATTCAAATTTTTAGCATTGTTTGGATAGCAAATTTCTGCACTTTATTCTAGACTCTGTAACTTGGGTAAACAAAATAGTGAAATACTCAGAACTTTTTTGTGTATGTAACAATCTTTACTTTAATGTAACAGGCCACTTTAAATAATGAAAATGACGTGATGATTTTGTTTGAAAGCTTGTGCGAAATGAGAGTTTGAACTATCTGATGTCTACTCTGATATACAATGGCATTTTAAAAGCACGAAATGACACAAGTAGCACACATCCCATAAAATTTATGTTGTAAAGTATGGGTTTTTGCTTTATTTTGATTGTTTTGTAAAAATACATCTTTTTGTGCTTTTTAATACGTCGTTATTTATAAGTAGTATATTTCCCATTATTCAAAGTTGTCGATGTATTAGAAAACAGCAGTTTGGTGTGGACAAGAAAAGCACTGCAATCAAAAAGTCGCCAAACACAGACCAGTTAAAAACGTCTGGTGTAACAAAGTTAATAACGACTGTGATTCTGTGTTTCAAATGGAGGCCACATCGAACTACACCGAACAGGTATAAAACTTGGAGAGTTTATCTTTTATTTGGTGAAGATTTCACATTCCATCTCGTTTCATTGATTTCCTGTGGCCGATCAAAAGTGCACCATGACTTTACAGACACCCTGTATATATAGTAGATGGTTCATGTCATCATTGTTATGTATTGTTATTTTAAAGTATACTTTAAATTAAACTTTTTCTAAAAAAAAAAAAGTATTTTGATTTTTTTTTTTTTTTTCAATATTTGGTATATTGAAGTTTATATGTCAATATCACAGTAGTAACACACTTATTTATCTGTTTTAGTCCAAATGCTGGATTCTTAGCTCAACTGAGGTTGTATGAAGCTATGAAGAATACCTTAGATGAAGATAATATTGACTATAAAGTCTTTTCACTGTATCATCTAGGAAGGAAGCTCTCTTCAGGTAAATAACTGACTGTTTTAAGTAAATGCACATACTTTTTTGTGTTAACAAAACTCGGTACTTGTTAGTTATCCCGTCGACCAAATTACTATCGCCAAATTGTAAGATTAAATGCCAATAATGGTTGATCGTAAATGTCGCATTCACTTGACAACACATGTTCATGCCATCAAGTGATTTTTATTTCGACGTTTTATTTGTATTTTTATTAATGTTATACTAATTTATTTGTTCTTTTGAATAAAAATGGTGTCAATTTGTTTAATTTGGCGGGTGGTTTGGCGATTTATATAATTTGGCGAAATTGGTCGACAGGATAACTAACAAATACCCAAAACTCTTTTGTTTCAAGTTATATCTTATTTATTATCTCTTATTTATCACAGGTTTCTCTTTCCTAATCTATCTTCTACGAAATTGTATTAAAATGTAGATTAAAAGAAAAAAATATTTTTTTTAATGCTTTAAATTAAGCATTTTAGAATGGAGACAGCCATATTTAATTTGTTGTTATGATAATTCTCTAACAGCATATTTTCTATTAACGATTATGCATGTAGCATTTAACCTTCTTTTACAGGGTCACACAAAAGGATTCAGATATATCCTCTCTTTGATTGATAATTATTGTAATGGAGACAGCCATATTTAATTTGTTGTTATAATAATTCTCTAACAGCATATTTTTTATTAAAGAATTTGCATGTAGCATTTAACTTTCTTTCACAGGGTCACACAGAATTCAGATATATCCTCTCTTTGATTGATCATTATTGTAATGGGGACAGCCATATTTAATTCATTGTTATGATAATTCTCTAACAGCATATTTTCTATTAAAGAATATGCATGTAGCATTTAACCTTCTTTTACGAGGTCACACAAAAGAATTCAGATATATCCTCTCTTTGATTGATAATTATTGTAATTTTTCAACCATTCTTTATGGTGCTTTAGATAAGTTTTAAAATTCAGAGAGCAACAGAATTTAACTATGTTATCATCATCACCTATTATAGCATGTTTCCTGGTACAGTTGTATGAATAACATTTGTATTTCTTTTATAAGACCACACAAACTAATTCAGATTAATTGTTTGAAACTAAACCGATAAAATTTATCTGTGTTCCTGTAGTACAACACTGCCTGTTCCATGTTTAAAATATTGTACGTAACATTTACCGTTCTTTTGAATGGTTACATAAAACAGAAATAATAATATTAATAACATGCGAAATAATTCTATTTAAATTCATCCTATTATAATTTTTATACTAAGTAGTAATGTAATCCTTCCAAATTTATTCTTACTTGTGTGTACCTAATAGAATTGCAAATATCTTTGTACTGAATTTTCAATTATTTATTTATTTATTTATCAAGTGTTATATTAAATACAAACATTAAAAATGAAAATATTTTACACCAGATTCAATATTTTTTCCGTTGTAGTTCAATGTTAGTCCTGTGGATCTTGTAAATTTTTTTAAGTGAAAATTTCACCTGCGGATTATACAATGTTTTTCCCCAAAATTTCATGAAATTGACACCTGCGGATTATATGCCACCGCAGATTATAGACAGGAAATTAGGGTATATAGAGCTTCATTAGAAAATAATCTTTTCTGATTTTGATTCAGTTGATTTTGAACTGTACATTATGTTAGGAAATATAAAACAAGAGGAGCTTACTTTTACATTAAAATTCTTAAATTTAAAAAAAACTGTATTTTGCATAAAAAATTTTGTTTTATAAGTTTCTGATTTTTTTATACTTGATACTGAATCCTATAGTTTTTTTTTTTTTTTTTTTTTATTAAGTGTATAAAGCACATTGTATCTGTTCTCAATTAGTTGACCTTCAATTTTGTTCTAAGTGAAGAGAAAAAAAAAAGAAATGCATTGTTAGAATATTATTTAAGTTTTCATGTTAAGTGCAATATGCTTTATTTTCTAATTTATCTTATGCTTGAAAATATTTATTGTCAGCAGTGAGTTGACTGTTTTGAAAATATCGGATATATATTGAAAATATTGGATATACAGTAAACTTTCGATTATCTATCACTCACGGGACTGATGGGGTTGCAGATAATCGAAATAGACAGATAATCAAAAGGCGGTACAAGACCGTTATTAAAATCACATTTTTATTTGTTGGTTTATAAATAACAATATTTAAACGCCTTTTTTTATTTGTTGTGTATTTCGTGAATAAAAAGCACAATTAATAATAAAAAATGAATTTATGAGACAGATTTAGAATATTACAGAGTAAGTATGAAGTACCTGTTTTCATCCAAAATAATCCGTTATACATTTTTATTTGCGTTTTGCTTGTGCTTTTACTGCAGCAAGATTATGAATTTTACGTAATAAAAGTACTTGTGTTGCATCTCACTCTTCTTATAGAATAGTGCCGCCTAATTCGGGTTCATTTTTCATGTGAGTTTTTGTTGTTTGTTTCTGATTTAAAAAAAAAAAAAATGGAAAAGGTGGTGGTTGATCGGATGGCAGATAATTGGAAGTCTACTGTATATGAAAATAATGGATATTTTTGATATCTTCGAAAATATCATGATATTTTTTAACCTTGGATGTATCACAAACAAATCAATTTATTACGAAAATTACAGATAACACTATTACAAAACAAAATATATTGACATTAACTAATTCACAAATTTAAAAGAAAAACTCTATTATACTAACACACACACTACATAGAAAAAGTTCCAAAACTAAACTGATGCCACTCTAACTGGACAAACTTTAGAAGTTGCAGAAAGCACTTTGCCTAACCAAATAATGAAAAGTTTGAGTGCTCTTGAATGTCTAATATTACAGTGTATATTTTTTATGCCCCTTTTTTAAAAATCAGGCTTCATGGCAGAATTTTTATAAGCATTGTATTGAAAAAGCATCTCAGAATATTTTTGCAGTATATTGAAGTTTTATTATTAAATGTGAAACTCACCTATTTTTTTTTTTTTTTTTTTTGAAACTATTTAACTACAGAAGTTTCTCAGCCAATGCATGTTTATAAGGATGAATGAAATTGGCATCCATCCAAAAAACTTGCTAATGAAATTTATTTTGTGCAATCTTTTCATTTTCTACTTGCGTTTCATAAGAAATCCCAATCGTTCATGACTTTCTGATCTAATGAATCTTTATTTATTGCTTGTTTTATATATATTGTTTTTACAAGCATGCCTGAATATTTATTTTCTTGTTTCTGTATACACAATAAAATCTTTATACAAAACTTTGAATGGTAGAAATTTTTTATAGCTATATATACTTCAGTCATATCATAATCACATTGGTTTTTATATTATATTTCAGGCGACAATTTCCAAGCTGTACAGAATTATTTATCAAAATTTAAAGAAAAAGCACACGACTGTGATCACTACAAATGTAGGCAATGCAGGTATAACATTTTGTAATTGTTTTAAGTAATTTATTAGAAAATTAAGTATCCATTGATTAATTAAGATTGTTTTTGTAAACAAAAAATGATATTTTTATTTTGAAAATTTTGTCATGAAATGGAATTTTAATTTGTGACTTCAAATTCTATTTTGTTAGCTAGATTTTGATATTTTTTATTAAATATCTGCTAAAAAAAAAAGGCAATAAGCTATATCTGTGATGGAATAAAATAGTGAAGTAGTTTAAATATTTCTCAAAAGTTCGACACTTGAAAGTATTAAAAGCAGCTACTAAATTTGGAAACATTCTCTTTATAATTGTACTTCAGGACCATTCCATGCCATGTGTAGGACAGCTTTTCTGTATATTACTGCTGTTTTAACTATGTCATTACAGTATACTCTTGATATTTTGAAGTCAAAGGGACACTTAAAAAATTTTGAGATAACAAGGTCATAACCAAATGTAAAAATTCTTGTAAAACACAAGATACAGAATAATGTTATAAAAATGAGAGTCATGATAGATGAGAATAAGTATAAATATGTAATTATAGTCACAATAAGTCTAAATACAGCAATGATAATTTTAATTTTTAAAATAGTAGAAAATAATTACATTAAATTGAAAAGAATTATTAAATACATAAATGAACTTAGATTGATAGAATTGCCTAAAAAAGCCAAGTGTCATGGCTTGGCAACATGTCTTTTGAAATTTATCATTTTCCACGTTTTCAGAGCATTCTATGAAGTGTCGTAGTATGTGGACAGCATCTTTAGCTTGGGCCGCAGTAATGCTAGGTAATGGTTCTGAAAGACCCAGTTCTTCCTCATTATCAAACGGCAGAGAAGAAATTGATTGATTTTTTACTTCGAAAAATATTCGACATAACAAGGTTTTGAGGGAAAACTCTTCGAGATAAGAATTAAAATTAACATTAGATAAATATGTAATATCAAGGGAAAAATATTTTTTTGACATATCGAGGTTTTCGAGATATCAAGAGTATACTGTATATCCTCAAATTAAAGCAACTATGCTAATATGAAAAACTAGGGATTTTTGTTATTTTTAATGTGTAGTATATTTTGTGTGTATATAATGTGTAGTTAGTAAGTGTCACACATAGGACATTTTGTTAGTTTTTCATGGAATGGCCTTGAAACAGGCAGATTACTTAGGTCTAGGGTTTAAAATGAGGAGATTTTAAAAACTTATTAAAAAGCAATTTCATATCACATGTGGGACAGCTTTTCTAGATATTACTGCTTTTTTTGTAAATGCTATAGTATTCTCAACTTAAAACAACTATTCTAATATGAAAATCTATGGGGTTTTTTGTTGTTTTCCTAAGTATAATTTACATTCTAACAACTTATAAGTTAATAGATATAGGTATTTATGTAAGTGTCACTTGCATTTTGTCCATTATTCATGGAATGACCCTTCAATGTATGTTTAGACATTTGTAACTGCAATGATGGTGCTAGATTTTTTTTTTTTTAATCCTGGGTCCATGAGACATAGCTGCTTTTAAATCTTGATCCTTGTTTTACAAAAGTAGGATCTTTTTTAGTAATAAAACAATTTTAACACATTACCAGATATGTCTTCCTTATAATTAGTTATGAAAATTATTATTCTTTCTAAGAAGAAAATCATCCACCATAAAGGACCTGCACAATATCTTTTATGTAGTCTTTCTCCAATGTTTTGAGTAAATGATGTGCTCTGAAGCGTCTGTGGCATCACTGTAACTGCTTTACAGTATTTTAAAATATTTAATTAATATTTAAGGTATCCACACACCTTCAGAGGTAATTTTTTGAAATTTTCTCTTTATACCAATTTTTTATGATGACATTAAAGTTAAAACTTTTAAAAATATGTAAATATCTTAACCATGACACAGAAATAATTTTTTTAAAGTGAAAAATAGCCAAAATTATGTGAAAAATTGACATTTCCGCAAAACATGATAACTCATAAACAAACCAATGTGTTCATATTTTGAAAATTGCATAATAAAGATAATAACTTTCTCTAGAACATAGACTATTCACATTATAATAGCATCTATATCTCAGATGCTGTGCCAGTTGAAGAAATGATGTAATAAAAAATTTATAAAATCCGTTGCAACTTTGTCACTTATACCACTAATAAAGTAAAGTTTAGTAAATAAATACCATATATACTCGTGTATAAGTCGATCTCCCCAATTCTTAAGCAAAATTTTGAAAAAAATTTAATTTTCGTGTATAAGTCGAACCATATTTCTGGTAGTATGTTGAAAAATAATTTGTAATCGGGGATAAAAAAAAAAATTAATAAATTTTCATTAAAATAGTAAATTTTTTCTTTTTTTTTACTCTTTTAATCAGACTTTTTAATTCATCGTTTTTAAACTGCTTAATTATGTAAAATCGAAGAAGCTTAAACAATTTTGAAACCTATTTACATCAAATTAATAATACTTAAAAAGAAAAAAATTTCAAAAATCTATTCAAGCCTTATTTCCATGGGGTAAACAACTTCTTAGACTGCTAAAATATAGCACTTCTTTGTATTGTAGGACTTTTGGGAGAGATATCTAGAAGCAAAAAGTGGATTAAACTGTTGAAAGGAATGCCCCTGTATAGAAGGGAATTCTATCCCAAGAGAAAATGGGTGCAGAACAATTACAGGGACATTATTGTTAAGCTTTTTTTGTCAATCACAGGGAAATGACCATTGTCTGCTTTTATCTCCCTCTCTAACATAGATCCATGTGTGATTACTGAAAAGACTTGCCCATTCACCGATTATCTGCGATTTTTTTTTTTTTTTTTTTACTTACTCTTGTTTAAGTCGAACCCGCATTTTCAACTCCCAAATTTTGTCTAAAATTCTTTGACTTATACACAAGTATATATGGTAAGTAAGTTTAGTAATAAACTTTGGTAAATATAAAACTAATTAATATAATAACATGAGTGTAGTCTATTTCCTCAATAAACATTTGTAAAAGAAGTACCTAAAATTTCAAGGCATTTCATGCATAATTTTTTTCTATAGGATGCTTTGCATTTAGTATTTAAAAATTTCATTTTTAGAAAAAACTAAAAATAATTTTTAAACACAAGCCAAAAGCTGTAACTTTAAACAACTGTAACTCTGGTTCTAATTCTGATACAGACACACTTTAAGCATGATTCGATTTTAATATTAATCCTTACCAGCGCGGTGTCCTTAAAAAAGGACACCCAATTTTAATTCCAAAACTGACAAACAGCACCTAAAATATTTAACTAAAATTTTCCTATTATAATGTGCATGAAAATAAGCAAGTTCGTATTTACTAATAAATTCTTTTATAAAATGCGGTGTCAGTCCATTATTTCATCAGTTTATGAACAGAATTACTCCGCGCCGGTAAGGGTTATTGCAAAAATGGAAAATCGATATTTTATCGAAATGTAAAAGCATGCAGAAACAAAAAATATTCTCAAATTGTGACTTTTATGATACTGCTATGGCTAAAAAAAAATTAATTTTGCAAGTTGCTTACTTTTAAGATGCACATGGCTAAGAAGCATTCTAAAAATATTCTAAATTATGATTTATTTGGAATTGTTAGGCTTAGAAACTTGAAATTTATAATAAACTAGATTCTCCGAAACAATTGAAACCTTTTATGCAATTTAAGCAACACAACAGGTTACCAAGCAGCTAGCATTAAGTAAATTTTCTCGGTGTACTTATTAAATGGCATAAGTATTGAACAAATTGTTTATGTATTTGATACATTTGTAGAAAGGTATAATAATCTGATTTTCAGAAAGACATAATAACCTGAACAATGATGCTTTGAAATGTGAATAAAGATTGCCAAAAAGTACTTTTGGAAATTTTGTTTTTCTCACCAATTTAATCTTACCATTTTATCCACTGTACCAAAGTCATTCTAAAAAAGATGTACCTATATTTGTTCCTCTCTCTGTAAATGTACTGTCTCCTTTTCTCTGTAAAATGATGTTTTCTTTTTAGGAAGCGCCTTTTCTATCAGAACAATGTCATACCTCATATTCAAGGCCAAGACCTGTACTGGAACAACTTTGCACAACAGCTCATACCCCAACAATCATCACAGTCCACCTGCGACCAATCATTATTCATCGAGTTTTTACCCTGGATCACAGAAGCACACAGTTCGCTTTCAGGAAAGGTTCGTACTAAACCCATTATGTGTCAGAAATTAATAAATGTTTTTGTTTAATTAACCTTCTCACTGCCGCGAACTGATATATCCATTCACTAAGTTGCAGGTTTCACAGCAATATAACCATTATTTAAATTAATATAATTCTACAAATATAATTCAGTTTTAAATCATTTTATTATTAATACTACTCGCAGGGCTTATATTCTTATACAATTAAATTTTTTATGTCATGTTGGAAAAATCATCGTTTTTTTTTTTTTAATTTCTTTAAAAATTAAGGGGAAAACAACACTACAATTTTTCCCTTTTGCTCGGCGACCAGGGGGTTAAACTGAATAACATTTAATATCTTATAAATGAAATTTCTCATGCACTTGGTTCAAATACAGTACAGCTTGTAGTCTGTGAATGAATGTAATCTGCACTGTAATTGTGAATGCAAACAAAGAAAGGAAATAAGTATTCCTCCCCCGCCCCCATTTTTTCTAAGAATTATGACTGTTGAATGTAATTTGGGATTTGTATTTACTGCTGCTGATTGATTTTTGCTTGGAGAATCATTAAACGTGTTTCACAAAATCAGAAATAAAGCTTTAATTAGTGAATTTTCATTTACCAGAGACCTCTGTCCGCTGTCAACTATGCTTACCAACTCCAATTGAGACTCTCTCAATCTCTAAAAACATGTTAATTTGCTCTGTTCTAAAGAGACAAAAACAAATAACTGCAAATCTCAATAGGCATTTGAAGATAAATTAAAAATCATTGAAAGTACCTTTAATTTTAATATAACATCATTACCTTCCCCCACTGCCCTTAACACACATACACATGCACCAATGTGATAAAATAAGAAAGAAAAAAAATGAAAGAAGTAGTTTGTGGAATTTACACTATTTTGTGTAAGAGTAATAAAATATTTCTGTCTCTGAACATTTTACATAGGATGACATTCTCACCAGTGGAACCTTTAAAGTTCATGATTTATAAATGCTACTACATATGATCTACTGAATAGTGTGTGACTTTCGCATATAAAAACCATATGATTATTTAAACTATGAAACATTTGACAGACTTGAATACATTTAAAAAGAAATTAAATTTAAAATTTACAGTATAACCTTGAAATCCGGCATCATCGGGACTGAGACTAAGCCAGATTTTTGAAAATTTCAGATTTCTGAAAGAATAACAAAAGTACTTCTGATAATCTTAGTAGTGCCTTTAGTCAAAATTTAATTCATAACCGAGTAATAATTATGTGATAAAAAACTAAATGTTAAAACAAACTTATTTTAATTGGAATTTCTTATGTTACAAAAAAAAAATATATATATCAGAGGTTGATCCAGACAAAATTTGAGGCCTATTTAGGGCCCTTTTACAAAAATAAATTCAATAAAATGGGCCCCTTCACAAAAATAAATTCAATAAAATGGGCCCCTTCACAAAAATGAACTTAATAAAACAGGTCCCTTCACAAAATTCCTTTTAATAAAATAGGCCCCTTACGTAACATTTTTTTTCATAAAAACTGTTTTAAAATGTGTAATTTGTAAATAAAACCAGATCATGAAAAACAAAAACTTTAGAAAGGGGATTTAAAAAATGTTTTTGTTCATAAATACTCGGTTCGAATTTGAGTAACTGGATTTCAACTTTCGTTACAAAATGTTATTTTTCACAAAAATATAATAAAATTCACAAAAAATAACTTTTACTTTTCACAAAATGGGCCCCAAGAATAAAAATCTGCATCGACCCCTGTTATATAATAAACAGTGAAAATTTTCCTTTCATGAGTGTTTTTGTTCTTTAACCTTTCAGGACATCACTTTTTGTATAAAATTGCAGTATTTTTAGCTTCTGATTTTTAATGCCATAAACCATATACGATCTGATTCCATGCTCAGCACACAGCTTTTTCACAAAGCCTTTGTAACTTTCTTATCAAGTCCACTTTTTCTTCGATAGACAAATTTAAAAGCAACTTTAGAAGACATTTTTCTGAAGAAACATTCCCTGATTTTAAAAAGGACTTCATAATAGCTCTAATAAATAAATAAATAAATAAATAAAACTTCGAAAAATTCAGAAAAGAAAAATACACATGTTCCTCCTGCTAAATTTTCTTTCTCCCGTAAGTTAGAAGTGTAAAAAAAAAGGAGTGAAAAGATGACTTTGATGTCAGATTTTTGAAGTCACACTATATGACTGTATACAAAAAAACATTTAATTAAAATCAAAATCACACAAAGTATATGTTTTGCTATGTTATCATTATCTTTCTATTTGTTATTGTTTTTACTGCAAAAATTTTATTTCTGTATGCTACATACATATTTTTAGAAAATTGCTTTGAAATATTTGAAAGCACTTTACTGTATTCTCTTTGTAAAAAAAAAAAAAAAAAAAAAAAAAAAAAAAACGATGACATAGCGAAATGTATACTTTATATGATTTTGATTAAATGTTTTTAGGGATATAAAAATGTATTCAAGTGTATATAATGTTTCATAGTTAGTTTAAATAATTTTTTAATTCAGATGTTATAAAATGTACATATATCTTGAGCAAATAATTAATGTTAAAAAATAATGCATTGATATCAAAATATATTCTCTCTTGCTTAATTCCTTTTTAAAATAGAGTAACAGGAAAGAAAAAAAATTAATAAATTATGTTGAAAACAATATAAATAAATGTTTCAAATAATCTTTAAAATCAAAATTAGACTAAAAAAATAAATGTCCCTTTTTAACTATGACATAATTTTTGACTTAAAACTTTCTTTTGTGTACTCTATGTATCATTAAAAATTCTTCAATGCATGAGAAGGCACATATCATTATAGCATTTAGAAGAAAACTTTCTTTGATCCTATGCAACATCACAAAATATTTTTGGCATGGTGTTGATTGAGGTTCTAAATCAAAATCGAATTAAATTGCACAACACACAAATTTACACAAGCTAGGCATGTCTTTAAAAAAATAATAATAATAATAATAATGAAATGCAACTTAATGAATTCCAATCTCTTTCAATATGGGCTCAATAATTTGTCAAATTAGAAAACAGGGAGAACATTGAACAGAAGAACTATCAGGAAGTATAAAGCAAAAATATCAATGGTAAAATTATGACAACTTAGTAGGAAATTTTTCTTTAACAATTTTTCCATCTTTCTATGTCTGTGAGCTATTATTTTCAGGAGTGATATGAAAAACTCAAATAGATGACTCCATTCAGCTTCCATTCCATTAAAAATAACTAGGTATGAGCCTGGTATAAATTATTTGACATAACATAGTTGCCGTAATAGAAATTGCATTTACTTTTTTATTACTTTCTAAAATATAATTCTTATTATCGTTATTACAGTGTAGCACCTAGAGTGTCAACCATTTAAATCGGGATTTTAATCAATTGATTTTTCTTAAATCATTGATTTTAATCATAAATTTTCTAAACTTTTAAAATTATTAAATTAATATAAACAGTACAAATACCTGTACAAGTATTACTTTCAGGTGCATATATATAATTTATAAGTATTTAAAATACATCAAAATATCTTAAAATACATTAGAAAAAAACCCAGAATGTTTTCAACCTTCACAAGGCCGTCATCAGTAGGATTTAAATGCTATTATTTTCTTTGTGCTTATTCGAGAATTATCTAGAAGAAATTTAATTCAATTTAAAAGTTGTATGTCAGGTGAGATGCCAGATAAAGCTATTCAAATTTTCAACAAAACGAGCTTTCATTTATTATGCAGCAAATTTCTCCATACTCCATTGATATTGTACGATAGTGCATCATTACAAGCTGCATCTTTATTGGCGATTATTTTAATTGATTCTCTTATAATAGCTTCCTGGTAATTATTTGTGTGGAAAATAATTAAAATCTATTTTTATAGGTTGAGTTTGAGTTAATCTTGATAATGCAGTATGGGGGTCTATTTAATGTGATATCTGCTTTATGCTCTTTAATTCTATCACAAAATTTTCTCATTGTCATACCAACATAAATAAAATATTTACTATCTTTTTGGAAAGATATAATGTATACTCCGGATCTATTGATTGCTTGGACAGGGTCAAATTTATTATTTAACATACCTTTTAACTTTGGGGGAGGGGCTGCAATTAATTTTACATCCTATTTGAAAAGGGTATGCCTCATATTTTCAAAAAGCCTTGGAATATAGTTAACTTTACAAAATTTAAATCTTTTATCTAGAACTGCACTTCGTTTTCCGTAATCTTCCACTTCAAACTTGTTCATGATTTTTTTCTATAAAATCAATATGTTAGACAACAAAGTAAAATTCACTCTAGAAATATAAGAAAATCAAAAACTTGCATTTTTGGATGTCCAGCTTATCATAAATATCACTAAACATAATCTTGATTGCACAGTTTTTAGAAAGACTAACAGATCCAATGCCACTATTCCTTTTGATTGCAGTTCACCTATAAGTTACAAATTAGCACCATTTAATTATTATATAAAAAGAGCATTTGAAGTTTGTTCAAGCTATCTCGTAAAAGAAGAAATAGATGCAATTAGAAAAAAGCAATAGAAAGTAAAATTCCATCCCGTTTTATTGAAAAAATCATAAACAAGTTTGAAGTGGAAGATTATGGAAAACGAAGTGCAGTTCTAGATAAAACATTTAAATTTTGTAAAGTTAAGTATGTTAGTGTATGTGTGCTCAATTAAACATTTGTTAGCTCAATCCATATTCGTTTGCCAAGTCTGAAAAACAGCAGAAAAAAAAAAGAAACAGAATACATAATAGATAGGGTCATTCTAATGTAAAGGTACCAAATAGCAAGAAAAAAAATCTATTTATGTAGAAAATCATAAAAATTACATGGATGTTTTCATTTATGCTTAATAAATAAACTTATGAAAGATAAAATAGAAAACTTGACCACTAATATAAGTTTTTTATTCTGACATGGCCTTGGGAAGGGACATTTATATTTAACCCTTAAATGCCGGGTGTTGCCTTTCGGCAACATACCCAATTTAGGCTTATAAATACTATTAGAATAATATTGAAGGTATAATGCCAAATATTGCCAATAAAATGCATTCTGAAAATATTATTAAATCGATTTTCAACATTTAGATGGCAACACTTGTTCTGTTTATGAATAAAGATAGATTTATTTTTTCAATTGTTGATATATGTTCTTTTTGTTTTGTTAGGAAGCTTGTGAAATACCCTATTTTTTTCTGCAGTGAGCAAGTAAAATTTATTTCTTATCATAGTTCTCAAAATTCTTGTGTGTCTAATATTATAGAATTTTATCAAGGAAAATTATTTTTTCAATTAAACACCAGTATTGCCAATTAGTAACAAATAGTTTTTTAGCCGTAAACCATACTTTAAACAAAATATGATTTTTTTAAGAATTTTTCCCATGATTTATTTAAAAAGAGAAAGCTGAAAAACATTTTTAAAATGATTTTTGAAAACTCAGGCATTTAAGGGTTAAAAAATTTAACTGAAGACTTCATTGAGTAATTATTGTGCATGGTTGATGAGGTCGATCACGGCAAAATTTGGGGGCTAAATAGGGCCCCTTCATGTAAACCCATTTAATAAAACAGGCCTCTTCACAAAATTACTATTTATAAAACAGACCCCTTCACAAAATTATTATTTATAAAATAGGCCCCTTCACAAAATTACTCTGTATAAAACAGCCCCCTTCACAAAATTACTCAATAAAAATAAGCCCCTTCACAAAAATCCATTCTAAAAAAACATATTCTTCATTAATGATTTTTAACTTGTTAGGTTTTAAAATGTGTAGTTTGCAAACGAAATAAGTTCACCAGAAAGGAATACTTTGGCAGAAGAACTTGTAAAAGTTATTGGTAATAAAGGTTTTGTTTAAATTTGCATAACTGCATTTCATCTTTCATTACAAATTGTTATTTTTCACAAAAATAACTTATTTTTCACAAAATCGGCCCCAAGGAAAAAAAAAAAAACTCTGTATCGACACCTGAGTTGGTACATATTTATTTTTTATAGTTAAACTGTTAAGAGAAGATCTCACAGAAAAGGCTAGATTGACTAAGAAAAAAGAAAAAAATTGCTTTAAACTTTCAAATTTAGGGAATGTAATTTTCTGAAAACAATGTTCAATATATCAAACTTCATTGACACTCATTTGTGAATAAATTTTGTTCCATGCATGACACTCATGGGTTGAACTCATAACTTTGGCTAATATAAGTAACTTCTTTGATTATATCACATCTGGGGTTGTTTTAAATACTTCAGCGCTCAATAGATGCTGCACTGAATTGACAAATTTGATTTTAAGAATGGAATGCTTATTTTTAAGAATTTGTAGGTGTTGGAAAATGTGTAGGAATAAAAAAAATTGATAATTTTTGAATGATTTTTCCGAAAATTATGCAGTGTTTAAGGGGTTAAGGTGGGTTACAAAAGAAAAAGTTAGTATATTATTTAATCTAAGTTAAAATAAAACTAGCCTAGTTTTTCCCATGAAATACCAGTAGCTGGATATTCTAATTAATATAATGTATATTTTATTCTTTTTTTATTACTGTTATTATTTTGCCATTTTAAAACTACTTGTTTTTTATTAAAACAACTAACATTTTTAAGATTTATGGTAATGCCTACGTTTTTTCATAAACTTTTATTTTTTTTCCCCCTCTGTATCTCAATTTAACTGATTTTTTTTATGGTTTTAAAAATAATTTTCAAGCATGAACATTTTTGAGTCCTAATTCGGGAAGATTAACCCATTTGCATATAAAACATATCTTGTTAAATATAATTAAAATTTTATGTTGAAATGTCAGACCTGCCAACTACTACGAAAAAATCGTAGTTGCTACGATTTGGACCTGTAAACTACGATGCTACGAAAATCGGTCTTAAACTACGATTTTTTGCAAAAAACACAAACGCATTTTTTGTTTCTAGTTGCGATTTTTATCCCGCACAGCATATTTTTCAGGAGTGATTCTGTTGCGAAATTTCCAAAATTTCAAAGTATTCATTTCCGAAAGTTTAAAAGAAATTGGCCATTTGTCCGAAAATTCGGACATTAAAAAATGCTCATTGAAAAAAAAATGTGGGGTGCAAAACAAACTTCTTACCAACATAAAACACGCTCTTTATGTATATTAACCACGAGTGAATCATGTTTCTGTAAATATTTATACAGGAATTCGCTTCCTTAGAAACAAGGTGCCATTTTAAGAATTTCTGCAAAGGAGGGGGGGGGGGGGTTCTTTGAGGGGCAAGGTTTGAAATAGTGTTCAAAATCGCACAATTTGCGATAAACTACAGCAAATTTCGACAAATGACCATATAAAAAAATCAATTTCGTCAATTGGTCGCAGAAGAAAATAAATTTCGTCAAAGGATCGTGGTAAAAACGCAGTGTTGATATCTGGGGGTCAGCCGGGGGGGGGGGGGGGGATGTCCCGGAAGATTTGAGATTTTGTGTTTTCAATGATGTGAATTTTGTCAAAATATCGCAGAGAGATAACTCTTAATTTCGACAAAAGATCAGTAAGAAAATGCAAATTTCATCGAAAGATCAGTAAGAAAACGCAAATTTTCACCGAAAAATCGCAGAAAGAAAACACTAATTTCGTCAAAAGGATCGTGGAAAAAAACGCAAAATTCGGCAAAGGATCGTGTTAATAAAAAAAAAAAAAATGCGAATTTCGTCAAAAGTTCATGGTAAAAAGTGCGGATTTCAACAAGGAATCGTGATAGGAAAATGTGAATTACGATTGCGGTAAAATTGTGAATATCCTGAAATAATCGCAGGAAAAAATCCCGAATTTGGTCAAAATTTACTGCACTGGGTTAAAAAATTGGAACCAGGCTCCTTTTACAAATGTAAAAAAAAAAAAAAAAAAAAAACGCCGCAAAACGAAAAAAAGCTCTAAAAATCATATAAAAATTTTCAAAGGAAAAAAATTACTATATTGAGTTGAAAGACTGAAATCTTATTCCTTTTACGAATGTCAAAAGATGGCTGTGTAACACGAAAAACCAACCAACCAACCTCCAGATTAATTTAAATTTTGTGTACTACGATTTCTCATTTTCAAAGGTTGGCAGGTCTGAAATGTAAATGTCTGTTTAATTTTACTACTTTTAGAAAATGAATGGTTTAGAAAATGAGCTAGGGTTTCTCAAAAAACAAAAAAATCCGTACTCAGCAACACACAACATTCTGCCGCACACAGAGTCATGATGAAATTTGCAGGTATAACCACTGAAGTGATTTGGAATCAAATTTCATTTTTCAATAAATGATTTCGATGATTTCATTTTTTGATAAATTTCATTTTCAATTAAAATTGATTGATCCCCCAAACTATCATATCTCAAAGATCAGCTTAAAGCCTTAACTTTGATACTATCTTCTGAAAGATAATTTGTTTTTATAAAAATAAAAACAAATGCAATTTGATTTTTTTAGTATCTGAATAATAATATTTGCATGTTTTCATACATTTTAGAATAAAAATGACTTTGTAAATGTGTCATAGTTGTGAATTTAGATTTGAGAACAGCCTCAGCTTCATTTCTTTTAAAGCACTAGGGGGCTCTGCCCCCTACGAGCTATGCTCGTCAACCCCCATTCAGGCACCGCAGACTCTAAAAGTACGCTAATTTGATTGGCTTTAAAAAGATTTCGGAAGATTGAATTATAATTGAAAAAATAGTGGCGATCTCCCAATAAACGGATTTCTATTCATTTCTCTTTGAGTGGGGAATTTTAAGGACAAATCGGCTGCGGTGCTACTTGATTAACCCGTCGACCAATTTTGCCAAATTATGTAAATCGGCAAAGCACTCGCCAAATTATACAAATTGACATCATTTTTATTTTAAATAACGAAAGAACAAATAAATTAGTTCAATATTAATAAAAATACAAATAAAACGTCGAAATAAAAGTAACTTGATGATGTAGACACGTGTAACTTGCTTAAAGTCAAGTTAATGTGACATTTACGATCAACCATTATTGGCATTTAATCTTATAGTTTGGCGAATTATAGATTTTTGGTCGACGGGATAACTAAGTAGTAACAAAAATACATATGTCAATCGCTGTTTTCGTCTTTAATTAAGTAAAATAAGTTAAACATTTCAAAATAAGCTAATGTAAAAGGAATTAAGTAAACAGAATCTTTGTCTCCCAGTATTTTTTAACAAAGCGAAAAGAAAGTTTTTTTTAAATAAGACATTTTAAATTAATCGTTTTTAATCTGACGTAATTTTGACGAAACTATTCTTTCTCTTTTTAATATTCACGTGAAAATACTTGTGTTAGAAATTAAATATTATTTGCTCTTTCCTAGCAAAAATAGTTGAAAAGTATCCTCCCAAAATATCAAATAAATGTCTAGCGCAATTTCTAAATTTAAACCGTTTTGCAATATTATTTTGTGCTCATTTTATGTAATAACTGTAATGTGACGTAAATATGACGTAATTTCTCCCATTTAAGACGTCTAACGCATGTTAATAAATTTATTATTTTACAAATTCCTTTCTCTCTTAAAATTCACATGTAATTATAGTTTTTATGACATAATTTTTAATAAGTTCCTGCTTTTTGTACATAATTATTTAATTCTAATTCCAAATGTTTTTTTCTGTTTATAATAGTCACGAGTAAATAAATTTTTAATTTATTTAGACGTATAAATATTTTTTTTTTTTTTTTTTTGAAGCAAACATTATTGTTTCCGCTGTTTATACAGTTGGCAACAGTTTAAATTAATATCATTTTCTAAAATCTGTAAAAAATATCCCTAGAAATGCTAAAAATTTGAATTTAAAATAGAAATAAAACCTCAAAAAATGAGTCAAAACAAAAAAATTAATGCAATCTGCACTCCGGCAAATTCTAACGCATAAAATGATATAAAAATGATTACACTGCCATGTATAGCTTTTTCTGCTATAAAACTTTTTTAGTGGAACGATTTTGTCCAAATTTAGCATTAAATATCTCTTAAAATAATCCTTCAATTTGAAAACTGTCTGCATCAGCGTGTTTATCAAACATTTTTGTATAAAACCACCGATTTTCATACTTTTGTATGCATTATTTTTTTTAATATTAACGAAGAAAGACCTCCGGTCACAAAAAATTCAAAACCGGCGGCGGCGGCGGTGACAGCGGTAGTTACTTTTTTTTAGAATAGAGAGATGTTTCATAAATACTGTATTTTTACATTATTTTGCAAATTGATGTAATTTTTCTTTCCTTTTAACTAATTTATTTTTCTTTTTTAGATAAATTGTCCCCATTGTGATGCTAAGATTGGCAGTTTTTCCTGGAAAGGTAACTTTTTCTTTTTTGAAATGTGAATTTATAATTTATTTTTCTTCCTTGTAAGGGTCTTATTGCTCAAAAATTGTTTTAAACGGGTTTCTGTCTTCACTGGTCTTTGTGATATTCTTTTGGCCTACACTGTATATAACCAATTATCCAGAAACTTTTTTGTTATTGTATTTTTTATAGTTTTTAAATCTAAAAAAAGAAGCTTTTATGTGTTTATTATTTAAAACTGTTTGTTACATTCTTTATTTAACTCAACCTGGTAACCGTGTAAAGACAGAGTTTTGCAGTCTATTTTTTCCTGATATACAAGAATTATACAAATTATGCACAATGATGTGTTTCCGATGACAATACAATATTTCATTATTTTTACTATGTAATTATAAATTAATACATTGATTTTAAAGCACTTTTCAATTAGTAGAGATGCAACGAATATTCGGCCCATTCGGCCTGTCTGCCGAATATTCGGCTTTGGCCGAATATCAAGTCCATTATTCAGCCTTGGCCGAATAGTAATACTGTAATAAATGTTTTTATATTTACACAGTATAACTTTTTAATTTGACAATTTATATTCATCATGTATAATGAAAATTTTATTTGAAATTAACAAACACTTTTTTCCCATTAACTTTCATACCTCGAATGGGTTTTATCGACCCATTTTTATATAAGAGGCTAATTTAGGAATCATGTTAAAAAATTTTATGCTGTATCAGTAAGTACAAAAAGTATCTGTAATAAGCTAACATAATCTGTTAAATTTAAAATTAATCAATAGGGTCAAAACACTGTATTAAATACTAGTGTCGTGAAGGAAATTTTCACCTTGTTATTAATAAACTTTATAACATACAAACATACTTATAACTACTTAAAAGGTGACATGAACATATCTCATAGATCTCAGAGTTGCATTAAAAAATATTTTTTATATGTTTATGTCACCTTTTAAGTAGTTTGAACTACACACGTTGAACTAATTTCTTCTTAGGAATTTTTAACTCATTAATTTGTATATCAGATAATCTTGAATAAGCTAATGGCGAATGATTAAAATGTGTAAATGATTTTTTTTACCTACAACAATGAAATCATTTATTGATCTTTGGTATGTTAGAGCATCAGATACTGTTAAATGCAATAAATGTAATTTGCTTTTCCTTACAGATATTTCCTTCCTCTGAATCTGAAAACACTCACTATACACTTCTTAATGCTATCTGCTGACAGCAAAGAAAAAAAACAATGATAATAATAATAATGATAAAAAAATGTTTGTTAATTGTGAACTTTATAAAGTCTACAATGATCTCTTTCCACCATTTTAGAGGATATTCCTTTCATCCTTTCTATCAGTTGTTTTTTATTTTATTTCATCTGAAAGCTGAAACTTATGTTTCCTAGTACTTTTAAAATTTTGTCATTATTTTAAAATGTAATAACACACATAATATCTATTAAAATGTAACTAGACAGTACCTGATGAGGAACTTTTTTTGGCTGAATTATTTTATTGCGGCACTTTTTAGGCCGAACATAGCCGAATATTTTTCAGAGTAAAATAATGCTTTCAAAAATTAAAAATTTGTATATAAATAATTTTTTAAAAGAAAACAATACATTTTAATTGTGAAATATACAAGAATTGTGCATATAGTGCATACTTTATTTTGTTTTTAGGCAAAAATAAGTTCATTATTCGGCGGCCGAATAGGCCAAATATTCGGTTATTCGGCCAAACCACTATTCATTGCATCACTAGTTTGCCACAGGTGATCAGTCGGCCGATATTCTCTGTAACTTGTATAATTGTAAGAGAGTTGAAAAAACAATGGATTGAATGATGCGGCAATACTTGCTCACCAAAATTTGCCAAATCGCTGTGAAACTGCAGCTATGAAACAATTTAAAAAGTAAAAAATAAATTACAAATAAAAAAGAAGTGTAATATTTTTTTAATGCACTTTTATTAGTTAATAACTTAATAGTATTAATTAATTTATGATTATATGTTGAGAAATCAATATAAAAATCCGAAAAAGATAGTTTAGATAATGTTTCTTTTTTTTTTTTTTTATTGCCCTGTCTTTTTTATTAAAAAAAGCAGAAATTATATATTTTTAAATAAATTCACTTGCTAGCGCTTTCTACCAAGCATAAAAAATTCAGTGAATTTTTCATAATCAAGTTCGGTGCCACGCCAAATTAAAATATTGAAATGGAAATTTGTTGGTAAAAAATTAGATGTGATTTTCAAGATGAATAAAAAAGAGTATAAAAGACTGTTTTTTAAAGAGCTATTTTTGCTTTTATACTTATTTTTTTAATCTTTTTATGACCTTAACTGTCTTTTATTTCTCAGTGATAAATTATTAAAATTTTGATGGACATAAATTACACTGAAAAGATTTTTTTTTAATTCTAGAAGAATGTTAGAAGGGAACTTTCAACTGGCATGAAGGGTTGTAGAATAAAAATTATTGTCATATGCGGGTCGTTCTTTGACAAAGGAAAACTTTGGCTTTGAAAAAATGATTAAATTCGATTATTTTAATTCCTGATTTTTAGGTCAAATTATGACACATATTAAAATAAAGGGAATTTTGCTAAGGAATAGCAATGAATTTTTTAAAATGTCTAAAATTGTCATTGTCATTTTTATGTCACTGAAATCATAAATCCAATTTGCCTCAATAATGACGACAGTAATGCCATTTTTAATATTAAGCCTATTTTAGAGCTAAACTATAACAATTGACAGTTTATGGGGGGACAATCTCTAGTAATGACTTTTACAACTTTACAATTTTTTATGTATTGAAATTATTATTTTTTTCATATTTAAACTTCTGCACAGTGTAGTTCTTGAAAAGAAATGTTCACAAAAAATTTAAACATTCATAGTTGTTTTAATTAATTCACATTTTTTAGTCTTGGACATAAAATTTCCCCTTATCTGAGGATGAACTGTACAGTGATGTGCAAATTTATTTGAACAAAATATTTTTTTCTAAAATTGCATTCCTAAACTGTTGCTGCCCCCAAATTGATTTTATCAAGGTTGATCTAGTGTGGATGCCTGACATTGAATGTTAGAATGTAGTTTATTGAGAAAATAACCCTTTTTACTTTCATTTTGTGAGGATATGTGACTAGTAAAAACAATAATTTCTACCCATTCTCTAGATGTAATATCAATTTTCGCATACATGAAGAAAATGAATTCATGTAACAGTATTCACTGTTGTAATCTATATTTATATCAGATATTTTAAATTATTTCTCCGTGAAAAATAGTAGATTATTCATTGAAATAACTGTAAATAATTTTAAATAACAGCACAAATTTCTGGTGTATAGAAATATAAGTTGCTCTTTTTTTCCCTTTTACTTTTTGTTAACTATCACAACTTTACAATTTGTTAGCCAAGGACATAACATTTTCCCTTATCTGAGAATTAACCATACAGATAAGGGATGGTTCCTGCAAAATTTCATAGTTAAAATGTACTTATATGTTACAAAATGTATATCTAATTTATATTTTTCATAAATTTCAATTATTATACATATTTTTTCAATTAACGTCCAAAAATAACTGATAAAACTTTTCATTGTAAAAAATCAGTTTGACTGGGATTCGAACTCAAAAACGTTCAATTACCCAAATTCTCAAATCCGTCATGCTGCCAACCAAGCTACTGAGCCATTTACCAAATGTGAAAATTTATCCGATTATAGACTGTAACGTAAACTTTGTAACTTATTTTCTCAATACCCCGGTTGTGCTTTATGGCTTTCAAGCACTAACTGCTCAAAAGTTTGGCACTTTCGGTTTCATTTACAGCTAGAAAGTAGTTTTTAAATTCTGATAACTTAGATTTTTTTTGTAGTACAATAAATGTAAGTGCAGATATGGAAAGGTGAAAATGTGGGCTTTAATAAAATGCAATACAAAGAAAACGAAAATTTTAGACAAAAATCTCATTTTAATCATAATCATATATCCTAATTTGTATACCATTTTTTATTGATACTTTAGTTCTTGTAAAACCAGCATAATGAGCCTATTCGAAAAAAAAAGAATAATCAAAATCAAAGCATCCATTTCTAAACAAATCGCCAAGTACATGCATGTAACATACACAAAGTTCACCGCATTCTGTGTGACCATCCTCAGAAACTCCTCTTGTAAGATTTGTATTTAAGCGATTTATGTGGTGGTGACTACATAAAAAAGGTGACTATTTTATATGACATTAGAGAATTTTGGCTATCAGAAAGAATGGCACAAATGTTGATGGAGTTCTTTGATAATTATTTTCAAAGCTTTATCTAATATTAATTTATTTTTTTATATGCGATATCTGTAACTTGTATTTGTTCATTTTCTGACTTAATAAAGAGCAAAAGTTTAGAAAAGTTTTCTCAATGTTTGCAAAGTTTCTTCAATGTTTTACTTGGCATAATTGCTGTGACATTTATATTTTATATTATGATTCTGCTTCCCTGAATTTAGAGCAAGAAAAACAAAAACAGTTCCTAAATCTTCTAAAAGAAATTACTTCTTTTCACATAGACTAGGGCACATGACTAAATAAAATAACTATTCAGAACTTCTTTAATCTATACATTCACCTATGTGTACCTCTGCTGTTTCCACTTTAAAAATGATTTTCTAAGACAATTCCAATTCTGGCCTCTTCTTCCTACTTTTATAAAAAATTCTCATATGAAGCTCAAAAAGTCATTTTCCTGTATGTCTCAGGTCATGTTTGGTATTTGTAACCATGTTTAAAATGCATCGTACTGCACATATTTTTCTTTCAATTGGAATTATTCATAAGTATACTTTTTTATACTACATATGTATGCATTGGAAACAGAAATGGAACCCTTTGTGTATATAAGACCAATGCCACTGATATTTTCCTGGCCTAAACATTTTAGTTTTCTGTTATGGCAACAACTGGAGCTAATGCACAAGACTCTCAGTAGAATAGTTTAAAACATTGATATTGAAAATAGGCCTTCAAGAAGCAGCATTTAAAAATTATTTTGAGTACCAAATTACATCAATTGAAATTTAAAGATGTGTAGTACACTTTTATGATGTTGCTTTCACGATTTTATTATATTATGGATTAAATGTTAATTGAATAACATATTTTAACACACTAGAAAAGTGTTACTTTCCACAGTGTGAAATGTGCTAAAATTGTATAGAAAACATGATTTTTTTTTTATTATTATTAAGATGTTGTTGTTTTTGTAACAGCAGTCAATTTAATTATTTTAAAGCACTGTCAATTTTAAAAGTTTCTTATTTTGAAAATGTCATACACTTGAACCTCGATAATATAAACACACATAATGCAAATTACTTTTAACACAAACTGTTTCCAGTTTTCTTGTTCATTTGCACAGGCATTTACTGTAATTTTAGTTCTTTTAACATGAACATGCTCAGCGCAAAATATCGTTTATCAGCCATTGAAATATTTCCTAATAGCACAACCAAAGTACATTTTCCCAATTTTTTGATACAATTGTACGGAGTTCTATTTTTTTTCGAACTCGAAATTTCTGCAAGAATGTTAGTCTCGGAAGGCCTTTAGTTTCGATAGCTGCAGACTAGCGACTGTAAAATTGTCAGGCGATTCCTCTTTCTACCCACTCAAAAGATAAAGTTCTATTGTAAGAATTGCATTGAGGGGGTGAAAAAAAACAGTACGTAACACTAATTAAAGTTGTTTTCACAAAGATGTTTGCATACGCTAATTAAACTGAGAGATTGCTGTGGCCGAGATTACTTAGATTCCAATCTACAAAAATAAATAAGGGTGCCTACAGAATCTGGAAATCAGGGAAAAGTCAGGGAATTTTGTAGAATACTCGAAAATCAGGGAAATTTGTCTATATGCGAAAATATTTGCATTTTCACCTTGCCAGTGAGACTGATTCGTCTATTTTATATACCATATTTTGTCACATTCTGATTAGTCTTTGTCTTTCCTAATGTTTTTAAAAAGATGCACATGGTATCAGTTTTTGATATTTAACACAAATTAAGGTGATCAGATGTCCTCATTTCTTATGGATGTGCTTATACTGAAGGCAATTTACCCATTTTAAAAATTTTAAACGATACATTAGCATAACCTGACCAGGTGGCCAGCTTAATCCAACTAGCTATCTCGTCAGATGTAGATATGTCTTAGGATTGAACATTTTTCAGAAAATGAGGAAATTTTCTGGTCACCTAGTGATGGTGACCTTTTCTGGTCATTCATTGGCGACTATATGAATTTGTTAGACTAAATTTTCAAATCGGATATGTGTATTGTTAATAATCAGGGAAGTGAGATAAAGGTAGAGAAATCATGGAAAAATGAGGGAACTTTTTTTTACAATTTTTGTAGACCCCCTGATAAATAGAGTTGGCTGCCTGGACCTTTGGTGGATTTCTTAGGATGTAATGTAAATATCGGCCAGTTCTCCTTGAAAAGACTTCTACCGAGAGATATCCCATGTGTAGTTCTGTATTCTTGACGGATCGATCTTAGGAAACAAAATCAACACCAGCAAGGCAGTAGATTTTGAAGATAGGTATAATGTATGTATATTTATTCTTGTTACATGGAATATACGAGGGTGGTTCAATAATTATTGTCCCGAGTGTGTATAAAATATTTGTACTGCGATGGTTGATGTGGAATATTGAAGCCTTATGTCTTAGATGCCTATAGGCTCAATTTCAGAACCATAGCTGCTATATTAATTGATTTTTTTTGTTGTTGTTGTTTTAGGTGTGAGAGGTGGCACATAGCTTTAAAAGGGGGGGGGGTGGGAAGGCTGATTTGGAGCTTATTGAGCCAGACCTGAAGCAATTCTGTGATAGATTTGTGACAGTGGATGAGACGTGGCTACATCACTATGATGCAGAGTCCAAATGACAGTAGCCACGTCTCATTCACTGTCATCCCCCCCCCCTTTCAAGCTAGGTGCGACCTCTCCCACCAAAAATGAAAAAAAATATGTTAATATAGCGCTACAGTTCTGAAATTGAGCCTATAGGCATCTAAGACATTAGGCTCCAATATTCCACATCAACCATCGCAGTACAAATATTTTATATACACTCGAGGCAATAATTATTGAACCACCCTCGTATAATATTTGGATAGCACAAACTACTTTTAACACGAACAAAACAATTTCTCTGTGTGTGTTCGCATTAACAAGGTTCGACTGTATTTCACAAGAATCACCTTCATATCCACACACATTGATATCTAAGCAAATAAGCAATAAAGCAAAGAGGGGACAGCTCTTACTTTCAGGTCAAATTAGAAAATTAGAATTATCATAAATATTTTGTCCTTTCTTTATTATAACTCAGTATTAAAGAGGATGTAGATATTCCAGCTAAAACAAGATAATATGATATTAATCTTCTGAGCATCTTATCTTACTAATGCAGTGGGCACAGCCAGTATTTTCACCTGCAAGGGCTTTTGAATGACCCATAAAATGAACAATAATTAAAAGGACAAGCAGTCAAATTATTCCCCACTCTCACATTATTGAAAATTCATGCTCCTATTGTGAAGCCTAGAAACTAGTATGCTGAATTTTTCCCCCTCTGTTTATGGTTTTCTTTATGTTGGTTTTTACACTTGATATATTTGTATTATAGGGGAATGTCTAACAAATTAACACCTTGTAATAATATAGTAATTTCAAATCCTAAAAGGTGTAAATTAAAATTTTAAAACCAGTAAAAATACATTTATTTCGACTGTTGACATGTTTCAACTCACCCTGAGTCATTTTCAAAACAAATAAATAAAACTATTTGACTTGTTTTCGAAAATGACTCGGTGTGAGTCAAAATATGTCAACAGTCGAAATAAACATATTTTTACTGGTTTTAAAGTTTTAATTTACACCTTTTAGCATTTGAAATTACTAAGGGATTTTGGATCCTTATTATCATTGCCTCTTCATGCCATTTCAGAAAATGAGGAACCCTATGTGGACATTTAGTTTTCATGTTTATAATGACTGTCAATAATAAAAGAACAAAAATTTGATAACAACTTATTCACTACAGAATCCCTCAAATAGAGAAGTGAAAATTTTATGATTTGGCTGTACTGATATTGTCATTTCTGATGTACTGTTGTGTGAAGTCATTTTTCGGCAGTCAGTGTTGTTGGATTATTTATTTGAAGAAATTGTTATTATTTGATAAAAATAACATCAGATATATTAAATATATTAAGTTTTAATAATTTATAGTAATCTAAGAAAGAAATTTATTGTTATTTTTTTTTATTTATGAGAAATCGTTTCACTCATAAATTACCATTAATGCTCAGCGACCACAAATGTGGATGTTATTTATTATTATTTTTGTGTGTGTGTGTGTGCATGAATTTTTATTATTTTTTTAATTTATTATTTTATTTTTTGAATTTCTATTAATGTAATGTAAAAAAAAAAAAAAAAAAATCTTTTTTTTTTTTTTTTTTTTACTCCCTTTTGCTGAAGCAGTGTATAAATGCATTTGTTTAAATTATGATATTCTTCTGTTATTGCATGTTGATATTCAAACAGCTCTTTTAAATATGTAGATATACTATTTAGTCTTTCTTAACATAGGTCAGCTGTGTAACTGCGGTGCCACCATTTCACCTGGTTTTAAAATCATCGAAAGCAAAATGGACAAAGAGGTGAAGAAAACATCTCAAGATGCTTGTGATTTAATGCGGACTTAATTTTATTGAGGCTTAACAAAAAGGCATTTCTTTTTATTTATTGTTTACAAAATACTTAGCAAGAAGTATCAACACACAAAATTGCAAATTGTTGAGTCGAAGTCTCTCCAGCTCTATCAGCTCTCTCTAAAAGTTCTCAAGACTTTACTTTTTATACAAACTAATGTGTGATTTAAGTGTATCTTCCAAAAAAAGTAACAGTTCATTATTGATGGAGGTTTTCTGATGAATTTGCATGCAAGAACTTTTAATATTATTCATGAAGACCTTTTCTTGAACTGCCACATGAGGGATATTAGCTGTCCTTGCTTTGTTGTCGTGAAATCTTAATCCTTGGCATCCCTATGAGTAATTTTATTTAACCTTAATATTTTATAATTCAGTTTTCCCAAATGCAAACATTGAATTGAAAAATCAATGACCAATCCAAAAATCAAGTATAATTTATTTTGACTTGAAAAAATTATCACTTATAAAAGAAAGGTGGTATATTTTTTTAGATTTGAGATTATGTTTCAGCCATAGAGAAAATGTACAGAAAATCATAAGACCGACCCGTTGTTGTCTTTGTTAAACTCTTTTATCAACCTGATTTTTGTATGTAAAGATGGAATTTTATAATAGAATTTTTATCCACTTATTGATATTCTAGAATTATAAAAGTTGCGTTAGCAGATGTGGTTTCAGTAACAATACATTTTAATATTTTCAGAAAATAAATTAATACATTAATTTTAAGTCATTGTTCTGTTAGTCTGCCGCAGGTGATAAATCGCTAAATATTCTCCGTAACATGTGCAATTGTTTGAGAATTGAAACAACAATGGATTTAGTGATGCGCCCAGAAACGCTCACCAAAACAGGCCAAATGGTAGTGAAACTGCAACAATGAAACATTTTAAAGGCTAACAAATAGAAAATAAATTCTAAATAGTGTAATATTTTTGTTTTATATTCTTTTATCATATAGCAGTTTAATATTACTTAATTTACAATGATATGTTGAGAAATCAATTTAGAAATCGTAAAAAGGTATTTTAAATAATGTTTAATTTTTTTCCTTCCTATTGCCCTATCTTCAAAAAGAACCTGAGCAAAAATTATATAGTTTTTAATAAATTCATTTCCTTCTGTTTTCTACCCAGCACAAAAAAAAAAAAAAAAAAAAAGCTGTGAATCTTTTATAATCAAGTTTGATGCCTACGCCAAATGAATGTATTTTAACAGGAAAACAAAACAAAAAAAAACTCGAATTGCAATCAAAAGATCAGACGTGATTTTCAAGATGAAGATTGAGTGCTTATAAAAGAATGTTTTCTAAAAAACTATTTATACTTTTATATTTACTGTGCACAACTTAGAAATTCATATATTGGAAAAAAATCTAATGCTTCTAAAAATCTTACTGGACACTTACTAAACTTACACTCTAAACTTACTGGAAACGCTTATTGATTAAATTGTTAAAAGAATATAAATTTTTATAATAATATTTAAAAAAAATACTTTTGCTATAATTCATTAAACTATCATGTTCTCAATTGGAAAAATAAATCATATAAATAGAAATACAGTGTGACCTAAAAAAATCCAGCATCAAAGTCATTCACTTATAGAACACTTCCAATTTACGGGAGAAAGAAATATAGCAATTTTTATGAATTAAAAACTTTGATATTGAAAGCAATGGATTAGCGAAAGCAAGGCCGTTGACACTGTGCTAAACAGAACCACCGATAGTGTTGGTAGCAGTTCAGGTTAACAAGGACAAGGATCTGGCAGAAAAAAAATGTGTCGCTAGTAAAATGCATAAATTTTACTATAGAAACAAGACTCTAGTTCTAAAATCGATATTTTTCACTTGTATAAGATCCAAGAAAAACTTGTTAAAGAACGGTCAAAAAAAATTTGAGCAATTAAAATTGACCTAGATCCAGGTTTGCGCACCTTTTTATAGCCGTGCAGCAGTTTTTTTTTTACAAAAATTATTTTCCATGACATGCCAACTAAAAAACAATTTTAATGGATTGAAAAATAATGACTCAAAATTACTTGAAAATTATTTATTAAGATTTTTAAAATATGGGTAGCTTACAAGTAGGTATTACACTGTAATAATTATACACACAATTAAAATTTATAAATTAATAGGGAAAAAATAATGGGATTAAATGTAGTTTTTGAAGTTGATCTTGTTTGAAAAATAATTAATATCAGGTTCGTACTCAGTAAATTTTATCATAATGTTTTACCAGAATGAAAACTGAACTGGAATTATCTGTCAAGTGCTTCCTATTTTATTGTTTATTTGTGAAAATAATCACTCGCAGGCATAGATATATGAGAAAAATGTTCAAATGGCAAACGGCCATTTCTTTAACCACTTCAACGGCTGCCCTGAGATACATCAGGGGTAAAAGCACTGTTTCCCTATACCTGTCGCCAGTGAAGTGGTTAAGTAATTCAAAAATTAAATTCCAAGCTGGCAAAACTTTGCCATCTGTATTGATACCTTATGTACCAATACAGTAATACAATATGTACCAATCTTTCCTTTTCGATAGTTTTCAAATATTGCCTTTTTTTGACCATAAGAATTAGATTAAAATTTAAAAACTGCAATTAAAATCCTTCAATATCAACTTAATGAAGTTTAGATAAGGTTAGCTCATCTTAAGTTCGTGTATTTTGTACAATCTTACTGTATCTTAATTTACAGATACAAGCAACGGCGTGCCAAAATAATTTTTTCTTGTGCCATAGGTTTGCCGTCCCTGACTTAGATGTTTCAAAAATTACATGAGAAGAAATTACTTCACTGTTTATTATTATAATTATTATTATTGTAACATACAAAATATCAATTAAAGTAAGGTTTTTTTTTCTCACATAAATGTCACTTGGCTATGAATTAAATTATGACTGCAGGCACCATTAACCTTTTCGGGACAAGCATCTTTTACAGAATTTTTAATCTGTTATCACTGGTTTTTCAAAATAGAAAATTTTGCCTAATTGAATCGGGAAAATGCTTGGATTAAATAAGACAAAATTTACTGGTGAGAATAATCACGAATTCTGAGCACCTTACGCAGCACATATACCGGTCGCTCGTCCCCAAGGGGTTAAGAATATCGGAAGTACTTTTGATATTCTTTCAGAAATCCAGCTTAGTCTGGGTCCTGACGATGCTGGATTTTCGAGGTTATACTGTAAATCATAAAAATCACATATTTTTTTTCCTCCCCATTATAACAATCAATATCTTTAAACCTAATAATTCAAAATACATCTGGATATGAATCCAACCTGTGAATGGTTAGAAACAAATAATTAAGGTTATGTCTTGTTTGTATCATTTGATAATTAAATTATACAGTAGAATCCCTTAAATCTGCACAGCTTGGGACCAGAGGTTGTGCAGATTTTAGAATTTTGTGGATTTCTGGTCATTGCTTTGTTTACATTTTTTAAACAGTAATTTGAATGTGATAAACTAAAATGATAAAAAGTAACATAATTTTAAAAATGATTAAATTATTAAAAGTAAACGTCAAGTAAATAATTAATGTATAATTATACATGCATAATAAAGATGAGATACATTTTCCTTGAATTATTCAACGAAACTTTCCTCATAAAGATACCATATTAATTCAAATCAAAATCAAAAAGTAAGGAAGTTTTATTTCAGGTTTAGCCAGTCTTAATAACCAGAAAGGCTTGATTAATACATAAATATATTTGGTAAAAAGACTGTTATTATCAGTAGTGTCAGCAATATCTTGATTTTTTTTTTTTTTCAGAAGTAATCATGAAAACCATGAGTTCAGTGATATTATCAAGAATTATATATCAAAACACATATGGAATGATATAAAACTGAGAAATTCTGTAATTTTGCTCCAAAATCTGAACTGAAAGTTTCACTGTTTACATCTGTGATGATTTGCGGATTTTAGGCATTTGCAGATTTTAGGGTTGCAGATTTGAGGGAGTCTACTGTATAAACTATTACAATTGCAATGTTTTTCATACAATTTTATATATGTGTATAAAAAAAAATCTTTGAAGTTTTCAGTTTACTTTGGTGCTATTTATTTGTAATATTTGAAGGAATTGATAAGAACATGCCCAGGATTTCATTCTTTTGAGTGATGCATACCATGTGTTATGTTCTATGCAGCTATTATAAATTACTTCTTTTCATTGAGCTATAAATGGTGCATGAAATTGTATATACTTAAAACCTTCCAACAGAGCATGTCTTGTTTTATCTAAGTGACTTTATTTAAAACATAGCAGCATGCAGGGTGCTTCACGAGATCTCTCGATAATAGAAAAAATTGAATAACTTTTGGGTGGAGGAAAATTTTTATTTCAAATTTTCAAGATTTGCACATAAGAATAAAAAAATAAAAGATAAGCTCCTCAAAATGTTTGCTCAAAAATGAGCTTAAAAATCTACACTAGTCACGCAAAGAAACAAGAATGCTAATATTAAGTCTATGGGAGAAATCTTTACAGATTTCTTGCTCGCATTTTAATATTTTTGAGTGATTTTTTTTTTGCATAGGATACATGGGGTCTATATCCATCATTGTGCATTTATAATTTTTAGCTTTTGGTTTCAGTTTTTGTTTTTTTGTATGAGGACACTTTTCACCATCCTCATATAAAATAAACAGTAACAAAAATTTAAAAAGTACAAATGCACAATATGGATATCAACCTCAGATATCCTTTGCCAAAAAAAAAAAAAAAAAAAAAAAATTCAAAAATATTAAAATGTGAGTGAGAAATCTGTAATGATTTCTCCCATAGACTTAGGTTAACATTAGCAGGAGCGTTTCTTGCCATGGAAGTAAAAACTAAGATGGAAGAAAAGCAAGCATATCTTTGCATTGCATCTTCCCTGGCTGCTGCTTGCCACCGGATTTTTTCTCTTTCGTTAATTCCCATGAGCACTTGCGGGAAAAGGGGGGATAGTAACAAAGCCCATTGGATAGTAAGGTGAAGTTATCGCTTAGTGTTAGGGGGTGTTGCAACAGCATTAGGGGGGTTTCAAGCAACTTGTCTTTGGAAAATCCCGACTGCCCCTGTGTGCTTCAGAGCTAATCTGGTTGGGTCGCCTTCCTTCTATGTTTCTTGCCATAAGTAATGTAGGCTCATAAGGCAACTACAAAACAGTCACCCTGCTTGAATTTTCTGTAACCTGTTTGAGTTTTTTAATTACATTTATTATTGCTATTTTCAGCTCTTCTATTGTATATCAGGGCTAATTTTAGTCCTGTGGAGATTTTTGACTGATAGTAAATTGTACTTTATATAGCGAAATAACAACAATTTTACAAGCAAAAACTTCTGATCACTTTATTATAAAAGATAAATTTCAGCTATAATGCAAGACACATTGAAACCTTCTTGCAAATCTCCTTTAATTATACCTTAGAATCAGAAGCATTTTCTGTCTTGGCTTGGATGAACTTCTTGCACCCATGTCCGGGATATCACCCACCCTGGAAACCCGCTTTGTGGCATATGGTTAGGCGAACCCCGAGCCCATGTCTGGAATTCAGTAATACATTTTCTTAAGTGATATATAATTAGCCTACAAGCTGATTTTCAAATAGGCTAGGGAATCTCAATTAATCGCGAAAATTGCCATCAACTGTTTCGATCGTATTGAATGAAGCCTTGGGGACCACAACATTGCACAATCAAACCATGATGAACAATATTCTTATTTGGATGTTACTGCAACTTGGCCGCTGTTATCCATAATTTTGTTGTTGAGAGTTGATTAAATAAGATCTATTTAATAATCAGCTTGTTGATATCATGGAAGTAAGAACTAAGAATGAAGGAAAGCACACATATCTTTGCATTGCATCTTCCCTGGCTGCTGTTTGCCAACAGATTTTTTCTCTTTCATTAATTCCCATGAGCACTTGAGGGAAAAGTGGGATAGTAACAAAGCCCATTGGATAGTAAGGTGAAGTTATCGTTTAGCGTTAGGGGGATTACAAGCAGTTCGTCGGCGTAAAATCCCGACTGCTCTTGCACGCTTCAGAGCTAATCCGGTTGGGTTGCCTTCCTTCTCGTTATTTTATGGTTGATACCACTTTGAAAATGTATTGCTTTCTCCCAGACTATTGTCTTTAAAATAGATATTTAACCACTTCACCGTTAAACCCGAGATAACTCAGGGGGGTAAAAGCATTGTTTCCCTATACCTGTTGCCGGTGAAGTGGTTAAGAAGAAAATGAAAGATGTCAGTACTGTAGGGAAGCCTCTTGTGAGGGTACAATGGACCCTATTTTCCCTCTTGGTTTGAGGCTCTGAGAAAAACAGCTGTTCGGGAAAACATTGGAAAGCACTACAATCATCAAGAATTTACTTATTTTTTATTCCGCTACTGAAAGGATTGAAATATATGTAATAGATCTGAATAATATGATGAATATTCATTTAATTTTAGATTAATTTTGTGTAGATTATTAAACTTATTACAAATATAATATTAAAATAAATTAAATTATAGCCAATGTCTGTATAAATGAGTGAAATTTCAAGTGTTTAAATTAAGGTTTGTTTATAAATTATGTAATTAAACTTATTTTACTTAAATATGCTTTTACTTAACGATTTCAGTGTTTAAAATTTTTGTCATTTAAATTCTGCAAATCCTGTTTTTATATTTTTTTCATTATTTAATAATTAAATAATGACAAAATATGACTATATTATCATTAATTAGGTTTATAAGCCCATAAGTATGACAATAAAAATAATGCAGTAAAGAGAAATAGCTAAAAAAAACCTTGGTGAATACAAAGCGCAAACAAACGATTACGCTGCTAGTTTACCTACTGTTGCGTCACATGAATGCTGTCGATTGTGGTAGTGACTTCTGACAAACTTGACCATTGCATGTGTGAGGAGCTACACACTGCTGAAACTATTTGTCACCTGTTCTTGATCACAACCGTATTAGTGGTGTGGCTCTTGGTATTAGTAAATAAACTTGTTGAATAATTATTATTTTTTAACAGTAATATATTTTTGCTTAAAATTAATATAAAAAAAAAATACAGAGGGGAAATTGCATCTGCAATTAAAAGTTCATTGGCCATGGATGCCACTCTCCCAGCTAGTGTTTTTTTTTTTTTTTTACCTCATCTTTGTAGCTACTCAATAGTTACACTGTTGCTGAAAATTTATTAGTAAGTGGGAAGTTTCTAAAAAATACTTTCCTTAGTCTTGTGTAATATATATATACACAAATTATACGATTTAAGTTCTGACTTTCTAATTTCCTTACTTATTAGTTATTTTAACTTGAAGATTTTGCCTTTAAAAAAGGCTGCTTGAGTCTACATTACTATTTTATCAAAAATAAATAAAAACTCCTGACAAACCCTTTAAAGGAGCCAGGCCCTCGTATTTTGTACTGTCTTTTTCCCCATATCTACAACTCTGCTCTTGATACAGTGTTGTAAGTATTGAAAAAGAACCTGTCATCAAAAACTTTTGACCAAACACATGGCCTTTATATCGGTCTATTTTGTTACAAAAAAAAAAAAAAAAAAATCTCATATGTCTAGATTTCATAAATCAATTTCTTTTAGATTCTAATTGCATGTGCACAAAATTTGGTGACAAAAGCTTTAACCACTGACAAGTTATTCAATTTATTGAGAGCCATCGAAGCACCTAATATATTATGTTGAATGTCATGGGTCCATGAAATAATTTTCTACATATCACTCTTGTTATTTTTCTATCAATTTCTTCTTCAAAGAATCAAAAATCCATTCTTGTATAATATTTCCTATTGCTTGTTGATGTTCAATTTTAAAATCTTTAATTGCATTTCTTGTATTGATGTGAAATCTCCACTGGAGTTTGACTGTAAGTGGAGATAATTCTATTAAAGTTTTAACTGTTTAAAATGACATGTTGGACGTCTTCCCTCGGGAACGAAAGTTTATTTCAGTTTTATGTTGAACATATTTATTGTAAAATGACTGCTGTTGTTCCGTTTAATTTTAACCGCAAATCCAGTTTTTAGATTTTTGAAAATTGATGTAATGAAAGAAAACTGACAATGTACATGCAGCATTTATGTAAAATGTTTTGCTATTAAAGCGTTTGAATTTTAAATGTATTTGTCCTTTCTTTTTTTAAAGTTTTCATTGGTAGGCATTTATTTCACATAACAAAGTCTCCCAGTAGCAGAAACCATGCAGTATGGCAGCGAGCACTGCAAAATATCAGACATTGCAGGTTAATCTAACAGTTTAAAAAGAGATGTTGAGCTAAAAAAATGATAAGTTTCTAGAATTATTGTATCTTTCTATTATATTTTCTTTGAAAATGCAAATACTTATGTTATGGGTTACTATTATTTCTTCTGATAGTAGGCTTAGCCCAGCATTTTTGGGTTGCAGATAAATTTTGGTTTGCTGGAAATTAACACAGAAAGTTCTGCAACTGGGCTCTAAGCTAATTCAACTATTTATTTCAGAAACTTCTTAAGGGCAGAATTTCAAGTGTGGATGTGTTAGGGAAAAACTGTCTAACTGTTTGTAGAAACAAATATATGAAAGACGTGAAATGAGAATGTATAGAATATTATTACAGTGGGTTTCTTTATCTATCAAATTGTCTACCAATAAACTTAATAAATCAGTGTTAACTCACTCTTTATTTTTTTTTTATGGAGGGGTGGGGGGAGGGGTATCCTAATATTGGATACATCAGTAACTTTGATGACAGGATCTGTTGCCTAGCGGACACCTTGAGGTGAAAGGTTGTACATATTATAGAATTTTGTGTTACATATAATAGACAATATATTATTAAACTGACCTTGTAAACATGGTCAAATAAGTCTGAAACATATCATTGTACAGTAGAGGATCTTTATTATTGCATTCCTCGAAACTAGAAGTTTCTGTAGATTATAAATTTTTCATAATACAGATCATTTCACACATTGTTAAGTTTAATATAATGATTTGGACAATGTTTATACTCAATAAAAAGTTTTTTCAATTCAATGTAATATTTTCATTAAAAAACGCTGAATTATGGAAGTGAAATGATATCTGAAACTTAATTCTCTGGAGGATAGCAATAATTCTACAATGTAAATTGCAGGTGCTTCTTAACAGCAAAAATCATTCTTTACATCTGAGAAGTTGTGTATTATATAAAGAATTGCATTGTATAAAATTGAATTATAAAGATCTTCTATTGTATTTGCAGACTTCAATTGAACAGATCACTTCTCTGAGAAAAGCAGTATAACCATAACTAGGAGTGTTATTATAGTGTAAGGCTGAGAGTAGTGATTTAACATGATATAATGTAAGCTTAGCAATTGATGTTTACTTTTGAGATTACATGAAGATTGTTACTCATCAGTAGGGTTGCTTGATAGTCAGTAGCGAAGATGTCAACCTTATCCATTAGACAAAGAAGGCAAATAATAGATAAGATGTAAGTTTATCAGATGAGCTTACAAGTTATATGCTGCAACTGATGGAAAAGCTTTATATGCCATCTTCGCAGTTAATGAACTTATAATATAGAGGGCGTACATAAATAAATATCCCAACTTTACAAGGCTATTAAAAGAAAACAAAAAAAAGTACAACCTTGTTGTTCATCGGAAATCAAAAATAACAGTTGAAAGTTTAAATTCAACACAGATATAACTGTTCAATGCGAGCCCCTCAAGAAACATAAACGATATCGAGGCTGTACGATACCTCATCCCACACCTTATTCAGCATGTCTGGTGTAACTCTTTGAATGGCTGCAGATATACGTGTCCTAAGTTTGTCGTCAGTTGGTAACGATGGAATAAACACCTGTTGATGAGGCCCCACAAAAACAAAATCACATGGAGTAATATCAGGGCTGCGAGGAGGCCATTGGTTAAGATCATGATCCTGGGGTGCTCGGCAACCAATCCACCGGTCTATCGCCATCTTCGTAAACTTTCAACTGTTATTTTAGATTTCCGATGAACAATAAGGTTGTACTTTTCTTTGCTTTCTTTTAATAGCCCTGTAAAGTTGGGATATTCATTTATGTATACTCTGTATAATTTGCCCTTTTTGTTATGTTCATATATCATTCTTCAATCTATACTAATATATAAAATTGGAATGATTTACAAAAAAAACACCTGTTTCCAAGTTTATTCAACTATTTAGACCATTTACAGTAAAAAAATATCATTTAAAAAAATGTTTTGTCTGCCCATCCAGAATTGGCTCAGAAACAGTTGCATAAGCACTAAACTTATCAGGGACAGATAGAGAATGTTTTTGGCAACACACTGCTGTTTTTCACTATCTAAAATAGGTTTCGAGAAAAAACGGTACGATCAGTACATCAACCAATCTTTCAATGCTTAAAAACTTTGTAACTAATGGATCAATATTAAGAGGCTACTTCAGTCAGGCAAAAAGACCCGTTCGCTAATGCTAATCCTATGGAAGAAATTTATAAAGATATCTCGGTTGCATTTCAATATTTTTAAATGATTTCTCTTACATTGGATAGCTGAGATTGACCTGTATGCAGACCGTTTTTTACTTTTTCGATTTTCACTGCAGATTTTTTTTATGAGGATGTTTTCATTTCGAAACCGGTTACAAAAATGAAAGTGTCCCCATAAAAAATATCCGTAAACAAAATCGAAAAAGTAAAAAACAGCTTTTGTACAGATCGATCTCAGCTGTCTAATGCAAAAAAAAATGATTTAAATATATTAAAATGCAACCGAGATATCTTTATAAATTTCTTCCATAGGATTAGCATATTAGCGAACAGGTCTTTTCCCACGACTGAAGTAGCCTCTTAACACTTTGAGCTCTGATGGGTGAATTTCTTCCCACTTAAATTTAATCTCCAAATGTCACATTGGCACCGGAATATTCAACCAAATTTATTTGAAAATAGATTAACCTTCTCGCTGCGTAATTGTTTTATCAAAATAGCTTCAAAAAGTGCGTATTTAACCCCTTCACGACGAGCGTCTTTTAAGAATTTTTATTCTTTTGTCACCGGTTTTCCAAAACAAAAAAAAAAATTGTCTAATTTAATCGAGAAAATGCTCCAATTTAAATAAGGCAAAATTTGCAATAAAATATAACTGGTGGGAATAATCAAAAAGGGTTAATTAGACGGAAAAAATGCATCCCCGAGGAAATCTCGGGTTGCGCAGCGAGAGGGTTAATGCATTTTTTCGCGTATATATTGTAAGCTAAATCTTTTGTTTAAAATACTGATGCCAATGTGACATTTGGACATTTTGAAGAAATTCACCCCCAGAGCTCAAAGGGTTAAGGAGTCTTATGCTGATTGAAAGGTTTCATTAAAATTTATTAACCCTTTACATTCGAGAGGTGACTCTCAGTCAGCACTGGTGTTGCCCACGTAAATCTGAGCTCTAAATGCTATGGACACCTCTTATTTTTTACAGTTTATTTCAGCATCATTAATCGCAGATAATTGTGCTATTAGATAAGGGGAACAAAATTCCTTTAAAATACTGGTGTCCAGATCATTTAGAGCTACGAATTACGCGGGACATCTGGCAACACTAGTGGTAAGTGAGAGTCACCTTTCCAGTGCAAAGGGTTAATGATAATTCAGACTAGAAAAATCTGCAGTTTGCTGCATTCTGATATGTAAAATGGTTTTTCAGAAAACGGGGACAATCTAACTATCAATCAAACAATCTTTCAGTGCTCAAAAACTCAAAGAAGAGGTGTAATGAAGATTTATAAATGTATGTGCCATTTTCACTATTGTACCATCGAAAAGTGTAAGAAGTTATGCATAGAATTGAACCAAATTTTTTTGTGTATGTTTTTGGCTATGGCAAGCAGGTCCTCCTTCCGTTTGAAAAAATTCTACCTGAAGTGGGCGCTGTAATAGCGATTTTTGTGTCATTTTCATTATTGTACCATCGAAAAGTTTTATGCATAGAATTGAACCAAATTTTTTGTGTATGTTTTTTATTATGGCCAGCAGATCTTCCTTCAATTTGGAAATATTCCGCGGCGTTGCATTATTGTACCATCAAAAAGTGTATGAAATTATGCATAGAATTGAACCAAATTTCTGGTGTATATTTTTTGGCTGCAATAAGAGAATTTAGAAATATTCCGCTGGAAGGGGGCACTGTGATAGCAATTTTTGCGCCATTTTTATTGTACCATCGAAAAGTGTATGACGTTATGCATAGAATTAAACCAATTTTTTTGTGTATGCTTTTGGCTATGGCCAGCAGATTCTCCTTGAATTTGGAAATATTCCGCAGGAAAGAGGCGCTGTGATAGCGGGTTTTTTTTTTTTATATATATATATATATTCTCGATTTTCGTATAGTTCTTTTGTCCATCGGCGGCTCGTGCAGCGACGGGAACTCGCGTACTGCTAAACCAGCGATTCGCAAACAGCTGATGTACAACAGAATAACGAAAAACTATTGATTTAAATGAATATCGTGATCGAGATTATCTCGTTTTTACTCCGATTAATTGCCTGAAGCAGAAATTTAAGATGAAACTCAAAGTTGATACAGTATTGAACTCAGTGTTGAATCCAGACCTTTACCTCCGGGGGGGAAAATTTTGATCCCTGGGGGGGACACTAGTATTCTAACATGAAATTTTCTCTGATTTCATTAATATACCAAAACCTGCTAAAACGGAATCTCCGAGGATCAGAAAAAGTTTGTCTTAACAAGTATCCCTCCAGTCGGGATTTTGAAAATCTTCTGTTTCCATAGATTATGCTATATATAAGTTTCTATTTTTTAATTTCAAATTGAAAATTTAAAAAACTTTTAAAAATTCTATTTAATTTAAGATACTCTTGTACTTTATTGTGCCCAAACCATTATTGAAAAGATAGAAAATAAGTGTGGCATTCTTAGGTTACTGTCACTCCCCCCGTAGCAGAAATTTCTCCAAGTGTCTGCGACAGATAATTCAGGGGCAAAAAATAATTTGCAGGTAAAATATTTTTATAAATGGAGCGTTAATTAATCAAACAATCACTTACCTGTAGCGTTTTTAGGCATTTTATAAATTTTTATTAATAATAGTTTTAACTTTTTGTATTAAGTAATAAAGAGCTAAACATAATACGAAGCAAAATAAAAGTTTGATGAAAAAGAATCTGCAAAAGAGAAAAGAAAATTCGCGACGCCCGTCTCCCGTCTCGAACTTTCTGCTACCGGGGTCACTCCTAAATATAACTTATATAAATTATGGTCATTTGTTTTTTATTTAATCTCATTATGTCCTACAGTTTAACTTGCCATACAGGATTTGAATATCCCATTTCATAAAAGTTTTGAATCAACATTGCTACAATTTACCTCTGAAATATTTCTATTAATATACAGTTATTCATAAAACAGCACCGAAAAATGGCAATAAATCACAATTAAATAATAAACTTCGTTACAAGAATAACAAACAGAGTTTACAAATAATACAATAACAAATTTTTATTATTTGATATTTACTTATTATTTAATAATAATGATTTCAGACACAGACGCGGACAGTATTAAATGGAATAGGGAGATTTTTCTCCCTTTTTTCGTGGGGGGAGAATATAGTTAAGCAACGCTCTACTATGTTAAAACCTTTTACTGTAGATGAAATTTATATATTTTTTTCTCTTAATTTTTTAATTATTTTGTAACGTCCGCAATATTTTCAAACTTATGAAAAATAAAAGTTATGTAACATTTCAAAATTTAAAATTGAAACCCATTTGTGTACTTCTATCTGCGTCTATGTTTAAGTATAACTTCTTAATATTAATGAAAACAAATCTTCCGTAACATTCATGTCCACTAAAGAAATAGAGATTTCACTCTTTTTTTAAATACTTTAATTTTATAAAATATTAATAGCAATTTAAATAAATAATACCATATAATGTGTATGTACTAAATAGTAATTATAATATTCTATATGTAAAACCATCAAATCTACCTTGTGTATAAAACTAATCCTTACTTCTTATAAAGCACTGTTTTTGATAAATCGCATAAGTTCAGTATTAAATTTGTAATTACTCACCTTTAAACTAAGCGAATGCGTCTTGGTTTCGAAGATGCATAATATGTGATCACTGCATCGATGAATTCATCTGTTGGCTCCTCATCACCTTCGATAGATACTTTAATACACGATTGTAAAGTATCCTGCTCCATGCGATTTCTGAGTTTTGTCATAATTCTATTCATTGTACTAAATGACCTTTCTACACTCGCTGTTGAAATTGGTACACACAATACACACTCGGCAAGTTTTTTCAAAACTTCGTATCCAATATCAGCTTTTAAAATGAAAGAAGCGACATCTGTACTGGTATCATCTAAATTACTGTGTGCAACGTACTTAAAAGAACGGAGATCTGCCACTGCTGCATCCTCTACCTGAATTCCCAAAAGATGGCACAGCTCCTTACACTGTTTTTCATTTATTTTTACAAATTCTCCAAAGCTTCGAAAAAATGCACATAGTTCTATTAAGCGCAGTGCTTTATCATTAAATCTTTCTTTAACTTGATGAATCATTTTTTCTATAAAAGTTTTTGCACTTTTTAAGCAATTTTTTTTCGTGTCATTAAAATTTATGCTCTTAATTTCTGATGCATCACTCTCGAGACCTTTAATTTTAATGTGCAATTCGTTATTATCATTGTCACTATCACAAAAGTTGGCAATTTCTTGCAAGTGATCAACTGTCCCAGAAACAAGTTGAGGAAGAAATGAAATGCTAAGAGTTTTCTTTTGAAGAATTTTGCTTAAATTCGATACAGCATTAAGTGTTTCATCCATAACGACTAAACTGATTATAAAACTAATATTAATCATTTCCAAGAGAATACCACCAGCTAAACTTGCTAAATCAGCACCATCCTTGTGTATGTGTTCGCATGCAATCATAATCGATTTAAAGGATAAAAATACAGCATGAACAGTACGGTAATTGCTAAGCCAGCGTATATCCGTTGCCTCAGGTATGATTTGAACGGGTTCTTCCAGTGGTGACCATCCCCCCCAAACCCAATGACGCAAATCCCCCCCCCAAAAAAAAAAAATCTTCATACATTAACACTGAGTCCCGAGAACGAGAGTTCAATTTCTCGTTCTCGGCAGAGAAGAGATGTGAGAAGATTTATCGAGACGAGATAGAGAAAAAGGCATGACAATGAGCTGTGAAATGAAGCCGTAATATTCAAAGTTCCTCTTATTTTAGCCCTATCAAGCTGTCACATACCTAGAACCGTCTGTTAAATACTATTTATTAAATATAAAAATTTCAAAGAGGAGGGTGCGGGGGGGGGGGGGCGAACAAATTTTTAAAACCGTAGTGATTTCTACAATGAATATAATTTTAGATGTGTTTTTTTTATGATGGAGTCCTCCGGTAGATATTATTTATTAAATATAAAAAATTAAAAGTGGGGCATGCGTGAATTCCGGGCGAAAGAGTGAACAAACCGGGGGGGGGGGGGAAGGATTTTCAACCTTTTTTAAGCCCTTCATGTGATATATCATTGGAAAGCCCTCGGATCACTCTTTCATATTATGAGACTTTCTTCTCCCCTTCCCAATCTGGCCCCAGTTTTTGAACTTTTTTTGCGTTTTCATCATTTTAATTCGAATTTTTTAAGGAGTTTTCCGAAAAATATTATAATATATGAAATTTCTAAAAGGGGGCTGAATTCCTGGGGGTTACGATATTTGGAACTCCGGGGGGGGGGCACTTTCCTAATTTTTGCCGACACCCCTCATGTGATATATCATTAGAAAGTCCTGCAATCACTTATTCATATTAAGCAACTACCGTACCCCTTTCCTCACTTTGACACCCAGGGTGGCACTTTTCTAAATTAACCGAGACCCTTCATGTGACATATTGTATGAAAGGACTGTGACCACTTATTCATGTTATGCACCTCCCGCGCCCCTCCCCCCACTTTGCCCTCACGGTGGGAGGGGTATTTTTATAAATTTCGCTCGAGACTCCTCATGTCACATTTGGTTGGAAAGGCCTGTGACCACTTACTGATGTTATGCACCTCCGGTGTCCCTCCCCTCACTTTTTCACCACGGGTGGCACTTCTGTAAATTTATCTGAGACCCCTCATGTGACGTATTGTTTGATAGGACTGTGACCACTTACTCCTGTTATGCACCTCCCGCGCCCCTTTCCCCCCACTTGGTCACCCCGGTGTGCATTTTTACAAATTTAGCTCAAGACCCCTCATGTGACATTTGGTTGGAAAGGCTTGTGACCACTTATTGATGTTATACCCCTCCGATGACCCTTCCTCCACTTTGCCCTCCCGGGGACAGTTTTCTAAATTTTGCCTATAACCCTCATGTGATATATCGTTTGAAATCCCTGCGACCACTTATTCATATTATGCAGCTCCTGTGCCCGCCCTTTAACCCCCCAAAGGATCCGGTTCGAGGTTCGTTCGGTTCGAGATTTTTTTTATTTACGAGATTTTGCAGTGTGTGCACACCACGCCTTCTATACGGTGCAGTATGCAGCGGGGACCCAGTGTGAGATTTCATATTACAAGATTGCGTATAAATTAGAGGCCCTGATTAAAGAAAGGGAGCACTAGCGGGCGTAGCCATCTAGTCCTTATTAACCTGACTCATTTCAGCTTTCCGGCAGACGATTTTTGATAAAATCGAATCGGGTATGGTATAAAAGCAATTGGCAAACTGGAGTCATCGAGAAAAATTTTGCACAATCAAAAAATATCGAGATGTCTATACAATCGATAAAATCTATAAAAACATCTCGTTTTCACCCATCACTAGCTGGAAGTCTTTTTCTCTGTACAGGTTGTTTACTTTATACTGTTTTAATGACATACAATACTACCCTTCTAACATCACTAAAATATACTGTACTTAAATCCTAGTTTTCTGAAAATCGTCAAGTAATTTTAGCGTTGTCTCTTCCTCTGAAATGCTTATTTTGTTGTTATTTCTTATCATACCCATCAAGAATGTATTTTTGCACTCGGACTGTACGATTCGACCCTATCAAATAATATAATAAATTACGTAAGACGCTTTTGGAAAGCTATTCCTTTTATCACGTCTTGCGGTCCTAATTGCCTTTCAGAATGTGTTAAACATTTTCCCACCTGTATACCAAGTATTTTTTTTATTCCCGCACTTTCAAAGATATTAAGATGCAAAATCGGTTCTTATTGCCCTTATCTAGAATTTAAAGACTGAAAAAAAACATGACCATTTCTGGAAATTGAATGTTGAAAAGAAGTTAAAAGTGATATTAAAAAAATCAAAAACTTTTTTAATAGTGAAAAAAAAAAGGAAATAGTATTAAGATTTTAAAAATCCCCCCCAAAAATGTACTTTTTCTCTAAATTCCCCCCAAAAAATAAATTTTATGACGCATTTTGCGTCACCAAACCCCTCTCTGGGCACCCCTGGGTTCTTCTAAAGCTTTCTGTATTTCGTGCAAAATTTTTCCTCTCTTAGGAGAACTATGAAAAAGTTTATAAATATCTTTAACTGTGCGAAAAAATCGTTTAATCATTATTGTCTTGTTTCTTGAATTAGTGACAGCTAATGATAGAATATGGGATATGCAATGAATGTAAGGCACTTCGCATTGTTTAGCTTCTGAAATACGAGCACGAACACCAGTTATACTACCACTAAAGTTCGCTGCACCATCAAAAGAACATGAAACCAATTTATCATATGGCATATTTCTTTTTTTTTAAAGCATCATCTATAGCTAAAAATATTGATTCAGCATCAGTTCTTTCTAAGTATATTATGCACAAAAATCTTTCTCTTACTTCGCAAACTGGATCATGGACGACGTGCCGCACCATTAGTGATAATTCACTTTGATTGTTTATGTTCGTCGACTCATCTCCCATTATAGAATACCATTAAGTATTTTGTCATCTGCTTTGTCTAAGATTGTGCCTATTGAGCTTAATATTTCAGAAGCAGTTGATTTACTTATGTAAGTCGATCTTTCACTTTGAGACTTAACCCAGTCGCGAAGAGTTTCATTTTCTCTCATTTAAATTCTTTGAACTAAGGGTTCATATTTTGTAGTATGGGGTATCTCCTCTTTAGCTAAAAAATACACACTCCTAATTAATGAAGATAAAGCTTGTCTATTTTTATCCCTTTCGTCTTCACTGTATTGGATTATTTGTGTGTGTATAGGAGCATTTAAATTCTGTAAGCTTTCATTTTCCATAAAAACAGATTTGCAATGTTTGTCTGATTTTGAGTGTTTTTCAAGTTTTCCTGTACTGCCAGTTGCTTTCCTAAAATTTGTGAAGTGCACTGATATGAATACTCCACTTGTTTTTTGGAATACCTCTACATCATTTTTTAAATGCTTTTCACACAGCTTGCAAAATGCACCACCACGAATTCGATCAAAATACAGCCATTCATATTTATCTTCCCACTGTTTTTGATATTTGAACTTGCGTCCAACATTTTTATCTTCCGGTTGAAGTTGTCCACTAACAGTACTACACGAAGGTATCGAGGGTGGAACTATCGCATTGCAGGTTTCACTTTCATTCAAAGTTAGTTGAGAATTATTATTTTGATTTTCAACAGATGACTGTACTAAAGGTTCTTCACTACGTCTTCTTTTTTTAATTTGGATATAAGAAAATAATTTCGACTGTTTTGACATAATTCAATATCAAAAATAATTCCTATCTAATATTCAATTTAAGCTGTAATTTTTATCTGTAACAATCAAGACAGAAAAGCGCAATAGATTAACCAGACACAGTGTCGTCTAGAACTAGCGTCACCTAATTGCTTATTGGTAGTCTTTGAAAATGAAATTTCCCTAGCATTCTACAATAAAATAAGAAAAATAAAATATTTTATGTTAGCAAACAAGTAAATACCGGATGTAATTTATAAAGTTTGCATAGAAATATTTAGACATTTTCAGTAACTAAATCTTTTTAAAACTATAAGTATGAAAACATTTCTGTGCCTTTAATTCAGTTGTCCATACCCGCTCAAAATCTATTATAATAATGTTTTTGACAGCATAATCAATTTACCATTCGATAAATGAATTTGGTTTTTCCAAGAGAAAATTGCAATTAGATAAAGCAGTTATTTGTGTAATACGGGATAAACAAATGGATTCTTACTGAAAGGATTAACTTTCAAGATATTTTATGAGTGAACGGAATAATAACATTATATCATATTTTAATTAAGAAACGCACAAATTTAGAATTTCACAATAAGGAAGTAATAATATTTATTTTATGGGCTAGTACTTTGTAACAGAAAAAGTTTTATTTATGATACATGAAAGTGGCCGCCCCTCCGGGTGGTTCCGACCCGACCCCTTGAGTGGGGGAGGTGACCGGAAGCTCGGCAGAGTTCGTTGTGTACGAATGCGAGGGGGCCGGATGGGGACGATTCGCCACCTCCTCGAGAGGCTCATCTCCGACAGGCGTTGAGCACGGTGGCCACGGTTAACGGACGTTGTGCATGGGTGAGTTTCCTTTTGACTACAACTCACCCCCGGCAGCCGGGTTCTCTGGCCAAGCCGGATAGCGACGCTCCATAGGTCGATCCCGGTGCCGGTCTAAGGGTCGGACGGTGTCGCCGGGCAAAGACTAGCTAAGGCGATAGGACCCCATCCACCTATTGACTAAGAGGGAGCCTGAAGTATGAGTGAGGACTTTGTAATGGAAAGTCCTCGGTGCTCGCTAGTGACGACGGGGCTCGCGGGAACGCCACGCAGGTACTCCCGGAGCAACCGAAGGGCGAGGGTTTCGGACAGCGCCCAGGTTACTTTATGACTTGGGTGGCTCATCCCTCCGAGGACCTCAGCTGGAGCAGTTGGGAGCCGACCCTCAGGGTGGTAGGGTTTGGCGGTGCCCCCGTTGACCAAGGAGCGGTCGCGTGGGGAGGCCAGTATGGCTCTGGTTGCTCCATGTCGTGCCGTGACCCTTGGGAGGGGGTCGGCCGGCAGGTCCACCATCGAACGCTATTCCCGCAGGGAAACGGGCCGGAGGCTCGCCGGTAACGCGGCGGCTCATCGTGCCTCGGGTGAACTCTTGGTCCGATCCAGGTCCTCCGTGTCTATGCGGTACCGGAGTTTTCCTCGCCTGGTGATGAGGACCTAGAGGTGTCTCCACCTAACTTTCGAACGCACTAACAAAGGTAGCGGTCGGTCACTGCACGGGGTCAGGGGCCTTCGGGCCTGGGTACCCTCGACGGCCGTGAGGTAAGGTGGTGGCGGGCGGGCTTCTGTCGGCCTCCGCTGGCTTCTCTGTCCTAGGATGGAGTCGAGTCGGTGAGGGCTGGCGGGACTCCGTTCCGTCCGACCCCTAGCGAGGCGGAGCCTATTCCGTCTAGGTGGAGCTTTCCGTGCCCGCCTGGGGTCGCTAACGGCACCTAGTCTGAGCCAACTGGCTCCCGGCGTGATCCGCGAGGGGTTCCGTCGGTTGAGCCGGGTGGTTTGGGCGAAAAGCCAGGAGCTGGGTCGCTTTACGGCCGGAGGGATTTTCCCCGTCCTCCCTGGTTTTCAAGCTAGGGGCCCTTCATTAACTTTCCTATCGGCTGGCCCACAAAAATGTCTCTGCCGGAAAATGGTATCTGATCTTGGGGGCCTGTCCGTAAATTAAATTCGGGTCGGGAAGCCTCGGTTCAGTCCGTGGGCCCAGCGTCTTTATAGGCGTCTGGTTCCTGCGATGGCTTGCGGGGTCTACCGGCTCGAGTAACCAAGTTTAGGGACCACTTGGTTTTTCTAGCTGGGTGGTGAGAACTGTCGTAGCGGCCGTTCGTCTCTTCTTGGGAATAGCCGTCGCCGTGTGCGCTGGGCAGCGGCGTCGGTTTGGCCGGAGTTTGCGTGGGGTTCCGCTCTGTTGGAGCTTGTCTGGCGGCGACCTTCGGGACGCGTCGCGGGGCTTGCTTCACGGGTGGTTCCTTGCGTCGACAAATGGGCCTGAAAAGGGCCCGGGACCGGAAGATGAATCCCTCATCTTATGATACATGAAATTAATATTATAACCTCAAAAATATAATGAATAAATATTTCATTGGATAGGAAAAGCTTATTTAGATAAATTATTAGCGTGATATGATACATTCAATGAATTATTATGTTTATTGTTAAGATTGAATAATGGATATTAAGCGAAAAAATGCATTTTATGGTATAATTTAAATACATTTTAGAGAAATTGAGAGTCTAATTAAAAATATCTAAATAATTTAATAATTGATGCAATTAGAGTAAGTAAACCAAAAATATGTGATTTGACATCACACCTGTCAATAATGGAATCTTCTCCTAACCAGAAAACTTTTACGGTCCCAATGAAAGCAATTGTAGTATATTAAACCGCAAATATAAAATTGAAAGGGGTGGAAGAAAAATTCCGTTACAGACACATTTCCGTCTTAGAAAGTATCACGCAGTGCATTATTTTTGCTGGAACCGTATTTTTCTTTTGTTGTTGTTTAAGAGAGGATTCCGCATTCCTCTATAGACAGGTTCTGTTTCCCAGACTTTACCGCATTTAATTTTTTCGAAAATGTTAATGAAATAAATTTATACCAGTTATTTTATAATTTTACAAAAAAAAAAAAAAAAAAAAAAAATTGGAATTAGTATTTAACAACAATTTCTTACAGTTTAATCTCGTATATGGCCCCAAAATTAAAATTTAAGTTTTACTACCGGTATGCTTTAAATAAATATTATGCAAGTATTAGCGGTATGCTAATTAATAATTATGTAATTTGTTTCTTCTTCTTCTTCTTTAAAATCTTATAACTGCTATTGTACACAAAAATATGACACGCACCTATTGTGCAAAAAGTTAGCTGAAAGGTTAAATATTAATAAACAGAATAAACATTAATTTCGTAATTTTTTTTTAATTTGTTCGATTTTTCGAATAGCTTGTAAGACTTACTTATACAAAACTATTATATGTCGTAAAAACTGAACCTATATGTAACGGAATAATACCTTAGAAGGAACATTTCCTTGTAATTGACGACAAAAATGCTATGCAAGTATATATGTTAAGACAGAATTTTTTAACGATATCTTACGATTCCATCTCAACAGGTTTTTCAGGAGGATTCGAAGGAAAATATCACTACTAGGAAAAATAAGGAGAAAGTCAAAAATTTCCTCCGGGGGGGGGGGGGGACATTCCCCCCGGGCCACCCCCTGAAATCAACACTGGGGTTATATATTTTATAACCGGATTGCGGCATTAGAGAGACAAATGAATAGCTATTATTTGTGTTTTTCGAAACAGATTGTGGAATTTAAAAGGAAAACGGACATAGATATCGTCTGCAGATTTTTAACGATTGAAATAATCGTGAAAAACACCGAAACGACGATCGAGAAACTTCTTTTTTTTTTTTAGGGTTAACATTGATATTTTCTGGAACGGATTGCAACATTTTAAACCAAAAGTACGATCTTTAATTTGAAGTAACCGATTTTCCGTATTTCGATTAGTTGAGTTGATGCGGACTTCGAAACATTAGGAGAGAGAAAGGCGGGGGGGGGGGGGGGTTATAAAAAATGCGAACTCTACTTTTATAAATTCCTTTTTTTTTTAAGTTTTAATATTAATATTTTTCAAACGGATTGCTACGTTAGAAAGCTTAAAAATCGTAGATGTGGTTTTGTGACTTTCGTTTTCCGTATTTCGAACGGTTCGAATGTTCGATATTAAATGGCCAGATGTGAAAAAAAAAAAAAAATCCGTACACTTTAAAAAATTAATAGTTATAATTATTATATTCCAGTTTTTTCAATATCATATTAGGGTAATAAAAAAAAATCAGAAATAAAAAAAAAGTTTTGGAATATTAATGCATAGATTCGTATATTTCTCACTATTTATGGCAGAACTCCCAGAAACTATACAAATATGAAAGAAATAATATTGCGGGTTGAATGCTTTATATATACTAAATAAAATAATTTCAAAATAAAACCGCAGAACTGATATTTGAGCGATCCACTGATCCGCAGATCTACTAGTTTCATTATTACTAAAAATTTAATTAATATTTTAATATTACAATTTTTTTTTTTCTTTTTTCAAAGATGAATAAGCAAACTTTTACGACAGAAAATAATAAATTTATTTTTAACAACTTCTGTAACTTTATTATTTTTATTTAAATGCGGAGGAATTGAACCCCATGAGGCCCTCTTTTTCCTATGCCCTTAAGCAATATTCTGTTTCCTGATTTGTTTTACTGATTGCCAAATTCTAAAGTATGCAAGGCAGAGTTATAAAAAAATTAATTTCTTTAAAATATTGAAAATTTTATTAACCACACGAAATTAATTAAACGCAACTAATTATAAAAATGTTTGGTATTACAGTAGAATCTCGATTATCCGAAGTAATTGGGACCGACCCTCTTTCGGAAAATCGAAATTTTCGGATAATCGAGAATGCTTCCATTTTAAGATTAAGGAGAAATATATGCAATATTTTGTATTATGGTAACAAGTGCTTAATAAAAATAAAGCAATAGAAACAAGAATAAATTACCGGAATTTTAATTTTGAAATTAAGTACCTCTTACATATGTGTTTTGTTTATCGCAGTTTCGATTGCCTTTGCTTGAAAGCTCTATCACGGAGTCTTTTAATGTTATTAGTTCACCAGTATCACAGTCTTTCTGCTGCTACAGCCATGTCAAACCTTTTGCAAAACATTCAAAAGCTTCAGAATTGCTAATCTGTTCGTTTTCTTCGTTCCACTCCGCAGCTTACGGGAGCTCAAGTTAAATTCAAAGGAACTCTAAGAAAGGGGATCGAAAATATTTTTATATGTACTCTTAGTTCGGAAAGGACCGCTTGCACACAAGAAATATGGTAGTTAATAATAAAAAATATAAATAAAAAAAAGCTTGTAAAATGGATTTTGTACACAAGGAATGTGATAGTAAAAAAAAAAAAAAAGCTTTGAGTTTCGGTTAAAAGAGTTTCGGATAAAAGAGGGTCTACTGTATTACATTCTGGTAAGTACAATTTAAAAATTAAATTTGATTACTTAGGTTTTCAGATAAGGCAAAAGATTTTATGCCACTATAAACATCACTGAAATTGCAATTTTAGCAATGTATACATGGGTGTCCATAACTGGAATTTGACTAATTAAGCATTCCAGTAATGGACACGGGTCTTAAAAACCTTTAAATAAATGAAATTTTCTAAATTAATAATCTCTAATTTTCTAAAATTCAAAGTTTTCTATAACCACTAAAACAAAAACATACAAAAATTTTAAAAAAAAATTAAAAGAAATATAACTTTTGTTAAGTGAATAAGCATGTCCTCTTAGCATGTTCATTAAAATTTTCACTGAAAAGCAGTGAAACTTCGAAACATTATTTTCCGCTTCCTGATTGGTTTGATGCAGTGTCAATAATAACACAAATTATAAAACATGCAATGGGGAGTTATGAAAAAAATAATAAAAGCTAAATTTTTATTGGTTATTTTTTTTATAAACCAAAAACACTGATTCTTACAAGATTGGATTAAAGATATATACAAATTTTAGGTTTACAGTCGAGCCCCGATTCAACAAACCGTGATTTAACGAATTTCTCGATTTAGCGAATTTTTTTATGGTCCCGGCGAAAATGGAACAAAAGTACTTCGATTTAACGAATTTATAATTTCGCTTTAACGAATAACTTTTTATGTAAAAAAGGTGAAAAATTGAAGAAATTTTCTAATATTTATAAAATATTTTCAGTGTTCCCAATTGTAGATTTTCTGAATATGTATCGTATGACGCAGAAATATCTACATGCGAAAATGTACATTATACCGAGGTTATTCATGCTGTAGTAATGGATCGGATGAAGAAGATGAAATACAGATGAAGTATTCAACATTCAAAGAAGCAATTACCAGTTTAGATTCATTGAAACGGAATTTGATGGCTTATAATGTTGATAATACTATTTTCACAGCTTCAGGAAAAAATCGATAAGTAAGTTTGGAATAAAAAATTGAAATAAAGCAAACAAACATCTATAAAAGATATCTTATAATTTCTCTACAAAATTTGAATAAATGAGATTTTTTTCTTAATTAAAATGATTGTGATTTATAGCGGTGCATAAAAAAAGAATGAATTTTTATAGAATGTATTTTCGTAAAGCAACAAATGTTGAAAATCGTTGTTAAGGTAAGTGAGCAATAGTCTTTTTATTTACAGCCATTTTTTAACTTGTGCTGTTGTATAAAAAAATCCTTTGATTATTCCGATTTAACGTATAATCTCGATTTAACAAACAAAGTTGCTAGTCCAAACGATTCGTTAAATCGAGGTTAGACTGTATTTAATGTTATTATCACGGACCCGCGGATAACGGCTGGCAAATCTCAGCTAGCAGAGGCCCCACCAGTGGCTGAGAGGTTCTGCTCTCGAAACTGGTAGACGGGAGGTGCTGGGTTCGATCCCAATCGCGCCCGTCGGCCTAATCGTTCGGAGTTTTCGTGGTTTTCTTCGAGCCATGGATTTTCCATGCGTAGATACGGGTTAGGTTCCCTTAGAAAGACCCCCACGAAGGGAACTCCCCCTCGGGCCTATATCCCTAGTGTAGATAATCGGCCGTCAAAATTCAACCAACCAACCAACCAACTCAGCTAGCAAAGAAATAAAAATGACATAGGCATAGTTCGCTGGGGGAGAGGAATTGCTGTGTATTGATTGCAATTTCCAGCACCTCTCGTCATATCATATTTCACAGAAATCAAAGTATGTTTGTTCAAAATATTGTCACAATATCTTCATTATTATCAAATGGAAATACAAGTTCGACTTGGGAGTGAGATACGCTGTACTTTTGAATGAATAAGTGGGTTTTGGTCCCAGGTTTTATTAAACAATAACTTTCTCTTGATGCCTATTATCTTCTATTTAAGATACACCCAGTTTGTGAAAAAGGAATGCTGTCACATAGCTGCCAACCTTCCACTAATCTTCCGTAATGTCTGGATTAATTTAACCCAGGTTAACCACATTTCGAACCAGAAAATTTATTTCGCGAATACTTATTTAATTCCAGGTTCCTACGTGGAACATATTTAATTGCATTTCTTAAAAAAATTTCTGGTACGAAACTTATTAAACCAGGGTCAAATTAACACAAGTACTACGGAAGATTAATTTGAGGTTGGCACCTATGCTGTCATTAACGGTTAATTTTTTTAGTTGTCACTTTTCAATCAGCAATTAAATAATGTAAAAGAAATCTCAGTTATTAAACCCCTTCGGGACCAGCATCTCTTACACGAATATCGACAACTATTCTATTCACACAACTTTTTTTTTAAACAGTTAACGTTAAACCACTTAGTTGAATAATGCAACTATTACTTCTCTTTTTTACTATTATCAAAACCAAGTGTTGGAAAATATTTTTGAGAGCAACAATTCTTCCTTCATAGAATTTTTATCAACCATATATATATATAAAAAATTGTTATAGTTCTTCAAAAAAATTCTTTCAACTTAAGCATAGAGACAATTTACTACAAAATTAATTAAATCTTCAAAATTTAACAATAAATATTCTTCAGAATTAATGAGTACTCTGTCAATAAATTAATAACAAAATACATTCTAAATATTCTAAACTTTCATAATTTATATTAACATCTTATAACAAATAGAAAATCACTAAAAAATTGCGTAACTTAACAATCCCCCATCTCCATCCCAATCCCTTAACCTTTAACTGATGTCACAGAAATTGTCAGATAACTAGTATGAAGCGGTCTGTGAGACCGCTCCATCGAAAGATGAATAAACGGCACACAGGATGGTGTTTTTGTACTAAACTTTCTGTACAGGACTGTTATAATTAAAATTCACCTATGAGTCATTCCATGTCAGTTCAGGCAGGCATGTAACCCACCATCACAGATTTTGATGAAACTGCGTGTGTTTGTTCCTATTATTAAGATATAATCACCAGTATTTTTTTTTTTTTACTCCTTGGTGAAATAGTTTCGGAGAAAAAAATTGCCGTTATTTGGCATTCTTGACTGTTCGGTTTTCAAATGTAGCATGTCATAAGTATAATCATATTTCAATATCTACTCTACAAATCATCTTTAAATAATTTATGGATAATATATAGGGTACGCAGTTTATGAAAAAAAAATACTGTTACGCTTATAACATTTTAAGTGTGACTAAAAAAATGTTTAAACTTTGAAGTCGTGAATTTTTTATGAAAAATAATGCATTAACAAAAAAGGCATTATCAACAAAAGGCGGTATTTTTATTAAATTTATTTTTTGTGCGGGATATACTTAAAGGTGTCCTTTACCTGATTCTGAAATAAAAATAGTGGGATTTTGGGTGTTTTTAGTAGTATTTCCTATTTAAAAATATTTTGAGGCGCATTTCAAATCAAATCAAGCTGAGTCATTCCATGTCAGTTCCCCTAAGCCATTTAATTCACTGTCACAAATTTCAATGAAACTGGGTATGTTTATAGCTCATTTTAAGACGTAATCACCTTTAATTTTCATGATCCTAAGTAAAATAAATTTTAAGATAAAAAAATATAAAAATTTTGAAAAGTTGTTTAAATTTTTTTTAATGACAGTTCTATATTCAAGGACTGCATTAAAAAAAAGTCATTTCAATATAAAATCACTAAATGAGTTTCAAATAATGTATCAGTGATAAATAATGTAGGTAGATTATTATTTTTTGTTTTTTGTCATGTTTAAACACTAAGAGTGTCTTTAAACTTGTGAATTTTTAAAATCAAGAATTTTGTGAAAAATAATGTGTTAATCAAGCATTTATTATTAACCGAAACCGAAAGCTGGGTGCTATTACTTCTTTTGTACCTAAAAATGTCTTTTACATGGTTATAAATTGATAAAATAATGTAAATTTGAGATTAAATTTAATTGAGATTAAATTAATTTTATCCAGATTTTAACAAAATTTGCATAAAATTAATTTAATCATAAATATTGAAGCTTTTCATGATAAGATATATACTATAATGATTAAGATACAGTGTAATACTACTCTTGATTAAATATCTCTCTATTCTAAAAAAAAGTAAGTACCGCTGTCACCGCCGCCGCCGCCGGTTTTGAATTTTTTGTGACCGGAGGTCTTTCTTCGTTAATATTAAGAGGACACTGCAGCCATAGGCGAAATAAAAACAAGATGGCCGCTCGCGTTTTAGCTAAATTGGAAGGATGGTCTAAATTCAAATGATTGACAAGTGAACTCTTCCAATCAGCAAATGGCCAATTATCTGTCTCGATTCCACCCCCCACCTCCTTTCGGCTGAGAGCTACATTTGATCATTTCCAGTGAGTTTCAGGTCTAAAGAATTTTTTTTTTCAACCGTCTTCGCTTTTAGCGTAGATCAAAGCCGCTGCTTTGTGGATACCCTCGATAACATTAAAAGCCGTAAAAAGAATTTTAATCTGTTCATGATAAGAGTGCAAAAACTAAAACGATTTCAGAAAATAAAGGAATATTTTATTTAGATATATTTCTTTTTTTTTTATATTCAGATTCATTTTACAGTTTTTACAAGCATAAAATTGAAATTATTGCCGTACAAACACTATTTTATTTCACATAACGCAATTACATTTAAAATCAAGGGGGAGATATTGAATGAGGGGGGAAATATCAGGTACAAATATTCTAAAATAACTATCTTTTGTGGGGATTCTTTTTAAAACGTGAAATTTATCAAGAAATTTACAAGAACTATTTATAAGTGTGTGTGTGTGGGGGGGGGGGGGGGCGGGGATTTCTGAACACTAAATATATTTTAAATGATGCAGTCAGATAAGAATATTTTTGTAGCGATTCGTAATCTAAATAACACTAAAATACTTTTATTTTCATTACATTTTTTTTTCATTTTTAACACTCTCCAAGAAAGTTTAAAAGTGTTTATGAATTCGGTTTGTAAGTCCGTCTGTCTGTCTGGCCGTGCTCTAAATAGCGTAAATGTAGTCGGATTGCCATATAATTGATATACGATATTCAAAATCATCATGGTATGTTCGGTATTCAAAATGAATATCGAATGAATTACCATTCATGGTTTATTTACAGACGCACTCAAACGTATTCTCTTACATTTTGGTCTATTGGGGGGGGGGGGGGGTCATTTAGGGTGCATTTTAATAGTGTTATACAATCTTAAACATAGTTAATTTTATATACTTTAAGATACACTTTAAAATGGTTACTATAGACTAAGTTATGTGTAACGCTTAAAGTACGAGTATAGGGGACTCAAAAGTATTCCGTTATGTTATAGCCCATGACGAAATATCGTTTGCGGAGTATTTGATTGATATAACTCTGTCACAATGATAATGAAATTGATATGAATTTCTGAGGTGTTCTAAGCCTACTTTCTGTACAACATGAGCATTTAACAATTATTTATGGGGTCAGACAAAAGAGCTTGGTTATATATGGTCTACGAGGAAAAACTGTTTGTAGTGTATTTCGATTACGTTACATTATTTCAAACATGACGAAATAGATGCACATTACTTCGATTTGTTACAAGATGCTTGCATTCGAATATGGTTTGCATTTCATTTAGCGTTCATTTACAGGGACACATAAAAATATTTTGATACAATACTGTATCCGACGTGTTAGCTATTAAAAATTAATGCTGAAAGTGCATTTTCAATTACAGAATACGTTTTTAAGTTTAACTAAATTTTTGCGTACTACATGGTGTGCTTAAATTTTACAGACCAGGACTACACAAAAGAATTCGTAAACATTACTGAGAATGAGTATGAATGGCTTAAAGATGCTTGGTTTCTTTAGTTATAAATGTACAAGATCAACTACATTTATTATGCTAAGAGGTGTTTGTATCATACAAATAAAATCCTATACAGGGATATTAAACAAACTGGATACATTGCCGCCTATGGAAAATAATTCCTAGAAGTGTGATTTCAGTAATTTTAAGCATGTTTTTGCTTGAATTAGATTTCAGCTTAATATTTGACGTGTATAAAAATCTGTATGCTATATACAGGGCTACACAAAATAATTCAAGTATGTTTCCGTCTATTGGTAGAAATTGCCGAGGGTGAATTTTCAACTGTTTTATGTATTTTCTTACAAAATTAAATTTTAACATAGTATGTAGAATCTCTACAAACATATCATATACAGAGCTGCACAAAAGAACTGGAATATCTTCCGGGTTATGGGCGCAATTGTTGAAATCTGCTTTTTAAATGTGTCATACGTTTTACAAATGTTTAGCTAGGTAACTTCTTTACTTTATTAAACGGCGAAGTTTTGTTACAATGTTCTGAAAGTGTTGAAAAGTTTTGAAGCATGATTTTTCTTTTTGTTTATTGATGTATTCGGCTTAGTCGATAACACCTTTGGTATCTAAGTTTGGTGGTTCTTTCTGAGCTAGTCCGAATGAAAGGATTTTAAAAGATTTTGAGAATATACTTGCACGTTGACGAGAAAACACAATATTTTCCTTTGGAATATATCTCTATAGACATTTTCCTTTCAGAAATACAGTTAAAATGTTTTTTGTGCATAATTAAATGTATACCTATCGTTTTATTGTTAACACTTTCGCACATAGTTGAAAAGATTTAGTTAATATTATAGATAGTAAAGATTTATAATTAGGACCAAAAAAAGTAAAAATTAAAAAGTTTTAAAGACTGTAAATTAGATTTTTTTAACTTCATGAGTTGAGGGTAAGACAAGGGAAGAAACAGATTTATTTTTTATTTATTTTTTTTTTTGGGGGGGGGGGGGATGTGAGTTTAATAGATGACTGATTATGTAACTTATTAAAGATTTACAAATAGGGCAAAAACATTGAAATCAGGAGTTTTAGAGACTTTAAATTTTATGAGCATGGAAATAATGGAGGGAGAAAAGAAAACGTCAATTTTATATGGGGGTGGAATAAATTATATAATCGATTATTTATTGTTCAATATGAAACAGATAAAGCTGAAAATGTATTAAAAAAAGATTTTCAAAGATTTTAAACTTAAATAAAGGAAAGAAGGAAAAAGGGGGGGGGGATTTTATTTCATGACTTATTTATTTACCTCACTAAATAATAAGAAATAGGACAAAAAAAGACTAAATTTTGTGTTCTTGGTAAGGGTAGAGTCAGAACAAACGTCAATTTTGGTGGGGGAGGAGTATAGTTATATGATTGATTATTTATGATTACAATAAATTAACAGATAGAGTACAAAATGATTTAGAAAAAGCAATGATTTTTAAGGTTAAAATTTTGTGACCTGAATGAAAAAAGAGGAATAAGCAGAATTAGTTCTTTTTTTGCGGGAGGGGAGGGAGGGAAGTTTATTGGTGACTTATTATTTATTTACCTTAGAAAATATTTACAAATAGGTTAAAAAAATAATAAACGAAAAAATTTTAAGGGATTTAAATTTCAGATGCTTGGTAAGAGGGAGAGGCGAGGAGGAAATACCAATTTCAGTTGGGGGGGGGGGGAGAAATTTTTATGATCGTTTGTTTATTGTTAAAATAAAGTGGCAAATTGAGCAGAAAAGACTAAAGAAATTTAAAGAGTTTTAAAGGGTTTTTATTTTAAAATATGGGTACCGTGGGTGAGGGAGCAAAAGGGAGAAATGACATTTTCGGAAGGGCAATTTACAAGAACTTTTAATGAAATGAATGTGGTGAAATAAATTGATAATGAAATTTATGACTGATTATTTATTGTTAGTTTAAAGTAACAAATAAAACAGAAAATTAAAGAAAACATTAAAGAATTTTAAAGATTTTAAACATTGATACTGTAAAGGGAGCAAAACGGGAAGCGAAATTTCCGAAGAAGGGGAGACAAAGAGTGCAAGATGTTTGGATAAGAATATGGTGTGCATCGCATTTATTGTTCATTTACAGGGAAACATTAGGGATGATTGCTGAAAGTGAGTTTTAAATTATGATATGTTTGATTTATGATAAGTTATGGTATAAGTTATGTTAAACTAATATTTTTGCACAGGCACATAGGTGGTGTATATGAATTGCATAGACACTACACAAAAGATTTCATTAGTAGTACCGAGAATGACCACACGGAAAAAACTGTTTTGTTGAAATGACTAAATTTTGGTTCATATAGCTCCATCCAAATATTTTGGTTGGAGTGATTAAATTTTCGTTAGATTAAGCAAATTATTTTGTTAATTCAACAAATCGTTTGGTTAGTACACACAAAATTTGGTCATTCCAACCAAAATATTTGGATGGAGCTATATGAACCAAAATTTAGTCATTTCAACAAAACAGTTTTTTCCGTGCATGAATTACTGAAAGATGTTTTTTAATTTGATTTATGCATTTTCAAGCTCAACTACTTTTAGTATAGATGTTTGACCCGTAGCCGGTGGCAGACATTTAGCAGATAGCAGTTAGCTGACACGTGCATTTAGCCGATACGTACATATAGCCGACAACACGATTAGCTGAAATTTACATACAGCATACAGGACAATTGACTGAAACGGACATATAGCAATAATTTTAGCAATATAGACAATTGGCCGATAGGCAACTGGCCGAACGTGGCAATTAGCCGGGAGGACATTTAGCCGAAAAGGCGATTACCCGACAGGACATTTAGCTGATAGTATAATTAGCCGGCACTTTTCTAACATTTTTCGACACCCCTCATGAGATACATCGCATTGGAGCCCTTTGATCACTCTTTCATATTATGTACCTCCCGTCCCCCCTCCCCCAATTTGTATCACCGGGAGCATTTTTCTGACTTTTCCGACATCCCTCAAATGATATATCATTGGACTGAGCAGCCCTTTGATCACTCTTTCATATTATGCACCTCCCGCTAGGTTACAGTTAATTTACAGTTTGGTTACAGTTGCGATTAGTTACTCTTAGATTACGGTTAGGTAACTGTTAGGTTATAATTATTTTACGTTTAGGTGATAATTAGATTACACTTAGGTTACAGCTTGGTCATGGTAAAGTTATGTTACAGTTACATAACAGTTAGCATATGATTAGGTTATAACTAGGTAAACGTTAGTTACAGTTAGATTACGGCTACGTCCCAGTTAGGTTACATTTAGGCTACAATTAGGTTACTGTTAGGTTTTAGTTTTGTTACGGTTACTTCATATTTAGGTTACACTTAGGTTACGTTTAGATTATGGTTAGGTAACTGTTCGGTTATAATTAGGTTACGTTTAGGTGATAATTAGATTACGCTTAGGCTACAGCTTGGTTATGGTAAAGTTGTGTTACAGTTACAGTACTGCTAGCATACGATTAGGTTATAATTAGGTAAACGTTAGTTACAGTTAGATTACGGTTACGTCCCAGTTAAATTATATTTAGGCTACAATTAGGTTACTGTTGTGTTTCAATTAGGTTACTGTTACTTTATAATTAGGTTACCCTTAGGTTACGGTTACGTTACACTTAGGTTACGTTTAGATTACGGTAAAATAACTGTTAGGTTATAATTAGGTTACGTTTAGGATATAATTAGAATACGCTTAGGTTACAGCTTGGTCATGTTAAAGTTATGTTACAGTTACATTACAGTTAGCATACGATTAGGTTATAACTAGGTAAACGTTAGTTACAGTTAGATTACGGTTACGTCCCAGTTAGGTTACATTTAGGCTACAATTAGGTTACTGTTATGTTTCATTTAGGTTACGGTTATGTTACACTTAGTTTACGTTTAGGTTACAGATAGGTTATAGCTACGTTACAGTTTGGTATTGGTTAGGTTACAGTTACGCTAGAGTTAGTTTATACTTAGGTTATAATTAGGTTAAGATCAGGTTACAGTTACGTTACATTTAAGTCGGATGAATGTCCTGTCAGATGAATGTCCATGTCGAATAATTGTCCTCTGTCGGCTAAATATCTTGTCGGCTAACTGTCGTTGTCGACTAATTGTCATGTCGGCTAAACATCCTGTCGTCTAATTGCTGTCTGCTAAATGTCTCGTCGGCTAAATGACATTGTAGCATATAAATAAATAGTGGTATGCCAAAAAACTGGATACATGGCCGTCCATGGATAGCAATTCTTAGGCTAATGTTAGCCTTAGAAATGTGATTTCAATAATTTTCAGCGTATTTATTTCTGAATTAAATTTCAGCTCAGTATGTGGCGTGTATAAAAATTTGTAAGGAACATACAGACTTTCACAAAACAATTGAAGTACGTTTCCGTCTATTGTTAGGAATTAATAAATGTGTATTTTCAAATGTGTTATGTTTTTCTAACTGAACTAAAAATGTAGGAAAGGGTTCATAATCCATACTTGGCACATGGTTTTCCTTTCTTGTTTTATTTATTGTCAATAATTCATCTTCTTATGTTTTTGTATTTCTTAGTTGCAATAATCATGATTTTAGGGTTCCGTACTTAAAAAGTATAAACGGAATCATTATAAGATCACTCCTGTGTCTGTCTGTCACAGCCATTTTACTCGTAAACTACGGAACGTCGAATGTTCAAATTGGGGGATGTAATAAAGACTATTGACCCACATATTTACAGATTATTAGACATTTACAAATATATGTGGGGGAAAACGTAGAGGGGCTAATTAGGTTATTTGAAAAATAAATATATTTTCTTTGTATATCGTGTGGGGTATCGGTTAAAAGATTACGTAACGCCGAACTCAAAAATACATATCTTTTAATTTTAGATATTATAATTTCAGAGATATCGTCCAAAATGTAGTGCAAAAATATGCCCCCCCCCCCTTCTGTTTCCGAATCTACTGAAACTAAAATTATGAAAAAAATTAGAGGTAGTAGAGGTTAATTTAATACTTGCAGGGAAATTATAGCGATTGCCCAAGGTGGCATAGTTTTTCATAAAAGCGCATTTTTCTGTTACATACAGATTTCTATTTGCGGGCATTCAGCAAAGGTATCGAAGAGCGCTAAAGGTGCCTATCGTATCAAAAGTATAAAAGCATTTTTTATAATGATTTTCGAAAAAAAATCGTTCGTAATTCGCCGAGATATTAAGACTCATGTCCCTGCCGGCGAAGACAATAAGGAGCTAATGCTAATCCTATGGGGAGGAAAAAGTAAAGAAAGGTGCGATGTAGAGAAAAAAAAATATTTTAAAATATCGAAATGCAAAAGAGATATTAGAAAAATCCTTCCCCATACGATTAGCATTAGCTCGTGAGTGCCTTCGCTGGCAGGGGCAAGAGCCTTAACCCTTAATGACACGGTTGGTTTGGACATACATAATGGCAGAGGCGGCGTACTCTATATACCATCGGTTATTAAATACTAAATAACAACTTTTAATGATATATTTGTGTAATGCAATACCCAGTAGCAGCATAAAAGCAGTAAATATCAAATTGTTAAAAACAGACCAATTTAATTAGAATTAATCGCATAAACACTATGGGATTCGCGACTAGTTTGTGTTGAGTGGATCTCTCAATACGACGCCCGTGTCTTTAAATGATAATTAAAGACCTATTTGAAAAAACGCGGCACGGACAAAGTCGAGTTGCATCTTTGCGACCTCCTTTCGAAGCGCGCTTAGTACAATGCCAAGTTTAAACTTTGAACAAGGATTTTCTTTCAGCTACACTGTAAAAAGAAAAATATTACTATGTTGAATTTAGTTTTATGAAATGCCATATGAAATTTAAACATGCAGTACTTTTATTGTCAGTACCGAATTAAGTTCATCATATGCAGATTAAGATAAGTTTAAAAAAGAGTTATACAAAATAGCAATATTTAATTTTATTTCGGCTTCATATCTCTTTGAACTTTTGTTGTATACTCATTCATACTTTTCTAATATATTCAGCTATACCGCCTTCTACGTTGTATAGGTTTTTACAAAGTTTCATTATTCTTTTAAATAATACAGTTAATAATTCATAAATTTATTGTACGGAACCCTCTGAGCGCGAGTAATACTCGTACTTGACCGTTTATTTTATATACAAGTTATATGCATTGGTCTGCCAAGTCGTATCTTGGTGGAAACCATCTGCAGAACCTCAATTTAGTGGTTGATCTGTAGGTTTACCATTGTGTTTTCATGCACCCAAACTTCAATGTTTTCATACATTTGGGTGCAGGAAAATACAATGATAAACCAATCGATCAAATACTAAACTCCGGTCTGCAGGTGTTTTCTATCAAGATATGACTTGGCAGACCATTTGCATTTTAATATGCTAATTGAGTTCTATCTAATCCTAAAATTTCAGTCTTCAACTTGATGAGCTGATGGTCTGTGCAATTGCCACCCGTCGAGCAAATCCCTTCCTGTGAAATCTTGTATCACTCTTTAGGAATCTGTGGACAGGCACAAAAACATCCTATCTGTGATTTTATACCTAGATTGTGTATAAAAACCTTTTTTAATTCATCACTCTGAATTTGGAGTTTTTTGTAACAAATACAGTTGTAGTTTTTTTTCTACAATTGTTTGAGAAAGACTTTGTTTTTATTTTCTCTGAAAACTTCTTGGATTTTTCATTACATTGATATGCAATTCTGATAATGAGTTTCTTAGAATTCCATTTCAAAGCAATATTTCGAATTTCTTCCAATTTTACCAAAGCATTCTTTTTCATTATCAGAAGTCAGAGAAAATAAATTAATTTTTAACTGCATCTTTATCTTTAGATTAAGTTATAATTTTATTTTCCCCACATTGCTGATAGAGATTTTTTTTTAACCTTGTCAGTTGCAAGCTTACAGTCAAATATCTCCAGACGTTCTCCATCTTCTTCCTTTACTTCCAAGTTAAGGAGGAGTTGCCGTAATATCCTTTACCAATCTGTGTCCTATATCGGAATTTGGTAAATTAGCAGTGCTTTTAGTTTATAGTCTTTACTTGAACTTGCCGATCATGACAGTGTTAAGCTATCATTCGTTGTTGCTAAGAAACTGTTTTTATTAGTTTATAAATTAGTTTGGTAAATTAGCAGTTCTATGAAGCTAAAACTTTAGCACGACTCAATTTCTAGAAAACATGTCAATATTTTTAAAACAACGTTATTCTACATTATTCAAAAACCAGATTTACGCATAGTTTTTATTTTCAGATTATATTCGTAATTCATGGAATATAAGGAATAATAACAATGTTAATGATTATTTAGACTACATTGATGACTACATCGAAGAGGCATTTTAATAAAAGCAAAAGTCAGTTCCTTCCCACAGAAGATTTTTTTTCGCATTCAGTGAGACAAGAAAATTGTTTATTAATAGATGTTACTCAGAAAATACAGCATTAATTTGAAGAAATACTGTTTACAATTAAGTGAATTAAATCAAGCAATCCGCTAGAAGCAGCTTCAAATAATCAACGATTAGGCATTGTTTTCCAACAAGACTGCAAGACCACATGTATCTAACCCACTTCAGACACAAACTGTTATAATTGAGATGAAATGTTAATGTTTCAATCCAAGAACCATTCTCCAAAACTTGCATCGTCGAATGACCGTTTATTTAGATCACTTCAAAACATTTTGAGGATAAGATATTTTATTTTTGGAAGATGTGAGAAAATACTTCGAATCTTTAGCCAGATGAGCGCTAATTATGTAACTGCTAGGAATTGAAATTTTCACGAAATACATTTTCTTTAATTTCCATCAACAATATGCGACAAACTTTTGCATCAGTCTCAAAATCGGAATTTGGTAATGGATTCTTCTCTGGTCTTTTTCTATAAATTTTAATAACACTCCATCTTTACTTTCAATTTACAGTGGTATCCTGTTAAAGATTGCGTTACTTAAAATTTTTTTTCATGTTGTATTTGTAATGGCACATTCTTTCGTTTACTACAATTCATTATTCAATGACACAGTTTTATAAAATGAGTAGAGAGGAAATTAAGGCTAACAAAGCAACAGTTAGTAAATTTGTCATTAGCTTTTCAAGAATTATAGGAGAAGGATAATACCGTCATCAACAAGTCTATCACTGTGAAAATCTGCGTTATTTACGTAGAAAATGTCAGTAGGACATTTTTAACAAACTGATAAAAACATTTTAGGGGCACCAATGAATGATAGCTTAACATTGTCTTGATCGGCAAGTTCAAGTAGAGGCTGCAAAGTAAAACCGGGAACAAGAAATTTCTATCCGAGGAGACTTCTACTTTAAAATTTTTAGACAACAAAGACTTAGAAACTGATACAATCAATTATGACTGGTATTCAATCATAGAGTCTTGCTTATAGAAAAAGTTTCAGGCCTAAATGTGCTGGATCGAACCGTAGTTTCCGACTTCACGAGGATGAAGTAGGCATACTTCTAATACAAATTTTTTAATTTTTTTATCGTTTTTAATAATTTCAGTTAATTAAGACAATAATAACATTTTAAAACAATTGTTAGAAATTTGCCTGATTTGCCTCCGTTAGATCATCGCTTATAGATCGAATTTGGCAAACTCAAAAGTGAAGGTTCTATTATGATTTTATCAGATACTAGCAAACCCCGCGACTTTGCTCGCGTAATATTTGAAATATGCCAAGTAATATTTATATGTCTAATTTTTATTAAAAAGTACTAACTAAATTTTTATTTTATTAAAAAGTAATATGTTATTTTATTTAAAGGTACTTATTACTTTTAGGAATAATTCAAAAACATTACTATTTACTATTTACAATACTATTTAAATGCAATTACTATTACTATATACGTATACTATATACAATTACTATTTAAAACACAGTTTGACTAAATATCATTATTACACTGCATTAGGCAGAAATGAGGCTTAAATTAATAAAACGAAATATAACTAAAAAATGATAATTTAGAAAATATTTTGAAACTTTTATGCTCAATTAATACGCTCATTTCAGTATTCATTTGAAGTTTTGAATTTTTTAGAAACCATCTTCTTACATCTTAAAATTAACTATCATGTCAAATTCCAAGTCGTACCACCTCTCTCAAGATAAAGGGCTATATTGAAATAGGAACTGTCACCATTAATTTGCCAAAATTAATTTTGAAATCGGTTTTTTTCCTAATATTCCACAGAAACGTAATTTAGAAAGCTTTTAAAGGCTTTTTTTAGAACGTTTGTTTTTCCTGTGAACCCCAAGTGGTAGAATCATCGGCATAAAATATAGCCTGTGTAAAATCAGAGACTGTTACGATTGATTCGAAACTATTATTACTTTTATAATCGGTTTATATTCTCTGAAATTGCATAGAAATCGTAATTTAGGACTTTTTCGAACGCTTTTCGCACCTCCCCTTCCCTTCACCCCTTTTTAATTCGAATTTATTTTCGACAGTCCTTCGAGGGCATTTATAAAGTAACTACCATGAAATATTTAAAGTTTCTAGCCTTTTCAGTATCACAGGAATCGCAATTTAGAAATTTTTTAGCTCCTGCAACCCTCTGGTGGTACTGGCACAGACATAAATTATAGCTTATTTTTGAGCAGTTTCTATCACCAACAATTTGTCATCATTATTTTTTTAATCGGTTTGGTATTTTATTAGTTTGCTTAAAAATTGTAATTTATAACGCTTTTCGCTCACTTCATCTTTTTAAATTTGGAATTTTCTTTCGACTGTTCTTAGAAATCAGTTGCATCTTGTAAGTAAATATCATGCCATATTTCAATGTGTTAGACCCCTCAGTTGTGCAAAAAACGCAAATTAGAACATGTTTTGTTTTTGCAACCCTCAGATGTTAGTGACAGCAACATAAAATATAACCTATATTATAGCAGGGACTGTCACCATTGATTTGCAACCATTACTTTTGAAATAGCTTTGGTATTTCCAGAGATTGAGTAGAAATCGCAATTTACAACGTTTTCAGAACGCTTTTGCGCATTTTCACCCCTTTTTAAGTTTCCAATTTTTTCGAAACTGTTCTTAAAGATAATTTATATCTAATAAATATGTACCTTGCCTAATTTTAAGTTGCTAGCCGCTACCGATCACAAAAATCGAAATTTAGAACGCTTTTTTGCTCCTGGAACGTCTAGGTGATAGTGATACCGACATGAAATAGCGTCTATGTAAGAGCAGAGGCTGTCAGCATCAATTTCCTACCATTACGTTTGAAATCAGTTTGATTCTTCCTGAGATATTGCTGACAAATCGGCATTTAGAACGTTTTTAGAACGCTTTTCGCGCATTTTGCTCCTGCATCTCCTCTGGAGTAGTGGAAACAGATATAAAATATAGCCTATCATGGAGAAAGATCTGTCACCTTCATTTGTACACCATTATATTTGAAATCAAGCCCAGTGGTGTAGTGGTCAGCACGCCTGTCTGCTGCACCGCAGGTCGAGAGTTCGACTCCCGACTGGGCAAGGTTCACTCAGCCCTTCATCCCTTCGGGGTCGATAAAATGAGTACCAAGCTTGCTTGGGAACTAAACACCGAGGGTCTCGCGTTAGGTTGACCACCTGGCCGGGACGCATGCTGCATAGCACCTCGGGGCCCAGGGTCAAGAAAACAGAGATGGGCACTGTCGGCCCAGATTCTTCTTGGATTGTATAGCCACAGAGTTTAGTTTTTAGTTTTTATATTTGAAATCGGTTCAGAACTTCCTGAGATTGCATAGAAATCGCAATTTAGAAAGGTTTTTACAACGCTTTTTGTGCATTTTGACCCACTGTAATTTTTTTTTTTTTTATGAAATGTCCTTAGAGACCATTGATATCTTATAACTAACTACCATTCCAAATTTCACGATTCTAGGCCCTTCCGTAACGCAAAAACCGCAATTTAGAACGTTTTTCTCCTGCATCCCCTTTCGGGTAGTGGCACCGACATAAAACATAGCCCATGTTGGAGCAAGGGTTGTCACCATCGTTTTGACGCCATTATTTTTTAGATCGGTTTGGTATTTCCTTAGATTGTGTAGAAACCCCCATTTAGATCGTTTTTTAGAACGGTTTTCACGCATTTTCACAATTTAAAATTTCGAATTGTTTAAGAACTGTTCTTAAAAATCCTTTATATCTAATAAGTAGTTAATATTTCAAATTTCATATTTCTAGGCCCTTCAGTAACGCAAAAATCGCATTTTTAGAACGTTTTTTGCTCCTGCACCCCCTTTGGTGTAGAGGCACCGACATAAAGCATAGCCTATCTTGGAGCAAGGGTTGTCACCATCATTTTGACACCAGTATTTTTAAATTGGTTTGTTATTTCTTGAGATTGTGTAAAAACTACCATTTAGAACGTTTTTTAGAACGTTTTTTGCTCCTACACCCCCTTTGGTTTAGTGCCACCAACATAAAACATAGCCAATCTTGCAGAAAGGGTTGTCACCATCATTTTGACACCAATATTTTTTAAATCGGTTTGGTATTTCCTGAGATTGTGTAAAAACTACCATTTAGAACGTTTTTAGAACGCTTTTTGTGCATTTTCACCCCTTTTAAATTTCAAATTGTTTAAGAACTGTTCTTAGACATCATTTATATCTTATAAGTAACTAATATTCCAAATTTCATATTTTTAGGCCCTTCAGTAACGCAAAAATCGCATTTTTAGAACGTTTTTTGCTCCTGCATCCCCTTTGAGGTAGTGGCACTGACATGAAATATAGCCTATGTTCTAAGTTGGACTAACACCATCATTTTGATACCATTACTTTTGAAATCGATTCGGTAGCTCCAGAGATTACCTCTAACAAACAAACAAACTTTACTTCTTTATAATATTAGTATAGATATACTTTGCAATAAAATGCTGATTTGGGTGGACTTTCTGCTGAAAATTCCTTCATGAAAACATTTCATTTATTAACATAATCAAATTAAACCTCGTGAAATTGATCTCCTTCTTCACCCCCCCCCCCTTTCTTTATCATTTTATGAGTTTCTCCATCTTCACCGTTCGTTCTTTTTTTTTTTTTTCAAAAGAAGGCAGATGGCCCACTGTCTTCAGTAATGTAGACTATGGTGATTTCAAGTTAAGTTAGAAAACTTAACCAATCTGTTGATTTTCGCCAACGTCTTATAACGGTGGATGAAACATGAAACCGCCATTATTCAGTAGCGATGAAACAGCAATCTAAACAATATGAAAGAGCAGCTGAAATTGCGCCAAAGAAAGTGAAAACGGTTCCATCTGCTGGAAAGGCCATGGATACGGTTTTCGGAATTCACAAAGTGTGGTGACCATAGACCACCGGCAAAAAGGTAGAATCTTCACCGGACCGTGTTATGCATTTCTACGGGACCAATTAACCCTCCGTCTACCAGACGGGTCCATTGGACCCGACAGGTACATACAAAATATTCATTCAAACCAGAAATTTCTTTAAAATAAACTAAGTATATAAACCAGACAAAAATAAGGTAAATAAATAAGTTAAATAGTTTTAAATAAAAATTCTGGTGTAGAACGTTTTATTAAAACTTGAATAAAATTCCCGGTAGATCTAGGGTTAAAGAGTGCTTATTCCGACAAAACGTCTATACCTGAGCAAAAAAAAGTGTTCTTTAACACATTCGTTAACACATGCCTGTAGTTTTCGCTACGAAAGTCAATGACCTACGCTCTGTAGTGCTTCCACATGCACCGGATTTTGCTCGCAGCGATTATTTCCCTTTCTCAAGCCTGAAGAAATGGCTCGGTAGTCGGAAATTCACTTCAAAATATGGGGGTAAAGCAGAGACCACCACTTCATTTCCAAAGTTAGATAAGGCTTATTATACGGAAGATAATAAAAACTCGGAAACTCATTGGTTTAAATTTTATAAGTTGTAAGGAACTACGTTAAAAAAATGAAATATTGTCAAAATTTTTCTATTTTCTTTGTCGGGCTGATAATCTTTCGAAACACACTCGTATCGACATCAAATTTTATTTTCCCTCCAAAGAAAAAGGCAGAGTTCATGAAAAATGCGGGTCCTAGTTGTAATTAAAATTCGACCCCCTCATGCTGAGAACATGACACTATAAAACTTGGTAAGATGGAAACATAAACAATAGGTGCGAAATACCTTTTTAGATGGGTTATTTGCGTCTTTGCAGATACAATTGCCGGGTATTTTTAGGGGAATAATGAGAATTCCGTTAAACCAGGGTTCCGTTACAGCTACGTATTAGAAAATAAATTTGTTAGCTAGCAGACATTTATAAAATGTAATATTTTACCATACAGTCTCCTTATTTTCAGTTTAACATTATTATAGTTAATGATAAATTTCCGCGTTTCCTTACCGTTACAAAAAATATCTTTAAGTTACCTTTGAGAACAAACACACACAACACTGTAAAAAAAAAAAAAAAAAAAAAAAAAGACTAAAGTACGGAAATACTACTGGCAATCTAGACGCCAGTACTATTTCCTTATTTTAAAGGAAATATTTTACGGTAAATTACACAAAATTTTCCGTTTTTTTCTGGAATTTAACGGATTTTTTCTGTAATTTAAAGGGAAAAAGTTCCGTTAAAATACGGAAATAGTATTATCGTCTAGATTGCCAGCAGTATTTCCGTAATTTAGTCCTTTTTTTACAGTGTAGTAACGAGGAAAAAAATGTAAGCGCTATTCTTAAGTCTATGGGAGCGTTATTTTCAAATATCTCGCATCCTTTTTAATATTTTAAAATGAAATTTTTTGCATAGGATAGCTGAGAACGATCTACAACCGGGCTGTTTTTGACTTTTTTGATTTTGGTTAGAGATATTTAAAAAAAAATTACTTATACTTTCGAAACTTGTGGAATCGGTTCTGAAATTGAAACTATCATAATAAAAGAAAACTATAACAAAAATCGAAAAAGTAAAACCTAGCCTGGTTGTTGATCGCCCTCAGCTATCCATGCCAAAAAAAAAAAAAAAAAAAAAAAAAAAAAAAAAAAAAAAAAATCATTCAAAAATATTAAAATCAAAGCGAGAAATTTGAAAATAACGCCCCATAGACTTTAAAATTAGCATTTTCATTTCTTCCCGTGCATGGAGTGGGCTCTTAACAAAAAATATGTTACACAGGACAAATTTCGCATTTTCTGCGACTTTTAAAGGTATACTGTCCCCATAAAAATGACAAATATATAAATTAATAAATATTAATTTTTTTTTTAAAGTTTCGAACAAATTGATCAACACTTTTAAAGTTAACAATCTTAAAAACTTACGAATTCTAAGTTCTTGTTAAAACTTAGTAAATTTAAATTGTTCAAATTATGAAAAATTAAAATAATAAAGTCATCAATGAATGTTCTTAGGCATGTTTTAACGGCATGAAAAATATGCTAAAAATTAATATAATAAGAAAATGAGTAATACAGATGAAAATCAACTTTCAGGAATTTCTACCAATTAACGGAAGTGTATTTGCATTCTTTTGTACAGCCCTTACATTAGCAACAAGATTTTATACACGTCACATGTTAAGATAAAATTTATTCCAGTATAAACATGCTTAAAACTACTTAAATCGCACTTCCAGAATTTATCATCCATAGGCGTGCATGCATACAATTCTCTGGATAACCTTGTATATTATTATATTTAGTTTTTTTCTTTCGGAACCGCTTGAAATCCGTTCTGAAATTGAAACTATCCTAATATTATAGAAAAAAACTAAAACCAAAATCGAAAAAGTAAAAACTAGCCTGGTTGTTGATCGTCCTCAGCTGTCCAATGCAAAAATCTATTAAAATAAAGCGAGAAATTTGAAATTAACGCCCCCATAGACTTAAAATTAGAGTTTTTATCTCTTCCCGTGTCTGAAGTGGGCTCTTAAAGAAAGATGGGGACAAATTTCGCATTTTCTGCGGCTGTTAAAGGTGTACTTTTTTGTTAAAAATAACAAATATTAAAAGTAATAAATATTAACAATATTCCTTTAAAGTTTCAAACAAGTTGATCAAAACTTTCAAAGTAAACATTCTTTAATACTTACTAACTTTAAGTTTTTGTTAAATCTTAGTAAATTTAAATTGTTCAAATTATTGAAAAATTAAAATGACAAAGTCATCAATGGATATTCTTAGGCTTGTTTTAACGGCATGAAAAAATGATAAAAATTAATATAATAAGAAAACGATTAATGCAGATGAAAGTAAACTTTCAGCAATTTCTACCAATTAACGCCAGTATATTTGTATTATTTTGTACAGCCCTTGCATTCGAACAAGTTTATATACACGCAACATGTTAAGATCAAAATTATTGCAGTATAAACATGCTTAAAACAACTGAAATCGTACTTCCAGAAATTATCATTCATAGGTGCGCGCATGCACCCAATTCTTTGAATAGCCTTGTATATTATTATATTTATATTTTACAAACACATCTTTCTAAATATAGTTGAACTTGAAAATGTAGAATTAAATTTAAAAAAAAAATAGCAATTCACTCTCATTCTCAGCAATTCTTCCTAGTTCTTTTGCGTAGCCCTATACACGGTCTATAGAAATCATATGTATAATGTAGTATTAAAAAAGTATATCATAGGTGAAAACTGACTTTTAGAAATCATCCCTAATAGAGAATACTTCGTATACAGTATTGTATCCAGCAACTTTTATGTGCCCCTGTAAATGAAATAAAATGTGATTCACATCATATTCTAATGTAAGCATCTTGTAGTAAACCCCAGTAACGTATATGAATTTCATCTTGTTTAAAATGTTGAAACAGAACTAAAACACGCAACGAGCAGTTTTTTCTATAATAAAACTGAATTCTTTTCTGTGATAGTGTAAATGAATGATAAATGCTTTGCAACCCCTTCAGCAAACATGTTAGCACACCTCATGAATTCATATCCATTTCGCTATGTTTGCAACAGAAAAACATTATTAAAATACGCCGTAAAACGTTTTTTCTTCATAGTCGACAATATAAAGAAATGTACTTTTGAATTCCCCTGTACACGAACCTGTGTACTTCAATAAGGTGCATAGATTTTATGTTTAAATTGCTTTACATCATTAAAATACACCGCAAATGATTTTTCCACATAGGCCATAATTTAAAAGAATACTTTTGAATGTCCATGTCATGAAGTATAAATTATTACACACTTCAACAACGTATTTCAGTTACATCACAATCCAAGTATATGTACGCTAGTTAGAGTACGGACAGACAAGCAGTCAAGCCCAACTCATAAACATTTTTCAACTATGTTGGAGAGTGCTAAACATCTGAGTGCCCGTCCAAAAGTTTTGTGTTGGATATACATATAGAAAATACAGAGGGCGTAGAGAAAAACGCGGGACCTAATAGTAATTAAAATTCGACCCCCTCATGCTAAAAACATGACACTATAAACCTGGTAAGATGAAAACATAAACAATAAGTACGAAATACCGTTTTAGGTGGGTTTTTTCCGTCTTTGCGCATACAATTGTAAGATATTTTTAGGGGAATCTTGAAAATATTCCATTTAAACCAGGATTCCGTTACAATACGTATTGAAAAATAAATTTGCTAGTTGACAGACTTTTATAAAATGCTATATTTTACCTTATAGTCTCATAACTTTTAGTTTTACATTATTATAGTTAATGATAAATTTTCTCGTTTCCTAACAGTTAAAATAATACCTTTACGTTACATGAGAACCCGCACTAGTAACGGGGAAAAATATGAAAGCGCTAATGTTAAGTCTATGGGAGCGTTATTTTCAAATATCTCGCTTCCTTTTTAAAAATTTAAAATGAATTTTTTTTGCATAGGATAGCTGAGGACGCTCTGTAACCGGGCTAGTTTTTAGTTTTTCGAATTTGGTTTCAGCTATTTAAAATATATATATATACTTTTACTTTCATAACCGGTTGGAATCCGTTCTGAAATTTAAAATATCCTAATACATAAAAAAAAAAAAAAAAAACTGAAACAAAAATCGAAAAGGTAAAAACTAGCCTGGTTGTAGATCACCCTCAGCTATCCTGTGCAAAAAACATCATTCAGTAATATTAAAATCAAAGCGAGAAATTTCAAAATAACGCCCCCATAGACTTAATATTAACCTTTTCCTTTCTTCTCGTGTCTGAAGTGGGCTCTTAAAAAAAGATGTGTTACACAGGACAAATTTCGTTCTCGACTGTTAAAGGTGTACTGTCCCCTTAAAAATAATAAATATTAAAGTAATGAATATTAAAAGTATTTCTTTAAAAATTTGAACAAGTTGATCTACAATTTTAAAGTTAACAATCTTTAAAACTTACCAACTTTAAGTTCTGCTGATTTTTAATTAAAAAAACTGTTTTTCGAAATTAAAATGTTAAATTGTCGAATATTTTATACATATACAAGAATAGGAAACTTGAAACCCAGTCTCCTGGCCAGTCCACAAACATGTTCTAGCAAATTCTGACTTCGTAATTTTATTATTTGTTAACTATTTTAACTTAAAATTACTTTAAAAACAACGCGTCTATTTTTTTTTACCGTTTTACTTAATAAACCAATATTGAATTCAGGGGGTAGCACGGGGGGGGACATCCACCTCCCGGAGCGATGAGTTGACCCCCCCCCCCCGGAAGATTCGATATTTTGCATTTTCAATGGTCAAAAAGTGCAATTTCCTCCTAGAACTCTATTATGCCCCCCCCCCCCCACCGGAGCCTCGGAAATCCCTCCCGGATAAAAGTGACTGAATTCAACACTGTAATAAACTCGGGCTGAAATTTTGTCCCCTAGTAACTTGTACATGTTTTACCTCCCTGTATACGGCTCTAAAATTTTATATATACAAAGTAAATGCGTAATATCCTTCGTTATTCATAGAAATATAGAATTTGAAATATTTCATTCTTTCAAGAGTATTTTGTCAAAATTAAACAATAATCGTAGAAAAGAATAAATCCAAAGTATAAATAGGAGTGATCTATTTTACCAGGGTATAATAATCCAATCACACCAAAGGAAATATGAAATAGTTTCCATTTGCTAAAATGTGTCGGTCTTAGCCAATCAGATTTTTAATAGGGCGGTGTTTTCATGTCCGATATGGGGCGGGCAACATATCATTACGAGGCCGTTTTTGACACATGTTTCATCAAAATCTTTACAAATTTTGCTCAGCCTAATTGTAGTAGAACTATTGAAAGCATATTATTGGAAAGCTTAAACTCTATATTTTCGTTGTTATTAAAAAAATTTTCCTGAATTTTGCTGATATGAATGTTATAAAACTAAAAAGGACACAACACCTCGAATTTCACTGGATCCTAAATTGACAGGATCCTGAGAATTAAACTACAACGAAAATCGGAAAAGTAGAAAATAGCCCGTAAACAGATAGTCCTCAGCTATCCTGTGCAAAAAAAATCATTTAAAAATATTAAAAATCAAGCAAGATATTTGAAAATATTGCTCCCATAGACTTAGCATTAGCGTTCGAACTTCAAGCCGTGACTAGTGTGGCCTCTTAAGAAAAATAATGCATACAAAAATATGAAAATCGGTTGTATCATACAGAAATGTTTGATAAACACGCTGATGCAGACAGTTTTCAAATCGAAGAATTATTTTAAGAGATGTTTAATGCTAAAGTTGGGCAAAATCGTTCCACTAAAAAAGTTTTATAGTAGCAAAAACTATACATCGGAATTTAATAATTTTTGGTTCATTTTATACGTTATAATTTCCCGGGGTGCAGAATTGATTTATTTTTTTTAATTTGACTCATTTTTCGAGGTTTTATATCTATTTTAAATTCAAATTTTCAGCATTTCGAGAGATATTTTTTACAGATTTTAGAAAGTGATATTAATTTAAACTGTTGCCAACTGTATGAACAGCGGAAACAATAATGTTTGCTTAAAAAAAAATATATATATATATACGTGTAATACATTAAAAATTTATTTACACGTGACTATTATAAACAGAAAAAAACATTTGGAATTAGAATTAAATAATTATGTACAAAAAGCAGGAACTTATTAAAAATTACGTCATAAAAACTATAATTACACGTGAATTTTAAAAGAGAAAGGAATTTGTAAAATATTAAATTTATTAACATGCGTTAGAAGTCTCAAATAGGAGAAATTACGTCATATTTACGTCACATCACAGTTATTACATAAAATGAACACAAAATAATATTGCAAAACGGTTTAAATTTACAAATTGCGCTAGACATTTATTTGATATTTTGAGAGGATACTTTTCAACTATTTTTCTTAGGAAAGCGCACATAATATTTTATTTCTAACACAAGTATTTTCACGTGAATATTAAAAAGAGAAAGAATAGTTTGGTCAAAATTACGTCAGATTAAAAACGATTAATTTAAAATGTCTCATTTAAAAGAACTTTCTTTTCGCTTTGTTAAAAAATACCGGGAGACAAAGATTCTGTTTACTTAATTCCTTTTATATTAGCTTATTTTGAAATGTTGTTACACGTGTCTACGTCATCAAGTTATTTTTATTTCGACGTTTTATTTGTATTTTTATTAATGTTGTACTAATTTATTTGTTCTTTCGTTATTTAAAATAAAAATTATGTCAATTTGTATAATTTGGCGAGTGGTTTGGCGATTTATATAATTTGGCGAAATTAGTCGACGGGATAATCAAGTAGTACCGCAGCGGATTTGGCGTTAAAATTTCCCCAATCAAAGAGAAATGAATAGAAATCCGTTTATAGGGAGATCGCCACTGTTTTTTAAATTATAATTCAATCTTTCGAAATCTTTTTAAAGCCGATCACATTAGCGTGCATTTAGAGTCTGCGGTGTCTGGACGGGGTTTGGCGAGCGTAGCTCGTAGGGGGCCGAGCCCCCTAGTATTATATACAATAATAAAATAAATATTATTTACAAGAATAAAATCTAAAATTAAATAATATTCAAAAGGCTTACTCTTTGTTACAGGAAAAATAATAAATGTGTGTAATTTCACTTTCTAAACATGTCAAATCAAATTGTTTATGGGCATAAGGTATTTTCTTTATTTTAAACTAATACTGCCTTCCTTTTTTGTAGTTATAGGAATGGCTGACACAAGAAATCACTTAAGATAAAGATATATGCAATGCATCTTCTTTTTTTTCTGGGGGTCAGTAAAATATTCTTGCAGGATCTTACGGATGCACAAGTTTTACTTTTTTTTTACTCTTCTTCATCTTTTGGAATTACCCCCCCCCCCCCCCCCAATAAAGTGTTTGTCATACGAACATGTGACATGGGGATTAGCTTTCCTTTCATAAGTATTAGGAAAATACGAATGTCAACCCTTAAAATTTAAAAACAAAACTGAAATCTTCATCTGTGCTGACTACTTTCATTCCAATTGAATCTTTACTCAGAGGAGTAAAATGATGAAAATTTCTTGTGCCTGGAATGGTTTTCGCTTTAATAAATCTATCATTTAATTTTCTTCTCATCTGTGTAATTTCTTCTTTTCTAACTAATTTAAAAATTATTTTATCTATATTTGATGTGCAAAAATCAAAAAACATTTCAACAGATTTTATGGCATTCTCTGGAGATCTTTGTAAACTTTCTCTGGCAGCTAACCGTTTGACTGTTCCACCTATACCATCGCAAGGAGACTTTCCATGGCTGGTTGCGAAAAAGGCCCAGGATGCCTCTAAAGAAAAATCGTCCTTGTGATGACATAAATTAAGGAAATTTTTGCAGTTTTTATATTGGCCTTCACATCCGTCGCTAAAGTAAAGAATTTTTTGGACAGCGTGAAAATTTTCTTTGACATAATTTGTGATTTCTTTTTGTGTCTCGTAGACAAATGCAACATCGTGGTCTAAGTCATTGGAAATTATACACATACTTGTAGCTATTAATTTGCTCTCATATTTCGAATCAAGAGTGTAGATAACAACTAGATGTAAAGAACAACTGTTATTAGTCCAATGATAACCTTGAACTTCATCTTGAATGATATAGGAGTAATTTTCGCTGAAATCTAAAAGAACAATGGCTAAATCAGGAACATGGTTGATTTTCATTTGTTTTAAAATTTTTGATTGTTCTCTAGAAATGAATGAATGCTGTATAAGTTTTTCTAACTTTTCCAGTAATTTATGTATATATTCATCATATGTTGATGTGCATCGTATCAGCTCCGTTCTATCAGTAGACATCCACTGACTATAATTTATCTCATCTTCAGTGTCGTATTCTTCAAACTTGGCAAGTAAAAATGTTTTCAAATTTTCTATCATTGGGCATTTAACACAATTTCTCATCATGCAGTCTCTATTTTCTGTTGAACACACCATGTATGCTATCAAGTCTTTATAAGTTTCTTCAATATTCGAAGCATGGAGAAGAAGAATAACATTTTCATGAATCGTACATACGCAGACTGAATGTGTTCCAGATGATCCTACAAAAACACACCATTTAGGGCGCAGCATGCAGAATTTGGAAAACCCAATTTTTATGTTGGTGTATTCCGATTTAAATGAAGAATGTAACTTCTTTAAATTAGCAAGCAATAATCTCTTCTGCATGTGAACATTTCTAGAAACACTTACAAAATCTTTTTTACCTGGCATTATTCTAGAATAATCATCATTCTGATAGAAGCCTTGATAGAAGTCTAACAATATCTTCATTGTCTTTCCTTTTCTTGGTTCTGGTAAAGCTAAAATGCCTTTGTCTTTCAAGAGTTCTCTTGACTGTTCTACAGCATTACTTGCTTACATGGAATTCTTCCATGATTTTCTTTTTACTCCATGAAGGCGGGGCTAATGTTAAAAGTTGTATTTTCTTTCTTCGTGTAATTGGAGTTTCAAGCTTTTGTTTCATTAAATTGATTAGTGCATCCATATCATTTACTTTTTGATGTTCCTCTTGTGGAAACATTGGGGAAGAATTCATGATTTTAATTTCTGTTTCTAAAACTTTGTTAACTTTAATTTCTATATTTGAGCAAGCTGATTCAAGTTTTCGTTTTGCATAAGAAGATCTACTATGTGAAGGTAAACTGTGAAATTTTAGAGGAGACTCTCCTATATCTGATAGACATGAATTAAGAGAAGCAAGAGTTTTTTCTTTTTCAATTGATGTTGCTATGTACTCTATACATTGGTCACTATCACTATCAGTATCCAACTTTTCAATATTAGTGTCTGTATTTATCTTCCGCAATTTCTGTATTTTTTTCCTACAAGCATCACATATTTTTTGCCCAGGAACTGCTTTTAGAAGAACAGGAAACTTGTTAATTTCCTCTGAGAAATCTAAGCTTACATTCCGGAGAGTTTTTATAATTTTTTTCTTGTGACGTTTGAAAGGGTCAAAACAATATTCTTGGTGAAATTCAAAATTTTTTAAGTAAAATATTTTATGATTCTCACAGATATCAGTTAATAAATCGACACTCACACCACTCCTTAGAGACAAAGTCTGTTTCTCTGTAGTTGCAATAGATTCAATTGCACTTATTTTCATTTCTCGTGTATAGCTACTTTTATGACACATAGTCCCAGTCCCTTTACCAACACTACACTGCTCAACAGCCGACGACTTACAATCGCTCATATTGGAAAATACTTTCAGTTCAAAGTATAAATAATAAATAAGCTACATTTAAAAATCTTAATAACAACTTAATATCTTAAGACGATAATAACAACGGGACGACGTGATGAATTTACAAATCAGCTTTTAACTCAAAATACATCTAATGATCGCTTTAAATGTGGGTTGTTCATCGAGCCTGTCAAAAGAAATTTTAAAGAAATTCGGTGAACTTAATATGCTGACTGTAATGACACGTCTAACAAAACTAATTTATTCAGGACCATCTGCCACCAAAACCGAAAAATCAATAAGAATAAAATCAGCTGGTGTGTGAATATGAGTTACTGGATGTTGTGTAGATAAAAATGTCTTTGTGAAATTTTCACCTGTACTTCAGTAAAATATAAACATGCACGCTTTCTTCATTCATTCAAAATTAAGTAAAACTACTATCAAATTTTGTTGTCATTACAGCAGATGTTAAATGTTTCCTACAAACTGTTAGGTAAGTTCTTAATTATTAGATCTTATTGACATAACATCATCAAGTTTAGCATATGTATTCTCTATTTTAGATACAGTTTGAAGGGTATAAATATAATGGATGTGCAAATTTTTTATATTTTTGAACCACAATATCTCAAAACTTTGTTTAAAATTTTATGGTGATTACGTCTTTAAATTAGCTATAAACATTCTCCGTTTCATTAAAATTTGAGACAGTAAATTAAATGGCTTAGGGGAGCTGACGTGCAATGACTCTGCCTGATTTGATTTGCAATGCCCCTCAAAATATATTTAAATAGGAAATACTACTAAAAACACCCAAAATCCCACTATTTTTATTTCATAATCAAGTAAAGGACACCTTTAAATATATCCCCCATAAAAAATAAATTTAATAAAAATACCGCCTTTTGTTGATAATGCTTTTTTTGTTAATGCATTATTTTTCATAAAAAAATCACGATTTCAAAGTTTAAAATTTTTTTTAGACACACTTTAAATGTTATAAGCGTTACAATAATATTTTTTCATAATTTACGTACGTTATTTACATTGCCTAAATTATTTGAAGATGATTTGTTTATTAAATATTGAAATATGATTTTATAAAGGAAGTGGTGCCTTTGAAAATTGAACGATCAAAAATGCCAACTCATGGCAATTTTCCAAAACTTTGATAATTTTTTTCTCAGAAACTATTTCACCTAGGAGCAATACTAACTATTTGTTACACTTACTCATGATCGTTAATTGTACTTGCAAAGTTGTGGATATCATTTTAATTAAAAGAATCCCGGATAGCATGAACAATTGCAGCAAGATTAATTTTTTCTTGATATTTTCTTGTCACGACAAATTTGAAGTAATAATATTGCCACAAGGACACTACTAGGTAGACGGAATATAATCAATCGCTCCCTTGCAACGCAACTTTGCTCTTAAACTGATACAACACTGTCATAAAATAACGACGTAAGCGAAAAATTCCTTTTGTTGGAAGGAGAACAGATATAAACGCGCATGCGCGGAAATTTGACAAAGACAAAATTACAGCACTTCTTTATTCAATCTCATGATTAGCAGCGCCATTGGATTAGCGTTCAAGTAAAGAACCCATATATAAAGGTATTTATTATTTTAATTATTCAAATGTGATTCGGATATTTTTGTATTTTCTCTGTACAAACTACAACTTATTTCGTACAGAAATTCTAATAAATTAAAAAAGTTATGTTTATTTATTGAGGAATGCTTACATTTTTAAAATAGTTTGGTTTTAGTTCATGTTAAGGCATTATTGAAAATTTTAATTTTTAAATGAATTTTTCTCAACTTTAAGGGGAATTTCTCAGATATCGTTTTAATTAATATTTGCTTTTTTTCTTGCTATTCACGCCGATCGAGCAGTGTTGAATTCAGATATTTTTCTCCGGGAGCAATTTCTGCGTCTCTGGAGGGGGGGGGGGGGGACATTTTAGAGATTCGGTGTGGAAATTGCTTATTAAAAAAGCATAAAATCTCAAACCTTCCGGGGGGAATGCCCTCCTCTTGAATTCAGCCGTGCGTTCGAATGTATTTTTAAATTTAAATTATCTTTTCATGGCCATTATACCATTTTCTATATATACATATTAAGTATTTTAAACAGTTTCTTAGTGTGCTATTCTCCATGCTTCTTATCATGGAATCTATTGTATCGCTATTTTCTAATTTTTATTAAAGTTATTAACAATATTTCCTCCCGGCGTCAGTTTTATTTAATTCTTTAAAAATTTCTCTTTTCTTTTGACATAACTGTTTGTTAATCGTATGTGTATAAGTCTTTTTATTTCCTATTTTTCTTAAATTTTAAATACGAATATTTTGAAATTGTTAATTTTTCGAGTCAGCAAACCTGCTTGAAATGTGCCGGAGCAAATCGGAACAATGTTCCGGTTCGTAAAATTATGCCAAATATTGATCTGGTTTGCAGTGTTGTAATCATAAAAAAATCAGAGGGTCATGACCTCGCTGTCATGAACATCATGTCTAGAGTATATAGTCGTTGAGCCAGGGGCTCGTGTGGTTTCATGTCAGCGGACTTGGTAAACTATATATTTTTGGATTCACCGCAACAACAGCACCTGATTTATCCATGATACTTTCAAAACCAGGGTAGCTTATGGGCGCCATATTGGAAAATGGCCGCCGTCGTTGAATCAGGGGTTCGAGTGGTTTCATGTCAGCGGACTTGGTAAATCACACATTTTTGGATTCACCACAACATCAGAATGGCATTTATCCATGATACATTCAAAAACAGAGTAGCTAATGGACGCCATATTGGAAAATGGCCGCCGATAAACAGGGTGATTGAAAGATTTTCTTGGTTTTGCATGCTATTAAATGAATTGGCGATTGAAGAGACAATAAGTAAAGACATGCAGGTGTCAAAAGGTACAACGAAGTTCATTCAAAGATCTGCCACAGTCGAAAGATATTTTTGATATCAGGGCAGCATTTCTTCACATGATTCGTGAAAGAACCAAAATTAGTTCTACATCCAGATCTGTCTTACAGCAGGATCCAGAAAAACGAACGTGATGTCTCATATTTACAGAACATGATTACCAATGAATGGATAAATCTAGACATGATAGTAGAATCAACTGGAGCAATGACAAACCTAGAAATTGTCGAAGACATGGTCAAAGCTCATAAGATGTGTGAAGAAGCTTACCAAACTTTCAAAAGAGAATATCTCTCTGAAGACTCAAAGCCAGGCGGATTTTCCAAACCTCCAAAGATAAAGAAGCTAAAAACATTTTCTGACTTTAAAAAGAAACAGAATGTAAAATTTAATAAATCAGAGTTTGTTGCCTAGGCAGAAAGAAATCTGTTTGCTTAGATGACAATCATTACAGAGCGAAGAAATTTCGGTATGAGAACTGTCTTTTCCTACCACCTAGGGCCTCTTCCATAGCCCTTAGCAACACTTGATGGTTTAATGCGAAAAACTGAAAAAAACTGATGGATGTTATGACAAAATTGCGACTGCCGAAAGAATGCAAATGATGGTGTTGTTAATATCATTGATGGAATGTGCTTTGTTCAAAGCTAACGCAGGAATTACAATCATTTGGACAACTAGCAAAGAATCTGTTTTCTAAATTAATACAAGATTTTACATCCTCTCAAAGAATAGATGTTTTATTTGATACATACAGGCAGGTGTCAATAAAAAGAAATGAACGAAAAATATGAACTGTTGGTAATGCTATAAAGATCATATACTCCTGGACAACCAGTACGAAAATGGAAGCAGTTTCTGTCGGATGAGGAGAACAATAAAGAACTTATAGATTTCATTTCTCAAGAATGACAAAATGAACATTATCTGAAATAGTTGATTACGCGAATTATGTAAGTTATCTACGGAGAAAATGCTATACATTTGCGAAATAACTAGTTGAAGAATACACTAAATTGACCTGCTTCCAAGAAGAGGTTACACCCGACTTTTATTTTGCGCACACCATGGCTTTAGCGTCTGGATTTAGAAATATTATTATTATCTCTATAGATACTGATGTGGCAGTTATCACACTGTTTTCTTTAGAAAACGATTTGAAGAACTAGAAAGGGTTAATATTTGTAAAATGTGGATCCAATGACAGGGTAAAGTAAAGTACTACAACTTGAGTGAGATGCATGGACTTTTAGGTAAAGCGGTATGTAATGCATTAACTGTCGAATGCGATACAGTAAGTGCCTATGCAAGCAAGGTAAAATGATGATTCAGAACACTGAATTTCGAAATGCGCTTAAGGCGCTATCAGAGGAAACAAAGAAACAACTTGAGCCGTAAGTTTGCCATCTCTATTATGAAAGCACAAATACTCAGATATCAATGAATTGCGCTATATTCTATATATTTTTGCTGCAAAAAAGGAGTCTGTGGAATCGCATCGCCTTCTGCCATGCATAAATAACACTCTACCTATAGGTAATGCGATCTAATTACCACGGTGTTGTTTGGATGAAGTGCATACAGGGTGATCCTGATCTTACATACCCAGATAAATATAGTTGGATTTTTGGAACAGATAGTGAAGGAAAAGGCTATCTAGAGATCCAGTGGGACGGCAGTTCTCCTGCTCCTGAAGCTATTTTGGAACTGATGTCATGTTCATGTTCAAGAACACGTGTCTCACCATCATATGCATATATTTTAATAACCTCAGATATACAAGCATATGCAAAATATAGAACTGCTCTATGACGATGGAAGTTATTTGGACACAGGAATGTCAAGCGATGATGATGATAGCTGTGAAGAATACTAAGATTTCTGTTACTTATTAATCCGTTTGGGACCAGCATCTTTCACATGAATATTATTCGTTTGACACCCCTTTTTGTCAAACAATTAAATTTAGCTTAGCAATCAAGAAAATAACTTAAATAAATAAGGAAAGTTTTACTTTTCTTTTTTAGTGGTATCAAAAACAAGCGATGTAAACACGTTTCCGAAGGTGCATATATGCACCCGTGGTCCGGAAGGGGTTAATTCTTAACATACTAAGTACAATAGTTTCACCAGTATTAATTTTTTCTTGAATTGCTGTGTTTTACCATATGAAAATAATATGCATTAAAATGTGAAACAAGATGTTTATCCCACTGAAAATGTTAATAAATATAAAGTTAAATGTAAAGATAAGCATCATATTAAAATAAAATCTTAATAAATATATAATTTCTATAACGTTTTATGTTTAACAATATTTGTTCTTTACATTTTTTCATTGAAATCTCTTTAATTATGTGATACTGGCAAAAAAATCATATGCATCTGTGTGCGATAGATGTCGCTCATGTTTTCAATATGGCGTCTATAAGCTACCACAAATTTCGTAGTATCATCATAAAATGAACTCCTTGGATCATTGTGAATCCAAAAAGGTATATATCATCAAGTCCTCAGAGATGAAACCAAAATCACTAATTTTGGCTTCTGGCTCAACGACTAATATACGATATAGCTTTATTCGAGAAATCGGGGGTATACGGAGCTTTTTTTAAAAAATCCAGAAGGTATACGGCGTATACCTCTGTATACCCCCCAATACACTCCGGCTGGTTTGTGAAATTATGGTAAATATCGTTGCGACTCGTTAAAACATATTACTATTATAGTTTTATACATATAGCTTTTATTGTGCTGACTATAACTTTTTTGATTATTTTGAATTTTGAATGCATTTTTTAAAATTGATTTTTATTGTTAGACATAAATTTGCCTAAAACTTAAAAAAAAAAAACTGTCAAACTTTGAAAAATAGATTTCCGGCTCGTGAATTTTTCCATTTCGAGTCCTGCCGCAAACAATTGTACTGAAACTTGATTGGTAAGTTTTTTTGCAATGAATTAGAGCTAAATAACTAAAATGCATTGAATAATCACTTAACCCCCTTCCCCCCCCCCCACACACACACACACACCAAAAAAAAAAAAAAAAAAAAGAAGTTATAAAATAGTTTTGTGTGATACTTAAAACCTTGGATACCATAGCACCAAAATATTATTTTAATAGTTACAAAATAGTTTTTTGGGATAATTAAAACTTTGGACCTTAAATCCTTAATTCTATTGTCATATTGTTAATGTCAGATTCGAAGACTACTTATTTGTGTTATTATTAAAGATGTTTCGTTTTGAATCCTTTTTCACATGTAAAATAGTGTTCAACTGCATCTTTATTTATTATTTTCTTCTATGATAACAATCTTTAATAAAATGTGATTCTTAAGAACCGACACTAGTCACCCGAAGTAAAATTTAACATTCAAGCTAATGTTAATTCTATGGACAGTTCTTTGCATATTTCGGGCTCACATTTTAATATTTTTTAATATTTTTTGCATAGGATACATCTGGTTGATATATATAGTTGTGCAATTGTACCTTTTCGAGCTTTTATGCTATTTTTTATATGCAGATACTTTCAATTTTGAAACCTGTTCTGAAAGTGAAACTGTACTCATACAAAAGAAAACTGTAACCAAAATCGAAAAAGTACAAAAACACAACAATATATGGGGCATTCTCACAATCTTTTGACTTTTATGTCCCTGAATAATAATTTTTATTTTAATACTTTTTTTGTGTGTGTTTTTTTTTTATTTCATATACTGGGGAACATTCCATTGCATGATTGCATAACAATATTAACGAGATAAATAAGTTTTGGACGATGTTGGGGGTCCAAATACCAGGAAAACTCCTATACCGTCCGGTGTCCCTGATGCTGATTTTTAAATTTGGAGCTGTCTGTATAAAATTGCTTCAATAAAAGTAATTCGATGTAATTTTTTTCCGAAACTGGGACACTTGTTTAATATAAATATTGTGCAAAAAATTAACCTGCACACATTTTTACGGTTGATATTATTTTTTTAACTCTGTCCCTGGGTTTTTCATCCGTACCGTCCCTCTTGCTAAACTTATACAGAAAATATCACTTCAGATGCAGCCACAGAATCTTTTTCAAGTTTTTTCTCATGCAGAAGTATGCTAGAGAAAGAATGTCTAAAATTCTTTGACAGGAAATTTACTGCAGAATTTAAATCAGCATTTAAATATCCATTTCAAGATCGTGGCTTTATTGGTAGTCTTACCGTCCCCAAGGTTTATTTCTGCACTTTTCGAGGTAAATTAAAAAAAAAAAAAAAAGTATTTAATCCAATGTTAACAACTGTTTCTAGAAATCAATGAGCATTGTGGCTATCACTTAGTCTTAACCACGGTAAGTAGAACACTCGGTAGTGTTCACGCGCAGTAAAGCTACTAAATAGATGAGCTGGCTCGTCAGGCATTTTCATCCCTGATGGACTGCTTCGCGTAATGTATCTCAATAGCGTTGAATTAGTTTCTGTCTATTTTTAGCTTTAAAAGCTTAATTATCGGTAGTTTTTCTGCTATTAATTGTTGAAATCATTCAATAAAGGATTACTGCATACTTCAATTTCCCTATAAACATAAAAAATAACCAAATTTTAATATTAATTGTAGATTATATTCTTCGTGAATTTTTTTCTTCGCCAATTTTGGCGATAAGGACATATTTTAAAAGTACAGCGCCATCTAGTTCATTTTCGGGAAAACAATTGATTTTGATGCGATTTGCGATTTTTTATATTATCGGACGAAAATAGAGTGAAATTATATGGGAAGCTACTTTAATTTTTTTGGATAATTAATAACGATACCTCAAAATATTAACACGTGATGAAATTTACGAGATTTTTTAAAAAAGAAAATACCTAAAGAACTAATGTGAAATAGAATTTTTCAGGGAAATTTTACAATTTTTATTTTATTTTTTTTTATATTCATTTTTACAAAAAAAAAAAAAAAAAAAAAAAAAAAAAATGGATTCTATTTTAAGTTTTTGAAAAAAATTCTCCAAATTTGCTTAAGATGATTTTATTGTTAATATTTCATCATAAGACAGTAATATTTAAAAATATATAAATAAATATTTTTAACAATTTTCGTAAGTCAGTATTACCAAGAAATAAAGCGTATCTTTACTGTAACTTTCAGATATAAAATTGTTTTAAAAAATATCAAAGGATACTTCCATACTATGAAATCTCAGAGGTCGATGCAGATTTATTTCCTGGTGCCCATTTTGTGAAAAGTAAAAGTTTTTTTTTTGTGAATTTTATTATAATTTTGTGAAAAATAATATTTTGTAATGAAAGTTGAAATCGAGTTACTCAAATTCGAACTAAGCATTTAAAAACAAAAACTTCTTTAAACCATTTTGCTAAAATTTTTGTTTCTGGTGAACTGGTTTTATATACAAATCACAGATTTTAAAACCGAACAAAATAAAAATAATAAATAGAAGTAAGTTTTTATGGAAAGGGATTTTGTCAAAGGGCCTATTTTATTAAAAAAGAATTTTGTGAAGGAACCTGTTTCATTAAAAGGAGTTTTGTGAAGGGGCCCTATTTTATTAAATTTATTTTTATAAAGGGGTCCATTTTGTTAAATTCATCTTTGTGAAGGGACCTGTTTTATTAAATAGATTTTTGTGAAGGGGCCCTAAATAGGCCTCAAATTTTGCTGGTTCGACCCCTGAGTCTCATTACATTTTCCTCTTAGAAAAGACAGTTTCATATTATTAAAGTAATGAAAACTTGCTACCCATGAAAACTTTTTAAAACAATTTTACTTTATAGAAGTTTTTAAAAACTATAACAAAGTAAAGAAAAAAAAAAGAAAAGAAAGAAAGAAAAGAAAATATTTTTTAATAGTACTTTTTGTTCAGTTAATTTCATTTTGTTCATTGTTAGCATCAGAAATTAATTATAATATTTATTTTATTACATTGCCAACTTCTTAAGGACAATCAAAAGTGCACACTTTTGATTTTTTATGTGGCGCTACATAAACACAAAAAGGGGGAAAAAAAACAACAACAAAAAAAAAAAAAAAAAAACATTAAAATATTTTTGGAGGATGAATGTACATTTAGAAAATACATTTTCTTACGCTAATAAATTGCTGTTGATATCCTGCAAACATAATCTTCATCATTTTAACTCTCCAATATATGGAAAAATAAAATAATACATTTTCAAATACATGCGAATATAGTTAGAAAAGTTCTACTGAACGGATTTAGATGGAAGTTGCCTTAGTAGTTAAATAAATTATGAAGAAAAAAAAAATTATTTGTAAAATTCTCATTTTGAACTGCAAAACTTACACTCTGTGTGAGCGGAGCCGTGGTCAAAAGTCAGGTATTAATGATAAAAAATGGTTCTATTGAAAAAAAAATAATAATAATTTCTCTCTCCCTACCCTCTTTAAGAAATAAACTTAGTTTCGGTTATTTTTTCGGGAGGGATTTTTGAAGCTTTGCGGCCTCTGAAATTCCGAGGAGGGGTGCCCTTCTAGACTATAATTAAAGATCAAATTCGTAATCTTCCAGCGGGTTGGGGGTGGGGATGTCAGACTGTAAATTCAGCACTGGATCCACTAGCAAAATGAATATTAATATATAACTATTTTAATAAATGAAATATTAATTAAAGATGTAAGGTAATTTTTCATTCAGGACGTAGAAAAAAAAGGAAGGGGTTCAATTCCTCCGCATTCAGTTATTATTATTATTATTATTATTATTTATTATTATTATTTTAACGGTACATGAGCTATTCCAAAGAATTCGGATTCGGGTAGATGTTTAGTAACCACTGATGCAGTTTCCTTTTTCTGCTACTTTTTTTTTTATATCAAATTATCAAATACTCCCTTAACCCCCCCCCCCCCCCCTCTGTTTCGATTTAACAATCGTAATTTTCTGGAAATTACTATTGAAAACCTTAAAAATACAATCGTACAAATTCCGAATATATATATATATATATATTGATTTTATGACCTGATTAATAAATAGTTAAAGCAATTAATTTTTATAGACATTTTATTATTTATTGATAATCCTCAAATATAAATTTAATTGAAATTGAGTTCTTTAATCCACCCCCCCCCCCCCTCGCCATATCCATCCTTTTCAACAAAGTACTTACAAACATCAGATTTCATTTATGTATTCTCTAAAAGTAAATTATTACTAATTTTAAAATTTGAAATTTATTCCAAGCTTTCATTCAATAGCCTACTATTTGATAAATTCAGGGAAGCAACGAAGACAGCGATAAATATGCCAAATAGGTCAATCTGGCGCCAACATGTTCCCACCTGGGAATGCTATGGCAAACGGACGAGTCAGCCTGTGTATTTAGAAGCTCTAACGCGCAGGTTTCGTTTCTCCCTCTGACGTCACTGGCACCCAAGTCCAGCCTTGGGTAACGCACTTTTCGTATTGTATAAAGCTTTCCGTTTCATAAAAAGATATTCAACATTTGTTCATTATCCAGTGTATGATATTACTGAGGTGCGTGACACTTGGAACATCTACTAATTAAACATTTTTCAAATTCAAAGTTTATATCCGTACATGTCTTTATTTTTTAGAGTTTTCTAAAGCCTAAATCTTCTGTTTTCATTTGGTTATTTGGAAGTATTAACTTTCGCCGCAATTATCATTATTTTATTTAAACACATATGTAAAAAAAGCAGTTTTCTTACCTGCTCTGTTGTATTTCAATATTTTAGACACCGTCTTTTCATAGCATTTTTGCAATTTCGCTTTAATCCAAAATACTTTGTGAAAACGCGGAAAATGTTTGCTTCAATTCATAAAACTTTGGAAAAAATGCACTTATAATTAAAGTGGTATATTTTCAAATATATATATTATACACTCATAAAGTTATATGATATTAAAATTTATAATTTTATACATTTTTTAAATCCCTATTTAATGTTCTAAAAAAATAAAACGGATCTAATAATGTTTTTAAAAGTTACTCTGAAAAACTCTATAGTACTATGTACTTTAAAACGCAGGCATTGAAAAATATTAATAGTATTTTCAGGGCAACTTTAGATAAATGTAAGAAAAGCTTTTTTGAATTTATACTTGGGATTTTTTCGAATTTATAAATATTTAAAAAAAAAATGTGTAATAACAAAACGAGTAAACAAAGTAAACAAAAAACTTCTTAAATAGCCGTAATAGCTTAAATAACGTTTTATAGATAATTAAAAAAAAAAAACTCTTTAAATTTTTTGTATACACTAATACAGAAATTAAATTATAAAATTATTGAAAATATCGGAAGAACAGGCTTTCTAGATAGTCTTCTAGAGAACATAATGTTACGTCCACTCTTATGTGAGAAAGGGTAGCGGAATTTTTGAAAGAACAACTTTTTTTTTTTTTTTTAAATCAACAATTTACTTTATTTACAAATAATTAGAAAATAAGTTAAAATCGGTATCAAAATATTAATAAATATATGTCCGTACAACTTTTAACTTTAGGAACAGAATAATCATCGCACACAAGATTCTGCGACTAACTAACACGATGTCAAGTCTAAGTTATAATCTAGGTATTGGGCTTCCGGTTCAGTAAATATCAACTGTCTAACTCTCAAAGCCAAACAAAAACTAGGTTGTATAACATTTAAAATTTGAAAAAAAAAAAAAAAAATAGGTGTCATATTACGATATTACGGTTAAAAATTTTTAAACAATCAAATATTTTTTTTATGATTAATATATCTATATACATCCTTAAATTTTTAGTACGCACTAAAGTATTATCAGGAAAAATTTAAATTACAAATTGTGAGTGGAATATTATTTTATATGGATTATCTCAATACCTTAAAATAAATAAAAATTATGGAATATATTTTCAAATAAAAATTGAGTTTTTATTCTATTGCTATACCAATATATTTTTTCTCACAATATGCATTTTTGAAAATTTTAGATCCATGCCTGTTTATTAATCTGATATAAGTTTTTGATTGAAGGTCCCATATTGCTTACAAACCCTTACATTTCATCGAAAAAAAAAAAAAAACTACAGTGTTTATTTTATTTTTCTTTAGTTTTGAGTACATTTAACTATATCAGTACTCAAAACTAAAGCTAATTTCTATAAATTTCAGGAATTGTAACACAGCGATTTCACTAAGCGAAGAATATTTAAATTCACCTCTTACATACACCTCTTCTGAATATGCAACTTTATTTTTAAAATAGAATTTTGAGAAAACTGGAATTTATATTGTTTCATAATTTCTTTACAACGAGAATTTTCTGATTTTTTACGTACTACATTGCACAATCCCCCCCCCCCCCCTAACCAGCTGATATACATATATTTTTTATTTAATTTAGTTTAATTTTCTTATTTAAATTCATCTAATATCTGAATGATTTATCAGCGATATATGAGTGACTGTATTGTTCTTATTAAGAGAGAAGAAATAAATCAGGATTGGATTTATCTTGCTGATCACATTCATTTTTATTTAAGAAAAAGTTTATTTCCTTTCATGTATCTCGACAACTCATTCTTCTCTCTTTAATTTTTCAGCAATATCATTAGTGAAAAGTAATACTAAAGTAGTAGTAGTAGAGCTGAAAATTTTTATGAGGAAACTGATTTATATCTTACAATTTGGTTTGGTTTAAAATTAAGCTGTTTTGCTTTTAAATTCTTTTACAAATCTGTTTCTTTAAAGTAAATTGAAAATTGTCTTGAATAATAAATGCAAAAATTATCTGATCTCTTGCATGCGTGCAACAAATGGTTTTCATGCTATAGTATTTGTTTAAAAAGACGAAATGAAATTCCTTTGGAATATCTAGAAGAATTAATGCGTTGCAAATTATTTTAATGTCAAATCCTTTTAAAAAACTAACAATAAAAATAAGACACAAAATGATTATATGAAAAAAAAATAGTAATAATAACATTTATTGTCAGGAAAAGAGAAAGAGAGTAATGCGAATAAATGGAAAAACACAGGGAGAGCTTGAACGATGGGTGCCAGTGACGTCACGAACTGGACGATCTACTGCGCATCTCGCTCATGGACCCTACCGTGTATTCTAAGTACCGTGGTCTTAACATGATTTTCCTAAAAATAGGTGATAATTTTCCTTACCGTTCCATCCTTACAGTCCCTTTTTTTCCCCATTTCGTCCCTTTTTTCCTATACCGTCCCCCCCCCCCTTTTTTTTTTATCTTACCGTCCCTTCTTTAACATCCCTTTAAGACAATGTTATACAAAAATTCGGTATTAATAGTACTACATTTTTATTATTTCTTATTTGAATGTCCTGTGGCTACTATGCAAATTCATTATAAGTAAAACTTTAGAAGAAAATAAAAAGTTCTAGTGGTAAAATGGTAAGGAAAATTAAACTCGCAAGTTTAACTTAAACCGCAGTTAAATAAAAAAAATTTTCGCTGCTGACCACTTTTTCTTTATTTTGAATCATTAAGGCATTTGTCTATCAGATTAAAATGTGATTTTAGCATGTTTAATTTCACCAGATTTTTATTCCCGAAAGTCAAAAGATTGTGAGAATGCCCCATATATACTCGTAAGTTCTCTGGTATCCTATGCAAATATATATATTATTTAAGCTGTATAGCATTTTAGCTGTAAAGATTTCTCCCATATACTAACGTTAGCGTTCGAGTTTCTTCGCGTGACTAGTGTAGGTTATGTATAATTATGTAGTGGGATAAGTATATGTAGTGTTATGAGACTAATTCAGTTACGCGAAAACACGCCGTTCGCGTGGAATACAATGGGAGAATTTTTTAAAGGTATTTTCGTTTGCATTTTAATATTTTATTTTTTTTTATTTTTTTTTTTTTTGTATTCGAAAGCTGAGGAGGATCTGTACAAAGATCCTTTTGCACTTTTTTTTATTTTGTTTACAAGTATTTTTAATTAGAACACTTTCACTTTCGGAATCGGTTTCGAAAGTGAAAGCATCCTCATAAAAAAATCCTGCAAACAAAATCGAAAAAGCAAAAAACGGTCTTTTTTGAGATCGACCTCAGCTGTCATATGCGTAAAAAAACAAGTTGGAAATTGCTCGTCAAACGTGACAAATGAGGTGCGTTCTTACTATAACTAGTTTTATAAATATTTTTCGCACCACATATTCTACTGAATGTATATTTTAGTGCACTTGATAAGTGCATATCAATTTCATTCTCTACGAAAGGCTGTAACATCATTAAAATGCACTTGTAATAATTTTCCCCATTGGCCGTAATGTAACGGAAAATTTTTGAATGTCCCTGTAATTAAACTATACATCCGATTTTCACAAAATTTGAAATAACTCGACAAAATTTTGCAACAATATATATTTAAAATTTCAGACCATTCGGTTGAGCAGTTTTTTCTCTGTTTTATGCGAACGGACAGACAGACGGACCGAACGACGACTATAGGTGATACGTATTTATATAATTACGAACGCACCTAAAAATCATTTAAAAATAATTAAATGAAAACGAGATATTTTTAAAATTTTCTCCCGCATTACCGAATTACCCACATTACATTACCGAACAAGTGTTTTCACGTGACTGAAATAGCCTCTTACACTAATCATGCGGAGAAATTCTAACGCTAATGTTAATCCTATGGGAGGATTCTTTACAGATTTCTCGCTTGCATTTCAATATTTTTAAAAGAGTTTTTGCATAGCGTACCCCATGTCGATGACTTTAATCGTGCATTTGTACTTTCGATTTTGGTTGCGGTTTTTTATATAAGTACAGTTTCATTTTCAGCACTGATTCTAACCAGTTTCCAAAAGTGAAACGATCTTGATATGAAAAACTGTAGCCAAAATCGAAAAAGTACAAACGCACGATAAAAGTTATCGACCTCACGTACCCTATGCCAAAAATCTTTTAAAAATATTTAAATGCAAGCGAGAAATCTGAAAAGATTTTTCCCACAGGTTTAACATTAGCGTTAAAATTTCTTCGCGTTACTAGTTTTAACCCTTTACGCGGAAAAACTCGAACTCTAACGTTAAACCTATGAGATAAATCTGTCCATCTTGCTCACATTTTAATATATTTTTAAGTGATTTTTTTGGATAGGATACCCGAGGTCGAAATAAATTGTTGTGCGTTTGTTCTTTTTTGGTATTGGTAACAGTTTTTCAATATGCGGACACTTTCACTTTCGGAAGAGGTTGGAACCTGTTCTGAAAGTGAAACTATTTTCGTATAAAAAAACTGTAACCAAAATCGAAAAAGTACACAAACGCTAACATCAGATATCGGCCTCAGGTATCCTGGAAAAAAAATCGTGTAAAAATATTAAAACGCAAGCGACAAATTTGAAAAGATTTTAACCATAGGTTGAACATTAGTGATCAAATTTCTTCGCCTGACTAATGTAGACCCTTTACGCGGAAAAACTCAAGTTAAATCTATGAAAAAAATCTTTACAAATTTCTCACTCGCATTTTAATATTTTTAAATAATTTTCGTTAAACAGGATACCTGAGGTCGATATCTATTGTTGTGAGTTTGTACTTTTCTATTTTGTTTGCATTTGTTTTTTTATATGAGGATAGTTTCACTTTCACAATGCGTTCCAACCAGTTCCAACAGTGAAAATGTCCGCATTAAAAAAAAAATAATAATATATATATATATAACAAAACCGAAAAATTACAAACGCACAACTATATATATCGACCTCAGGTATCCTATGCATATATTTCTCTCTCATTTAAGCTGTATAGCTTTATCGCTGTGAAGATTTCTCCCACATACTTAACATTAGGGTTCGAGTTTCTTCGCATGACTAATGTAGATTCTTAAGAACTAGTATCTTCAGTCACGGGGAAAAGGAAAAACGCTGATGCTAAGTCTATGGGAGCGTGATTTTCAAATATCTCGCTCAAATTTTAATATTTTTGAATGATTTTTTTTTTTCATAGGATAGCTGAGGACGATCTACAACCTGGCTAGTTTTCACTTTTTCGATTTCGGTTTCAGATTCTTTTTTAAAAAATACAATTACTTTCGGAACCGGTTCCGAAATTGAAACTATCCTATTATAGAAAAAAAAAATCAAAATCGAAAAAGTAAAAACTAGTCCGGTTATAGATCATCCTCAGCTATTCTATGCAAAAAAAGAAAAAAAATCATCATTCAAAAATATTAAAATTTCAGCGAGAAATTTGAAAATAACGCTCCCATGGACTTACCATTAGCGTTCGACTTTTTCCAAGTGACTTGTATGGGCTCTTAACCCCTTAAGACCGGGAGGTTTTTTTTTTTTTTTTTTTTGTGGTAGAAATTGAAAATTTGGGTGGTTTCTGCTTATCGATAGAATCGTATTTGATTGAAAAAAAAAAAAATACTCGATGTCAGATTATGACAAGAGAGGACCCGCACAATTGTGTGAGTTCGGCCTTAATGCAGCCGTTTTTGGGCTAAATCTACACAATTGTGTAGTTTGGGATTATGTGTGCAAATATCTAAAAATAAAAGTTTAAGCAAAAAATTTTTTGTTTATTGAGATAACTTTCATCAGCCACAATAAAAATATTTGAAACAATTTTTGTTTTTGGACAGACCACTACAATTTCATTTTCTGAGACGTGCTCAATGCTCGCACCCCTCTTAAGAGCCTTTGACAAATGGTGTGCCCTTCACTTCGTTTGGATTGTGCCTGATCTTTCAAATTTCTTTTTTTTTTTTTTTTAGTTTTTCCAGCAGCGGTATTTTGCTGAAATACCGATTGAAGTACATAAAACTAGGTCTGAACCAGAGTAAGGACTACAGTAGATCCTAAGCCAAGATCCTTGTGGACCAGCACCAGGTCTGTACTTTCCCACTGGTATAATACAAAATTTAAAACTATCCCAGATGATGCTGTTACAACAGAGTGTGGTTTGTTTTTTATATACTGCTTTACTGAGGCACGTCCTAAAAAAAGGAATCGTCTGCTCATCTATGGAAAATTTTCCCTGATCTCCTTGTAAATTCAAGCAGACACTACCGAATCTGTCGAGCATTTGCTGAACTTTCCATAATTTATTATTTATTCCTGGTGGTTTACTTGCTGTGTCGACAAAATGGAATGAATTTATCAAACTTAAAAATCAATCTCGTGGTATGCATATAACTCATATAAAACTTATAAATCATATGTGGCATCTATAACTCAGAGCAGAAACATACAGTTCGTTACATGTGTATATTATATATCTAATACTATCCATTTTAAATAGAAATCATGAATAGTACAAACCTATTAATTTAAAATTGGTCAGCTTTAAAAATGTAATTAATAAAAAATAAATTGCTAAAAACATAAGTTTAAAAAAATCACTTAAAAATAAAAATTCTATATATTAGGAATTTTATCTATTTTGGAAATGGTAAATGCCGGACCCGCACAATTGTGTGGTTCATTTGTTTTTCAACTTTTGTGAAGCCTAATTAAATTTATCAAAGACAAAATCAATTAAAATCATGAATAAACTATATGAAAAGAAATATTAAATCTAAGCAAACACTATAAATCATATTTAAAAGAAATTACGACAGTACATACTTTTTGTCTATTGCTGTCAGATGATATAGTCTTTTTAAAAGCAGAAAATTTAACCCTGTATTGTAGTTGGTACCCCCTAGTTGTGTTTTATCAAAACATCTAAAGCATATAAGTGTGCAGATTTGGTTTTAAATCGCACAAAAACAGGAAATAGTCATTCTCTTTTACTTTAGTATCGCCCGCACAATTATGTGGGTCAGGTCTTAAAGGTAGTTAAGAGGCTAAGAGTTAAGACTTCAGTCAAGCGGAAACACCCATTCGCCAATGTTAATCCAATAAGAGAATTTTTTTAAGGTAACTCGGTTGCATTTCAATATTTTTAAATGATTTTTTTTATATATACTTTCACTTTTGGAGCCGGTATAAACAGTGAAAAGAGTAAAAGTGTCCGCAAAAAAAAAAAAAAAAAAAAAATTAAAAGAAAGAAAGAAAATAAAATAAAAACTTCAACGAACTTAAAATAAGTAAAAAATCACAATTGCAGAAATTTACCTCAGCTATCCAATGCAAAAGAAAAAGTCTTTTTAAAATATAAAAATACAAACGAGATATTTTAAAAAATATATATCGTTGGATTAACATTAGCGATTCGGTCATTTTGCCTGAAGTGTTATAATTTGTGATCACCTTTAGAACTAATTCTAAGCAGGATTCTTGAAAACAGTAAAAATTTAACTTGTAACTTTTAAAATGCACTCTATTGTTTCTCTCTTTTAGGATGCAAAGACAAGGAAATAATATAGAGAAGAATGTTAAATAATTGTATGTTAATTTGGTAAATATTATGTTAATACTTTGTGTTAGAAACTATTATTTGTAACTGTGTAAAAATAAACTTTGTAATTTTATAGACTGTATTCTTTTATTATAACTTTGTTCTTTTTAAATTCTTGAAACTTTTCAAGTATTTTGTTTTTGTGGAATTATATTTATTCAGATTTAAGAATAGGGAAATTTCAATTTTAAAATGAGTTTTTTTTCCTTCTGGAAGTTAATAAGTTTTAGCAATATATTCCACTCTGGCCAGAAAGAAATGAAAATAAATTATATTTTCTTTAATAAAATTATATATGAAATTAAAATTGAGGGTGTGAGTTTACACTCATCTAGGTTTGCTTTGCATTAGGTTATGTATACAATGACCACTTATTTTTAGATAATGTTTTTAATTACCTTCTAAGAATTAGAAGGGAATAAGCAACTAATTGAGAATTGGCGAGTCTAATAAAACTTCTAAACAAATTAAGGTATATTATTGGAAGTTATTGGGGCTTACCAGGTAGTTGAATGGTTAGCCCTGTGGCCTCCGAAAGTACGACTATTAGCGTACAGATAAAAAATATACAATCAAAAATTGAGTAGAAATGCGGCAACTAGTGACCATTCACAGAAGTTTGGGAAGAATTTCATTTTGATACTAAAAATTAATATTAGATGAGTCCTTAAAAAACAAAGTTCTTTTATCATGTTTTGGGGGCATTTTTAACTCAGGGAGCGGAAGGGACAAACTAAATTTTTTTTAAGTATGTTAAGAGACAGGTATCGTTTATTATGTTTTTTTCTTTAATCGAATGATTACCATTTGCAAATTGATACGATCATTTGTTACATAGTTACGACAAGTTTTTGAATACGAAGTCGAAAACTATAATTTGATGCAAGTACCGTAGGTTTTTACAGCAGCAACTGATAGCCATTCAAGAAAATTTATCTGGTAAAAACTTCATTTTGTCACTAGAAATGAAGATACGATGAGTCCCCCCAAAATAAAGTTGTTTCATCGTGGGGTTCTTTTTGAGGAGGGGAGGGGAAACTTTAACACGGCATGGGCGAACAGAACTTATTTTTAAAATGTCAAATGGGGTATCGTTTGTTATGAATTTTTTAATTCTGAATTAAATGATATCGCACGCAAGCCGATACGATCATTGTTTACAAAGTTAGGCCAGGTTATAAGTAGTGGATTTGGGTAAATTTAATGACTTTGAAATAAACTCAAAATTATCCTGATTTTGATTATTGCTATTTTGAAGACATTTAATAGTTCTGAGATGACTTAATATGATATAAAAAACTCTTTTTAAACGTAAAATAAATGTGACAAAACTATGCTAAAAAATAAAATATAATTTTCCACTTTGCATTGATAAAATCTTTTCTGTAACTTTCTTATAAATGTTCGTATCGACTTGCGGATAATGTTATTCAAATAGATACAAAACGATATCTCACTTGACCTATTTAAAAAAAGATGAATTTTGCTCCCCCGAGCTAAAATGTCCATCCCCCCCCCCCAAAAAAAAAAAACCCGGTAAAACAACTTTACATTTTGGAGACTCAACGGATCTTATTTTGTAGTGCCAAAACGAGGTTTGGCTCAAGCTTTCGTGAATAGCAATCACTTGTTACTGTAAAAACCTATATTACCTGCAAAAGACTTTGTATTAATAAAACCTGCCGTAACTTTGTAAGAAATGATCGTATTGACTTGCTGATGATTTCACTTGATTCGGAATTATAAAAAACATAAATAATAAACAATATCCCATTTCACCTACTTATTTATTTATTTTTAGTTACCCCCCTCCCTGAGCTAGCAATGCCCCCCTTTTGCGCACAAAACATGATAAAACAACTTTATTTTTTTAGTACTCATTGGATCTTCATTTTTAGTATCAAAACGAAGTTCTTCCCAAATTTGGGTGAATGGCCATCTGTTGTCTAAAAAAAATCCTATTTTACCTGTGTACTACACGCAAAATTCAGAGAATTGACAACATTTCAATGAAATTACTACATATTTGCAGCTATACTTGTCATGACAAGATTCCGAGTTTGCAATTCATTTGCAGATGTTCTGACATGACAATATTGCAAGAGAATTGACAACATTTCAATGAAATTACTACATATTTGCAGCTATACTTGTCATGACAAGATTCCGAGTTTGCAATTCATTTGCAGATGTTCTGACATGACAATATTGCAAAATTACAATGCGTTTGCAAATAGTCTGACATCGCAATATTACTAGTTTGCTATGAGTTTGCAATAAGATTGATGCAACAAGATTGCAACTTGCACGACAATTTAGCTGCAAGTTCAAAGTATGGTGACTTCGGAGTTTGCATAATCTTGTTGCAGTCTTGTTATGAACTTTCAGACTTGTCATGCTGAGCTTGCTGCAACACTGCAAGTCTACAAAGTAAGATTGCTGAAAATTTTCTGCAAACTAAAATTGCTATCTGGGAGATGAAACAACCTGAAGACGTATATGTCACTTTTTTTTCATTATCACTAGTGGAAAAAGATTTAAAAATATATGTAAAATTCTTACTTTCTCGGAAAAAAAGTGTAGAGTAGACTCATTGAAAACACTTTAAAGTCAAATAGATTTTCTTTATTATTATATCTGGGGTGAAGAAAAATCCGTTTCGTTTTTGGCCACAATAGATTTTTAATCTATGAATAAAAACATTAGCTAAGAAATGAATTAAAAAAGGCCTTTCTGTAGAATTATAAATTTTGAAGAATCTTCACTAAAACAACAGAATCACGAATAGATATACGAAATCGAGAAAGCGACAAATGTCAATAGATCGAATCTAATACCATTCTAAATAATAACAATAATAAAAGAAATAATTAACGGTTCCTTATTCCAAATCATTAAAAAGTATTTCTGATGATTAACGTTTATTATACCCTGTCATAAACATGTCATTAACAATAGTATAAGTTGTCTAATATAAACCATTTAATATCAAAAGGCAGATGAGTTTTGAAAAACAAACAACTTTTATCTTTGAAAAACAAATAACTGTCAATATAACTCAAGTAATCAGTATCAACACTGTTTTCATTAATAATTCTTTTTTCACTGCAGGGTTATAACATTTCTTGGGTGATATTTCATTTGGCTAGGATTCATGGTCACTAATTTCATGTTTTCTCTCTAAATCAGGACTCGAAATGAAAAAAATCCACGAACCGGAATGCTGTTTCAAGATTATTGAAGAGGCTAAAACCTTTTTTGAATTATAGAAAATTTATATCTAACCATACAAAAACAGTTTAAACTATACTCCTTTTCACTAACAGAGGGGCATGCCTTTCATTGACCTTTACAAGTTGAAATCGTGTTTCTGCGATAATGCGGGGTTGAAGAAACGGTACCATATGTGATTTTCATGGCGAAGGTGAGTGTGAAGGTCATGCGCCTCTGTTAGTGAAAATAAAGTATACAGTGAACCAAAAAAAAAGTTGGACAACGTCTTCTATTGATTTCATTGTTTAATAATTTTGCTCTATGTTGCTCTTTAAAAGTAAAAGTTTATAACAATTTTTAAGATGATTTACACAGTTTTATTTTACTTTAATAAAACTCATATCTAAATTATAAATTTATAAAACGTGGTGATGATATGACATTCAGCACCAAATAAAAACTTGGACACTTACACAATGTGCCGAAAAAACTCTTCTAAATTTAAAACAAAACCATTAAATATTTCGTGTGATGTCTTTTTGCTGCTATTACAGCTTGTAGCTTCTTATTAATCGAAAGGGCCAGTTTTTCGATTAAATCTGGTGGTGCATTTTGCCATATATTGAGAATAGCAGTTTTATTCTTAATCTCCTTTTCTAGTAATTGTTTTTCTCCATATAAGCCCACAAATATTCTATAGGATTTATACCTGGGCTTTGAGGAAGATGGGGTAGCACTTTTAACACTTCGTGTAATAACCATCCCTTTACAATCCGAGCGTTATGCTTAGGATCATTGTCTTGGACCAAAGAATAATTTCATTTAAATTTCATTTTGAAGCTGTTTCTCGTAAATTTTCTTTTAGAATGTTCAAATGCATCATTTTGTTCATTGTAACTTCAATGAACACTAAATTTCCAACGCCACTAGTTCCCATTGAACCCCATACCATAACACATCCACCACCATGTTTTACAGTCACTTTTATATTTGCTGATTTTAGCGCTGTTCCTTCCCTTCGCCATACAAAACGCCGACCATCAGATCCAAACAAATTAAATTTTGACTCATCTGTAAAAATAACAGGCTTCCAGAATTCTTGTGGCTTTCCTACATATTGTTTAGCATATTCAAGACTTTTTTTACATTTCTGAGCGACAAATATAGCTTTTTGTATGGTGTGTATTCTCCATAATCTTCGGAATGTAAAAAAAATTCTTGTAGCGTGTGTTGTGGATGCACATTCACTATAGATACCTCCTTCAACTTTCTGGCTATCTTTACTGGAGAAATTTTAGGATTCTCTTTCACAAATCTCACAATCCGTCTTTCTGTTTGAGACGAGGAAATCTTTTTGGGGCTACCACTTCCACTAGGTCAAAGTCGGCGAACCTTTTTACGTCCGCGTGCCCAATTTTTTTCAAAAAATATCTTACGTAACCATGACGTGCCAAGCGCCAAAAATAATTTAGTGATCAACATTTCTGGATTTTTATTCATTGGTATTTAAAAATATGGGACAATAATTAGAATCTAATAATTAGATTAACATCTAAATATTATCTAATAATTATTATCTAATAATTAGATTATCATATATTATAAGGTAATAAAATGGTGAATGCGATATCGGTTATGCCAAATATTAATATGGTGTTCAACCTACTTACTTTTAACAGGATGCAAGCTGAATTCGAGTTATCTAACAAGTCTTTTGGGTTTCTAACATTTAAAGTTTTCGTATAATTTCCGAAAATAATGATTCGAAGGAATAAATAGAGCGAACAATTGTGAAAACTGCATATTTTATACCAAGTCGCTTTAGTTTCATCACTGGGAGTTTTACTTATAATGCCTGATATTTTTCTTTTTGATATTCTCCCAACCTTCTCTTAATTTGATAACTTATTGAGCCTTGAGATTTTGCAGTGACAGAGTAAGTTTTGATAATGAAATTGGTAAGATAATGAATGATTTACGTCTCAACGACTATCCACGTCGTTGGTGTCTTAGAGTTATTTCGGAACTTACGAGCAAATCAGACCAGTATACCACTCCTTACCAGCGTGTCAATCCCATAGGAACTATATCTTTGCCTTATTACAGTAATATTTCGGAGAAAATTTCAGCCGTACTCAAGAATGTTAATGTTAGGACAGCTCATGTTCCCTTGAACCGCATTGGAAATTTTTCTCACTAGTTTTAAGCATAAATATTTGAAGTTTGACCTGAATGGTGTCGTTTATGAAATTCCTTGTAAAGGTTGCAGCTCGATTTACATTGGTGAGACTGGACGCTCATTTAATGCTAAACTCAAGGAGCATAAAAATTCTTTTAAGAAAGGTACTCTGAATTCAAGATTGCACATGCACTTGAGTTCGATCATGTCCCCGATTTTGAGAGTGCACGAATTGTGGAATCCAATTGCAACGTCTATTTTAGCCGTGTTTTCCTTGAGGGTTGGAGAACCATTTTAGCTGAATCGCCAATCAACGAAGCAACCCAAGTTCCTGCTGATTATTTTATCCTACTTAGACCGTGATTTTAACTGTTTTTTCGTTTACTGTGGCTCTTGCTGTTTTGTGACTCTGTTCGTTTACTGATGAGGGCTATGAAAATAGCCGAAACGTTTATATATATTTTTAACTATATTTTAATAGTTTTTAATAAAAATTTTAATGTGTGTATGTCTGTAGTTATGCAAATTGTGTTTAATTATTAAACCCACATTGGAATAATTTAGAAATTAAATTAGTTGCTTTCCAATAAAAAGAAAAAAGAAAAGAAAAGCCCAGTTTGTATAAGTTTGCGTGTTTTGTTTAAATTAATTCTATTTTGTTTTAGGATTTCAATTAATGTCGTGCCGAAAATATTCTATCGCGTGCCAAGTTTGGCACGCGTGCCATAGGTTCGCCGACCCTGCACTAGGTCTTAGCAAAAATCTGTACTTTTGTATGTATTTATTATGTAATGCACTGTTGAACGTGGATTTTTCACAGTTTTTGCAATATATCGTATACTTTTCTGCTCTTTCCATAGTTTAATAATTAAGCTTTTCATATCAACAGAAGTTTTTTTTTTTCCCCGTTTTGGAATTTTTAAACAAGCAAAAGGAAATTTCAACATGTTTCAGTCTTATAGCTTTGACTTTGTCTCGAGCCAGAAATCAAAACCCTCTTAAAAATTTGCATAATGGCAATCCAAAGTAAAAGTGAAATAAGTGTCCAAGTTTTATTTTGGCAGTGAAAAACGCACGATTTATTTTTAAATTATTTTAAAATTTAATATAACATTTGATTAAAATTAAATGAAACTATTTCAATCCTTGAGGAAATTACCTTTTTCTAAAATATTGTTAGATTACGATATCACAACTGGTTAAAACAATATTAAGTAGCAAAATCTAATCTTGTTGCTGTCCAACTTTTTATTTGGTTCACTGTAGTTGGATGTGCCAGTCCCAAAACTTTCTTCTATCTCATACATCTTAATGTTTCAAAAAGTAGTTACAAATGCTAATACTTATATATTATTAGCTCAAGTTCAAATTATATCAACTTTGATTTTCATCTTAACCTTTAACTGATGTGACAGAAATTGTCACACTACTGTGAAGCGGTCTGCGAGACTGCACCATCAAAAGATGAATAAAAAGCACGATTAACTCATAGGATGGTGTTTTTGTGCTAAACTTTTTGTACAAGACTGTTATAATTAAAATTCACCTATTCAAAATTCTCTGGTGCAGGGGCGTAGCTACAAAAAAATTTTCGGGGGGGGGGGGGGGGAATTAAAAAATTTCTCAACTTGAAACAAATTGCTCTATTTTCCAACTAAAATGATATGTGCAATGTGTGTTTAATGATAATGGTACTTATACGTAAAAAAAAAATTCTTTCCAAAGAAAAATACTGAAACTAAAAACATAAAAATTATAATTATTGGTTCGTTTAATGAAAGTTTTTGTCTTCTATTGTGTACGAGTCATAATCGTACTTCATATGAAAATAGCCTCATGATATTTTGAGAATTTTGAGAAAGGAACAAATTTTTAGAGGAAATAGATTACAGACACTGTTAATGTACAAAAGTATGGAAATTTAGGTCTGGTAGATGTATGATATTTTCGTAGCACAGAAAAACACAATGACAAATTGAGTCTGGCTGCAGCAAAACAATAAAAAAAATTCTTTTTTTTTTTACGTTTTATTTTAAAACAGAAAAAATGTTTCAAAAATATAGAATTTCCTAACTCTAAGCGCAAATTTCCGAAGTTCACATATATTGGAGGGGGAGCCTCCCATACATGTATACCCCCCCCCCCACCCCCCATCGCGACGCTTCTGCTCTGGTGATAGTACTAAATTTTCAAACGAAACAAACGGTCGGTAGTGTTTGTAGTTAAACTGAAAGTTACAAGTTAAACTAAAAAAATTGAAAAAAGCAGCGGTCTGTGAGACCGGTAACATCAATTAAAGGTTAAATCTCTGCTTTTGTCAGTTAATCGGAGTAAAAATGAGTTAATCTTGATCATGATATTTATTAAAATCAATTTTTCGGTATTCTGTTGTACATCAAAGAGACCACTATAGGCTATATACATAAAACTGTAATAATGTTTTAAAAATTGCACAAACCGGAACGATATTTACCATCATTTCACGAACCGGAACAATATCGGTCATAATTTCACAAACATCATTCCGGTACATTTTGACCCTACCTGAATTAAAAGTTACCTATACGTTGCTACATAAAACCCTTTGAAGGGTGGTGATGCATTTATACACCACTTAAATTCAAAATTGTGAGTAAGATTTATGTAAATGGTTTATTTGCGTCATTGTGTCCAAACTACATGAAATGTATGAAAAAGGATAGTTTGACGCAAATAAACCATTTACATAAATCTTACTCACAATTTTGAATAGCGTGACACAAAAGATAAATCAATTTATTGAAATAAATACATTTCAATGCATAGTATAGATTCAATGAAAGTGATATATTTAACAGTGAATTGGAAAATTAAAAGTATTGTGTAGATGTAAAAAATTATTTTAACCAAGTCAAAAATAATTTAAATTGAATTTTAAAACAAACCTTTTAAAGTCACATCAAGGCGTCACTTAAATTTTATATCATATCTTTTAAAACTCATATTTTGAATTTATGAGAGATGTAAATGATAAAGCAACAGCGAATAAAATTTTATGCAGCTTTTCATGTTGAACATAACTTTTGCACATGCGATTATAAATAAAACAAAAATAAAATGATGAAATAAATACAAATATATTTTTTAAGAAATAGCATAACGTCACTCAAAATTTGATATCAGTATTTTTAAGTTCCATATTTAAAATTCTTAGAGCATAAGATAAAGTGCTGCGTCAGAAACTTTTAACCCGTCAAGGGTTTTTGCATTGATATCATTACTTTTTTGAGGTTAGTGATAAAATGATTAAAAAAAAGATACTTATGGAATTTAATGCAGATTTAATTTTTACTATTTTATTACAATTTTCCTTATAGCAGTTTGTATATAAAAACAACTGGGTAAGTATAATCTCAGATCGCACAGAGGGTTTCATTTGATATTCCTTTAAAAACACTTTATCCTTAAATTAATAAATCCAAAATGTTAATTTATAATTATTAAATCCTTACATAGATGGTGTTTCATAGATGGATAGTTACATAGATGGATAGACGTTTTTATCAAACATTTCTCTATAATACTACGCAATTGCGCCAAAAGATGGCGACACCAGAAGTCTGATATGCTTATTATGTAAACTGTAATCAAACTTCATTGATATTTATAAATAAAATATTTCAACTAAATTATTTATTATAAAAGAATTATTACATCACAATAGCTTTTATGCAAGGAAAATAATAATTATAATAATAATAATATTATGGATGTCAGTGATTATATATTGATTGACCGTCATAATAATAAAAAATGATATTATAAAAAGAAGAGTTGAAATGAATTGTTTTTTTACGTTTCTGATCGTGTGATTTATATTCAAATAATAATTATTAATGTATATTTTTTGTAAAGTGATTGAAATTAAATATATTTATAAAATTTATGGTAATATTTTTATTGTTGAAAAATTGCCAAGAAATAATCATCATCAAATTGGCGTCATTATAATTGTAATTTTATTTAACTTAATAGCAATTAAAAAAATTACAAAGGAACTGAGAATAATGGTCAACTAGCAGACTTAAAAAAAAAAAAAAAAAAAAAAAAAAAAAAAAAAAAAAAACACATTCACATGTGAAAACACGTATCAGGGAGTATCGAACCGCCTATCTTATGATCAGTAAACGATGGCCCTTAGCCACTCAGCCAATGAGAAGACAAAATTTTTCTCCCCAAAAGTGGTTAAAAAGAAAGCATGTGTATGAATACAGTGTCATCCATTTTCGGTGAAATTTCCATAGAATGGCGAAGAAATATAGTCCGATTTTTCATGCGCATTAATAAAACGAACAAGAGTCTTGCTGGAAACAAGTAAATTGTTATTTGGTTCATCTGAAACATATTTATTTGATTTTTAAAAAATCGCCCGTGTCATTTTCGAGAGAAAAAAAAATCGAATTATTTAACGAACGAGAGTTTTCCCAGAAAAAAGAAAAGTGTTATTCACCTCGCCTTAATCACATTTATATTATGTATCAATTTAAAAATAATCGTTAGAACCGTTTTCGAGATTTTCAAATTAGGAACTTCCTCGATATGATACCAACGTTTTCACTTTAAAAATGGCTATTTAGATCTCAAAATATACTGCACGTAGAAATGTAAAAATTTCAGTATACGATTAGACTGCAGATATAAGACTGTTCTAGAAAATTCAGAACAGTAAGACATATATCTGCTGAGTTATTAAAAGGCGGCTTTTCGCGTTTTCTTTGATGTCGAGTTAGCTGTATATATGAGTTCCGCCATCTACGAATTCTATGATACGATACGATACGATTTTAACGATACGATACGATACGATTTTAGGCTTAAGGCTGCGTCACTCGGAATACTACCGTCTTCCATGATAATATTTGGTGACATTTCCTTTGGCTTCGAGGAGTGCTTCGATGCGTCCCGGCATGCTTTCTATGCGATTTCTGGCACTTTACTTTTTTTAGGGTTGTGATGCCATACATTTATTAGTTTTTCGATGAGTTGTAACTTGGTTGTAATCATATCTTTGGCGATTTCCGGCGTGTGATCTCCCATAAGTTTTCTATGGGGTTCATGTCAGGAAAATTGCCAGGCCAAGGTAAAACTGGGATATTGTGGTCTGCTAAAAGCTTTGTAACACTTCTAGCTTTATGACAAGACACTGAATCATGCATAAACATGAACTATTCACCACCTGGGAACCATTCTTCAATTTCCGGCAGCAGCTGAGTTTCCAGAACTTGCCTGTACTGGTCTTGTCTCATGGTTCCCTGGACAATGTAGAGGCGTCCAACCCCTTTAGCGCTTATGACAGACCACACCATTATTTTATCAGGGTGTTTAACACTTTCCACGATGCAGTCAGGACGGTATTTTTCGCCTGGGCGTCACCTGACAAAGCTGCTTTTATCGGCTAAAATCTCAAATGTTGATTTATCTGAGAAACACACCTGAAAAAAATTAAATATATTAATAATTAAGAAATAAATGATTTTAAATGACATAAATAATAATTATCTTAACAACTGACCTCACTCCAGTCATCAAATGTCTTCTGGCGGTGTTCACGAGCCCAGGCAAGGCACTGCTTCTTCCTCGCTTCTGTTCTTGGCTGGACGATGAGCTGTCAACCCTTCCTCCGCTAATCCCCACTGCACAGTTCTCTTAGAAACTAATATTCCAGATTCTTGAACAATCTGAGTAAGGAGTCCCACACTTACCTTTCTGTTTCCTAAGCAGATATCTCGAATTTTCCTATCGGTACGTGGAGTTATAATGTATTTTCTTCCACTTTTACCTTTTCGTTTGGGCGAAAGTGGCTGGTTTTTGTTCAAATTTATTTTTATCCTGTTTACTACTGACTTGGAAACTCCAGCAAGTTCTGCTATCTTCCTTTGGGAATGATTCGTATGCAGAAGAAGTGTTTTTACCTCAGATATTTTCCTAGGGAACAAATCAACCCCTCGACCCACACTGAAATCAATAAAAATAAAAAATAAATTAAAATCGTAAATAATTTGGCAAAAAACAAATATTTAATCAATAAAAGAAAGACAATACTCACGTATAATTCTTAACTTTTCCAAAAAAACCTAAAGAATTTTGTTTAAATTAAAGAAAAGCGTCTTCCACTATTGCGTGTGTAAAAGACTCAGCGTCTCCCCCGTTATTAAAATATTTATAAAAAGCAAACAAACCTTTTAACGTACCAAAAGTACTTAAAAGTTGAACTGTAGAGATGTTGAAAACGGTAAAATACATTCCTGCAACTCTTAAACTACTTAGATCCGCAGTCAAGTGCAACCAAAGTATAAAACTAGCAAAAAATATGACTGTCCCTAATAATTTGGCAACCCACTGTATATACACTGTAGAATATACCCTCTGCCTTGAGCGTATACCCTCTGCTTAGAGCGTATGCCCTCTGCTTTTTTAAGACTACGTCGTTTTTTTCATACTGTAACCCGGGGCGCCATTTCAGAACTTTCTTGGTGGGGGGGGGGCGGACAAAGATTTTTTGAGGGAAGTTATATATATCTAAGGGTAGGATTCGGGCGTCTCCCCCCCCCCTAACGAGAAACGTAAACTGAATCATTTTTACAAAAACGGTAAAAACTTTGAATACGGAAACTCAAGAACCAATGAAAATTATCGTTTTAAACAGGTTTCCGTCTTAGCGGGTAAAATTTCAACACATCGAATATGAAAAATTTCTTTTTCAGACAGGATTTTATTACAGGTTCTATTTTTGCAGGTATCACAAAGACTTTTAAATCATCCACTCTATAGTGTAGTTCTAAAAAGGGATGTATTACAGTAAAACTTGTGAAAACGAAGCCTGTCTATAAAAGAATTCTTTCTCAAAGTGGAAATAATCAAATTTCAATGAAAAAACATCATACAATTATACTTGCAGGAAATCAGGAATTTCAACAAATGATCGTGAAAAAGAATCGCGAATTTTGTCAAAGGATCGCAGAAACAAATATGGAATTTCGTCAGTTGGTCTCGGAAAAATATTGTGAATTTCGATAAATGGTCGCGAGAATAAAACCAATTTCGAAAACGATTGCAGAAGAAAAACCCATGAATTCCGCCAGTGGTGGAAAATTGGCGCAGAGGTGGAGCCTATTGACACCACTAAATTATAGTAGTATTTTGCCTCTTAATTAATGATCAAATTTCTGAGTTTTTATTAAACTGAATAATACCATAAAAATTTAGTGGTGTCAATAGGCTCCACCACTGCGCCAATTTTCCACCACGGATTCCGTCAAACGGTGGCGGAAAAAATCGCAAATTTCGTCAGATGATTGCGAAAAAGAATCGTGAAATTCAATCAGTCATGAGATAATCAGCGCACGAATATCATTAATAGGTCACGAAATTTGCAACTTTTGTGATCTATGGCGATAAGAAAATTTTCTATTAGTGATTTTCTGCAAGTAAAGGTAAGGTAAAGCGTTAATCGTTTCGGATTGCGTTTTCACTATTTTGAGGTGGGTTCGTGTTAATACTATTTTTCTAAGAAATCATGAGTATTTTTCAGATGAAGAAACTACATATTTGAACGTTAATGAATACTATATATATATCTTCATTTTTCTACATAAAAGATAAAGTTTATATTAAAGATATAACTGTAGGCTTCTTTTACAATAATTGTATTAAAATATGGATTAATTTTCTTTTATTTCGGATCGGGTTGCCTTTCAATGGAAATCTTTTTAGCGGTTTTCGTATTTACATGAAATTACAGTCCTGCGTCAGGTAGGTTGAAGTATTTTCTTCGTTGCAAATATGAGGTACACTTTAAGTTTTTCGGATTGTGCTTTACCTTTTTCGGTCGGGTTCGGGATGACCTGGTTTTTCCCCAGGAGGTCCTGAATATTTTTCAAATGAAAAACTATTATTTGACTATTAATAGTGGCCCAACCCATGTGTTCATTTCTGTAACACAGGCATGTCAAACTTGCGGCCCGCGGGCCACAACTGGCCCGCCGACAACTTCTCTGTGGCCCGCCAATCCTTTGGCATTTTACCTTTGTTTAATTCAGTTACGAGTTGCAAGTTTTCACCTGAGTGAAAAAGTTGGCAATGAGGCAAAGTAAGCAATTACATAGGCATATATTAACTATGTTCGGTAGCAAAAATTTTCTGGTGAAAGCAACATAATTTGAACGAGAAAATGTGTTTCATAAATGAAATACAATGCGCAAAGATACCAGAGACAATTTATTAAATAATTTTTTTTTTCAAATTATGTTTTTTTTTTTTTTTTTTTTTTTTTTTTTTTTTTTTTTTTTTTTAATGCTTCTACTTGAAAAAAAAATCCGGAAGATTAAAAGTTATACCTTTGCTAGATTAACAGAGCTCGTGTAAAGTAATTTTTTTAAAGTAATACAATTTAGAAAATCCAATTAAACTTTGTAGATTTGGTTGATAAAAGTAATGTCAAGTATTTTTTTGAAAAATAAGATAAAATAAACTATGAATTATAATAACTTTGGAACTTTACTTGAATATTTATTTAATATGGCTACGTTTTGTACGTACAAATATTGCTGTGTGCAATTCTAATAATATTATCTACTTTGTTTGATGTGGGCCGCGTCTTTGTATGCAATGCTTAATTTGGCCCGCGGCGGTAGACGAGTTTGACATGCCTGCTGTAACATAGGGATAAAATTATAGACTATTATAAACGTGTTAAAATATGGAGTAATTTTCTTTTACTTTGGGATTTGGTGGAAGTTGCTTGGTTTTTGTTTTGAAGAAATTATTTTGTCGGTGCGCGCAGATTCCATTCCTAGGCGTTGAAGAATTTTGAGAGTGTACCATACATAACCTGATTTAATAAAGCAAATAATTAAATAATTTGATAACATTGAAATAACTGCAGTAAATATAATGTGACACTAATAATCCAAAAAAGTAAAAAATAAATCGGATTATTAAGAACTTGAATACTTGAATTATACTCGCTCCTTCAACGCCCCCTTCCCCTCCCCCCCCCCCAAAAAAAAAAAAAAACTATTTGAAAAAACTCTACCACTGAATTTCTAACCATTACGGGACTAGTTTTTTCCTATGATCAAGTTGTACACAGCTGAGAAGCAATTGATAAAAGAAAATGTCTCTCATGTATTTTTAAAATCAGCCAAAGTTCGATATAAGTCTCACCTTGAGAAAGTTCGAATAGGAAATTTTTTTGATAATTATTAATTTCTATATATAAAGCATTTATTTAATGCATATGTTTTTATTGCAATCAAAACTGATAAATTGTTTTAGCGTTTGAGCAATTTTTAAATTTTTGTTTGAGTCTGACAATTGATGGTTGATAAATCTGAAAAATCAAATTCCTTGGGGGGGGGGGGGCTCCCCCAGCCCCCCTCAAATGGCGCCCATCGTGATAGGCCAAAGCTTTCGTCGCCAAAGTGGTCGCCTTAGCTGGAATTGTGTTTGTCGAAAACTATCAATGGCGGTTGTTTCGATGACAGAAGTGCTTCATATGCTTCTGCCATGAAAATTAATAGAAATATATTAAATTAGATTTATATTTGTGTTTTTATTTTATCCATTCAATCAATTCTAATCAATTAACCTGCGTTTTTTATATTTTAATGTGTAAACACGTCCCTCCTCTTCCGAAAAGAAAAAAAGATAATCTTCGTTATTTGGTAGAGGTAGGAGTGGATATTCTGCATTTCGATGGCTTCTGTTTATATATATATATATATATATATAAACTCTAAATCATAGTGAGGATGTGGGCGTATGGGATTTTTTGATAAATTTTTGACAAAAAATATGTTTATGTTGAGCTCACTAGTGACGTTGCTTGTGTAGACAGTTTATAAAATGATATTTTTGGGGGGCATTGAGCATACGTAGGAGATCATTTTCATAATCTGAGATCTGTTACAGTTATATTGGACTGAAATCGTTCAAATGCAGATCGCGAAAATTGTTCTCTTGAGTCCAGCTGAGAGTACCCTAAACATTTTTTCTCTTTTCTGAAAAATGCATTGAATACATCTAAAACTGACTTCTTTGAATACTTTTTTAATCTAAAAAATGTGTGAAAAATCTAAAGTGGACCCTAAAAGCGTTATAAAATTAACTAAACCCAAAATAGGAGCCAAAGAAAGAAATTAATTAATAAAAATCCCTTTGGCACATTTTTATTCGAGAGAGCACTTTTATCCCACATGAATATATATTAACATTTTGTGAAACGATCTTCTAAGGTCGTAAAATTAATACACAAATATCCGCTGGGGTTAATCGAAATTTCGCGGAATGCTCACTGCATAAAAACAAAGTACCAATTAAACCAAATTACAGGCATCCCCCGACTTACGTAAATTCGCAGTTACGTAATAAATCTCGAAAATTACATTTGTGAACGTATTAGCGCGTTTGATGCGCAGTTGCATACTTTTGATATTTATTTTATAAATTTAAAAAAAAAATAATATATATATATATAAACCAGAACCGTAATATAGTTTATATATTAGATAAAGTATTATTTTTATTGGTATATACAATCAAATCTATAACAAAACAACTGAATCTTTATTGTTAGTTATTCATAGTAGTCAACTAATTCATAAACAATTCAGTTTATGCTTATCAAGGATTATTTTATTTTGTGAGTGCTATACGTTTGTCTTGCCATTAGAAATTCATGGAGAATACGTAAAAATGAATCTTCTTTAACTGTTTCTTATTTTTTTATAGTCGTTTGATGTAGATTCAAATTTGCTATAAATCAATGCATCCATGTTAGATTTGTATTCCATAAGCTATTTCAAAAGTGTTCTTTAAGTTTATTTTTACATTTTTTGATACGTTTGTAGTTCATATACGAGTAAATGCTATCGCATGATGCTTTATTTATATCTCTCTATTCTAAAAAGAAGTAACTACCGCTGTCACCGCCGCCGGTTTTGAATTTTTTGTGACTGGAGGTCTTTCTTCGTTAATATTAAGAAAGATAATGCATACAAAAATATGAAAATCGGTGGTTTTATACAGAAATGTTTGATAAACACGCTGAAGCAGACAGTTTTCAAATCGAAGAATTATTTTAAGAGATATTTAATGCTAAAGTTGGACAAAATCGTTCCACTAAAAAAGTTTTATAGCAGCAAAAACTGTACATGGCAGTGTAATCATTTTTAGATCATTTTATGCGTTAGAATTTGCCGGAGTGCAGATTGCATTAATTTTTTTATTTTGACTCATTTTTTGAGGTTTTATTTCTATTTTAAATTCAAATTTTCAGCATTTCTAGAGATATTTTTTACAGATTTTAGAAAGTGATATTAATTTAAACTGTTGCCAACTGTATAAACAGCGGAGGCAATAATGTTTGCTTTAAAAAAAATTATTTATATGTGTAAATAAATTAAAAATTTATTTACACGTGACTATTATAAACAGAAAAAAAACATTTGTAATTAGAATTAAATAATTATGTACAAAAAGCGGGAACATATTAAAAATTACGTCATAAAAACTATAATTACACGTGAATTTTAAGAGAGAAAGGAGTTTGTAAAGCAATAAATTTATTAACATGCGTTAGAAGTCTTAAATAGGAGAAATTACGTCATATTTACGTCACATTACAGTTATTACATAAAATGAACACAAAATAATATTGCAAAACGGTTTAAATTTAGAAATTGCGCTAGACATTTATTTGATATTTTAAGAGGATACTTTTCAACTATTTTTGTTAGGAAAGCGCAAATAATATTTAATTTCTAACACAAGTATTTTCACGTGAATATTAAAAAGAGAAAGAATGGTTTGGTCAAAATTACGTCAGATTAAAAACGATTAATTTAAAATGTCTCATTTAAAAGAACTTTCTTTTCACTTTGTTAAAAAATACCAGGAGACAAAGACTCTGTTTACTTAATTCCTTTTATATTAGCTTATTTTGAAATGTTGTTACACGTGTCTACGTCATCAAGTTATTTTTATTTCGACGTTTTATTTGTATTTTTATTAATGTTGTGCTAATTTATTTGTTTTTTCGTTATTTAAAATAAAAATTATGTCAATTTGTATAATTTGGCGAGTGGTTTGGCGAAATTGGGGATAATCAAGTAGTACCGGGTTCGACCCCCTAGTACTAATAAAAGAACAGATAGCTCTCTCTGTGTGTGTACGATGGCTAACGAAAACTACTGCACGTAGAAGTTTGAAATTTTAGATGTGAATCGCCCAAGACAAGTCCTGATGCACCTGAGGCTCAGTTTTTTAATTTTTTAAGGGCCGGGGCACCTGGGACCCCTTTAAGTTTTTATGCACTAAATTGTTAATAACATGCCTTTTTTCTATCCGATCTTCGTCTTTTTTGGGGTGAATTCTCCTTTCAGTTTCTGCTCATATCTACATTTCAGTTAAGACCCTGGCGGCCTTGCAAGGGGCCCAGTACAGGGCCCCTTGAAGTTTTAGTGCACTAAATTGTTAATAACATGCCTCTTTTCTATCCGATCTTCATCGTTTTTGAGGTGAGTTCTCCTTTCAGCTTCTGTCCCATTTCTACATTTCAGTTAAGACCCTGGCACCTTCTAGGGGGCCCGGTACAGGGCCCCTTGAAGTTTTAGTGCACTAAATTGTTAATAACATGCCTCTTTTCTATCCGATCTAAGTCGTTTTTGGGGTGAATTCTCCTTTCAGTTTCTATCCCATTTCTACATTTCTGTTACGACGCTGGCACCCTTGCAAGGGGCCCGGTACAGGGCCCCTTGAAGTTTTAGTGCACTAAATTGTTAATAAATTGCTTCGTTTTTATCCGATCTTCATTTTTGTGATACTTTCTCCATTTAGTTATTCTTCCGTTTCTAAATTCCAGTTAAGACCATGGGCCCGTCTAGGGTCCCATAGGGCCCGATTCAGGGCCCCTTAAATTTTTTGTGTGCCATGCGTTTTTCACACCCCAATTTTCTCACCTTCGCAGTGTGTAATTTTAAAGTTGAGTCTTGAACTCTTCTCCTTAGACCAACACTCACATATTTTTATTGGGGGCCCTAGGGCCTTTTTTTAAACATTTCCCCAATTTTTTGCACATTTCTTTCAAATTATATTCTAATCATTAATTCATACCCCATGCTTAATCTTGACTAATCGAAGATCTAAAACGCTAAGTATTAAAACGTTGTAACATGTTTTCATATTAGGGCCCTGTTCTCAACTATCAGTTGGTCCCTTTTGGGCCCCCTATTATAGCTCACTTAAAAATAGTCCGATTCACTAGCTTTTTTTTTTCTAACAACTTCTTATAGGTTCTCGAGCTATTACATGAACGACAAAAAAAAATATTTCAGACTTCAACTACCACCAACTTTGAATATAAATCGTCTTGAGGCCCTTGGTGCATCTTCTTTAAAAATGATCCGAATTCCTTGCAATTTTCTTTACCATAGTTCTAGTGTCCTCAGATTACATTAACAACTACTAAAAAATGTATTTATACCAAACTACATGTCACTTAAGTCCCTACCCCCTTGGGGCCCGGTACAAGGCCCCTTGAAACTTTTGCATCATAAATTATTTATAAATTGCCTCTCTTAATCCGGTCTTCATTTTTGGAACCATTTTCTATTTAGTTATTTTCCAGTTTCTATGCCTTTTTTACACCCTAATTTTCTCACCTACTCATTGCATAATTTTAAAATTGAGTCTTGGCCTCTTCCCCCTAGACCAGTACCCTCATATTTTTGGGGGGGCACTAGGGGCCCCTTTTTAAGCATTTACCCCATTTTTGCGCATTTCTTTAAAATATTATTCTATTGATTATTTCATACCCTATGATTAATTGAAGGTCTAAAACGCTAAGTACTATAACATTTAAACATGTTTTCATTTTAGGACCCTGCTCTCAACTATCAGTTGGGCCCTTTTGGGCCCCCTATTATAGCTAGCTTCCTTAAAAACGGTCCAATTCACGAACATTTTTTTTTCTAACAACTTCTTAGGTTCTCCAGCTACTACATGAAAGACAAAAAAATTTTTGCAGACAGCTGCCAATTCAGTTCAGACCACCAATTTTGAATATTAATCGTCTTCTTGGGGCCTTTGTTGCAGCTTCTTTAAAAACTGTCCTATTCTGTTGCAATTTTCTTTAACATAGTTTTAGCGTCTTCTAGCTACTTTAAAACCCCTAAAATTTTTTCTTATACACAACTACATTCCAGTTAAGACCCTGGCCCCCAGGGTCCGGTCTTCCTTCATACCTCAGCTACCACCTTTTTCGAACATTAATCTCCTTCTTCAGCATCAACTTACGTCTACTCACTACAGCCGTAAATAAAAAATTGCGTTACTTTAAAGGTAACTTTTAGAGATGTGTCATTTGTTGAGGAACGACTCCAAAGGAACGATTCCGGCAGTGAAACTGAAGGAACGGTCCCATTCTGTAAAAAGGAATCGGTCCTTTTCGGAACGATTCCGAAAAGGAACGACTCCTCGGAATTGGTCCTTTTCGGAACGGTTCCTCGGATTCGGTCCTTTTTCCTAGCCGATTTTCTGCCTGGTCCTTTTTCTTAGCCGACTCCTAGCCCATTTTGGACCGATTCCTCGGAATCGGTCCAAAATGTACCGACTCCGAAAAGGACCGAATCCTCGGAGTCGTTCCGAAATGTACCGACTCCGAAAAGGACATTCCTCGGAGTCGTTCCGAAATGTACCGACTCCGAAAAGGACCGATTCCTCGGAGTAGGTCCGAAATGTACCGACTCCGAAAAGGAACGATTCCTTGGGAATCGGTTCTTTTCTTGTAGACTGGTCAGTTTTAATAAATTAAAATACGCTATTTTATTTCGAAATAACAGATTTTGATTCTATTAAAGCTGACTTTATTTCCAAAATATCATTCTAATGTGTGTGCCCCCCCCCCCTCCTCAAAAAAGAAAAGAAAAGAAAGAAAGAAAAAAGAAATTGAAGTGCGGGGCGGAGTAGGGCGTTTAATAAACATTACTATTTGATCTTCTTGTGCTAAATTAATCTGAAAGAAATAATTTAAAAAAATATTTTATACGAATTGAATTTTTTCCACCTGAGTGAAAAAGTGCCCGAGATGGGATTCGAACCCAGAAACTTTACGTGCTTTACCGATTGAGTACCTGGACCCCGAAGGTAATGAAACACCATGTGTACTTTAATACACTAATACTTTTTCTAATTGGTAAATGTATCATACGAAATGAATCTTTTCTAAATGAATGCTTAAAGCTGTTCTCAGATCCAAAAGGATAATTTTGTGACAAAAGTTTTAACTTATTTTTATTCGGAAATGCATGAAACGAGCAGGTGTTGTTCAGAAACTATGTAATCGAGCTGTTTTTTCCGGGTTTTTTTTTGGAAACGCAATAGGTCTTTCAGAAAATAGTGTCAAAGTGGATGTTTTGAACGAATTTCCGCGCGAAAGAGGCATAATCGCTCAAAAATGGGGGAAAAACATGTTTGTCACGTGATCAAAATCGATTATAACTCAATAGGTAATTTACTGATCAAAAGATGGAAAACACAGTTCGATTCCAAATCGCTTCCATGGTCAAAGTTTCCAATTTTATATCTTTCCCTTAAAAATGAATTTGCAAATGTGATTAGAAACAGTTTTGAATAATATAAGAAATATGTGTCACTAGGCCATAAAAATTGCATTTTAATAGGATAATATTAACTGATTTTCAATTATTTTAATAATTGTAGAGTTGCGCAATTTCATGCATATTTCACTATTTCATGTTTTTTCCTCAAACATAATTTCAATTTGAGAATCCTCTTTGTCAAAAGAAATATATGAACAGTTACGAGCGCTCGAGTACCACTTTATTTCCACAGTTTGGCGTCTTGTTTTTCTCTCCTGAAGAAGATGATTAAAAAAATCTCGAAACTCTCGAAGATTGTTGTTTTAATCAACTTACATTGAGGTTTATTACATAGAGTAAAATCTGTTAGAACAAGGAATTTTTGTAAAACGTTTCTTTCTTTCTTAAGATAATGAATATTTCAAAAAGCGTATTGTCTAATAATAATAATAAGATAACAGTAACAGTGGTGGCTGGGATTGAAATAATTTAACCGCGGTTCGCTCTCTTAATGGCCGTTTTGAGTATAAAAACGGGAAAGAAAATCACGTGCTACATATAGATTATAGGACTTTCTCCAAACTGCGACATATATGTAAAGCTGCATATTTTCTGCTTGTTTCGGTTTAATAGATTTATGTTAACCATCCGCCTACCAGAGGTGTTCAATGGCCCCGACAGGTACATTTCTAATGATATTTCTAATTTATTTTAAAAACTGAAATTTCTGTAAATATGGGTTTTTTTCTGGGATGTTCTAGCCTTTTGAGTAGATCATTCCAGAAAAAGTCACATATTTACAAAATTTTCATTTTTTTAAATGTGAAAAATCAATTTGAATGTACCTATCGGGTCTGTTGCACCGGTCTGGTATGCGGAAGGTTAATATTGCATTTAAAAAGTTTTACAATATACGAATTTAATTATTGGTTTCCAAAGAATGCACGTTGTGATTTTGTACAGTTTTTTCATTTGTTATTTTATTTCTATTTCTTGCTAAATAATTAGAATTTAAATAACTGTGACTTTGTTTTAATTCAACGTAAAATAAAAGCAAAAAAAAAAATCGTTTATCGTAATAATTTCTTATAATAATTCAGATTTCTTGATCGTTATTGATACTCACAAATCCCGAAATCAATGCCACGATTAATGCCTGTTACTGTGGTGATGGATAATACATATCTGAGTTTAATTTCGATCAAAGCGAGGCTCCCTTCATGCCAAACTAAATTTAATGTTTCAAGCCTAATACCAAACTTCGTTTTTATTGAGGTAAAACTTACTGCAAATACGATACTAAATTTTATGTATTTTCCTTTCTTATTGTTATTCTTTTCACTTAGAAGATTTATTTATTTATTTTCATTTTTTTTAAATTACATAAAGTTTTCTGAAAAGTTCGAATTTAACAAAATGTTTTATCTATTTTAAATAGTTTTGACAATAAAAAGTTTAACTCCGAATAAAAAAATAGTCAAATTCTCAAAAAAAATAAGGTTGGTATTATCTATAACACGTTTACAACAGATATCTTTCATTCAACGGCCGAAACATCGTCAAAAGGATAGTTCTTTATATAGTACTACACTCTGTAATAATAATGGACATACTTTTAATTTGTTTAATTTAATTAAACCAATAAACCGTTTTTCAGTTAAAATGTTAGCAAATTTCAAATTTAAAGAAATAGAACTTTGAAGTTTAGAGAATCACTATATCTTTTGGCGGAGGTAATATGTACTATATATGTATAAAATCATATATATTACTATATATATACATATTATAGTATTAATACATATATATAATATTATCTTATAAATATCACTAGCCATAGCCATGCTGCTAATGAATCTGTTTACAAATCATCCGAAGGAACTTTTACCCTTTCGTATAACACAAGTGTTCCATGACTTCATGAGTTATGAAGCTCCAAAGATCCCTATCCAAACAAACATATTAGCATCGCAATTCACTTACACCGAACTGAAGTTCAGTATAAGTAGAGAGGGTGACGGCGGATGAGGGTGTGAAATTAGAGAAATTCCTGTAGGTTCTCGTGAAAGTGGAGATTCAAAAAGAGTTGTAAGTTTATTGAAATTCTACGTAGTTAACAGCAGTTCACAAATAGCGATGTTAGGGTATAAGACAAGACATACATTAGTCACTCAGGAAAGAGAGTGTACAAAAACGTGCTTTACTTTTTAACCCTTTCCAATAAAGTTAGTGTATATGAATGCGGTTTGTCTGTCCCTCAGACCGTCTGTTCACGCTCTAAGGCAAGTCACACACTAAGGCGACACATAAGACATGTCACTTGAATTCGCTAGAAAAACTGGTTAAAAACAAGTTTGTAACAACTTCGTTCTTTGTTTCGACCGGTTTTTGCACTTCATGTTGCGCTTTATGTCGTTCTGTCGTCTCAGTGTGTGATATGCCAAACTCCCGTAAATATACTCGAATTCCCATGCAATTGATATATGTTAATGATGTTTACCATGGGATGTTTGGTATCCAGTATGAAGAGTGTAGCATTAATAGTTCATTTACAAAGGCACTCAAAAGTGTTTCGTTACATTATGGTCAACGGGAAAAAATCGTTTGCAGTGCATTTTAATGACATTAAGCTATTTCAAATGTATTAAAATTGATATATATCACTGAATTGCACTACAAGATGATTGCTATATTGCTGGGTGTTCCACTTCTGAACCAGATCCTGAAGACAGTGATAATAATGTTGATGAATTATGTGAAATATCCTGTGTGCGTAAAGTTAGGGAACTGAGGAGCAAGACGATAAAGGGGATAAAGTTATTGAAAGTACGGACACTGGAACAAAACGAACTCTACTTTAACAAGTTACATATCCAAACCAGTAGGGCCATCCAAATGAAAAATGAGATTCAGAATGAAAAATGAAATTAAGATTACCTAGAGGTAGATTTTGAAGAGGAATCTATGAGACTAAAAATTCCTAGACCCCGGTGACAAATATCAGAGCAATAATAAAATTTCCTATACAGGATGTCCACTCTCAACGATGTCCAATGGCTAATTCCTAAACCGTTATTCATCAGCATATATCAGTTTAACTATATGCCATATAGTCATAGCCATATAGTTTCAATTACAAAAATGTTTTAAATGGGGTTAAAGAAGTATTTAAAAAGTGATTTGGGTCAATAGAATCATTTCCTGAAAAATTACGAAATTTAATTTTTTATACGGTCCCCCGGTCTTTCAAGTTATAGTTAGTAAAACTTTCCTATTACACTTACAAGTAAGACAAATAAAAGTCCTATTATTCTACGATTAAAACTGACCGAAGTAATGGCTGTTTAAAGTTGGAGCATATTTTTTGCTGCGAAATAGGGGTCATTTACAAATTTACTAGAAATATAAATAACCTTCAGATATATAAAATATATAGTTGATAGTAAAATTAACATTGCATTATAAATTTGAAATCTATAATCATTCTGAAATATTAATGCAAAATATACAGCTTGTACTAAACATATAACAGGAAAAAAAATAATAGAATTTTCGTTAAATAAAATGTTGAAAAGCAACAGCCTCGATTCTTTACAAAATGACACATATTTTGAAATGTTATTAGATTATACTAGGATGCAAATTTGTGTTGTGTCATGTGTTTTAGCTTTTGATAATTAGTTCCTACGTATTTTGTAGCACTGAATCCAAAAATGGCTGTCATGTTTTATCACAAAGTACAGATTTTTTGCAAATCGTAAATTTGAAAGCTAAAAAGTGAAGAATTTACGGAAATCTGATAGTAAAAAATAGACGTGATTGTTATTTCTTTAACTTTTGATAATTGATTTTTAAGTATTTTTTACTATTGAATCCGAAAATGACCTTCATTTTTAACCATCACGTCAGGATTTTTTGCAAATTGTAAATTTCAAAGTTTAAAAGTTGAAAGTTTTAATTGAACCTCCCACATCATCGGATCCCCGAGCTGTTTAGCTGTAAGAATTCCAGTATAAGCCAAAAATTGAATAAATTCTTGAATTAAATAAAATTAAATTGAATAAAAGAAGTTTTACATCCATTTTATAGTATCAGATTTTCGCTATTTTTAAACTTTGAAATTTACCATTTGCAAAAAAGTCTAACATGATGGTTAAATATGAAGGTAATTTTTACATTCATTGCTAAAAAGCACATACAAATCAATCGTAAAAGTTAAAAAATACAACCATCGACTCTATTTTATAGTATTAGCTATTTTTTCAATTTTGAAATTTACTATTTGCGAAAAATCCTGACATGATGGTTAAAAATGAAGATAATTTTCTGATTCAGCGCTAAAAAATACATAAAAATCATAATTTTAAAAATACATAATTTTAAAAATAAAAAAACACAACCATCGCAGTCTTGTGTTATCTAATCTAAAACTTTTTAGTAAACTTGTTGGCAGTAATCTATCCAAAAATTTTTGTGCTATCCTGTAAAATAAGTACATATGGTAAGCACTGAAAATCATAATAATATTACATTGTCATGTGATTTACGTCAATATGTAAAATTTAACCTCGATCGCATATTTTAAAGTGAGTTGAATTTCGAGTACAAATTTTGAACTGGAAAGACATGCATACGATTGTTTCAAGTTAACCCATTACTCGCTGGTGTTGCGTTCATGCAACAGTCAAAATAATTGCTCATGCTTAAATTAATTACTTTGTCACCCCTATTTTACAATTAAAAAAATTACGTTATTTATTGGCAGAAATTTTGATATTTTAATAAAGCGAAAATTACCTTTCTGAATGTGTGGTGACAAGCGACTTTCAACAAGAAATTTGAAAATTCCTACTTTATAGTTTGGACGGTTAATAGGTTAAATAAAAGCTTATAAAAATAGCATAATTTTTGTTAAAAAAATCATGAAAAGAAACAGCTTCAAATCCTTAAAAAAATCTGTCGTAATGCGATTTCTTTCAAAGCGCAGCTACATATGAAATAAATCCTTCAAATACTTTAAGCGCTTTCTTTACGACCCCTAGAAGCATGGCTAAAATCATGTGTATTCGGATGCAGAAAAGTGGCATAAGTCTTGCGTTTCAAAGTTTCGTATAACTTCATGAATTTTAGTGTTAGATGAATGGGACTTTTTTTGTCTTTCTTTTAAGAGAACAGGAAATTTTTACTAAATATCACTTATAGGGCCGGGAGACCATATAAAAAATAAAATTTCGTAACTTTTTTAGAAATATTTTTATTAATCCAAACGACTTTCAGAATAATTATTTACCTTATTTAAAACATTTTTGTAACTGGAACTATAGGTCTATGACTAACGGTTTAGGAATTAGCCATTGAACATCGTTGAGAGTAAAGACACACTGTATAAGATAATAATATAAATGGACGGTCATTTGACGACATATTTTCAAGAGAAACCAATGATTACACTGGAAATCGATTAGACCTTGCGCCGCCCTTAAATTTCCAAGAGGAATTATGCTTTATACCATAAATCATAAAGTTAGAAATAACTGCAAATTAATTGCACACACTGATTAATGAAATGAACCTTTAAAAACAAAATCATCTGTCCAAAACATTACAAAATTAAGGCGACTGGATGCGTAAGAAAATGGATGGGTACATAAGAAAATAAATTAGTAAAAAATATTATGTATTGCATGTGGTTCTCTTTATCTCGGAAGTGTTTTTTTCCCCTTGGAATCCTTTATTTTTCAAAATCGTTCTTTTTTTCTCGGAATCGTTCCTTTTTTCTCGGAATCGTTCCTTTTTTCTCGGAATCGTTCCTTTCCCTCGGAATCGTTTCTTTTTTCGGAACGATTCCGGCTGGAACGATTCCTTAAAAGGAACGATGTTGCCCATCTCTAGTAACTTTAGATAAGGGATTTCACCCGTTTATTAAAAATCGTGTTAATGCTAACAGTAATTCATGAAATTTACAAGGTGAGGAGGCATCTTCCACCCCTTGGTGGCGCGTTATTTCCTGTGGTTTAAGGACCCAATTTCTAGGGGATTTGCTTCTTTAACTTAGATTACAATTCAGCTACATTCTGTATTATGAAATTTTATCTTAGACTTTAGTTACCAATATTTTCTAACATTAATGGTGCTTTTTTTTTTTTTTTTTTTGATTCTGTAGCCTCGATTCCTACGAGGTCTGGCTCACTCAACTTGGTTTTCGATTGTCTCCGGCACGTGCGGGCACTTCTGGTAAATGCTACCATAGGTAGTGGGGATCTAGATTACAGGTTCGGTCGGAAAGAAGTTTGATGGGAACACACTAGACGCTGCGGAAGACAATGGGGCCTCCGAAATTAGGTTCATTTAAAAGAATTTCCAAAGATAAAAAGTCATGCAAACTAAAATTTTGTTTAAGGTTATTATTTACAAACCCCCGGCAACGCCGGGCGGGTCTGCTAGTATATAATAAAGTGCATCGCCCCGCATTTCCCACTGTTAATTTTATTGGGGCACATAAATTTTACAATCTTTGTGTGCTTACATGAAAATAAATTGTTAAATAAAAAACCCCATTCATGCGTTATATCTGAGTCATGATATCCATAAATATAAATATTTTCTGGAACGATATTCTTTCTAAAGTTGTAAAATTAATTCGCAAATCGGCTCCGTCTAGGGGGAAATTTCACCGAATGCTGACTAAATAAAAACAAAGTACCAATTAATGTCTCGTAAAATAAACGAAATCGCACGTTTTTCCCTGCAGTAAAGCGTGCGAATATCCGGTGTTTCTTACCTCATCTTGTTGAGTTATGAGGTGATGTCTTATTTGAATGAATAAATAATATGTTGTATGAGTTAATTTGGTGATTCAGTATTATTTTAAAACACTGATTATATGATGCATCATAAAAAGCAGCAAAGATTAAGTTCTTGCAATTGCATTCATTAGAATAAAGAAATTGTTTCATGGTGTTAAATTATGGAGATTAAAAATACTAAAATACGTCAAACCAGTTTTTTTTTATCTTATGCTTTACGGGTTAATAAACTAAGCCATGACGTATAATTAGCATTTTTTGTTATGTAGGGTGACTCAGAACATGTTACAAATGTCAAAGGATGATAGAGATAGGGATCGATTTACGAATTTGGGAGCCCTGGGCATAGATGCTTACGGGGTGCCCCTTGCACCAATACTTACAGAGGGATTGAGAAAAAAAAATTGAAAAAAAGGTACTTACTAAAATAACATTTATTGACTTTAATAATTACTTTAAAATATCCATGAAAAATTAAATATGATAATCATTAATTTACTTTTAAATAATTATTTCGCAATTATGAAATTTAAATGAGTAAACCGTAACTTATAATAAATTGTGTGGTGTTGATTATCTTTTCCTATACAAGTCTATATATCTTGGAATGATATATAGGAAGCAACAACTAATAATAAATTATCGACAACACCAAGTTGAAATTATTTAAAATATTGGGAGGGGGGGGGGGGCTCTACTGCCTGCAAGCTACCCTCACCAATCCCCAAATAATACAGTAACAGGATGAAATAAGAATTAAAAATACAATGCATTTTTAAAGTGATAAAGATAAAAGAAAATATTCACTATAATAAAGTAATTATAAATGGATGTTTCAGACAAAATATACAACGTTATAAAAATACAATATGAACTCAATAGAATGTAGAATATAGAATGAAATGTAAAATTCCATTAGATATTAAAACTACATCAGATTTTGGACAATAATTGAAAAAACTTCAGCAGCATTTGGAGCCCAGAAAATCAGGGGCCCTGAGCCCATGCCCCGAATGCCCTGCCATAAATCAGGCACTGGATAGAAATATTGTTGCCAGATGTCTCGATTTACGTCCTGATTTTCAAAAGTTCGAAGACCTCAGGGCCGGCGCAACCATCGGGCAAACGCAGGGCTCGAAATGTACCGGAGAAAACCGGAACGATAATATTCCGGTTCGTGAAATTATGGCTAATATCGTTCCAGCTCCTGCAATTATTAAAACATATTGTTACAGTTTTATTATATAGTTTATTGTGTTCTCCGCATTGATTTTTTTTTTGTTGTTGTTATTTAGAATATTGAATACATTTTTTATATTTTCTTTGTATGTTTCGTAATAAATTTGTCTATTCTTTCGAAAAAAAAAAAAAATAGTGAACAATAATTTTGTAATAGCATTCCGGTTCGTGGATTTTATGAAATTTTACTTTCTTCTATCTTTACAAGAAGAAAGTGTTAGATTCGTGGAAATTTTCGACTTCCGATTTTCGACGGATTTACACGTTTTAGGGTTCAGATATCCCCAAAAAGATGTTTTTGCAAAATGTTTGTCTGTGAGTCTGTGGCTCTGTCTGTCTATCTCAGTGTTGAATTCAGGGAATGGCCCGAGGGGGACATCCCCCCCCCGGAACAATGAGATGTCATCCCCGGAAGATTTGAGATTTTGTGTTTTCAATGGTCAAAAAGCGCAATTTCCCCTCGGAACACTATAATGTCCTCCCCGGAGCTTCAGATATCCCTCCCGGAGAAAAGTGTCTGAATTCAACATCTATGTATGTGACTAGACATTTTATGGGCGCTCTGTCTCAAGAACTAATACACGGAATTTAATAAAAATTTATATTTAGGTAGTCCCTGATATAAATCGGTGTTGAAAATTACTGGTGTAAATCGTTCGACAGGTGGCGCTGCTATGCTGGATTTTTCACGATTTCCGCAATAGCTCTATCTCAAGAACTAATGCACGGATTTTCATCAAACTTCAGATTCAGTTAGCCCTTGATATGGCTTGGTGCTGATTACGTGTTGGTGTAATTCACACAATAGGTGGCGCTGCTGTGCTGCATTTTGCACGATTACCTCAAAAGCTCTATCTCATGAACTAATGCACGAATTTTCATCAAATATCAGATTCAAGTAAACCTTGATTACTATTGGTCCTGATTATGTTTTGGTATAAATCGCTCAACAGGTGACGCTGCTATGCTGCATTTGTCATGATTTCCACAATAGCTCTATCTCAAGATTTCATGCACGAATTTTCATCTAACTTCAGATTCCGTTAGACGTTGACACAAGTTGTTTCTAATTAGGTTTTGGTGTCAATCGTGCAATAGGTGGCGCTGCTATGCTGGTATTTTAACGATTTTCGCAATAGTTCTATCCCAAAATAATGCAAAGATTTTCCTTCAAACTTTATATTCAGTTAGACGTTGACATAAGTTGATGATGATTAGGTTCTGGTGTAAATCACCCAATAGGTGGCGTTGCTATGCTGGATTTTGCTGGATTTACACGATTTCTGTTGACAGTTATTGCGAAATATAACCTCCTAACAAGGACATTAAATTAATCAAACTAAGTAAATTGCTTTTCATCTGTCAAATGTGATTTATAAAAGCAATTATCAAAAGTGGTTATTATCTGAAACAAGGAAGTGTTACAAAGAAATGATTGCACAATCTTGAATAAACACTATAATATAAACATTTCATCATATTCAAGAATTAAAGACATTAAAACATTAATAAACTTCTTTTAAATTGCTATAAGTATAAATATTGATATAAATAATTTAATATTAAGATAAATGGCACTAATTTCCTGTTTTTTATAACCAATAATGTATTATATATGTTTTTCTACTTTCACTTGTAAACCAGACTCTACAAAGGAGAGATATATTTTTTTATGCTGAATTAAATGTTAATTTTCTTTTCTTTAAAAGTTCCCAACATATTTAAATTTACAAGTCACAAAACCATGTGTGTTTTTAATAACACGGAATACCACACGATCACATATGGATTAAAACAGCCATACAACGAGAAGATATAGATGGAATTACCCTTGCGGATGTTGGATTTATGGATAAACATAAATAAAAGGTAAGCCAATTTATCTTACCTATACTTTGTTTTTGTATTGAGAAAATAAATAATTAATTAACCTCTGAGGAAGACGAACTTCACGCAGGCTTTGTTAGAAAAGTTAAAATACTACTAACAATTTCAGCGATAGTCACATCTCAAGAACTAATGCAAGGAATTTTATCTTCTCAGAATCCTCATGATGAGCATAAATTGCCATTTAATTTTGGCACTGTGATGGCGAATTTTGAACGATTAACATAATAGAAGAAAGTTTTGAAATTGGTACATCCGATTAGTTTATATTGTTTTTGAATGGGCAGAAATAAATTTGTCTATACTTTCGAAAAAAAATTAGTCAACAGTAATTTTGAAACAGCATTCCAGTTCGTGGATTTTATGCATTTTTTGTATCCCACATAGCATTTTCAGTTTGCAGAAAATTTGCAGAAGTCTTGTTTTGAAAACCTGCAAAGTTGCAGCAAGCTCAGCATGACAAAACTGAAGGTTCATAACAAGACTGTAGCATGATAATTCAAACGCCGAAGTCACCAAACTTTGAACTTGCAGCTAACTTGTCGTGCAAGTTAAATTCATGCTGTATCAAATTTATTACAAATTAACGGCAAACAAGTAATCAAAAACACTGCAAACTTACTGAAAAGTAGTAATTTTTCCATGCCACATTAATTGTTTCACTATAAGTTTAATCCCTTCGAAAGGATCCATAGACCTGATCAGCAGTGGCGTAGTCGTAAAAAAAAACAGAGGGCATCCGCTCTAAGCAAAGGGTATACGCTCAAGGCAGAGGGTATACTCTACAGCGTATATACTATAGCTGTTTTTAGAAACAGAGTGTATACGGTATTCCTTAAAAAAATCCAGAAGGTATATACGACGTATACCACCGTATACCCTCCACTACATCCCTGCTGATCAGGTCTATTGATGCATACGCACCGTTAAGGTACATGCATCGTTTTTACCACCATAAACATGTTAGGGTAATATTTGTACTTTTCTATTCAAGCCTTTTTTGGTATTTGATAAGTATAGCGTTTTAAAAAAGCGGGACCAACCGAATAAAATTCCTGCGTATATGCTGATTGTCTATTCTCTCAACAGGGGGATTTTTTATTTTTGTCACTTTCGTGAATTAAAGACAGTCTTGCCATCAGTTTCGCAACAATCTACTCATAGAAGTGGGTGATGGTATACCTTGCGGAGACTTGTTGCGAATTTCTCAATTCAGATTTGTCACGGAAAGACAATATCAGAAAAAATCAAACTTGTTGCTAATGTTCATGCTATCTGGGATTGTTTTTGTATGATCAGAAATATTTTTTTCTATTCTTAAATATATATATATATATATATATATATATATATATATAATACCAAAAACCACACACTACACATCCAATCCCAAAACTACTGAACTACAGAGAAAATTAACAAAATAACCATGGAAAAAACTTACTAACTAAATCATGAACGAAAAGAAAACAACCAATGGAGACAGATTGCAAGGCTAAAGACTTGCATGCTGGGTTTTACCGGCAATTACTCATGAAACTTCCCCCATGTCTGTCGAGACCATACTGGCCAAAGAAAACTTTAAAACTGGCCATCCAAAGCAGTAACCGAATTCGAAAAGAACACTTTAAAACTGTCCATCTAAAGCAGCAACCCAATTCAAAAAGAACGACGCATCCAGACAGAGCTCCTTATAAAGCCTACGATTATTTGGCGATGTTTTTAATCGCCAAAAGTAAAGCGTCGCAGTAATCTTTATCCTTGACGAAATTGTTTACCAAACTATTTAACAAACCAATAGGAAAATTCTGATCCATTGCATCTTGATAGAGATTTATAATGTCATTTATTATACTATTATGATTAGAATTTAACTATACTATATAACTATATATATATATATATATATATATTCAACTGTAATTTTGAAATAGTGTTCCCGTTCGTGGATTTTTCCAGTTCGAACCCTGGGCTCCTGGGCAAACGGGGCCGCTGCTTGAACCTCGCGCCAATTGGTGTCTTATTAGAGGCCCTGAATCTCTCTATACAATTCGAAATAATGTTCCGCTTGTATAAAATAGTATCGTATTTGCTATAGATTTGCTTTTAAATGCTTCTTTGTGTGAAAAAAGCGAGTATTAACTTTATTTCTTACAAGCAAAGTTGATATAACACTGGTCAACAAATTTGAACTTTTGCTCTGTCCTAAAAAAGAAATTAGTTGTTTTTTATGCGGTTTTTTGTGCCGAATCTAGTTTTAGATTTACTCCAGCACGTCAAGTTTGAGAGATATTTGCATATTTCAATTTATGCAAATTTAATAAATTTTATACAGTTATTTGCAAATTCAAGGTATAAAGCAATATCAGACAGGGTTTTTTGTTTTATGTTATGACTACTACCTAATTTACTTCACAAAAACGTTGTTTCTGAGATTATACTGACATGTAACTGTGAAATAGTGTACCTAATTTGCATATTTTTCATGTTTTTCTAATAATGTTTCTTGACGTTCAAATATTTCTGCCGCACGAGTACGCTAATATGTTTCTAAACCAGTTTTTTGAGCTGATTTCAAATCTTGTATCTGTTTTCTTCTATCACGTCTAGTTTTTGAAAAAAGTGAAATTTTAGTTTTTGGTCAAAAAAGCCAGAAATAGCTTTTAATGATACTTTGCATGATAAACTTCAAGTAGTTAGGATAGATTCTACTACTTATTTTTTTTTTTCGATTATATAAATTTTTGTTTATGTCTGTGATATAAATCTGACCCTGTTCACCTTCTTGTCAATGAATTACACACCCCTAAAAACCATCTTATATCAAACCTGTGTTAATGCCGTGCAAAAGTAGAAATTCATCTTACTCAAAAACTAGACATGACATAAGAAAACAGACTGCAGATTTGAAATCAGCATAAAAATCTAGTCTAGTAGTCTAGAAAAACATTACGTCAATTCTGTGGCAACTATTTTAAAGTTGATAGTGGTGTAAACATTACACCATTGAAAAATATGCAAATTAGGCTTAATAACTGATAAATAAATGTTAAGAATATGCAAATCGTGACATTTATCTGAATCAAATAGTCAAGTAGTCATTAGCTAGAAAATGTAATTAGATGTGACATATATTGTATCTAAAATTTGCATAAAATAGCACAAAAAAGCTTAAATTTGCATAAATTTAAATATGCAAATTTCTCAAAGCCTGTACCACTTAGAGATAAACGGAAAGCATATTCGGAATCAGCGCCAAAAACTGATCTAGAATCAGCTAATTTTAGTTCTAGGACAAAACCACTGTTGTCCAGTGTAATTGTTGGGGATATAGATTCCACGATCGTGAAAGTAACTGTGAACTCAAAAAATAAATATTTAAAACGTATTAAATGATAAAAGATTTTTCGAAATTAATAATTGTCCACATTAAATGTGAAAGTAGTGGTATTTGTCACACATTCTATTATCTATATTATATATTATTCTATGATATATACAATTTGAAAATGAATTTTATTAGCTAGTATTGCAGTATACATTGGGGGCCGCTAACTGCTTTGCCAGGGCCCGAGCGACGTTACGTCAACTCTGATGACCCTTTTCGCGGTACCGCTGCATGTGAAAGCAATAGTCCCGATTTTTCATCATGCACAAATTCTTTTATTTTTCTAGCCCATGCAAATCTCTAGAGGCGCGCCAGCAGTATCCGGCACCTGTATGCAGAACTTCAATTGGCGCCCCATATCCCTCCCCCCCCCCCAAAAAAAAAACCTTCATAATTTTTTTTTCAATGAGTATAAATGTATAGCTGCCAAGCCAACCTTCCGGTGGTATTATCCAGGTCAAATAAACGTATTTTGAACCAGAAAATGTATTTAATAAAATGTATCTTGTTTCTATAGGGTATTTTTTTTCAGTTAATACATTAAATTTCTGGTTCAAAATATCTTTGTTTGACTTTAAAAATAAGAAATGTTGGCAGCTGTGTAAATAGAATCCGAATGAATCACAAATGATTAAATGATTTGAAAATTTGTGATTGATTCAATGCAATACTAATAATTTTATCCTAACCAACTAAGAAATGTACAGTCGTGGAAAAAAAAAAGTAAACACCCCCTACTAACTCCTCAACAAATCATCGTAGAAGAAAGTTACTGGTACCGAACGATTGGAAATAAAGTATACTTTTAAATGATGTATATAAAATTTTCTTAGGGGGTCATCTACATATTAAAACGAATCCAAACTTCATTTTTTTCAGTGGCAATACCCAATTTTAACGAGATATTTCAAATTTTCGGTTGAAACTATGCCTAGACACCAAATTTCAAGTCATTTGAATGATAAGTTTTTGAATTATAAACATTCAAAATTTAGTGCTTCTAATGTCAAATTACATTTTCATATTTTTATTTATATCTCCCAAAATTATGCTCCTAATGTGCTAATTTTTTTTGTAGTAATAATACTAATATACCCAAACATAAATAAGCTGAATTTGCAATTTTTATAATTTTATGATATGAATTATGAATTATGAAATTAATATTAAAAAAAAATTATGAATTGCAACCTACAATTTTTTTGATGGATTTAGATTTATTAAGTCCTGCTTTATGGAAATTCAAAAATTTCACATTTTTCTTCCAAGTAGTTTTCAAATTATGCTTAAAAAACGCCAAAATGATGGTTTAAGGGGCCGTCTATGATGGAAGTGAGTAGACATTTTGAAATTTATTCTGCTGTATTGTAATCTAACACGCTTCATTGACTCTATGAGTGGCGCTTAAGGTGCCTTGATCAAGGAAGGGGCTCTCTCGGTTAACAATCCAGTACGGAACTTCAATTTGGATACAGCCCTTAAAATACGCTCGTTTTAAAATAATTAATTTCTCGGAAACTTGAGGTACGAATTGCATAAAAATTTGTTTTTAGGCTAATTGAAGGGTGTAGAGTTCATTTATGCTGTCAGAATTGGGTACTGCTATTGAAAAAAAAAACAAAGTTATGGTTCGTTTTAATATGTAGATGCCCCCCTAAGCAAATTTTATATACATCCTTTAAAAGTAGACTTTATTTCCAATCGTTCGGTACCAGTAACTTTCTTCTACGATAATTTGTTGAGGAGTTAGTAGGGGGTGTTTACTTTTTTTTTCCACGACTGTACTTTTTTTTTACATACAATTATTAAATATTTCATAGGTGCCGGCAACCAGGGGCAGGGGAGGTTCATTTCCACTCTTTGGATTTTAGAATTTAATTAACTAAATTTTCGTTACCTGTGGTGAGTGAAAAAAGGTAAAATTTACTCTTTCCGAGTGACTTTAAGATAATTAAATAATAAGAGAAAGAAGAACTAAGACGTGAGTATGTGACTCGCCCCCTTTAACCGCCCCCCCCTTTCCCTCAACCTTGTTAAAGACGATTTTAATTATGCTTTTCTTTTTCTATTCATGTGTATCAAAATTCTCTTAAACGAAAAGTTCAGGTGGCGAGGAAAATAGAAAGAACAGCTTTAATCCTTCATTTTGAAAAATACTGGTAGAAACTTATTTTTGAATATTTAATTTTTCTTAATTGTTGAATTTTGTATCTTTTTTATGTTGATATAACTCGAATAAAAAAGCAATGTCACTTTTGTTTTATTTATTTAGATTATGAAACATAGCCTTTGAAAACTTCCTGGTATGATATAAACCCAAAATTCCAGAGAGCAATGACGCTTTGTCTGGTGATAGTAATCGGCAAAAAATGCCATTTACACGCTCCAAATGAAAAGAAGTGAAGCGAAAGACCCGATACTTTTCAAGATTCGTTCAGAAGAGCAGACGATCCCTAACTTGTGGGATGCCTTTTTTTTTTCTCTCTTAAAAGTGAAATAAAAAAGCGTCTGTCAGGCCTCGATAACTACTTAATCTTTAATCTCTTTCAGGAACCTAGAAAGACTCTATTATTCAGGCAGCCTTGTAAAATTTTTAGAATTCTATGGTTCTTAAATATCCGAGCGGAGAAATGCGAAAAATATAAACATAGGCAGAAAAGTTATCCATTGATAAAACTGGTGCATTGGACACTTATCATAATAAACTCGCACTGTGCCCGAAAAGGATTAAATGACCTTTAATTTTTTTACCTGTTGGAGATTAGTAGGTAATGTAAATTGCCTGAATTAAAAAAAAGGATGGAAAATAGATTATACTGGAGAAACAGTCCTGCCATTCATTTTCAAAATGTTACACCCTTTAAATTTTTACACGACCACCCAAGACAAAGTTAGTCTATTAGAAAATTTTTGTTTGTGCTCTAACAAGATCATTACAAAAAAAAAAAAAAAAAAAAAAAAAGTGCCCAGTTAAACTGATGGCATTGTATAGAGTTCACAGGCTTAGTCACACTAATTGTATATTATACTCTTATTTCAAAGACTAATGCCCCTCGAAAAAGAAAATAGTTAAATTAAGGGGGGGAGGGTGATTAGCTCCCCCATTTCCACCTTTGTACTTAACCAATGTACCTTAAACCCTAATCAGGGAAGCGCCTTATCAGAATAAACCGGTATACCAAATTTCAAGCAAATCGGATTATTCTGCATGGAAAACCCATTTACCCAAATTATGGGGGGATTAGCCCTGTCCCCCCCCTTTTTATACTTAACCAATGAGCCCTCAAAACTAATCAGGGAAGCGCCTTATCAGAATAAACCGGTATACCAAATTTGAAGCAAATCTGAAAATTCGGAATGAAAAACCTATTTATCTAAATTAAGGGGGAGATTATCCCTCGTCCCCCCCCCCTTTATACTTAACCAATGAAACCCCCAAACTGTTCAGGGAAGGGCCTTATCAGAATAAACCTATATACCAAATTTGAAGCAAATCAGATACTTCTATTAAGAGTTATCCCGTTACGTACATACATACATACGTACATACATACATACGTACGTACATACATACAGACGTACGTACATACAGAACCTCTGAGGGCAGATTAGCTTTCAGGCTATGATAGCCTGTGACTTAAAAACTGCATACCTGTATCTTTATCAATACAAAAACCCTTAACAGGTTAAAAGTTTGTGACGCAGCACTTTATCTTATGCTCAAAGAATTTTAAATATGGAACTTAAAAATAATGATATCAAATTTTGAGTGACGCTACGCTATTAATTATAATCTCTCTCTATATTATTTATTTCATCTTTTTATTTTTTTATAATCGCATGTGCAAAAATTATGTTCAATTTAAAAAAAATGTATGCAAGTTTATTCATTGATGCCTTAACATTTACACCTCACATAAACTCCAAGTATGAGTTTTAAAAGATATGATATCAAAATTTTAGTGAAGCTTTGATGTGGCTTTAAACGATTTGTTTTAAAATTAAATTTAAATTATTTTTGATTTGGCTAAGATATATTCACACATCTAAAAAATAGCTTTAATTTTCCAATGTACTTTAAATATGTCACTTTCACTGAATTTATATAATGCATTTAAATGTATTTATTTGAATAAATTGATTTATCCTTTGTCCAATGCTAGTAAAAATTTTAAATAAGATTTACGTAAATAATTTTTTTTGCCTCATAGTATCCATTTGAATACATTTCACTTAGTTTGGATACAATGACGCAAAAAAATTATTTACGTAAATCTTATTTTAAATTTTTACTAGCATTGGACAAAGGATAAATCAATTTATTCAAATAAATACATTTAAATGCATTATATAAATTCAGTGAAAGTGGCATATTTAAAGTATATTGGAAAATTAAAACTATTTTTTAGATGTGTGAATATATCTTAGCCAAATCAAAAATAATTTAAATTTAATTTTAAAACAAATCGTTTAAAGCCACATCAAAGCGTCACTAAAATTTTGATATCATATCTTTTAAAACTCATACTTGGAGTTTATGTGAGGTGTAAATGTTAAGGCATCAATGAATAAACTTGTATACATTTTTTTAAATTGAACATAATTTTTGCACATGCGATTATAAAAAAATAAAAAGATGAAATAAATAATATAGAGAGAGATTATAATTAATAGCGTAGCGTCACTCAAAATTTGATATCATTATTTTTAAGTTCCATATTTAAAATTCTTTGAGCATAAGATAAAGTGCTGCGTCACAAACTTTTAACCTGTTAAGGGTTTTTGTATTGATATCATTACTTTTTTGAGGTTATTGAAAAAATAAATAAAACAATAAACACACACACAAAAAAAAAATTAAAGACCAATACAAAGAATTCATAGTCAGGATTTCCATTCACCTTCAATCTCTCCCCCCCCCCTCCCTCCCCGCAAAAAAAGGATGACCATACTTCAATTTTAAAGAGCACCGTGCAATAAAATTTTTATAAGAACTCTTTGGTAAGATATGGAAGTAATGTACAACATGCATGTTTAGAGGGTATTTCTGTTGGTTTATTTCAGAGATATAAAAAGCTATGTTAAATTTTACTATATAAAAAATTTACTTTGTTAAGAAAAATAGCAAGAAATATTACTCTTTAAACCTTTATATACATATATATAAATCATCGCTCACTTATAACAGTAATTACATACATTTATATTAAATCCAAAACTACAAATTTCTGCTTCTCCCTTTTCTCATTCATAGTGCAAAAAAATTAAACATTCTTTAATTTTATATAAAATAATCTTTCACCATCCCTATTTAAAATTCTTTATTAACAATAATAATAAATCATATAAAATAATCCCCTGAGCTCCGAAGATTCCACTTCTGCTTTTGCACCCACCTCTCCAGCTTACCTAAATAATAAAATCTTTCAAAAATTAGTTTGAAAAAAAAAAATCTACAACATTTATTGGTCACTAACATAAATAAATAAGCACTTACTTCCCTAATGTACAGTCATGGAAAAAAAAAAGTAAACACCCCCTACTAACTCCTCAACAAATTACCGTAGAAGAAAGTTACTGGTACCGAACGATTGGAAATAAAGTCTACTTTTAAATGATGTATATAAAATTTGCTTAAGGGGTCATCTACATATTAAAACGAACCATAACTTTTTTTTTTTTTTTCAATAGCAGTACACAATTCTTACAGCATAAATGAATTCTACACCATTTAATTAGCCTAAAAACAAATTTTTATGCAATTCGTACTATAAGTTTCCGAGAAATTAATTATTTTAAAACGAGCGTATTTTAAGGGCTGTATCCAAATTGAAGTTCCGTACTCGATTGTTAACTGAGAGAGCCCCTTCCTTGATCAAGGCACCTTAAGCGCCACTCAAGGAGTCAATGAAGCGTGTTAGATTACAGGACAGCGTAAGACATTTCAAAATATCTAGTCACTTCTATCGTAGACGGCCCCTTAAACCATCATTTTGCCGTTTTTTAAGCATAATTTGAAAACTATTTGGAAGAAAAATGTAAATTTTGGATTTCCGTAAAGCAGGACTTAATAAATCTAAATCCATCAAAAAAATTGTAGGTTACAATTCATAATTTTTTCGAATATTAATTTCATAATTCATATCATAAAATTATAAAAATTGCAAATTCAACGTATTTATGTTTGGGTATATTAGTATTACTGCAACACAAAAATTTTGCACATTAGGAGCATAATTTTAGGAGATATGAATAAAAATATGAAAATGTAATTTAACATTAGAAGCACTAAATTTTGAATGTTTATAATTCAAAAACTTATTATTCAAATGACTTGAAATTTGGTGCCTAGGCATAGTTTGAACCGAAGATTTGAAATATCTCGTTAAAATTGGGTATTGCCATTAGGCCTGGGCCTTAAATCGATTTAACTCTTAAATCGATTTAAAGCTTACATCGGAAATCCGATTTAACCTAAAATCGGAAATCGCGATTTAGCCAATGTCTTAAATCGCGATTTAGCCATTGTCTTAAATCGCGATTTAGCCATTGTCTTAAATCGCGATTTAGCCATTGGCTTTAAATCGATTTTAAACAAAATACTGATTCAGAGCTAACATTGGAAAAACGATTTATCTATTTTGAGGCATCTACCACTTACATGGCAAGCTGGTGTTAAATCGATTTAGGAGGATCCGATTTTAAGCAAACATCGCAAGCCTCAACGCTTTCCGATTTAAGAAAAATAAGGCAAGCTTGTGTTAAATCGATTTAGGACGATCCCATTTAAGCAAACATCGCAAGATGCTTTTCCGATTTAAGAAAAAGACGATTTAAGGAAAACAAGGCAAGCTGGTGTTAAATCGATTTAGCAGGATCCGATTTAAAAAAACATCGAGCCTCAATCCTCTCCGATTTAAGAAAAAAGGCAATTTAAGAAAACGATGATTTAAGTAAGAATTGATATTTATTTATTTATTTTGTAAACAAAATTCAAAGTTTACGAGATTGGAATGTGTATTTTTCAGAAATTAAGAACTTATATAGTGGAAAGTTGAAAGGAAAAAGTAATGTTTAAATCTTAAAATCCAAATTCATCGAATTTCAATTTATATGCTAATGCAATCTTTTGATGATAAATTAAGTTTTCACATATTTGAGTAATATTGCAATATGTATTTTTTATTTTCCAATATTCTGTAATTAATTAAAATGTTTTAAAGTAGAATCCTGCATTGTTTCAAAAGATTGTTTTCCTGAAATTCATTCAGCATTTATATGATTAAAAATAATAATAATAAAGTTTTATATTTAAAATCCAAACTCATCGGCTTGCAGTTTATACTTTTATGAAATCTTATGATGAAAAATTCATTTTTTACATGTTTTAGTAATATTTTAACATTTATTTTTTATTTTCTATTATTTTGTAATTAATGAAATTATTTTAAAGTATAGTCATGCATTGTTTTGTGTATCACTATTTGGCCGTGATCCACATGAAATATTTTCTTTTAACAATAATATTTTTTTCCTGAAATTGATTGAGTATTTATGGTTGGAAAAAAAAAGAATAAAGTTTCATATTTAAAATCCAAATTCATCGAATTTCAGTTTTTATTTTTATGCATTCTTTTAATGAAACATTCATTTTTCACATGTTTGGGTAATATTTTAATGCATATTCTTTATTTTCTATTATTCTGTGATTAATTAAAATATTTTAAAATAGTCATGCATCAGGTTTGACATCCGATTTCAACGCCAGTCATGTGGATTGAGTATCTTGCTGAAATTGATTAACTATTTATATCCAAATTCATCCATTTTTAGTTTATATTTTTATGCATTATTTTCATGAAAAATTAATTTTCATATGTTTGGGTATTATGGGAATATTTTAGTTTTAATTTATTGTTATTTTGTAATTAATTAAAAATACTTTAATAAAGTTCTGTAATGAGTCAAGTAACTTTATTTTTTCAGCAGAATGAGGGAGGGCGGGAGGAGGCATTCATTAGATTTTTCTGCAGATCTGCGATTTTCTGCTTTTTTGACATTTTGTTATCATTAAAAAGAGATATACTTTAAGATTATATTTTATTACTAATCTTAAAGGATGGCAACGGCCACGAAAAAATCAACAATTTCAGTAATGTGCTCCAACGCTCACACTTTCAATCCTTCTCCATCCGCTGTATAAATGTCAGCATTTATGTTAAACAAATCTTATTACAATCTAAAAGTTAAAAAGATATAAAATTGCACCTTATTTCTTATATCTTCCCTCCCCCCCCTTTTTTTTTACTACTTTTCTCATCATGGTATATGAATAGTTAAATTCATTATTGTATTCTTTTAATATTCTTTTTTACCTCAATAACTTTTTAAATCTGTGTCTGTAAAAAAAAAGTGTATGTAAGCTGTTAGCAACAAAGTGCTATTTGGGTGGGCTAGGGGAAGTCCCCCCCCCCCCCTCCTTAAGGAATTTAGATTGTAGCAGGCAAAACAAGTCAGACAAAAAAAAAAAAATCGTTTTCTTTTATATTACTTCTTATAGAATGAGTTTATAATATGCATTACAATAGGTCACTAATTTTTAAAATGGAAAAAAAAAAAAAAAAAAAAAAACTAGTGTTTTGGGACATTCAAAGTTTTTTATGTGTAAAATATACCTCTTTTCAAAATTATCTGAAAAATTAAAAGCTAAATATACTAAATAATACAGGAGGGGGGCACATAAAGACCGTATTTTGTTACTAAAAATTAAAAAATAGGCTTCCAGATTCTAAAATGTAAAATTGGTGTTAAATCGCGATTTAGCACTAAATCGCGATGTTAGATGGATGATAAATCGATTTAAGAAATTTCTACATTGCCCAGTCCTAATTGCCATTGAAAAAAATGAAGTTTGGATTTGTTTTAATATGTAGATGGCCCCCTAAGCAAATTTTATATACATCATTTAAAAGTATACTTTATTTCCAATCGTTCGATACCAATAACTTTCGTCTACGATAATAATTTGTTAAGGAGTTAGTAGAGGGTGTTTACTTTTTTTTCCACGACTGTACATTTCACCTCTTCTCCCTCCCCCTACTCCCCAGCATTAAAAAAATTTAAATTTTTATTTTTATACAGAAAATTCTTCTATATAAATTATCCTCCTATTCCTCAAAATTACCACTTTCCCACTCCAGCCTAGAGATTTCAATCTTTAAAGCTTTTTAGAAAAACGGATCTGCAAAGTCTGTTGCTTAATAATAAAATATATAAAATATAACCATGTACACTTTCAATTATTTTTCACACAAACAATTGATGTCACGATAATAGTTGTTCTGAGCGAATATTGTGTTGGCTACGCTGTCGTACAGATAGCTCAATTGGAAGAGTACTGGCAATTAAAGCCAAGGGTTATTAAAGTTCACTGTAATTCAAGATGTTTAACCCCTTCGCGACAAGAGCCCTTTGGTTAATTTTTAACCTTTTACTACAGGTTTTTAAAAAAAGAAAATTTTCTGTAATTGAATCACAGAAATGCTCCGATTAAAGAAGGTAAACTTTACAATTAAAAATAAGTGGTGAGAATAATGAAGGAATCTGAACACCTTAAGTGGCCAAGTATACCGGTCGCTCATCCCCAAGGGCTTAAAGATGCTTTTTTGCTATTATAACCTTTAGGATTTACAATATAAAAAAATCTTAATCACTTCTGAGGTAAATAAAGATAGTGGAAAAAAATCAAGATGGCAATGTTTTGATTGGCAAATTCTAAGCTGAGTAATTTGTGCTACAGAATGAAAAAAATATAAAGTTGTAATAATGTCCTCTTACAGATACTAAATCTTTAAGGTTTTTGATGTGTGAACTACATATGAATACAGTAGAAGATCTTTATAATGCACACCTTGGTATGAGAAGTTGTGCATATTATAGAATTTTGCATTATATAGATCATATTTCATACATCATTAAATTTACTTCGTATACATGCTTTAAATTACATTCCTTGGAACCAGAAAATGTGCAAATTATAAAATTTTACACAATAGGTATAGATCACACATTATTAAATTACCTTAAAGATATTACCTTTAAATATAACATCCAAATATGCCTGGGCAAAATCATTATAAACAGTGGTAACTCATGACTGACAATTTTGGGAACACTAAATGCATGGCTGGCAAATTTATTCTTTTTCACTATTTTTAATAATGAAATTTTTGCCTTATTTTTAGCAGAACTTTCTTCCGTTAAATAAGGCAAAAATTTAGTAAAAAAAAAAAAAAAAACTGGAAGGCATGCATTTTAGTGCTGCAAGAAAAACCTGTCATGAACTACTACTGATTATAACACCCATTTACAAAACAATTTAATATAATAACAATGTTTTCATTACTCCAAAATAATGTGTTAAAGACGATAATGCATCAAATTGAGAGTTCCAAGAAATAGCAATATTTGTGAAATGCATGTGCTTCTTAACTGCAAAATTCATTGTTTACATATGAGAAATACATTACATTTTCTGCATTAAAATGTTTTAGTGGCAGGCTTTTGTGATTGAACAAGAACTGCTTGCACGGTGCTTTTAATGATTTTAGAATATAAAATTATGGCTCTTAAACTACTATTAATCCAATACAGTAATAGAGATAAAAAAATCATTAAATAGTTCTTTTTAAAAAATTATTTGTATTTTCATCAGATATACCGATTATTACTACCATATGTTATATGTAACATATTTATTAGAAAAGTTACAACTATTTTGATGAATATTAGATGTAAATTTCCAACTGGGCGAAAAATGTCCGGACCAGGATTCGAACCCGGGACCCTCTGGCTGAAGCCGCCAGTGCTCTGCCATCTGAGCTATCCCGGACGATTCTGGTCGAACTTTTTCACCCAGCTAACCTTGATGATTACAGCATCTGGTCTGAAACCTGGTTCAGCTCAACAGAATAAATCTCAGGAATAAATCTCAGGTGTTGAGCTGAACACATAAAATAGCTCAGAAGGCAGAGCAATGGCGGCTTCAGCCAGAGGGTCCCGGGTTCGAATCCTGGTCCGGACATTTTTTGCCCAGTTGGAAATTTACATCTAATATGATTTGTTTACCAATTAGAATAATTGTGTTAATATTAATCTGGTGTATTTTGATGAAGTTTTGGATTCTCCCCCCCCCCCCCCTCCCTGACATACTGTCAAATTTCGCGAGGGTTTTTTTTTCTTGTGATGTTCCTTCCCCGACCGAGAATGGAGCGGGTTTTTTATAATTAACTGATTAATTTTGTTTTTCTTTTATTGCTACTTTTTTATGTTAGTGTGGTGATCTTTCAAATGCTATTGCACAACTAGGCGATAAACGCGCTACTCTGTAAGTGGCACGGCAACCCTCCAGTGTACAGGTGGGATTGATAAAAAGGGTTTTTGTAGTCGGAATATGCGGAATGTTAAAGAATAGTGAATGGTTTAATGAAAGCAGAACAAAAACTTAATATTTAATTTAAGATGCGAGTCAGATTAATATATTAATTGACATGGTTACTGGGTAATCACTTTATTAGTTTATACAAAGTCTAATTATCATGACAGCTACAATGCAGCTGCTAATGAAATTTTGTGAAACCAATCTTTTCTAAATAGTAACATGTTCTGAATTGTTCTTATTTACAATAATACTTCATTACCACAAATACCATATAAGAGAGCTGGCTACTTTTATATTTTTTAAAAGTAAATTATTTAAAGCTTTCTTTTAAGCATATTAACTTTAAAATTAAATAAAAACAAGTATCTTACTTTTGCAAAAAAGCTGTTTTATCTTATTTATCTATAAACTTTAATTACTAAATAAGGAAAAGTATCATGATGAAAATTTTTACTTTTAGGAGCTCAAAACAACCAGTCAGGATAAAATGTTTCATTTTGAGCTAATCGTGATAATTTAAGTATATAAAGTAGAATTTACTCTCAGTCAAAAATATGTCCAAGACTGAAATCAGTCCTGAGACTGAAAGTCTTGCACCCATGGCTGTAATCAATTAGCCTAAAAGAAATGCTTCAAAGTTTTTTTTGTTGTTGTTCTTGTTGTCTTTTCTTCTGTTTTTCTTTTGTTACAGAGATAAACGGCAATAAGAATTTTTTCTCCCCTTTAGGTTTAATTTTATAAAAGTAAAATACTACGATGCTTTAATTTTTGAAGCTGAAAAGAGTTATATAAAAAAAAATAAACGAAAGATACCCATATTTCGAAAAATATGTCATTTTAAGTCAATTTTCGTTTATAATGTTATTAGAAACGATTCGCAAATGAATCATTTTATAAACGGGATTGGAAATCTTAATTTTGATTTCTTCATACCTTTTATTTAAATTGTGCGTTCTTTAAAAATGAAAGGTTTTGTTTAATTTCTTTAAAAGAAAACTCAAAACACAAAATTAAATTAGTAATCTATCTGTATTACACTCACATATCACAAGAAATACCTATGCCACACATGAACGTTATTTTGTAAGGAAAACAGTTATAAGTATTGTTGAAAATAAAAACAATTCAGAACATTATACTAATTAGAAAGGATCGGTTGCAAAGAATGCTGTCTGGATAATTAGAAATTGTACTCACTTTCTCCCCTTTGAATACCATTTCAACAAGATCTTTGATATTTCTTATTTCTTCAGTCAACTTCGCGTATCGCGTAGTGATACATGGCGAAGTCTGCGATGAATTTTCATTTCGATACGAGAATTTTCGATAAATATCGAATTTCGATACGAGAATTTTTTTTAAAATGTGAAATATTTTCTCCTTAAAAAATGTTTACTTACTATGAATAACAATGAAATCAAATACATATAATTACAAAATACTGTTCCATTTAAAAAAATCAGTCTAAGTATTTTAAAGCACATAATAAACTGTTTTTGTAGTTTAAAAAAAGATTTATTGCCAATATTCAGAGTTTTAACTGTGACATAAACCGCGCAAAACCGATGTGCAACGTTCTCTCTGCTAGCCCATAGAATAACATGTAATCCGCGATCCTAAGAAGTCCAATTTTTCATGCGGATTATATAAAAATTAAGAGTTTTCCTAGATACTAGGTTAGTCTTATCCATTTCATCAAAAAGAGATTCATTTTATATATTAATGTTTTAAAAAAAATCTAGACCGTTTTGGAGAAGAAAAAAAAGACAAACTTACACCATTGAAATTGCTTTCAAAATGGGTTTACAGATCTGAAAATATACTGCACGTAGAGTTGTAAAAAATTCAGAATAGGATTAGACTGCAGATATAAGACTGTTTTACAAAAATCAGAACAATAGGACCTATATTTGCTGAGTTATTAACAGGCGGCTTCTCGCATTTTCTTTGATGTCGAGTTAGCTGTATATATGAGTTCCGCCATCTACGAATTCTACGATACGATACGATACGATTTTAGGCTTAAGGCTGCGTCACTCGGAATACTACCGTCTTCCATGATCCATGATAAAATACATGAATTATAATAATGCAGGAGAAAGCCGATTTATACCATTTAAAATGCTATTTCATCAGTAAAAACTAGTCGGATGTGACAATCCCAAAACATTCTATGTCATACATGTCAATACTTCCTGAAAAATGCATTATTAAAGCGGCACCGGTTAGGTGATTTACGACAAAATCTCATTAGCAACAACTTATGTCAACTTCTAATTGAATTTGAAGTTTGATGAAAATCCGTGCATTAGTTTTTGAGATAGAGCTATTGCGGAAATCGTGAAAAGTTCTGCGTAGCAGTGGCACCTGTTGGGCAGTTTACATCCAAAACTTAACAGGATCAATTTATTTCAGAGACTAACTGAATCTAAAGTTTGAAGAAAATTCAAGCATTAGTTCTTGAGATACGGCTATTGCGGAAATCGTGAAAAATGCAACATAGTAGCGCCACCTGTTGGGCAATTTACACCAAAAACTAAACAGCACTAATTTATATCAGGGACTAACTGAATCTAAAGTTTGATGAAAATTCATGCATTAGTTCTTGAGATAGAGCTATTGCGATAATCATGAATAATGCAGCATAGCAGCGCCACCTATTGGGCGATTTACCCCCAAAAGTTATCAGCATCAAATTGTATCAAGGACTAACTGAATCGGAAGTTTTTTGAAAATCCGTGCTTTAGTTCTTGAGATTATTGTGAAAATCATGAATAATGCAGCATATAGCAGCGCCACCTGCTGGGCGATTTACACCAAAAAGTAATCAGCACCAATTTATATCAGGGGCTAACTGAATCTAAAGTTTTATTAAATTCCGTTCTTGAGATAGAGCGGCAACAAAATTTGTGTGACAGGCAGGCAGGCAGACAGACTCATAGACAGATTCACAGATAGACATTTTGTAAAAACATGTTTTTCGGGATCCCTGAACCCTAAAACGTGTAAATTCGTCGAAAACCGGATTTCGAAAATTTTTACGAATCCAGTACTTTCTAATTGTAAAGATAGAAGAAAGTAATAGGGTTTATTCACAAATTGATGCTGGCGCTTTTTAAATAATAATTAATATTAACAAGTATGAAAAAAAAACTGCATCAAAAATATATCTAATTAAAGCTTGCACAGACAACGATCGTGTAATTCAGTAATAGAATTCAATAATGGCAATTCTTAAATCATTCTCAAAGCGATTTCTCTTATCTTCAACACATAATTGAAATCTTTTAATAATACTTCCTGTAAATATTCTGATGTTCTTCGTCATTTGAAATTATTAGAAACATCGATCAGCGTTGCCAGTTTGCTACTTTTAAAATAATCAGATTTCTCGATTGCCATCACTTTTTTAAAGTAGAAATATTCGCCTTATCATAAAAGATTAAATAATGCGAATTATTCTATCTCTAAAAAGTGGTGGCAATCAAGTAGTCTGTTTTTTAACCCCTTGGGGACGAGCGACCCGTATACGTGCCGCGTAAGGTACTCAGAATCAGTGATTATTCTAACCAGTAAATTATTGTAAATTTTGCCTTATTTAAACCGAGCGTTTTCCCGATTCAATTAGCCAAAAATTTCTGTTTTCAAAAACCGGTGATAAAAGATTAAAAATTCTGTAAAAGACGTTCGTCCCGAAGGGGTTAAAAAAGGAGTGGCGGACTAGCAGCACTGGCATACATTATATTATCTTTTGTTTAATTCCTTCGCTTTTTTTACATTTTGTTTAACTCTTCTACACCAGTTTTTTTTTAATTATTTTTTTTACTTTATTTAACCGCTGAAAATCCTAAATTTCAAATTCAAAGATGTGCACCTTAAACGTCACGCAAACGTGCTACTCATCGGAAGGGGTTAAAATAAACTGATTATTATTGCTGCCTTTTTCTGGCAATATATCCATTGTACACATGTACATTTCTAAATTCATATATGTTCACAATGGTCAAATTTAAATTAAACGTAACCTACCCAGTTTTAAAGATACATATATGCAGTTTCTTTCTTTTTACTTTCTTCTATCTTTGCAAGAAGAAAATTTTCGAATTCCGGTTTTCGACGGATTTACACGTTTTAGGAGTCAGAGATCCCGAAAAATATGTTTTTCAAAATGTCTGTCTGTCAGTCTGTGTGTGACACAAAATTTGTGGGCGTTCTATCTCAAGGACTAATGGATGGAATTTAATAAAACTTTAGATTGAGTTAGTAACATGTGACTGTAACATTTTAAATGTGTAAAAAACAAGTTGGAAATTGCACGTCAAACGTGGCAAATGAAATGCGTTTCGTACTATAACTAGTTTTATAAATATTTTTTGCACCGCATAGTGTACTGAATGTATATTTTAGTGCACTTCATAAGTGCCTATCCACTTCATTCTGTTCAAAAGGCATTAAAATGCATTAAAACATCATCATGCAAACATCATTAAAATGCACTTGAAATAATTTTTTCCCATTGGCCGTCATGTAACGGAAAACTTTTGACTGACACTGTCATTAGACTATACATCCGATTTTCATAACATTTGAAATGACTCGACAAAATTTTGCAACAATTATATATTCAAAATTTCAGACCGTTCGGTTGGGCAGTTTTTGCTCTGTTATATGCGGACGGACGGACGGACGGACCGAACGACGACTGTAGGCGCTGCGTATTTACATAATTACGAACGCACCTAAAAAATGATTATAATGTACTTCGCAACATTATAAATTTATATGGAAAACAAATATTCTTGTTCTTATAATATCCCCCTCCTTGTGAATCAGCTGTCTCCTGCCAAACAAATATAATCGTCTAGTCTTCTAAGGTTAAAAACAGCCGGGCTTTGGTAAATTGTACCTGCTGAAATGTTGATATTGATATACAGTAAAGCGCCGATTATCCGAACAAGTCGGGATCGACCCAAGTTCGGATAAATGAGCAGACAATTTAAGGGGATGTTCTGACTATACTAAAACATTCACTCTTTATCCAAGCTTAGGACTGCCAGCACCAGTTATTGCTGAAGGTGTTTAAAAAAATGCTTTTTTTTTTTAAACTTTTTTATCATTTAAAATTTTTTTCTTTTTTTATATCTTTTGAAATATTATAATTTAAGCAAAAAAACGCTCGACTGACACTTGCTTCAAAGAAGACATTCTTTTCAATGCTGCCGTATCTGGAATAATTCTTAAATACGTTAGTTGAATAGGATCAGCGTTCTTCTGCCGTTCGGGCCATTTCATATCTGTTTCCAAACATTCAAATGCTTCGTTATATGATGGACTTGGGTCATTTTCAGAGCATTCGTAGTTATTTTCTTCAATTTCTTTTTCGTTGTTACTGCACCTTACGGGTATACTAATCGGGGATTCGATTTCATATGTGCTAAATTTGAAGGGGGTGGGGGAAATGAGAGAAACGGAGTGTTTGGATCAGTGTTGAATTCAGGGCGTGGCCCGGTGGGGGACATTCCCCCCCGGAACATTTGAGATTTTGTGTTTTCAATGGTCAAAAAGTGCAATCCCCCCCCCCCCCCCCCGGAGCCACAGAAATTCCTCCCGGAGAAAAGTGCCTGAATTCAACACTGGTTTGGATAATTGGAAGTTCGGTTAATTGGAGTTCCGATAATCGGCGCTCTACCATAATTGAAATATAGAATTTATGATAATGGAAATTAGTTTGTGCGATTTTTTACCCTTTTAAAATATTTTACAAATTACTGATAATCCAAATCGTACAATTTATTTGAAAATAATTTCTAACATCTCTCATAACTTTTAAATGCCATCTCCTGCCCCCCCCCCCCCCCCTTCCTGTCCACACCCAGATTACATGTTGCAATTGCAATACAATTTATTTTAGTTTTGGTTCGTATATATTGCGTCAGAATCAGCCTCGGAATCCTATTGGATTATAATCACGTGATAAAATTCATAACCATACTTTTCATCGTTATAAAATTTGGTTTCTGAGAGCGCCCACATTCGTCCGGTCACCGTTAGCATTACTAGGTATCGACTTTCCTGCTTTGCTTCGAGGGAAATCCCCTTTTCTCCATTCCGTTTTTATTCGAGGTAAGTTCTCTTACTTTTTACGTCTCTATTTTATTCGTTAATTTAATTATTTTAACACATATCATCTACTCAAATTAGAGGGAAGTCATACTTATGACGATAATTTTAAATATTAACTTCAATTAACTATAGCAGTCCAGTTACAGGTACTTGCGTTTTATTCCATTGCTCAAAAAAGGTGTTCTATGTAACATTGGCATGGCAAATAATATATTTTTATCTTTTCGCTTAAAAAAAAAATTAAATTAAAGAAAATGTTTGTGCTCATCAACGTCTTTGAAGTTAAATCTTCTTCTAGGTTGACAGTTTGAGAGAGAGAAATCACAGTGCAAATATAAATAAAATGCTTTCTTCACATTCCACGCATTTGAAATTTGATTTTTTCTTTAAACTTGCAGAAATAGAAACCTAAAATGTAAAACTTCTAGTTTCGATAATTTCAGAATGAATTATGAGTATGGAACATGTTCCAATCATTTCGTCATTTTAAATCTGTCTTTTCTTTTAGCAAACGTGCTTAGTAGGACAATTTCATGTCACGTGTGGAACAGCTTTTCTGCATTACTCCTGTTTGCTGTTTTAACAGTTTCATTATATCCTTAAACCAAAACAACTATGATAACATGAAAATTTAGGATTGTTGGTTATTTTTAATGTATATAATTTATATTTTAACAACTTGAAGATAGATATAAGTAATTAAAATAATAAAGTTTTCTAAAAAATCCCCATAAAATAAAAACATTACATAGGACGCGTTTCGAGCTAAAAATATATTTTCGCGATAAATATATAACTCGTCATATGTATTGTTTTTATTTTATGGTGATTTTGTTACAAAGTTTAATTATTTTAATTGCTTCTTATCGCCAGTTTTCGGTGCTGTTTCGCTGTTCGATAGATATAGGTATTTATGTAAGCGTCACACGCAAAACTTTTTTCATGGAATGGCCCTGAAACGGGCAGTTTACTTAGGTCTAGGATTTAGAATGTGGATGATTTTGAACCTACACTGTAAAAAAAAAAAAAAAAGACTAAAAACGAAGATTCTACTGGAAATCGAAACGCCAGTACTAGTTCCGTATTTTAACGGAAATTTTTCCTCATAAATTCCAGAAAAACGGAAAATTTTCTGTAATTTATGGGGGGAAATTTCTGTAAAAATATGGAAATTCTGGAATTTAAGTGGGGGAAATTTCCGTTAAAATACGAAATAGTATTGGCGTCTCGATTGCCAGTAGAATGTTTTTTTTACAGTAGGGTAGATGTACCAGTTTTGGCCACATTTAGAGAAAATTTGAAATAGAAATTTTACATTTCTTGATCAATTGAAGCATATTAAATCATAATAACACCATTCTTTAGTAAATTTAATTGTCTTTCTGTTAACTATAATGACTTTCTACAGAATATTTTAGGTTGTGAGTAATAACTCATCAAGTAATTTATTCCAATTTGTACCAGTTTTGGCCACCCCTACACCAGTTTTGGCCATCTCTATGCACCAGTTTTGGCCACTCCAATATCATGTAGTTTAACAAGCATTTTAATTGATAATAAGTAAAAATAAAGCATTTTTATGCAACAACCATTTTACCACACATATATTTGTTTGCTGTATTAAGAGAATTTTGCAAATTTCTTTATGAATTGATAAAAACATCAAATAAAATATACTTATGTTGATTTTAACTGAAAATTTCAATTAAAAAACAAAAAATATATTTAAATTTGATTAATAAAAGGGACAACAGTGCCTATAGGACATAAAGATTAACTATTTAATCAGTTTTATAATTATTCATGGATTGTGGCTTGTTTAGAACACTTGAATCTTCATCAAAGAGTTATATTTCTTGAAAGCATTTTCTGATTTTTGTTTCATTTTCATCAAAAAGTTATGAAATCATCTTTTGATTTATATTAGCTTGTGCCTTATTTAAATACCTTGCTTCTTTGCAAGTTATTTTAGGGTGTGATTTCAGAAGCAAATCATACCTGGTCTTCCATCTTGAAATGGAGTTTCTATCTTGCCGGCTACAATTTTCTGGGCAGAATCTTAAAAGTTATTCCATTTTTATAGGAAATAGTATTCTGACAATATCTAAAATTCACTTTTCTAATTGATTTTTAACTTCAATTCCTAGTACCTAGATCTACTACTTGAGATTCAACATTATTAGAGAAAAGTGGTGTCCGTCCTGCAAACTTGTGATGTAAGGCAAGAACGGGTTACTCCAAAACTTTGCTAGCTTGTAGTGCTGGCATTACATTTTGAATGGCCTTAATTTTACTTCCTATCTTAGAGCAGTGTTCCCTCTAGGCCATTTGTTAATAGCACAGAATCTCTTTTAAACTTGGTAAAAGGAATCCTGTTTTTTTTAAATAATGTGAAATACATTCTTACTTGTATTTAGATATCTCTAGTAAAGATTTTCACAATATTTAGTATTTCTAAATCCGTGTGCCTGAAATATTGCAAAAATTATGGAACTTCTCCATTTCTTTAGGAAAAATACAAGCAATTAAATCATGCTATAATTTTATTGAACTTTTTAATTTATAAGTTGTAAAATGTTTCAAAATTTATGTTTTAGTTTATTTATCATATCTAAACATTACATATCGCCTCCCGTTTTGTTTTATCAATACTAAACACAATATACTATATTTTCTTTAGCAATATCATTCTTTAGTGACTAGCACAATATCCTTCTTTCTAAAGTGAATTATCTATTGGATAGAGAATAACAAAATCTCTTTTATAAGAACTGCCATTAGCCTTGCTTTTATTATTATTATTATTGAAGCCATTACTATATAAAACAAAATTAAATTGATTTTTTCAGATGTTCTTAAATTTATTAAATGGCTAAAATTCCCTCTATAATGAATCATGTGGCCAAAAGTGGAACATAATGTTGTACCCTTTTTGGCCACCCCCATGGCCATAACTGGTACATGTAGCAAATTTAATGCACCAGTTTTGGCCACCCCCCATTAAACTGTTAAAATAATTAAATTAAACGTAAAATTGCAGTAGAGAGAAAGCTTACCTCATAAAACCTAATAGCAATTTGTTTCAGAACAAATAGAACCCAATAAGTGCCTAATGTTGAAAGATTCTGAAAACTTGTCAGCTAAGCAAAAATCTTAATACATGTAAGCACACACTACAGTTTCACACATTTATTTTTTTTTTGCAAGTCATATTTTATCAAAAAATAAACAAATGATATTGTAAATGATAAAAGAGAGTTTGCTTAAAATGTAACAATGCCTATTATTTGTTAGCATTAATTCACAGGCTAAATATTGGACAAATTGATCCAATGTGGCCAAAACTGGTACAGTGGCCATGGTGCATCTACCCAAAGGGTCATTTCATATCGCTTGTTGACATCTTTTCTACATATTAATGCTGTTTTAACAATGCTATTGTATCCTCAAAGTCAAATTAAGACAACTATGCTAACATGAAAATGTGCTTTAAAAAAAAAAAAAAAAAGTATTTTTAGTCTATGGTTTATATTCTAAAAACTTATAGTACGTTGAAATAAGATATTTATGCAAGTGTCACATGTATGTTATGTAACTGTCACATGTATGTAAGAAGGGGAATTGCCCTGTATCTTAATAAAGTGCGTTTACGTCTTAAAAGTGAACTAAACACGATATAAAATTTCATGTTTTTAACCTCAAACAGATTAAAATAAATCTAAATTTTAACATTTTTTTGCTATTGCACCCCCTTAGGGAAGTGTATAAAATAAAATAAACCTATTTATATTATAATAAGCCTTAATAATTCCAAAGAAATTGCAATTTAGAACATGTTCGGTTCATTTAATACTTTCAAATTTCAATATTTTTTAGAATCGCTCTTAGCGAACATTTACTTCTTAAAATCACCATTACAAATTTCATGTTTCTAGATTCATTTAAAAGAATAAAGAAATTGTATTTTTATATTTCTCATGATCACAAACCCACGCTACTAGCAGACCCGCCCGGCATTCCCTGAGGCCTTGGTAATAACTTTAGATAAACCTCAAATTTGTATGACTCCCATGAAAGTTTGTTCCAAAATTTTAGGAACACCGGGTATGCGTAGCAGCTTTGAAAATGGTCGCCCATTCCAGACACTACTCTCTGGGTCATTTAAAAACTTCCTTTGTTAATCAAAAGCAGCGGGAAAGTTATTCTAGCCGAGTTGTTGCCATAGGAATTCATTTATTTTAATATTACTCATTTATCTTAATTTACCGAAGTCATTAAGTTTAAAGTTCTATTAATTAAAATAGTTTTAAGGACTATATCCTCTTAAATAATAACTTAAAGCATAGTTTTTTTTTTTTTTTTTTTTTTTTTTTTTTGAAAGGTTTGTTCACCAAATCGAAAGTATTTGTGTTAAATATCATGTAAAATTGTTTAATTTTTATACCTTTAAATAAGGATCGAACAAAACCGAATTTCGGTAATCTTCCTATTTTCGGCCGAAAATGAAAACTGAAATGTCCAAAAAAAAAAATTTAAGTAGGGGAAGACGGGGTACAATGAAACAAAATTTACTAATTATTTTTTCCTATCCACAATTTTGCATGCACAAAAATATAATTAATTCATATTTTTAACCTTGTATTTTCCCCATCTAAATAAATTTTTATTAGGTTCTAAACAATATCTGTATGCTTGAAAAATAACAAAAAATAAATGTCTTACAGTGTTTCATTGTACCCCGTATGCCGGGGTACAATGAAATAGGGATGCACCGGATATTGATTTTGCCGGATTCGGATATCCGGCCCTAGATATGTTTTTAGTTATATATTGAATTATTTCTCTATATAATGTCATTTCAAAACAATACATTACAAACATGTTTCACACATCATTGAAACATTTTAAATGTATTGAAATATAATTTACAAAAACAAGAGGGGAGTTTCGTACCCAAAATTTATAAATGCAGGTGAGTTGAACTGTTAGAAAGGGAAAAAAAATATTTACACCCCGTTATTTTTTATGTGCTACTTAAAGAATTACATTTATACAGACATGACAAAATACCATTGAAACAATTTAAATTAACAACTCAAGATAATTATTCAAAATTTTTATTTTATTAAAACAAAGGAACAGAATCAAGCTTTATATATACCATGTCTATTTTTCTTTTTTCACCCAATGTTATGGGCAATTAACAATCGGGTTGCTAAATGAATTTCTTAATTTAGATTTTATTCCATTTTGCATACTTTAGCCTCTTTCAGAAGTTACACTTTTGACAAACAGTACAGAGCGATTTTATAACTTTAGAAATTATCGGAAACACATGGTTATGCTCTCTTAAAAAGTTTTAGAAAACTTTGTAAAATCTGATGTGCATTAATTTTTAACTTACATGAATAATGCACATCTGTGATGGTATGTCACTTCTGAACAAATTTTTTTATTATATCCTTAATGGAATTATAGTCAAAACTGTAATCACTGGTATTTTCGTTAATTGAACTATGTTCTACGCATTGGAATCTACGCTATGAAATCCATATCCAAAGTTTGAAAAGGGAATAGTCAATTGATTTCTTCTATTACACGAGAAAAGGTTGATTTTAAAAAGTCATGTCCTAATTTCTGTTAATTGCGAGAAACAACTAGTTTGTTGTTTCTAATTATGTTTTTTTTTAAGTTCATCAAAGTTATTTTTTTTTCATGTGCATCACAAGTGTAATCTCATTTTGTTTAGTGCTGACTATTGGCCAATTTGATAGAGCTTAGTCTCCAGTGGCCGTTGCTGCCCTTTTAGTTATTTCCTATTTTGGGCAGACAGGTAAAACATCGCAAAATATGTAAAACGGTCATAGAAAAAACATTGCTGATTTCATCAATCATGGTGAAAATAAATAAAATAATTTGTCGATTGGTTGCGAGAAAAAAACTGAAGTTCATGGGAAATCGACAGTGGGAAAATATCACAAAATTCGTCAATCGATCATGGAAAACTATCGTGAAATTTACCAGTCCGTCACGAGCAAATACTGTGAAATTCCTCAGCTGGTCGCAGAAAAAAAAATGCAAAATTTTTCAATCGGAGGCAGAAAAACAATCGTTACTTTCATCAGTATGTCACAAGAACAAGCAGGGAAATTTGCCAATCGGTCACAGAATAAAATTTCTAAATTTGTCAATTGATTGCGAAAAAAAAATTATGAAATTCACCAATCTGTCTCCAGAAAAAAATCAAGAAATTCGTACAGTCGGTCGCGGAGAAAAATCGCAAAATTTTTTTGTCAGATGCAGAAAAACAAACATGAATTTTGTCAATTTGTTGTAAGAAGAAACTGTGAAATCTGCCAATTGATAGTGGAAAATATCACGAAGTTTGTCATCCGGTCCTGAGACTTCATCGTCGTTTTACAAAGAAACATTTTCGGAAAATGATTTTTTTGGAAACAGGAGTCTCCCGCCCCCAATATTCTTTAGGGCACGAATCCTACCATCCCATCTCGAAATTCAAGACATGTATCTGCCATTCAAGCCATGTAATGTATATTAATAATGTTGTATAAAAAATGTTATTTAAACATTAAAATATTCTGTTTATTTGTACAATGAAATGCTGATAATTGCTACTGGATTTGGATATGGGAATGAGTATATTGATAATTGCTAATAATTAATTTGTACAATGAAATGCTGATAATTTGTGTAACAAATTTTAACCAATTAAATATGCCTATAATTGTAGAGTATTTTCACAAAGAAATACATACATTCTTTTTATAATTTAAACATAAAATATCTACTAATATACCCTTGATTAAAGAGTGATTTTCTCCAAATAAAGGTTTAGTTGATGCCTTTTTTCTGTTTTAATTATTTAATAGTGTTTTGCTTTGAATCACATTTAGTTTTATTTTAAGTTAAATTACTGTGATATTTATAAGTAAAAAGAAAATTACTTTTAATTTTAAATATTTTATTTATAATGAACTTACAAACAGACTCGCATAAAACCAAAAACTTTCTGCGCACATAAATATTGGGTCAAAAACTTTCTGCAAATTTAATGTTTAATAAAATGACGTGTTATATTACTTTGACTGTATGAATTTTAAATAGTAGTTTTAAAATAATTACCGTTTAATTTAAAAATTAATTAATATTAATTACAGAATAATTATGTTGGCTAAAAAAATAATAAAACTAAAAATCCACGATATGAAGGGGTGAATTCTTATCAGTTATTTTGTCAATGCATTTAGAAACAGCCCAATCCTTAATATTGTGACCTCTTATCACAAAATGCAATAATGGACATTGCTTCTGAAACAACGGAATCACATTTTGTAAGGAGAGGTCCATTCTTAGGTATCATCATTAAAGAGACCGATGAGTTTTTATTGCAGCCCTTTGACGAAATTCTCATTTTTTTCCACGATCATTTGGTGAAATTTCCGTTTTTCCGCGATATTTTGACGACATTTGCATTTTTTTGACAAAATTCGCGTTTTTTCAGAGATCCTTTGACAAAATGCGCTTTTTTCTCCTATCCTTAGACGAAATTTGCATTTTTCCGCGATCTTTTGACGAAATTCAAGCTTTTTATACGGCGTTTTGACGAAATTCGCAATCCTTTGATGAAATTAGTTTTTTCCGAAATTTTCATTTTTTTCATGATCTTTTGATAAAATTCGTGCTTTTTCCGCTATGCTTTTACGAAATTAGTTTTTTTCCTGCGCTTGTACACAAAATTTGCTTTTTTCTGTGATTCTTTGATGAAATTCGCTTTTTTTTCGCATTCCTTTGACGATATTCGTTGTGGCCTTTTGAGAAAATTCATTTTTTTTCGCGATCTCTTGACTAAATGCGTGCTTTTTCCGCGGCCCTTTAACCAAATTTGTGTTTCTTTCGCGATCCTTTAACGAAATTAGTTTTTTTCCGCGATTCTTTTATGAAATTTTCGGGATTTTTTTCACGATCCTTTGACAAAATTCGCGCTTTTTCCGCTATGTTTTACGAAATTCATTTTTTTCCTGCACTTCTTTGACGTAATTTGCGTTTTTTCTGCTATTCTTTGACAAGAAATTTTTTTTTGTCCACGATTATTCTTTAAAGAAATTAGCGTTTTTCCGCGGTCCTTTAACGAAATTTTCATTTTTCCCGTGATGCTTTGACAAAATTGGGTATTTTTTCTGCGAACGATTGACGGAATTGGTTTATTTTCGGCGATCATTTGTTGAAATCCGCAATATATTTCAGTGATTTTTTTTGTGTCTGAATTTTCGGACTGATGGGCGATTTTTTTTAATTTTCGGAACCGAGTGCCTTAAATTTTCGGAAAATTCGGAACAGAATCACCCCTATCAAACAATAAATAAATCGTACATAAAATCGGTAATATTTTTAATTTTTTGGTATTTAAAAAAAAATACAAGAACGAAAACTACTTTTCTTTTCTAAGAAATTTTCCGCAGAGTTCCGAATTTTGCGGAAAATTTTCCGCGTGCGGGAGTGCGTCTATATTATACAACTCTGGTTACAAATATAACTAATTGGATGTGCCAATCCCAAAACTTTCTTCTATCTCATACGTCTTAATATTTCTAAAAGTAATTTTAAATGTTAATACTTCGATATTATTAGTTCAATATTATACCAACTTTGATTTTGATCTAAGATTTCTGCTCGTCAATTAATCAAAATAAGAATAAGTTAATCTCAATCATGATATTTATTAAAATCAATAATTTTTTTCGTTATTCTGTTGTACATCAGCTGATTGTGAGTAGACAGCTTAGCAGGATGCGAAGTTCCCATGACTTCACGAGCCACCAATATACAGTACAAAAAATTGAGAAAATTTTACAAAAAACGCTGTCACAGTGACACCTTCTGGCGGAATATTTCCAAATTCAAGGAAAAACTGATGGCCATAGCCAAAAATATACACAAAAAATTGGTTCAATTCTATGCTTAGTTTCATACACTTTTCGATGGTAAAATAATGGAAATAACACAAAAATCATTATTATAGCGCCCTCTTCCAGCAGACTATTTTCAAATTCAAGGAGGACCCGTTGGCCATAGCCAAAAACATACCCCTAAAAATTGGTTCAATTCTATGCATAACTTCATACAATTTTCGATGGTACATACAAGAATGAAAATGGCACAAAAATCACTGTTACAGCGCATCCTTCTGGTGGAATATTTCTAATTTAAAGGAGAACCTGCTAGACATAGCCAAAAACATATACAAAAAATTTTGTTCGATTATATGGATAACTTATTACATATTTAACAGACACTTTTCGACAGTACAATAATGAAAATGGCACAAAAATCGCAATTACAGCAGCACTCCTTTCTGACAGAATGCTTCCATATTGAAGAAGGACCTGCTGGCCACAGCCAAAAACATACACAAAAATTTGGTTCAATTCTATGCATAACTTCATACCAGGGCCGAAACTAGGGGGGGGGGGGGCAGAGGGGGCACGTGCCCCGGGCGCCGGTTTAACAGAAGGTGAAGGGGCGCCAAAATGAAGATTTTGCTTGACGTTTGATACAAGAATGTATATATACACACGAAATTTGTATAAAAATGTCTCGTAGCCGAAAAATTTAATGGAAAATTGAACCAAATGGATTAAACTTTACAAATAGATAAAAAGGTTCATCTACAATACAAAATTGCAAATGAATAAGAAAGAAGGCTTTTTTTATCCTCCCATTCCAAAAGTATCATGTCTGTACCTTTGCCTTCTATCTTTTAAATCACTTCCTGTGAGGGAGAATCCCTACCATTTTTCAAGGTCAATCTCTATTGTGGGACACTGACCACAACGGATAACTACAAAGTGCGAAGCGACCCCAGTCTGACTTTTCTATTAGATAAAATAATTCCATGAAAGCTGTTTGTTTATTTTCCACTGAACAGCGTTGAGCTTTCTTTTTTTTTTTTTTTTTAGTCTTGCCATGGGCGATGACCGCCCGGGACAATAAAATCAAACGAGAGAGGGAATGAACAAAGTAAAATTCTTAGTAAAACCTTTTATCTTTTATTGTAGCATTTGTAGTGGTACAGTAAAATTTTGGACGGGGAGTCATGGCTAGTAAAGCAAAGCCGCCCCCGCCTTTAGCGCCCAAAAAGGTTTTTTTCTCGTCTTTCTGCTATTCCTAGGCCTTTTTCCACCCTGCAGTGGCGTATCTAGACTCATCATTTCGGAGGGGGCTAAGTTATAGTAAAAGTTTCTAAGAGGGAGTCACAAGAATCGGGAAAAATTCCGCTTTAAACATTTTTTATCATAGAAGGTAACGCACCTATTACACAATAAACCTTCTAAGATGAAAAAATACAAACGCACAGCAATAGATATCGACCGCATTTAGCCAATACAAAAAAAAAAAAAAAAAAAGATTAAAATGCAATTCGGTTCTTTTTTATTCCGTTTTCAAGATTTTAATGAACCAATATTTGACAAAGCTGATTACGTAGTTCAGTTTTATATATTTTAAATTTAAAAATAAGTTGTCTATTATAGTTGTCTTGTTGTTAGCAAAATTCTTTTTGTAAATTTACTTTGTAGTGGGGGGTGGGGGGGGCGCCAAAATCCATGCTTGCCCCGGGCGCCAAAAAGGCTAGTTTCGGCCCTGCTTCATACACTTTTTGATGGCACAAAAATCACGATTACAGCGCCCCCTTCCAGTGGAATGTTCCAATATTGAAAAAGGGCCAGCTGGCTATAGCCAAAAATATTCACAAAAAATTTGGTTCAATTCTATGCATAACTTCATACACTTTTTGATGGTATGATGACAGACAAACAGACATTTTGTATAAGCATGTTTTGGGATCTCTGACCCCTAAAACGTCTAAGCCCACCGAAAACCAGAAATCGAAAAAAATCTCAGTTACAATACTTTCTTCTATTGAAGATAGAAGAAAGTAAAAATAGGCCTGTTTAATTGTTAAACTTAAAAGAGAGAAAGAAAATTAATAAAGTCATACTTTAATAAACAACTTCAGATTTTGTTTCACATTCTGAAAGTAAAGGTACAATTTTCTAAAAGATGTAAACATAAATTCTTAAATTTATTATAGAGAGTTCAAATACCAATGTTAGGAAATCTGGTAATTCTTTAAACTTTTGGGAATTACCTTTTACTCATAAATAGTGGACTTACTTTCATATTTTGCATTATAAACAAAAGTCGTTCGGCATTGTTTGGGTCAAACGATTTCTCTTATCCTTATATATTTGCTTTGTTACGCATTGCCGGATATCCGGCAGAGAAGTCGGATATCCGGTGATTGTGATTCGGATATCCGACGGTATTTCGGATATTGAAAAATCAGCCGGATGTGCCGGATATCGGATATTTGCCGGATATCCGTTGCATCCCTACAATGAAACACTCTAAATGATGGAAGCAATTTTCACCCAGTATAGTTTATTTTATGAAAAATGAGATAAATACAGAAACAAAACTTGATTAATAAGAAACTTGATAAAAATATTATAGTCTAAGATGAAAAATAAGAAAATTCTATTAGTTTAAGAAATACCTTTCATTTTATATTAAATTGGCTCAAGTCAGTTTCAAAAATTAGCATTTCTGCTTATATTTCAGTTGCTCCTGAAGGAATATGGGATGGTAGTTTCAACACAATTGAGTTTTTTTTTTTTTTTTTTTAAATGTAAGTTTCTAAAAAAAAAAAAAAAATTAAAACTTGGTTGGAGTTTTTTTATATCAAGTACTTCACATTTAACTTCATTTATGTATGATTTCTCCAACGGTATATATTTCCTTATGTTTCCATTTATACGGATACTGCTTGTACCATACATGTTGTTTGTGGATATCTCATTCTTAGTACCTCGATGACCAGCTGGGACTGGAAAAAAAAATCTGGATCATCATCAGAAGCTGTAGCAGGCAGAGTTTGTTTTCAAAACAATCCCTTCTTAGCTTTTTTTCTCTTTCTATTTTTTAATTGCTTAACAAGAGCATTTTTTACTGACCTGGTTAGAACAAAACTCTTTTTTTTCTGTTTTCCTACTCTTACTTCTAATATATTCTATTTACTATTTTTATTACTGTAATAAAACATGTTTCATTGTACCCCGTCTGCAAGTGTTTCATTGTACCCCGCACTGAGGTTACTAAATAAAAATTTATTTTCAAACTTCTAATATTTATTTTTTTTAGTTTGGTTTTGGAGGTATGAAAACAACAACCCAAAGACAACAATGTATAGAAAACATAATTATTACATATAAAAACAAGGAAAAAGAAACAAAATTACTTTTAGTAAAGAAAGTTACTTTCAATGGTGCAAAAGCAATAATCTTCTATTCCTACCGTTGTAGAAGTGTGAATGTATCCAAATCACATCAGTAATTGGAACATATAGTTGTATAACATATATATAAACGGCAACTCTGTATGACAAATTTGATTGATTTTACAAGTAATGTTTCATTGTACCCCTTGTTTCATTGTACCCCGTCTTCCCCTAATTAATACATAGTGCATAAATAATATAATTATTAGTTAATTATGCGTGTGGTCCAAGTTGACTCTCTGTGAAAATTAATTCATCAACGACAGAATGATTTTCTAATTATACTATACGTAGGTTGGCTGCTCCAAATGGATATATATATTTATTTAAAAAAAATCTTTGTAGGAATGTTTTATCATATTTAAATTGGGGATCCACCGAATATTCGGTATTCGGCCATGTTACTGTATATTCGGTTTGGCCGAATTTCGAACTATTCAGAATACTTAAAAAAAACTTTTAAAACATAATTTTAAAAACCTTATACAACTTCTACGTTTAACAGTCAACTTATAAAGATATTCAGAATAATTAGAAACAGAATCATATTTAAATAAAAGATAATGTTTTTGCATTATTTATTTGCTGTTTGTTAAGTATTATTTAAGAAAATTAACCGATCACGAGGATTTTCATAGGAATTATGTACAGCTCATATTCAAAATATTAGAATAATTGAGAAAAGGTAATAAGACAAAATTATTTTTCATTTATTTATTTTTGATACTAAGTAAATGCAATTAAATTTTTTATAAATTAAATCTGGAATGTTTAGATAAGATTTTAACATTTACAAAATATAAAAAAAAATCCCGGCCTACAGGCAGAGGTAGATTTCGAAGTTAAGTATACTAATTTCACCAACAAACACTAAGTCATTATTAGATACAAATCCACTTTAACAGTTTTACCTGTCTGCTTTTGACGAGTTTTTATTTCCTTTTTATAAAATAGCTGGTTTTATCAGAATCATGTTAAGGCGATATTAAAAAAAATATTTTTCCATGCTCAACAACTCGAAATTTTCTGGCACATTTTCACATTCATTTTTAATTAAAAAAAAAAATATATGAAACATGCTGACGTGATTTTTGAAAAGATTTATAAACGACCTGTGTTTTTATTTTTCTTTCAATTAATTAAAACTTGATTAGTAAACAATTATTTTCTCAGTAGGGCAATATTTTTCGTTTCTAACACAATCGCTTCGGGAAATTCTGTTCAAAATGCCCACTTTGATATCATTTTTTGAAATATATTCTGCCTCTATCAAAAAATCGATCATACTGTACATTATATAGCTTCTGAATAAGAGAATCTAGCAATTTGATGCGATTGGGAGCAAAAATGAATTTAAAAATGAGTAAGAAAATAGACAGTTTGGATTTGAATGCACCCTTAATAAGATGATTTTTTTCTTCAACCGCTATATATTTTTAATTTGTTTTTGCTGTAAGAATTTTCCCTATCAAAAACTTGTCTATATAAATGTTGAAGACAATATTAAGAAGATATATGATAAATTCATGGAGATTTTATAGCTTGTGAATTGACGGACATGAAAATTTTTCTTCTTCAACCCCCCCCCCCCCCCCCCCCCACCTTTTTTTTTCGTTTTTATTTTATTTTATTTTTTGCGGTACGAATTGGTCCTATCAAAAGTTTATTAATTGGATTTGATATCTTGAGAATTGACGAAGTAAGGAATTTTTTTCTCCCAAAAACCCTATTTTTGCGCCTCTTGAGCCTATTTTAAATTTTATCAAAAATCTGTGATGCATGAATTTTTGGCGCTATTTTTAGAAGTAATAAAAACTTTAAACTGATTTTATATGTACAAAAATTAAGAAGTTATGGGGTTTTTTCGGTTTTCACAAAACCCCTCCCTATTTCCATCCCCTTTGTCCGCTTTTGCCCATTAACGAACTTAACCGAGATTTTATGTCCCTTGATATTATGTATCAGTTTGGAAGAGATTTGTGCAGAATTGCGGAAGTTATCGTATCGTGTTCAGAGGAAAGTGATAACACAATTGCTTCGGAAAATTCCGTTCAAAATGCCCACTTTGACAACATTTTTTGAAATATATTCTGCCTCTATCAAAAAATCGATCATTGCGGTACATTATATAGTTTCTGAATAAGCGAATCTACCAATTAAATGCGTTTGAGAGCAAAAATGAATTTAAAAATGAGTCAGAAAATAAGCAGTTTGGATTTGAGTGCATCCTTAATTCAATGATTTTTCAAACAATCCGCATCGGGAAATTCGGTTCAAAATGCCCACTTTAACAGCATTTTTTAAAATATATTCCGCCTCTATCAAGAAATTGACCATTTCGGTACATTATATAGTTTCTGATTAAGAAAACGTACCAATTGGAAGTAGGGATGCACCGGATATTGATTTTGCCGGATATCGGATACCGGATATCCGAAGCTCCTTCGCCTGCCGGATTCGGATATCCGGCCGGATATCCGATCGGATATCCGGCACTAGATATGTTTTTAGTTATATAGTGAATTATTTCTCTATATAGTGTCATCTCAGAACAATAAACTACAAACATGTTTCACACATCATTAAAACATTTTAAATGTATTGAAATATAATTTACAAAAACTATATCTCTTTGAATATCAGGGCCTGCAATTCAAGTTTTCCCAGGAGGGGAGTTTTCATACCCAAAATTTATAAATGCAGGTTAGTTGAACTGTTAGAAAGGGGAAAAAAAATCTTTAAACCCCGTTATTTTTTATGTGCTACTTAAAGAATTACATTTATACAGACATGACAAAATACCATTGAAACAATTTAAATTAACAACTCAAGATAATTATTCAAAATTTTTATTTTATTAAAACAAAGGAGCAGAAACAAGCTTTATATATACCATGTCTATTTTTCAACTTTCACCTAATGTTATGGACAGTTAACAATTGGGTTGCTAAATGAATTTCTTAATTTAGATTTTATTCCATTTTGCGTACTTTAGCCTCTTTTACAAGTTACACTTTTGACAAACAGCACAAAGCGGCTTTTATAACTTTAGAAATTATCGGAAACACATGGTTATGCTCTCTTAAAAAGTTTTAGAAAACTTTGCAAAATCTGATGTGCAGTAATTTTTAACTTACACGAATAATGCATATCGGTGATGGTGTGTCACTTCTAAAAAAATTTGTTTTATTATATCCTTAATGGAATTATATTCAAAACTGTAATCCCTGGTATTTTCGTTAATTGAACTATGTTCTATGCATTGGAATTTTAAATCCATATCCAAAGTTTGAAAAGGGAATAGTCAATTGATTTTTTCTATTACACGAGAAAAGTTTGGTTTCAAAAAGTCATGTCCTAATTTCTGTTAATTGCGAGAAACAAGTAGTTTGTTGTTTCTAAATATGTTTTTTTTTTAAGTTCATCAAAGTTTTTTTTTTTTTCATGTGCACCACAAGTGTAATCTCATTTTGTTTAGTGCTGACTATTATCCAATTTGGTAGAGCTTAGTCTCTGGTGGCCGTTGCTGCCCTTTTAGTTATTTCCAATTTTGGGCACACAGGAAAAACATCGCAAAATACGTAAAACAGTCATAGAAAAGAACATTGCTCATTTCGTCAATCATGGTGAAAATAAATAAAATAATTTGTCGATTGGTTGCGAGAAAAAAAAATGAAGTTCATGGGAAATTGAAAGTGGGAAAATATCATGAAATTCGTCAATTGGTCATGGAAAAGTATCGTGAAATTTGCCAGTCTGTCACGAGCAAATACCGTGAAATTCCTCAGCCGGTCGCAGAGAAAAAATGCGAAATTTTTCAATCGGATGCAGAAAAACAATCGTTACTTTCATCAGTATGTCACAAGAACAAACAGGGAAATTTGTCAATCGGTCACAGAATAAATTTTCTAAATTTGTCAATTGACTGCGATAAAAAAAAAAAAAAAAAAAAAAAAAAAAAAAAAAAAAATCATCAATTGGTTTCCAGAAAAAAATCAAGAAATTCGTCAGTCGGTCGAGGAGAAAAATCGCAAACTTTTTTGGTCAGATGCAGAAAAACAAACACTAATTTTGTCAATTTGTTGTAAGAAGAAACTGTGAAACCTGCAAATCGATAGTGGAAAATATCATGAAATTTGTCAGTCGGTCCCGACACTTCATCGTCGTTTTACAAAGAAACATTTTCGGAAAATGATTTTTTAGAAACAGGAGCTTCCTGTCCCCAATATTCTTTAGGGCACGAATCCTGCCATCCCATCTCGAAATTCAAGACATGTATCTGCCTTTCAAGCCGTGTAATGTATATTAATAATGTTGTATAAAAAATTTAATTTAAACATTAAAATATTCTGTTTATTTGTACAATCAAATGCTGATAATTGCTACTGGATTTGTATACGGGATTGAGTATATTGATAATTGCTAATAATTAATTTGTACAATGAAATGCTGATAATTTGTGTAACAAATTTTAACCAATTAATAGGCTTATAATTGTACAGTATTTTCACAAAGAAATACATACTTTCTTTTTATAATTTGAACATAACATACCTACTAATATACGCATGATTAAAGAGTTATTTTCTCCAAATATAGGTTTAGTTGATGTCTTTTTTCTGTTTTAATTATTTAATACTGTTTTGCTTTAAGTCACATTTAGTTTTATTTTAAGTTAAATTCCTGTGATATTTATAAGTAAAAAGAAAATTACTTTTAATTTTAATTATTTTATTTATAATGAAGTTACAAAAATAACTAATTGGATGTGCCAATCCCAAAACTTTTTTCTATCTCATACATCTTAATATTTTAAAAAGTAGTTCCAAATGTTAATACTTCAATATTATTAGTTCAATATTATACCAACTTTGATTTTGATCTAAAATTTCTGCTCGTCAATTAATCAAAATAAGAATAAGTTAATCTCGATTATGATATTTATTAAAATCAATAATTTTTTTTCGTTATTCTGTTGTACATCAGCTGATTGTGAATAGCCAGCTTAGCAGGATGCGAAGTTCCCATGGCTTCAAGAGCCACCAATATACAGTACAAAAAACTGCGAAAAATTGAGAAAATTTTACAAAAAATGCTGTCACAGTGCCATCTTCTGGCGGAATATTTCCAAATTTTAAAAAAAAAAACTGCCGGCCATAGCCAAAAATATACACAAAAAATTGGTTCAATTCTATGCTTAGCTTCATACACTTTTCGATGATAAAATAATGAAAATAACACAAAAATCACTATTATAGCGCCCCCTTCCAGCAGAATATTTTCAAATTGAAGGAGGACCAGTTGGCCATAGCCAAAATAATACCCCCCCCCCCCAAAATTGGTTCAATTATAGTATACATAACTTCATACACTTTTCGATGGTACAAGAATGAAAATGGCACAAAAATCACTATTACAGCGCACCCTTCTGGCAGAATATTTCCAATTTAAAGGAGAACCTGCTGGACATAGCCAAAAATATACACAAAAAATTTTGTTCAATTATATGGATAACTTATCATTACATATTTAACATACACTTTTCAATAGTACAATAATGAAAATGGCACAAAAATCGCAATTACAGCACTTCCTTCCGGCAGAGTGCTTCCATATTGAAGAAGGACCTGCTGGCCACAGCCAAAAACATACACAAAAAATTTGGTTCAATTCTATGCATTAACTTCATACACTTTTTGATGGCGCAAGAATGAAAATGGCAAACAAATCACGATTACAGCACCCCCTTCCAGTGGAATGTTCCAACACTGAAGGAGGGCCAGCTGGCTATAGCCAAAAACATTCACAAAAAAATTGGTTCAATTCTATGCATAACTTCATACACTTTTTGATGGTATGATTACAGACAGACGGACATTTTGTATAAACATGTTTTGGGATCTCTGGCCCCTAAAACGTCTTAAGTCCACCGAAAACCAGAAATCGAAAAAATCTCAGTTACAATACTTTCTTCTATTGAAGATAGAAGAAAGTAAAAATAGGCCTGTTTAATTGTTAAACTTAAAAGAGAGAAAGAAAATTAATAAAGTCATACTTTAAATAAACAACTTGAGATTTTGTTTCACATTCTGAAAGTAAAGGTACAATTTTCTAAAAGATGTAAACATAAATTCTTAAATTTATTATAAAAAGTTCTAATACCAATGTTAGGAAAGCTGGCAATTCTTTAAACTTTTGAGAATTACCTTTTATTCATGAATAGTGGACTTACTTTCATATTTTGCATTATAAACAAAAGTTGTTTGGCATTGTTTGGGTCAAACGATTTCTCTTATCCTTATATATTTGCTTTGCTACGTATTGCCGGATATCCGGCAGAGAAGTCGGATATCCGATGATTGTGATTCGGATATCCGACGGTATTTCGGATATTGAAAAATCAGCCGGATATGCCGGATATCGGATATTTGCCGGATATCCGTTGCATCCCTAATTGGAAGCCTTTGAGAGCAAAAATGAATTGTAAAATGAGTCAGAAAATAAGCAGTTTGGATTTGAATACACCCTTACTTAGATGATTTTTTTCTTCAACCGCTATGTATTTTTAATTTGTTTTTGCTGTAAGAATTGGTCCTATCCAAACTTGTCTATATAGATGTTGTAGACAATATTAAGAAGATATATGATAAATTTATGGGGATTTTATATATTTTGAATTGACGGAGTTAACGATTTTTTACTTCTTCAAACCTCCTTTTTGTTTTCGTTTTAAATTTTTTATTGCGGTACGAATTGGTCCTATCAAAAACTTATGAATATAAAAGTTGTAGATAATATTAAGGAGATTTATAATAAAATTAATTGGAATTGATATCATGAGAATTGACGAAGTTATGAATTTTTTTCTCCCCAAAACCCTATTTTTTGCGCCCCTTGAGCCCATTTTAAACTTTATCAAAAATCTGTGATACATAAAATTTTAGTCCTATTTTTAGAAGTAATAAAAACTTTAACCTGATTTGATATGTACAAAAATTAAGAGTTATGGGGGGTTTTCGGTTTTCACAAAACCCCTCCCTATTTCCATCCCCTTGGTCCGATTTTGCCCATTAACGAACTTGACCGAGATTTTATGCCCATTGATTTTTATGTATCAGTTTGGAAGAGATTGGTGCAGAATTACGAAAGTTAGATTGGTGCAGAATTACGAAAGTTATCGTGTCCAGAAGAAAGTGATATATATAGATAGACAGATATATATATATAAAGTTTTTTACTGAGGGTGGTTTTGGGTTCTAGGGGGTCATGATCGGTGTAGATCCGCAAAATCTTTTCAGAAATTCCAACATAGGAACGATCCCAATAGGTAGTATTTCATACGAAATCTACCTAATACAGAACAATAAATTAGGTATTATACAGCTTTCTGAAACACATCAAAATATTAAAACAAAATTAAGATTGGTTCAAAATATTAGAATATTTTATTTTACATCAACAATATTATCTTATTAATATGAAGTAAATGGTAGTTAATATTTTGTAGCATCCCCGTTAGCTTTCATAACAGCATACAATTGATCTTGCATACTATATACAAGGTGTTTGCAAACATTTCTATCAATAATAGCCCAAATAGACGTTATACATGCCACTAACTCGGTTTTACTTGAAGGAGGATTTTCTTGGAGTTTTTTCTTCATTATGCATAATAAGTTTTCGATGGGATTAAAGGTCTGGTGAGTTTGGTGGCCAAGGAAGTACCTTAATGTTGCGTTGGCGGAACCAATTCTTAGTTGACACCGAGGTATGCGGTGACGCTAAATCTTGTTGAAAGATGAAATCCTCTTCAAATAAATCTGATGATGGAATCATGTAATATTCAACAATTTCTTGATATATCTGAGAGTTAACTTTTTCGTAGACAATGCATAACTTTTCAGGTCCTTCTGCACTTATGCAACCCCAAACCATCACACTAGCAGCAAATTTTACGGAACGTTTAAAGCATTCTTTATCAAATGCTTTTTGCTTCATTCTCTAAACTCGAATACCTTTATTTCCATATGAAACACAAAACATACTTTCATCACTAAGTAATATATTTTTCCAATCTTCTTCGCTCCATAAAAGTCTTGATTTACACCAATTCAATCTTATACGCTTTTGTTTTGCACTCATTAGTGATGCAACGAATAGTGGTTTGGCCGAATACCGAATATTCGGCCAAGTTGCAGCCGAATAATGAACTTATTTTTGCCTAAAAACAAAATATGGTATGCACTATATGCACAATTCTTTTATATTTCACATTTAAAATGTATTGTTTTCTTTTAAAAAATTATTTATATACAAATTTTTAATTTTTTAAAGCATTATTTTACTCTGAAAACATGTTCGGCCTAAAAATTGCCTCAATAATATAATTCAGACCCCCCCCCCCCCCCGTAAAAAAAAATTCTTAGCAAAAGTTCCTCATCAGGTACTGTCTAGTTACATTTTAATAGATATTATATGTGTTGTTGTTACATTTTAAAATAATGACAAAATTTTAAAAGTACTAGGAAACATAAGTTTCAGCTTTCAGATGAAATAAAATAAAAAATAAGAAATCAATATAATTAATTATCTTAATTAATTATCTCAATTAATATCTTAAGAAAATCCACTGATAGAAAGGGTGAAAGGAATATCCTCTAAAATGGTGGAAAGAAATCACTGCAGACTTTATAAAGCTCACAATTAACAAAATTTTTATTTATCTTTATTATTATTATTATTATTATTATTATTTTTTGCTGTCAGCAGTGAAGCCTCTTTAGAAAGTGCGCCTCAATGTGAAGAGTAAAAGAAATTAGTAATTTTCTTTCCCAGCCACTACTAGAAAGACAACAGCGTCCTTTGGGGTGGTGGGCGAAAAATTCAGAAGACTTTCTAAACGTTTCACAATTAGCCAAAAAGTACCTTTCTGCACCAGGAAGTACCATATATAGAGAGAGGTTATTTTTAGAAGGAGGTAACATTTACGAAAAAAAAAAAAAGAAAGACTATCATCTGAGAATGCTGATTATTATTATTTCTGCATCACAATTTACGTTTATTGAAAATATTTTAACTGTTTTTTAAGGCATTACAATGCTATTCTTGAAAAAAATATCTAAAACGTAAATGCATACTAATTAAAAGAATTTAGTATTTACATTTCTTTCATTATTTAATAAGAAATAGTAACAGGCTTTAAAAAAAATCACTTAAATTATATTTCACTTTTTAAGCGTATTTTACAAAAAAAAAAAAAAAAAAAAAAAAAAAAAAAACCTTAACTATTGCAACATATACGACTTAAATATCTTATACATATAATACATCTATATCTAATCAATCATATATTTATGTTCTTTATAGGTATAATTCAAAATATTATTGAAAGAAATATCTTTTTATGTAACAAGGGTTAAATGTTAAACTTCACATTATAATAAAAAAAAAAAAAAAATTAGCTTGTTACAGCTGTATTAAAACAATTTTGAATAGATTAATTTTAAATTTAACAGATTATGTTAGCTTATTACAGATACTTTTTGTACTTACTGATACAGCATAATTTTTTTTTTTTTTTAACATGATTCCTAAATTAGCCTCTTATATAAAAATGGGAGATAAAACCCATTCGGAGTATGAAAGTTAATGGAAAAAAAAGTGTTAGTTAATTTCAAATAAAATTTTCATTATATATGATGAATATAAATTGTCAAATTAAAAAGTTATACTGTGTAAATATAAAAACATTTATTACAGTGTATTATTCGGCCAAGGCCGAATAATGGACTTGATATTCGGCAGACAGGCCGAATATTCGTTGCATCTCTAGCACTCATGAGAGGTTTTGTTTTCGATACACGAGATTGAAACTGAATGTTGTCGATGTAAAAACTTCAACTCCTTCTTTCCATTTTTGGTGCAAGAATCGCACACTTTTAAAACGGTTTTTCATAACTATACGCTTCAGTTTCCTGTTATCTCTAGTTTTTGGTTTTCAGCCGCCATTTTGGTGATTATTTTGAAAATTTCCATTTTTTGAATATTGTTTAGTATTTTACTAACGCTTGATTGCGAGCAATGTAAATAATTCGCTATATAATATTGATTTTTACCGTGGCTATGCAAATCAACCATACGAAGTTTAATAGATTCAGGAATATCACTCACACGACCCATTTTAAGACGAAAAATCAAAGAAACTGCAAAAAGAATACTGATTTTAAATAAAATCGCCTGAATTTAATCAATGATACCACCAGTTATGAATTGGTGATAATTAAAGGAGAATTAATGTGAAATATTCTAATATTTTGAACCACTTGAATAAATATTCTAATATTTTGACTTTTCAAAATAATTTTTTTTCAATTAATCTTTCCAAAAATGATATTAATTTTAAGATAATAAATAAGTTTAATCAACAATAAGTTCTTAATAAAATATCGTTTGTATATTTGCATTAAAAGACATTAAATTACCAATTGATGTTTTTAATTTGAAAAAAAAAAAAACTAATTATTCTAATATTTTGAATATGAGCTGTACATGTACAAACGCAAGTGCCTGAACATTGTCTAATAATGTGTTTCTTGCTAAGGTTTTAAGAACAACATTTATAATCTCTTAAAATGATCGTTCGTTCCAGACACCTATCTAGGATGCATTTAAAAACTTCCTTGCAATTAATCAAAGGGAGTAGAACAGTTATTCTTGCTGAGTTGCCACCATATAAAATTTGAATAGATTATATCATTTATTTACTTTTACTTTAGTGTCTTCCTAACAAACAAATAATATATGATCTTGTACAATTTTTTTCACAATTTCTCTTTGATTTTAAAATGTTTGTTTTAGAATTTAAGAAAATTTTATTCCTTTGTTTAATTCACAGACGAAGCCGTAAAATTTAAAATTTTATTAATTAAACAAGATAAAGTAAAAAAACTAAAACCCAACTACGACAAAAAACTACGCTGAAAAAGTATAAAAGTACCCCATGAATACAGGTAAAGTCACAAGCAAATGCTAGTAATATATAGATATATTCAAAATGTACAAGTAAAGCGCTTTTGAATGATACCAAACACGGCATATTTATCTTAACTTTATTTTTTGACGTATGACGCTTCCAGTATTTGGTAGTAGTGACGCACATATCCGTCGATGGCAGCAAATGGGTAATGGACCGATTAGTGGATGAGGTCGTTAGTGTAATGTGTAAATGTGTAATGTAGATTGAAGGTTTCATGTATTAAGATGACCTAGGAAGATTTCTTAATCTATCTAATTCTGCTAACGATTGACTGTCATGTGGATTTTTAAGCAACTTATTATGATCCAAGGCACTTATAAACAAACCCTCTATGGTTTTGAAGTGAAGCGCTTTAAAATGATACCAAACACGGCATATCTAGCTTAACTTTATTTTTTTACTCTGTATATTTTGTCCGCTAGAAGGCGCCACATTGAATTTGGTGAAAATCTATATAGCCTATAACCAGCGGACAATTAAGACGCTTCTAATGATATGTCATTTGTCGAATTCTGATTAGTGGTTTAGAAGTTACGAGGGAACAGATGAACATACATACATACATACATACATACATACATACATACATAGCCTGTCAAAATCATAACCCTCCTTTGGCTTTGCCGTAGTCGGGTAAAAAAGTTTTATATCTATCCTCTTCTTAAATAACTCAAAGCAGATTTTTTTTCAGCATAAAGTAGGGATGCACCGAATATTCGGTATTCGGCCATGCTACCGAATATTCGGTTTGGCCGAATATCAAACTATTCGGTATACCGAATATTCGTCTTGGCCTAATAGCAAACTATTCAGCCTGCCGTATATTCGGTTTAGCCGAATATCAAAACATTCGGCCAACCGAATACTTGAAAAAAACTATTAAAACATATTTTTAAAAACCTTATACCACTTATACGTTTAACAGTCAACTTATAAAAATATTCAGAATAATTAGAAACAGAATCATATTTAAATAAAAGAGAATGTTTTTGCATTATTTATTTGCTGTTCGCTAAGTATTATTTAAGAAAATTAACCAATCACGAGGATTTTCATAGGAATTAATTATGTACAAACACAAGTTTCTGAACATTGTCCAACAAATAATGTGTTTCTTGCTAAGATTTTGGGAACAACATGTTTACAATCTCTGAAAATGATCGCTCACTCCAGACACCGATCTAGGATACATTTAAAAACTTCCTTGCTTAATCAAAGGGAGTAGAACAGTTATTCTTGCTGAGTTGCCAATTTATATATGATCCTGTACAATTTTTTCACAATTTCTCTTTGATTTTAAAATATTTGTTTTAGAATGTAAGAAAATTTTATTCATTTGTTTTATTTAATTCACAGACGAAGCCATGAAATTTAACATTTTATTAATTAAAAAAGTTTTATAACTATCCTCTTCTTAAATAACTCAAAGCAGATTTTTTCAGAATTAAGTTTACTTGAAAAAAGCTCTTGTTTATCAAAATGAAAGTTTCTGTTTTAAATATTATGTAAAATTGTTTCAAAATTTAAAATTTTAATGCCTTTAAACTTTGAAATATAAAAGTATTCGACAAGCCGCATATTCGGTACTCGACCTAACAGTTACTATTCGGCTGACCAAATATTCTGTATTCGGTTCGCTTGTAGGCGTATTCGGCCATAACCACCATTCGGTGCATCCCTAATTTAAATAGATATATTTAAAAAAAAAAAAAAAAAAAAAAAAATCTTTATTGGTATTTGTTTGATTCCATACTTTTCTGGAAGTATCTTTTAGGGCAAATTTTGTAGCTGTGAACCTTTACGTAATATTGTTTACAGGCGATCAACCAACTTTTTTTTTATTATGATTTAAAATATATTTAAAAAGCAATCTTTTTAAAATATCAAAATGTAGTTTTAAAAATATATTTTCTTCTTTCAGTTTTTGGATCGTGCGTCCATAGATTATTATTAATTGCTTTTTGTGAGGAGAAGGAAAGCTAAAATCAAAGGTAAGATTAAACAATGAATTTAACTTTTAATACTAAACATTTAATTCATACGTTATCTATAAATAAGTGTTTTGTGTATATGTTTCCATGATAGTAAATATATTTTATGCTGAGTTTAAAGTCGAGTCCTGCATTGGGTCAGGTAATCTGATTTTATCTAACCTCACAGACTCTTGAGTTCAAGTCGAGTCAGATTGATTGGTCATAATTTTTACTTTGTTCTATCTTTACAAGACGAAAATATTGGATTCGGGGAAAATTTCGACATCCGGTTTTCGATGGATTTATACGTTTTAGAAAGTACTGAACACGATTTGATGGTTTTTAGATAATGTCTGTCTGTCTGTAAGTGGCAATAATTTTGTAGACGCTCTATCTCAAAATAATGCGCGGATTTTCTCAAAACTTCAGATACCGTTAGTCCTTGATATAATTTGGTGCTGATTATTACGTTTCGGTGTAAATCGCCCGACAGGTGGTGATGCTATACTGCATTATTCATGATTATTGCAATGCATGAATTTTCATCAAACTTTTAGTATGTGGTATAACTTTGTCCAGATTAGTGTTTGGTGTAAATTGTCCAACAGGTGGCGCTGCTATGCAGAATTTTTTTTGCAATTTCCGCAATAGCTCTATCTCAAAAACAAAAACTAATGCACGGAATTTCATCAAACTTCAGATTCAGTTAGAAGTTGACAAAAGTTGTTGCTGATTAGATTTTGGTGTAAATCACTTAACAGGCGTCGTTGATATGATGCATTTTTCAGGAACTATTAGATAACCGCACATCCGAGTAGTTTTCATTTTGTTGTTGTTGCTGGTCAGGTTGACTAATTTATTCTTGATCATGTTGGGTGGGTTTGAAATTACATTTCTTAATGAAAGACATAACATAAATTATAAAAAAACAGACCGTATGAAAATTATTTTTTTTTAAATATCTAAAAGCAAGTGCAACAAAACTCTAAAAATCTTATTAACAAAAAATAGTTTATATTTAATATGGAGAACATAAGTTTCACATCTTACCAAGGTAAACATCAAAATGAATGTTCAGTTTTCATAAGAATTTTCATTTAGCCATCTGCCTGTCTCTGAAAACCGACCATGTACAGTAAAACCTCCCTAAAGCGACCACGTTCCGTTCCAATAAAAATTGGTCGCTCCGAGAGGTGGTCTCTTAATGGAGGTCATGTTTAAATCTAGTTTTTAATTGTTGAAAAACTGTAACAATGTTACTAAAATTTATTTTTCACATTAGGAAAAAATATAAAATTTAAGTGTTAATTACTGCAGAGTTTAAAAAATGAATACATTGACGTTTGCTGTGATTTTACGGTTTTATCTTTTATAACTTGTACTTCCATTTCCTTTCGAAGTTCGGTAAATAAATGCAATTTTTTTTCTTAGGATGGGAACAAATAATGACGGTTTCATTAATTTATCTATTTCTTTGAGAGTTTCCTGACAGAATAGGGCTGGGGAGTTTATGGACCGTCATTCTTAATTTGTCACCAGAGTTAAATTCATTGCCTAAAAATGGTACAAAGGGGTTTAAACGCTTAAAAGTTACCGGAATAAAAAAAAAAATCTAAACTTAGCTCAGAAGTTTGATGAATGCGCTCTCCGGAATTATTTTTCTAATACCTTCTTCAAAGAAATTGGTCGCTCTTAAATTTCGCTCCAAGAAAAAATGGTTGTTCAGGGAGGTTGCACTGTATTTGCGGTCTACTATAACGTAAAATTGAACTTTCCAGTACTGGAAAATTTATGAGTGCACCGCTGCCAGTTGCTCTAAGTAAATCAAGCACAGGGGGGGGGGGGGGGGGGGTTTATTACACAGACCAGAACAAAGTGATTAACTGCCAGTTGTGGTAACCTTGCCACTTTCTTTTTAATTTTGCATATTTTATTGGAGCTCTGTACTTATTTATACAACAGCAAATGTTTATTGTTATGTTAAACGTGGATGCATTCAAAATAATTTACAGTGAGAAATTATTCAAAAAAAAAAAAAGTTGGTAAATTATAATTCCCACACTTTATCTGAAAGTGTTTTTTTTTTATTATGTGGAATAAACATTCAACTAATGCAATATTTGCAATATTTAGAATTGAAAATATGTGTGGTTCTCTCCGCCCCCCCCCCCCCCCCCCCACCTAGGTAAAAACAAAAGGTGATTTTTAAAGCATTAAGTGTTATTTGTGAGCTGAACTGAATGTTACTGATGGATGGACACATTTCTGCTTTATGATATAGAAAAAAAACAAGACTCGAGAATGTTCAATATTCGGCAAGGGTTATATAGAATTTCAATCTGATCTAAATGTAGAAAAAATTCCAGATTTTTTTGTATATTTTGCTTGACTAAATGAACGAAAAAATCGTATTTCTTTCACTGCAGATTGTTTCGCCATCGTCAAAAAATGTGTAACCAACTTCTGGACAAATGACAAAAACGTTCATACCTCACTTAAGTCTGTTTGTACAGTGGACATTTGTTTCCTACATTATAATGTATAGTTACTATTGCAAAGTAAACCAGAATTGGGAAAAGGGAACAGGGGACCAGAACAGGAAAAAAAAAATACCTATAACAGGGACGGCGAACCTTTTCACATCCATGTGCCAAAATATATTATATACGTGATCATGACGTGCCAACAATAGAACATTTTAATGAATCAAAATTACTTAAAATTTTACTTTTAGCATTAAAAAAATATGGGTAATATTTGATGTTATACTTTAAAAATTTATCTTAAAAATATTATTTCTTTTGTCTTATCTAAAATGCCAAATAATTTATATCAAAGAAGTTAAAAGCTATGTTGTATTAGAATATGCTAATTTATATATATATATATATATATATATATATATATATATAGGGGAGAGGGGGCACATGCGAACAATTTTTACATTTTTGACTATCAAAATTGTTATGAGCTATTGAACTAAAAATTGATTTATATGAATATTTAGAACTTCGTGGGGGTCTTTCTAAGGAAACCTAACCCGTATTAACGCTTGGAAATCCAAGGTTCGAAGAAAACCACGAAAACTCCGAACGATTAGGCCGACGGGCGCGATTGGGATCGAACCCAGCACCTCCCGTCTACCAGCTTCGAGAGCAGAACCTCTCAGCCACTGGTGGGGCCGGGAAATTACGGTAAACTATTATTTTTAACACAATCAAACTGATTGGTAAAGCTATCATACGAATTGAATATTTCCAACTGAGCGAAAAAATGCCCTGGCCGGGAATCGAACACAGATCCTTGGCTTGCAGATATGCTCACCAGTTGTCGGCCCAGTTAGCTTAAACGGAAGAGCATTAGCCCTGTAAGCCAATGATCTGTGCTCGATTTGGGGCTTGGGCATTTTTTCGCTCAGTTGGAAATATTAAATTTGTAAAAAAAAAATGAAATCTATGGTAGTAATTGAACTAGTAAATCTGCAGATCAGTGGCCTCAAACGCCATCATAGTTCTGCAGTTTTATTTTGAAATTGTTTTATTTAGTATTTAAAACATTCAACCCTCAGTATCATTCCTATCATATTTGTAATACTAATTTACTAAGAGTACTTACAGGTAGTTTAACTGTGGAAAATATACGAATCTATGCACTAATACTCCTAAACTTTTTTTTTCTATTATTGCCCTCTAAACCCAGTACAGTCTCAATAATTTGATAACTGCAATTCCCCGACATTAGTATTTTCAACTATCTAAAATAATTAAAATATTCACCTTGTGATAATTACGGTAGTTATTTCAAACAGTGAATAATTCTCAAAAATATTTTAATTATTGGTATCCTAATTGTTAAGTTTGTTCGAAAAATCTATTTTGTTTCATTCATGCCGACACGAACTACTTCAGTCGACATTGTTTACCTATACAGAACCACCGAATACTCGCAGCGATTTCACTAGCAACAATGTTTACACACAGCGAGTTTACTAGTCAGATAGCTAACACGCCAGCGAGTAGCGAGAAAAGTAGCCGACCTTTCAACTTTTTTCGCACTCGCTGAGCTGCCAGATAGTTTGCTAGCCAACGTGTTTACACGGGGCGAGTTTATTAGCAGCTAGTGAAACTAAAAAAAAAAAAAAAAAAAATGTATTCACAGACTTGAAAAATACACTTGTGAACTGTTCACATCTTCCCCCATAATGTTCTGTTCACAAGTGCCCCATCTACCATCTTCAGCCTAACTTATAAAAAAAAAGATTTTTAACCTGTAACTGATGTCATAGAAATTGTCACATAACTAGTGTGAAGCGGTCTGTGAGACCGCTGCAACGAAGGATGAATAAAAGGCACGGTTAACTCATAGGATGGTGTTTTTGTACTAAACTTTACTGTTCTAATTAAAATTCACCTATTCAAAGTCATCGAAGAAGATAGAAATAATTAAAATATTCACCTTGTGATAATTACGGTAGTTATTTCAAACAGTGAATAATTCTCAAAAATATTTTAATTATTGGTATCCTAATTGTTAAGTTTGTTCGAAAAATCTATTTTGTTTCATTCATGCCGACACGAACTACTTCAGTCGACATTGTTTACCTATACAGAACCACGAACCACCGAATACTCGCAGCGATTTCACTAGCAACAATGTTTACACACAGCGAGTTTACTAGCCAGATAGCTAAGACGCCAGCGAGTAGCGAGAAAAGTAGCCGACCTTTCAACTTTTTTCGCACTCGCTGAGCTGCCAGATAGTTTGCTAGCCAACGTGTTTACACGGGGCGAGTTTATTAGCAGCTAGTGAATTCGCCCGGCTTGTAGCTAGTAAACTCGCTCCGTGTAAACGACGCTTAACAAGTGGTTTTTATTTGAGTTTTAAAATGAAAATAATTAAACGCAGTCGTAGATAGGCAGGAAAGTTTTTTAAATGACAAATACCCAGTTTCTTAAAATGACTCTTGAATGAAATTCCATGGTTCGTACGCTTTGGAAAAAATAGAAAAAGTGCTGGAAAAAAAAGGGTTCATTTTCAAGGAATGAGAAGTGCTGGAAAATATTTCGAACTTTGACGAATGGTCGCCGAAAAATATCAATTTGAACGATCGTTTGCATGAAAAAAATCGATAATTTCGCCAAAGAATCGCTGAAAAATGCAAGTTTTGTCAAAAGGTAGCGAAAAAAAACGCATATTCCGTCAAAGAATAGAGAAATAACGCAAATTTCGGCAAAAGATCCCGTATAAAGAGCAAATTTCATCAGAGGATCACGGACAAAAAGCGAATTGCATTAAAAGATCGCGCAAATACGCGTATTTCATCAAAGGAACGCGAAAAAATGAAAATTCCGTCAAAGGATCGCGTAAAAAACGCAAATTTCGTCAAAGAATCGTGAAAAAAAAAACTCCAATTTCGTCCAAGAAACGCGAAAAATCCACAAATTTCCTCATAAATTCATGAAAAAACCGAAATTTTCATCAAAAGATTGCGAGAAAACGGAAAATTTTGACGAAAGATCGCGAAAAAACTGCAAATTTCCATGGAAGATCGCGAAAAAACTGCAAATTTCCACGGAAGATCGTGAGAAAACGGCAAATTGCGTCGAAAGATCGCGAAAAAACGGCGAATTTCGTCAAAGGGCTGCGAAAAAAACCGCATAGTTAGTGCCAGGAGTGGATTCCCTCGCCCCCTCTGCTGTAACTTTTCAAAAAATTTTAAGTGAATTTCAGAAATTTTTTTTTTACTCAGAATCTCCCTTGAAAAATCTCTGGGAAAAAATACCACAAAATTCGTCCAGTGGTCACGATAAAAAATGCAAATTGTCAAAAAAATCGCGAATTTCGTCAGTTTGGTGCCAATTTCACCTAATGATGCCCCCCCTCCCTCCTAATATAGTCAATCAGTCATTGAAAAAAAAAATTGTTAAATTTGTTAATCAGTTGCAGGAAAACGTTGTCAATCGGTCATTCATAAAAATGGCGAAGGGTGTCAATCGGGAAAAATGTCACAGAATTATATCAATTATAAAATTTTCGCTGTGTAACTGATAAAATTTTTATTCCTTTTTATAAACTCTTTTTTTAAAATCTTTTGTTTTTAAAAAGTAAAAGTAAATTATCTAACCTTTATTCCAATTATTTTTGTATTGATAAGCGCAAATGCTGTAAGGTTTGAGAATTCAGAGAAAAATATTTATTAAAAATATTAAAGTATAACTTGTAAAAACACAACTTCAGAAATGCTAGTATTTGACCCCTGATGAGTTTTCGGAATTCCTAAAATTTAACTAGTTTATTCTTGTCTTCTCTTGTAGTGATACCATATCTTTTATTTATTTTGCACTTAAAGAAAAAAAAAATCAAGCTCTGTTTTCTTATCTTTTTATTATATGTGAAATTTCTTTCCATTGTACCTTACTAAGTTAAAACACATTATTCTTTAAAAATTTTCTAATAATATAATGTCTTGAAAATGCCTTTTATAAGAATTAAAAATCCAATAAGATTTCTTTGAAATAGATAATCAATGAGGTGGCTATTTTCCTTATGTGTTTTAACACATCTACGCCATTTTTATGCATGTATCTAAACAGTCTTTGAATAGTACTGGAATAGTGCTTGAATTTTGTTTGTTCTTGAGTGTATGAACCATGAATTCAAAGTTGCTGTAATTTTATCATCAGCATTTTTTACTTATATTTCTTTTCAATATTTTCCATATCTTGCCGTTGTTTGATAAAATTTTCAGCTCATATTCAACTAGATTGGAATTTAATAAGCTACAATTTAAATTCTTCAATTTCCAAATAATCGAATGTAAACAAGCTCAACACATCTATATCGGTAAATTTTGTATGATGTCACTGTATCTTGATTTAAAACCTCAATCAACGGCGTGCCAAAAATGTTCTTTTGCGTGCCACTTCTGGCACGCGTGCCATAGGTTCGCCGACCCTGCCCTACCATGTCGGGCATTGCCGCTCAATCGATGGTCATTTAAATAAAACGATAAAAAAAAAATTCCTAAAACTATGAAAATTAGTTGATTGCAAATTGTTCCTTATGCTTTGGAGTTATACTTCGTTAATAAAATATTGAATTTTTTGTCCAAATTTGACTAGCTTTCATGTTTTCCCTTAAGTGAGCTCCATTCCCCTACTTTCCCCTAAATACCAAGTTAAAAATATAAAAAAAGAAAAGTTTGTATCAAAAATGATAACGATATCAAAACACAAATCCCTCCCCCTACCGATATCTTACGATATCATGTGCCAGACACCCCCCCCCCCCCCCGCCCTCCCTTAAACTGATAACGTTATGTATGCATTGCCCCAAATAATGCTGAGGTGGAGCAGACTGTGGAACAATTCCTTTCAACGCAGTGCACAGAGTTTTATCAGAGTGGTTTCTTCAAACTCTTTGCACCCTACGACAAATGTCTCGATGTCGGTGGAGACTATGTCAAAAATAGCGTCAGGTGTATAGTTCATCAGGGTTCCTACGGGTCAAGGAATTCGAAAATTTAGGCAAAAAGTCGGGGAATTTTTGATTTACTACTTTCATCGGAATTTCTATATCATAAATGAAGAAATTTTGAATTTATTATACATCCAAACAAAAATTTTTATATGAAATTTATACAATCTATATAACAATATGAAAAATAATTATAAAATCTGAAATTCATACAGCACATACTTTTTTCTAGCATTTATCTAAATTAAAGTCGATTGTAGAGGGTTTTACAACAATATATAAGCCGAACTTTTACTGAGAAAGGTCAGGAAAATTTTTGAATAAAGTCAGGGAAAACCCTGGAAAAAGCAGGGAATTTTTTTACCAGAATTGTGTAGGAACCCTGTTCATGAAGCCATGGTGTATTTTGTTTTAGCAATAAAGTTTTCGTGTGAAAGAAAATGACGAAACTTAGTTTCGGAACGTCCCTCGTACAATAAATTTGCTTCAAACAAGACAGATTTTCATTTAGTATCCAGTTAAATGGGTTAAAAAGATATGTTGTATTGTATTTTTTTTAAATATGCATTTAACTTGATTTTATTTATTTTATTACCGTAAGATTTCCCTGTCTTTTTCCCTCTTCAGATGGATAAGGCTAACCAAGATAACCGAACAAAGCAGTGTAATCCAACCCACACACCTACAGGTCCTGGTCATGCTGCTGGATATCAAGGTACTGGAACAAAACCTGACCTTACCAACCACTCTAACCAGATGAATCCTAACAATCCAAAGTACCAGGATTCAAAGAAATAATTGAAATGAAGGAAAAAATTGATGTTCATCAAAATCCAGAGTTTTCTTTCTGAGAAATTTAATCGCTTTGGAATAATAAAATGTGAAAATGTATTTTGTTTGTCTCTTTATGTCTTGATTACATTATTTTTCTAAACAAATTTGATAAATTTATAAACTTAAAGTAAACAAAAGAAATCTAAATAACTAAAAAATTATATATGAAAATCGATTAAAATCATCAAACTAGTTAATACAGTAGAACCTCTTTTAACCAAAAGCCATTTTTAAAGCTTTTTTTTTTTCTTTTTTACTGCCACATTACTTGCGTGCAAAATCCATTTTGAAAGTTTTTTTTTTTCATTGCCTATCATATTCCTTGTATCCAAGCGGTCCTTTCCGAGTACATGTAAATGTTTTTGAACCTGTTTCTTAGAGTCCCTTTGAATTTAACTTGAACTCCCGTAAGCTGCGGAGTGGAACGAAGAAAACTGACAAATTAGCCATTCTGAAGCATTTGAATGTTTAGCAAAATGTTTGTCATGGCTGGAGCAGCAGAAAGATTGATACTGGTGAACTAATAGTATTAAAAAAAAAAAAAAAAAACTGATTGAGCTGCAAAGCAAAGCGACAAGCAAAACTTTGTTTCAAACGTGAAATATGTAAAAAGTATTTAATTTAAAATTCAGGTAATTTATTCTTGTTTCTATTTTGTTATTGCTTTATATTTATTAAGCACTTGTTACCATAATAAGAAATATTGCTTATATTTCTGCTTTATCTTAAAACGGAAGCATTCTCGATTTCCGAAAGAGGGTCGGTCGCAATTACTTCGGATAATCGAGGTTCTACTGTACTTGTATAGTATGGCGTTATCCTAGAATCAATAGAAATCTTTTTACGCAGTGAGAATATATATGCAATGATTCAGCCTCCATAGGACTATCTAAAATTTGGAAAGATTCTGTGCATAATAAGAAATAACACAAAATAACTCACGTTCACAAATATCCATCTTTATTATTTTTTATATCCATCCACTTGTAGTAGGAGAGCTGTTGAACATTTTTGAGTAGGTATTTGAGGCACCCTGAAAATTTGTACAACACTTCTTTTGTAATGCCTGAATACAAAATCGAATGTCTGGCTGAAGGATCGTGGCCCAAAAACTGTGCCAGACACGTGTCAAGTGCCATTTTTTGACTACCCACAAAAGGTATTTGAGGCACGCTGAGATTGAGACAGAATAATATTTATACTTAGAAAAAAATATTTTGAAAATGATAGACACGCGTCAAGTGCCATTTTTTGACTACCCAACAAAGGTATTTGAGGCACGCCGAGATTGAAGCAGAATAATATTTATGCTTAGAAAAAAATATTTTGAAAATGACAGACACTTGTCAAGTGCCATTTTGCCAAAAATGGCACATTTTTGGCATTCATTATACATGAGATCGCGTTTTTTTTTTTTTCCCCCAGTTTTCAATTTCAAAAAAAATTTTGCGGAAATGTTTGTATCATTATAGATCTTTAAAATATCGCCGTCTGAGCGACGAAACATGTCGACCTGAGTAAATAAAGGTATTTATTTGCCTTGTAAGTGTATATTTATTGCTTTTAGAAAGTATTAACTTAGTCTAAATATCTATGTTATGTTCTCTGTAAATAATATTAATTCATAAACTATTTTATAAGTATCGAAGTTATTTTTGTTTGTTGGAAAAGAATATGTATGTTGAGAAATTCTATGCTTTACTTCTTGAAATTAAAGCATCCACAAAATTTGTGCCACATACATGCAGATGACAGTCAATTTCTTATAGTCGAATACAGTTGAGGGCTAAAAATGGAGTACGCTGAAAGCGGGGAAAAAAAAGCCATCTCACAGCTTGATCATGTTATTGTTTACATCAATGGGATATTTTTAAGCGAGGTGAAAAATATTAAAATATAAAAAAAGAAATGTGTACACATCAAAACATTAGGTTTAAACGAAAGGAAGCTTGGTACCTATACAGTAGAGCGCCGATTATCCGAACAAGTCGGGGCCGACCCTAGTTCGGATAAATGGACTGACAATTTAAGGGATGTCCCTGACTACACTAAAACCTTCACGCTTTATCCAGGCTTAGGAATGGCAGCACCAGTTAGTGCTGGCGTGTTTAAAAACTTTTTGTTGTTGTTTCTGTTACTTTTTTATCATTTAAAATTTTCGCTTTCTCTTTTTATCATTTTCTGCACCCCAGAGATTATAATTTAAGCAAAAAAAAGTATTAGATTGTTGCTTGCTTCAAAGATGTTCTTTCCAATGCTGCCATATCTGTAGTTTAATCGGAGTTCTTCTGCAATTCGAGCCATTTCATAGCCGTGTCTAAACATTCAAAGGCTTCGTTATGTGATGAACCTGGGCCATTTTCAGAGCATTCGTTTACATTTCTTCAAATTTTTTTTAAAATCTTAAATCTCATCAACATTAAAAAAAAATTTTTTTTGAGAGAAATAGGCTGTCCGGTTAATTGAAGTTCCGATAATCGGCACTCTACTGTATTTTAAAGTGTTGGAATTAAGAGCCTAAAAGAGTGAAGTGGAAAACTTTGTAAGTACCAGAAGTATGAGTTTTTCTTTTCTTCACACTTCTAAAGTATTTCTTCTTTTGTGGACTTTCAGCGTTTTCTATTTCTAGCCGTCAAATTTCTAAATAAACAACTTTTAAAGTAAACATTAACCTTCAATAAGACATCTAAAAAATTATGAATGAAAATCACTTAAAATTATCAAACTAGTTGATACTTGGTGTAAGTATGCCATTATCAGAGGCGTCGCGGTGTGTGTGTGTGGGGGGGGGGGGGGGAAGCAATATATGTGAACTTTGGAAATTATAGATTTTTGAAACACTTTTTCTTTTTTTTAAAAGAAAAAAGAATTTTTTATTGTTTTTCTGGCTACCTTTCTGAGTTTTGTAATAGTAAAATAGTTAAAACTTTCAAAAGAAATACAAAAAGCAGCCAGACTCTATTATGTTTCTATGTGCTTAGAAAATATCATTACCGGACCTGAATTTCTCTACTGTAGTCCATCAACAGTGTTTCCAATACTTTTCCTCCAAAATTTCGTTCCTTTCACAAAAATATAAAAATAGGAGGCTATTTTCATATGAAGTACGATTATGACTCGTACACAATTGAAGACAAAAACTTTCTTTAAATGAACCAATTATTATAATTTTTATGATTTTAGTTTCAGCGTTTTCTTTGGAAAGATTTTTCTTTTTCCGTACAAGTATCATTTTAGTTGGAAAATAGAGCAATTTGTTTCACGTAGGGAATTTTTTGAATTATAAGTTGGGAAAATTCTGAACTCCCCCCCCCCCCCCCCCGATTTTTTTTTTTTTTTTTTTTTTAATAGCTACGCTGCTGGCCCTTATCCAGGAATTAATACAGATCTTTTTACGCAGTGAGAATGTATGCAATGATTCAGCCTCCCCATCCCTAGAACTACGTGTGAAATTTGCAAAGAGATGATCCGCAAATTAGAAACAATTGTATAAAATAACTCACGTTCACAAATACCCCTTTTTAGGTGCGTTCGTAATTATATAAATACGTAGCACATATAATCGTCGTTCTGACCGAATGGTCTGAAATTTTCAATATAGCGTAAAGTGCCCATATTTCGTCCCCTCTCCTAATTTCGTCTCCCTTAACTTCTCCACTTCTGCGAAAGTGGTGCCACTTATGACGCAAGGCGCAGGGGATGGAAGGTAAAAGGGATCAGTGTTGAAAGTTTCGTTCGCCAAGACGCACACATAAATTAAAGACAGCGAATTTCGTATTTTTAGAAGACATGAGTTCTTATTACGTCGTTTCTAGAATGTTATTTACTGTACTGTAAGTATTTATTTCTTATTCATTGCATGTATTTTACGTTGGTAAGATGCTGACAGTAGCATACAGTGAGTTTTAGGACGCTCAGTTCATCTTACGGGAACTGAAGATCCGTAACATTGGGAAGTAGCGTGGTCCCAATTTCGCCCCATGGCTAATGCATAGTTGCCAATATCCCGATTTTTTGGTTACTACTGATCTTTTTCTCTGTTTCTAATTTTCTCGTTAATCTTATTATCTAATAAAAAGCTTTCAACTTATACCATCATAAAATAAAAGCTAAATGTCCTACCTGTTCTTTCCTTTGTATAAGAAAAAATAGCCGGGATTCTATGCAGTAAATAAGACAACATCCAAATAATAAGTCTTGAATCTTCGAAACAAAAAAAGCTATATTACATTAAACATTCTTGAAGACGTACACAATATGCTCAGACACTCACAAAACAAACATTATTTACAGGTTACAAATCTAATATTAAAGTTTTCTTAATGTTATTTTCTTTTCAATCTACGCACATATCTGGTTTCTATTCTGTTCTAAATCTCAGTCAATTCTCACAGAAAAAGGAAAACAAGTGGGTAAGTGTGATCACAGATCGCACAGAGGGTTTCGTTTAATATTCCTTTCAAAACACTTTATCCTTTTGAAAAATCTGTTAGTTCCACGTTTCGCAACCAGGGGCGCACTCTATTCTAAACAAACCTCTATCCGAACGAAACTCCGTTTTACATACTATCCGTATATATATTAGTCGAAGGAGTTGGGCCCATAGCACCCGAGATAAGTGGGCGCCCCTGGCGGTAAAAAGTGAAACTAAAATATGTAAGGCTATGGTGCATAATATGAAAGAATGGTCAAAGGGGTGTCGGCAAAAGTTGGAAAAGTGCTCCCCGAGTGAAAAGGACAGAGGTTAGAAAAATTGCTAAAAATATACAAGTTAGAGCACGAAGGAGTAAATAATATGACTTTTTGAAAGGTTTATGATTTGTCGTGTGGTTTGAGGTATTCAGCTATGGGTCTATGTCATTTAGCAGACAACCAAATAGCCGACAAGACATTTAGCAGACAGCAATTAGACGACAGGACGTTTAGCCGACAAGTACATTTAGTCGACACGAACATTTAGTCGACAGGACAATTAGCCGACAGGACGATTAGCCCAGTTAGGTTTTGGTTTGGATACTGTTAGGTTATAATTAGTTTACGGTTACGTTAAACTTAGATTACGGTTACGTCACAGATAGATTAAATTTAGGTAACAATTAGGTTACATTTAAGTTACAAATAGGTTAAGGATAGGTTACGGATGGGTTACAGTTAGATTAGGGTTAAGTTACGGATATGTTACAGTTAGGTTACGGATAGGTTACTGTTAGATTACGTTTATGCTACGATTAGGTTACAGATAGGATACAGTTAAGATTACGGATAGGTTCCAATTAGGTTACGGTTAGGTTACCGCCAGGCTACAGTTAGGTTACATTTAAGTTACAGTTAGGTTATAGTTACATCACAGTTAGGAAACGGTTAGGTTATAATTAGTTTACGGTTAGCGTACTGTCATGATGCGTTTATTTTACAGATAGATACGGTTAGTTTACAGTTATGTTACAGTTAGGTTAGGGTTAGGTTATAAGTAGGTTACGGTTAGGTTATAATTAGGTTACGGTTATGTTCCATTTCCGTTACAGATAGATTACGGTTATATTCCATTTCCGTTACAGATAGGTTACGGTTATGTTCCATTTCCGTTAGAGATAGTTTACGGTTGGATTATGGATAGATTACAGGTAGGTTACAGTCTCGTTACATTTAGCTTAAAATTAGTTTACGTTACGGTTAAGTTACCGATAGTTTATAGCTACGTTACAGTTAGGTTACTCCCTCTAGCTCCGTCAGCGAATTTGCTTTTATGTCCTCCATTCACTCAAAAGTGCCTTCCTCGAAGTGGTAATTTCACTTTCGAGAACACGGCAAAGTCACACAGGGCCACATCAGTCGATGTCAGGGCTGAAACTAGCCTTTTTTGCACCCGGGGCAAACATGGATTTTGACAGTACACACATTACAGGCAGTACACGGTTATGTTATAATTAGATTAAGGTTAGGTTGCAATTCGGTTACAGTTAGGTTACGGTTAGGTGATAATTTGTTTATAGTTAGGTTGAAGGTATGTTACTGTTAGGTTACGGTTAGGTAACATATTACAGCTAGGGTACAGTTAGGTAATGTTTATGGTAGAGTTAGATTAAGGTTACGTTACAATTAGATTACTGCGCGTTACAACCGAATTTTATACAGTGTAATTTTATATCACACAAGCTGACCCACCTGGCGTTGTCCAGGCCCATCATAATAACCTTAAATAAAACTCAAGTTTGTATGATTTTATATCCTTTTGAAAATCTTTTAAATGAACCTAGTTTCGGAAGTCCCATTACCTTCCACAGCCTCTGGTGTGTTCCCAACATATCTCTTTCCGAACGAACCTGTGATCTGGGTCCCCGCTACCTAAAGCGGTATGTACCGGAAGTGCTCCGCACGTGCCGCAGATAATTGAAAACCAAGTCGAGTGAGCAAAACTTCGTTGTAATCAAGCCCATAGAACCCGAAAAATGAATGCATCATTAATGTTCGAAAACGTTGGTCTAAGAACTGAAGTCTAAGATAAACTTTCATAATACAGAAAGTAGCTGAATTGTAATCTAACTTGAATGAACCTATTCCCGTTGAAATCGGGCCCCTAGAACCCGAGGAAAGAATACACCCCTAAAAGGTGGAAGGTTGCCCCGCCCCCCTCTGTAAATTTCACGGACTACTTTTAAAATTAACGCAATATTATTTAATAAACGGATGAAATCCCGGGCGGCAAACAACGTAGCTACGCTACTGCACCTAACGAAAATTTTCATATGAATTCAACATTCGTTTTATTCGATGTTAGCATAAATTAGAGGCCCCGATGTAATTATGAGCGCGCTAGAGGGCGAAGCCAGCTAGTTTAGTAAAATGTTATTATTATCACGCTTATATGTTAAAGCCTCGATAACTCGACTTCCTCATAAATCAGTGTATTTAGTTAATATTATTATTTATACATTTGCTCTAAAAACTGGATAACTTGAAGATTCATTAATCTGTTTTATTATACATCGAATACAAGTTATACGGTTAAACCTTGATGAATCCTCAAGCTTATAAATCTATGTTTTTATTTAAACAATTATCATTGGTCATTGTGGTTAAAACCTTGATAACTCTATATCCTCATAAAGCAGTGCTTCTATGCAATAGAATATAATTAATTTTCTTTACATCCGCAATAAAATCAAAATAACAAGTTATCCCGAAACGATCTCTCTAAACGCAAAATCTTAGTTACTTCGCCATCTCTTTAAATTTATATTTCAATCAGTTTGATATAAATTCTGTATGATTTCCAAAAAACCTCGAAAAGTCGTCATCCTTAATCATCTGTGATTTTATTAAGTCGAATGTCATTAATGAATTATATATATCCAATCTTGATAACGACATTATCACAAATTCGTCTTTTTGCGCATCGAATTTATTTAATTTTTATATTAAAAGATCAGTGAATCGCCAGCCTTGTAAACCGTTGTTTTTGTTGAAAGAAGTAATATTTATTTGTTACTGATATGGAGGCACTATAATATCGATAGCTCATCAATTTCATAAATCAGTGCTTTTACTCAATCATCATTAATATGTTATACATATGCATTAAAACCTCAATAACTCGTCAGCTACTAAGAGTGTGATTGTATTTAACTGTAGAATAAGTTTTCAGCGAGATCGGATTTAAAGACAACCCAGGTTTAGCGAGGAAAATTGAATAAAACGTATACCAATAAAAGAAAGTTTCGCTCTGTCTGTGTGTATGTGAGTGTCTGTGTGTCTGCGTTTGATGACTAGCAAAATCTACCGCACGTAGAAGTCTGAACATTTAGGTGAGAACAGTCCAAGACATGTCCTGATACACCTGACAATCAGATTTTTCTTTTTTTAAGGGTCGGGGCCCCTGTGCCTCTTTAAGTTTTTATGCTCTAAATTGTTAATAACTTATCCCCTTTATATCCGATCTTCTTCGTTCTTGGGGCCAATTCTCTATTTAGTTATTCCCTCATTTCTACATTCCAGTTAAGACCCTGGCAGCCTGGGATCCGGTACAGCACCCCTTGAAGTTTTTGCGCCCTAAATTGTTAATAAATTGCTTCCTTTTAATCCGATCTTCATTTTTGGTATCCTTTTTTCATTTAGTTATTCTCCCATTTCTACACCCTAGTTAAGACCTTTGCTCCGTTCTCCCCCCTAGGGTCCCGTAGGTCCCTTGAATTTTTTGTGCGCCATGCATTTTTCACCCTCGAATTTTCTCACCTTCTCAGTGCATCATTTTAAACCTGAGTATTGGGCACTTCTCCCAGGACCAACACCCTCATATTTTATTTGGGCCCTAGGACAATCATTTAAGTATTTACCCAATTTTTGGCGCATTTCTTTAAATTATTATTCTAAGGAATAATTCATAACTCTATGGCTAATTTTGAATAATTGAAGATCTAAGACCTTTTAACATATTTTCATGTTAGGGCCCTGCTCTTAACTATCAGTTGGCCTCTTTTGGGCCCTTTATTGTAGCTCCCTTAAAAATGACCCGATTCATTAGCTTTTTTTCTAACAACTTTATAAGTCTTCTAGCAGTTCCATGAACGACAAAAAAATTTCTCACTTCAGCTACCACCAATTTTGAATATCAATCTCCTTCTTGGGGCCTTTGTTGCAGCTTCTTTAAAAACGATTTTACTCTATTGCAATTTTCTACTTCATAGTTCTTGCGTCCTACAGCTACTTTAAAACTATTAAAATTTTTTCCTTTACCCAACTACATTCCAGTTAATATCCTGCCCCCTGGGCCCGGTCCTTCTTTATACCCAACCTACCACCTTTTTCGAATATTAATCTCCTTTTTCGGCAACAGCTTACGTTTACTCACTACATCCGTAAATTAAAAATAAAAATCGCGTTACGTTAACCCTTAAATGCGCGATTTTTTATTTTTCTTCGAAAAAATTATACGATTCTCTGAAAGGTTTATTACACAGGAAAAATAATGAAAAAAAAAATCAGAGGTACATTTTTCATATAATACAGCAATCTTTTCTTCTGTTATGCGCATCTGCAATACAAATAATAACTTCTGTTGCGTAGCTGTTTTACGCTAAAATATTGCAAATCGGTAAATATTTTAATACCTATGTCTCCAAATACCTTATTTTATATAATTATTTATTTTATAAAACTTAACCTTTAACCCTTTAATTCCCATGATAGAATACGTTCTAGAAATTACGTACTCCAGAGAATCTGACTTTACACAAGAAAGTTTCAATGGTTAATTTCGCTTTATTTAAATACGGAATGTCTGTTATTAATTAAAACAAATATTGCTATTTTTATCTCCTGGTGTGAATTAGGTATATACAGGGGCGTAGCTACCGTGGAGCAGTTGGAGCAAACTGCTCCAGGCGCACGAATCCTAAGGGCGCAAAATTAGAAAAAGCGAAATAAAGATTTCTTAAAATATTTATATATTTTTTCATTATTAATCAGACATTATAGATGAATCTTGTTACAATCAGCGTATTTCTATGATATTTTACCTTGTGTTTAACCTCAACTATTTCGATTTAAAACATGTTTTCATACGCAGTTGAAAGAAATGACTTCTATTCATCAAGTTTTAATTTTAATTCATACCATACTGAAGCCTCGAGTAACTTCTCCAACACCGTTTCAGCATGCCTGACTTTTTTTTGTAACTTTTCCGTAGACGACTGTTGAAGATTTTCAGATCTTAAAGTAATCATAACTTATTTAACAGGGCTTATTCAACTTATTTAACATCGGCCACTCTACTGGCTACTACTATTTCCAAACAATAATTTTTCTGGTACATTTCTATTAGAAATGTTTTAGACATTTATCATGATGATTACTGTACGGAAATAATGGTAGCCAAAGAATTCACCGCTGAGAAACCTATATGTACGATGTAACAGTGGTAATTTACGAAAATTATTTTACGATTGGGGAAAAAATATAGCGTGACAAATTGAAGAAAATTAATGACCATTTTACAAACGAAAATCAATAAATGAAAATTTTGAAGGTTTTTTCTTTTTGTTTGTTTTGTGGAAACTAAACATGCATCAATACAGATTACAAAACAATAATAAGAGCCGGATTTAAACATATTCTACATCAGCCCATGGCGACAAAATTTAGATGGAAGGGGGTTGAGGGGGAAACAGCAACTTAAATTTTGTGCGTATTGTTTTTGAGATTTTGAAAATATTGCAAATGCCAAATGCAGAATCGATAAGCTTCAAAAAGAGAGAAAAGTTAAGTACCAAATTAAGTGTCCCTTAGGGCCTGATTATAGCCTATGCAAAATTACACCATTTTTTGTAACAGTAATTTTCCACATTAAACCTTATTTAATCGCAGAATTTTAGGATTAAATAAAGCAAAACATGTATTTCGAACATAGTAATGTGAGTTTGCTTAGGCCATAACCAGGCTGTGCTTACTCCCTCGACACACACGCACATTCCACCACCATCTGATAGCACATATTAGTAGTCGATGAATTTTCCATTAAAAAAAAGGGAAGAAAATGTTTGGAGTTACTCCATTCAACTTTCTGAACAGTTTACAGAAATATTGTTTGTTCAAAACAGTATAAGAATGAATAAAAACTTAGTTCCTAATTTTATACAGAGATATTTCCACTAGTGATAAAGACGCCGTGTTTTAAAGAAAACGCGCACTTTCATTCATAAAGCTTAAACATTTTTCTAAAGACATAATTTTCAATAAATTTTCATTCCGCCAATGCCGAAACAAGGCCGATAAACAATAGTAATAAAAAAAAATAGAATTTTACTAAATTAAGTCACATTCTGGCAGGCTCAGACTGGACCGCCGGGCAACCGACCTGCGGGTCGGTGCGCCCTAAACCAGGTAAAGCTGCTCCCTCCATCAGCTGAAATTAATAGTTTTAAAATCTGCTATAAGCATTAGATATGAAAAATCTTAAATCATTTAATTTTTTTTAATCATTTTTTTGAAGCATTTTTTATTAATGATTTTTATTTCTCTTTGCAAGGCAGAAGAATTGATTTTGTTCTTGAAAGTTTCTTTGCTTCAGAGGACCATTTAAATCTTTTAAACACTAACGTATATATTCTGGAATTTTTTCTGTGACCAGTTTGGACATGGTCTGCCCCAAGAATTTTCAGTCTGTCTTGTACCAAAGAGCGTGCTCTCTCTTTATATATATATATACGTATTTTATTTTATTTAGTTATTTGTAAAATCATTTATTAAGTATTTGTTTAAAATGTGTATAGGCTTCGTGTATTCGTACAATGCTGCGATTGTAATTTCCTCTATAATAAATTTTATTATATTGATTTTTGCGCTTTTTACAAAAATATTTATAAAGAATATTTTCAGTAAAGAAAATGTAAGTCAAACATTCTTTTTTGTAAAAAATTACATTTTAACATGAAAACGGGCCTTTTTAGGTACATTCGTAATTATATAAATACGTAGCACGTATAGTCGTCGTTCAGTCCATCTGTCTGTCCGTCCGTCTGTCTGCATATAATAGAGCAAAAACTACCACCCGAATGGTCTGAAATTTTGAATATATAATTGTTGCAAAATTTTGTCGAGTCATTTCAAATTTTATGAAAATCGGATGTATACTTTAATGACAGGGACAGTTAAAAGTTTTCCGTTACATGACGGTCACGGAAATAAAGTATTTCAAATGCATTTTAATGATGTTACAGCCTTTCGAACAGAATGAAATGGATATGCACTTATTGAAGTGCAATAAAATATACATTCAGTACAATATGCGGTGCAAAAAATATTTATAAAACTAGTTATAGTACGAAAGCACCTCATTTGCCAAGTTTGACGAGCAATATCCAACTTGTTCAATATTGTCTATAAATGTGATAATCAGAACGGCGGCGGTTAGAAATTTTGTATATAAATTAGAGCAGGACTGTTATTTTAACCGATTTTTGGAGCGCGTATTTCACACAAAATCGTGTTAAAGATATATGACAAGACGTTTTTCTCCCTTCGTTGACTGGCTTTTCTGCTTTCGTCAGGAAATTCCATTGAAAATTCCAACTTTGACAGTGTTTTCTGTAAGATCTGTTGTGTTTACAAAAAATACGGAAAACATCTTTCGATTACAAAGTTTCTGAATAACAACATCTGCTAGTTTCATGCGTTCTCGAGCAAAAAATAATTAAAACATATGTCATAAAGTTGCTTCTTTGGATTTAAGAGTAGCCTTAAGAAATAAAATCCTACAAATTTCAAGTTCATTTAAGAATATTATCACGGGCCTGGGCAACACCGGGTGGGTCAGCTAGTCTATACTAATAAAAGAAAGTTTCGCTCTGTGTGTGGTGGCTAACGAAATCTATTGCACGTAGAAGTCTGAAAATTTGGGTGAGGGTAGTCCAAGACAGGTCCTGATGCGCCTGGAGCTCAGATTTTTAATTGTTTATGACCGGTCCCCCAGAGTACCTTTCAGTTTTTATACCCTGAATTAGTGATGCAACGAATAGTGGTTTGGCCGAATAACCGAATACCGAATATTCGGCCAAGATACAGCCGAATATTCGGCCTATTCGGCCGCCGAATAATGAACTTATTTTTGCCTAAAAACAAAATATAGTATGCACTATATGCACAATTCTTGTATATTTCACAGTTAAAATGTATAGTTTTCTTTTAAAAAGTTATTTATACACAAATTTTTGATTTTTGAAAGCATTATTTTACTCTGAAAAAATATTCGGCTATGTTCGGCCTAAAAATTGCCTCAATAATATAATTCAGCCAAAAAAAAGAAATTCTTAGCAAAAGTTCCTCATCAGGTACTGTCTAGTTACATTTTAATAGATATTATGTGCGTTGTTACATTTTAAAATAATGACAAAATTTTAAAAGTACTAGGAAGCACAAGTTTCAGCTTTCGGATGAAATAAAATAAAAAATAGGAAATCTTAATATCTTAAGAAAAACCACTGATAAAAAGGATGAAAGGAATATCCTCTAAAATGGGGGAAAGACATTGTAGACTTTATAAAGCTCACATTTAACAAAAAAATTTTTATCATTATTATTATCATTATTTTTTTTTCTTTGCTGTCAGCAGATAGCACCATTAAGAAGTGTATAGTGAATGTTTTCAGATTCAGAGGAAGGAAATATCTGCAAGAAAAAGCAAATAACATTCATTGCATTTAACAGTATCTGATGCTCTAACATACCAAAGATCAATAAATGATTTAATTGTTGTAGATAAAAATCGTTTACACATTTTAATCATTCGCCATTAGATTAACTGATATACAAATTAATGAGTTAAAAATTCCTAAGAAGAAATTAGTTCAAAGTGTGGTAACATGCTTGAATAGCACCTATTATATGTTGGAGAGATTACTGCAACAAAAAAATGCACTTTCTGTATATGCAACTAAATTTGAAGAAATAAATAATCTGACAGCAAACCTGTGGACTGTTTTAGAAAAATTGCTGAATCCATTAGAGCCGTACCGAGTACTCGGTAAATACTCGGTACTCGGCGAAATTTTGGCCGAGTACTCGGCCAATACCGAGTAGTTGTAGGAATTTAATTTTTTAAGCATATGAACTTATAACTGATCTGTAAAAAGTTATTCGAATATCAATGTATAATATATGCAATAATTCATAAAATTATTTACTTGGTATTTAACAATATGGCTACAAAATATAGAAAAAGTTAAGAACAAAAACCCTCATAAAATAATTCCAGATTAAAATTTAGTTTCACATTTATCCTTCTATATATAAAAAAAAGTTTTGATATGGAAATGGACCAATGAAAATCTGCGTAGATATTCCCGGCAGATCGGCATCCAGTTTGAATGCTTAAGCATGACCTTTCTTCATTAATATTAAAAAAACTGTTGCATACAAAAATATTAAAATCGGTAGTATTATAGAGAAATGTTTGATAAACACGCTGATGCAGACAGTTTTCAAATCGAAGAATTATTTTAAGAGATATTTAATGCCAAAGTTGGACAAAATCATTCCATTAAAAAAGTTTTATAGGAGCAAAACTGTACATAGGAATTTAATCATTTTTAGATCATTATGCGTCATAATTTTCCGGTGTGCAGACTGTATTTAGTTTTTTAATTTGACTCCTTTTTGAGGTTTTATTTCTATTTTAAATTCAAATTTTCAGCATTTCGAGAGATAACCTTTTACTTATTTTAGAAAATTGTATTAATTTAAACTGTTGCCAAGTGTATAAACAGCGCAAACAATAATGTTTGCTTCAAATTAAAAATTTATTTTACACGTGACTATTATAAATAGAAAATATAAAAAGCAGGAACTCATTGAAAATTACGTCATAAAAACTATATTTACACATAAATTTTAAGAGAGAAAGAATATTGTAAAATAATAAATTCATTCACATGCGTTAGAAGTCTTAAATAGGAGAATTTACGTCACATTATACTTATTATGTAAAATGAACAAAAAATAATATTGCAAAACAGTTTAAATTTAAAAATTGCTCGAGACATTTATTTGATATATTAAGATCATCATAATACTTCATTTCTAACTAAAGTATTTTTGCGTGAATATTAAAAAGAGAAAGAAAAGTTTGGTGAAAATTACGTCAGATTATAATTGTCAGATTCAAATTATAATTCAATCTTCCGAAATCTTTTTAAAGCCAATCAAAGTAGGGTGCTGTTAGAGTCTGCGATGTCTGAACGGGGGTTGACGAGCGTAGCTCGTAGGGGACAGAGCCCCTAGTACAAATAAGTTTTTTTAAATAGATAGGAAACAGAAAAGACTTATTTTGGATAAAGAAACTGAAAATGCAATAAAAAAATTAATAATTAAATTTATTATATTTCAAATTATGGTGCAAAAACACCAAATATTCTACATTATCAGTAAACAGAGCATTTCTTTTACTACTGTAAATTTGGCCTGCCTCTGAAAATATACATTCAGAATAACAGTGGTTGAAGGTGCACATAAGAATTTTTTTGCAAGGTTGCACATAATCGGAAAAATCCCCCCCACCATGCAAATGGAGTGTCAGTTTTACATAAGTCTTCTGTTAAGAAAGCCTGTATCTCTTTTTGTACCTCTCTTTTTATTTTTCTCTTTTTATTTTTAATCAAAAGAAAATAAGGTACAGTTACAAAATAAATATGAAATGTTTTGCATCATTCAATGAATTGTTACAGTAACCAATAGGAACATTTTTATTTTTCATAGACAGATTTCAGGTATCAGAATAAATTGAGGGTTGAAAAATGTTTTAATTTTATATTGGTTAATAATTGTACTTGTTATGTGTCAATTCTTCTTTTTTTGCTACTGTTTTGAATTGTGAAAAACTGTCTTTAAAAAGTGCACAAATAAATTTCAACTTAAATTAGTTAATTTATATATACTATATTATATATGTATATTATATATATGTACACACAGGTATATATATGTACACACAAGCTCACATTATGTGCACATCAGTGTGTTTTTTTTTCTTATTACACAACTACTCGGTATTCGGTACTCGGCTACTCGGCCAAAGTACTACTCGGTACACCACTAGAATCCATTACAACCATTTGAAGAAATAACAAACCAAATTGCCTCGTCGAGATCATTAATTTCTGAAGTCATCTCAATAGGTTGTAGCATTAAAATCATATTTATTTAAATCTGGAGATTTTTTTGGTGTAGGGCACCATGAAAGACACTCTTCTACAAAATTTGGAGAAGCGTTTTGTATCAATTTAAGACAATGAACACTATTCCATTGCAACGGTTTTGGACCCCAGATTTAAAGTGTTCTTTTTCAACAAAGATGAAGCAAAGGATGTAGGAGTAAAGTCCAAATTAACTGCTTTAGTAAGACTAAGAAAGGCTAGTATGAAACCAGTAACAGAATGTGAACAAAATATTTCCAACGTAACCATTCCATCTTCACAAGCTCCAAATTCTTTGTGGGCATGCTTTAATGAAATTGCAAGCCAATCGCAGAGTGAAGCTCTATAGAAAGCTCCTTTCAATGTGAAGAAGTAAAAGAAATTAGTAATTTTCTTTCCCAGCCACTACTAGAAAGACAACAGTGTCGTTTGGAGTGGTGGGCAAAAAATTCAGAAGACTTTCCAAACCTTTCACAATTAGCCAAAAAGTACCTTTCTGCACCAGGAAGTACCATATATAGTGAGAGATTATTTTCAGAAGCAGGTAGCATTTACGAAAAAAAAAAGGAAATAGACTATCACCTGAGAATGCTGAATTATAATTATTTCTGCATCACAATCTGCATCACGTTTATTGAAAACATTTTAACTGTTTTTTAAGGCAAATATAAACAGTACAATGCTATTCTTGAAAAAAAAAATACATAAAACGTAAATGCATACTAATTAAAAGAATTTAGTACTTACATTTCTTTCATTATTTAATAAGAAATAGTAACACACTAAAAAAAAAAAAATCACTTAAATTATATTTAACTTTTAAGCGTATTTTACAAAAAAAAAAACCCTTAAGTATTGCAACATATACAACTTAAATATCTTATACATATAATAATACATCTATATCTAATCAATCATATATTTATGTTCTTTATAGGTATAATTCAAAATATTATTGAAAGAAATATTTTTCTATATAACAAGGGATAAATGTTAAACTTCCCATTATGATAAAAAAAAATTTGAATTTGCTTGTACAACTGTATTCAAACAATTTTGAATAGATTAATTTTAAATTTAACAGATTATGTTAGCTTATTACACATACTTTTTGTACTTACTGATACAGCATAAATTTTTTTAAACATGATTCCTAAATTAGTCTCTTATATAAAAATGGGTAGATAAAACCCATTCGGGGTATGAAAGTTAATGGAAAAAAAAAGTATTAGTTAATTTCAAATAAAATTTTCATTATACATGATGAATATAAATTGTCAAATTAAAAAGTTATACTGTGTAAATATAAAAACATTTATTACAGTATTATTCGGCCAAGGCCGAATAATGGACTTGATATTCGGCCGGAGCCGAATATTCGGCAGACAGGCCGAATGGGCCGAATATTCGGCTTCGGCCGAATATTCGTTGCATCTCTACCCTGAATTGCTCATAACTTGCCCTGATCTTCTTCCTTTTTTGGGGCCCTTTTCCCATTTAGTTATTCTCCGTTTCTACATTCCAATTAAGACCCTGGGCCCCTTGAAATTTTTGTGCGCAATGCATTTTTCACCCTCTAATATTGTCAACCTCTCAATACATAACTTTAAAATTGAGAGTTGGATTCCTCTCCCCGGGCCAGCAGTCTCACACTTTTCTTGGGCACTTAGTGCCCTTTTTCAAGAATTTTCCCCATTTTTTTTCGCGCTTCTTTAAAATTTTATTCGAATGATTAATACATACCCCATGCTTAATTTAAACTTATTGAGGTCTAAAGCGCCAAGTACTAGAACCTTTTAACATGTTTTCATCTTAAGGCCCTGCTCTCAACTATCATTTGGCCCCTTTTGGACCTCCAATTATATCTCCCTTAAAAATGGTCTGATTCACTAACTTTTTTTTTGTAACAACATCTTAGGAAATCCAGCTACTATACGAACGACACAAATTTTTTTTACACTTCAGCTACCACAAAATTTGAATATTAATCGCCTTCTTGGGGCCCTTGGTGCAGCTTCTTTAAAAATGATCCAATTATCTTGCAATTTTCTTTGACGTTGTTCTAGCGTCCTTTGACTACTATATAAAATACTAAAAAAATTTCCTTTTGCCCAACAACATTCCAGTTGTGACCCTGGACCCCTGGGGCTTAGTACAGAGCCGCTTGAAGTTTTTGTGTTCCTAAATTGTTAATAAATTGCCTCCTTTTAATCCGATCTTCGTTTTTGGAGCTCTTTTTTCATTTAGTTTTTCTTTCGCTTCTACATTTCAGTTAAGACACTGGCCCCCTAGGGTAACTTTTCGTGCGCCATGCTTTTTTTACCCCCTAATTGTGTCACACTCTCATTGCATAACTTCAAAATTGAGTCTTGGACTTCTTTCCCCGAGACAACACCTTCATATTTTTATTGGGACCCTAGGGCTCTTTAAGCATTTCTTTGAAAAAAATTTCTAATGTTTAGTACTTGATTAGTACTTATACACTATATATTTATTTTTATTAACTGAAAATCTAAAGCGCTAAGTACTAGGACATTTTAACATTTTTCACCTTAGGCCTTGCTCTCAATTGTCAGTTGGCCCCTTTTGGTCCCCCTATTATAGCTCCCTTCAAAATGGTCCGATTCACTAAGATTTTTTTCCTAACAAATTCTTAAGTCCCTCAGCTACTACATGAATAACAAAAAAAAAAAAAAATAAATAAAAAAAAAAAAAAAAAATACTCGCACTTCAGCTACCACCAATTTTGAATATTAATCGCCTTCTTAGGGTCCTTGATGCAGTTTCTTTAAAAATTAGCCGATTGTCTTGCAATTTTCTTTAGCATAGTTCGAGGGTCCCCCGGCTACTTATAAACGACTAAAAAATTTTCTTATACTCCAGCTACCACCTTTTTCGAATATTAATCTTCTTTTTCGGCATCAACTTACGTTTACTCACTGCAGCCGTGAATTAAATATCGCGTTAATATTAAAGGTAATTTGTTAAATTTACAGGAGGTGGGGCCACAAACACCTTCCACTGCTTAGGGGCTCATTCTTTCCTCGGGTTTTTAGGGGCTCGATTTCAACGGGAATTGGTTCATTCGACCTAGATTACGATTCAGCTTCTTTCTGTATTATAAAGTTTGTCTTAGACTTCTGTTACCACCATTTTTGAACATTAACGGCGCATTCTTTTCTCAGTTGTTATAGGCCCTATTTCAACGGAAATTGGTCCATTCAACTTAGCTTACGACTGTTTTAAAGATTATAGATTCACCGCCAGGATTCGCATTCTTATCTCGGGTTCTATGAGCTCTTTTACTACGGGGTTTGACTCATTCAACTTGGTTTTCGATTGTCTCCGGCGCGTACAGAACCCTCCTGGTATAAAGAAAGGGCATGTTTACAAACAAACACTTCCGTCAATCAATCTGCCACTACGTTTTTATCATAGCGATTATTGCAGGAATCAACTTGGCGACGTAGGGCAATCATATCATAGAGATCTGTTAAATCAGTCTGTTAAAGACCAATCAAATTCCCGGAGTTCATGTGTATTGTAGGAGCCATAATGAATGAACAGGTTTTTCTTGCTGACCAACAGTAATTCGGCCAACGGTGACGTCAGCTGCCCTTTCCTTATACACTGCCTTTGGTAGCGGGGACCCAGGCCACAGGTTAGTTCAGAAAGAGGCTTGTCGGGAACACACTAGACACTACCGAAGGCAGTGGGCCACCCCTAAGACCGGGTTCATTTGAACTACTTTCGGAATATATAAAATCATACAAATTGACGATATATAAAATCATACAAACTTGAGTTTTGTTTACGTTATTATAACGGGCCCGGGCAACGCCGGGCGGGTCAGCTAGTTACACATACATATATATGTAACTTCAAATCAAAATTACGAGAACTTTTTTGAGTGACAAGAAGGCGCACAAACTTTACTTGCTCCAGGGCGCTGAATATGTAGCTACGCCACTGGGTATATACGAATAAAAAAAAATCTTTTAAATTAAAAAAAAAACTGTTCTTTGTCCCTGCGCACTAAAGGGTTAAAGGTAACTTTAGAAAAGGGATTTCATCCGTTTATTAAATAATATCGTGTTAATTTTAAAAGTAGACCGTGAAATTTACAGAGGAGGAGGGAGGCAACTTTCCACCGCGTAAGGATAAATTGTTTCCTCGGGTTATAAGGGCTCAATTTCAACGGGAATTGGTTTATTTAACATAGATTACAATTCAGCTACTTTCTGTGAAAATACATAATACTTTCTGTGATTATGAAAGTTTATCTTAGACTTCAGTTAACGACGTTTTCGAACATTAATGATGCATTCTTTTTTCCGGTTCTATGGGCTTGATTACTACGAAGTTTGGCTCACTAGACTTGGTTTTCGATTGTCTACGATACGTGCGGAGCACTTCCGGCACATGCTGTGTTAGGTGGAGCACTTCCGGCACATGCTGTGTTAGGTAGCGGGGACCCAGATTACAGGTTCGTTCGGAAAGACGTTTGTTGGAAACATACGAGACGCTGTGGAATGCAATGGAACAACCGAAACTAGGTTCATTTAAAAGATTTTCAAAGGATATAAAATCATACAAACTTGAGTTTTATTTAAGGTTATTATGATGGGCCAGGGCAACGCCGGGTGGATCAGCTAGCGTGATATATAATTGCATTGTATAAAATTTGGTTGTAACGTAGGGAACTACAAAAAAGCAAGCAAAAAATTCATACCGCACAGTTTGTTTTTTATTTTAAATTCGATATAGATTTCGTTATTCACATGTTTAACTGTTTTATACGTTTAATATAATATGTTGAAACATCACAAAGAGATTATTATTTGTTAAAAAACCTTGTTTATATGACTTACCTTTTTCTACATAAACAAATTGCAGTAGTAATCCTTATCTCAGTTCATAAAATATATATATTTTTTTAAATGCCAATTGCCCATATCCGTTTATTTTTCAAAAAAATCATGAAAATTCAACAAACTGTTGTATCGGAATATTATTTGTACTATAAAATTTATCAAATAATCATATTTTTGTGCAAAATGAAAAAAAAAAGTTAAAATTCTCACCGATAAGCGAAGTTTTAGGAGCCTCATTATAAAAATGTATGACAAATAGGCAGATTGTGGATTCTTAAAATAGACTCACACTAAAAAGTTGAATTTGATTGTTTAGTATCTGAATGAAAATAGCGGTACATTTTGTGCTTGTAAGAAATAAAAATGGTTCTATATGAATGCGTTAGAAAATAGCCAATTTGGATTTGAGAAAATCATTTTAAAAAAAAAAGAAAAGAAAGAGAAAAAAAATCACTCCCGGCTCGGCCTGCAGGCACAGGTAGATTTCGAAGTTAAGTACTAATTTCACCAAAAAGGCTAAATCGAGATTAGAGATAAACACAGTTTGACAATTTTTTCTGTCGCTTTTGACGAGTTTTTAATTTCATTTTTCTGAACTGGTTTTATCAGAATCATGTTAAGGCTGTGTTCTCAACTACACTGCTCAGCAAGGTTGATATTTTCTGACACAATGACGTACAGATTTTTTAACGTAATTGTATAAAATTGGCAGACCTACTACAAGGGATTTTTCTCCCTTCGTTCAGTGTTTTTTTTTTTTCCTTTTGTTGTGAAATTTGGTTCAAACTGTGACAGTATTTTCTGAAACATCTATTGTGTTTACAAAAAAAAATCGGAAAATGTCTTTCAATTACATAGTTTCCGTATAACAACACCTTCCAATTTCATGCGTTTCCGACCAAAAAGGAATTAAAACTTATGTCATAAAGTTGCCCCTATGGATTTGAGAACAGCCTTAATACGATATTTTTTTCTTGAACCCCTTTTTTTGTGTAAGAGTTGGTTTTATCAAAATCTTGCCAATATAAAATTAGTAGATAATATTAACAAGATTTATAATAAATTTAAGCGGATTTGATATCTTGTTAATTGACGAAGTTATGATTTTTTTCTTTTTAACCCTCTCCCTTTTTTCTGTAAGAGTTGGTACTATCAAAAACTTGTCAATATAAAAGTTGTAGGTAAGATTAAGAAGATTTATAATAAATTTAAGTGGATTTTATATCTTGTGAATTGACGAAGTTAAGATTTTTTTCCTCCCAAAAACCCTATTTTTTGCGCCCCTTGAGCCCATTTTTAATGATATCAAAAACCTGTTATACATAATTTTTTGGACCTTTTCTTAGAAGTAATAATAACTTTAAACTGATTTGATATGCATTATAATTAAGAAGTTATTGTTTTTTTCTGTTTTCACAAAATCCTTCCCTATTTCCACCCCCTTGGGTCGATTTTGCCCATTAACGAACTTTACCGAAATTTTCTGCCCCTTGATTGTATGGTATGGCCTTGATCAGTTTGGAAGAGGTTTGTGCAGAATTATGGAAGTTATCGTGTTCATAAAAAAGTGATATATATGGATAGATAGTTAGATAAAGTTTTGAACTGGGGGTGGTTTGGTGTTCTATGGTTTCATGATCGGCGTAGATCTGCAAAAACGTTGGAAAAATGTAATATGTAGTATTTCTTATTACGAAATCTACCTAAAAATGTATTACACTGATTTTATTCCTCTAATTATCTACAATATTCTGTTTAATACTGAATATCGTCCGAAATTCGTTAGATCCCTAGCTGAGGCTGGATGCATTCTACGACTACAAATGCAAACTTTATTAACAAGAATGAAAAAAAAAATATTAATCAATAAACTTGAAAATTGGTGAAACAATTAAAACTATATATCACGTTTAAAACAAAATGTTATTAGCCTGCGATACGGTATGCTATTTCTTTCTCCCAGCTTATTTTGTGTCCAAAAAATAACGTTACTTTACAGAGGCTAGCCGTAAAAGAAAGCATTACGATTAAATACTGTTTAGCAATTTTTTAAACTCCTAAGCATCGCACATTTTCAATTTTTATACCGTCGTATTGGAGAAAAAAAGTTCTTTTTAAATACATTTTGTTTGAAAACTATCTCCATTTATTTTTGAAATATTTTTTTTTTGTAGTTTTTAATTCACCATTTGTTTAATATTGGCAACGGAAGAACTCGATTTCTGTAGAAAGTAAAGGAAGAATAGTTTTAAAATAGCAATTATATATTTTTGTAGCCATTTTTCTCGCAACAACCGAAAGAAAATATAATTAAAATACGTGCTATTTTGAAAAAAATATATATATATAAACGAATGATTTCTGTTAAAACAATGGAACTATTATATACTATATTTAATTGTAAGTATCTATGAATCATTAGATCGCCGTTTTTTGATTTTCTTGAATGACGGAATATTTTTTTTTGCATTTGTGCATTATTTCGCGATAGTGATGTGCTATGCATGCTTTACTGTAGGTGTTTAAGAGTAGATCGTAAATGTAGAATTCTTAAGCGGATGCGATTGACGTCATTTTACATAAAATAAAACGTGTGCTTTAAGTCTTAAAATTTAAATATGTTTTGTACTGCAGTAGAGTCCCGCTTAACCGAGTTATTTTCTTCTGATGGACTGGTGGCATCTATTATTACGAAACAGCCATTATAAATGAAGTGTTAGGGGAAGATGAAAAAACAGTCGTCAAAAAAAAAAAAAAAAAAAAAATTATAGCAATTTTTCCCCCCATTCCGACCAGAAAATCAGAGTTCAAACTTTTTACGGCTGGTCTTTCATCTTCACCTAACACTTCATTTATAATGGCTGTTTCATAATAATAGAAGCCATCAGTCCATCAGAAGGAAATGAAGTAATGGAAATGCCGGGGGCGACACTAAATTCTGAAAAAGCAGTTTTCCTGTTCTCTAGTTTAATATTATCTATTAAATTTTCAGTTCATTTGTAAACGTAGGTGTATATGATCCAGCAATGGCATTCATTATACAAATAATAGTTTCTCCAAAATAATTTTTTACATTCCGTGTTTAAATGTTTAAGTTTTTTAATTAAATCAGAAAGAGAAACAGTCCTATTTTTTTTTTTAAACCATTAACAGTCTTGAATTCATAGGGTGACCCGGGGGAGACATTCTCCCCAGAGAATAAATGTCCCCATGGATGATTTGAGATTTTCAATGGTCAAAAAGTGCAAATTCCACCCCCACCCCCACCCCGGAGCCACAGAAATCCCTCACGGAGTAAAGTGTCTAAATTCAACTTGATCAATCAGAGAAAATTAGGAATCATCCAGTTTAATGCCCTAATATGCTTTATTTGTATAAAATAGACTTATTAGCACGGCTAAATTGGTATCAAATAATAGCTCTTTTTCGTTAGTAACCGAGAAAATGAAATGAATAAAGAAATGACCAAACATGATGATTGATTTCTCCTTTCAACTGTTGCATCATGCTTCCGCCAAATACGCATATGTTGGCGCAACACTGTCTGGAATAAATAATGTTAGGGTGGAATAAAAATAAACAGCTCTTAAATTTACGATTATCTGGTCAAAAATAAATAACAAAATAAATAAATTACTGATAAAAGGAAGTTAGATATAAAGGATTTTATTTTAATGTTTTTATGCATAAAAATGTCTCCATGAATATTTTAGAAAGTTTTGGAAAGTTGAGAGTTTTTTTTTTTTTAGAACTTCTAGTTTATGTCATTTTATTACCTAATTAGAGTTACTAGAACTGATCTTTCTAAATTTTCTCGTTTATTATAACACAAATTCTCCATACATTGAATCACCTAATATAAAAATTATTATTGACATATTGCATATTGGATATCATTTTTTTTATATTTATTTATACAAATTTCTTACTTCTTTTCTAAGCAGGGGGAGGGGGGAGGTTAAGGTTTGTAAAAAGATATTTTGTTCGTTTTATGAACGTAAAAAGAATAAAATAGTTATTATGTGACTAAATAAACAACATATTTTAAGATAAAAGATTATTAAAGATTTTTATTTCAGCTACATCTGACCATTTTCTGAACACAATCAGAAAAGACTTTTTCTTTTTTTTAAATAACACTTTCATAATTGTTGTAACAAAAGACGGGGCTAAACTGGCGCCACAGCTAAATGCAATAACCAATCACATTCTTTATTTATATCACCCTGGTAACTTTTTCCACTAAAGGCTTCATTTGGTTTTGTTATACAACTTATATTCTTAACTAATGAACCTCCAAATCTAATCAAGGCAGCTCCTTAACATAGTAAACCGGTATACCAAATTTGGAGCAAATTGAATAATTCTGCATGAAAAACCCATTTATCTAAATTAACAGAGGGTAGACCCCTTTCCCCCTTTATTCTTAACTAATGAACCACCAAATCTAATCAATGCAGCTCCTTAACATGATAAACCGATATAGCAAATTTGGAGCAAATCGAATAACTCTGCATGAAAAACCCATTTATCTAAATTAAGGGGTGGGGGGACTAGCTCCCTTATCCCCCTTTATTCTTAACTAATGAACCTCCAAATCTAATCAGGGAAGCTCCTTAACATAATAAACCCGTATACCGAATTTGGAGCAAATCAAATACTTTTGAATGAAAAAACATTTATCTAAATCAAGGGGGTAGCCCTCTTTCCCCCCTTTATACTTAACTAATGAACTTCCAAATCTAATCAGGGAAGCTCCTTAACATAATAAACCAGTATATCAGATTTAGAGCAAATCGAATAATTCTGCATGGAAAACCCATTAATCTAAATTAAGGGGAGGGACTAGCCCCCTTTATCTTTAACCAATGAACCCCCAAAACTTATCAGGGAAGCACCTTTCCAGAATGAACCTAGAAAAAAAATTGAAGCAAATCGGATGTTTCTATCAAGAGTTACCTCGTTACGTGAATACGTACGTACAGTCGTGGAAAAAAAAAAGTAAACACCCCCTACTAACTCCTCAACAAATTATCGTAGAAGAAAGTTACTGGTACCGAACGATTGGAAATAAAGTCTACTTTTAAATGATGTATATAAAATTTGCTTAGGGGGCCATCTACATATTAAAACGAACCATAACTTTGTTTTTTTCAATAGCAGTACCCAATTCTGACAGCATAAATGAACTCTACACCCTTCAATTAGCCTAAAAACGAATTTTTATGCAATTCGTACCATAAGTTTCCGAGAAATTAATTATTTTAAAACGAGCTTATTTTAAGGGCTGTATCCAAATTGAAGTTCCGTACTGGATTGTTCACCGAGAGAGCCCCTTCCTTGATCAAGGCACCTTAAGCGCCACTCAAGGAGTCAATGAAGCGTGTTAGATTACAGTACAGCAGAATAAATTTCAAAATGTCTACTCACTTCCGTCATAGACGGCCCCTTAAACCATCATTTTGCCGTTTTTTAAGCATAATTTGACAACTACTTGGAATAAAAATGTGAAATTTTTGAATCTCCATAAAGCAGGACTTAATAAATCTAAATCCATCAAAAAAATTGTAGGTTGCAATTCATAATTTTTTCGAATATTAATTTCATAATTCATAATTCATATCATAAAATTATAAAAATTGCAAATTCAGCTTATTTATGTTTGAGTATATTAGTATTATTACTACAAAACAAAATTAGCACATTAGAAGCATAATTTCGGGAGATATAAATAAAAATATGAAAATGTAATTTAACATTAGAAGCACTAAATTTTGAATGTTTATAATTCAAAAACTTATCATTCAAATGACTTGAAATTTGGTGTCTAGGCATAGTTTGAACGGAAGATTTGAAATATCTCGTTAAAATTGGGCATTGCCATTGAAAAAAATGAAGTTTGGATTCGTTTTAATATGTAGATGACCCCTAAGAAAATTTTATATACATCATTTAAAAGTAGACTTTATTTCCAATCGTTCGGTACCAGTAACTTTTTTCTACGATGATTTGCTGAGGAGTTAGTAGGGGGTGTTTACTTTTTTTTCCACGACTGTACATACATACATACAGAACGGCCGGCACATCAGCTCTCTGACTTTGATAGCCTGTTAGCTAAAAAGTTGAATTATGATGGTGACGAGTTATTGAGGTTGACATTGTTGGTATATCACCGACCCATATCAAAGTGTCTTCTAAATTCTTTCGGGAAAATGTATGTTTCGGATAAATATCATGTCGGCTATTTGACCTGTCTGCTAGTTGTCCTGTCGGCTAATTGTCATGTCTGCTAACTGTCCTGTCGGCTATTTGACCTGTCTTCTATTTGACCTGTCTGCTAATTGTCAGGCCGGCTATTTCACCTGTCGGCTAAATGTCCTGTCTGTTATTTGACCTGTCGGCTATTTGAACTGTCGGTTAATTGTCCTGTCGGTTAACTGTCCTGTCGGCTAATTGTCATGTCGGCTATGTGACCTGTCGGCTAATTGTCATGTCGACTAAATATCTTGTCGGCTAAATATAATGTCGGCTAATTGTCCTGTCGGCTAAACGTCCTGTCGGCTATTTGACCTGTCGGCTAAATGTCCTGTCGGGTAAATGTACGTTTAGGCTAAATGTACTTGTCGGCTAATTTGTGTCTGCTAAATGTCTTGTCGGCTATTTGGTTTTCGGCTAAATGACATAGACCCCCCCGTAACCTAACTGTAACGTATCCATAATCTAACCGTAACCTATTTGTAACGGAAATGGAACATAACTGTAACCTAACCATAACCTAATTGTAACGTAACCGTAACCTACTGATAACCTAACTACAACCTCACTGTAACCTAACAGTAATCTATCTGTAAAATAAACGTAACATGACGGTATGCTAACCGTAACCTAATTATTAACTAAACGTATCCTAACTGTGATGTAACTATAACCTAAGAGTAACCTAAATGTAACCTAACCGTAACCTATCTGTAGGCTGGCGGTAACTTAACCGTAATCTAATTGTAATCTATCCGTAACCTACTGTAACCTATCCGTAACCTACTGTATCTTATCCGGAACCTAACCGTAATCTAACTGTAACCTATCCGTAATCCTATTTGTAACCAAACTGTAACGTAACTGTATCCTATCCGTAACCTAATCGTAGCAGAAACGTAATCTAACTGTAACCTATCCGTAACTTAACCGTAACCTACTTATAACCTAACCATAACCTAACTGCAACATAACTGCAACCTAACAGTAATCTATCTGTAAAATAAACGTAACATGACGGTACGCTAACCGTAGCCTAATTATAACCTAACCGTATCCTAACTGTGATGTAACTATAACCTAACTGTAACCTAACCGTAACCTAACTGTATCCTGGCGGTAACCTAACCGTAACCTAATTGTAATCTATCCGTAACCTACTGTAACCTATCCGGAACCTAACCGTAATCTAACTGTAACCTATCAGTAACCTAACTGTAACCTATCCGTAACTTAACCGTAATCTAACTGTAACCTATCCGTAACTTAACCGTAATCCAACTGTAACCTATCCGTAACATAACCTTAACCTATCTGTAACTTTAACGTAACCTAATTGTTACCTAAAAGTAACATAACTGTGACGTAACCGTAATCTAGCTGTAACCTAACCGTAACGTAACTGTAACCTAAGTTTAACGTAACCGTAAACTAATTATAATCTATCCGTAACTTAAAAGTATCCTAACCATAACCTAACTAGGCTAATCGTCCTCTCAACTAAATATACTGTCGTCTAACTTTTCTTGTCGGCTAATCGTCTTGTCGGCTAATTGTCCTGTCGGCTAAATGTCCTGTCGACTAATTGTCTTGTCGGCTAATTGTCTTGTCGGTTAATTGTCCTGTCGGCTAATTGCCTTTTCGGCTAATTGTCTTTTCGGCTAATTGTCTTTTCGGCTAAATGTCCTGTCGGCTAATTGTCTTGTCGGCTAAATGTCTTGTCGGCTAAATGTCTTGTCGGCTAAATGTCATGTCGGCTAATTGTCTTGTCGGCTAATTGTCACGTTCGGCCAATTGCCTGTCGTCCAATTGTCTGTCTGCTAAATGTCCGTTTCGGCTAATTGTCCTGTATGCTATACGTACGTTTTGGCTACTTGTCCTGTCGGCTAAATGTACTTGTCGGCTACATGTCCTGTCTGCTAAATGTACGTGTCGACTAAATGTACTTGTCGGCTAAATGTCCTGTCGTCTAAGTGCTGTCTGCTAAATGTCTTGTCGGCTATTTGGTTTTCGGCTAATCGTCTGCGACCGTTCAGCTATACGTATGCACAAATTCATGTCTCTAACTTAATTAGGGGCTCTCTCAGAAAGAATTGCTTAAAATACATATGTGGTAGCTCAAAGGGTTAAACGTAAGACATTTTTAAGATTTTATTATTTGTCGCCTGGCCTCAGGTGTTCTGCTATATGCAAAATTTCACGCCTCCAACCTAATTAGGGGCTCACTTGGAAAGAATTGTTTAAAATACACATGTGGGAGCCCAAAGGGTTAAATGTACGACTTTTTGAAAAATTTATGATTTGTCGTTTGATGCGAGGTATTCAGCTATAAGTATGCAAAATTTCACGCCTCCAACCTAATTAGGGTTTACTTAGAAAAAATTGTTTAAAATACACATGTGGGAGTCCAAAGGGTTAAATGTACGACTTTTCCAAAATTTTATGATTTGTCGTTTGATGTGAGGTATTCAGCTATAAGTATGCAAAATTTCACTTTTCCAACCTAATTAGGGGCTCACTTAAAATTGTTTAAAATACACATGTGGGAGCCCAAAGGGTTAAATGTACGACTTTTTCAAAATTTTATGATTTGTCGTTTGATGTGAGGGGTTCAGCTATAAGTATGCAAAATTTCACGCCTCCAACCTAATTAGGGTTCACTTAGAAAGAATTGTTTAAAATACACATGTGGGAGTCCAAAGGGTTAAATGTACAACTTTTCCAAAATTTTATGATTTGTCGTTTGATGTGAGGTATTCAGCTATAAGTATGCAAAATTTCACTCTTCCAACCTAATTAGGGGCTCACTTAGAAAGAATTGTTTAAAATACACATGTGGGAACCCAAAGGGTTAAATGTACGACTTTTTCAAAATTTTATAATTTGTCGTTTGATGTGAGGTGTTCAGCTATAAGTATGTAAAATTTCACGCTTCCAACCTAATTAGAGGCTCACATAGAAAGAATTGTTTAAAATACACATGTCGGAGCCCAAAGGGTTAAATGTACGACTTTTTCAAAATTTTATGATTTGTCGTATGATGTGTGGTGTTCATCTATAAGTATGCAAAATTTCAAGTCTCCAACATGTATAGTTTCTGAGAACGGGCTCTGTGACGGACAGACAGAGGAGCGAGACGAATAGGGTTTCGTCAGATGAACGAAACCCTAAAAAAAAACATGTTCTTTCAGCTCTTGCGCAGTAGGATCATTCGGTCTGACGTAACACACTGCAGGTGCGTTTTTGTTCTTGTTTCAAAGGGTAAGGGGTAAGAGGAGTTGCTTGATTTCGCAACAATGTAAATTAAATTACTCATTTAAAAATAAATTTTGATTTAGTTATAAGTTAACCCATTAACCGCTGGTGTTGCGTTCACGCAACAATCAAAATAAATGCGTATAAAAAATTAGCTATCAAATGAATTTTATATTAATAGTAATTTTTGAGTAGGGTATATTATGGTTACTAATTCAATAGAAAAATATTTTCTTTCAACATATTTTTTCTATTTAATAACAAGTTCGAAACTTAAAGCATTTTTAAACGAAAACTTTCACGTTGTCTTTTTCTCAGAAGAAATATAGTTAGACAAACGTAAGCTTTAGAGTAAATCTATTTTTAGACAAGGTCAAAGTACATAAGAACATTCAACGAATCAGTTGCTTACGTTTTAATGGGGGAGGAAGAGATAATAGGCGTTGCGTTTACGCAACGTCAGCGGAAAAGTGGTAGTTCCAGTACTCACACGTATCGTTCGACTCTGTGGATTTTTTTCTTATTGCGTGCTCACACAAATGCTTCAAATACATATCTTACGTTCTTCGAAGGTCTTCAAAGAATTTTTAATAAAGATTCATATAATTATGACGGGAACGAAACAAATATTATCGTTATTTCATCAGAAATAGCAGAAATTATTGATGAAGAAGGAAATAATAATAGATCAAAAAGTGATAATGATATTTTACCTTTCGATACTGCTGGCGAAATTGAAATGTGCGTGAAAAAGAAGTTTGTATCCTCTAAAAATAGTGCAAATCAGACATACAAATAAAAATAAAAACTGGAGATTTGGCGAGGATAAAGGTAGAAAAATTGATTATGACTCAGCCAAAATATGAAGAAAAAATAAAACCTTGACCAATGCGAGAAGGTATAAAGATTATGTTCGAAAATAAATACTGTCACCTAGATTTCAGACATGAAGTTCCTTTTGCAAACACCCTTTGAAAGTAAAGAGTTAACCATAAACAAATCAGCCAAAAGAAGGCATAATAAATTCTCCATATGCAAAAGCCATTACAGACAGAACGCGGAAATTTAACACTTTCCGGGGCAATGCAATTAAATTTCTAAAATGTTGAAATGAATGAATGACATCGGTATTTACGAACAATTACATAATAAAGGACAATTACTTTACCACAATTCTGGTGCCCATTGTGGTATTTGGGAAATAAAATTAATTGGCTTCATAAGCATACTACTGCCCCTGAAAGGGTTAATTGTCAAGTCCGATGACAGCGGAAGACTGCATTGTAAACAATGCCATAGCCAGAATATTTATCGCTTCAGTACATTTGTGATGTTGATTTACATCATAAGTGTAGCGAATATTTTGATACTTGAAACTGTTTTCTGTATATGATCAGTAATTTAAAAAAAAATAATTTTGATAATAAATTAATTACATTAGAGTGATTGCTTGCTGTCTAAATTCTAACAAAGATAAAAAAAAAAATCTTACAGTGCCCATATATGCAAGAAAATCCTGCTGATGCTCAATTGAGCTCAATAAACATCAGTACTCTTATTCCGCTGACGTTGCGTGAACGCAACACTCCATTTTTCGTAAGCTAACACACATTTTCATACGAATTGTGGAATAATAGGAAGCCCGACCTATCAAACATTAAGACTTTTGGGTGTAAGGCATTTGCCTACGTAGATAAATCAAAAAGAACTAAATTTGACGAAAAGGCAATTGAGGGGGTCATGATGGGATATGATTTTCGAAGCAAAGGATACAGAATTCATACGGGGAATAACAACATAATAATTTCAAGAACCGTAAAATTTATTGAAGAGGGTACTAAATGTGAGGAAGTTAATGATATTGAAGAAAACAAAAATGACGCTCCAACACCGGCGGAAAACATCAAAATTGACTTAACGAATGATAAGGAAGATCAAATTGAAACCACGGTGGAAAATAATCCCGAACCGAGAAGGTCACATACGCAAAACAGGGGCGTACCTCCGAATCGTTTTGGAATAGCTGTAAATTTGTGTAAAATTGAGGAACCTAAATCGTGGACCGAATTACAAAACATTGAGGACACGGAAATAAAAAATAAGTGGTTGGAAGCGACAAATGAAGAAATGAATTCGCTACATCAAAACAAAACATGGAAATTAATCAAAGCTATACCGGGAAAGCGCGTCATAGGGTCAAGGTGGACCTATAAGGCTAAAAGAGGGGCCGATGGAACTGTAGAAAGGTATAAGGCCAGGTTAGTGGCCAAGGGGTACTCACAAAAATATGGATGTGATTACGACGAAACTTATGCACCCGTCGTATCACATACCACATTGAGAGCATTTTTAAATGCAGCCGTTTACAAAAATTTAGACGTGACGCACCTTGACGTCAAAACCGCCTTCCTACACGGCACGCTTGAGGAGGAAGTCTATATGTATCAACCGGAAGGGTATTTAAAGAAAGGGGAGGAAGAAAAGGTGTGTAAATTGAATAAAGCCATTTATGACCTCAAACAAGCCGCCAGGGTGTGGAATTTAAAGATTAACCAATCCCTACGGAACTTAAATTTCACAGAATGCGAATCGGACCAATGTCTGTTTAAGAGAATCAAAAACGGGGAAATCGCATATGTTATCGTCTACGTGGACGATATTCTCGTAGCAGGTAATAAAGAAGATACGCACGAGATTTATACTCAATTGTCCAGGGAATATGAAATTAAAAACTTGGGACATGTAACACAGTATTTAGGGATTAATATAACAAAAACAGAAAACGGTAATTTACAACTCGATCAGGAGCACAAAATAATAGAAATAGCGGAAAAGTTCAACTTAACCCTTAGCAAACCCACCTACACGCCGATGTGCACTAATTATTTTAATTTGGATCCAGAGGGAAAACTAATGGAAAATAACACAAGGTACAGACAAGCAATAGGCGGATTATTATACATCGCGACACTAACAAGACCCGACATCGCGGCGATAGTTAACCTCTTGGGGAGGAGGAATGAGTCGCCAAGACAAGTTGATTGGGAAGCCATAGAAAAACTGATCAGATACCTGATGACTATTAGAAAAATGAAATTCGTTATTGACAAGTCGAAGCCACCGATCCTCAAAGTGTACAGTGACGCCGATTGGGCGAATGACAGGGTAGACGGGAAGTCTACCACAGGCAACCTATTTAAATTAGGGAATAACCCACTAACGTGGCTTTCTAGGAAACAATCCAGCGTAGCATTGTCATCAACTGAAGCCGAATACATTGCGGCGTCAACCGCTACACAAGAGATCAAGTGGTTATTAAACCTACTTAGCGATCTCGAATTACCTCAACAATTACCAATAGAAATCTACGAGGACAACTTGTCCGCCATAAAACTCACTAAGAATGAAAAAGCACAGACCAAGACTAAACACATTGAGGTGAAATATCATCATATAAGACACCAATACGAAAGTGGCATAATTAAAATTGTTTATTGCCCAACCAAGCAAATGCTTGCAGATATCCTCACCAAGCCACTTCCAAAAACTCAATTTGAGTTTCTAAGAAAAGAAATACAACTAACTATGGGATAGATTCTTCACGTAAAAGGGAGGAATGTTAAAATTCTTTCTTAATAGGACTAGTTTTACGTGAAGAACCTGTGTAATTAGTATTTATTTATTCCAGAAAACGTTTATAAACATGACGTATGCAACTACATACACAATACTCAATAATTAATGTTTGTGATTAAAATATGCTACACTATACACTATACTCCGAAAAAGCTTGTGTATAAATGGTATGTTACATAATACACGCCTGTAAACAAGTGACAGATACCGTGTGTAAGTGAACTGTTAACACGAACTCCCGGCAGATGGAAGCACCACAAGTTTTCACCAATCCGGAACTTATTTCATCTCGACGCTCACAGATGGCCACACCATGCAGTGACCTTATGCAATTGAACTTTGAAGCTTCATTTAACAATGAAAACCGCTGACTTATGTACTATTTTCTGTCTCAACCCTTTGAACAGTTTTCGGGACCCCAGATTTTGTCAGTCTGCTTCAAAATCTCAATGCAATAACAACACGCTTGTGGTGTTCGACGTCGTCTATTGTTCTTCGAAGGAAGCGACAGCTCCTTCTCAAAAATGTCACATAACAACGTCTTATAGACAGTTTGAACTGTCTAAATTTATCTATGTTACTCATATATTAATTAACCGTGTTTCTTCTCCTATTTTCTCATAGTAGTCCAGAATAAAATTGTGATTCTTCAAGATCCCGTGTTTTCTGAAGAGTACACGCACACAACGGAATTGCAGGATTTCCGTTCATATACTTCAATAAAGCTTATTTCTTTCAGATAAAAAGCACGGAATAGATCCAGCTACTTACAGAGAATACAGGTAGGACCTTTCCATTTTACATATAAATATATTTTTGTCTGCCTGGGTAAGTTGTTTTGGCTGACGCCACAGATAAAATCACTGCTCCCTTATTTTTCATCAAAATCCGAAAAGGTCGGGGGGCCAACTTCACAAAATGTGGACCCTTCCGATTTTTTTTTTGCTTATAGCTTATTTCAATTTGTCGCTCAAACGAAAATTTTTGTCGCTCAAACGCGCTCAAACGACGCTCAAACGTAAGCTGTATTCAAGTTTTAAATCCGAAAAGGTCGGGGGGCCAACTTCACAAAATGCAGGCCCCTCTGATTTTTCTTTTGCTTATAACTTTTTTCAGTTTGTCGCTCAAACGAAAATTTTTGTCGCTCAAACGCGCTCAAACGACGCTCAAACGTATGCTGTATTCGGTTTTTAAATCTGAAAAGGTCGGGGGGGCCAACTTCACAAAATGCAGGCCCCTCTGATTTTTCTTTTGCTTATAACTTTTTTCAGTTTGTCGCTCAAACGCGCTCAAACGACGCTCAAACGTATGCTGTATTCAGATTTTAAATCCGAAAAAGTCGGGGGGCCAACTTCACAAAATGTGGACCCCTCCGATTTTTCTTTTGCTTATAACTTTTTTCAGTTTGTCGCTCAAACGAAAATTTTTGTCGCTCAAACGCGCTCAAACGAAGGGTGTTTTCAGTTTTTAAATTCCATAAAGTCAGGGGGCCAACTTCACAGACCTAAAATTTTCAGTACAAGTTTTGAGCCAGCCCGTATGAAAATCATTGTCTCGAAGTGGCCTGTCCGTTCAAAGGTCAGTAAAATTAGGGCCTGGCCCAAAGATTTTTGCAAAAAAATGCATACATTTTTAAATCGCCATTATTCTACAATTAAAAGTTAACATTATTATTTTTAAAGATAGTAAATTTCTACGCTAATCTATAGCTAAATCTAAATATAGTAAAACGTGTGAAAAAGAACCTGCCTATGACGGAATCCTGTTTTAAACTGAAAAAAAAAACGTATTGATCCATGCAAAATTAATATACTAATACGTAAGAAAAGAACATATAATACATTTACACTTGCTAAGAAGGGTTGTCTATAAGGCATTTTTTTTTTTTTTATATTTTCTATGTAATCAAGTCTTAGAAGATTTTACTGTATAACATTTTTCAGATTTTTAACACTTCAATACATGCAATATGGATTAACAATATTAATGCAAACTGAAACATTTACATAAAACAAATAACAATTCATTAACAAAAATAAATATCGCAGCCTGCGGCACTTCCATAAAAATGAAGTTTAGAGACATGAAAAAAAAGTTAAGATAAATATTTTTGGTCAGAACTCCTTGTACGAGACAAATTTTTAACCAAATCGACGCAAAAATAAATGTTTTGTTGAAATTCACTCGGGCCGAGATTTTAACTTTTTTCCCGGGCCGTGCTCGGGCCGAACTTTCAGCTGTTATACCGGGCCGGGCTCGGGCCGCACTTTTAACTTTTTTACCGCGCCGGGCCGAATTTTTTTTCTATAAGTCGGGCCGGGCCCGGGCCTAGAAATTTCTGCCCGTGCACACCTCTAACTCAGAGTCCATGATGATCTCTTGAAACACTTAGAATTTTTGGGCCAGATATACCCAAAAGGCCCTGAGGCCAAGACTGAGAGTTGATGTCTTGAGGGCAGCGAAGACGGTCGTATTGTCTTCGACCGCAAAGGTGCTAGCGAGCTCTGTAACTATGTTCGAAACTTACGTGTTTTAATTAAGTGTACTTTATCTGTGTGTGTTCTGTCCGGTAACGTCAAATAAAAGTTAGATGTGAGAATCAAGAGTTCTGGTCAGTTATTACGGCGTTACAGCATTCTGATATGTAAAGTAGTTTTTGAGAAAATCTACCAATCAATCAGTCTTTCCAGAACCGTGCAAAAGGGGGGGGGGCGGTCGCCCCGGGCGCGGAAATTGAAGGGGCGCCAAATTTATACAACAATTTTTTTTTTTTTTTTTTTGTAAAAAAAAATTATATTTAAACTTATAGGGAATTGTTTTCAAAATGAAAGTACGTACATTTTTCGTTCCAAAGATAGTGCATCGTCCCTTACTCCACACCCCAAAACAAATTTCTGACTAAGATCTTCCTTTTTAAAACTTGTTTTAGGTCTTTGTTTTTCTTTCTCTTGTTAAAGCTGTTCTCAAATCTAAAAGGGCAACTTTGTGACAAAAGTTTTAATTTATTTTTGTTCGGAAATGCACGAAACTAGCAGGTGTTGTTGTACAGAAACTATAAAATCAAGCTGTTTTTAACGGTTTTTTTTTTTTTTTTTTTTTTTTTTTTTTTTTGCAAACGCAATAGATCTTTCAGAAAATAGTGTCAAAGTGAGCGTTTTGAATCGAATTTTCGCGCGACTGAAGAATAACTGGTCAAGAATGGGTGAAAACGTGTTTGTCATGGGATTAAAATCGCTTATAACTCAATTAGCCCAGTGGTAGGGGAGCAAAAAAAGGCCGAATTCGGAATTAATTAGGGGAAAGCTGGGAATTGTTTTAATCCCTTCTGTTTGGGTCTAGAATGAATATGCTATGTGTTCCCCCTCGTACTAGGTGAGCGTTAGGAAATATGTATAGAATTATAGTCAAAAAACACGTTTTTTTGCATACCATAACAATATCTCAAAACAGCTAACTATGTTAAAAACATTGTCAATACAAATGTTGTAGAGCTTAAAATTCTGAGTAAAATGAGTACCTACACTAAATACTTATGTGGAATATTAAGGTCACAATTCTACTTCAAAGTTATAGACCCATCATCAGGGTAATGACCTCAGAATTAATTAGGAGGAAACTGGAAATTGTTTTAATCCCTTCAGTTTAAGTCTAAAATGAATGTACTATGTTTTCTTCTTCGTACTTGGGTGAATGTTAGAAAGTATGTACATATTTATTTTCGAAAAACACGTTTTTTTTAGTTCCCTTAACAATATCTCAAAACAGCTAACTCTATAAAAAAACATTGTCAATGCAAATGTTGTAGAGCTTAAAATTCTGAATAAAATGAGTACCATCATTAATATTTTTGTTCAACATTGAGGTCGCAATTCTGTTTCAAAATTTCGCCTTAGTCGCTAATCAATAGCTTGAAGCCAGGAGAGACCAAGTTAACTTAACAATATCTCAAAATAGCTAACTCTATCTAAAACATTGTTAGTACAAAAGTTATAGAGCCTAAAATTCTGAGTAAAATGAGTACCTACACTTAATATTTCTGTTCAGTATTAAGACCGCAATTTTTAGATATTGTTAAGTTAACTTGGTCTCTCCTGGCTTCAAGCTCTTGATTTGAAAGATTTTGAAATAGAATTGCGACCTTAATGTTGAACAAAAATATTAATGATGGTACTCATTTTATTCAGAATTTTAAGCTCTACAACATTTGTATTGACAATGTTTTTTATAGAGTTACCCGTTTTGAGATATTGTTAAGGAAACTAAAAAAAACGTGTTTTTCGAAAATAAATATGTACATATTTTCTAACATTCACCCAAGTACGAGGAAGAAAACATAGTACGTTCATTTTAGACCTAAACTGAAGGGATTAAAACAATTTCCAATTTTCTCCTAATTAATTCTGAGGTCATCCCCCTGATGATGGGTCTAAAACTTTGAAGTAGAATTGTGACCTTAATATTCAACATAAGTATTGAGTGTAGGTACTTGTTCCGTACCTGTAACAAACATTGTAATTCGCCTTTGGCGACGGAACACCACCCCCGCATCTATGCCAATTGGCAATCAATCCTTTTAATGTAACCCTTTCGTTGAACCCGGATCACGGGTTGAGTACGCATGAGTGTAATAGGAACAACCTCTGCGGCAACAAGTCGCCATTAGCCTTCATTAAAACATTTATGTTAACAGTCCGCTAATTTCTCTTTTAATTTAGAACACCTCCATACATTTTGGTCCTAGCGACCCGGAGGTAAGACCAGCGAAAACAAATTTAATTTAATTTATGTCAATTTCGCCAACAAGACGAAAAGATGGCAGACTCGGACATTACAGCACTAAATCGGCGGCGTGGCAACATCAAGGCCCAGCTAACGAAGATCGTAAACGCCACCGAGGGTAAAAGCTTCTCAATTGCGGAAACCAAGGCTCAACTAGAGCTCCTTCACAAAATCGAAGAAAAATTCGAAGTGATCAAACAGGAATACTACAAAATCATGGACGAAGAAAAGATTGAGGAAGCGGAAGAACAACTCTCGCAATTGGATGAGGAGATACAGAAATTAGAGGTAAGCCTTAAATCATCTTTTCACAAACAAAATGAAGAAAAAAATAGTAAAATAGACAGCACGTCTGAATCAAAATCCCATGATCAAGTTATTGCCAGGGGGGTCAGCATAAAGCTCCCTAAAATTCCACTTCCGATTTTTAGTGGCAAATTTGAAGAATGTCTACATTTAAGACCACCTTCAACGAATTGATCAATAGCAATCCTCATTTAACAGACAACGAAAAACTGTTTTATCTCAGAGGAGCATTAACGGGTGAACCGAAAGGTTTACAAACCTCAGATGACACCTTTAGCTCACTCTTCAGAGAGCTGGAAGAGCGCTATGAAAACAAAAGAATTATTGTGGATTGCCACATAAAAAATATACTAAATCTTTATGTAATCAAACAAGAGTCAGCTAAAGAACTGAGAAACCTTTTAGATCAGGTAAAAAAGAATTTGAGAGCGTTAAAGGTCTTGGAATTCGATAGAGACACCTTTTCAAACGCTATTTTGTTGAACATAATATTAGGAAAAATTGATCGAGAAACTCGTAAGCAATTTGAATTAACACTAAAGGATAAGGAAGTGCCTAATTTCGATGAATTTTTAGAATTTTTAGAGCGTAGATGCCAAATTTTAAGTAGTATTACTTCTGCGAATGCTTCAAAAACCACCAATAAATCTTTACTTATCCGTACCACCAAACCACAAAATAAAATGTACATTTTATGTAAAACAGAAAGTCACCCAATATATCATTGCGAGAAGTATAAAAGTATGAAACTAAGCGATCGTCTAAACATTGTAAAGAAAAATAAGCTTTGTTTTAATTGCCTTAGTTTTTTTCATATAATTCATCAATGTACTTCAAAGAACAGATGTCTTGTTTGCAGCTCCAAACATCATACTTCGTTGCATAATTACTCATCACCAGATGTTCGAATTTATGAGCCGTCAAAATCTATAAACAATCTGGCTGCTGAAGAGGCAATTAATAAAAATTTAGCTCCCGAAGATTCAGTGCAAAATGAAAATGTAGTTCATTCATTTTTTTCACATGAAAAGAGCCATAAATCTGTCTTAATAAATACTGCGATTGTTTATATAGCAGACATTAATGGTATAAATCAGCCTTTTCGTACAATCTTGGATAGTGCCTCACAGACTAATTTTATAAGTTTAAGAGCAGCTGAAACTTTAGGTTTAAAAAAACAATCAATTAACATTCCCGTTTCAGGTCTTAATAATTCACCGATGTCCTTGAAATCTAAAGTGAAGGCGTGTGTCTCTAATAATAAGAGAGGCGATTTGCGATGGAATCTGGACTTGTTGATCATCCCGAGAATCACAGATTTCACTCCTGGAAAGGAAATAAACGTAAAAAAATTAAACATCCCTTCGAACATCTGTTTAGCTGACCCACAGTTTTTTATTCCAAATAAGGTTGAAATTTTATTAGGTGCGGAAAACTGTTCTTGGAATTCTTAAAGGCAGACAAAATAAAGTTAGGAAAGCACTTATATTTACAGGAAAGTGTGTTTGGTTATCTAATTTCTGGTTGTGTGTATAACAATGTAGTAAACAATACGAAAAAATATTGTTTCTTAACGAAAAATTTAGAAGCTTTAGATAACACATTGAAATCTTTTTGAGAGATAGAAGAGGTGGGAAATTTAAAACCTTGTGATAGCAAAGAGTTAGAATATTGCAATAGGCACTTCGATAAAACGCATTTTAGAAATTCGGATGGCAGATATGTCGTAGAAATGCCTTTCAAACCGGAAATTTCTGAGCCCAATTTAGGAAATTCAAAAATCGTTGCATTGAAAAGATTAAATTATCTATGGCAACGTCTAGATCGTGACCCTATAATGCGGAATTTATATACACAATTTCTTAATGAATATCGGTTTCTTAATCACATGCATGAAATAGAGGAAACTAATCAATTTGAGGACGGCTATTATTTACCCCATCACGGAATTTTGCGACCATCTAGCGCGACAACTAAATTGCGCGTCGTATATGACGCAAGCGCAAAAACTAGTAATGGATACTCATTGAATGATTTATTGTGCAAGGGTGGTGTGCTACAAGACGATCTCTTTTCGATATTGGTTCGATTTAGAAAGCATATTTATGCATTTACCGCCGACATCAAACAAATGTTTCGAATGATAGAGATAAATCCGTCCCAATACAAATTCCTAAAAATTCTTTGGAAAGACAGTGCATCATCCCCGGTGAAGGTCTTTCAATTATCAACGGTCACGTATGGAACAGCTTGCGCCCCATTTTTGGCCACCAAGGTCTTGCAACAACTCGCCTTAATGAGCAAAGGGCTTTTCCATTAGCTTCCAATATTGTACTGAAAGATTTCTATATGGATGATTGCTTGTCGGGGTCATCCAATTTAGAGGAATTTAATTTAATGCAAGCAGAATTAACACAACTCTTTCAGAGGGGGGGAATGATTTTGCATAAATGGTGTACTAATAAGGTCCAATCTACTGACAATCAGATATTTCCCTTGGATAGAAATTCAGAAGAAATAACGGTTAAAACTTTAGGCATGCTTTGGAACAGTTCTAGCGATACATTTACATACAAAGTCAACGTAAAAGTAACAAGTACTTTCACCAAACGAGAGGTGCTATCGCAAATAGTCCGGCTTTATGACCCTCTTGGTCTCTTAGGGCCAGTGATCGCAAAGGCAAAGATATTCATTCAACAATTGTGGTTGCTTAAATTACAATGGAATGATACTTTACCTTCGCAAATTTCCAAACAATGGGAAACCTTTATCGCAACATTACCAGAACTCGAGTCCATCAACGTACTGAGATGCTTCTTAAAGGTGCATGTCCAATCAGTGGTACTTAATGGCTTCGCCGATGCTTCTTCAAAGGCATACGGTGCAGTTATTTATGTGCAAACTATATCTAACTCCAACGAAACGGTTAGTCACCTTCTTTGCAATAAGTCACGAGTGGCCCCTACAAAGGTGATAACCGTACCCCGCTTGGAACTATCAGCGTGTCTTCTTCTCGCAAAATTAACCTGTAAGGTCTTAGTTGCTTTAAATCAACAGGTGAATGCTGTGCGACTATTTTCAGACTCGACCATTGCCTTAGCTTGGTTGGACACTGCTCCACATTCATTGAAAACTTTTGTCGGCAACCGTGTAGTGCAAATAAAGGACATTTCAAGGAACATTCCATGGCACCATATACCATCGGAGCATAACCCCGCAGACCTGATATCCAGAGGAATGGATGTGAAAAATCTTGCCTCCAGTGAACTATGGTGGAATGGGCCACCACATCAAATTCTTAAAGAAGCAATAGAGAAACCTATTTCTAGTCTTACTGACTGCGCGAACAGTTATTATTCGAATGAACTTAAAGCCAGGAGACAAGTGACTTTAATCAACAATATGGACATTAATTTTTTTGATAATTTGTTGACTTTAACAAATAATTTTCTTAAATTAATTAGAATTGTAGCATATATTTTTAGGTTTTTCTTAAAGTGTAAAAAGGTAGCAACTGCAACAGGCCCTCTGTTACTGGAGGAATTGATGGGGGCAGAAGTGTGCTTGATTAAGAATGTGCAGGTAATGTATTTTGCCAAGGAAATCTCTGCCCTGAAAGGGGGATCTTCGGTGCATGGTTCAAGTAAGTTAAAATTTTTGAACCCCTTTATTGATTCGAATGGCTTGATAAGGGTGGGAGGTAGATTGGCTAAATCTAACTTACCATTTGATCACAAATTTCCTATAGTGCTACCAGCGAGCTGTCGCTTAACGAGAATAATATTTCACTATTATCATGTACGAGATTTTCATGTCGGGCCCCAGGCTCTTTTGAACACTGTGCGCCAAAAATATTGGCCTCTTAGCGGTAGAAACACAGCTCGCAAGGTAGTACATGAATGTGTACAATGTTTTAAAATTAAGCCTATACTGGCTAATCAAGTAATGGGAGATCTCCCTCCTGAAAGAATAACGCCCAGTTCACCATTTTCCAGAGTAGGATTAGATCTGTGTGGCCCCTTTGAAATAAAATATAAGGGTCAGAGAAATGGTACCTTCCAAAAAATATACGTTGCCATTTTCGTGTGTATGGCCTCTAAAGCTGCACACTTGGATTTTGTCTCCGACTTGACATCCGAGGCGATAATAGTAACGCTAAAGAGATTCTTCGCTCGTCGTGGGAGGAGTTCGGTAATTTTTAGCGATAACGCTACTAATTTTGTTGGGGCTTCAGCAGAACTGAAGCGTTTACGTAAACTTGTAGCCAGTGATGAAGTTTGTAACTTTTTAGCTTCAGAAGGCATTAACTGGAAATTCTCTCCTCCTAGAGCACCCAACTTTGGTGGACTGGGAGGCAGGAGTTAAGGCCTTCAAATACCATTTAAAAAGAGCAGTAGGTTCAGCTCATCTCACGATCGAAGAATTTCTAACCGTAATAACACAGATCGAAGCTATTTCAAATTCGCGACCGCTTTGTCCCTTGTCCACAGATGCTGACGATCTTCAGGTGTTAACTCCAGGCCACTTTATCATAGGCAGGCCCCTTAATTTAATTCCTGAACCTAATTTGATGGAGGTAAAGGATAACTTGCTTAACAAGTGACAAAGGACTCAAAAATTAACCCAAACGATTTGGAAACGCTGGCAAAACAATTATCTCAGTAATTTACAGGAGAGAAACAAATGGATGTTTAAAAAACAAAATATTTTGCCAGGCATGTTGGTCCTATTAAAGGACACTCAACTCCCACTTTGCACCTGGTCTCTAGGTCGCATTACTAAGGTAATCTCAGGTGCTGACGGAATGGTCAGAGTAGTAGAACTACGCACCGCTAAGGGCAATTTTAAACGTTCTGTTAACCAAATAAGCATATTACCCATAAATGACAATAATTAACAAAAATCTGGACTGTAATTGTGTTTCATTGTGTATTAATTGTGTTTATTTTATTTCTTTGTTTATAATCTGTACTATGTACTATGTTGTGTTTTTTTTTTATCTGTATTGCATTTATACATATTGAAATATAATATTTCAACGCAGGGCGGGATGTTCCGTACCTGTAACAAACATTGTAATTCGCCTTTGGCGACGGAACACCACCCCCGCATCTATGCCAATTGGCAATCAATCCTTTTAATGTAACCCTTTCGTTGAACCCGGATCACGGGTTGAGTACGCATGAGTGTAAGAGGAACAACCTCTGCGGCAACAAGTCGCCATTAGCCTTCATTAAAACATTTATGTTAACAGTCCGCTAATTTCTCTTTTAATTTAGAACACCTCCGTACAACATTTGTATTGACAATGTTTTTGACAGAGTTAGCTGTTTTGAGATATTGTTATGGTATGCAAAAAAACGTGATTTTTGACTATAATTCTATACACATTTCCTAACGCTCACCTAGTATGAGGGGGGAAACATAGCATATTCATTCTAGACCTAAACAGAAGGGATTAAAACAATTTCCAGCTTTCCCCTAATTAATTTCGAATTCAGCCCCCTAACCACTGGGCTAAATAGGTACTTAAAATTAATGTAAATTATTGATAAAAAAATGGAAAACACAGTTCGATTCCAAATCGCTTCCCTGGTCAGGCTTTCCAATTTTATAACTTTCGATAAAAACTGAAATTATAAATGTATCAAAACGTTTTGCGCTCGTTGAGCAAAGCTGTTAAGAACAGTCTTAACCTTTTCTTTTCTGAGTCTGGAATTTTCTTTCTGTATTAAGGACAGAAACGTTGTTTTTTTTATGTTGTACGAGTTATTAATTTATTTTAGTAATATTGCATACATGCTCGTATAGCAGCCTGTCTTTTCCTTTCAAATTGTAATGAACTATTTTTTATATTTAATTAACTATATAGTGTTTTTAATCATAATTATGAAATTATTCGTTTGTTCAAAATTTGTATTTTAACATATGTGGATAAGATACACATATAGATCAATTTTCTTAGTATGGCACAAACAATTAAATTTATTTTTTTATATAATTTTAATAGAATCAAAATAAAAAAGAAAGCAATTCTGGTTTGTTAATAAAAGTTCGGATTACGCAGGGTTTTTGTTAAGGGGGGAAGGGGGGCACCGAAACCTATGATGATGATACATTGATGATACAGTCTCTTAGCATATGCGCCAGCAAGAGAAGCAACGCAAATCAATTACCCCTCTCTGAATTTTGAAATTTAATTAACTAAATTTCCTTTATCTCTGATTATTTAAAACAACAACAACAAATTAGTCGGATGTGGCAATCCCAAAACTTTCTTATATCGCATGCATGTTAATACTTCCTAATAAATGCAGCACAGCGGTTTCACCGGTTAGGTGATTTAACCCGTAACAGGTATTGTGAAATTTTGTTACGCTACAAGTACGGCGCGGTCTCTCAGATCGCTTAACGGAAAGATGAATAAAAAACCCGAATGACTTGACCCCGATTGTTTCTGTACTTAACTTTATGTACAGGACTATGGTAATTAAAAATAATGTGTTTAGAAATCTCTAGCGATAACGCTATCACCAAAACCAAACTTCATTTCAGCAGCATCTATAATTAAACCTTAAATTGCGAGTGAAATCGAAAAGAGAGCCGGTCTGTGAGACCGGCAATACCTGTTACGGGTTATACCAAAATCTAACCAGCAACAACTTACGTGAACTTCTAATCGAATTTGAAGTTTGATGAAAATCCGTGCATTAGTTTTTGAGATAGAGCTATTGCGGAAATCGTGAAAAGTTCTGCGTAGCAGTGGCACCTGTTGGGCAATTTACACCAAAAACTTATCAGGGTCAATTTATATCAGGGACGAAATGAATCTAAAGTTTGATGAAAATTCATGCATTAGTTCTTGAGATACAGCTATTTTGGAAATAGTGAAAAATGCAGCATAGTAACGCCACCTCTTGGGCGATTTACACCAAAAACTAAACAGCACTAATTTATGTCAGGGATTAACTGAATCTGAAGTTTGGTGAAAACTCGTGCATTACTTCTTGCGATAGAGATACTGCGACAATCATGAATAATGCAGAATAGCAGTGCCACTTTTCGGGCGATTTACGCTAAAAAATAATCAGCACCAAATTATATCAAGGACTAACGGAATCTGAAGTTTTATAAAAAGCCGTGCATTAGTTCTTGAGATATTGCTATTGCAGAAATTGTGAAAAATGCAGCATAGCAGCGCCACCTGCTGGGTGATTTACACCAAAAAGTAATGATCACCAATTTGTATCAGGGACTAACTAAATCTAAAGTTTTATTAAATTCCGTTCATTAGTTTTTGAGATAGAGCGCCCGCAAAATTTGTGTCACACACACAGACAGAGACAGACTCGTAGCAGACTCACATACAGGCATTTTGTAAAAACATGTTTTTATGGTTCTCTTACCCCTAAAACATGTAAATCAGTTCAAAACCGGAATTCAAAAAGTTTCATGAATCCAATACTTTCTTCTTGTAAAGATAGAAAAAAGTAAAAAAAAAAAAATCCCGAACTGTGTAGGGGAAGAAATTAGTTCTAACCTCCTCCAACCCGACCCGACAGTCCGGTTTGGGTAAAATCATGTAACCCGACACGATACAGGACTCTAGTTTGTAATCATCAGATTACGAAATCTGTGTAATCGAAATGTAATCGTAATCGACTAGTTCGGTAATCGTAATCCAACAAAAAAAATTTAATCGTAATCTAAACGTAATCCTAATCTAGATTTTAAAAATAGATAATCAAAAATGTAATCATAATCTCACTTGCATAAATAGAGGCATAATCGTAATCGGCTCTCAGAAATTGAAAATAATCGTAATCGTAATCGATTACAGTCCTCCGTAAACGACTCGAAGTCTGGATTTAACCCAAATTAAAATGTAATGAGAAATATTTGAAAAAGAAAAAGAGAAGGAAAAATGGCCGATAAAGAAATATTTTCTCTGGGACGCTTAGAAAAATATGATGCGAATGTTCCTTGGACTATTTACGTCGAAAAAATTGGCTTTTATTTCTCAGCGAATAGCATCAAAAGTGATGAGATGAAGAAAAATATTTTGCTGAGTTCGGTTGAAACATCAACGTTTGCCATTTTACGAGATATTATTGTTCCTAATACTCTGGAAGAAATCAGTTACGAAGACCTTTTTAAGAAAGCAAAGGAGCATTTTTCACCACGCCCAAGTGAAATAGTAGAACTATTTAAGTTCCAGAAGCGACTAAGGAAGCAAGGAGAGGATGTAGCAGATTTCATAAGAGATTTGCGTAGGTTATCCGAATATTGCAACTTCGGAAATACTCTTAATGACCGCCTGCGTGATCAATTGGTATTTGGGATCCAGGATGAGAAGATACAACAGAAATTACTGGATTTTAAAGACTTAACGTTCTAAACAGCGGTGGAAATAGCTGAGTCGTTTGAATCAGCTGAGGCCGGTGTAAAATCCCTACATATCGGAGGAAGTACGACTGCCAATCAAGTGCGTGCTTCGAAAGTGGAGAAAGAGAAACCGAAACTAGAGAGGTTCGCTTATGCACCTAAGCCTAAAGAAAATAGATTCGCGCCTGAGAAACCTTCTTACAGATGTTCTAAAAACCATAATCCCAAGTTTTGCCCTTTTAAATTTGCAGAATGCCATTTCTGCCATCGATTAGGTCACCTAAAAATTTGTTGTCGAAATCGAAAATTAGGAATGAAAAATGAGAAACAGTATAAGAACAGAAAAATTAAAACTGTTCAGGAAGAATATTCTTTAAACTTCATGGACGACAACTTCAATAATGTGTCGTGGGTAAAATCGGTTAAAATAAGTGGAGTAAATATAAAATTTGAAATTGACACAGATGCGGCTCATACTATTGTAAGTAAAAGTGTTGCAAACAAATTATTCTCAGGTAAGCTGCCTTTAATTAAATCTAAAATAAAGTTACATACTAAAGATTCTTTAAATGTTTTGAGGGAATTAAAAGTAAATGCTGTTATTGATGAATATTGTATTCCTGATTTAAGAATATTAGTTATTAAAGAGGAGGGTCCGAGTCTAATTGGAAAAACTTGGATAAAAGCATCAAAATTATTTTGGCCTAATGTAAATATGATTAAAAGCATTTCGAAAGATGATTTAATTAGAAATTTTCCTAATGTTTTTGCTGACGGGATCGGGACAATCAAGGGTCCTCCCGTGTCAATAAATTTGAAAAAAGATGCAAAACCAGTTTTTCTTAAGTCTCGACCTGTTCCTTTTGCTTTAAGAAAAGCTACTGCTTTAGAATTGGAACGATTAAAAAATTAGGGTATTTTGAAACCTGTTGATCATTCAGAATGGGCTAGTCCTATAGTAATTGTTCCTAAGCCTAACGGTTCAGTTAGAATGGTGATTATAGAGCAACAGTTAATGCTAATACTGAAAATGATAATTATCCTCTTCCTAGAATGGAAGAATTATTTTCTAAATTATCAGGTGGAAAATTTTTTACTGTTTCTCATTTAAAAGATGCGTATTTACAACAACCTGTAGATAACGAAAGTAGTAAAATTTTGACTATAAATACACATAAAGGTTTATTTAATGTGGTACGATTAGCATTTGGGGTAAAATGTGCTCCTGGAATGTTCCAAAGAAAAATTGAGAATATTAAAAAAAATATATGAATATGTTGGTGTATTTTTAGATGATGTAATCATCAAGTGCTAGTAATGAATCAGAACATTCTGAAAGAGTTGTTCTGAAATGCTTTTCCGAGCATGGTGTAAGATTAAATAAGGAAAAATTAAAATTTATGGTTTCGGAAGTTTCTTATTTAGGACATAAAATATCTCAGGAAGGAATTAGACCTATTCCAGAAAAAATTAATGCTATTTTGAATGCTCCTATTCCAAATAATGTGTCACAGTTGCGTTCACTTTTAGGCTTAATTTCTTATTATAGAAACTTCCTGTCTAATTTTTCAGATGTTTTAGAAGCTTTATATAGATTATTAGATAATAACGTAAAGAGGACATGGTCAGAAAAGCATGAAAAGGCGTTTCAGAAAGTTAAACAATTATTATGTACATCCAGGGGCGGATCCAGAGAATCGTTTTTTTTTTGGGGGGGGGCGATACCGAGTGACCTATAATCAACGTAGTCATAATTTTTGTTGCTCAAATTCTTCCCTGCAGTTAATTATTAAATGAATATGAAATAATTAATGCGATTTAAAAATATTACAGACTCTCGATTATCCGACATCCTATTAACCGAAATACTCGGTTATCCAACACTCTTATTATATAATCCCGCCCTCTCCTCAAAATATCGTTTATTGTTACTTATTAGGTCGTAAAATTAAAAACGTTATAACAGAATTTATTTATTAAATGTCTTTTTCTTTTTACTCTTTTACTATGGTAATTATTTATCTTATTTTTTGTTCTTTTAGTTATAGTGAACAACGTTAATAACACAAGCCTGCGATGATTGTGTTTTTAACACTTTCCAACAAAGTTGAAAAGTGTTTATGACTTCGGTTTGACTGTCCGTCTGGCTGTCTGTCCGCGCTCTAACTCCAGTAAATATACTCGGATCGTTCTGAAATTTTTGGATGTTAGTGACCTCTACCTTAGAACGAACCCTATTTCAAATGAAGTTTGTAGTATACTTAGTTCATTTACAGGGACAGTCAATAGTTTTCTGTTACAGAGCGGACTATGGGAAAAAAACCTTTCAAATGATTTTTAATGATGTTACATGCTTTCAAACATAATAAAATTGATATGCATTTATCAACTGCACTAATATATGCATTCTATATAATATGCGGAGCAAAGAATAGTTATTATTCATTTACAGGGCGTCACAAGAGAATTCCGTTACATAATGATATAGGGGGCAGGAAATTTTTTCCGGTGTATTTTAATTATGTTAAATTATTTAAAATGTATAATCAAATTGATATACGTCGATGAGGTTTACTATAACTTATTTCATGCATAATACGAAGTGCATAGCATTTACAGGGACACACAAAAGATTTCAGATACTATATTGTATTCGAAGTACTATACAGTAGCGATGATTGCCGAAAATGCATTTTAATTATGTTATATACTTTTATGTTTCACTATATTTGTGCATTGTATATGGTGTGTATAAATGCTATAATTAATATACAGGGCTACACAAAAGAATTCGAAATGGTTACTTGGTATGACTGCAAATTGCTTAAAGGTGGTTTTTAAATGAGTTATGCATTTTTACGCTGAACTGCATTTACTTTACTAAGAATTGGTTGTAGAATATAGATAAAATGATATACAGGGTCACGCAAAGAATTGGATACATGGCCGTCTATAAATGATAATTTCTGGAAATGTGATTCCAGTAGTTTTAAGAGTGTTTTACTTTGAATGAAACTTTAGCTAAATAGTGGCGTATAATAAAGGTACTAGGTTAACTACAGGGTTGTACAAAGTATACTAGTATGTTTCCATCTATTAGTATTCTATATCTATTAGTATATCTATTAGTATTCTTGCTAAACTAAATTTCCCCATTATATAGTATATATATCAACTTACAGATCCAATACAGTGCTGTTCAAAAGAATTGGAATACATATTTGCTATGGAGAGTAACTGCTGAAATCAGTTTTTCAAATGTTTTATGTGTTTTCTAAAACGTTTACTTAGTTCTTTTATATACCTTATTTCCCTAAATAACGAAGTTTTGTTAAAGCATTCAGGAAGTGTTGGAAAGTGTTTCATAATCTATGCTTAACGCATGATTTTTCTTGCTTGTTTAACTTTTTATAATTGATTTTGATGTATTTTTTAGCACTGAATCCGAAAATGACCTTCATTCTTAACCACCACGTCACGATTTTCGCAAATCGTAAATTTCAAAGTTAAAAAGTAAAAAATAGCGAAAATATCTCAAAGCAATTTGCAAAGCCTTAACAAAAGAAGGTAAATGTTTTAACCCTTCACTGCACGACGTGCCATATCTGGCACATACCTAAAACCCTTATAATTTTCATTATGTACCATGAATTTGGCTAATATGATCACCGTAACTGATCAAGAACTATCCAAAGCATGTAATAACATTTATTTTGTCCATTCAAACGGCTGCATTATACAAAAAAATTAGAATTTGTTCTTTGGAAACAAAAAAAATTTCAATAAAGTTATTAATGTAAGATTTACTTTCTTTATTTTTACTGAATACTTAAAAATATTAATATAATAATTGTTGCAGATGTTAAGCAGATAAAATTAATTAATTTAAGTTCATTTAGTTGCAAAATATAGCAATACAATATTTTAAAACCCTAAATGTGTACATATGGCAGACACCATAAAATATCAAATTTTAGCTGAAATTTTGAAATTTAATTTTTTTTACTTTTTTTCCTAGTATTAGATCGATATATAGATTTCAAATAAAAAATTTCGTAAAAATAGAAAAATTCGTGCAGTGAAGAGTGAAACACATCTGCGACAAATTTCCCAGCCTTATCAACTGCCAAAATAAAAGAGGATACTGAGATGAACCACATAGAGAAGATTAAAAGAAAAGCACGAAGCAGAGCATGAGCAGTTCAAAGAAACTTCCACGCATGGAATAAAATTATAAGGATTTTAAATGCGCAATATTTTACTTATTTAACTGTAAAAATCCATAGTATAAGCAAAAAAATGAATAAATTATTATGAAAAAAGTTACGTCTATTTTATAGTAGCAGATTTTCGCAATATTTCGACTTTTTAAAAATTTAAAAATTTGCGATTTGGGAAAAATCGTGACGTGATGGTATGGAAAAAAATGAAGGTAATTTTTGGATTCAGCACTAAAAAGTACATAAGAACCAATTATCGAATGCTGAAAAACATAACCATCACATGTATTTTTTAATATCAGATTTCTGAAAGAGGTTAATCTCTGAAAAAGGATCCCCTTCAGAAATCTGAAGGGCCCTTAACATCCTTGAAAGTCAAAATGTGTCATCTAAGTGGTGTGTTTACCTCTTTACAGGCGCGGATCAAAGGAAGGGGGGAGATAGCCCCCCCTCCCCCTTGAATCAAAAAATGTAAATTCACCTATTATCACGAATTTCGACAAATGGTCGCCGAAAAATATCAATTTCGTCAATCGTTCGCAGGTCAAAAAATCGCGCAAAAAACGTGAATTTCGTCAAAGGATCGCGCAAAAAACGCGAATTGCGTCAAAGATCGTGGAAAAAACGCTAATTTTGTCAGAAGATCGCGCAAAAACGTGAATTTCGTCAAAGGAGCGCGCAAAATCGGGCATTTCGTCAAAGGACGGCGGAAAAAAACGCGAATTTCGTCAAAGGACAATAGAAAAAAAACGTGAATTTAGTCAAAGGATCGCAGAAAAAACGCAAATTTCGTGAAACGATCGCAGAAATAAACGCGAATTTCCGCAAAGGATCGCAGAAATAAACGCGAATTTCGCCAAAGGATCACAGAAAAACGCGAAATTCGCCAAAGGACCGCAGAAAGAAACGCTAATTTCGCCAAAGGATCGTAGAAAAAACGCTAATTTCGCCAAACAATTGCGGAAAAAACGCTAATTTCGCAAAAGAATCGCACAAAAATGCGAATTTCGTCAACAGATCTCGGAAAAATGCGAATTTCGTCAAAGAATCGCGAAAAAATACGCGAATTTCGTCAAAGGGCCGCGGAAAAAACGCACAATTAGCATCAGGAGGAGATTCCCCTAGGCGCGCATCCACGGGGGGGGGGAGATCGATCGGGGCGGTCGCCCCTCACCCCAAGGTATAAATCCAACGCTTTTAACGGCAGTTTTTTCGGAACAGACAGACAAGCAAACGAAAACCAAGCACTTTTCGGGTTTCAATGGTAAACCTCACTGACGTTTAGGCAATTAGTGAACAAAATAGGATTATGTCCTGTCAAAAGGCATATGGCGCCATAATTGTTTACACTAATGGGTTGAGGTGGGGGACGATGCCACTTCATAACCCTTTGTTGAATCTCTACAACAGAAATTGGCAACGTTATGCGGATCCCTTTAAAGTGTTGAAACTTTTTCGTTCTTTCAAAGAAGCTGCAATTCTAATTTCTGTATTTTTGAGGAGTGCTTTATTGTTTGAGAAAAGAATGGAATTCATAGCAATTTCCAAAGAAAGAAAGAAACAAGAAAAAGAAAGGTCCTTTGAAAAATTCAAGCATCTTAATGTTGTTTGAAGAAAACCACTAATGTGTAAAAAATGTACTGTTATTGCCACCCACATTGGTAAATTTCAAGAGGTTTTTCATGAATGAAAAAAAAAGGATTATGACCTAATCCTAGTCAGCTAAAAGCTAAAATGCGTATGGTGTGTTGATTTCTTAAAAACCAACTTTGTAAATTTGTTCTTCCCTTCTTTGCCCCGATCGACCCCCGCCCCCCGTGGATGCGCACCTAGGGGAATCTCCTCCCGGTGCTAATTGTGTGTTTTTTCCGCGGCCCTTTGACGAAATTCGCGTTTTTCAGCGATTCTTTGGCGAAATTTGCGTATTTTTTTTCTCGATTCTTTGAAGAAATTCGCTTTTATTTTCAAAGATCTGTTGACGAAATTAGCGTTTTTGCACGATTTTTTCGCGAAATTGATATTTTTGCGCGATTCTTTCACGAAATTAGCGTTTTTGCGCGACTTTTTTCGCGAAATTAGCGTTTTTTCCGCAATTCTTTGGCGAAATTCACGTTTTTCGCGATCCCTTGACGAAATTGGCGTTTTTTGAGCGATCCTTTGACGAAATTCGCGTTTCTTTTGCGATCCTTTGACCTTCAAACGATTGACGAAATTGATTTTTTTCGGCGACCATTTGTCGAAATTCGCGACAGTCGGTGGATTTATAATTTTGGGGGGGGGGGGGGGCGATCGCCCCCCCCCCCGTGGATCCGCACCTGTGTACATCTCCTGTTTTAGAATTATATGATGTGAAGAAAGATATAGTTTTAAACTGCGATGCTTCTGAATATGGTATAGGGCACGGTCGGCGAACCTATGGCACGCTTGCCACTTTTGACACGCAAAAGAATATTTTTGGCACGGCACTGCTATGGCTCTAAATCAAAATAAAGAGAGATTACCGTATTTTCGCGTACGATTCATTCGCGTACGTATTATTCCCGCGGGTAATCTATAGAAAAAAGCCGAATTTGCATGTCCTGCGGGCTATCATCCGGTGCGGGGTATCTATCGAGAGTCATTTTTTCCCCCGTATTTGAACTTCCTTCTACCGTCTGTAGAAATGGGACAAGTCCACGTAATACGTCACTAACCGTAAGCGCGGTATCGGATGCTAGACATTAGTAACTTGGACAGAAGTAACCAATCAGAGTGAGCAAACGAACGCTCTTCGCCAATGGTCCAACATGACGAAAAGAAAAGGAGAAATTTTACTATTGGCAGACTCTGATTGGTTACTCGCAAACCGATCTTCCTAGCTATTAAGCTCTAGTTTATGGAATTGGCTGAGCATCGTTCTAAACTTTCAGTTGCTTTTTTTAGCTAACATCTTGATTTTATACAATGTCTCCAACTACCGAAAGGAAAAGCAATACGGCTGATTTCAAACTGAAGGTAATTTCGAAAGCCGAAATATTAGGAAATCGTGAAGCGGCGCGACAATTTAGTGTCGATGAAAAAAGTGTTCGTGAATGGAGAAAGGGAAAAGAAATGATAGAAAATATGGACAGACGCAAGCGTTCCATGCGTTACCGTAACCCTTTTTGGCCAGAATTGGAAGAGAACCTTTGTCGTTGGGTAAAAGTGCAACGAGAAGCAGGAAATCCCGTATCAACTATTAAGATACGGCTTAAAGCACAAACAATGGCTTCAGAAATGGGAATTGCTGATTTTAAAGGAGGCAGCAACTGGTGTTATCGTTTTATGCGAAGAAATGATCTTCGTGTACGAATGAGAACAGCAGTCGGGCAAAAACTTCGCGAAGATTGGCAGGAAAAGGTTGAAAAATTTACAGAGTTTTTCAAGGACTTAGTTCAGCGGGAAAATTATAATTATAATCACATTGTAAACATGGATGAGGTACCTTTAGCCTTTGACTCTCCACCTTGCAGAACAGTTGATATGAAATGTGCATCAACTGTATCGATTGTAACAACTGGTCACGAAAAATCAAATATGACGGTTGTACTTGCTTGCTGCCCTGATGGAAGTAAGTTAAAACCTATGATAATTTTTAAACGAAAAACGATGCCTAAAGTTGAATTCCCTCATGGTGTAGTTATTTCTGTCAATGAAAAAGGCTGGATGAATGTAGAGGCTATGATTAAGTGGATATACGAAGTTTGGAGGAAACGAAAGGGGGTCTTTCTTTAGCTCTAAGGGACTGCTTACTTTTGATTCCATGAAACCTCATATAGATGATGGAGTAAAGAAAGCTTTTACCTCGCCAAAAGTTGGAGCAAAATTAGCAGTCATCCCTGGAGGTTTGACTAAAATATTACAGCCTTTAAACATTTCCGTTAACCGATCATTCAAGTCCAAGGTTCGAGCTCAGTGGGAGGATTGGATGACAAGCGGGCTTAAGGAATACACTAAATCCGGAAATGTTAAAAAAGCGTCTCTAGTGGAAGTAGCTCAATGGGTGAAAAACGCTTGGGATTCTATTACTATCGAAACGGTAAAATCTGGATTATTAGAGTATGATGACTATGAAAGTGGGGACAATGAAGAGGAACTTAATGATGATAGTAAGCATGATGAAGATGAACTGCCCCAAACAATGTTGCAACTTTTTAATTCCGATACGGAAGAATCCGATTTTGATGGATTTTAATGAATTGAAAAATTTATTATTTTAATCTATATTTTTTCTTAGAACTTGAATAAAGATGTTTACCATTAGGAGTTACTCCAGTTTATTAGTAATATATATATAATAATATATTACGATTATTTTGCTTGTTTATTGTAGGTAAGTAAATATATTTATTTATCATATTGTATTTAGCATGTTTTTTCCTATTTATCATTAAAATAATAGTAATTAGCATTGAGATTATAATCTGAGATTGCCGATCACGTGATTTTAAAAGTGCGGGGTATCTTTCGGTCATAATTTTTCTAGAATAATTTATTTATGCTGCGGGTTATCTTCCGCCGCGGGTTATATACGCGAAATTACGGTACACAAAATCGTGACTGATCTTTTCTAAATTCGATTAAATGTAAATTGAAAAAATAAAATTGCGGCATATTATATTTCAATCTAATTAATTATGGTCTCAAAAATTATTCGAACAAATACGATATTTAAAAACTATCGATAAGAATTGGTTATTAGACATTACTAAATTCCGATGGTGAAATTGTGGCAACTTAGAATTTATTTCACAGCTTTTCAAAGAAACTGGCATTTGCTATTTTAAGTTTTTCTGTCTATCTATTCTTTCGAGTCATTGTTTTCACAAATGAATAATATCAAAACTGAAAGCACTTGTCAGATAAATTCTGTTCGGTTTGCATTAAAATTAACTTGATATTAAGATGCAGCAATAGAAATCAAATTACATCGCATCAAATTTTTTAAATTATTTTCAAAAATATATTTGTTTCCATAATTATTATAGTGTAATACCTACATATACGTTCCTCATATTTTTTAAATCTTAATACAGAATTTTAAGTAATTTTAAACCATTATTTTTCCACCTACTAAGTTTGCTTTTTAGTTTTTTAGTTGGCACGTCATAGTCACATAAAATATTTTTTGATCGAATTTGGCACGCGGCAACAGAAAGGTTCGCCAACCCTGGTATAGGGTCTGTTTTAAGCCACATTGTTCAGGGTAAAGAGAAACCTATTGCTTATGCTACTAGAACTTTAAATAAAACTGAAAGAAATTATGCAATGATAAATAAAGAAGCTTTATCTGTAATGTTTGGTGTTACTAAATTTCACCAATATTTAGCTGGAAAACAGTTTAAAATTATAACAGATCATAAACCTTTAATTAGGTTGTTTGATCCTGTTAAAAAGGCACCCGATACATTATCACCTAGAATGCTGAGATGGTCGTTAATGTTAGCTGGGTATGATTATACAATTGAGTATCGCGAAGGTAAAAATAATAAAAATCTGACGCATTAAGTAGATTACCTCTCCCAGAAACTGTAAATACAGTAAGTAATCCTGCGGAAATAATGTTCGTTTCAAATAATGATAATTGGCCTGTTACTTCTAAAACTATTGCAAAGTGGACAACTGAAAATCCTGAAACTAAACAAATTTTAGAGTGGGTGTTACATGGGTGGCCGCTAAAGGTTAAACCAGAAGAATATCAACACTATTTTCGTAGAAGGGAGGAAATTTCCTGTCTAGAAAATTGTCTATTGTGAGGACATAGAGTGATCGTACCAGAGGAAGGCCGTGAATACATATTAAAATTACTGCATTCCGTTCATCAGGGTATATCGAGCATGAAAGCGAAAGCTAGGGGGATAGTTTGATGGCCAAATATGGATAAAGATATTGAACAAATGGTAAATTCTTGTAATAGATGTCAGATGTTTGCGAGGGATTGTCCCAAAATGGAACCTTTGAAATAGAAATCTGAACTATCCTGGGAAAGAATCCATATAGATCATGCCGGTCCTTTCGAACCTAAAATATTTTTAATAGTCGTCGGTTCTTATACTAAACGGTTGGAGGTAGAGGTAGTACCCAGGTCTGATAGTAAAACTACAATTAAGGTATTAAGGAGAATTTTTACTACATTTGGATTACCTGTTGAATTGGTCAGTGATAATGGTGCCGCGTTCACAAGTGATGAATTTGAAGAATTTCTTAAAAATAATGGAATTAAGCATACGCCTATTCCATTATATCATCCGTCTTCGAACGGACAAGCGGAAAGATATGTGCAAACTGTGAAAAATTGTCTTAAAAAGCTAGATAAAGGTGACATAACATTGTCAAATTCACGATTTTTGTTAGAAAATCATTCCACTCCTCATACGGCGACTGGTAAAACCCCTGCTGAATTAATGTTTGGAAGGCCAGTTCGAAGAGCCCTTCACTTGGTATTACCATCAAAACCTAAAATACAACAACCCCTGCACAAATATAAGCTTCATGATTTAGTTTTTGTTAAAAACTTTAGAAAAGGGGAGAAATGGGTAAAAGGAGAAATTATTGGGGAGTAGATGGGTTTTAGTAAATAGATGCGACGGAATAATGTGTAAGCGTCACGTTGATCAGTTGAGCGATAATAAAGAGATAAGTTATGAAATAACAGAGAGAGTTGTAGAGATGAATCGAAATGGTAAACTAATGTCAGACAAAGTTAAAAATATGGGACATAGTGGTAAAAAATTACAGTGATTATGATAGGTATGAAAGGGTTAACCAAAACAGTTTTTCTGGAATTAATGGAAAAATAAAAGAACATCTTAATATTGATAATACTATAGAACCAAACCAATCTCAGCCTTCGCATATTGTAACAGGTACAGTTGCGAGTAATAAAAATGATAATACAACAGATAAATTTGTGAAAGACAATTTGACTAAAACTAATGACGAGGACTCTAAAAAAAGTACTCCAGTTCGAAGAAGTCACAGAGCAAGATTGCCTGTAGTTCGTTTGAACTATGAGGGAGGGGTGTCATATCCCAAACCAAGAAGAATCTGAGTAATAGTAGCGATCTATGTTAATAGATGGCAGCACCATACACAGAGAATCTGACTGAGATTGTAAGGTTTTGCATGCAACCAGAGGAATCGATGCAGTTGTAAGAATGACTTGTTTTGAATAGCTGCCCTTTGACAGCTCTTGTAAATATGTAAATAAACTATAAGTAATCTTATCGTTATGCCTCCTTGCTTAGTAAATAGTAATAATAAGAGTACGGCTATGCAATAAAAACTTTTTATTTTCTTTTAAATTTTTACTTATGATGAATTTGCATAGTACCCACAGGACATTCAAATAAGAAATAATAACAATCTAGTACTTTTAGTACAAAATTTTGGTATAACATTGTCTTAAAGGGGCGTTAAAGAAGGGGCGGTAAGGTAAAAAAGGGGAAGGTGTAGGAAAAAAAGGACGGTAAGGGAAAAAAAGGGGGGGGTAAGGATGGGACGGTAATGAAAATTACCACCTATTTTTAGGCAAATCATGTTAAGATTAAGTGATAGCCACAATGTCATTGATTTTTAGAAACAGTTATTTACATCGGATTAAATAAATAATTTTTTTTTAAATTTACCTCGAAAAGTGCAGGAATAAACCTTGGGGACGGTAAGACTATACGCATAAAGCCACGATGCTTGGAATTTGATATTTAAATGCTGATTTAAATTCTGCAGTGAATTTCCTGTCAAAGAATTTTAGACGTTCTTTCTCTAGCATACTTCTAGCATGAGAAAAAACTTGAAAAAAAAATTCTGAAGTGGTTTTCTGTGTAATTTTAGAAGAGGGATGGCAAGGAATCTAAAACCCAGGGACAGAGTTCAAAAAATAATAACAACCGTAAAAATGTGTGCAAGTTCATTTTTTTCTACATACACTGGTGTGTCCAAAATTAAGGACCGATCACAAAATGTTAATTTTCAAGTACGCGAATACTCAAAATGAAATAAACGAATAAATTCGAATAGTTACTATCTCTACAGCACAGCTAGTCCATATAACATCTCATTCATGCCACACATGGTAACAAGTGTCACAGTCACTACGGTGAAGCAAAAAAATAGGAAACTCCATACATCTCATTATGAGTCTCAAATGATCACTATATGTGACTCCACTGAGACGTCACTGTGACTGCTGCTTTGTGACGAGTCACCAGATGACTTTACAATGTAGTTACATTCTGACTGTCATCTGCAGACTCGATTTCAAAGTCATCGTGAACGCTGCATTGCGATAAGTTACCAAAAAATGTCACATTAAAGTCACATGATGAATTTCAGGCGACAGGGAGACTACTGTGAAACCACCATTGTGCTCTTTTGTAAAAAGTCACCATGTGACTATAATGGGATATTATTTGGTGACTTATCATAATGAAACGCTCATGATGACTTTGAAATTGAGTCTAAAAATGACAGTCACAATGTAACTACATTGTAAAGTCACCTGGTGACTCGTAACAAAGCAGCAGTCACATTGACGTCTCGGTGGAGTCCCATATAGTGATCATTTGAGACTCATAATAAAACGTGTAGAATTTCCTATTTTTTAGCTTCACCGTAGTGACTATGACACTTGTGACCATGTTGTGACACGAATGAGATGCTATATGGACTAGCTGTGGCTGTAGAGATAATAATTATTTGAATTATAATATTTCCTTTTGAGTATTCGCTTACTTAAAAATTAGCATTTTGTCACTGGTCCTTAATTTTGGATACCAGTGTATTTATATAAAACAAGAGTCCCAGTTTCGGAAAAAAATGACATCGAATTACTTTTATTGAAACAATGTTTTACACAGTTCCAAACTTAAAAATCAGCATCAGGGACACGGGACGGTATAGAAGTTTCCTGGATATTTGGACCACCAACATCGTCCAAAACTTATTTATCTCGTTAATATTGCTATGCAGTCATGCAATGGGATGTTCCCCAGTATATGGAAAAAAATATACAAGAATATGTACTAAAATAAAATTATTATTCAGGGACTTAAAAGTCAAAAGATTGTGAGAATGCACAATATACAGAAATTCTTCCCAGAGAAAAAAAAAATGTCAATTCAGCACTAAGCTTGCGGAAGGTCGCAGAATCGCCGATTTAGATTATTGTTAAAATAAAGCAAAAATTTAAAGAGGGAAGGAGCAAAGGGGGGGAAGCGAAATTTTTGAAAGGGGGGGGGGGTAAATTTAGAGGAAACTTTTAAAAACGGAGATTTGTAGAAACGCACAAGATTTTCATTCCTGATTAAGAAATGCTAGAGAGAGTAAGTAATATTAAGGACGAAAAATTTTTAAGGGCTTTGAGAGCTCTACGAATCATATACATAGAATTGAACAGTTTAAATGATAGTTCCACGAAAGTTTTCTGTCCTTAGATAATTTATACAATAGCAAAACATCGTATTAGATGAAGAAAAGCCTTAAAAAAAGCATTCAAGAAAATGTTACTTACATAATCACTCTTACATAATCTGTTTTCATGTAATCACCGCTTTTAAACACTTTTCATATAACCGAAACACAATCACCCCTATTCACGATGGTCACCACTTAATATACAAAGAATAACAAGAAAGGAAAACAACACATTGTTTAAAAAAAAATCAGGTTTATTATTATTTTACAGCTGCCGCTATAAAAAACAAGCATTTCAAAACTGATTTGATACAAAACCGTCTCTTGGAATCTTACCAACACTTTAACACATATAACAAATAAAAGCGTTGATAAATTTATCAATACTTTACATAAGCATTGGATTCAGTTGCGATTTCAAATACAGTTAAACCTTCCTGTGCGACCACCTCCCTGAACGATCATTTTTTTAATGGAACGAAATTTATTCCCATAGGCTCAATACTAATTTCCCCCTATTCAGAGACCATCCCAGTTGAGCTCCCTCTATGAGCGACCCATTTCTTTGAAGAAAATGAAACAAATTCCGTTTTTTTCTGGTCGCTTGAAGAAAATTTTATTAGAATAATAATTCCGGAAAGCGCATTATTCATCAAACTTCTAAACGAAGTTTAGAATTTTTATTTATTCCGGTAACTTTTAAGTGTTTAAACCCCTTTGTGCTTTTTAGGCAATGAATTTATCTCTGATGACACATTAAGGATGACGGTCCACAAACTCCCCTGCCCTATTTTGTCAGGAGACTCTGTCAAAGAAATCGATAAATTAATAAAATCGTCAAAATTTGTTCCCGTCAAAAAAAAAAAAAAAAAAAATTGCATTTATTTACTGAACTTCGAAAGGACTTGGAAATAAAAGTTATAGAAAATAAAACCGTAAAATCAAAGCAAACATCAATGTATTAATTTTTTAAACTCTGCACTAATTAACTTATGTAATTAACTTTTGTTTTGATAATTAAATTTTCATATTTTTTTCTAACGTGAAAAATAAATTTTTGTAACATTAATTGTTACATTTTTTTTTAACAATTAAAATCTAGATTTAAACATGACCTCCATTAAGAGCAGGGCTGGCTATTTGCCGGCAAAAAAGGGTTTCTGCCATGCCAATGGCAGAAAGTGGTTATAACCGGTTTTAACCGGCAGAAACTGGCATAAACACATTTCGCGACATAATCTGAGACTTTTTTTACCAGTATTAAATTCCTTAAGTAAATTTTATTCCGTTTAAATAACAAATGAAATATTGTGGGTAGTTTTAATTAAAAAATAAATAGATTTGTATTAGAAAAAAATGAGTAATGTAACAGATAAAATTTCAGTTTAAAAATCAAATACAAAACTATATCCAATACTTATTTTAAATGAAACAATGAAAATAAAAGAAAAATATTTAATACTTGCTCAAAATGCTTTTCTGTAATTTAACATAATAATTTAATAATAACACTATAAATTATTTCTCATAGAAATGTTATAGTTATATGTGGATCTTGTAAGCCTATGGATTTAAAAAACATTTCATTTAAATACAGTATTCAAAGGAACAAATCCGACTTTTCTTTTTTTTTTTTTTTTTTTTTTTATTTAAGACTTATAAGCATAGATCAAACTTTGTGCGAATTTTAGTAGAAAAGCTAAAATCTTTAACAATGATTTTACGCACAAATAACGTACAGACATGACAAAAAACGATCATAAGGGATTTTTTTTATCGTGTCTGTATGTTATTTGTGCGTAAAATCGGTGTTTTAAAGATTTTAGCTTTTTTATTAAGACTTAGTTGAAAATGTTCCAACCACATTTTGCACTTACAAAACAAACAACTACAAAGGTTCAAAGCAGATTTAATACAGTAATAACTGACTACCATATGCTACCTTATTTACTTCATTCTAAGTATATGGGATCGAAATTGACATATGAGCATAAAGAAAAGGCAACGAAATTGCTTTCTGATATTAATCCCAATTTTGTGCCATATATAATATCCATTGAAGCAAAATCGACTCCTGTCCCAGAAACATATTTCTCCAAGGAAGCCCTAGAAAATTTTTTGCCCTTGACTGTGTGGTGGTCGTCTTTAAAAACGAATACTGGTGAAAATGAAGATTTTTCAAATTTTGCATCCTCAAAAACGACATTGCCAGCAAGTAATGATAGTCTTGAAAGAATATTTTCATTACTTTTATTTCCTTCAAAACAAATTAAGAAACAGTGTGTTCAGGAAGATTAACAAAATTTTGTTTGTCCTATGCTATGGAATGTTCTGTGGAAAAAATAATAATAGTATATTTGAGTGGCAATTTTGTTCTTTCAATATTGTAAAATAATTGTACAAGATATTTCATTATTTTTTTTCTGTTATTTATTGTGTTTCAATTATTTACTTATATATTTTAACAAGAATCATAATCTTTAAGTTATTGCATTGCATTATTTATTTAAAAATACTCTGAAAAATACATTTGTTAAAATATCACAGATTTTTTTGTAAATTTCTTTTTTTACTTTTAAATAAAAATTCAACTCTAAACAACAATATAAAATAGTTAAACTTGTACAGCATCAGGCTACCATTGAAAATTTCTGTTTTTCAAGTGAAAGAAAATCAGTACCTATTATTACCTATTATTAAACAAAGTATATTTATATGATCATTTTGAAACTTTTTTACAACTTTGAATAACATTCATAATCTTTAATTTTAATTTTTAACTTAATTGTTTACATATCAAATACATGTGTGAATTACGAATCATTGCACATTAAAGTTCTTATTAATATTATTTCTTAGTTTCTGCCAGTTGTTGCCACTTACTGGCAGAAACTAGTTTCTGCCATGCCGGTTTTAACCGGTTATAACTGCTGGTTTTAACCACTCTGGCAGAAACTTGCCAACCCTGATTAAGAGGCCACCTTTCGGAGCGACCTATTTTTATTGGAACGGAACGTGGTCACGTTAGGGAGGTTTTACTGTATATATTAAAGTGGATAAATTCAAACAATGTTTGTTACAAAAATTCTTATGTCAAGAGATGGGAACGCATTCCTACGAGATACAAAACATGAAAGATTTTCTTTAAAATCTTAATTTATAAGTAGAAACTATACTTTTATGATGCACAAATAATTAACACCGACTCAAACACAAGTCTTCCTAATATATATATTTTGCAGAAATAACTTTCATACTGTTTTCACATTTAAAAACTTTGTAAAAATAAAATACTTATTCGCAATTTTAATAGATTTTTGTAGTATTGGTTACAGGATGATTTAAGAAAAAATTACGAAACACTCAACGAGTCATAAAAACTACAAATCTATATAAACAGAAAGAAATTGAATTACAAAGTAAAAAAATATATACATATATATATATATAATAATAATAATATAAAATGATAAAGACAGACAACATTTTTCTAATTAAAAAAATTAAACTTTTAACGTAATACAACACTGCAAACCTAAATCTAACAAAATAAAATGGATATAAAAGTGAAACACAAACATTAAATATTTGATCCAAAAAGGAAATAAATACTACTATATGCATGACCAGACCACTGTAGCTCTGTTGATAGTACAGTAAGTATATTCGAAACTTTCTCATCAAGTTGCAGTTTTTAAAATTGCAAAAAACTTGTTATTATTATTAAGTTATTCACCAAAAGGTTCAATTAGTAAATCACTGTTACTTAAATAAAACATACATTTCTGTTAAAAAAAAAAAAAAAAAAAAAAAAAAAAAAAAATCTGTAACAATTCTGTAGTAATTTTTGTTCTCAAATATTACCAAAAACACATCAAGCTGTTAAAAATTTTAAACATACAAATAATATAAGATAGATTTAATTTTTATTTTACATTTCCGATAGAAAATATAAAAAAAGAAAACCCAATAGTTTTTTTTTTAATTATTATTATTATTATTATTCAGCCGCCGAACATTCGGTATTTGGCTAAATTACTGTCCGTTAGATCCAAATATAGATTATCCTTGTAAGGAATGAACAAAAAATATATCCAATCCTTGTTATCAGGCCCTTCTAAGTTAAAACACACTGAACTGAGTTTATAATAGCGTTATATTTTTAATGATCTCAAATAAAAATAAGAGATTGGGCACTAAATTTTTCTAATTTCATGCAATCAGCAAACTGAAGGCCTAGAAAAATAGTTTTCTGCTATTTTTTGGCATATTTCTTTTTCCCATTTATTCATTTTATCGAATGCCGTTAATACTGCAATTTTTAAATTGATTTCTATCGGCAAACTTGCAAAACAACTAGTTCCTGTTCGATAAGCTTGGGATAGAATACGGACATTTTTCCTAACTTCAGCTAATCCTTCCGGGAAATGAAAACTATTTTCTGAAAATTTATGAATATCTATTTTATTTTCCCTTAACGATAAAATAGCTCCTTCTCGCTCCAATATAATGTAGTTTCCGGAATCTCGCCCTAAACTACCGAGTTTGTCATAATCTCCCGATAAATAATTCCACAGTTTTATAGTGTTGGAATATCTATTCGACCGATCAATTGTCAAAATTTTATATCCTCCAATGGGGTAAATATCATCAATAACATTACCGTTTTCCAAAGTTTTATATTTATAAATGCATGCATCATTCGAAATTCCATAAAAATCTAAATGGTGATTACCTGTGACAATTTCTCCTGTAGGCAACGTAGCCATTGAATAAATTCGTTCTATTTCACCTTCACTTATTAACTTACATTCTGAATGATCTATTTGGTATACGTTAAGTGTCCCAGAGCAGTGACCAGCTACTACTAAAAATCCTTGTGCAGTAGTGTTTAATGACATACCATGTGGTCTGTGAGAACAGTTTTCCTCTTTATAAATACACTTACCCAGTTCAAGGTCCCATACATCAAAACACTCCCAAGCTAGACTACGATTTCCAGAAACGATTAGTAATTTATTTGGCAAAACAACTACAGAATCTACATGTGTAACAGATCCACCACGTAGAACCCTTTCGCAAGTCCCAGAGCTAGTTTCCCAAACTCTAATTTCAGAATTATTATTTACAGAAATAAAGTTTTCTTCAAAGAAAGGAACTATAATGCGGACAGCTTTTTCATCATTAGAATAGTAGTTTTCAATATGAAATAACGTTCCGGGTCTAGAGTACTGCCATAGGCTAATCATCCCACTTTTATAACCCACAAGTATTTTTCCATCACCTATAGAAGTAATTGCGCTTACACCATGTGTGAATCTATTTTCAATAATAACTACCATTTTTATGGTTCATTCACCAATGAGCAGACTTTATACTTGATGGTCGGGAGTATAGTGAAGGATTGCCAGAAAATACTTTTGCAAATATTCCTTTTCATACGAAGTTCAATCACGTCGTTTTTTGTATCTTACCAAGATCTTTATAAAAGGAAAATGCTAAAAATTTTTATATGCACTTAGCAGTCCAAAATAATGCAGCCTTTTTGTTTTCTTCAAAAACATGTATTTTCAAGATACTCTAAAAAAGAAAAGAAAATCATGAATACTAATATTACATGTAATTACAATAAGAATTCATTATTATATTATTATTCTTTATTATCATATATATTATCATATAAAGCATATATATATGTCACATTTTAACGAAATGCCAGTATTCACTGAAATTAACTTTATTAAGTTTTATTTAAATTTTAAATAATCGAAAAGGAGGCAATCAATTTCCATGGCTGCTTACAGTGTAGACTTCAGACAGCAAATGGCGTAGAGATATCTCTCTGAAATTTCTCTCATCTCTGTAGGGTTACCATTTAAAAAGGGCCATGTGTTGCTATTAATTTAACGATAAAATGGATTAATTGGCTACCCTGCCAAATTCGTGATTATTAGTCATCTAGCGTGTATCCAAATTGAGGGGCGATTCATTACAAAAACTAATTAATAGGTCTAATCTTTATAATTTTCTTACATATATACTCATTTACCATTGGAAAAATAATAAAATTTCATTATTCCTATTCCAATGGTAAACATTAAACAAAGAAAATTAATAAAAAATTAATTACAAACTTAAAATTATTACTCATTCTTATAAATAAAAAGAAAAGTGCCTAGTTAAACTGATGGCATTGAGCTCACAGGCTATTCACACTAATTGTATATTATACTCTTATTTCAAAAAATAATGCCCCTCGAAAAATAAATTAAGGGCGGATTAGCCACCTCCATTCCCCTCCTTTTATAATAAACTAAGGAACCTCTAAATCTAATCATGGAAGCGCCTTATCAGATAAAAACCGGTATACCAAATTGAAAGCAAATCGGATAATCCTGCATGAAAAAAAACCATTTATCTAAATTAAGGTGGGGGAATTAGCCACCCTTCCCCCTTTATACTTACCCAATGAACCCCAAAACTATTCAGGGAAATGCCTTATCAGAATGAAACTAGAAAAGAAATTTAAAGCAAATCGGACATTTCTATCAAGAGTTACTGCGTTACGTACATACATACGTATGTACAGTACGTACAGAACCTGCCGGCATATTAGCTCTCGGGCTTTGATAGCCTGTGAGATAAAAACTATTTCGAATACAATTTCTATATAGTAAGGAGGTCAACAATGCGAAAAGAAAATTGTGCGACAGTCTAAAAATTATTGCCTTTAAATATACCAAGCACTTTTTACATCACAGGGGATTTACCCTATCTAGGAAATATCCAAATAAACAATTTAAATTTTTCGGCACATTATAAATTGAAAACCTGATTATGTTATTACTTTTTCGGTATCGAAAATAACAGATGGCACTAGGGATAGGTAGAAGAACGGTAAACAAATTTCTTGCACCAGTTCTTGGAAAAAAATAAGCGAACTGTTTCTTCTTCAAGGTTGAAGCAGCACAGTTGAGGTTTATTCGAATAGAGCGAAAACTGCCCAGACCAGGACTCGAACCTGGATACTCTGGCTTGCCGTGCCAATGCTCTCTACCTATGAGCTATCCGGACGATACATGTCTGACATAATTCACTCTTAGTCTTATTTGTTGGGCATGGCTGCGAACAACAGTGCTATTTTCATTCATCCGAGCTAGAGCTATAATAGCATTTACAGGATATAAGTTTGTAATAACACGGAAACTCCTGTATACCACGTAATTAGGTCATAATAAAGAGAAGGGAAGTTTTTTTTTCTTTCAACTGGATAAATCATCTTGGAGTAGCGCAGTGAAGTTTATTCCAACCATGTTTATTAAGCCCAGGTACCTCTGGATAGGATTCTCCATGTTTTTGTAATTTCCTGTTAAGTCAAAATTATGGAGCAGTTGACGGATTTCTAAACGATCCATTTTATAAAAGTTTTCATTCTATATTGGAAATGATTATCTTGCGCTTAATAATTCAAGTTCGTTTACGTCAGCAGTATATTTATTAGCAAGATCCATGCAGTATCTACTTAATAGATTTTTGTTAACTGATTTTAGATTCGCACCACTCAGAAACTCAATATCTTGTGATACATTTAGTAGTTTTGTGGGAGAGAGTGCGAGTTTTGTAGATGATGTAAAGAGGGGCGGAGAGTGCAAAAGTTTCAAAAAGACTGCAATAAGATATTACAAAAGTACATCATGAAACGATCAACTTTAAAGAACTTAATGACAAGTAAATATGAGCTTACTAATATAATCCAAGAAAAAGTGTAGATACATATATATATATATAAATGAAGTAGAACGTTCTGCTAAAGAAAAAGACTTACAAAAATCTAAAATAAGTTTTAAAATGGAAAAAGTCATGGAAAAGTCAGACATTTCTTTTTGGGGTTACGGTAGGGGGACGATGCAATAACTTTGAAAATAAAAATTACATTATAAATTTACGTCGTTAAAATTTACGTAATGGGGGAAAATTCTAGATATGCTATTATGTACATGTTTTTTACAAACAAGGGAGGCGCCAGAGGGGGGTCCCAATGGGGGGCATACCTGCCCCCCTGTCGGGGAAAAATTTTTGACGTGAGTGTAGGATGCTGCATCGGGTCGAGTAACCCGATTTTTCCTGCACACGACCGAGTCATGTCGAGTCGGGAACAGGTTAATTAAAAAAAAAAAAAAGATCTTAGGTTAGTTTACAGAAAACGCGACCCACGGATAAGCTTGCCGCTAATTTTTTTTTCTTTTTAAGTCGGGATTGTCTTGGCTATAATTTTTTCGGTTTCGGGATGAGTTTTGATTCTTACGCGTCGTTTTTGTTTAAGCTGATTTTTGAAAAAAGTGCCCAGAAGTATATCTCAAATTAGCGTCCTGCATCGATTCAGGTTGGTCGATTTTACCTACACCCGACTCGACCCTTGCCTCGGATTGAGGATAACTTTTTTCGTTGTGGTTGTGTTTAGTTTCGGGTTCGGATGGGTTTGAGGTTGAGTTTTGACACTTACGAGTAGTGTTGCCAGGTGTCCTGATTTACGTGGAACGTCCCGATTTTTCCCAAAAGTCCCGATCCCAAATTACGTCAAAATTTTACGAGTTTAATCTAAATTAAAATTTTATTCGTTAGTCTGCGACGAGAAAAAGAATTTAACCACATGTCGGTTAAAGTCTGTCGTCACAACGGCCGGATGTTACCGAAAACCTTATACATTTTGTCTAGAACTCATTCATGTGCACTCCTGTTCAATGTTTATTTGATTGACCGCAAACTTAGGCGCCTATAAGAAATAGGATTTCAAGAAGAGACAGGAGGTGGAAATTCATCTGCTCACTTCGATCTTCTCATTAATAAGCGTAGAGTGAGTGTTTTTTTTATAAATGAATGGGTAAGTTAAAAGAGAATTTTGTATAATTACTCAAGCAAATTTAGTATCAAACTAAAAATTTCTTCTTTGTTCATCAATTTCATATACAGTAGAGTCTCATTTTATAATAATATGGATTTCAATCTCTGTTTAATATTATATTAAGAGAAATAGAAGGTGTAAATAAGAAAATAATCATATGCATATATAACTTCATTGTAAATTGCGGGAATATGTATATACAGCAAAAACTAAAATCATGCATCGGGTCGGTTAACCCGATTACACCCGAACGTGTTGGCCATTGGCTCTAAAATTTTGCTGCGAATCGGGTTGATTAGTGTTTCCGTTTTTGGGTCACTTTAGAGGTTAGAGTTTTGTTTCTTGGGAGTCGGCTCGAATACGACAAATTTTTCCAAAGAAAAGTCCAGATTATTGTTTCAAATGATAAAAAATACTTGTTTATGAAAGAGTATATGTATGCATTCATTTTTCGAAATATAAAATTGATTTTAGAGATATGATTATTGCAGACTATTATCTTGAATTGTTTTACATTTAGGATTGAATTTTTAGCTATCAAAGCCTGAGAGCTAATGTGCTCGCAGGTTCTGTATGTACGTACGAAACGCGACAACTCTTGATAGAAATATCAGACTTGCTTAAATTTTTTTTGTGGGTTCATTCTGAAAAGGTGCTTCCTTGATTAGTTTTGAGGGTTCATTGGTAAAGTATAAAGGGGTAACGGGGGGCACCCCCCCCCCCTTAATTTAGATAAATGGGTTTTTCAGGCAGAGTTTTCCGATGTGCATAAAATTTTGTAAATAGGTTCATTCCGATAAGGTGCTTCTCCGATTACTTTTGGGGGTTCATTGGTTAAGTATAAAGGGAGGGGGGCGGGAGCCCCCCCCCTTAATTTAGCCAACCCTCCCCTTAATTTAGGCCAACCCTCCCCCTCTTAATTTAATTTTCGCCAAATCACAGTGGTGTTCCCTTAACTGTGCTGTATGTTACTTTTTTGTATCAGAGACTGATTTTTTACATATGTCTCTTTTCCTGCAAAACATGAAAAGTTCGCGAACCGAAGCTCAATTTTTTTTTTTTTTTTTTTTTTTTTTTTTAATTCGCCCGCTAAAAGACGGAAATTTCTTGAAGTAACAGAAAACTATGTTCCAACCACAGGTGCGTTCTGGCAACTTACTGCCTGTGCTTTTTAAGTTTGACCAAATGTTTTCTTTAGAGTGTATGTAATAATAATTACGCTTTTTCAAAAATGTTTGAAATGCAAAATAATGAAAAAAATGCGGTATTTATAAAGTGAGCATTATTTTCATAAAATTACTGTTAATTATTTAAAAAACTCCAGTTCGACTAATTAATTTCACACCATTCCTTTATGGATAAAGTATAATTCACGTACTTTCAATACGAAAAAGGAAGCTATTTAATACAGCAACCTGTTGAGATGGAACGACAAAGAATCGGTAGAACTTTCCAATTTAGGCAGGTTTTAATCTTAGCCTGTTTTAGCGGATATTGCGAAAATTTTCAGTTTAAAGCAACATTTCGTTACAATGGTGCCGTTTTAACAGGTTTTGTTGCAGTGCTTAAGGATGTCCCGATTTTCAAGCTCCTGCCCCGCTTATATTCTCTCTCTGTCCCGCTTTTTGCGATACTAGACCTGACAATAGTACTTACGAGCCAAGTTCGAATTAGCTCAATTTTACAAAGAGAAAGTCTAAGCTATAATTTTAGATGAAGAATTATATATTTAAAGGGTCTAGCCGGTTAAGCATAGCGAAATGGCCCCCGCGGCCAATGTTTGAAATAACATGTGTGCATAGGCGTAGAGTTTTCAAAATTATTGGAGGGGCTCAGCCAGTGGAGTAGCCAAGGGGGGGGGGTTGCCCCCCCCCTGAACAAAGAATTGATTTACTAAATCATAAATACAAAAAGAGTAAAAAACTGCTAAGACAACATTAAAACAACCTGTATAATTTTCCGTTTTATACAGGATTTTTGTCTACGTTACCTGGTAAAATTCAAAGTGGTCCTTTCGTTGGTATCATGAAATACTTGCCATAAGACAGGATTTCGTTATAGACAGGTTCCGTTTACACAGGCTAACCTTATATCGACATAACCTTATAGCCATACTGTAAAAGCAATCGCAAGCGACCGATCAATATTCCATTTTAGACAGGTTTCTGGCTAATTAAATACAGTTGTATGGCAATCTTTTCTTCTGGATCATTAAAAGTGTTCATTTAAGACAGGATTCTGTTGCAGACATGTTCTTTTTTGACACGTTTTACTCTGCATATAACATAAATATCTATCTACAAAAATAAAAGACATGATCGCTGTTTGTGTGTGTCTATTGGCGATGTCTAAGAAAATCTACTGCGCGCAGAGGTCTGAAAATAGTTCAAGGCAGGTCCTGATGCCCCTGAGGCTTGGGTTTTAAATTTTTTGATAATTAGCCGAGATATTAATTAAAAATTCATCAAAAAAGCGATCTTTTTTTTTTTCAAATCGGCGGTGGTGCACTCCTGCATGACCAGAACTTGCTTTTTGCACGGAAAGAAAGGAAGAACTAAATACCTGTTTTTTGCCATTTTTTTTAATGCCCATCAGCGGTGCAGTTTAAAATACGAAAAAACGGACGATGTATTCTTAAAGTTCGTACTTTTACGTCTTAAATGCCGCAATTAGTTCTAAAAAATATGGTTGTTAATCCTTCGAATTTTTTTTTTCAAAAAGGGATTTCTCAGTCGACTTTTTCTCACTTTTTTCAATGATTACTCGGGCAGGGCTTAATTTTAGAGGTACCGATTCACAAAAATACGCATTTAAAGCTACCTTCTCTTCGAAGGTCCAATTAGTTTTCAAAAAGACTAACTTTATTTCTTTAAAAAAATTCGCGATCGCAGGTCACTCCACGCCTCCCTCAGACTATCTTTTTTCGCCGCTAAAAGTAACCAAACGTCCTTTGTTTTGACGCAGTCTTTTTAGAGCCTTTCAACAGACTGGATTTTACTTATTTTACATTGAAAAGAAAAATAAAATCCGAGAAAATTTCGACGGAGAGGCTAAAAAGTGTTGTGTTTTAGCGCGGTTTCGCTTGGCTTTTTCAGTGCTAAATTTATTTTATAGAGTACTTGGGCAACGAAACTATTTTTTTGTTGTCCCTTTGTTAAAGAACCTCACTTGAAAACAAGAAAAAAAAGGGGGGAGAAGAAAACATTTCTCTTGTAGAAGAAGTAGATATCAGTATTTTTTCACGAATTTTTTACACGGGCTGCAAAACCGTTATATTTATAACCGATGACAATTTCAAAGAGTTCGGACAACAAGAACCAATTGTTTAAAAACTATGAAACGACCCTGCCCTACATGACAAAACATGGTAAAACAGAATCTCACGAGTGCTCTTACCATTAAAAATCAATATTTGTTTGGAATATTTTCCTTTAAAAATATAAATTTGAACAAAATCAGATTAAAGGTATAAAAACATATAAATTTTAGATTTATGTAAGGTTATTATCACCGACTCAGGCAACGCCGGGCAAGTCAGCTAGTCTATAATACTAAGGAAAGAAGTTTGTCTGCCTGTTTGCTGTTTTCTGAAGAAACTGCTGCAAGCAAAAGCTACAAAATTTGGTATGAAGGTACAGTCGTGGAAAAAAAAAGTAAACACCCCCTACTAACTCCGCAACAAATTATCGTAGAAGAAAGTTACTGGTACCGAACGATTTTAAATAAAGTCTACTTTTAAATGATGTATATAAAATTTGTTTAGGGGGCCATCTACATATTAAAACGAACCATAACTTCATTTTTTTCAATGACAATACTCAATTATGACAGCATAAATGAACTCTACACCCTTCAAATAGCCAAAAAAGAAATTTTTATGCAATTCGTACCATAAGTTTCCAAGAAATTAATTATTTTAAAACGAGCGTATTTTAAGGGCTGTATCCAAATTGAAGTTGGGTTCGCGATTGCTAACCGAGAGAGCCGCTTTCTTGATCAAGGCACCTTAAGCAGTCAATGAAGTCTGTTAGATAACAAGGCAGCAGAAGAAATTTCAAAATATCTACTCACTTCAATCATAGACTTAAACCATCATTTTGCCGTTTTTAAAGCATAATTTGAAAACTACTTGGAAGAAAAATGTGAAATTTGGAATTTTCATAAAGCTGGACTTAATAAATCTAAATCCATCAAAAAAATTGTAGGTTGCAATTCATAATTTTTTCGATTATTAATTTCATAATTCATAATTCATATCATAAAATTATAAAAATTGCAAATTCAGCGCATTTATGTTTGGGCACATTAGTTTTATTTCTAAACAAAAAATTAGCACATTAGGAGCATAATTTCAGAAGATATAAATAAAAATATGAAAATGTAATTTAACATTAGAAGCACTAAATTTTGAATGTTTATAATTCAAAAACTTATCATTCAAATGACTTGAAATTTGGTGTCTAGGCATATTTTGAACCGAAGATTTGAAATATCTCGTTAAAATTGGGTATTGCTATTGAAAAAAATGAGGTTTGGGTTCGTTTTAATATGTAGATGACCCCCTAAGCAAATTTTATATACGTCATTTAAAAGTAGACTTTATTTCAAATCGTTCGGTACCAGTAACTTTCGTCTACGATAATTTGTTGAAGAGTTAGTAGGGGGTGTTTACTTTTTTTTTTCCACGACTGTACCTCTGTGTATATGGTTATGCACCTCGAAGCTCGATTTTGGATTTTTTTTTTTTTTTTTATTAGACTTTTTCAATTAATTTTTTTTTTTTTGCGACTTTTATCGTTTTTTTGCGATGATGTTTTTACATTATTAATATAAATCTGATTTCAGTTTTTTAGCCTAAAGTAGTAAATTTTGTCCTCTTTTCAAAAATGTTTATTCAAAATTCGTACAGCGATTTTTGAAAAATTCGCGAATTTTTGTATTTCGCTTTTTGCAGCGATTAAGAATTCGATTTCAAACTTTTAGCCTTTATAGTAAATTTTGTTCTTCGAAATTTTTGGAATTTTTAATACGAGTTTTTGCGAATTTTCACTTTTTGCAGCGAGTTTTTGGCATTTGTGAAAGAATTCGGGTTAAAGTGTTTTAGCGTCTTATAGTAATTTTTGTCCATTGTGACTTTTGAATTTTTAGCGATTTTTAATGCAATTTTCAGCGGTTTTTCGCAGTCCGTAGCAACTTTTTTACATTGGTAAAAGGAATTTGGTTTATAACTTTTAACCTAATATAGTAAATTTTGTTCTCCATAACATTTGAACTCTTAGCAATTTTTCGCGTTCTGTGGAGATTTTTTGAGATTCGTGAAAGAATTCTTGTTAAAATGTTTTAATTCACTATTGTGAATTTTGTTCTCAGCGATTTTAAAATTTTTAATGCGCTTTTTTACTTTTTATGCGTTTCATAGTGATTTTTTGGCATTCATAATAAGATTTCTGTTTCAAACTTTGAGCCTAATATACCAAATTTTCTCTTCCGCGATTCCTGAAAATTTTTTAACGTTTTAACGCGTTCCGTGCACTTTTCCACATTTTAAAAAGAAATAAATCCGTTTCAAACTTATAACACACTATAGTAATTTTTTTACTCAGCGATTTTGATTTTTTAGCGATTTTTGCGATACTATACTATGTTTAGCATTCCGCTGCTATATTTTGACATTCGTAAAAGGAATTAAGTTTTAAACTTTTAGCCCAATATAATATATTTTTTTAATCTTCTATAAAGTTTTTTCGAAATTTATACAGCGATTTTTCTACATTCTTAAAAGGAATTCAGTTTTAATCTTTTACCCCATATTAATAAATTTTGACCTCTGTGATTTTTGGCTTTTTAGCGATTTTTAGGACATTTGGCGATTCGCTACAATTTTTTCACATTTAAAGTAAAAGGAGTCCGATTTATAATGTCTTCTAGCTCAAAATAGTAAATTTCGTTCTCTTTTCATTAAAGTTTAGTTGGAATTCATACAGCGATTTTTTAATATTTCGCGATTTTTTATTACAATTTTTAGAGTTTTTTCGTTTTTCGTACGATTTTTTGTCGGACTGGGCGACCTCGGTCATGTCAGCTAGTTAGTGTATAAATGTATAACGCAAATACTACAGGGTTGCGCACGAAAAAGCAGCCCGTCTGTTCGCCATGAATGCTAAATGAATGCAACGCTAAAAATTTCAAATTGTTTTACTTGTTTACAAAGACTAAAAGTAAACAGTGAATTTAGAGAAAGAACAATTATTCACCGAAAATATTACACGGTAAAATTTTTTGTAAATTATATGAAAATCCAAAATCTGAGATTTTAGTTCTATGTCAATTGGCGCCAAAAAATATAGCCCAACTGAAAAATTATTGGGGGGTGGGGGGGGAGGGGGCGAGGCTTACGGCGCTACTATTTTTCAAATACGTTTTTCTCAAAGAGTACAATAGTTAAAAAAATGAAACCAATGCCAATTATTGAAGAATATATTAGTTCACATTATATATTTTTTTCACATTTTTACACAAATGTTAACATAGAAAAAAACACAAAAATATTTTTCAAAAAAATTATTAATGTAGTAATTTTATATTTACACCGACCAAAAAATTACAGTATAATGCTCAAAGTATGTACTTTTAAGAAAAAGATTTCGTTAAAATCGAAGGTGCGCTTTTTGAGTTATAACAAAAATAATGCTAACAACTTGCTAAAATATTCCTAACTTTCGCTGTTTGTATTTTCAGAAATACGCTACTATCAATGCATTGGTCGATTCGTGACATATCCACTCGGGCAGGATGCGCAGTGCGCCAAAATAAGAGAATGTTTCTATACATACCACTTCCCTATAGGTTTGTTTCGTGTTTGTAAACATTCTGTTATTTTGGCGTACTGTGTATCCTTCTTGCGTAATAATATCAAGTCGATGGTCTAGTCGATTGTGCAGGTGAAGTTAAACAGGTGCTGTAAATATATAAGGTTTATAAGGTTATCAACTTTTTGGAAATTTCTGACTCCCTCCCAACCTTCTGATATCAAACGTTATCATTTCCTCAAATCCCCTCCACCTAATAACATTGTTATCAATGTCTAAAAATTCTTTTTATTTTCATTTATTTTAACTTTTTTTTTTCTTTTTATTACGTTTGCAATGATATACAGATATGGTTGTACATTTCTTACTCGCATATTTTACAGATTTAAATAAAGAGAAGAAATTCATAAAATATCACTGTTATATAAGAAATAACTTTATATCAAATAACATTTTAAAGAAATACTTATTATTTAAAAGTTTTTAATAATAGTTCCTTATTACATAATGCATTGAACAGTAATATTGTCTTCTTGCACTTCGCCCTTGCACAAGGCTAAACAGAACCTCTCGTAAACAAAACAGATGGACAACATTCTTCACCATCTTTTATTAGCAAAAGTATGTTGAGCATTAGCAAATATCATTTCTAATCTGGTTTCTCTAACAAAGAATTATATACGCATATGGAAGGAGAATGAGAATATTAATGGTGAAAGTTGGGTTATTCCATATTTTAGAATGAAATGTTTTATAATGATTCAATGGTTTTAATAATAACTTTGTATTTTCATACAAAGATGAAAACAGACTTTAAAAAATTAAGATAACAGATGTAAAGAAAAGGATACCAAAAAAGTAAATTTTAGTTTGATCAAAAATGATAACGATATCAAATGACAAACCCCCTCCCCTACAGGTACCTTTTGATGTCAAGTGCCAGACCCCCCCCCCCCACACACACACACACACACACTCTCCCTAAAGTCATACGTTACATATGCACAATGTACAGCCCCATGGCCTTTTTCTATGTGAAAATCATGGTAGGCAAATATTACCATTTTTGTTTGTCGGTTCTTGATGTTATTACGAGAAGGACCCGCAGTACGTCAAAATAACAGAATATTTACAAACACGAAATAAAACTATAGAAGTGGTATGCATGGAAACATTCTCTTATTTTGGCGCACTGTGCATCCTGCCTGGGTGGAAATGTCACGAATTGACCAATGCATTGATAGCAGCGTATTTCTGCAAATTAAAACAGGGAAAGTTAGGAATATTTTAGAAAGTTGCTACCATTATTTTTGTTATAACTGAAAAAGCGCATCTTCGATTTTAACGAAATTTTTTTTTCTTAAAAGTACATATGTTGAGCATTATTTTGTAATTTTTTTGGTTGGTATAAATATAAAATTACTACATTAATAATTTTATTGAAAAATACTTTTGTTTATTTTTTTATGTTAAAATTTGTGTAAAAATTTGAAAAAATATATAATGTGAACTAATATATTCTTCAATAATTGGCATTGGTTTCATTTTTTTAACTTTTGTACTTTTTGAGAAAAACGTATTTGGAAAATAGTACCGCCGGTGCATACTTCGCCGATTATCTCAAGGACAGTTCAAGGTCAGCGGCTGAAAACTCTTTATATTTTATTCTCATGGTGAGCCTTGTTACCATACATGTTATTTTAAACATCGGCCATGGGGGGCCATTTCGCTGTGCTTATCCGGCTAGACCCTTTGAATGAATCGCTTTACATGCTTATTTTCTACATAAGAGATAGAATTGATATTAGAGATATGATTGCAGACTATTTTTTCAAAACTGTATTAAATTATAGATCTTTTTTGTGTAGAGTCGGGCTCGGTTTGAAGTGTTTCAGTTTAGGGTCAATAGGAAAATTGTTGTCGGGCTTTGAGTCAACAGAAATTTTTCGTAGGTTTCGAATTGACTTTAAGTTAAACGTTTGGGTCGGTATAAACCAACACGCGCAGGAGCCTATTTAAGATGAAAAACTACGTATTTGAATATGAATGACTCCTTACATGTTTATTTTTCTACATAAAAGATAACATTACTATTGGAGGTATGATTACAAACTATTTTACTATAGTTACATTATATTTTGGATAATTTTCTTAGATTCCGGGTTTCAGGTTGGGATTGGAATTAAGTATTTCGGGTTCGATCGGGTTGCGGGTAGACGGAATATCTTTCGTTGGGTTCGGTTCTGGTTGCAGCTTGGTGTTAAATAAAATTTGCAGGGCTGCAAATTTTATTTATTACCCCGGCAGGACCTTAGTTAGGTGTAACGTTTAAATGCTAGTTATAACGATGGAACTTTTACTCAGGGTCGTACTGGCATAACTGTTAGGGCGGTGGCAAAATGGATAAAAAGGGCGCCGATTGCCTTACAAAAAGGCCCAAATGCATATATATATAAGGTGTGTCCCAACGAAATAAAGCCACCCTAATTCTGTGCCGTAACTGGACACGAAACAAACAAATAAGAACAAGAAAGTCCATATACAAATACACTGCTCAAAAGAATTAAAGGATATTGCAGTTTTAGGTGGATTTTGTATCTGGTAAACTGTTTAGCTGATTGATACATGGTCGACAGACATAGTAGGTTATATGAGAATAAATTACACATGTTTGGCAGAAAAAAAATGCATTTTATTGCGCATTTGTGTACTAAAGGAAAAAAACACAATTTGTGCAAATGAGAAAAAAAGAATAAGAAAAGGTGTTTTCTTCAAAGAAAATCATTTTCAGTAGGGGGTATGGTTTCCACGGGCGGCCAGCAACGTTGAACACCTTTGAGGCATGGACTCAATGAGGCTATTAATGACGAGTTGGGGTATTCTGCTCCACTCTTCCAGAAGAGCTCTTTCCAGTTCTTGGAGAGTTTGTGGGGGTTGTTGGCGGCCAGAAACTCGTCTTCCTAGAGCGTCCCAAACGTGCTCAATTGGATTCCTGTCTGGAGAACACGCTGGCCATTCCATTCGAACGATTCCTTCCTCGAAAAGGAAATCCTCCACCAGGTTTGCACGATGTGGCCTGCAGTTATCGTCCATTAAAATGAAGTTATCTCCGATTGCTGCAGCGTAAGGGACTACAATAGGTCTGTGGATCTCATCCCTATATCGGCGACCAGTCAGAGCTCCATCTCGAATGATGTAGAGGTCAGTGCGCCCGTCAATGGAGATGCCACCATACACCAACACTCCTCCACCGCCAAATCTGACACTTTCGTGCACGAACGCAGGATTATTCCTACTGCCACGGTCCCTCCAGATGAAAATACGCCTATTATCCGGATGCACAGAAAAACGGGACTCGTCAGAAAACAGAATATTGCTCCATTCATTTCTCCTCCAGTTGACATGCTCGGTTGCCCACTCCCTGCGGTCGCGACGATGCCTTGATGTTAATCTAACACATACCATCGGTCGGCGAGCATACAGACCTACAGCATGGAGCCGGTTTCGGACAGTCTGAGATGAAATCGTGGTGCCTGTAGCCGAGCGAAGGTGTTGTTGGAGAAGAGTAGCGTTCATGGTTCGGTGTCTCCGAGCTGTTAACGCTAAATACCGATCTTCATTGGGCGTTGTTGCCCGTCTACGACCTTGCCCTGGTTTTCGGCCTGCACATCCACACGCCAAAAAACGGTTCCAGATCCTGGAAATGACACTTTGTGACACTCCAATGGCTTGCGCTACTTCGGCTTGAGTTTGGCCCCCTTCTAACCTACCAACAATTCTCAAAGCTTCTGAATCTGTCAAATGACTTCGCTGAGACATCGTACTCATCGAAACAAAGCAATCACTGAATGCCGATCATCCTTGTCTTCATTCTCTTTTATCCAGTTGAAAGTCAAATTTCATTCGCTGCCGCTGAAGCGACGTTTTTGACGTCGAACTCAAAATTTGCATACTCCACAGTTTGAAAACCAGAAAAATTTGAATTTGTGATTCTCTTCTTCTATTTTCGGCAAAAAAATTTCGTTTATATCTTTATTTTATATAAAACTTCAAATATCCTTTAATTGTTTTGAGCAGTGTACATAATATATAGTAACTCATTCCCTGCCCCACCTGGGCAGGAGAAAAAGATGAATGTGTAAAAAAAGAGGGGAAAAAGTGTCCCACCGAAATAAAGCCACAGTCAATATTAGTATGTATTGGTAACTACCGACATTCGAGCTGCTGCAGGTCAACATTTTTATGATGTCAGGAAGTTGTCAAATACTTGTTCTGAGCCAGTCGGAATTTCTGCAGACTTTAGAAGGCTGAATTTTTTATTTCTCCTTCAGTATTGGAATGGGAATGAAAACCCACCTATCAAAGTTCGAAAAAGGATAAATAACAACTTTTAAGGAAAAAGGTCTTTCACATAGACTAATATCTAAGCAAATCAAACGATCTAAAACCGTAACAAACAATTTTGTAAATCAGGGAAATACGTACGGGTATAAAAAAAAGTGGTGTACATGCAGAAAAATGACTTCCAGGCAGAAAAGAGAAGTTCTGCGTCGTCTTCACGAGGTGGTGTTTCCCTAAAACAGTTGACAAACGAAGATAACATCCCTGTGACAGAATCAACCTTGAAACGAATTGAAAAACGTATAGGCATCTTGCAACACAAGAAAAGGAAACAGCTGCCCATGTTGAAAGTTATCCACATGCAATGGAAAGTCGATTAGGCCAAATATCATCGAACCTGGAAGGACCAGTGGCATCGTGTTATAGTCTCAGATGAGAAAAACATTAATTTGGATGGGCCAGACGACCTTGCTTTCTATTGGTATGACATGAGGAAAGAAGCGAAATTTTTTCCAAAAGACAGCAAAGTGGAGGCTCATTAACGGTGTGGGGAGGCATCGGTTATGGAGATAAACATAACCTGGCTTTTCTCTCAGGCCGAATGAAGCCTACCGATTACTAAGAAATGCTAGAAAACCATTTACTGTCATTTGCAAAGAGACGTTGTAGACTAAGTTGGATCTTCCAGACGGACAAGACCTCCATTCACGTTCAAAAATCCTCCTGGTAATGGTTTTTGGATAATCGGGTACATGTCATGGAATCACCTGTACATTTTTCCTGATCTCAATCCCCAAGAAAATGTATGAGGTATCCTCAGTAGGGCTGTATATGCCAATAACAGACAGTTTCAGTCTGTGACAAAATTGAAGGTCGTCATCATTGAAGCGTGGGAGAATATTGATGCTATTTTCTTCCAAGGATTGGTAAATGGTATGCCACATCGTATATTCCACGTCATATATAACCATGGTGGATATATTGTCTATTAACAGTAGTGGCTTTATTTCAGCGGGACACTCCCCCCCCCCTCCTTTTTTTACAAATACATTTTTTTCATGCCCAAGTAAGGCAGGGAGTGAGTTACTCCTTGTAAATATGTATTTGTATATATATTTTCTTAATATATTTGTTTCGTTCTTATTGTTTTTTTTTCGTGTCCAATTACAGCACACAATCACGGTGGCTTTATTTCGGTGGGACACACCTTATATACACTTACAGTGAAACCTCCCTGTGCGACCACCTCCCGGAACGATCATTTTTGCATAGAACAAAATTTATTCCCATAGGCTCAATACTAATTTTACCTCCCTGTCAGAGACCATCTCAGTTGAACTCCCTCCATGAGCGACCCATTTCTTTGAAGAAAACGAAACGAATTCCGTTTTTTCCTGGTCGCCTGAAGAAGGTTTTATTAGAAAAATAATTCCGGAGAGCGCATTAGTCGTCAAACTTCTAAACTAAGTTTATATTTTTTTTATTCCGGTAACTTTTAAGTGTTTAAACTCCTGTGTGCCTTTTTAGACAATGAATTTAACTCTGGTGACAAATTAAGGATGACGGTCAATACACTTCCCTGCCAAATTCTGTCAGGAAACTCTCAAGGAAATAGATAAATGAATGAAATCGTCATTATTTGTTGGCATCCAAAAAAAAAAAAAAAATGCATTTATTTACTGAACTTCGAAAGGATTTCGAAATAAAAGTTATAAAAGATAAAACCGTAAAATCAAAGCAAACGTCAACATATTCATTTTTTACACTCTGCAGTAATTAACTTATAAAAGTTTAAGTATCAAAACATAAGTTAATTGCATATTTTTTTCCTAATGTGAAAAATAAATTTTAGTAACATTGTTACCTTTTTTCAACAATTTTAAAATCTAGATTTAAACATGACCTCCCTTAAGAGACCACCTCTTGGAGCGACCAATTTTTATTGGAACACACACACATACATACTATACAAATTATGTATAAAAAAATACTTTAAAAATATATACGACTATTTTGTTATAGCGAAAACTTTATTCCTAAAATAATTATGACAACCAAATTAGTATTTTATACTATAGAAATGTAATTTACACAAAAATAGTTCCCCGCAAAACATTGCACTTCTGATGTTAGACCAGTGTTGCCAATTTAGAGGTATTTTTTTTCCACCACACTTTTCTAAAAAAGCTATCTCTATTTTCGAAATCTGCTCACCTTATCTAATGAGTTTGAATTAACTTTACCCCGAATATCCGAATAACAATCTCCATACAATTATCTCCAAATGGAAAATAAAATATTAAAATAAAACAAACAAAAACAATTTCGTTGGGTCAAAACTCAAAAGTGCAAAACATTATTTTATACAATTTAATAACATTTTATATAATACAATCTCTAGGATACAAATACTATTTATGGTGTAAAAAATTTCAGAAAATTAATTTTGGTTTAGGGCAAGAATGACGTCTATTTTACGTGAATTATTTTAAAAAAATGTTTTATTTCTTTATTTTTTCAACATTAAAAAATTATCATAGAGAAGCATTTGGTTTGAATCCCGCTATTTAAACAGTTTAAATATATATATATATATATATATATATATATATATATATATATATATATATATATAGTCTGAAATTGCAAGAAAGAAAATATTCTTTAACATTATTACTACAGGTTTCGTTATTATTCACTTTAGTTCGTAGGTAGCAATAGTGATGGGCGATTCTCGAAAATTCGACAATCGAAAAAAATCGTCATCGTAAAAAATCACAATCGATACAGCCATCGATTAATTCCTAGAATATACAATCGAGATGTTTTACAATCGATTATAACGAGAGAAGTTAAAAACAATTGTTGGAAAACTTAGCTATTATTCTGGCCGAAAATTTCATAGTAGTGATAGGGCTTGATCGATAATTCTGCTATCGCAATTATTTGCTCCCGATTTAGGCTTAAGAGGTTACTTCAGTCAAGCGAAAAGACCTGCTCGCTAATGCTAATCTTATGGAAGAAATTTATAAAGATATCTCATTTAAATTTCAGTATTTTCAAATGATTTTCTTTGCATTGGAATAAATTCCCCTTTCTTCTTTATGAAACTGCAATGTCCAAATTAGTGATGGGCGATAACGAGATGTTTTTCTCGATTGTCTCGATTGTATGGACATCTCGATATTTTTCGATTGTGTAATTTTTTTCTCGATGACTCCAGTTTGCCAATTGCTTTGATACATCATATATTATATATTATATACGTCATACATTTATCAAGAATCGTCTGCGGGTGAACTGGAATGAGTCGGTGTTAATAAAGACAAGGTTACGTCGCCCGCTAGTGGGCCCCTCCTTTAATCGGGCCCCTAAGTTATACGTAATCTTGTAATATGAAATCACGAACAGGATACCCGCTATATACGACACCGTATAGCAGGCGTGGTGTGCACGCACTACAAAATATTGTAAAAAAATATAATCTCGAAACGAACGAACCTCGGAGCAGATCTCTTGGGGGAGGGGTCAAAGTGAGCGGAAGGGCAAAGTAGCTGCATAATATGAATAAGCCGTCACAGGTCTTCAGGCCTTTCGAACCATACGTCACACGACGGGTCTGGATCTGAATTTATAAAAATGCCCTTCCCGGGGGGGCAAAGTGGGGGGAGGGGTGCGGGAGGTGAATAACATGAGTAAGTGGTCATAGGCCTTTCCAACAATATGTCACATGAGAGGTCTCGGCTAAATTTAGAAAAGTGTCCCCCGTGGGGGAAAAGTGGGGGGGGGGCGATTACCGGAGGTGTATAACATCAATAAGTAGTCACAGACCTTTCCAACGATATCTCACATGTGGGGTCTTGGCTAAATTTGTAAAAGTGTCTCCCCGGAAGTGGGGGACGGACACCGGAGGAGCATAACATCAATAAGTAGTCACAGACCTTTCCAACGATATCTCACATGTGGGGTCTTGGCTAAATTTGTAAAAGTGTCTCCCCGGAAGTGGGGGGACGGACACCGGAGAAGCATAACATCAATAAGTACTCACAGACCTTTCCAACGATATCTCACATGTGGGGTCTTGGCTAAATTTGGAAAAGTGTCTCCCGGGGGGGGGGCAAAGTTGGGGGGACAGACACCGGAGAAGCATAACATCAATAAGTAGTCACAGACCTTTCCAAAGATATCTCACATGAAGGGTCTTGGCTAAATTTGGAAAAATGTTCCCCGGGGGGGGGGGGCAAAGTGGGAGGGGCTGTCACTGGAGGTGCTTAACATCAATAAGTAGTCACAGACCTCTCCAACGATATCTCACATGAGGGGTCTTGGCTAAATTTAGAAAAGTGCCCCCCGTGGGGGCAAAGTTGGGGGGACGGACACCATAGGTGCACAACATCAATGAATAGTCAAAGACCTTTCCAACGATATCTCACATGAAGGGTCTTGGCTAAATTTGGAAAAATGTCCCCCGGGGGGGGGCAAAGTGGGGGGGGCTGTCACTGGAGGTGCTTAACATCAGTAAGTAGTCACAGACCTTTCCAACGATATCTCACATGAGTGGTCTTGGCTAAATTTAGAAAAGTGCCCCCCGGGGGGGGCAAAGGGGGGGGGGGACGGACACCATAGGTGCATAACATCAATGAATAGTCACAGACCTTTCCAACGATATCTCACATGAAGGGTCTTGGCTAAATTTGGAAAAATGTCCCCCGGGGGGCAATGTGGGGGGGGTCTGTCACCGGAGGTGCATAACATCAATAAGTAGTCACAGACCTTTAAAATGATATCTCACAAGACGGGTCTTGGCTAAATTTGGAAAAGTGTCCCCCGGGGGGCAAAGTGGTTGGACGGCCACCGGAAGTGCATAACATCAATAAGTAGTCACAAATCTTTCCAACGATATGTTACATGAAGGGTCTTGGCTAAATTTAGAAAAGTGTCCTGAAATTTCATATATTATACATAATATTTATCGGAGGGCTCCATAAAAAAATCCGATCTAAAATGATAAAAACGGAAAAAACTAACCCCCGCAGTGGGGGCCAAATTGGGGAGGGGAGGAAGAAAGTCTCATAATATGAAAGAGTCATCCGAGAGCTTTCAGATAACATATTACATGACGGGTCCAAAAAAGTTTGAAAATTGCTCCCCCTCCCTCCCCCCTTTGGGCCCACTCTTTCGCCCCGGAATTTACGCAGCCCCCACTTTAAAATTTTTATGTTCAATGAATAATATTTATTGGAAGACTGCATAAAAAACCTACATCTAAAATGATATTTAAATTTATTATAGAAATCGGCAAGGGTTTTAAAAATTTGTTCCCCCCCCCCCCGAATTTCACCTTCGGGGGAAGAAAGGTTCATAATATGAAAGAGTTGTCAAAGGGCTTTTCGATTATATGTCACAGGAAAAGTTCGGTATTTTTTTTTTTTTAATTGCGCCCCACCCACTCTCACGTCCTCGGAACTCACCCGACCCACCTTCCTCTTTGAAATTTTTATATTTAATAAATAATATTTATCGGAGGGCTCCAAGTATGTGACAGCTTGGTAGGGCTAAAATAAGAAAAACATTGAAAATTAAAGCTTCATTTCATAGTTCATTGTCATGCCTATTTCTTTCTCCAGCTTGCCCCTCGATATCTCTTCTCGGCCCTTCTTGGCTGAGCGTGAAATGACAATCATCGAGAGTAACATTTCGGAGAAAGGACGAAAACTGATTTCTCATTCTCGACAATGTCATATGAAATGTTGAACAGAGACCGAGAGCGAGGAACGAGAAGTGACGAAGGAAGCAATCGGTGAGATATCTCGAAGTAAGCGAAAGGTTTGCCCTCGAGCAGAATGTCTCCTCGAGTTAAACGAGCAGTTTGCGTCCAGAAAATAGATCTCGAAGTGCGTGAAGAGTTTCAAGTTATTCCACAATTAAATCACAGTTCACGAAATTGTTATAGGGAGAGCATTATTATAAGAAGTCAAGATTCCATTTAAATCATATTAAAGTCATCATATTTCACAAATAAAAGTTTTTACTTTTGTGTTTATCATTTGTAAATAATCATCATCACTAGAACTTTTTGTAGATTATTATTTACAGTTCGAATATATACATAATGTATCTTATTTACATATTTACAGATGAAACATATTTAGTTGCTTTGCTCCTTCTAGAAGTCATGATTCTAAATACAATTAAATTTCCAGCAACTATTTTCTTCTATTAAGAAGCCATAAAGAACAATAGCATGATTTTATGCTCGAGATAAATTTTCCTTTTAAAATTAAAACAACATTTCTTCTAATTTTAGAAGACCAAGAGAAAAAATGCAGTCTACTTACTGCGTTCAAGATTCACATTCACAAAACCAACTGAAAAGAAACAAGCAAGAAAAAAAAAAATGTTTTTTAATATCAATTCTCTCAAACGTCACGTGATCCTTCGCGGCGCCCGCCTGGCTAAGAGAGGCCCGCGAGAGAAGATTGCAAAATATTCCACAAACTCCCCCCCGATGAACAAGGGTTCATCAAAATGGGGATTCAAATAATTAAAGTAGAAATAAAAATTATTCTAAAAAATTATCAGTTACACTTACATAAATACAATACAAATCAAAATATATACTTACATACTGGACTTCAAATAAAATAATAAACAATTTAAAAATTTTTGGTTGGCAGGTTTCTGCTACTAAAAATAGAAAGAACAATTTAAATCTATACAACTTTTTCTGGAATATTCAATACAAAAAAAAAAATTAAACTAAAAATTAGAAATATTATCAAACAAGAAACATTTTTTTTTTTTTTTTTTTTTTTTTTTTTTTTAGTGAAAAAAAAATAATAAAAATCTTTTTTTTTTTAAAGTCAATAACAAAAAGAGTTCAAGATTTGTTTAGTCAAATGTCCATGAGAGTTTTTTAGTCTAATAATATCAAAGTTTTTTTTTTTTCAGTCAAGTAAGAGTTTTTTGAATCTATTAATAATAAAGTTCAGAGGTTTTTACTTCTAAATTATACACAAGAATTAATAGGTCTTTTAATATAATGTTCATATGCATAAGAATCACATCATATATTTCAAAGTCAGAAGTATTATTCTGGTCCGTGTAGTGAGCAGATTTAAGTTGAGAAGTACTCATTTTTCAAGCGCTTCCAGAAATGATTCAGAAGAGTCTCACGTAAACGGAAGCATTTCACTAAAGATTCTTTGGTTGCTAGTAAAATCAAATCGTTCACTTTTATGGTAGGTAAACACAAGATATGTTTTAGAGGTGCTCTAACTTGTTCACCAGGGCGTGCGTTAGATTTCTTCCAGATTGCACGTTTGTTTAGGACTGATTTTATGCGCTGGCTAGATTTTGAAATCCAAAACTTTTCACAAGTTTGCACTAATGTTCTGGGCACTTCTGAATGAAAAACTTTTTCATGTGCATCTTTCACGATTAATTCAGTCAATTTATGTTTTGCAGGAATCACATCAGGATGTTTTTCATAAAATGAGGAATCAGACTTTTGTAACCGTCCTCGTAGCAACAGCAAATCATCATCTGACAACATAGGATTTAACTGTAGAAGATTCGATTCACTAGGGATACTTTTGTTACATTTCAAGTATTTTGTAACTTCAGGGAAACTTTTTTCCTGCACCAGCTTTAACCAAAAATTTTCAGCATGTAACATTTTCTCAGCTGATAATTCTGAAAAATCTCTTTTTTCTACCTTTAATTTTATATTAGAAATAAATCTAAATAGCCAAGCAGTTACTCTATACAATTTCTTTAGGGAGCTATATTTTTCAAGATTAAAAATAGGAATTTCATCAGCTTTATTTGTTTGAACAACACAAGAAATGGTTGCTGATTTTAGAGACTTCTCTTTAGAAACATCAGGTAATTGTGTAGCGATAATTTTAACGCTAGGGCACTGATCTTCGGGCAAGGAAAGAAATTCAGGAACATACATATTAGGGTTAGCATCAGGAAAAATATGCAATTGGAGATGCTCCTTTTCCATGATTAGGTTGCTAAAATACTGCCAGGGAATTTTCAAGTGAGCGAGATCCGGGATTTCCGAAAGCCAATTTTGCCAATTATTTTCTAGTTCACCAGAAAAAATTTCATCCCATGATATTCTCATTAACAATAAATGTTGTAAGAGGCATTTGATGCGAATAACAGAAGGGGCAATATATCCGGCTGGATCAAATAACATAGTTGCAATTTTCAAAACACTGCGTTTCGTAGAAGAATCGTTATTTATTTTTTCTAACAAGGGTCGTAATTCTAGTCCTAATTTATCTTCTGTATTGTTCCAGATCAATCCTAAAATTTTCAAGGAAGTATTTGGGGGTTCGAAACACGAAACAGGAATATTTTCATCATCTAAAACATTAGAATTCAAGTTAGGGACATGATACAAACATTCGTTTAATGATAGAGAATCATCATATTTGGAAGAAGCATCATAGACTATGCGCATTTTTGTTGTAGTTTTGTCGTCACGGATAACAGGTCTGTGCGGCATGCAATAGGAATTATTAGAATGTTTCTCGGTGCACAATTTTATTACACCCTCATTAAACTGCTCTAGCAAAATGGAGTTATATTCTTTAAATAAAGAATCGTTTTTCAAGAATTTATTTTCTAAACTAGAAAACCGCTTCTTTGCTACTTCAAGATTATTTCTAAGTAATTCGCGAGAATCTTTCCACAATAAATTTGCTTCATAACGCCCATTTACGAATTTTAGATTTTCTTTAAATTCTTTTATTACCTCATGATCGGTAATGTTCTTTTCATTGCTTTCAGCAATGCCAATTGATTCAAGATCCCAAAATGCTTTCAGTTGGGTATTTATATTTTCAACTGAAACACGCAAACAAGCTACTTCTTTTTTATTAGACTCTATTTGCCCTTGCACCGTATGACCGAAAATAGTTTCTGCAACGTATAATTCTTTTGTCAATTTTCCCTCGATTCCCTTTAATATTTTCCACAAAAAGTCAGACCCTAGCAAAATATTTATTTCCTGTTCAAGACCTGTATCAGCAGGCTTAAAGCCTCTTGTTCTCATTATGTCTAGAAGTTCTGGTTCTAGTGTTTTCACAGAAGCCCCAGTTATATTATCAACCACAAGAGCTTCGATATTTATCGAGTTAATAGGTTGCACAACACTGGATAATTCTAGAGCAACTACTTCATAACAAGATTCATAAGGGCGTCTCCGCCCAAAAGGATAAACTAATAAATTTTCTCTTCGCAATGGCTTCAATTTTAATTTTTGTACTAGAGATCTCTTCACAAAACATTTTTCTGAACCACTATCACATAAAACGCGAGCCAACAAGCATTCCTTACCAGCAGACACAGAAACTGTACAAGTCTGCAATAATGTTGCTTTATTTTGTTTATATTTTTGTTCCGACATCATAGATACAATTGCACCTTTCATTTCTTTTTCAGGATTTTCTTTTGCTGTTTCTTTAAAACAAAACAAAGTACTATGGGTAGTGTTACCACATTTGGAACAAGGGTTAATTTTTGTTCTACAATTAATTGATAAATGGGACTTGTAAAAGCATTTGTAACAGCGACCTTCTTTCTTTAATTTATATCGTTTCTGTTCATCAGTGAATTCTGAACAATTTAGTCCTACATGATCAGAAGACTTACAAAATATGCAAAACTGTTTTGTAGATGTATTTAAAGCAGCAGCTGAAGGTATATTTTTCTTTTGCGGAAAATTTTGATATTTACTTGAAGGATTTTCATATTTAGTTTTAGAATTTTCATAAGTCTTGGTTTGGGAATTGTTTACTAAATTAGTAGCTTCACGACATCTTAATTCCGTTTTAATAAAATTTATTAAATCGGTGACTTCACAGTCCTTATCGGGGTCACGTTTTCGATGGAAATCTAGTATCAAATTTTCTGGTAATAACCTTAATAAAATTGGTAGTAATAAATGGCCGTAAGAGCCTGATGTTACTCCTAACGCATCAAGATTTCTCATACTAGTTTCAATATTATCGTACAGCTTCCTTAAAGAAATAACATTGTTAGAGGATTTCACTGGTTCAAGATTTAGAATTTTATTCATGTAACAGTTTATGATATTTTCCCGCTTACCATACCTCTCTTCTAACAATTTTAAACAAGTAGAATAATTTTGATCTGTCAGTTCAAAACCAGATACAATATTATATGCAGGACCAGACAACAAGGATTTGAGATATTGGAATTTTTCAATTTTTGATAACGATTCGTTTGAATCTATCGCACTAGTAAATAAATTAAAAAATTCTAAGAACTGGCTTGCATCACCAGAAAATTTTTCTATATTAAGTTTAGGAAGCTTCACTGCCGAAACTGGTTTACTTCCGATTTTTGAACCGTTACTTGATTCTAGTACAACTTTTGGTTCAGTTTCGATTTTACATTTTTTAAGCCTCATCTTAATTTTAAATTTCAAACTGGATATTTTTTCAGAATATTCTTCTACCGATTTTAGTTCTTTTTCATATTCAGTTTTTTCCTGAATTAGCTCATCCATTTCGGAATCTAATTCCTTTAGTTGAGCTTCCTTTTCATTTACGAGCTCTAATGATTCCATTAATGAGTCGCAATCAGTTTTATCAATATCAACAGATAATAATGTATCACATTTTGTGATTAATTTCGTAATGGCTGCACGAACAGTAGCTCTTTTACTTTTTAACTTATCAGGCTTATCCATGTTTAAATTTAAATTCAATGTTCAAAATAAATGATCATGAAAAATGTATATTTTCAAAAAATCAACAGTCATGCAGAATAATAAAGGTATTTCTTACCTTTTTTCCCGGTTGTTGAGGCACCAAAAACTTGGAGAGTTTCAAGTTATTCCACAATTAAATCACAGTTCACGAAATTGTTATAGGGAGAGCATTATTATAAGAAGTCAAGATTCCATTTAAATCATATTAAAGTCATCATATTTCACAAATAAAAGTTTTTACTTTTGTGTTTATCATTTGTAAATAATCATCATCACTAGAACTTTTTGTAGATTATTATTTACAGTTCGAATATATACATAATGTATCTTATTTACATATTTACAGATGAAACATATTTAGTTGCTTTGCTCCTTCTAGAAGTCATGATTCTAAATACAATTAAATTTCCAGCAACTATTTTCTTCTATTAAGAAGCCATAAAGAACAATAGCATGATTTTATGCTCGAGATAAATTTTCCTTTTAAAATTAAAACAACATTTCTTCTAATTTTAGAAGACCAAGAGAAAAAATGCAGTCTACTTACTGCGTTCAAGATTCACATTCACAAAACCAACTGAAAAGAAACAAGCAAGAAAAAAAAAATGTTTTTTAATATCAATTCTCTCAAACGTCACGTGATCCTTCGCGGCGCCCGCCTGGCTAAGAGAGGCCCGCGAGAGAAGATTGCAAAATATTCCACAGTGCGAGAGCTCTCTCTCGCACTTCGAGAGAAAGGAAGCTTTCAGAAGAGTCAAACTTACCGCGCTTCTGGTGTAAGTCATGATTTCCCAAAGGAGTACATGTTTTTTTCCATTCGCTTTTGTTATTAACCGATATGGGTTAGGAGGCATAGTGGTTTAAGTTATCAGTTCGAGTTTTTGTTGATATAGAAGTTTTCTATTGAATTTGGCGCCAGTTTGTCTTTGATTTTCAATGTTTCTCTTATTTTAGCCCTCCTAAGCTGTCCCATATCTCTTAATATTAGAATGCTATTGTTAAAACAAAACTGCACTGCAAAATATGTGTTTTCAAGATTTTAAGTGTCGCCTCAGGGAAGAGGATTTTTCAAAATTATTTTACCCCACTCATGTAATATATTAAAATAAGGGTAATTTCATAACCTTTCTAAATCTACCTTTCTTTTGTCAATCCACTGTTAATTTTAGACCCCTGGGCTTAAAATGCTCTAAAGGAATATACTTAGCGGTGGTTTTTTTCGTACTCTGGTACGGTATCTTTCACTCTTAGGAAAATTATAAGACTAACATCAAATTGCGTCTAAAATCGAATAAAAAATATGGACATGTGTTTCTTAATTTTAACTCCCTTCTTCGCCTCAAGAGGGCGCTTTAAAGTTTTGTTTCTTCAAACCTTTAGTATACTGTTTTTCCAAAAATTATAAAATTCACAAAATAAAGTCTTTTCACTCTTCCCTATCTTTTCGTATCAATTTTATTTTTACTACCACCAGGGGACGCCGCCCAGTGAAACATTTTACTTTTAGCCTCAGGCTATTGGTATTTTTCATCTGTTTTTCATAATATTTTGTCTCATCATTTTTCTTCCTTGTAGATACTATTCTCTAAGTTCTTGACCCATTCTGACCATTTGGGCACTCATTCTGGACCAGCTGTGGCCCATCGGGCCCCTCTTCATTTGTCTGGCTCAAATCACACGCTTCACTTGTTCTTTTACCATTTATTCATTTTCTTCAATTTTTTTCTTATTCAATGGTTCTTTTTTTTTTTTTACCATTCTCAACTTCCCCTAGTCCTCTCTTACATCAAGTTAACTTCCATCCTTGGTCTGCCCTACTGTCAATTTGGGGCCTAATGCCCCTTCGGGGGGGGGGGGTCGGGGGGTCTGTAACGGAGTTGTCCAGAATTTGTAAAGTAGTTATTTGTTGTTGCACAGGTGGTTCATTTTGCTAAGCTTCAATACAGACTCTAAGGCAAAAAATCAATTGTTAATTATTTTAAGATCGAGGCAAGGAACTGCTGAGATAATAAAAAGGTAGAAGTTTTCTGAAGGTCTTTATTGTGCAGCGGGATCGTTTCCACCACCGCCGAGAATTACACGGCCAATGTTGGAGAAGGGAGCGAAGCGTTACAATTTTTTTTATTCTCATCATGCGAGTTCAGAAGCTAGTCTGACTCAAAATACACTTTTTCGAAATCTGGAGTGTTGGCAAGCTTACATACACAATTTCGCCAAATATATATACTATATGGCGAGATTAAAGAGAGGAAGACATGTGGTCAAAGTACAATAATTGAAATTGAATCGGGAATGTAAAAGATTAATAAGAAATATTTAACGCCAGTGGCTGTGTAGGAATTCTAGCTTTAAACCGCGAAAGGCATTCTATAGGGGTTGCTAAAGTTCTCATGGGATTGAAGCGGCCGAAAGAGTACGTTAAGAAACAAAAGCAAAATAAAGACAGGGTTAATAACTGAAATGACACATCTATCTAACATCTGGACCAACGGCTAAAAATGTAGAAGTAATATGTCTGATTAATTTCTGCATATCATCAAACTAAGGCAGAAGGATGAAAATTAGAATCCAGTTATTAGGCGAGAAAAGGAAATGATTTCTTTTCTTTTAACTGTAGTGCGCTGCGGTTAAAATATTAAAGAGACTGAGAATTGAATGCTTAATTTATGAAGGGAAAAGAGCGCTAAAAAAAACAGATTGAATCCGAATGCAGACAGATAATTAAATTTAAGAATTAAAAAAAATGTAATTTTAAAGGGGGGAAAGAGGAAAGGTCTTAATATTAATATGTGAAGGTAGGCGCCTTCACATATATCTCCCCAACAGCCGAAAAAGAACGAAGTGAACCGCGAGAGAAAAAAAAATACCCCATGTCTTCTCTCAAATACATTACACATAAAGAAAATATGTAAAATGTAATATTTTGCAGAGGGAACCCGGTGACCAACAGTTTATAAACATAAACAGAAATACTAAATATGTAAAGAACAAATAAATCATGTCTCATATAAAAAGCATGCCTATAAGCATGACAAAGCAAGTTGGTACCAAAGACTTGCCAAAATAAAATATATTGAAATTTTTTGAACTGCAGTTAATACTTCTGGACAGCTGTTTTCTTATTTTCTTATTATTTTTTTTCAACGTGTGCACACAGTTATCTTTTTTTTTAAATTATTTCCAGAAGATTTTAATATATAAAATTGCTTGAACATTCACTTCAAGCAAGAGCAATTTCCACAATTGCTACAACAGTTGGTCATACTCCAACTTATAAAATTATTTTGAGACATGAACTGTATATAAAGACAAAAGATTCCATAATATAGTAAATATAAAAATTGTTCATTTTCAGCACTATTTGTGACATTTCAAGTTTTTTTTTTTTTTAAAGTGGTATGACTGGTAAAAGGAGAGGAAGATGGAGGTAAATTATTTGTTAAAAGTTGAAAGTTGCCATCCTTTTATCTTGTAACCAAAGACTGAATGTGTTTTACAGAGAACCTAATTTAACTAAAGTGAATTTTAAAACATATTGCACTCCTATAAGGTATAAACAAGAGGTAGTAAGAACTTTCCAGAGAAAGTACCCCTTGAAAAAAAATGGTAAAAAGATGTACAGTAAATTTAATGAAATGTAATAAGTATTATACAACAGGTGACATAAAAGTATGTGTGTGTGTGTGAATGTAGTCATAAATAACACCGTTTGGTGTTACGACTGGTATATACCAGTAATAAACCACATGTGTCAATGAGCATAACAAAAACCAAAAAAAATAATGCACACCTGTGTACTGAGTGATTGGAAAATCGTGCATAAGAAAGCTACCTTATCACGTAAAATACCTTGAATAGCCAAGAAAGGTACCGAATGAAAAAAATAAAAGTAAAGTGTAATCCTGTAAAGTTACCAAAAAGGAAACACTTTTTTTTAAATATCTAGCATAAAAAAATAACAAACGTGTGCTAGTATACAAATGAACACTAGAAGTGTATCACAGTGACCTCAAGTGAAAAAAAATATAACACTGAACCAAAGAAATGTATCAATGAAGTAAAATGCCTAAGTGTTTTGAAAATCAGTTGTAAAAACAGTGACAATTAGTCCCTGATGCACGCAAAGAATTGACAAAGCTATGAATTCGTGTAAGGGTTTTTTCTATGTACTAAGAAAAAGTATGAACTACTGTGTGTGTTAACTATGAACAAAAATTCTCTACATGCACCAAGCACCAAACAGAAAAATGTAACTGAAGAGAAAAAAAAGGTGTACCGTATTTAAAAAAAAAGCGCTACCAAAGGGTTAAATTTAATTTTTTTGTGAATTTCATAAGATATTGCTGCATTCGTTGAAAAGAAATATCTATATATATCTACTCAAAACGCATCAGTGTAAAATTGACAGGATCCATACCTTTACGTTAAATAAACAAAAAAAAGGAAAAGGAGTGTTACCGCAAAAGATAAACTGTCTCTTGCAAAATATAGAAAAAGAAGTGTTGTTTACCAAAAAGAAATCCTTAAAATCCTGACATATGAGTGTGAAAAAAAAAAAAAAATTCTCACCCGACACCCAGTGAGACTCAAATTCAGTAAATAAATTTACGAGGAGAAGAAAAATGAGAATAATGCGAAGGTTTTAGTTTGGCTGAATTTTCATGTATAGACCTTCTGTGTATTTATTAAAATTTAACACCTGGCCGAAATATTAAAAACATTTACTAAGAAATTGCATACGATTTGCTATAGTGTGACAAGATACCTTACTCGATCTGCCACCTTCAAGTAAGAAGTATCTAATGAAAGTGTTAAAAAAATGCTACATGTTAAAAGGCAACAAATTCGAAATGTGTGTGTAATTTAATATGTCATGTGACGGATAACTCCTAGTAACTTTAAAATCTTTGTACATGGACAAAGTGATGTGTCATTGATATGTTATGGCATTACGCAAACACACAAAATAAACAAAAAAAAACACTGTTAAAATTTAAAAAAAAAAAAAACTGATAGAACATTTTAATATCGAAACATGGTGTAAAGTTTAAAAGATAGACAAGTAACAGGAAAAAAAACTGTATGTGTGTGTAGGGAGGGGAAAAAGAAACCTCAAACTCATGAACTACATGAAAAAACACATGAACAAGTGTGTACGCAAGCATACACAACGTGTAAGTAAACACATGAACAAATTATATAATTCCACATGAACTATTGTAATAATGTCTCAATGAACTAACATTTTTTTATGCATTTGCTAACAAAATATACAGACAGTATGTGTGTGATAACCCAAAACACTAACCTACGAGTGAGATTCAATTACATAATTAGTGAGTTAATCACCAAAATGTAATGAATAAGGGTTAATAAAGGCAATGAACTCCGTGTAATGTGTGAAAACTCTGGTTATACTCTAAACCAGCCAGTGTGTATTACTCAATGAACTACTTGTGAGAAAAAAGAAAAAAGGAATACTGTCGAATAGATCGTAAGCAAAGTACAATGTGTAAAAGCAAATGAACAAAATATGTAAATCAACACATGAACTAGTGTAATGTATGTATATGAATGGACAAAATTGTATTCAAAATGAGCAAATTTTGTGTAACACAAACAAAATACCCAACACATGAACTACTTGTATTGAAGAAAAAGGAAAAAAGTTGCATAAATGGTTAACTAAGTGTTAAAATTAAAATAAAGGTGTATCTGCCAATGTTATTACTGTATGAAGTTAAAAGAAGCGTGCATACAATGTACGAGTGCATGACAGATTGCATAACTCTACGCTAAAATGTAGCAGTTATGCCAAGCCAAACATGTTCCAAGTAAAGGGTTGGAAAAGAGAAAAAAAAAACGAATAGCAAAATACCAATCGTTATACTTTATGATCTATGAGTGTATGTATCCGTCACAAGACACCTGTGAGACTATAACTCACTAATTAAAAAATTAAAATGTGAGAAAATGCCAAAGAATTAGTTTAATGACTATATGTGAATAGCTTTTTTTTTTAAAATAAATAAAGTGTACATAACAGCTCACATTATGCATTTGAATAAATTTTATAAAAACAGCATTTTCAACGATATCAACTATCATATCAGTTATAATAAAATACCTTATGTTATAAATAAAATAGCAACGAGTCACCAGCCGCGCGTAAACAACAAAATTAACAAATGTGTAAAAAAATACCAGCTAGAAATTAACTCATGCATATAAATTTAAGATGCATGTGCAAGTATTGTATTGAATTACATTATGTAAAAAAATTCAGTAACATTCCGAAAATAAAAAAATGACAAGGCAACAAAAATACGCAAACTTTAAAATAGTGTAAAACTATGTATTTGTGAAAATGTACACTAATGTTGAGAAAGTATGTAAAAAAAATGTACAAGCACACAGAATCATGACCATGTTTAACCAAGGTGAGTGTCATAAAATTATTATAAAACAAGACCATATGAAGTGAAAATGTAAATATGTGTGTGTGTGTAGTACCGGGTTAAACTTGAAATCATAAAAATGTGTACATGAGATTAAAAAAAAAATGATGAAGGGAAACATCTAACTTCACTATCTGCCCATAGTAAGCTAGAGGGGGGGGGGGGGGGAATCATGTACGGAGTGTCAAATAGTATGAGAGATACGTCATTATGCATTTAAAAAAAATAAAAGAGAGCGCGAACGCCTTGTAAATTAATGTGAGGTATTGAACATTTGTATCATGTAAGTAACATATTCCACTTTTGAGAAAGTGGACGGCCGATCCACTTAGCCAAAACTGAAACATGCACCCTTAATCATTGGGCTATTTCCGGATCATAGCGCAATGAAAAAAAAGCACTTACACAACACAGGAAACAATAATTAAAAATTTACCTCAAGTAATATAATCACATGTAAAATGTAATGTGCGTGTAAATTGTGTGTGTATGCAGTAACAAGCATACTGATATCTAACACATGCATAAAATGGTTACGACTCATGTTATAAAAATTTTATAAAGTAGAAATAGAAATCAAACGGAAAAAGAGACTCTTTTTTTATGAAAAAATTTAAGATATGATGACTCGAGCTATATTTTAAAACGAAGGAGCCTAACATATGCTATAGAAATAAATTAATGAGACGTGAATAAAAATGTATAAAATCCGTGTAAATTGGGCTATGAGAGATGTATATAAACAGAACAGTGTACTGTCTAGATCGCAAATGTAATTTTCTCAAATTAGTAGCAACCAACTGAAAAAGAATAAATACTGAGCAAATTTAACTGCCATTAATGGTTAATTCCTCTCACTTTTTTTTATATGTCACTAGTGCTTATCCTTAAGTATAAAAGTTGCAAGACCAATATTTATAGTAATCTAGAGTATTAAAATTTTCATATCTTATTGATATGGATGACTGACAAAACATATAATATACACATAAAAAAAACATATAATATACACATAAAAAACATATAAAATGTTATATATAAAAAGAAATTACCTGTAGGAAGTGCTACCACAAGAAATATATTAAGCACAACAAGTAAGAAGAAAAAAAAATCAAAAATAATATCAGTCCAGTACCAGTTTAAGCCTTTTCATTTTTTTACCTTATTTTTTTGTATCTAAATTACATTAAGCTCTGGGAAAAAAATTACCTTAAGTTATTTTATTTATCTTTTTTTTTATACACTATGCCCCTCTTTTTTATAACTAAGTTTTCACTTTCATTGTGAAAGCTTGCCTGATTACAACAGGATTGCTGAGTTTTAAAAGTACACGAACCAAAATAATAAAAACTTTGTCTGTGATCATAATAGATAACATTTTTATATAAAATGCAATGCGACACATATCAGTTGCAGACGCATAATATCTAAAAAGGGGGGGAAAATGCGACCAGCGCTAATGATGTAAGAAATTAAGCGAGAGCAACCATGTTCAGCAATCCTAGGCCAATGGAGATAAGAAAAACAACATCTCATCTCAGAATTGCAACATTGTGTCACACCGAAAAAAATATATAATGCATTAAATAAGAATCGGAAATGTGAAAAGAAAGAAAAAAAATTTGGACAATCTTTTATCTAAATTAAAAAAACTTTGAAACTGAACTGGATATGCGGTGCATCCCTAGACATACAAAATCTTAGCATGTTACTAATAAAAATAAATGCTTAATTTTTAGTAAGAAGCCATCAAAACTAATATATATAGATATATATTAAAAGAGCAATATAATCCAGTCATGAGGATTTTTTTTTTTACATATTTTTTTTTTATCTCAATATATATCTAGCAAAATCAATCCTCGTAACTAAAACATCATTATTTGAAATACTTCAATATTTTCAATATCCACTGTTAAAAGGTAGCAAAAAAAAAAAATTAATCACACAGTATCTATACTGTATTACTTAGGAATCAACATAAAAGTATAATTCTGCCTTTAGCACAAGCACAAAACTGGTAAGGAGAGATCAAACATTACCTTTAAAAGTGCAAGAAAGAAAAAAAAATACTTTACAATTTACACTGTAAATATATATAAAACTTGCCATCTAACTATCAAATTTTATACATTAAAGAAAATACCGGTACAAGAAACAAAAGTAATATTTCAAATTTCTTTTCATTGGCCCTTTAAAAAAAAAAAAAATTATATGATGTATTTGTCCAGAGTTAATACCACTTTAAATTACTTAAGTTTAGCATGCCTCTATATCATAGGAGCCATAAAATGTAGTTATGGGAGTAACATGACTTGAATACTGTAAAAGGAAAAAAGAATAGCTTACCTGTTATACTAAAGACAAGAAAAATGATTTTTTTTTTTTTTTTTTTTTTTTTTTTTTTATGTAATTAATTTCTTGTGTTTTCACCTTATATTATATTTTTATAGAGAAGGGAAAATTATTTATTTTGTGTGCGCCCCCAGAGAATTTTACTTGTATTTAAAGTTTTTTTTTTTTTTAGGAATAAACTTTCATGTTAATTATGTGAAATCAATCAGTTGCTTAAATTCACACGTTCATTTGCAGATGTCTCAAAACACAACGCACAGAACCGAAGAATAATTAAAAAGGCTGCGACTACTGAAAGTTTGTAAAACGGCGCATCCATCCAACACACAAAAAAAAAAAACAAAAATCTTGCTTCGGCGGCGAGAGAAAAATATACTTTGAGTCATCGTGAATGATAATTTATTCCTTTCTCTTCTTGCTGGAAATAAAGAGGAGGTGTTTGGCGGACTTTGTGACGGAATCCCCCGGCAAGGGGATGCATGGCTTTTCCGATGACCACCAGGAAATCTGCGGTACAGTGCTGTACGAGGGCGTCTTTCATTTTCATCTTAATTCAGGACAAAGCCGCCTCAAGACTACAAGCCAAACACGAGGTTTCGTGACGTCACGACGCGGGGCTTAGATCAGCCGTGGAGAGCACATGCGTTATTTAAAACATATTAATTCTTTCCTCTATATTCCAATTTATTATCACAGCATATGGGGAAAAAATAAAAACTTATAGTTTACAGACGCCAATTAAGTGCTTTTTAATCAATTTCGATCACTCGAAACAATAATAATAATGATAACACAAAAACAATATTTATGAAATAATATCACTGTGTCAGTCAAAATGCGCACTTAATTAAAGTTACATTAAAGAAAAATGGTTGGTTAATGAAAAAAAAATTGAAGTATTAAATTTAATTTAGTGAACAGTTTTCATTATTTATTCTACTTTGAAATTTACAAAAATATCAATTATCTATTTTCTATATATTCTAAAACAAGACATTAATAAATATATGTAAGCAAAATCTACAAATATGTATATAATATATATATACACATATATATGTAGTTTTAAACACATAGAAAGAATTACTTTGCTTTCAATTATTTCATTTTCAAAAATAAATAAGTAAATACCAATATTCTGTCAATCAAAACCCACATTTAAAATTAAATTAAAGTGGATGAAAAATGATTGTTAAATGAAAACAAATTCAAGTTGTATGCTATTTTTATTATTCATTGTGGCTTGAAATTATACAATAAATATCCTATTAAATTTAGTGATTTGAAACATGCAAAGGAATATAATAAATTTAATATAAATAAATAGTAAAACTACAGAGTGCATGAAATTAGGTAACAACACAGATAAATTTTTCTTACTGTAAACTTAGCATAAATGGGTAATTTTCACATAGAATCGATTAAATTGAAAAACATAAAGCGCTCATAATAAAACAAAACAAGGTCATGAAACAGAAAATTATTATTTTCTTAATTTTTGTATTATTTTAAGATATTAAGCAAGGTACAAGCAATAGAGTTTTTAAAAAGTGTACTGAAACATTGTGAGAACAAAAGAAAGAAAGAAAACACTTTCATCAATTGGAATTGAAATATATATAATAGATTTTTTTTTTTTTCACTGAAAAACTGTAAATAAGCCAAAATTCGGAAAAATCCGAATTTTGGAATCGCCGAGTGCCGAAGGATTCTGGATTTTGGACTTTGTACTATATATCATTAGAAAACTAATGATTTAAATTTTATTATAACAACTTAGTACTACATTGTTTTCAAAAGAAATTCTTCATACACGTTTTCCTCATAATGAGTCAAGTTGAAATCATTTATTATGGACCGATTGGGGGTATTTTTTTTAGACACCTTATAACATAACTAGAAAAACAAATAAAAGTTTCCAAACAAATACTCCTTTGCAACAAATCCATGATTTTTTCTACTATTATTCTAGTAGTATTTTTTCATAAAGTTGTCACCATCTTTTTGTGATACCCTGTATACAAATGTAAATAGTACCTGGTACGAAATTTATGCATGCATACAATACGTATGAAGTTTAGCACTAACCACTTATGCATTATTCGCGAATAATTTCTACGGATAGATAAAAGGGGGCCCCAGAATGGTGCTTGCTCCGAGGACCTAGATAGACGAAGTCGGGTCCTGACTACACAGAAAACTAAATTTATAATTATGTAATAATAATTTTATTTATTGTTATTTTTAATCAAACGTTAAAAGTTATATAAAAACACACAAAATTTTTGCGAATTCGGAAGGGGGAGGGTGGATAAATTGTTTACAGTCATTGTAAAAATAAAAAGATTCAGACACATCATTCCCATGTCTGCAATTGTCATGTATAAGCATGCACTGTGTAACAAATATTATAAAATGAATTTTTATTAAGAGTTTAAGATTAAAAAACACCAATAAATTAGTATGTATATTGATCGGGCTTTAAAAGAAATAAACAAGGTAACAATGTTATGCATCCATAGAAATTATGATGAAAGTTTTTAGTACATTTAAATTTTTAAGTATGAAAATATCTATAAAAATACATAAATTTTGTATCATATTAAAGACCAATCAATTCTGCCTACAGAATAATCAGAGTTATTATTCTCACGACAAGTGTTTTCTAATAAAAGTCGATCATTAAAAGTCACTCTAATGAGAGAAATCAGAACAAATTACAAAGATAGGAAGGTGTGGCAAGTTATACATTACATAATAATTAAGCTTGTAATTAAGACTTTTGGCTGAAAATGTTTTAGCATGATTAGTATCCAAAAAACTCAGTCTGACATAAATTTCAGCTATCTGGTGCCAGTATTTCAGAGTAAATAAAGTCAGAAGTTTTAATCGAAATTATTGAATAGCAAGAAAGGTAAAGTTTAAACTAATATTTATGCTGTACTTACTGTATGCAAAATATCATCAGTTTTCAGTGATAAATTTCTGAGTAATAATAATTTTAAAGTTTTTTTTTACTAATTTTCATAAATTAAAAGAACTGATTAAAATTTGCACTTGAAAGTTTAACAGTTGAGGTAGAAAATATGTCACATAGGACATTAAAATTTCAAGTGAATCGAATAAATAGCTTCCAAATTATGAGGCAAAATGTGCTGGCGCCAATAGAATTGTCTAGCAGATATTGAAATCAGATTATTTTGACAAATTAATAAAGGCTATAATTAAATAATGGAAACTTTATTAATCAATAACTTTTGAGATAATTCATCTATTAGTACAATTCAAGCCCCAATTTTTAGAAAATTACGAGAGACAGGGAATGATGTAAGTCTCGACACGATCTTGTCATTTTTTCCATTTTAAATTATTGCTGTATTGAAACAGAACTAGATTAATATCGTTTTTTTTTTTAGACACGGAATATTACAACACGATATTTCATTAGGATTTACTAGTTAACTTATTTTAAACAAATAAAAAATAAAGTAAAAAAAGATAATTAGTACTAATAGTATATAAATAGTTAATTTGAAAATAAACTTACCTTAAAAAGAATACGTCCTTTGCTTCCGAATAAAAAACACGTTGTACTCTAATTCTAAACAGAGGAATACAAAATTCTCCTCGTTGGCGCCAGCCCCGGCTCGTTACGTCACATACGAGGGGGAAGGAAATTGTGTCTGGCTTGATAGTCTTAAGGCGGCTTTGTTCAGGATCACGGGAACCAGTTTTTTTTCTTTTATTTCGTATAGCAGGCGACATTCACTGAACGTCTGTTCTGGAATAGGAGCAAATAGTTTCAGACATCTGTTTTGGATAGCACACTCAAAGATCAAACTGGCTGACCGGGTACTACAGGTGTCATAATTATTGCGTCTCAGTACCGGTGTAGTGGACATTTCAGGCTAGATAAGCGTGCAAACAGCCACTGTAATGAACATAGTCCATAATTGATAGTCCATGAATTTTGCAGTTTTTTTTGTTAAAAAAAAATTGAACAGTTTTTTTTTGTAATAATCCAGTATTAGTAATTATTTTGAATAAGAAATATATATATATCACGTGCTCCGCTTCTCCAAATGTAACCTCGGCAATGCCGGCCTTAAGCACCAAGTTTTTGTAACGGAGTTGTCCAGAATTTGTAAAGTAGTTATTTGTTGTTGCACAGGTGGTTCATTTTGCTAAGCTTCAATACAGACTCTAAGGCAAAAAATCAATTGTTAATTATTTTAAGATCGAGGCAAGGAACTGCTGAGATAATAAAAAGGTAGAAGTTTTCTGAAGGTCTTTATTGTGCAGCGGGATCGTTTCCACCACCGCCGAGAATTACACGGCCAATGTTGGAGAAGGGAGCGAAGCGTTACAATTTTTTTTATTCACATCATGCGAGTTCAGAAGCTAGTCTGACTCAAAATACACTTTTTCGAAATCTGGAGTGTTGGCAAGCTTACATACACAATTTCGCCAAATATATATACTATATGGCGAGATTAAAGAGAGGAAGACATGTGGTCAAAGTACAATAATTGAAATTGAATCGGGAATGTAAAAGATTAATAAGAAATATTTAACGCCAGTGGCTGTGTAGGAATTCTAGCTTTAAACCGCGAAAGGCATTCTATAGGGGTTGCTAAAGTTCTCATGGGATTGAAGCGGCCGAAAGAGTACGTTAAGAAACAAAAGCAAAATAAAGACAGGGTTAATAACTGAAATGACACATCTATCTAACATCTGGACCAACGGCTAAAAATGTAGAAGTAATATGTCTGATTAATTTCTGCATATCATCAAACTAAGGCAGAAGGATGAAAATTAGAATCCAGTTATTAGGCGAGAAAAGGAAATGATTTCTTTTCTTTTAACTGTAGTGCGCTGCGGTTAAAATATTAAAGAGACTGAGAATTGAATGCTTAATTTATGAAGGGAAAAGAGCGCTAAAAAAAACAGATTGAATCCGAATGCAGACAGATAATTAAATTTAAGAATTAAAAAAAATGTAATTTTAAAGGGGGGAAAGAGGAAAGGTCTTAATATTAATATGTGAAGGTAGGCGCCTTCACAGGGTCTTCTACCTTTTCCAGGCCCATCATCTAATACCACGTTGGTAAGGATTGGAAGATTAAAATTATCCGAAATACCAAAAATGAAGTCCATTGAAGTTTCATTTTAGTTATAGAATTCCCTATTAGCGATATATTTGTCTGTTTACCTTTCTATTTTTCGATAACACTCCTTTGTTTTCGATAAACGGAGAAATTCAACAGCATTAGACTCACTTTAGACATTTAGGGACCTTTAACTTGTATCAAACCTTTTACCTTTATCGAAAAGAGGGAAATGCTAATCGATTCTAGCTAATGCGCCTAAAATAAAAAATAAGTTTGTAAGTGTGTCAGAAAATAGCGCCTTTGGATTTCGATACAGACTTAAAGAGTCATGTTTGAATCACTAGGCACTGGAAAACAGTTTCCGTGTTAGACAGGTTCCCTCTTAGCAGGTATCTTTATCGTACTATCCTTACGTTTTTCGAAAGCAACTTTTGTTTTCGATCAATGGGGAAATTCCAGAGCATTTGACATTTAGGGGAACTTTAAACTGTATCAAACTTTTTGAGTTATCGAAAGAGTGGAAAGCTTATTTGATTCATCAAATGCGCCATAGTTACGCGATTTGGACACTGCAGTTTCATAAAGAAGAAAGAGGAATTTATTCCAAAGCCAAATTTATAAAAAGACAATAAAATCTTTTAAAACATTTAAATAATGTTTTAAAGATAGATAAATGAGTTGAAAGTATTTTCTTAATGTATTTAACGTCCCAATCGATCGTTATCTTTTAAGAAGCATGTTTCTTGACAGCATATTGGATCTTATATTTGAAATAAAGAATTTTGAATATTTCTGAGGGGCGGTGTTCATTTTGCTGGCATCTGGACCTACGCATATATGAAAAAATATTTGATAAGTTATGCAAAATTCAAAATACATATTACTATGCTCATACAATGTGAATTTTACAGCGTTTAAAACAAATATTAGTAAGTATGCACATTTCATGAAATAAATTTATATAGAACATAATTAGATATTAATCCTTTAGAGTTTATTGGATTGTATTAAAATCTAGTATGGCACATAAAATTCGAAGGATAAATACTATAGCGAAGATGGTGTAATATTAAAGTTGATTTGAAGTTTTGAAAGAACGCATTTTCAATAACAATTTAATTATTAAAACCGCTAGTGCAGAGAAGGAGGTAGGTTTAGGGATATTAATATCGCTTTTAGAACGCTCTAAAACTATTAAGATATATACAAAACCCGTTATATTAACATGATTATCAGATTTTTGAAGACTTCATAAGGGCTGTACTTATATAACAGTATCAACTTTTTGATAATTTTGGACCCCCTCCCCGGCAATGATATCGTTATCAATGTCTAAAAATTCTTTTGATTTTTGGAGTGATATACAAGTATGGTTACATTTATTTTTCTCACACTTTATTGATTCACATTGAAGTCAATAAAATATCATTTTACATATGAAATAACTTTATATCAAATTAAATAACACTTAAAAAAATAGTTACTATTTAAAAGAATTTAATAATAGCTTTTTTCGCATAATGCGTTCAACAATAATAATGTCTTCTTGCACTTGACCCCGCACGGTGTGTGTGTGTGTGGGGGGCGGGGGGGGGGCAAACAGTACTTCTTATCAACGAAGCAGACGGACAAAATTCTTTCTCTTTTACTTACTATTAAACACAAAATATAATTTCAAACGTACTTCGCATGCGGTTTCTCTAACAGCGGATTATATATGCATACATATATTACAGAAGAATAGGAATGCCAAACGTTGGGGTATTCCATATTTTGGAATTAAATAATTTTATAATCATTTAAAGATTTTAATAATAACTTTGTATTCTCATAAATATAGATAACAGACTAAAAAAAGATATCATATAATTTTGATGTAATGACCAAGTTACAAATAAAAAATGTAATTTCTGGTTGGGTAAAAAATGATATCGATACCAAAAGACAAATCCCCCCTCCCCCTAGCGATATCTTACGATATCATGTGCCAGACGTCCCCCCCCTCCCCTCTCCTCTAAAATGATACTTTATATATGCACAGCCCTATATTAGGAGCCCCTCCATCAATTGAAAATTGAATGAAAGACAATAACAGCAAATTAAATTACTGCTTTTATTTTTTCCACCTCCTTTCTATTAACTTTAAATGAAGATTATAGAACATAAAGTCATCGAGCATCTAAATGTTAAATTTACATTGATTGCTTAAGTTTTTATTGCACCCGTTTTCAGTTCCCATGTATTTACTGTAAAAACTGCTTCATATGCATGTAAAAGCAATGATTTTTTAGTGTTATTATTTTAGGAGTAGTGATGATTCAAAAGATCCCAGCTGCGCCGTTGCAAGAAACAACAACAAACAATATATCTGTTTGCACGTTCTGTGTTAAAATCTGTAGTTAGCGGTGGGTGAATAAGAAATGCGTCGTATCCCATAGATAAGGAGACGTCATCATTAAACTCGTTAACTTCAAATGTGAAACCTCAAAAAAGCAGAACGTAATGAAGAATTTATCGAGTCATTTCGTAGTAGTTTAATACTTTTTTGAAAAAGAAAATGGGACGTTGCTTTAAAAAATCTATAGTTTGGGAATTTTTTAATAAAAACTATGAAAACGATAAAGTTATATCAGTGCAATGCATGAAATGTAATGCAATTTTAAGGTATTTTGGAAATACAACAAATTTGAAGGATCATCTAAAAAGGAAACATCCTGTTCAATTATCAGAGGTTGAAGCACAACAGAATCCCACAAAAAATACTGATAGTGATGAATTATTGAATTCGGGAGTATGTAAACAAAATACAAGTACTTCAAAAATCAGCAAACACACAATTGCAACAGAAAACGTTTCTGCTTTTCCTGCAAAAAAATTTAAGCAAATGCGTTTGTATGGTGCAGCCCAAAAATCGGGACCTTCTAGAGAAGAATGCCATGAATTTGAAAAAGATTTAGTGTACATGATTGCCGTTGATTGCCAACCTCTTTCTGTAGTAGAAAATCGCGGTTTTATTTTTTTTATGAAAAAATATGTGCCTCATTTCAAGATCCCATCTCGTAAATTAATCTCAGAGCATGTATTACATGAAGTATATCAGTCATTAAGTTCTGAACTTAAAAACATGCCTAATTCCATCGAACATTTATCCATAACTACTGACATGTGGTCATCTGATAAAAATAGATCTTTTTTAACTGTCACTGCGCATTTTATTTCTGATTTTAAAATGCATTCTCCAGTTTTATCTACGGAAGAAATTGAAAGTGATCATTCAGCTGTAAGCATTTCACAAGCGACAACATCTTAAATAAATGGCAAATCAATGAGAAAGTTTTTACGGTTGTAACAGATAATGCTGCTAACATGAATAAAGCTGTAACTCTTGAAACTGCACTCTGAGCGTGCACTCTTGAAATATACTAAAAACACACAGATTTTTTTTTTTTTTTTTACTATAGTATAGCCCAAAATTTAAAATATCATAACTCAGTAAGCTTGAACATACATGAAAGCATTTTTTTTTCTTTTTTTGCTTATTAGAGGTGCACGAAGTAAAAAAATCTAACTATAACTTACACCTATAAAAGTTGAACCGTGCAAAAATTTTAATTTTGTATTTTAATACGTATGCAGCAAATTGTAAAACCATATCTAAATTTATACTTGAAATTGAATGAGTTCTTGATTTGAATATTTTTTTTAATTGGATGTATGTTTCTGCCATCAGAGGTTTGAGAGATAATCACTATAACCTCTGATTTGAATCAGCTAGTATCACAGTATAGTACCACAGATACAGAGTTCTAAGTATAGTAAAAATGCATTATACACCATCAAAACGGTTTACAATATCAAGCCGTTTATCGCTCAAATCATTCGACCCAAACAAGACAAGTACGAGGAGATTCATTGGACAGGGTAAGGTTTTCAAAATGAGCCGTAAGTGTTTGGGCCGAATTGTAACCGGTTTTAGGGTTGCATTTTTGGCTTCAAGCAAAAGCAGCACATTTCATCAACATTAGTCTTAGTGCTCTGACCCTAGTATACTAGAGTCCTGCATCGGGACGAGCAACCCGATGTTACCCACACTCGACTACACGGGTCGGGTCAGAAGGTCAAGCTATTTCCTCTTTTTCACTGAGAGGCTACTTCAGTCAAGCGAAAAGACAAGACCCGCTTGCTAATACTAATCCTATGGAAGAAATTTATAAAGATATCTCGTTTGCATTTCAATATTTTTTTTTTTTTTTTTTTTTTTTTTTTTTTTTTTTTTTTGCATTGTATAGCTGAGATCGATCTGTACAAAGGATATTTTTTTACTTTTTCGATTTTGTTTAAAGGTATTTTTTAATGAGGACACTTTTATTTTCGAAACCGGTTTCGAAAGCGAAAGCATCCTTATAGAAAAAATCTGCAATCAAAATCGAAAAAGTAAAAAAACGGCCTTTGTACAGATTGACCTCAGCTATTCAATGCAAAGAAAATCCTTTAAAAATGTTGAAATTCAAATGAGATATCTTTATAAATTTCTTCCATGGATTAGAATTAGTGAGCCGACTGAAGTAACCCCTTAAGCCTAAATCACGAGCAAATAATTGCGATAGCAGAATTATCGAGAAAGCCCTATCACTACTATGAAATTTTCGGCCAAAATAATAGCTAAGTTTTCCAACAACTGTTTTTAGCTTCTCTCGTTATAATCGATTGTAAAACATCTCGATTGTAGATTCTAGGAATTAATCGATGGCTGTATCGATTGTGATTTTTTACGATGTCGATTTTTCTCGATTGTCGAATTCTCGAGAATCGCCCATCACTAGTCCAAATCGCGTAACTATGGCGCATTTGATGAATCAAATAACCTTTCTACTTTTTAGGTAACTCCAAAAGGTTTGATACAGTTTAAAGTTCCCCTAAATGTCAAATAATGTGGAATTTCCCCATTGATCGAAAACAAAAGTTTCTTTCGAAAAACGTAAGGATAGTAAAGATACCTGCCAAGAGGGAACCTGTCTAACACGGAAACTGTTTTTCAGTACCTAGCGATTCCAACATGACTCTGTAAGTCTCTATCGAAATCCAAAGTAGCTATTTTATGACTCATTTAAAAACTCATTTTTTATTTTAGACGCACTAGCTAGAATCGATTAGCATTTCCCTCTTTTCGATAAAGGCAAAAGGTTTGATACAAATTAAAGTTCCCTAAACGTCTAAAGTGTATCAAATGCTGTGGAATTTCTCCGTTTATCAAAAACAAGACAGCTTTATCGAAAAACGGAAGGATAACCAAACATACATAACTGCTGAGAGGGAACCTGCCTAACACGGAAATTGTTTTCCAGTGCCTAGCGATTCCAACATGATTCTTCAAGTCTGTATCGAAATCCAAAGTAGCTAGTTTCTGACACATTAACTAGCTCATTTTTTATTTTAGGCGCATTAGCTAGAATCGATTAGCATTTTCTTCTTTTCGATAAAGGCAAAAGGTTTGATACAAGTTAAAGTTCCCTAAATGTCTAAAGTGTATCAAATGCTGTGGAATTTCTCCGTTTATCAAAAACAAGACAGCTTTATCGAAAAACGGAAGGATAACCAGACATATATAACTGCTAAGAGGGAGCCTGTCTCATACGGAAATTGTTTTCCAGTGCCTAGCGATTCCAACATGACTCTTCAAGTCTGTATCGAAATCCGAAGTAGCTAGTTTTTGACACATTTACTAGCTCATTTTTTATTTTAGGCGCATTAGCTAGAATCGATTAGCATTTTCTTCTTTTCGATAAAGGCAGAAGTTTTGATACAAGGGAAAGTTCCCTAAATGTCTAAAGTGTGTCTAATGATGTTGAATTTCTCCGTTTATCGAAGACAAAGGAGCGTTATTGAAAAATAGAAAGGTAAACAGACAAATATATCCGCTAATAGGGAATTCTGTAACTAAAATAAAACTTCAATGGACTTCATTTTTGGTATTTTGGATAATTTTAATCTTCCAACGTGGTATTAGATGACGGGTCTGGAAAAGGTAGAAAAAACGCCCCCCCCCTCCCCCGAAGCGGCATTAGGCCCCAAATTGACAGTAGGGCAGACCAAGGATGAAAGTTAACTTCATGTAAGAGAGGACTAGGGAAATTGAGAATGGTAAAAAAAACCAAACCATTGAATAAGAAAAAATTTGAAGAAAAAGAAAAATGGTAAAAGAACAAGTGAAGCGTGTGATTAGAGCCAGACAAATGGAGAGGGGCCCGATGGGCCACAGCTGGTCCAGAATGAGTGCCCGAGTTGTCAGAATGTGTCAAGAATTTGGAGAATAGTATCTACAATGAAGAAAAATAATGAGACAAAATATTATGAAAAACAGATGAAAAATACCAATAGCCTGAGGCTAAAAGTAAAATGTTTCACTGGGCGGCGTCCCCTGGTGGTAGTAAAAATAAAATTGATACGAAAAGATAGGGAAGAGTGAAAAGACTTTATTTTGTGAATTTTATAATTTTTGCACAAACAGTATACTAAAGGTTTGAAGAAACAAAACTTTAAAGCGCCCTCTTGAGGCGAAGAAGGGAGTTAAAATTAAGAAACATATGTCCATATTCTTTATTCGATTTTAGACACAATTTTATGTTAGTCTTATAATTTTCCTATGTGTGGAAGATACCGTACCAGAGTACGAAAAAAAAAACCGCCGCTAAGTATATTCCTTTAGAACATTTTAAGCCCAGAGGTCTAAAATTAACGGTGGATTGACAAAAGAAAGGCAGATTTAGAAAGGTTATGAGATTACCCTTACATGAGTGGGGTAAAATAATTTTGAAAAATCCTCTTCCCTGAGACGCGACACTTAAAATCTTGAAAACACATAATTTGCAGTGCAATTTTGTTTTAACAATAGCATTCTAATATTAAGAGATATGGGACAGATTAGGAGGGCTAAAATAAGAGAAACATTGAAAATCAAAGACAAACTGGCGCCAAATTCACTAGAAAACTTCTATATCAACAACTGAAACCCGAACTGATGACTTGAGGGTCCTGTCCCTGCCGGCGAAGACACTCACGAGCTAATGCTAATCCTATGGGGAGGAATTTTTCTAATATCTTGTTTGCATTTCGACATTTTTAAATAATTTTTTTTTGCATTGGATAGCCGACGTCCATCTCTACAGCGCACCTTTTTCACTTTTTCGATTTTGGTCACAGATATTTTTAATAAAGTTACTTTCACTTTCAAAACCAGTTCTGAAAATGAAAGTGTCATTCTAATAATGTTTTGCAAATAGCGGTTGAAGAAAAAATCATCTTAGTAAGGGTGTACTCAAATCCAAACTGCTTATTTTCTGACTCATTTTACAATTCATTTTTGCTCTCAAAGGCTTCCAATTGGTACGTTTTCTTACTCAGAAACTGTATAATGTACTGTAATGGTTGATTTTTTGATAGAGGCAGAATATATTTTAAAAAAATGCTGTTAAAGTGGGCATTTTGAACCAAATTTCCCGAAGCGGATTGTGTTGGAAAAATCATTGTATTAAGGATGCACTCAAATCCAAACTATTTATTTTCTGACTCATTTTTAAATTAACTTTTGCTCTCAAACGAATTTAATTGGTAGATTCGCTTATTCAGAAACTATATAATCTATCGTAATGATCGATTTTTTGATAGAGGCGGAATATATTTCAAAAAATGATGACAAAGTGGGCATTTTGAACGGAATTTCCCGAAGCGATTGTGTTAGAAACGAAAAATATTGTCCTTCTAAGAAAATAATTTTTTATATATCAAGTTTTAATTAATTGAACGAAAAATAAAAATACAGGTCGCTTATAAATCTCTTCAAAAATCGCGTCAGCAAGTTTCATATTTTTTTTATTAAAAACTGAATCTGGAGTTATGCCAGAAAATTTCGAGTTGTTGAGCATGGAAAAGTATTTTTTTGAATACCACCCTAACATGATTCTGCTAAAACTAGCCATTATATAAAAATGAAATAAAAACTTGTCAAAAGCGGCCAGACAAAATTGTTAAAGTGGGTTTATCTCTAATCATGATTTAGTTTTTGTTTGTGAAATTAGTATACCTGACTTCGAAATCTACCTCCGCCTGTAGGCCGGGCCGGCAGGGATTTTTTATTTTTTCGCAACAGTTATAAAGAGAAAATAAAGAAATACATTAGACAAATTTTGAAGATTTCACAAAAATCCAAACTAATAAACACCCGGCCCGGCCGCGGGCCGAGATCGGGCCGCGCATCTATTTTCATTCACGGCAATCGGGCCGGGCCTAGCCTACTCTTTATGGGCCGGGCCTTACTTTTTCCCTGAAGTTTCGGGTCGGGCCGGCCCTAACTTATTTTGTCTGCACACACCCGGGTACTGGTTTCATTCCTAATCTTCATGGCCCAAAATTTTCATTCCTAGTTTTCACCCAGCCCGTATGAAAATCATTGTCTCGGCGTGGCCTGGTCCGTTCAAATGTCAGTAAAATTAGGCTTGGCACAAATTTTTTGTCAAAAAATGCATACATTTTTAAATCGCCATTATCCTACAATTAAACATTCAAATTCATTCTTTTTAAAGAGTAGTAGATTTCTACGCTTATTAAAATATACAGTTAAATTAAAATATAGTAAAACGTGTGAAAAAGAACCTGTCTATGACGGAATCTCGTTTTAAACTGAAAAACGTGTTGATCCATGCAAAATTAATATACTACTACGTAAGAAAATAATATGTAATACATTTACACTTGCTAAGAAGGGAACTTGTGTATAACGCATTTTTGTTTTCCTTTTCTATGCAATTCAGTCTTAGGTTTTACTGTATAGCATTTTTCAGATATTTCACGCTTCAATACATGGAATATGGATTAACAATATTAATGATAACTGAAACATTTGCATACAAGAAATAGAGATTCATTAAAAAAATAAATATCGCACCCTGCGGCACTTCTATAAAAATGAAGATTATAAAAATGAAAAGAAAAGTTAAGATAAATATTTTTGGCTTGAACTCCTCGTACGAGACAAATTTTTAACCAAATCGACGTAAAAATCAATGTTTTGTAGAAATTCACTCGGGCCGTGGCGGGCCCGGGCCGAGATTTTAACTTTTATACCGGGCTGGGCCGAGCCAATAATTTTTTGCTACGGGCCGGGCCGGGCTCGGGCCGAACTTTTAACTTTTTTACCGGGCCGGGCCAATATTTGTTTTTGTACGGGCCGGGCCGAATTTTTTTTTCCCTGAGTCAGGCCGGGCCCGGGCCTGGAAATGTCGGCCCGTGCAGACCTCTACTACAAGTCTTTTCTTTTATGTACAGTTTGGCCGAATATTCGGTTTCATTTTTGTTTTCAGCCCAAAATCTTAGTTTCGGCGAAAGTACTGGCGAATATTCGATATTACTATAACTGCCCTTCCCTAGCTTCCCCCAAACGGCACTCCCATCTATTGAGCCGCACATAGTATGTATTCACATACAAGGGGATAAATTTAGAAGGTATTACTAATCGTTATTTTTAAATTAAATTATTTTTTAATAATTTTTTATGTTTATAGCACCTTATATTGAATTATTTTTGTTTCAATCAAATTATTTTTAAATTAATAATTATGTACTGCTGTTTCTACTCAAAACATTATTCAGATAACATGCATATATGTATGTTTATGTTAATTCCTTTGAATTTATTTTTAAAACAGTTTCGCTTTCGTTTTCGGTCGAAACTAGGAAGGTAAACGAAATTCGGTTTCTGTCGAACACTATTTTTATGTTTGTAAATGAGCAGAATTTTTCGCATTATTTAACGTTAAAAAATATTTCTTTGAGAACCGCTTTAAGGATTTACCACGTAATCATAACTTATAAATTTCAGAAAATCGAGTTTTATTTTAGCGGCTTTATCCACGGAAAACTTCTTTATGTGGCCAAAATCTGGAATAGACAATTCTATGTAAGTAAAAAAAAAAAAAAAAAAAAAAAAAAAAAAAAAAAAATACAATAAGCATTATATTATAATTATAACATAAAATTTATACTAATAAAAATTTTCTCAAAATTGCATTTTTAAATTGTTGACTACGACACGATTATTTTAATAATAATGAATTGTTTTACTTTTGTCAGCTTTTTTTCTTATATAATTATGCAGTGCATTGAGGACTTTTTTTTTATCATCATAAATCAGTATTTTTCTACGGTAAAAGTTGAATACCCTCTTCAAATAATCAGCATTAAAAAAAAAAAAAAAAAAAAAAAAAAGCTTTTCGTAATTTCCACTCTTTGTCCCGTCTAGTCACTAAAATAAGTCATATTTAATTAAAAATTACTGTATATTTTAATTTCAGATAAGTTAAATTTAAACTACAATGTTCGCCGCAACTCACACGCACAAAAAACGCATCAGAAAAGAGGCAATAATTTCAAATATATTTACATTTTTCAAAAGTAATATGTATCAAAATTATATTTAAGCATTGTATTACAAAATAAAAAACAAAGTCAAAGAAAATAGAAATACTTGAGGGGGCTCGTCACTCAACTTCCAAATTCTCCTCCGTAATGCTAAGTCTATAAACTTTTGATGCATTCGTATATTTAAAATATCTTCTCGGAAAATTCACATTTTTAACATCTTTTTTTCTGTGAATTCTTCTTAAAATTTTAACACTTGACACACTCGTAAGATTTTAACACTTCATATAAAATTAAGTCTATACCTTAGAAATATCTTGAGAACTAAGAAAAAAAAAGAAACTTTTAGGAAGTGTACACAAAAAATAGAAGTTAAAAATATTAATTTCCCGAGGAGATATTTCAAATATATGAATCTATCCAATGTCCATAGACTTTACATTAGTGAGGAGAAATCGGAAGCTGGGTGACCAACCCCATTAATTGCTTAATGTGGAAAAAAAATTAAAAGAAGAAGAAGAATCTTGTGTCGTGCGTTAATTAGTATTTCATGGGAAAATACCTCCAGCAGAAAGATGTTGAGCACCAGAAATCTCAGAATACAGTATAATCAATAAAAAGTGTCACATCTGGTATTACTACAGAAACCATTGGGTGTCTATAGAACCCATTATCTAGTTAACTCGAAACCCCGCAGAAATGGTAATTTGTCTTCTTAGGAACAAGATCCCATCCCACGTTATTGACTAACAGCATTGAAAACTGAACACAAACTGCACTTCTCTTTACTTATATTCACCCATTCTTTTGTAAAACATCTTTTACAGTTTTAGTGGTTTGTCTATTTATTTTCATTACATGTGTATTTTTCAATTTATAAATCGAGGTAGTGTTTGAAGTTGAAAGCGGTTAAGCAGATCCGGTTTTAAAAAAACGTTTTTAGATATTGGCATTTTCGGATGCTAAAAGTATAATCGAATTTTTAAATATATATGAAAAATTAACGTTTTCTTCTTTCGAAAGCAAAATTTACATACGTTTCCATTGCAAAATCTTGTGAAGAATTAGTCTTGACGGTCTAACACTTATATTATCATTAGGAAACTATGGAATGCTCCACTTTAGTAGAACAAGAGTATCAATTTATGTGTCTGTTTGTGAAGAGTGAACGTGTATGTAAGTATGTGTGTGCGTGTCTGTGGGGGGAGGGGGGGGGAGGTTGCTATTACAAAAGCACGATAATAGTTTTTTGAAAGTTATTTTTACAGAGGCACTTGAAAAGTCTGACCAAGTGACCAAGGGCACCATGATTACAAAAACACGATATTAGTTTTTTAGAAGTTATTTTTACAGAGGCGCTTAAAAAATCTGACCAAGAATGGCGTGATGACAAAAGCACGATAGTAATTTTTTGAAAGTTATTTATACAGAGGCGTTGAAAAAAAAAATTGACCAAGGGCGCCATGACTACTAAAACAAGATATTAGTTTTTAAAAATTTATTTTTGCACAGGAGCTGAAAAAAAAAAATTGACCAAGGGCGTCATGATTACAAAAACACGATGTTAGTTTTTTGAAAGTTATTTTTACAGAGGCGCTGAAGAAATCTGACCAAGGGCACCACCATAATTTCAAAAACACGATTTAGTTTTTTGAAATTTATTTTTACAGAAGTGCTGAAAAAAAATCTGACCAAGGGCGCCATGATTACAAAAACACGATAATAGCTTTTTGAAACGCATCTTTAAGGAGGCGCTGAAAAATATCTGACCAAGGGCGCATGATTAGAAAAACACGATAATAGCTTTTTGAAAGGCATTTTTACAGAGGCGCTGAAAAAATCTGACCAAGGACGCCTTGATTACAAAAACACGATATAGTTTTCTGAAAAGCAGTTTTACAGAGACGCTGAAAAAAATCTGACCAAGAGCGCATGATTAGAAAAACACGATAATAACTTTTTGAAAGGCATTTTTACAGAGGCGCTGAAAAATATCTGACCAAGGGCGCATGATTAGAAAAACACGATAATAACTTTTTGAAAGGCATTTTTACAGAGGGGCTGAAAAATATCTGACCGAGGGCGCATGATTAGAAAAACACGATAATAACTTTTTGAAAGGCATTTTTAAAGAGGCACTGAAAAATATCTGACCAAGGGCGCCATGATTACAAAAACACGATATTAGTTTTTTGAAAGTTATTTTTACAGAAACGCTTTAAAAAATCAGAACAAGGGCGTCATGATTACCAAAGCCGCCTCTGACAATGGGACCAAATGAAATAAAAATAAAAATATGCTGTCTTAAATTGTCATTCCCTTTTTATTCTTGTCTTTTGTACTTTTACAAAAAGCAGAAATATCAAACTACCGGGCAGCAACTCCGGGCGCTTAATATTTGACAGAAAATATGCTAAATACGTTATTAATACTAATATTAATTTATGTGGAAGTTACTATTCTTCGGGGTACTGAATAAAATCTGGACCAGGGCGCCATGACTATCAAATTCTCTGCCAATGAATCCATTTAAAATGAGAATATGTTTCTTATACAGTGTTTCGTCGCTTATACTTGCACAAAAGACAGAAATACAAAAATACCTGACAACACCAGAGTCGCTAAATACTTAGACGCAGAAAATATGCAAACATATTAGACGCAGACTTATTAGAAGCATTCTTAGAGCAGAACATATTTAGGCGTATATCTAAATAAGTTAATACTTAATATTATTTTTCTTAGAATTTATCTTTAGTACAAGCTTTGAAACAAAGTCTGGTCCAGGATACCATGTGTAATAATGGCATATCTGATTGTCGATAACTTCTGTTACCTCGAAATTGGGTTATCTAATTGTCTTTGATCACACATAGTTTGCTTATGCTATACTTTAAAAAATAAAAAGCATTACTTTTTAATTTTCCAAATGAAAATTTTTGAAAATTTTATGCCTTTCAGAATACACAACTTTAAGCGTGCTTTAAAAAGACGATGGGCGCACCGGGCATTTGCCTCGTTGCCCGGTGGGCCAGTACGACCCTGCTTTTACTAACAAATTTAAATAATTTTAAATTAAAAAAAATTTTTGGTCTCTTCTTGCGTTTTCGATAGGGATTTGTCAACTGATTTTTTTAATTTACCTCCGACATTAAAATACATGGTCAACCCTGCCTGAGCAAGAAACACGTTTCGAAAAAATTGGTTATCCACCTTACTTGATGCGGCACTCTTGATTCTACACCTTTGCATTTTCTTAACCCCTTCGGGACGAGCGTCTTTTACAGGATTTTTAACCTTTTATCACCGGTTTTTTAAAACAGATATTTTTGCTTAATTGAATCGGGAAAATGCTGGGATTAAATAAGGCAAAATTCTGAGCACCTTATGCGGAACATATACCGGTCGCTCGTCCCCAAGGGGTTAAGGGCGGGGTGGTCCGCCCGCAGTGGTTCGACTCATAAACCGGAGAACTATTTCATACTTTGTCGCTCACACACTGCTGTATATGTGCCATATATGATGTGCACGTAAAAATCTGTAATAATATTGAATGGCCTCTTATTGGGAGGTTGCTGGGTAGAGGAAGTGAACGAAGGAGAGTTTTTCCGTTCGGGTAATGCTCAAAAGTGCAGGAAACTTTTTCTGTTGTGGATTCATCCATCTATAAAGATTAGATGACTAGTGAGGTACTTCAAAAATAACCTTAAGAGCTTTTTTCACTTTATTTATCTGCAATATTCTTTGACATGCTTCGAAATTTATGTCTCGAATAAAAATCATTTGGTCCTCTGCAATTCATCTCTAATTTAGATATCAGTGTGAGTAAATAAATAAATAGAATGCTAAATTCTTCTTTAAAAAGTTAAACTTAAAATTACACTATGTGCAAATTACTTAACCGATGAAATATATGTAAAAAGGTGTTAAATTACTTTAATATTCTTAGTGCTTTCAACTATACACATAGTCTTCGTCAGAGAATACAAAAATACAAGCGTCTTATTTTCAAATTTCACGTAGTAGGTATTATGAAAATACAAAAATTATACGCCCCTTAAAGAATTACCATGATTTAATTATCCGTGAATCAATAGAAATTATTACTAAAGAATATACTGTTTGTAATGCCGTTTTGCTTAAAAAATCATAAAACACTTCATATTCCACTTCCCTCTATATCCATATTTTTATTTTTATTTTCCCAATATTTTCCGGATCTAAAAATTGACTTTCATTTTCACTCCTTTCGACACCAACTACGTGAAATTTGATAATAAGACGCTTGTATTTTTGTATTCTCTGACGAAGACTATGTGTATAGTTGAAAGTACTAAGGATAAAGTAATTTAACACCTTTTTATATATTTTTCATATTTTAAGTAATTTGCACATAGTGTAATTTTAAATTTATCACTATGAGTGTTAGAGATCTGCGCGTTTCGGGATATGTCAAATGCGGACACGAAAATTTTATGTTTTTCACGTGATTAACCAATATATTCCAACTGTTATTAAAAAAAAAAAAAAAAAAAAAAACGAGAAAAAAAAAGAAAAAAAGCAATGTTTTATTGTTAATTTACTCCACTAATAAAAGAGAAAAGTTACCACAACATTGTCGAGGAGGAAAAAAAAAATTCTTGAAGTATTAAGTTCCGGTCCGGCCAGAATCTAGGAGGAAAAAACGTAAGACCCGGACGTGTCTCGGGGAGATGAAGTTAAGACCCGGTCCAACTTTTCAAAGCTAAAATTTAGCCCGACCTCGTACTGAGTTTTCAGTTAAAATTAACCCCTTGGGGACGAGCGACACGTATACGTGCCGCATGAAGCGCTCAAAATCCTTGTTTTTCCTCACCAGTAAAATTTTACTGTAAAATTTGCCTTATTTAATCAGCGCATTTTCTCGATTCAAGAAGACACAAATTTCTGTTTTTAAAAAACGGTATAGGACCGGGGATAGGACTGGGCTCGTGGAGACCCCGAATATATATTATGAATTCGGCACCCCTGTCTGGGATACTGTGCCCCCCCCCCCCTCCCCCATCAGGCAAGTTCTGGCACTGCCTCTGCTTACAAATACAAAGATATAATAGAATGACCATGAAAAAAAAATCCCGGAAAATAATCAACGGCTAAAATAAATAAATAAATAAACAAGTGGGTAAGTGTGATCACAGATCGCACAGAGGGTTTCGTTTAATATTCCTTTCAAAACAATTTATCCTTTTGAAAAATCTGTTACTTCCACATTTCACAACCAGGGGGAGCACTTGATTCTAAACAAACCTGTATCCGAACGAAAATCCGTTTTACATACTATCCGTAGATATATTAGTCGAGATTAGTCGGATTGGGCCCATAGCACCAGAGATAAGTAGGCGCACCTGGCGGAAAAAAATGGAACTAAAATATGTAAGGCTATGGTGCATAATATGAAAGAATGGTCAAAGGAGTGTCGGCAAAAGTTGGAAAGCCTGAAATTTCACGCGTTTTTTTTTTTTTTTTTATAAAATTTATCTTATGTGTTATAAAATATCTTAAAGTTTCAAACAGATCGACTTGTTATGTTTCCCAATTTTAACAAAATTGAGTTACGTTAGTTCCGCATTCCTCCATCACTCTATTCGTAACAAAAGCGTATCTGAAGGAAACTCGGTTAAACAACCTATCACTGGATAAGTTACTCGAGTTGGTGGCGGTCTTAAGCGTGAAATTAAGAAATTTACTGAAAGTACTATTCGGAAATAGTGGTAACTAAAATTTTGACTTTTGTATATTTAATAAGTAGCATATATATGAGTATATCATAGTCCTCAAAAAAGGACATCTAAAAAGGTCAGAAACGCTAATCTTTTAATATCTGTAATGATCGGTGCAGGAGGATGAAAGTAAATTTGGAGGAAAACCATTATTTGGACGCGTAAGGTGGCCCAAAATGACTAAACAAAATTTTAAACATTATTTCTGAGATTTGTGAGATGAAAACTTTCAGTAGACATGCTACATCCAAAACTGACTTTCGCCCCCTCCCCCCCCCGCCCCCTATCTTCGGTCCTATGTGGAAAACCGAAAAGCAGAAGATGCAAAAATACAAGTTGGAACAGGGGTGCCAGGCTGGGAGCAATTCCCCCGCTATGGCTCCAATAGAAGCAAAGTTATAAGCTGTTAAAGATTGAAGTGAACTGAATAATCAGCCCTTTTTGAGTGAGTAACCAATAGGGTAGGGGCACAGCCCCAGGAGTGCCCCGTAGCCACTATCAAATTGTTATAGAACGATAGTAAAAAGAATGAGCGAAATTTTAAGGTGTATAAGGGGGAGGTACGCCCCCCCCCCACCCTTCCCGGGCAGGCCCTCAAAGTTGGGATTTTTTGAAAAATTTTAAAGTGAAATAGTTAGCTGCTGTAATTAGGATAGTATTAATTTTTGGGTTTAACTTGATGGTAATAAATATGCGTTACCCCCTGAGAAAATATTTTCTTCAACTCTTAAGGAAATACGTTGTTGGCATTGCTGGAATTGAATAATCTGCCTAAAAAAGATCCAAAACGCACCTCATTGTCCACTACACATACAGATTAAGTAAATAATAATGTATTACCCCCTGAGACAATATTTTCTTCAACTCTTAAGGAAATACTTTGTTGGCATTGCTGGAATTGAATAATCTGCCTAAAAAGGATCCGAAACGCACCTCATTGTCCACTACACATACAGATTAATTAAATAATAATGTATTACCCCCAGACACAATATTTTCTTCAACTCTTAAGGAAATACGTTGTTGGCATTGCTGGAATTGAATAATCTGCCTAAAAATGATCCAAAACGCACCTCATTGCCCACTACACATACAGATTAATTAAATAATAATTAATATCTCAGCTTTTGATTAAGCTATCACGCACTGAAATTATCCGATAGCGGGCGAAGCACGTCATAATAATATCTGTAATGCGAACTAACCCGAATATTTAATCAAAAGTATTTCCTTTTTCCCCCTCCCCCTTTCCATTGACACAAACCTAACAAATAAAAAATATGCGATACGGGCGAAGCACGCTTTTGCCTCCCCTCGAAAGGTATACCTGTCTGATAGAGCTGAACCTCACGCAAATTGATAAATTTCCTAATTTAAATTATTTCGTGGCTAAAAAAACACGTGCCGCCATTTTATTCTATTCATTAGAGAGAAATGAAATCGATTAATTAAATAAATAATTAATATCTCAGCTCGTAATTAAGCTATCTCTTTGAACCGGGTATGTATGAAATCTGCGAGAGATTTCCAGCCCGGATGTCAAAAAATTTAATATTTAAAAAGTTTAAATTTCGTATTAGACTTTCCTCCCCTTAAATTTCTCCCTCGCCGATATGTCTGAGAGATGACGACAGCTGCGTTCCGGTGAATGGAAATCTGTTTTCATTGTCTTTTCAAATACAGAAATTAAATTTTTATCGATCGATTTTTAGTGGATTTTTTGCGTTTTAACCTACGCAGAAATTTGAAATTTATACCAAAATAAAGTAGAATTTTTTTCCACGTGTTTCTACACCTGTTGCGAGTTTGTACGACCGATACTTCGGCAGATGCAATTTTGCTTTTTAAACGTCCACTTCATTTATTGCTTAAAATACTCCGTGGAAACCCTGCATCGGCTGATTTGACGGAGCATCCGCTGAATTTACTGGCAACCCTTAGGAGAAACTGAGGAGGATTTCGATAAAGTGCGTTCGCACCTGCGTTCAAAAGGTTGATTGGTTAATTTTAGAATTTAATTAGCCCGTAATTCGGTTAATTACCGACTTTTTCAAAATTTTATGATTTGTTGTTTGATGTGAGGTGTTCAGCTATAAGTACATAAAATTTCAAGTCTCTAACATGTAAAGTTTCCGAGAACGGGCTCTGTGACGGACAGACAGACAAAGGAGTGAGACGAATAGGGTTTCGTCAGATGAACGAAACCCTAAAAACCAAGTTCACAGTATAAATTTGGCGACCCCTGAATTTCTGCGCCACCTTCGCCCTTCCCTCCCCCCCCCTCTTTCGCACGGTGCTGCCATCATATGGAAAGGCAAATAGCGGCATGCATTTAATGATACTAGGGGCTATGCATATATAACGTATCATTTTAGGGGGGAGGGGGGTCTGGCACATGATATCGTAAGATATCTCCAGGGGGAGGAGGGTGTATTTTGATATCGTTATCATTTTTGATCCAACCAAATATTTTTCTTTTTATTTGTAATCTGGTCTTTACAACAAAATAGTATGTTATATTTTTATAGTATGTTATCTATTTTTATGAAAATACAAAGTTATTATTAAAATCATTAAATCATTATAAAATTATTTAATTCCAAAATATGGAATACCCCAACGTTAGGAATTCCTATTCTTCTGTCATACGTATATGCATATACAATCCGCTGTTCTACAAACCATTTGCGAAGTATGTTTGAAATAATACTTGTATTTACTAATGAAAGAATACTGTTCACCTGTTTTGTTGATAAGAAGTAATGTCTGCTTCACCCCTTGCAGGGGGCAAGTGCAAAAAGACATTATTACTGTTAAATGCATTATTAAATAGTTTTAACTAATATTTCTTTTAAGTGTTATTTTATATAAAGTTATTTCAGATATAAACTGATATTTTATTGACTTCTCTTCATTTGAATCAATGAAGTATGTGAAAAATAAATGTAACCCTATTTGTACATCACTCCAAACAAGAGAAAAAAATTCCAAAAATCTAAAGAATTTTTATACATTCATAACGATATCATTACCGGGGGGGGGGGGCCCAAAATTACCAAAAACTTGATATCGTTATATATGCACAGCCCCCAGCAGCCAATTTCAACACTTGTTATGTTGTTACTGTGTTCCTCATGATGCCCTAAAGTACTTTTGTGACAGAATCTTTTAAACAGAAAGTAACAGATAACAGATGCGTGAGATTACAATAATAGTAATTTTTTAATTAAATTTTTTACAAAAATATTTATGAAATCCGGAAGGAAAAAATTAAATATCAAAAAATGAAAAACATTTTAAAATAGAATATGGAAAATTCAATTTTTTAAATAAAAAGATCAATTGAACGATTTGATTAACACCATTAAATTGGACAACAAGGAGAGAGAGACCCTTAAATCTAAAAAAGAAGAACTTTGGTCACTTTTTATCACTTAGATCCCCCTTTAACGAAACACTTATATCTGTCCTTTGGATACCATCTTAAATCGGGGGCCCCGGGCATCACTCTGATCTCTCTCTCGCACACACCATAAAAAAAAGAACTTTGGTCCCGTAAATATTTCAGATAGCTTTCTAGTGTTTTCTCTCTCTTTTTTTTTGGGGGGGGGGGGGGCGGGAGGCATGGCTGTAGCTAGAGGGGTGCCAGGGGAGGCTCAGCCCCCCTAAAATATTTTGAGCCCTTGCCCCTTTGGGAAAGTTTCCAAGGTCATCAAAAGAAACTGTTTCAAAACTCCAAATGAAACTCTGTTCAAATATCGAACTCAGTTCTGAAGCCCTTTCACAGTTTTGCTCAAAAGAAATACTAAATTGAGGTACCTATTATCAGTGCGTATCATTTATTACTTATCAGGACGAGTTATTATGTACTGAAATTTTTCATTCTGCAGTGTTTTCTATCATTAGCATAAAACGAAGTTATTATAATGAGTTCGATAGTAAATATGTTGCTTATGATAAACCTTTTGTTTCGTATTTGAGTCATTCTACTTTAAAATTAAAACAAATATGTATTTAAGATCCTTGATTTATAAATGATGCTAATGAAAAATGTCAATAGCCTGCTTAAATGCAATGTTTTTAGCATTTGAATGGACACAAGAATAACTTTAAAATGCAAACTACATCTTGATTTTGTTAATGTTTTTTATCATATAAAAACACAACTTTAGAATCCTTAAGGACAGGGAATATTTGGAAAAAAATTAAAGGTTGCAACTCTTTTAAAGCAGGTAAACTGTAAGCTTTTTATTTACTTGTTGACATCATCACTTATTATTTCACAAGTATAATTATACACTGGAAATTTTCATTATGCAGCTTTTTCTTTTCGTAGCATAAAAAGAAGTTATATTATAAACAGTTAAATAAGAAACATAGTGCCTACAATATAAATATGCGCTAATTTATTTTTCAATGTTTATACTTTGATCATATACGAGTATATGTTTGTTTGTATGCGCATGTGTCAAAGAGAACAAATACGAGACCTCCCCTTCCTAGGGGCGTCGCCATGGGGGGGAGCCTCCCCCCCTCCCCCCAATATATGTGAAGTTGGGAAATTTGAGCTTAGAATTGGGAAATTCTAGATTTTTGAGACAATTTCTTTTTTTAAAGTAATAGTAAAAAAATTACGAAAATTTATTGTTTTGGTGATTAAATTTCTGAGCACTGTAACTGTAAACAAGTTAAATTATCAAAAGAAATCAGCCACACTCAATTTATCATTGTGTTTTTCAGTTATACAAAAATATTATACATCTACCAGTCCTAAATTTCTCTACTCCTGTCCATCAATAGCTGACTATCCAGTTCCTTTATTTCCTCCAAAACTTTGTTCCTTTCTCAAAAATTTCACCCTACCCCCCCTTCTCCCAAAAGAGAATCCAGCTATTTTAATCCAAAGGGATTGCATCTTCTTTTGAAAATTGGAGATCACTTGTAGCACAACAGAAAAGAATGTAGTCACCTACTTGAAACACAGCTGGGCAAGAAGATTTGATGATTTTTTACAAAATGCACTAATTTTTTAACTAATTTCGAGATTTTTGGACAATATTTTATTCATTCTCGTGATTTTTTGCCGCAAAAATTAGTTAACACTTCGCAGTCAAGAAAAAAGCGTTATATGAGCAAATGTGAATATAAGAAGTCATTAGTTTAGATAAATTTGTCACATTTTACTTTTATTTGTGTACGAAATATGTATCAGTCCTGTTTATTTATATTTATAGGTGTTTGTGAAATTTTAAACCAAAAGTCCAGTGCTGTGTGTTTAAAGCTGCTCTAAAAAATGACTATAAATGTCAGCACGAAAGAACCCTTCATAATAGGAAAAGAGTTTTTCGTGGAAGATTTTGGAGCCTCTAAATATCCATTCGAGGATGAAAAAGGTAAAAAAAGGACTCTTTGAATTTGGAACAAAAATATAACCATGAAAGCAGTCCATCAACTGAAGGAAAAATAGACATGCACTGCAACACTGACATGTTGAACTTGATTAAAATTTAAAAAAAATAAAGATTTCCTTATAGACAAGTTCACAAAAAATTATGAATATTAGGATGTGACTGAAGAAACTGACTTCCGAAATCACCGTAGGAAAACGATTTCACCAAAGTGAATAGATAAAAATAATAGCACAGCAATGAAAATTGATACACAAAAGTTTTACAGGAAATAATTATAAGAAATGCAAGAAAATTTCGGCAATTTAGTAATGGGCTTAAATGACAATGTTCCCTATATCAGAAGAATATTGCACCAATACATTTCATATTTAAATTACTTTCATGCAAGGCAAATTTGAGTATCACTAACTTAGAAAAGTTAATAATGTTTCCACCTGGATATGAGAAACCGGATGTACATGACTTGCAGAGTCAAATAGAAATAAACCAAATCCCAACTCACTTAACAAACATTTTACTCATGCCATAAAATCCAAAGACTATTTGGGTCACGCCGTCAAACTATATACTCATATCTTAACATTCCCAACAGCTTATCTTTATAGCGTTGCATCTAATGAAAGAATCTTTAGCCAAATAAAAATTTTAAAAATATATATACAGTATAGCGCCGATTATCGGAACTCCAATTAACCGAATTTTCATTTATTCGAACAGCCTATTTCTCTGAAAAAAAAATTAACCGAATTTCCATTTATCCGAAAGCCTATTTCACTCATTTTTTTAAAAAATGATGATGAGATTGTGAATGAGACTTAAGATGAAAAAGAAGTTGAAGAAATGAAAACGAATGCTCTGAAAATGACCAAGGTCCATCACATAATGAAGCCTTTGAATGTTTCGAAACAGCTATGAAATGGCTCGAACGGCAGAAGAACTCTGATCCTATTCAACTAACGTATTTAAAACGAATGCGAGATATGGCAGCATAGGAAAGAACGTCTTATTTGAAGCAAGCAACATTCGGAAGCTTTTTTGCTTAAATTATAATCTCTGGAGTTCAGAAAATGATAAAAAGAGAATTTTAAATGATAAAAAATTAAAAAAAAACAAAACAATTTTTAAACACGCTAGCACTAATTGGTTCTGTCATCCTAAGCCTGCATAAAGTGTGAAAGTTTTAGTATAATCAGGAACATCCCTTAAATTGTCTGTCCATTTATCCGAACTAGGGTTGTTCCCGACTTGTTCGGATAATCGGCGCTCTAGTGTATTGCAAACCACAATGAGGGATGACAGACTTGACAGCCTAATGCTTTTAAAATGTAAAAGTGAATTAGTGGATTTTATTAAACTGGACGATGTTATCATCAGGTTGGCTTCTTTGAAGACCAGAAGAATTAATGTTAAATGAAAACTATTTGGATGTGCCAATCCCAAAACTTTATTCTATACCATACATGTTAATACCTCAAAATTTGCAATCACAATGCTAAAATATGCCCATTATAACGAATTCTAAAGGTATAGATTCGTTTAATTGTGTGCATTTAAAAAAGAGATAGAAGCATAGCATTTTTCAAACAAATCATTGAATTTCGGCAACAATCCTCTTAGATGTCTGCAACCAAAATTCCTTACTCAAAGTGCACAAAAACGATATCTTTGGATAGTATACACCCAAGCCCAATAAGGAAGTGCGACTAAATATGAAGTTTGACTAAATTCCGCGCATTAGTTTTTCAGATATAGCTAACTCGAAAGTCGTGAAAAATGCTGCACAGCAGTGCCACCGGTTATATGGTATACACAAAAGCCTAATAAGCACCAAGTTATGTCAACGTTTAACAGAATATGAAATTTGATCAAATTCCGTGCAACAGTTTTTGAGAGATAACTATTGCTAAAATCATGTAAATCGTGAAAAATGCAGCACAGCAGCGCCACCTTTTGGGCGATTTGCACCAAAAACTAATCAGGATTAATTTTCATCAAGATATAACTGAATCTAAAGTTTTATTAAATTCCGCGCATTAGTTCTTGAGATAGAGCACCCACAAAATTTGTGTCACATACACACAGACAGACATTTTTTTAAAACAGTCAAAACGTGTTCAGGACCTGCATGTTTGTTTTTTATTAAACAAACCAATAATTAGAATTCTAGTTTCAAAATTTTTCTTTGGAAAGGAATTTTTTTATCATTATTATACACGTTGTGCATATCACTTTAGTTGAAAATTGGAAAAATTTGTTTCAAGTTGGGAAATTTTCGAATTCTCCCCCCCGAAAAAATATCTGTAGCTACGCCCCTGCTCCCCCCCCCCCGTATTATTCACTTCTAGCTACAGCCCTGGATGTGGGGGGGGGGGGGGGGGGGCAAGAGGCACTGAACAAAATTATATTTCTTCAAACTATTTTTTCTGTTCAACTTAAGCATCAGACAATGAGGCAATTTACTACAAAATTAAATAAATCTTCAAAACTCAACACTAAATATTCTTAAAAAATAATGAGTACGCTGCCAATAAATTAATAACAAAATTTATTTTAAATATTCTCAACTTTCATAATTTATATTAAAAACTTGTAAAAAATAGAAAATCATTAAAAATTTGCTAATTTAACAATCCCACGCCCCCCTCCCCCCCCCCCCCCCCCCCGCCAAAAAAAAAGAGGATAGATGCAAATGTTAAACTTTCTCCAAAAAGGACAAAAAATGTCACATAACTATTTGTTACACTATACTCTTGATCGTTAATTGTACTGTCATAGTTAGGGTTGTGGATATTATTTTAATCTAAAGAATACGATCAAACAAACCGAAGACGTATAACGTCAATTTTTTTCATTATCAATAGTGGAAAAATAATTTAAAAATATATAAAATTCTTACTTTCTCGGAAATGAAGTGTAGAGTAAATTCATTGAAAACACTTTAAAGTCAAATAGCGTTCCTCTATTATATCTTGAGTGCAGAAAAATCAGGTTCGTTTTTAGCCACAATAGATTTTTAATCTATGAATGAAAACATTATCTACGAAAAACTGAAGAAAAAAGAAGTAAATAAACGAAATACTTTAAAAAAATTTGTCCAAAATCGACAAAAGACAAGGATTAATAGATCGAACGAATCTAATGCAATTTTAACTAGACAAAAACGAGAGACAAAAACGATATGCAGTGACGTCATGAAACACCCACCCACCTAGAGAAAGCGCTCAATGATTGGCCAAAATCAAAAGAGCGAGCCGCGAAGAGAGTCAAAGGTCAAAGTCGAACCAAAACCATACATAAAGTAAAACCGAAACCCCTAACGCACGCGTTCCGGGACGAAGAAAGAAATCCTCCAGACAAAAGCTGTTAAATTCCTATATCCCTGCTTCCCTCTCTAAGTAAAGTAGTTGAGCGTGTCATAAGGGCCCAGCTCAATGATATTCTTGACACTAATCACATTTTGATCCCTGAACAATTTGGCTTCAGAGCCAAACACTCCACTGTACATCAACTTCTTCGGGTTGTGGAGTTTCTCAGTGAGAAACTCAACTTGAATATTTCAGCAGCTGCTGTTTTTCTGGACATTGCTAAGGCTTTCGACAAAGTCTGGCATGAGGGCCTTCTATACAAGCTAATTAAGCTCAAAATTCATGCTAGACTTATTCACCTCATACATTCATACCTTAGCAATCGCAAATTCTGCGTCCGCATCAACAATATACTCTCCACTTTATATCGTATACTTGCTGGCATTCTTCAAGGCTCTGTCCTCGGCCCTACATTATTCAACATTTACTTTAATGATATACCGCGCACCCTGGGGACCTTTCTTGCCCTGTATGCGGACGACACGGCAATTTACGCCTCAGCTCACTTTGCTTACACCTTATACAAAATTTTACAGAAACACATTGACGATTTCACGGCCTGGTGCATCTTATGGCGCATTAAACTCAACGAACAAAAAACTGCTGCAGTTTACTTCTCTAGGAAGCTTACTAACCCTAACCGCATTACTATCAACAATACAACCATACCCTGGTCCGACCACACCAAGTATCTGGGGGTAACTCTGGATAAAAGACTAACATGGAAAAAACACTTCCTCAACATCAGAGGCCAAGCGGCCGGTATCTCAAAAACCCTTTCCCCTTTATTAAAAGGTAAAACTCTCTCTATCAAAAATAAAATTCTCCTCTATAACGCCTGTATTAGACCAATTCTTACATATGCAAGCCCCATATGGGGTTTTGCCTGTAAAACCAACATGGATTTTCTTAGTAAAGCATACAATAAAAATCTTCGTACCATCAGAAACGGTCACAGATACTTAAGAAACACAACCATTAGAAGGGACTTAAAAACCACTTCTCTCAAATTACGCATAAGTAAACTTGCTAAAAATTTCTACAAAAATATCTATAATTTACCCAATGATATAATAGCTGGGTTACCAGACTACGAGGTCTCCGACCCCCCTAATCGTAAACGCCCAAGGTTTTCTACTTTGTTAGATGATGAAGATTGAGTTTCCCTCTTTCTTCTCCTACTTTACTCTCTTTCTGTCTTGTATTTGTCTTTAATTAAAAAAAAAAAAAAAAAAAAAAAAAATTGTTGCATTGCTTCTTAAGCATTCAAAATAAAGTTACACTTTTAAAATGTATGGTCTCTGTAAAGAGTCTTTTTTTTTGGTTTTCTGGGGCACGTCCCGGTAGCTTTTTCGTCTCCTTTTTTTGGATCATTGGAACTTTACATTTTTCTCTTTTTCTCTCTTTTATATATTGTTACCCTATAAGTATTTTACTTACCATTTTACTATGCCTCTCTTTTTCTATTATTATCACTAACTTTAAGTGGCCTAACCACATTTATAAGTTTCTTTCACGGCTCCCTTTCATGCCTCAATAGACGACTTCACCTCTCGACTGGATGTACAGATGCTCTCATCTAGGCAATCCATATCTACATCTCATGTTCCATGTTCCAAGCTGTTAAATATGATAAAATTTTCAAATGAACATTGCTGGTAGACATAATGAAGGATTTTGAGCACTTTATGCGTCACGTATACGAGACACTCGTCGCGAATGCGTTAAGAACCCCTTCCAGTAGAGGTCTGCACGGGGCGTTATTTCCAGGCCCGGACTCGACCCGACCCACAGAAAAAAATTTCGGCCCGCCCCGGCCCGATACAAAAATTAAAGGTTCGGCCCGACCCCGGCCCGATACAAAAAATAAAAGTTCGGCCCGAGCCCGCGCCCGGCCCAGTATAAAAGTTAAAATCTAGGCCCGTCCCGGAAAAAAGTTAAAATCTCGGCCCGAGCCCAGCCCGAGTGAATTTCTACTAAACATTGATTTTTACGTCGATTTGGTTAAAAATTTGCCTCGTACGAGGATATCTAACCAAAAATTCTTATCTTAGCCTTTTTTTTTTCATGTTTATAATCTTCATTTTTATAGATGTGCCGCAGCCTGCGATATTTATTTTTTTAATAAATCTCTATTTGTTGTATGTAAGTGTTTCAGTTTTCATTAATATTGTTAATCCATATTCCATGCATTGAAGTGTTAAAAATCAGAAAAATGCTATGCAGTAAAATCTTTTTACACGGAATTTCATACGGAAGGAAAAAAAAAATGAGTTATAGACAATTTCCCTTCTTAGCAGGTGTAAATGTATTATATATTCTTTTCTTACGTATGAATATGTTCATTTTGCTCGGATCAACACATTTTTCAGTTTAAGACAGGATTCCGTCATAAGCAGGTTTTTTTTCATATGTTTCATTATATTTTAATTTAGTCATATTTTAATAAGCGTACAAATCTAACGACTATTCTCCAACGAGGATAAATTTTAATGTTTAATTGTAGAATAATGGCGATTTAAAAATGTATGCATTTTTTGCAAAGACTTTTGGGCCAGGTCTAATTTTACGGGCCTTTGAATGGACCAGGCCACGCCGAGACAATGATTTTCATACAGGCCGGCTTAAAGCCAGGATTGAAAATTTTGGGAGGTGAAGAAGATTAGGAAGAATAAAACCATTACCGCCTCCGTACGGAAAAAATAAGTTAAGGGACGGCCTGATCCTTCAGGAAAAAAGTAAGGCTCTAACCCGGCCCGAGCCTTCATAAAAAATATGGCCTGCCCCGAAACGAGTGGAGGCCAGCCTCGGCCCGAGTGCCGTGAAAATAGGCCCGTGCAGATCTCTACTTCCATGCTCGATTTAAATATTCCTGGCTTTTGGAAGCCAAAGGAGCCAAAAAGTTTTTTTACTGTCTACTCGAAGTTATTCACAGTTGTGAAAAAACAATTTCGATACGAAATACATTGGTTTTAGAACCTAAAATACTAAAGAACTTTATGAATGTGATAAAACACAGTGCTAAATGATGTATTAACTTTAAAATATTTTTAATGTAGTTAATACATCATTTAGCAATGTGTCTTGTCGCATTCGTTTATTTCTTTGAATATGCATGATGTAATAATAGTCCATGCCTTTATAATACAAAAATACTACCTTTCAAATTAAAAAAAAATCCAAATACAAAATACATGCAATTTGAAAATACAAAATACATTTTGAAATTTAAAAAAATTATTGTGTATGTATTAGATTATACTACGTCACAGGTGATAACTATTTCGAAATCGTAATCTCCTCTTCGCAGAATTTATATCATTAAATATGGCGAAGATTACTATTCGGAAATAATGGTGACTATAGACCTGCTGGATAGTATGGAATACGTATTTGTTCCAAATATGAAATTCATCGTAATGAAATTAGTATTCGAAAAAAAAATATGCATAATTGGGTTGTGCTTAAAATATTTACCAGCAGGGGGCCATTTGAGGTGTGTGTGTGTGCTTTTCCGCCTCCCTCTTTTGTTGCTTGAGGGGGCCGGGGCGGCAAAGCAACCCCCCCCCCAAGGAATTTAATATTTCAGAAAATTTATCAACCATAAAACGTCAGAGTCAAACAAAAATTAAAATGTTGCTCAAGAAAGGTGAAAGAATTGATAGAAGTTAAGGGAGTTAATCATGCAAAGCTTTTTTTTTTTTTTTTTTAGAGAGCGAGATTTTCCCATTTTCTGGTGATTTGTCCCGCTTTACGCGTTCCCTGTTCCTCAAAAAATAATTTATTATCCTGCGCCAGGAAACTCTTAAAATGGCACCCCTGTTGTAAAACCTGGAAAAAAGGAGTCGAAAGGGACTAGAAAAAAGTTCCATTTTAGACAGGTCTCAAGTACAATTGTATGATGTTTTTTGATCGAAATTTGATTTTTTTCCCCTTCGAGAAAGAATTCTTTTATAGACAGGCTTCGTTTTCACAAGTTTTACTGTAATACATCTCTTTTCAGAGCTATTCTATAGAGTGAATGGTTTACAATCTTCGAGGATACCTGTAAAAATGGGACCTGTCTAAAAAGAAAAAAAATTCATAATATATTAAAATTTTACCTGCTAAGGCTGTAAGACTAATTAAGGAAAACTAAGACTAATTACCAGTTTAAAACGAAATATGTTATTGTTTCTTGAGTTTCCGTATTCAAAGCTTTTACTGTTTTTGTAAGCATGATTCCGTTTACGTTTCTCGTTTGGGGGGGAGAAGGGGTTAGACCCCCCGGATCCTACCCTTAGCTATATAACTTCCCTCAACCCCCCCCCCCCCAAGAAAATTCTGAAATGGCGCCCCTGTTTACCAGCAGTGAGACTATTAATAATCTTAAAAGTCATTTAAAATATATAATATTATGTCACCACAGAACTTTCTTCTATATCATTCAAATGTATAACATCGTCAACAATTACATATACATATAAATGCATTTACAGGGAGTCCAAATGTATATAGTCAGGGCCTAATTTGCGCCGGAGACCAGCTCCGATAAATCTCCGTTTTCAGTAAATATTTAAATATTGGTCGGAATTCACCAGAGCTCATAAATACAGGGCTCCGGAGCCCTGTATTTATGAGTCGCAATAGCGCATCCAAAAAACCGAAGCCTAATTACCCTTTCCTTTCCTTCCCATCTCCAAGTTGTTGTATTCTTTTTTGTCAAAACACTTATGTGTGACGTAATGTGTCGCACACATAGGAGATGGAGATAAAACGGACTCAATTTTTATATCAGTTTTTGGGCTTGGACGGGACTGACTCAAGTTCAACCTGTCTTATATTCGAAATTTTATTTATTCATCTATATAGAAAAAAAAATCCTCCTTCAAAATTACGTATTGTATTCTATTTCAAATCATTTTAAGCCTATTTTGATCAGAATAAAGGGAAAACAGAAATCGTGTTTTTCTATTTTAGTGATATTTGCAAGTTTATGTCGGTGACCCGTTGATAAGGCACCACTCAAGAGACTGAACAATGAATTTGCTTTCAGTTCGATTTTCTTTTATGACAGTAAGGTAATTTTTAATTGTTTTTTTCTTGGGGGGGGGGGGGGTAATTTAGATATCTAACTTGAAAATAATATTTTCTGTTTTTATCCAACGAGCATCAGCTTTTTTGTTTGTTTGAGGTTTTTTGTCTCCTATTGCATACGGCTATAAAAATTAAGTTAGTGATTTTTCTATTTACTTTGTACCATGAACGCTGCCCATGCTAAGGCTTTGCTCTGCACATTTACGAAGTCACTTTCTTTCGTCTGTAAGTAGATGTAATTGTCACGTATTGTTATGCTGATAGAAAGCAATCGAGCAGTGTTTCCCCTTTTTCTGTAAAAGCATCGAATCTTTCTGATAATGGTGTCAATTTTTTAATTTAATCTGATTTTCAGGGACTCACAACACAATATATTATTATGCGGAAGTAATCGATTATAGTTTAAGATATGCACTTTTATAGGAAATTGAAAAACATTGTTCCATTCTTCACCATATAAATATTAATTTCTGTAAATTTCATTAATTTTTTCATAAAAATGCATAGCTGCGAACTATCCTTTTTTTGTGTGAACACTATTTCCGAATCATAATCCTTATCATATTTAATCGTAGAATTAACAAAAAATTGCAATTAACATTATAATTAGGCAAAGATTACTATTCGGAAGGAGTGCTAACTAAAAAGTGGAATAGTTGACAGCTAAAGTATATGCTGATAGATATATTTAAATTTTTTATTTTTCTAAAGAAAAAATTGCTTTAAATTTCTAAAATAATGTACAAAATATAAATATGCAGATTGGAGTGAAATTTTTATTTTGCTAAAGAAAAAAATGCTTTAAATTTTGCAAATAATGTACAAAATATAAATATGCAGATTGGAGTGACAGGGGGGGGGAGGGGGAACGGTACAGTTGTTAGTACCGGTACCGCAAAATATAAGGGCTCCGGTACTTTTTTTGTTAGAAATTAAGCCCTGTATATAGTATATCACTTTTTGATGGACACGATAATTTCAATAATCCTGCACCAATCTCTTCCAAACTGATACACAAAATTAAGAGGCAGAAAATCTCGACCAAGTTCGTTATTGGGCAAAATCGGACCAAGAGGGTGGGAATAGGGAGGGGTTTTGTGAAAACAGAAACAAAAAACATAACTTCTTAATTATTATACATATCGAATCAGTTTAAAGTTATTATTACTTCTAAGGAAATGGCCAAAAATTAGGTATGACAGATGTTTGATATCATTAAAAATGTGCCCAAAGGGGAGAAAAAATAGGGTTTTAAGAAGAAAAAAATTCATAACTTCGTCCATTCACAGGACATCAAATCAACTTAAATTTATTATACATCTTTTTAATCTTATCTACAACTTTTATATAGACAAGTTTTTGATAGGATTGCCTCTTACAGGAGGCAAAATAAAAACAAAAAATAGGGGTTGAAGAAAAAAATTACTATTTAACATGATTCTGATAAAACCATCTTTTACAGAAAAATGAGATTAAAAACTCGTCAAAAGCGGCCAGATAAAATTGTTAAACTGCCTTTATCTCTAATCTTGATTTAGTTTTTGTTGGGGAAATTAGAACTCAACTTCGAAATCCACCTGCGTCTGTAGGGCCGGCAGGGATTTCTTTTATTAACCATTTGGAAAAATGGTTATTGTTCTCGTCAGGGTAGGAAATCAAAAGCATGTCCGAAGGTTTTTATTGGTTTAATCCGCATTTTATTCGTTTCCTGATTGGTCTATACAGTAATCTGTATTTCCCTTTACTTTCAACAGAGATGGATACCTTCTGTTGCCACTATGACAAAAAAGTAATAAAAACTACAAAAAGAAAAAAATAATAATAATAACTGAGAAACAAATTGAGATACACTTTTCAAACAAATTGCATTTAAAAGTACCTTTTTTTTCTCTTTCCGACGGTGTAAAAAGTAATATTGTCGGATTTTTGGAAGTTTAAGAATGAAATTTCATTTAAAATTGGTAGTCAGATTTCTTGGAAATCTGGCTATGGAAAAGCCTTTTCCCGAACAGCCAATGAAATGCTTGGATAATACGTAAGTTTCAGGTGGATAATAACTAATGGAAATGAAAGAAAATGAATAACAATTTCTGCCAAAGAGTTAATTTTCATTTGTAAGATTTTCACGTGCAAAAGAAAAATGGAATAAGCCAATTAAAAATTAAAAAAAAGATAAATAGGACAGGGATGAGTACATATAAATATTTCACACCAAATACGAGTCGCAGGCAATTTTTGTCGCTTGGAATTTCTACGTGTCATAACACTATTAATGTTTAATTCATGGCGTACGTAATGTATGATCAACTCCGTGCTATTTTTTATGTCTTAAATTTTAGTCTTTGAAAAAATCATTTTCCAAATGGTCGTTGTAATTTGTTAAATTGCTCTTTTTTTATTTACTTATCTATTTATTTTGTACAATCCTGTATGTGATTTACAAATTTATATGTATACTATAACATATAGTATGCTAAAAGTTAGTTCAGTTAAACGGATGGCACAGTTGAAAATTTCCATACAGCAGTTTCCATGAAAATACGGAACCTTAAGCACTTTCGTGCAGCCCTATGATCTATAGAAAGTATACACACCAGGTAATAATAATAATTAAACAAAAACCTAATTTTCAGAACAAATTAAAAAAACAAAATTTATTTCCTAAATTGTTTAAGCCCGAGAAGGGGCAGATATTGAGATATTTCATTCAATTTGTTCTACATTTAATGTTAAATTTTTGTAACAAATAAGTTAAACCAATTGAACATTAAAAAATAAAAATGAAATTCATACAATATAATACTTTAAACACCCTAAATACTTAGATTCCGATCAAATGAAATCGAAATAAATCTTAGACATTTTTTTAAAGTTTTGTATTTTGCATGTATCTTATCATATTATGTACAATCGTCATAAACATAATGCAAAATCTGCAGTACAAATATTTACAACTTAAAAATGGGAAAAGTCTAAGATTTATTTCGATCTGAACAATCAAAAAGTCTGCTTGAAAATGTCATTTTTATTTCCACTATGACGCCATATTCATCTTTTTTTTAATTCCTTCTATATATAAAAAAAAGTTTTGATTTGGAAATGGACCAATGAAAATCTGCGTAGATATTCCGGGTAGATCGGCATCCAATTTGAATGCTTAAGCATGGCCTTTCATCGTTATTAAAAAAACTGTTGCATACAAAAATATGAAAATCGGCGGTATTATAGAGAAATGTTTGATAAACACGCTGATGCAGACAGTTTTCAAATCGAAGATTTATTTTAAGAGATATTTAATGTTAACAAAATCGTTCTTTTAAAAAAGTTTTATTGGATCAAAAGCTATGCATGAGAATTTAATCATTTTTAGATCATTTTATACGTTATAAGTTCCCGGTGTTCATATTGCATTTATTTTTCTTATTAGACTCATTTTTTGAGGTCTTATTTTTAATTTTAAATTCAAATTTTCAGCATTCCGAGAGATATTTTTTACAAAATTTAGAGAATGTTATTAATTTAAACTGTTGCCAATTGTATAAACAGCGCAAACAATAATGTTTACTTCAAATTAAAAATTTATTTACACGTGGCTATTACAAACAGAAAAAAAACTTTAAAATTAGAATTAAAGGATTACATGTTAAAAGCAGGAAAATTACGTCATAAGAATCATATTTACACTTGAATTTGAGAAATAAAATCTTAAAATAAAAAAAAAAAATCATTATTATGCATTAAAACTTTTAAATGGAGGAAATGGAGGAAATTACGTCATATTTAAAATTGCCAAAAAATATGGCAAAACAATTTAAATTGAAAAATATATTTACGCGAGATATTTTGAGATAATCTTTTTAACTATTATCGTGAATTCGAAGACAGCGCAAATAATATTTCCTTCTAACAACAAAAGTATTTTCACGTGAATATTAATAAGAGAAATAAAACTTTGGTGTAAATTACGTCAGATTTGAAACGATACATTTAAAATGAATTATTTAAAAGAACTATCTTATAGCGCTGTTAAAAAAACCGGGAGACAATGACACTGTTTACTTAATTCATTTTACATTAGCTTATTTTCAAATGTTTAAATATATATTTTTTTAATTAAATACGAAAACAGCCATTGTATCTCTTAAGAGCAGCAGATTTGGTCTTAAAAATCCCAATCCAAGAAAAACGAATGGAAACCCGTTTACAGAGAGATCGCTACTGTTTTTTTTTTTTTTTTTTAATTTTAATTCAATATTTTTAAAGCCGATCAAATTAGCGTGCTTTTTGGATTTTGGTGTGCCTGAACGGGGGTTGGCGAGCGTAGCTCGTAGGGGGCAGAGCCCCCTAGTCTTAAAAAAAAAAACTATTTCAGTTTCTTCAGTTTCATGTTTCACGTGAAAATCATTCAATTAAAAATAGGCAAATTATTATTACGTCTTTTGAATTATTTACAACAATGAAGGAAAAATATTAAATTTTATTAGAAAATGTCCGTTGATTCTCAATGAAAAAAGCAAAATTTTGAATTATTAAGAAAAATATTTGAATAATGTAAATAAAAATTAGCCCATGTTACTCTCTAGATTATAATCCACCTATATGCTAAGGCATTTTTTGATCCGTTTTGACCCTGACGTCTGGCAAATGTTTTTACACTTTGAATTTATAATATTATTAGAATTAGCAAAGAATTAAAAATGAGTGACATCAGGGACAAAAAGGTGGGAAGAAAAAATGAAAAAGTTATGATTTCCATAGGCTTTTCTATGTTAAATTAACATTGAGAAGTGACACTGGAAATAAATAAGTATTGCGCTGCCGCGCAATACTTAAATAATAATAAAAAGTTCAATTTAAAAGCGCGTACCACAACTGAAAACGCCCTTCCAGCAATTATTGTTCATAGACTTCAATTTCTTCTATAGCAACTTCTTTTGTGTGTACCTGTAATTAACATAAGCTCGCTAATTAACAATTCTACAGTTAGCGCCTTGAATTCCATATAAATTTCAGAGTTTAAAACCCGTAACTGGAGACGGGACGGGAGTCAAAATGACTCCGCGTTGTTCTTTGGCTCTGGTTATCACGCGGTTTTTCTCCTTGAATAAAATCATCTTCTCAGTACCATCAAGTAGTTCGTTTATCATTAATGATTTCCGGAATATATTGCGTTTCCAAAATAAATTTCAAAGCTGTTTACAAAAGACAAAAAAGAAAAATAACATTGGAGTCTTTTTGACTCTATGTCTCTGATCGCGTAAGGAAATTCATGTCTCCAGTTACGGGTTAAAATTCTTCGTTTTACATTATTAGAAAATCCTATTCTATCCCATTGATTAAATACATTAAATATTATTTAAATTATATGCTTTCCTATTCTAAATGATATAAATAATAATTATTTTTAGCGTTAATCGCCACCTCATTCAAAATAAATAAACAAATAAATTACAGGATAATCAATCTCTTTGCATCTTACAAGTTAATTTATACTCTCCAGTTAATTTCTTTTAATTTTGAAATGCAATAAACACAGTTTTCAGTTGAAAATAATAAACAATAATAAAAGAAATATATTCTAACTGTTGCTTATTCCAAATCATTAAAAAATATTTCTGATGATTAAATGTTTATTATATCCTGATTTGTCATTAATTATAGTATAAGTTGTTTTGAAATGCTCCGAATATAAATCATTTGATGTCAAAAGATACTCAATTTATTCTTTTTCAAATCACCCATCTTGCACATGAAAAACAAGATAAGACTCAAGTGATCAGTATCAACATTTTTTTCATTAATAATTTTTTTCTTACTTTGGGGTTATAAACATTTCTTGAGTGATATTTTATTCGGCTGGCATTCATAGTCGCTAATTTCATGTTTCTCTCAAAATTAAAATTTACATATACGTTGCTACTTAACCTTTTGAAGGGCAGTGATGCATTTATGCACCACTTAATATGAATGCCTTAAATGCTACACTGACATCAGAATTTTCAAATGAAAAATTTCCTTTCATTAAGTACGTAAAGAAAAACTGTAACTTTTTTCTAAATAAATCCGTTTATAAATTGTGGTGTCATTGGATCATTTTTCATTTCAGGGTTTTACGAATAGAAGTACTTTGTCTTTGCCACTAACACTTTAAGACCTGGCCTACACAATTGTGTAGGGATCCTAAGGGAAAAAATAAATAAATAAATAAATCCTCTTTTTCTGTGATTTAAAGCCGGGCCTGCTCCACACAATTGTGCGGATACTCCCTTGACGTAACCTGACATCGGAAATTTTTTAAATTATCTTTTTAAATCAAATATGATCCTATGAACCTCTTCACTCCCAGGACGTACGCTGTCTACGTCCTCCCAGGCTTAAAAATATTAAACCTGGGAGTGAAGTGGTTAATTAGGGTTAACAACCAAGATTTTTAATCAGGGTTCGTTGATATATATCAATGGATTCATGACATACATCCGATATTTATTTTCAAAATATCAAGATATTTGATATTTTCGATATTTTCATTTATTTTAATTTATTTTCAGAATATCAGGATGTTTGATATTTTGTATATTTTATTATCTTTGATATTTATTTTCAAAATACCGCTGTGCAAGATATTTTTAATATTTTCAGCCAAAAAAAGAGTAAATGAAATTTTCAACTGTTATTGATTGTTATTCTGTAGATTTACTACAAATCTGATCATAAATAGCTGTTTTTTCTGTCAATGACTTTTTTAGCCAAATAAATCAAATATTTTCCCCAAGCTCTGTTTGAAGCTTTTATTTTTAAATGTAGAACTAACAATTACAGAACAGCCATTGAAAGTTAAATTGTTTAATTTAGATAATCGGTTATTTACAGCTTCATTTAAAAAGAAAAGACTTTTTCTGGTTTTAGTTGAACTTAAACTGTACTTGGACAATAAAAAAGAAGACAAGATCACATTTATGTTAATTTTTCAATAAAAAAAAAAAAAACTATTTTTCATTTAAAATTTTGTTTTATAAGATATAAAATTTTCTTGATACTTGATACGAATCCTACAATTTATTTTCTTTTGTACGTTTGTGTCTGTAAAGCAAATTGTTTCTCTTTTCAATTAGTTGATTTTGTTTTAAGTGAAAAAAAAAATGCATTTTTAAAATTTTGTTTTCTTCAGTTTTCATGTTCAATGCACTATGTTTTAGTTTCTAATTTATATTATGCTTGAAAATATTTATTATCAACAGCAAGTTGGTCATTTTGAAAACATCGGATGTCTATCAAAATATCGGATATTTTTGATATTTTGAAAATATCATAATATTTACGATCCCTGCTTTAATTTCTACCAAAACTCTTCAGGTCTTTAACCTTTAAGACCTGACCTACACAATGGTGTTAGGTAGTTCTAAAGAGAAAGAAATTGCATTTTCCTCTGCACCACACAATTATGTAGATCCTCTCTTGACGTAACTTGACACCGGAAATTTTTTTAAATATTTTTTCTTCAGTCAAATATAATCCTATTCATTTGGTTTAAACACCGAGACTTTTAATTTCTTCTCAAAAGCATTTCAGGTCTTAAAGGGTTATAGATTTATAAGGATTAACGGATAATTTCCTTTTCACGTTCTCTCGCCAAGTCTTGCTGCTCTCTTCTCTTGGAAAAATCTTAAAATTAATATTTGGTGACTTACTTATGTTAGGAGCGTAGTTCCTCGTCTAACTTCTCACCTGAAAAGATCTAGAGTCTTTGTTAACGATGATTTGGGACACCACTGTGTTGCCATGAGTTCCACGTAAATTAGGGCTCCAAATGCTCCGAACACCAGTATTTTAAAGTAATTTTCTTCGTCTTATCTAATGGCAGAATTATTTGTAATTAAAGATGGCGAAATAAACTGTAAGAAATTAGGGGGGGGGGGGGTTCCAGAGCATTTGGAGACCTGATTTAAGCTGGACACCTGGCAACACTAGGCACCACCCACATTCCTGTATCGAGTAAATATTTACATCATTTTCAATTAAATATACTTTGAATAATAACGATGTTCCGCTATTTTCCCCCATTTTCCAGAAAGGTTTCTTTTTTTCAGAAGCTGTATGTATCTTTCTTAAAAGAACTATAAGCATACAAAAAACCATACTAAGGACAGACTCAGGACATACTTCAGGAAATTCCGTACATTAGTTATTCAGGTATAGCTATCGCCAGTGTTGAATTCAGGGGGTGGCCCGGGGGGGGGGGACATTCCCCCCCGGAGCAATGAGACGTCCCCCCCCCGAAAGATTTGAGATTTTGTGTTTTTTTGCGGTCAAAAACTGCTATTTCCCCCCTCCCCCCCAAGCCACAAAAATTCCTCCCGGAGAAAAGTGTCTGAATTCAACACTGGTTATCGCGGAAATCGTGAAATACACAGTATAGTAAAGCCACCTAAATACAAATATTTTCGTTCAAAATAAAGGAAATGCAGCTAATATCTTCTAGATTCAGCAATAGATGGTAGCACCAAAAAAATATTCCTTTAGCTTTAAGCGGGTCAAAAGAATTTTTAATCGCCACTATGTTTTACATCTGTTTATTTTATTCTTTTTAAAACAAAATAAAAACACAATTATAAAAAAAAAATCACTAACAAACAAAGTCAACTAATGACTAATTATGATAACAACTTTATTAAAACTCTTATAACCAATCTATCTGGTGTGTTTAGTTTTACAGAAAAGGTATTTGCCCCACATGAGCATGGTGAGTGTGGATTACGGAATGAAAGTCCTACCCCCCTTTAGACACTTCACTACTTTTGTTTTATTCGGATTTTGGATTCGGATTTTGTAAGGGGTAGGGGTGTGATACGATATGGTAGCCGGATGAACATTCTTGATGTCTCCGTTGTTAATTTATTCCTTTTATACAAAATGGTTAGCAATGGGGTTTCTGAATTCAACACAATGAAAGATTTTCGACGCGAAATTGTTAGAAGCCTCATGGTGATGGGTGTAAAACCTGCTCTAGAAAGAAAACGACCTTCCACTTCTAGTGTCAAAGCTATAAAGAAGCACAAGCCTCACATTCCAGAAGAAATCAAGTCTAATAAAAAAGATAAGTGCCCAGTTAAACTGATGGCATTGAGTTCACAGTCTATTCACACTAACTGTATATTATACACTTACTTCAAAGAATAATCCTTCCGAAAAAAAATTAAAAGGGTATTACCCCCCCCCCCCGCCTCCTGTTTCACATCTTTATACTTAACCAATAAGCCTCCAAATCTCATCAGGGAAGCGCCTTATCAGAATAAACCGGTATACCAAATTTGAAGCGAATCGGATAGCAAAACCCATTTATCTAAATTAAGGGGTATTACCCCGCCCCCGATCCCCCCTTTATACTTAACCAATGAACCCCCAAATCTAATCTGGGAAGAGCCTTATCAGAATTAACCGGCATACCAAAATTAAAGCAAATCTGATAATTCTGCATGAAAAACCCGTTTATCTAAGTTAAGGGGTGATTAGCCCCCATAACCCCCCTTTATACTTAATCAATGGACCCCCAAAACTAATCTGGGAAGCGCCTTATGAGAATGAACCTAGAAAAATAAATTAAGCAAATCAGATATTTCTATCAAGAGTTATCGTTTGACGTACGTACGTACAGAACCTGCGGGCACATTAGCTCTCAGGCTTTGATAGCTAAAAATGTTGAGCATTTATCAGTGAAGTGCAAGCGCAGATGTGCACATTGTAGCACCCGTGAAAAACCGCACCAAACGAGTACAATGTGCGAAACATGCAATGTTCGATTGTGCATGCAGCCAAAGGATATAAGCTGTTTTGTTAAATTCCACCCAAAGTGATTTGAAAAAAATACAATAATCAAGTCCTTAAATTTTCTTATACCTATATTTCAGGCATTATAGTAGCCACCAGTATAGACCCCTTTACCACATTTGTTTTACATTAATATATAAAGATTCATGACAGTTAATTTTCATTTTAAAAAATCCTTTATCTTTCGTTTTGTACATATTAAAATCGAAAATTATAATTTACATTTCTTTACTTTTCTTAAAAAAAAACAAATCACATTTTTTTTTACTTAAAAAGGACATAAATTCCGGTATATCGTTAAAACTATGCTATTTATAAATATATACTGCATTGTCCATACTCTTTGGCACTTCTCTGAAAAAACGTTTTCGTCCATTTCTTGGACTTCTTCAGTTTCAATTGGCGGCTCGCAGTTTCATTTTCGACCTTTTATCATCTCTCTCTTTCCATTTTTCCCCCCTTCTCCCTTTTCACTTTCCCCTTCTTTCCAGCATTTTTAGCCAACGGGAGTCAACATTTGCATGCGCCATATCGTTGCATACACTTTTTCTTTCGAGGTTAATCTCGATAGCCTCTCTCATTAGGGTGTTGTGGGGATTATCATATGCAGCTATTTTTTCTATTTTAATTGATTGAGGTATTATGGGGTTTTTTAAATTTGTTCTTGAGAAGGCTGTTGCTTGATTATTATATTTTATGTCGCGGATATGCTCCTTATACCTTTCGCTTATTTTTCGCTTTGTCATCCCGATGTATGTAATTTCAAATGACAAAGCGAAAACTAAGCGAAAGGTATAAGGAGCATATCCGCGACATAAAATATAATAATCAAGCAACAGCCTTCTCAAGAACAAATTAAAAAAACCCCATAATACCTCAATCAATTAAAATAGAAAAAATAGCTGCATATGATAATCCCCACCAGTGGCGTACCCAAGGGGGGGGCTGGTGGGGCTACAGCCCCCCCCGAAATTTTCGAAAGTGATATAGAAAGGTGCTGATTTTTCGTCTTTCTTTTATGGAAATTTTTTTAATTTTTTTCCATTATACAGCGGACAAACCATTCTCATTAGTCCCATATTAGTCCACATTGACAACAAAGAAGAGAAAGGGGGGGCTGACGGGGTTATAGCCCCCCCCCCTACTCCTCCCGAAATAGTCAAAAAATTAAATGAAAAGTGTTTTTTTCTTACTTTTTAAAGATAAATCTGTAATTTTTTTCTTCTGCCATACAGCAAAATAGCCATTCTCGTTAACACCATATTAGTCCAGGTTATATTAGTTAGGGGGCTGATGGAATTTCAGCCCCCTCCTCTCGAAATGGTCGAAAATGAAATGAAAAAATAGTGCTGAATTTTTTCTGTCTGTTCAAGATAAATTTGCATTTTTCCCCTATCGTTCAACAGACTATGCGCTTCCTTCGCTTTAGTTCCATATTAGTCCATATTGACACCAAAGAAGAGAAAGGGGGTTGATGGGGTTACAGCCCCCCCCCCCCAACCAGAAATCGCGAAAAATTAAATAAAAAAGTGTTTTTTCTTTACTTTTTAAAGATAAATGTGTATTTTTTTTCTTCTGTCATACAGTAAAATAGCCATTCTCGTTACCACCATATTAGTCCACATTGACATCACAGCATACCCTAAGATGGGGAGGGGGCTGATGGAATTACAACTTCCTCCTCTGGAAATAGTCGAAAATGAAATGAAAAAGTAGAGCTGATTTTTTTCTGTCTATTTGAGATAAATTTGCATTTTCTCCCCTATCATTTAACAGACTAGCCGCTCCCTTCGCTGTAGTTCCATATTAGTGTACAGTGACATCACATTATACCCGAAAAGATAGAAGGGGGTTAATGGAGTTACAGCCCTCTCCCAAAAATTCGAACATGAAATGAAAAAGTTCTGATATTTTCCTTTTTGTTTGAGATAAATTTGTATTTTTCCTCTATCATTCAACAGGCTAGCTGCTCTCTTCTCTTTAGTTCCATACTAGTGCACAGTGATACCACATTATACCCAAAGAGGTGAAAGGGGTTAATGGGGTGTCCCTTTCCTAAATAGTTGAAAATGAAATGAAAAAAAAGGCTGTTTTTTTTCTTCTTGTTTGAGATAAATTTGTAATTTTTCTTCTGCCATACAGCGAAATAGCCATTCTCGTTAACACCATATTAGTCCACATTGACATCACAGCATACCCAAAGATGGGGAGGGGGCTGATGGAATTACAGCCCCCTCCTCCCGAAATAGTCGAAAATGAAATAAAAAAATATTGCTTTTTTTCTTTCTGTTTGAGATAAATTTGTATTTTTTTTCTCCTATTATTCAACAGACTAGACACTCTCTTCTCTTTAGTTCCATATTAGTGCACAGTGACACCACATTATACCGAAAGAAGTAGAAAGGGGGTGATGGGTTACAGCCCCTTCCCAAAATAGTCGAAAATGAAATGAAAAAAGGCTGATATTTTTCTTTTTGTTCGAGATGAATTTGTAATGCACTTGTTTTCTGCAATACAACGAACTACACGTTCTGGCTAGTCTCATATCAACGCACAGTTACACCACAGTATACCCAATGAGGGGAAGGGGCTGATGGGGTTACTTACTCTTCCGAAATAATCAAATATGAAATGAAAAAAAAATTCCAGTTTTTTTTCTTTCTTTTGAGATTAATTTTTAATTTTTTTCTGCGACGCAGCTATTCTGGTTAGTCCCATATATTAGTGCACAGTGATGCCCCAGCATACACCAAAGGATTCGATGGGGACGGGGTTTATGACGTTACAGCTCCATTCCACCTCTGAAGAGATCGCAGTGAAATGAAAAAAGGGCTGATATTCCTTCTTTTTCAGATAAATTTGTTTTATTTTCTGGCATGCCACGAATTTGTTTTTCCTGTTAATCCAATATCCTCCTCAGTCCTGCGACCAAATTTACTTGAGACCACAAAATCCATTTTCAAATGACTGAAATCACTGTTTTACTCGATAAATGAAAACATATATACTGAGTTCAAGAGACCTACAAATAAATTCGACAAATCTAAAAGTAGTTTAATTTAAGGATTTTTTAAATTTTTCCCATAGTCGGCAGGCGCCAAGATTGTCAATGCGGGGGTATGTTAATGCACAGTAACACCACAGCTAATCTCAAGTCGATTTCGTCTAAATCTGAAATCCGGTGCGGAAGAGTTGACTGTAAAAGTAGCTTATTAACTTTCATTTTTCAGTCGCATCTCCATGCCACACCGAAATATGGGAGTGCGGAGGGTTGAAGGGACTAAACCTCTTTTACCTGCCAAAACGGTCAGATTAAATGGTAAAAAAAGTTTACTTCTTACTTTTTAGATCAATTCAATTATATATATATTTGTCATGCATCGCACTTGTCTTTCTTGTTAGTCCCATATTAGTGCATAATGACACCTTAGCTAATCCCTTCAGAATTTTGGTAAGTCGGAAGTCAGGCGCACTATATATGTGCGGAAGAGCTGACTGTGAATGATATTCATTAACTTTTGTTTTTAACACTCGATTACTTCCTCGTATCTGTAAGATACACAGTGACTTCTTGTTTGACTGCAAAGACATCTTTGGAGTTCGGTAATGTCTCCTCCCCCCACTTATCTTCCTATTCTGTCTTAACTTTGCAGCCAGTATTTTTCATCTGGAACGGTTTAAAGTCCTTCTTATTACTTGTGCAATGCACAAATAATAAACAAAGTCTTTATTTTATATATGTGTATGAAAATATTTTGTGTATACAAAAAATATTTTGTGTTTGTTACAGTATTAATTTATTGTTAAACAAGAACCGTAGCCAGAATTTAGTTTCGGGGATTGGAAGAACAATTTTATAGATTTTATGTTATAATGACTTTCTTTTAAATGAAAGTATAAAAAAAAAACCAGTAACACTTTTCAACAGATTTCGACGTGGGACGGTCTCAGGATCGGACCCGTGCCCTCCCCCCTTCCCCCCAGATTTGAGTCTGAGTTAAAAAAAAAAAATCTGAAATTCTCAGCAAATTTTCTGAAAGGTTACAGCAGAGGGGGAAAGGAGAGGTGATCCCTTCCTGCTGCTAATTATTTTTGTTGTAGTTTGGGTTAACTCTGTTTATATTCAGGTCAATTTCAGGCTGAGTGGGTTCGGGTTAACCAGATTTCTAAAAAGTTCAGCATATTATTTCAGTTTAAAAACTATACATATAATAATAAACACAGATATTTGTATGTATTTTTAACCCGATCCTTTGATGAAATACAGGTTTTTATCACGACGCTTTGACGAAATTTGCATTTTCCCCGAACTTTTGACAAAATTAGCTTTTTTCCGCGACCCTTTGACGAAATTCGCGTTTTTTTTCGTGATCCTTTGTCAAAATTTGCGTTTTTTCCGCGAGTTTTTGATGAAATTCGAGTTTTTTTCGTGAACTTTTGCCGAAATTCGCGTTTTTTACGAAACCCTTCGTCGAAATTTGCGTTTTTTTCGCGGCTTTTTTGACGAAATTCGCTTTTTTCTTGTCTTTTTGATAAATTTCGCGGCTCTCATTGACGAAATTCGCGTTTTTTTATGGAGATGGTCGTGTTTTTTTGTTTTTTCGCTGCTGTTTGACGAAATTCGCTTCTTTCCGCAGTCTTTTGCCGAAAGTCACGTTTCTCTGTGGCCCTTCTTTGTGACCATGCTTTTTTTTGCGATCCTTTAACGAAATTCGCGTTTTTTCCGCTTCCCTTTGACGGAATGCATACTTTTTTTAGCAATCCTTTGCCAAAATTTGCGTTTTTTCTGCAGCCCTTTGAGGAAATTTGCGTTTTTTCTGCGGCCCTTTGAGGAAATTTACGTTTTTTCTGAGGTCATTTGCCGAAATTCACGTTTTTTTACGCAATCCTTCGTCGAAATTCGCGTTTTTTTCTGTGGCCATTTGTCGAAATTCGTGTTTTTTAATGCAATCCTTCGTCGAAATTTGCATTTTTTCCGCGGCTCTCTGACGAAATTTGCGTTTTTTTCCGTCTTTTTTGATGAAATTTGCGTTTTTCTGCGGCCTTTTGACGAAATTCACGTTTTTCTGTGTCCCTTTGACGAAATTCGTGTTTTTTCAGCTTCCCTTTGACGGAATGCGTGTTTTTTTAGCGATGCTTTGTCGAAATTTGCAGTTTTCTGTGGTCCTTTGACGAAATTCGCGCTTTTTCTGTGGTCATTTGACAAAATTCGCGTTTTTGCGCAATCCTTCCTCGAAGTTTGCGTTTTTTCGCGGCTTTTTGTCGAAATTCGCGCTTTTTCTCGTCTTTTTCATGAAATTTGCGTTTTTCTGTAGCCTTTTGACGAAATTCACGTTTTCCGTGTCCCTTTGACGAAATTCGCGTTTTTTGCGATCCTTTACGAAATTAGCTTCTTTTTCGCAGCCCTTTGACGGAATGCGTGTTTTTAGCGATCTTTTTTTCGAAATTCGCGTTTTTTCCGCGACCTTTTGATGAAATTCGCGTTTTTTCTGCGGCCTTCTGACGAAATTCGGGTTTTTTCTGTGCTCATTTTGACGAAATTAGCGTTTCCTCTAGAATAACTTGACGAAATTCACGTTTTCTCCGCTATCATTTGACGAAATTTGACTTTTTTTCGCGATCCTTTGGCAAACTTTGCATTTTATCTGCGGCCGTATGACATAATTCCGGTTTTTTCTTTGATCCTTTAAAGAAATTGGAGATTTTTTTTGCGAACGATTGACGAAATTGATTTTTTTTTTTTTGCGAACGATTGACGAAATTGATTTTTTTCGGCGACCATTTGTCAGAAATCGCGATAATTTTTTAAGTCCAAATTTTCGGAAAATTCGGAACAAAGTCACCCTTGCACCCCCCCCCCCACCCCCCCCCCGCTACGGCCTTATTGACAAAAATGATTTCTGTTTATAACACAATGCAACGTGTTTCGTAAGATTTAGAACATTATGAAAATTTAAGTCAGCCCCCCCCGAAATAAAATCCTGGGTACGCCACTGATCCCCACAACACCCTAATGAGAGAGGCTATCGAGATTAACCTCGAAAGAAAAAGTGTATGCAACGATATGGCGCATGCAAATGTTGACTCCCGTTGGCTAAAAATGCTGGAAAGAAGGGGAAAGTGAAAAGGGAGAAGGGGGGGAAAATGGAAAGAGAGAGATGATAAAAGGTCGAAAATGAAACTGCGAGCCGCCAATTGAAACTGAAGAAGTCCAAGAAATGGACGAAAACGTTTTTTCAGAGAAGTGCCAAAGAGTATGGACAATGCAGTATATATTTATAAATAGCATAGTTTTAACGATATACCGGAATTTATGTCCTTTTTAAGTAAAAAAAAATGTGATTTGTTTTTTTTTTAAGAAAAGTAAAGAAATGTAAATTATAATTTTCGATTTTAATATGTACAAAACGAAAGATAAAGGATTTTTTAAAATGAAAATTAACTGTCATGAATCTTTATATATTAATGTAAAACAAATGTGGTAAAAGTGTCTATACTGGTGGCTACTATAATGCCTGAAATATAGGTATAAGAAAATTTAAGTGAAATATGGGCATTAAATGAGACAGAAATTACTGTCGAAAAACACTGGCTAAAAATCAAGTCCTTTCTGCAAGAAAATCCAAATTTTTTATCCTTATTGTTGGCGCCGAAATTCATCTGACAAATAAATTTTCAAAATCCAAGTGAGATGGGAGAGCAATTAGGTTAAATAGTTTATTAAATAAAACTGAAATAGTATGTGAATTCTATTCATCATTAGAAGTTAATAATTGTTCCATAATAGTAATTCTCCGTATTTAACAGAGCCAATACAAAAAAAAAATGTGTTCTCTGCTTGGTTGCAGAGTCAGGACTTCCACTATACACTCTGTATTAAACAGAGCCATGATTTAACAATTGGCATCTCTGATTACAGAGTCAGGACATGTTACATGTTCTCTGCTTGGTTACAGAGTCAAGACTGACCATTTTAAAAATGATACATATTATATAAAATAAACATCAAAATAAAAATTACAATATGCAGTTATAAATCTTCTAAATAGCTATAATATTCATTTAAATGACATCCAAGTAATTATAAAACTAATAAATCACCATCAATTCAAAATTATTATAAAGTAAATAAATCTATATTACATGACCTTGAAATCATAATGTTACTCATAAATATTGATTCAGGGTTATAAACAATTTAGATAAACAGATTAGATTTTTTCTGTCAAAAGAAATCAGTTTTATAATTATATTTCGCAATATGAAAGATAAACAGAGTTAAATTATAAACAAATAAATTTGAGGGCATTTACGCCGTAACATCCTCCGCCTCCATGAACGGAGTTCATCGAACAATTATAACTTACCAAATTTCCACTATCACATACTAAATAATCAAATATTAAATACAAATTTAAAATATTACCTTAAATGTTAAGTATAACTAAAATGAAATGCAATTAAATCCTACTACTTCTATAAAAAACAGTTTCTGGAACAACTAAAAATAGAAAAAGACATTAATATACAAAATAGTTCAGAAAGTTACAAAAATTAGACATAGAAAAAAATAATAATAATAAAGTTAGTTAAAATAAAGTAAAATTCTATTATATTAAATGTCCATCGGTAGAGGAGACAATTTTGTGATAGGGCGTTTCAGTTCACCAGTAGAAGTCTTTAATTTGACAACACGAACAATATTATCATCCCCAGGAAATAGTTCAATTATTCTGCCCAATTTCCACCTTAATGGGGGCTGGTTTTCTTCCTTTATCAACACCAAGTCATTGATTTTTAAGTTCGGGTTGCTTCTAAACCACTTTGTACGTTGCTGCAATTGTGAGAGATAGTCTGACGACCACCTTTTCCAAAAACTTTGGAAAATCTTTTGTAGCAATTTCCAACGTTCCAAAGGAGTTACATAGGTAGAGGAGATATCAGGCTCAGGTAAGGAGGTCAAGGGTGCTCCTATAATAAAATGTCCTGGCGTCAGAGCCGTAAAGTCATTTGGATCAGAAGACTCAGCGACAAGCGGTCTTGAATTTAAGCATGACTCAATTTGTGCAATTAAGGTCAAAAATTCTTCATAAGTTAAAATCTGATCACCAATTGTTCTCTTCAAATGATTTTTCATTTGTTTTATTCCCGCTTCCCAAAGGCCTCCAAAGTGAGGGGCGGAAGGTGGGTTGAATTTCCATACTATCATTTCGTCAGTAAGATACTTGTGCAATTTTTCATCAGAAGCAATTAGAGACATCATTCTCTTTATTTCGCGGTCTGCCCCTACAAAATTTGTACCTCTGTCGGAAAATATTTCTAGAGGTTTTCCACGTCGAGCCACGAATCTTTTCAATGAGGCTAGAAAGGTTTCAGTTGTAAGATCAGTGACTAACTCAAGATGGATAGCTTTTGTTACGAAACAAACATACAGACAAACATAATGTTTAAAGGGTTTCACACCACGTCCCTTACGAGGTTTGATCAAAAAGGGGCCGGCTAAGTCGACTCCTACTCTTGAAAATACTCGAGCTTGTGTCACGCGTGCTGATGGCAGATTTCCCATCAACTGAGATGAAAGGTGTGATGAATTTCGGAAACATTTCATACATTTCCTTATTTCTCTTTTCACAGCTTCTTTAGCATTAATTATCCAAAATTTTTGTCGAATTGCTGAAATTGTCAATTGAGTCCCGCTATGAAGATGTTTCTCATGAAAATACTTTATTATCAAGTCTGTAACATGATGCCTTTTAGGGAGAATGATTTGATGTTTTTGATATTCAGACAAGTTTGCATTTTTTAGCCTACCTCCAACACGAAGAATATCATTTTCGTCAAGAAATGGATGTAAAGGAAGTAGTTTGCTTTTAGAATTTAGGATCTTTCTGGATTTTAGAATTTTCAGTTCGTCTCCGAATTCATGGTTTTGAATTAATTTCACAATAGCATTTGTTGCCCTTTCAAGTTCTGGAACAGTCAAAAAACCATAGACTCGTTCAGATGGGCATGTACTATTTTTGATGAATCTGAGGCACCAAGCCGTAATTCGTTTTAATTTAGACCAGGATGAAAATTTAAATAAAAGCTCAAATTCTGGAATATTTTGGGATATGGAGCAAACAAGCGTTTTACGTTGTTCTTGCAAGACCTCTTCATCAGGTAGATTAGGTTGAGTTTCAGGGGGAAATACTGGTAACGATTCTTCCTTCAGCCAGCTAGGACCATGTAACCATACCTCGTTATTAATCAATTCAGATGCAGAGCAACCACGAGAGAGAACATCTGCAGGATTTTCCTTTCCTTTACAAAATTTCCATTGTACAGGAGCAACAAGTTCCTGAATTTCGCGTACGCGGTTTGCCACAAAGGGCTTCCAGTTGTTAGCACTTCCTTTAATCCAGTGCAAGGTAATTTGGGAGTCACTTAGACAAAATATATTTTCATTCACAATTTTAAATATTTCCTTTAAATAATTCGCTAATCTTGCAGCCGTAAATGCTCCAAGAAGTTCGATGCGCGGCAATGTAATTTTCTTGAGAGGCGCTACTCTCGACTTTGCTATTACAAATGAAGTTTCACAAGAAGAAGAATCACGTAAATAAGCCACTGACCCATACCCCTTTAAACTAGCATCAGAAAATATGAAAAGTTGAGCGGTTTCAGGATTTAATTTTGGGATAGTTACAAAATATTTTCTAAGAATTTCAAAATTTACCAAGTCTTTTATTTCATTATGCCATTTTCTGAATTTTCCACTTAAAGAATCTGGTAATGTAGAATCCCAGTCAATTCCATGTTCCCAGAGTTCTTGCATTAAAAATTTAATTCTTATCACGAAAGGGGAAATGAGTCCAATAGGATCATAAATTTTTGCCACAGTTTGTAAAACAATACGTTTGGTAATAATTTTATGGTCAAATTCTACTAAAAGTGGTTGTATGTCTATTTTCAAGGTGTCACTTTCTGTTATCCATATAATTCCCAATACCTTCGAAAGATTTTGTTCAAGAGTGTCTTCCTCAAAGTTTATTCCATGTTCCTTCCATAAAAATTTTAAATCGGAAGAATTGGTTTTAAATTTTCTGAGTTTCATATTGGCCTCACTCAATATCTTCTCTGCACCGTTTGATAAAACAAAAGCTTCATTTACTGAATCAGCTCCATGAAACAGGTCATCAACGTATAAGGAAGTATCCAGCATATTAACTATTTTTCCAAACAAATCTTTATACCCCTCAATGTGATGTTTGATGGTTGCAGAAAGGAAAAAGGGTGAAGTTGTTACACCAAAAGTTACACGGGTCATGCGAAAAACCTTCAAAATGGGATTGTTACTAGTGATGTTGTCAAACCACAGGAACCTCAAAAAATTTCTATCTTCTTCTTGTATCTGGATTTGCAAGAATGCTTTTTCTATATCTGCCGAGAAAGCAATTTTGTGGAGACGGAATTTTAAAATAATGTCCAATATGTTAGGATTTAGATTGGACCCAGGAAATAAGCACTCGTTTAACGATTTTGCCCCCTTATCTTTGGATGACGCATCAAAAACAATTCTTACTTTAGTTGTCGATTTATCTTCCCTTATTACTGGTCTGTGAGGCATGTAATACGTGTTTATTTCATCTTTATTAAACTCACATTCTTCAATTATACCCAAACCACATTGTTCATTTAATATTTTCTCATATTCCTTAAGTAACCATTCATTTTTGCACAATTTTGATTTTAATCCCCAAAGTCTATGTTTAGCTACATCAAAATTGGATTCCAATTCATTTTTATTTACTTTCCACAAAAGTTTAGTTTCATATCTTCCATTTACAAAATTTAAATTATCATTAAATAAATCAAGAGCATCTAAATCCTTTTGTGAAAATAATTCATTTTTACTATCACAAATACCCAAAGACTCTAGTTTCCAAAACTTTTGCAAATCAAAATTTTCTATTTCATTAACAGATACAAGATGAGCATTAACTGTTTCGTTACCTTTAGAGTTTATTTTTCCCACTATTGTGTACCCAAAAAGTGTATTAGCTACATATAAATGGTCATTAATTTCTTCAACGACACCTCTCTGAACATTCCAGAAATAATCAGCTCCAAGTAAAATTTGTACTTCGGATTCCTCGGGCGTAGGGTCGGCTAACCTCCATCTTTTACTTTCAATGTATTTTATAACTAGAGGGTCAGAATTGGGAACCTTCAATGTTGTTGCACTTATCAAATCGGTAGCTAGCACCTCAACATCTATAAAACGATGATAATTCATTTTACTTCGCAATTTAATTTTAAAAACATCATATTCTTCTTCGCGACCTTGATCCATGCCAAAAGCGAATACAGTTAAATGTTCTTTTCTTAAAACAGGCAAATTTAATTCACGAGCTAATGCTTTTGTTATGAAGCTTTTTTCGCTTGCAGAATCAAGTAATAATCGAACTACCTTTGATTTAGAATTACCTTGAGCAGTTACACAACATGTTTGCAATAAAACAGCATGCTTAGAATTTCTAAAATTACAATGAGAATTAGATACAACTGTTTGATTTTGATTTTCATTAATTTCTGGTTTCAAACTTTTCTTAAAGCAAAATAATTTGTTATGTTCAGTGCTTTTACAATTTAGACATGGCTTTAATTTTATGCGGCATTGCGAAGATAAATGCGATTTCAAAAAGCATTTGTAACATCTACCCTCCTTACGTAACATTAATCTTTTCTTATCATCAGCTAAATTTTTACACTCGGAAGATAAATGATCATTACCTTTGCAAAATACACAAAAAACTTTAATAGTGGCATTTAAGGTATTAGCATGTTGATATTTATTTGATGTTTTCTTTTCACGAAATTCAGTTTTATTTTTATGTACAAAAGAAGAGGATGCATCATTTTTAGAACTTGTCATTGACAAAGCCTTTTCTCTACATTCTATTTCACATTTCAGAAAGGCAATTAGATCGGTTACATCTGACTCTTTGCTAGTATCACGTTTTCTATGATATTCAATCACTAATTCATGGGGCAATAGCTTTAGCAAAATAGGATTTAGCAATTGTCCATAAGAACTGGATGTTACCCCCAAATTTCTTAAACTTCTAATATTAACTTCGCACATGTCATGCAATCTTCTTAATGCATTTAAATTTGAACAATTTTTAACTGGTTCCATATTTAATAAATTAGTCATGTGTTTATTAATAATAACATCAACCTTACCAAAACGGTCCTTTAATAAATCAATACAAGTATCATAATTTTGTTCTGTCAAAGGAAACCCTTCTACCACATTATAGGCCCGATTACATAACAAGGATTTTAGATAAGCGAATTTTTCTATCTTAGATAGTGATTTATTCTGGTGTATCGATGTTTCAAAACAGTTAAAAAACTCGACCCATTCTTCGATTTCACCAGAAAATTTTGGAACATTTAATTTAGGCAATTTCATGGCAGAACTCGTTTCTGTTCCACTAGCAGAACCATTCAATGAATTTACACGACTAGTTGCTATCATAGAAACATTATCCTTTTTACATTTTCTTAATCTATTTTTAATTTTAAATTTAGCACTGATCAATTGGTCAGTGTACTTTTCACTATTAGCAATGTCCTTTTCATATTCTTTTAAGTCGGATATTTGAGCTTCAATATCACGATTCAAACTTTGGAAAGCCGTTTCTTTTAAGAGAAATATTTCTTGAAGCTCTAATAATTCATCGGTTTTCGTATTATCAATGTCATCATTTAATAATGTTTCTAATTTTGTAATTAATTTCGTGAAACTCGTTCGTTCAACAGAACGTTTTGCTTTCAGCTTTTCAAGATTTTCCATTTTAAATAAAGAATAATTCTTATTTTAAAACATTAACCATTCATAGAAAATGAAAAAAATATTTTCTTACCTGTTAATTCCAGGTAATGTAGATGGCATGTCGTAATCCAAATGGCACAATAATAATTCCAATAATTCCACACTAATCACAGGTTGAAATATAAATCACACACTAATCACATGTTGAAAAATAAATCACAGTTGTTAATCACAAATCTCTTTCACAATAGCTCACTATTATTTCCAAAAAATGTTTCGCGGGTTACTCGGCACCAAAAATAAATGTTGGCGCCGAAATTCATCTGACAAATAAATTTTCAAAATCCAAGTGAGATGGGAGAGCAATTAGGTTAAATAGTTTATTAAATAAAACTGAAATAGTATGTGAATTCTATTCATCATTAGAAGTTAATAATTGTTCCATAATAGTAATTCTCCGTATTTAACAGAGCCAATACAAAAAAAAATGTGTTCTCTGCTTGGTTGCAGAGTCAGGACTTCCACTATACACTCTGTATTAAACAGAGCCATGATTTAACAATTGGCATCTCTGATTACAGAGTCAGGACATGTTACATGTTCTCTGCTTGGTTACAGAGTCAAGACTGACCATTTTAAAAATGATACATATTATATAAAATAAACATCAAAATAAAAATTACAATATGCAGTTATAAATCTTCTAAATAGCTATAATATTCATTTAAATGACATCCAAGTAATTATAAAACTAATAAATCACCATCAATTCAAAATTATTATAAAGTAAATAAATCTATATTACATGACCTTGAAATCATAATGTTACTCATAAATATTGATTCAGGGTTATAAACAATTTAGATAAACAGATTAGATTTTTTCTGTCAAAAGAAATCAGTTTTATAATTATATTTCGCAATATGAAAGATAAACAGAGTTAAATTATAAACAAATAAATTTGAGGGCATTTACGCCGTAACACTTATAGTATATTTTTTCTAATTGTTTATTCCAAATTTAATTTTAAAAAAATTATTCCCAAATTGTTTTTTGTAATAAATTAACTTTAATAGTGTAACTTATTGTTTATAGTGCAGTTTTTTAATGAAAAAACATAGTACTTAAATTAATTTATATTTCTAAAAAATTTATACAAAATAGAATATACACTAGTGTGCAAAACTTAAGCAATGAACACAAAATGTTAATTTCTAAACACGTGAGTGCTCAAAAGAAAATTCTATAAACAGCTGGTGTAAAAAATAGGTGTTATCCTAACATAACAGCACAGCCAGTCTGTAAATTGTCTCCATGACCACACAAAAAGTCACAAGTCTCACAGTCACTACAATGAACTGAAATGTGATATCTTTCATTCGTCTCATTCTTAATCTCATTTGATCACTTCACCGAGAAGTCACCATGACTGCTGCTTTGTGACGAGTCACTAGATGACTTTACAATGAAGCCACCTTGTGACCGACCCCTATGTGAACGTCATTTGGAGACTCCATTGTAAAATTATCATGATAGCTGTTGTTGGCGCCAACCTAGGCATCTACTTTCGCTTTGCGAAAATGTAACGTCAGAAGTTGTTTATCGTTTGTTTCGAGCGGTTGTCTCCATGGGAGCTCCGCAAACCAAAAATACTTGTTAATAAAAAAAAAAATGGTTCGTTAGAACTTAATTAGTTGAATTTATATATTAAAAAAAAGCTACAGTCCACTTGCTTGTGCCAACTAACATTGGTTCCGCTCTCCGGGGTGAAAATTTGCGACTATCGAAGTGATCGTTTCGTTTTGTAAAAAAAAAAAAAAAAAAAAAAAAAAAAAAAAAAAAAAAAGGTCTTGACATGGAGATGGAAATTAAAGTTTTAAATCGTAGAAGGGGTAATATAAAAGCCCAATTTACAAAGCTTTCAAGCTTCACTGCAGACGAGGCAGAAAAATCGGACTCGGTAAATATTTCGAATAAGATTGTAAATCTTAATAAATTAGAAGATAAGCTCGATGAGCTTAAAATGGAATATTATAAAATTTTGAAGGACGAAGACGTTGATAAATGCGAAGCTGAATTCGAAGAAATCGACCAAGATCTCTAAAAGCTTAAGGTAAGCTTTAAACGTTTTCTAGATCTTAAGAAAAATAAAATTCCTGAAATAGTAAATGGAAACAATATTTTGTCGCATAATATACAAAAATTATCAATAAAGTTACCTGAAATTCCTTTACCAAAATTTGGTGGTTCTTATGAAAATTGGAATAATTTTAAAACTCAGTTTGGTAGCATTATTGATTCGAATGAATTGCTATCCAATGATCAAAAACTCTTTTATTTACAGTCTTCTCTCGTGGGTACAGCAAAACAAATCCAAAGTGCCGACGACACTTATGAGTCCTTATTTAACGCATTTAAGAATAGATTTGAAAATAAGAGATTAATTGTTAATACACACATTAAATCCTTATTAATGTTAGACAATATCGGTGTAGAATCAAATGAAAAATTAAGAATGCTGCTTGATTGTATTTTAAAGCATGTAAAGCTTTAAAAGTTTTAAATGTTGAAATGAACAATTTTATTGAAAATTTACTGATTATCATTATTTTAATGAAGTCAGATAAAACAACATGTAAAGAATTTGAAATGAGTCTATCATCTACAGATTTACCCAAATGGGACACTTTCATCGAATTCATGGAAAATCGTGTTCAAATTCTGGAAATTTTACAGGGAACACAAGTAAATTCCCAAAAATTTAAAGGTCAAATTAAAAATAAAACCTTATTTGTTCTAAAATCTAACCCATGCGTCCTTTGCAAACAATTACATGGTTTACATTTCTGCCCAGCTTTTTTAAAAATGACTCAGATTCAAAGATTTGATGAAGTTAAAAAAAATAAACTTTGTATTAATTGTTTTTCTTCTGGCCATAATCACGTTTCAAGATGTAATTCTAAATATCAATACAAAAACCATTAACGGGTTAAAAGTTTGTGACGCAGCACTTTATCTTATGCTCTAAGAATTTTAAATATGGAACTTAAAAATAATGATATCAAATTTTGAGTGACGCTATGCTATTAATTATAATCTCTCTATATATTATTTATTTCATCTTTTTATTTTTTTATAATCGCATGTGCAAAAATTATGTTCAATTTAAAAAAATGTATAAAAGTTTATTCATTGATGCTTTAACATTTACACCTCTCATAAATTCCAAGTATGAGTTTTAAAAGATATGATATCAAAATTTTAGTGACGCTTTGATGTGGCTTTAAACGATTTGTTTTAAAATTAAATTTAAATTATTTTTGTTTTGGCTAAGATATATTCACACATCTAAATAATAGTTTTAATTTTCCAATATACTTTAAATATGTCACTTTCACTGAATTTATATAATGCATTTAAATGTATTTATTTGAATAAATTGATTTATCCTTTGTCCAATGCCATTAAAAATTTTAAATAAGATTTGCGTAAATAATTTTTTTGCCTCATAGTATCCATTTGAATACATTTCCCTTAGTTTGGATACAATGACGCAAAAAAATTATTTACGCAAATCTTATTTTAAATTTTTAATAGCATTGGACAAAGGATAAATCAATTTATTCAAATAAATGCATTTAAATGCATTATATAAATTCAGTGAAAGTGACATATTTAAAGTATATTGGAAAATTAAAACTATTATTTAGATGTGTGAATATATCTTAGCCAAAACAAAAATAATTTAAATTTAATTTTAAAACAAATCGTTTAAAGCCACATCAAAGCGTCACTAAAATTTTGATATCATATATTTTAAAACTCATACTTGGAATTTATGAGAGGTGTAAATGTTAAAGCATCAATGAATAAACTTTTATACATTTTTTTAAATTGAACATAATTTTTGCACATGCGATTATAAAAAAATAAAAAGATGAAATAAATCATGGAAGACGGTAGTATTCCGAGTGACGCAGCCTTAAGCCTAAAATCGTATCGTATCGTATCGTAGAATTCGTAGATGGCGGAACTCATATATACAGCTAACTCGACATCAAAGAAAATGCGAAAAGCCGCCTGTTAATAGCTCATCAAATATAGGTCCTATTGTTCTGATCTTTTTAAAACAGTCTTATATCTGCAGTCTAATCCTATTCTGAATTTTTTACAATTCTACGTGCAGTATATTTTCAGATCTGTAAACCCATTTTGAAAGCAATTTCGATGGTGTAAGTTTGTCTTTTTTTTTTCTCCGAAACGGTCTAGATTTTTTAAAAAACATTAATATATAAAATGAATCTGTTTTTGACGAAGTGGATAAGACTAACCTAGTATCTAGGAAAACTCTTAATTTTTATATAATCCGCATGAAAAAATGGACTTCTTAGGATCGCGGATTACATGTTATTCTATGGGCTAGCAGACAGAACGTTCCACATCGGTTCTGCGCGGTTTAGGTCACAGTTAAAAATCTGAATATTGGCAATAAATCTTTTTTTAAACTACGAAAACAGTTTATTATGTGCTTTAAAATACTTAGACTGATTTTTTAAAATGGAGCAGTATTTTGTAATTATAGGTATTTTATTTCATTGTTATTCATAGTAAGTAAACATTTTTTAATGAGAAAATATTTCACATTTTAAAAAAAATTCTCGTATCGAAATTCGATATTTATCGAAAATTCTCGTATCGGAATGAAAATTCATCGCGTTCGCCATAAGACTTCGCCATGTATCACTACGCGATACGCGAAGTTGACTGAAGAAATAAGAAATATCAAAGATCTTGAAATGGTATTCCAAGGGGAGAAAGTGAGTACAATTTCTAATTATCCAGACAGCATTCTTTGCAACCGATCCTTTCTAAGCAGTATAATGTTCTGAATTGTTTTTATTTTCAACAATACTTATAACTGTTTTCCTTACAAAATAACGTTCATGTGTGTCATAGGTATTTCTTGTGATATGTGAGTGTAATACAGATAGATTACTAATTTAATTTTGAGTTTTCTTTTAAAGAAATGAAACAAAATCTTTCATTTTTAAAGAACGCACAATTTAAATAAAAGGTATGACGAAATCAAAATTAAGATTTCCAATCCCGTTTATAAAATGATTCATTTGCGAATCGTTTCTAATAATATTATAAACGAAAATTGACTTAAAATGACATCTTTCGTTTATTTATTTATTTATTTTTTTTATAACTCTTTTCAGCTTCAAAAATTAAAGCATCGTAGTATTTTATTTTTGTAAAATTTAACCTAAAGGGGAAGAAAATTCTTATTGCCGTTTATCTCTGTAACAAAAGAAAAAAAAAAACAAAAAAAACAAACACCTGAAGCATTTCTTTTAGGCTAATTGATTACAGCCATGGGTGCAAGACCTTCAGTCTCAGGACTGATTTCAGTCTTGGACATATTTTTGACTGATAGTAAATTCTACTTTATATACTTAAATTATCACGATTAGCTCAAAATGAACCATTTTATCCTGACTGGTTGTTTTGAGCTCCTAAAAGTAAAAATTTTCATCATGATACTTTTCCCTATTTAGTAATTAAAGTTTATAGATAAATAAGATAAAACAGCTTTTTTGCAAAAGTAAGATACTTGTTTTTGTTTAATTTTAAAGTTAATATGCTTAAAAGAAAGCTTTAAATAATTACTTTAAAAAAATATAAAAGTAGCCAGCTCCCTTATATGGTATTTGTGGTAATGAAGTATTATTGTAAATAAGAACAATTCAGAACATGTTACTATTTATAAAAAATTGGTTTCACAAAATTTCATTAGCAGCTGCTTTGTAGCTGTCATGATAATTAGACTTTGTATAAACTAATAAAGTGATTACTCAGTAACCATTTCAATTAATATATTAATCTGACTCACATCTTAAATTAAATATTAAGTTTTTATTCTGTTTTCATTAAACCATTCACTATTCTGTAACATTCCGCATATTCCGACTACAAAAACTCTTTTTATCAATTCCACCTGTACACTGGAGGGTTGCCGTGCCACTTACAGAGTAGCGCGTTTATCGCCTCGTTGTGCAATAGCATTTGAAAGATCACCACACTAACATAAAAAAGTAGCAATAAAAGAAAAACAAAATTAATCCGTTGATTGTAAAAAACCCTCTCCATTCTCGGTCGGGGGAGGAACATCACAAGAAAAAATAACCTCGCGAAATTTGACAGTATGTCATGGGGGGGGGGGGGGGGGATCCAAAACTTCATGAAAATAGTTGTAACTTTTCTAATAAATATGTTTCATATAACATATGGTAGTAATAATCAGTATATCTGATGAAAATACAAGTAATTTTTTAAAATAAACTATTTAATGATTTTTTTTTTATCCCTATTACTGTATTTGATTAATAGTAGTTCAAGAGCCATAATTTTATATTGTAAGATCCTTAAAAGCACTCTGCAAGCAGTCCTTGTTCAATCACAAAAGCCTGCCACTAAAAAATTTTAATGCAGAAGATGTAATGTATTTCTCAGATATAAACAATGAATTTTTCAGCTAAGAAGCACATGTATTTTACAAATATTGCTATTTCTTGGAACACTAAATACGATACATTATCGCCTTTAACACATTATTTTAGAGTAATGAAAACATTGTTATTATATTAAAATTTTTTGTAAATGAGTGTTATAATCAGAGCAGCTCATGACAGGTTTTTCTTGCAGCACTAAAATGCATGCTTTCCAAAAGTTTTAATTTTTGCCTTATTTAATGGAAGAAAATTCTGCTAAAAATAAGGCAAAGATTTCATTATTAAAAATACTGAAAAAGAATAAATTGGCCAGCCATGCATTTAGTGTTCCTAAAACTGTCAGTCATGATTTACCACTGTTTATAATGAATTTGCCCAGGCATATTTGGATGTTATATTTCAAGGTTATATATTCAAGGTAATTTAATAATGTGTGATCTATACCTATTATATAAAATATCATAATTTGAACATTTTCTGGTTCCAAGGAATGTAATTTAAAGCATGTATACGAAGTAAATTTAATGATGTATGAAATATGATCTATATAATGCAAAATTCTATAATACGCACAACTTCTCATACCAAGGTGTGCATTATAAAGATCTTCTACTGTATTCATATGTAGTTCACACATCAAAAACCTTAAAGATTTAGTATCTCTAACAAGAGGACATTATTACAACTTTATATTTTTTTCATTCTGTAGCACAAATTACTCAGCTTAGAATTTGCCAATCAAAACATTGCCATCTTGATTTTTTTCCACTGTCTTTATTTACCTCAGAAGTGATTAAGATTTTTTTATATTGTAAATCCTAAAGGTTATAATAGCAAAAAAGCATCTTTAAGCCCTTGGGAATGAGCGACCGGTAAGGTGAGGTAAGGCGACCGTTAAGGTAACCACTTAAGGTGTTCAGAATCCTTCATTATTCTCACCACTTATTTTTAATTGTAAAGTTTACCTTCTTTAATAGGAGCATTTCTGTGATTCAATTACAGAAAATTTTCTGTTTTTAAAAACCTGTAGTAAAAGGTTAAAAATTAACCAAAGGGCTCTTGTCGTGAAGGGGTTAAACATCTTGAATTACAGTGAACTTTAATAACCCTTGGCTTTAATTGCCAGTACTCTTCAAATTGAGCTATCTGTACCCCAGATAGCTCAATAGTATCTGCTATCCTAGCCAACACAATATTCGCTCAGAACAACTATTATCATGACATCAATTGATTGTGTGAAAAATAATTAAAAGTGTACATGATTATATATTTTATTATTAAGCAAAAGACTTTGCAGATCCGATTTTCTAAAAAGCTTTAAAGATTGAAATCTCTAGGCTGGAGTGGGAAAGTGGTAATTTTGAGGAATAGGAGGATAATTTATATAGAAGAATTTTCTGTATAAAAATAAAGATTTAAATTTTTTTAATGTTGGGGAGTAGGGGGAGGGAGAAGAGGTGAAATGTACAGTCGTGGGAAAAAAAAAAGTAAACACCCTCTACTAACTCCTTAACAAATTATTACCGTAGACAAAATTTATTGGTACCGAACGATTGGAAATAAAGTCTATTTTTAAATGATGTATATAAAATTTGCTTAGGGTGCCATCTACATATTAAAACAAATCCAAACTTCATTTTTTTCAATGGCAATACCCAATTTTAACGAGATATTTCAAATCTTCGGTTCAAACTATGCCTAGGCACCAAATTTCAAGTAATTTGAATAATAAGTTTTTGAATTATAAACATTCAAAATTTAGTGCTTCTAATGTTAAATTATATTTTCATATTTTTATTCATATCTCCTGAAATTATGCTCCTAATGTGCTAATTTTTTGTGTAGCAGTAATACTAACATACCCAAACATAAATACGTTGAATTTGCAATTTTTATAATTTTATGATATGAATTATGAAATTAATATTCGAAAAAATTATGAATTGTAACCTAAAATTTTTTTGATGGATTTAGATTTATTAAGTCCTGCTTTATGGAAATCCAAAATTTCACATTTTTCTTCCAAATAGTTTTCAAATTATGCTTAAAAAACGGCAAAATTATGGTTTAAGGGGACGTCTATGATAGAAGTGACTAGATATTTTGAAATGTCTTACGCTGTCCTGTAATCTAGCAGACTTCATTGACTGCTTGAGTGACGCTTAAGGTGCCTTGATCAAGAAGGGGGCTCTCTCGGTTAACAATCGAGTACCGAACTTCAATTTGGATACAGCCCTTAAAATAAGCTTGTTTTAAAATAATTAATTTCTCGGGAACTTATAGTACGAATTGCATAAAAATTTGTTTTTAGGCTAATTAAATGGTGTAGAATTCATTTCTGCTGTAAAAATTGTGTACTGCTATTGAAAAAAACAAAGTTATGGTTCGTTTCAATATGTAGATAACACCTTAAGCAAATTTTATATACATTTAAAAGTAGACTTTATTTCCAATCGTTTGGTACCAGTAACTTTCTTCTACGGTAATTTGTTGAGGAGTTAGTAGGGGGTGTTTACTTTTTTATCCCATGACTGTACGTTAGGGAAGTTAGTGCTTATTTATTACTTTCTTCTATCTTTACAAGAAGAAAGTATTGGTTTCATGAAAATTTTCGAATTCCAGTTTTCGACGGATTTACACGTTTTACGAGTCAGAGATTTCAAAAAACATGTTTTTACAAAATGTCTGTCTGAGTCTGTCTGTCTGTCTGTATGTGACACAAATTTTGTGGGCGCTCTATCTCAAGAACTAATGGACGAAATTTCACAAAATTTCATATTTAGTTAGACCTTGATATAAACAGGAACTGATTAGTTTTTGGTGAAAATCGCCCAACAGGTGGCGCTGCTATGCGGCATTTTTAACGATTTCTGCAATAGCTGTATCTCAAGAACTACTGCACGGATTTTCATAAAACTTCAGATTCAGTTAGTCCAGGATATAATTTGGTGCTGATTACTTTTTTGTGAAAATCGCCCAACAGGTGGCGCTAGTATGCTGCATTGTTCATGATTATCGCAATAGCTCTAACTCAAGAAAAAATGCACGAATTTTCATCAAACTTCAGATTCAGTTAGTCCCTGATATAAATTAGTGATGCTTAATTTTTAAGGGCAAATCGCCCAACAGGTGGCGCTGCTGTGCTGCATTTTTCATGATTTCCACAAGAGGTGTATCTCAAGAACTATTGCACGGATTTTCATCAAACTTCAGATTTAGTTAGTGCTTGACATGAATTGATGTATAAATTAGTGCTGTTTAATTTTTAGTGTAAATCGTTCAACAGGTGGCGCTTCTGTGCTGCATTTTTCATAATTTCCACAAGAGCTGTATCTCAAGAACTATTGCACGGATTTTCATCAAACTTCAGATTTAGTTAGTCCTTGACATGAATTGATGTATAAATTAGTGCTGTTTAATTTTTGGTGTAAATCGCTCAACAGGTGGCGCTGCTATGCTGCATTTTTTGCGATTTCCGCAATAGCTTTATCTCAAGAACTAATGCTTGGATTTTCAACAAACTTCAGATTCAGGTATACCTTGATATCGTTTAGTGCTGTTTACTTTTGGTGTAAATTGCTCAACAGGTGGCGCTGCTATGCTACTTTTTTTCAGAATTTCCGCTATAGCTCTATCTCAAGAACTAATGCGCGAATTTTCATCCAACTTCAAATTCAGATATACTTTGATATGAATTGGAGCTAAATCGTTGTTATTTCTTGTACTATTTAAATGATTTAATTGACGTGATTTATATAGAAGAAAGTTTTGTGATGACCACAATATACTAGTTTATTTATGTTAGTGAGCAACAAATGTTGCAGATTTTTTTTTTTTTTTTTTTTCAAACTAATTTTTGAAAGATTTTATTATTTAGGTAAGCTGGAGAGGTAGGTGCAAAAGCAGAAGTGGAATCTTCGGAGCTCAGGAGATTATTTTATATGATTTATTATTATTGTTAATAAAGAATTTTAAATAGGGATGGTGAAAGATTGTTTTATATAAAATTAAAGAATGTTTAATTTTTTTGCACTAAGAATGAGAAAAGGGAGAAGCAGAAATTTGTAGTTTTGGATTTAATATAAATGTATGGAATTACTTTTATAAATGAGCGATGATTGTTATATATATATATAAAGGTTTAAAGAGTAATATTTCTTGCTATTTTTCTTAACAAAGTAATTTTTTTATATAGTAAAATTTAACATAGCTTTTTATATCTCTGAAGCAACCAACAGAAATACCCTCTAAACATGCATGTTGTACATTACTTCCATATCTTACCAAAGAGTTCTTATAAAAATCTCATTGCACGGTGCTCTTTTAAAATTGAAGTATGGCCATCCTTTTTTGTGGGGAGGGAGGGGGGGAGAGATTAAAGGTGAATTGAAATCCTGACTATGAATTCTTTGTATTGGTCTTTAATTTTTTTTGTGTGTGTTTATTGTTTTATTTATTTTTTTCAATAACCTCAAAAAAGTAATGATATCAATACAAAAACCCTTAACGGGTTAAAAGTTTGTGACGCAGCACTTTATCTTATGCTCTAAGAATTTTAAATATGGAACTTAAAAATAATGATATCAAATTTTGAGTGACGCTATGCTATTAATTATAATCTCTCTATATATTATTTATTTCATCTTTTTATTTTTTTATAATCGCATGTGCAAAAATTATGTTCAATTTAAAAAAATGTATAAAAGTTTATTCATTGATGCTTTAACATTTACACCTCTCATAAATTCCAAGTATGAGTTTTAAAAGATATGATATCAAAATTTTAGTGACGCTTTGATGTGGCTTTAAACGATTTGTTTTAAAATTAAATTTAAATTATTTTTGTTTTGGCTAAGATATATTCACACATCTAAATAATAGTTTTAATTTTCCAATATACTTTAAATATGTCACTTTCACTGAATTTATATAATGCATTTAAATGCATTTATTTGAATAAATTGATTTATCCTTTGTCCAATGCTATTAAAAATTTAAAATAAGATTTGCGTAAATAATTTTTTTGCGTCATTGTATCCAAACTAAGGGAAATGTATTCAAATGGATACTATGAGGCAAAAAAATTATTTACGCAAATCTTATTTTAAATTTTTAATAGCATTGGACAAAGGATAAATCAATTTATTCAAATAAATGCATTTAAATGCATTATATAAATTCAGTGAAAGTGACATATTTAAAGTATATTGGAAAATTAAAACTATTATTTAGATGTGTGAATATATCTTAGCCAAAACAAAAATAATTTAAATTTAATTTTAAAACAAATCGTTTAAAGCCACATCAAAGCGTCACTAAAATTTTGATATCATATCTTTTAAAACTCATACTTGGAATTTATGAGAGGTGTAAATGTTAAAGCATCAATGAATAAACTTTTATACATTTTTTTAAATTGAACATAATTTTTGCACATGCGATTATAAAAAAATAAAAAGATGAAATAAATAATATATAGAGAGATTATAATTAATAGCATAGCGTCACTCAAAATTTGATATCATTATTTTTAAGTTCCATATTTAAAATTCTTAGAGCATAAGATAAAGTGCTGCGTCACAAACTTTTAACCCGTTAAGGGTTTTTGTATTGATAATATATAGAGAGATTATAATTAATAGCATAGCGTCACTCAAAATTTGATATCATTATTTTTAAGTTCCATATTTAAAATTCTTAGAGCATAAGATAAAGTGCTGCGTCACAAACTTTTAACCCGTTAAGGGTTTTTGTATTGATATCATTACTTTTTTGAGGTTATTGAAAAAAATAAATAAAACAATAAACACACACAAAAAAAATTAAAGACCAATACAAAGAATTCATAGTCAGGATTTCAATTCACCTTCAATCTCTCCCCCCTCCCTCCCCACAAAAAAGGATGGCCATACTTCAATTTTAAAGAGCACCGTGCAATGAGATTTTTATAAGAACTCTTTGGTAAGATATGGAAGTAATGTACAACATGCATGTTTAGAGGGTATTTCTGTTGGTTTGCTTCAGAGATATAAAAAGCTATGTTAAATTTTACTATATAAAAAAATTACTTTGTTAAGAAAAATAGCAAGAAATATTACTCTTTAAACCTTTATATATATATATAACAATCATCGCTCATTTATAAAAGTAATTCCATACATTTATATTAAATCCAAAACTACAAATTTCTGCTTCTCCCTTTTCTCATTCTTAGTGCAAAAAAATTAAACATTCTTTAATTTTATATAAAACAATCTTTCACCATCCCTATTTAAAATTCTTTATTAACAATAATAATAAATCATATAAAATAATCTCCTGAGCTCCGAAGATTCCACTTCTGCTTTTGCACCTACCTCTCCAGCTTACCTAAATAATAAAATCTTTCAAAAATTAGTTTGAAAAAAAAAAAAAAAAAATCTGCAACATTTGTTGCTCACTAACATAAATAAACTAGTATATTGTGGTCATCACAAAACTTTCTTCTATATAAATCACGTCAATTAAATCATTTAAATAGTACAAGAAATAACAACGATTTAGCTCCAATTCATATCAAAGTATATCTGAATTTGAAGTTGGATGAAAATTCGCGCATTAGTTCTTGAGATAGAGCTATAGCGGAAATTCTGAAAAAAAGTAGCATAGCAGCGCCACCTGTTGAGCAATTTACACCAAAAGTAAACAGCACTAAACGATATCAAGGTATACCTGAATCTGAAGTTTGTTGAAAATCCAAGCATTAGTTCTTGAGATAAAGCTATTGCGGAAATCGCAAAAAATGCAGCATAGCAGCGCCACCTGTTGAGCGATTTACACCAAAAATTAAACAGCACTAATTTATACATCAATTCATGTCAAGGACTAACTAAATCTGAAGTTTGATGAAAATCCGTGCAATAGTTCTTGAGATACAGCTCTTGTGGAAATTATGAAAAATGCAGCACAGAAGCGCCACCTGTTGAACGATTTACACTAAAAATTAAACAGCACTAATTTATACATCAATTCATGTCAAGCACTAACTAAATCTGAAGTTTGATGAAAATCCGTGCAATAGTTCTTGAGATACACCTCTTGTGGAAATCATGAAAAATGCAGCACAGCAGCGCCACCTGTTGGGCGATTTGCCCTTAAAAATTAAGCATCACTAATTTATATCAGGGACTAACTGAATCTGAAGTTTGATGAAAATTCGTGCATTTTTTCTTGAGTTAGAGCTATTGCGATAATCATGAACAATGCAGTATACTAGCGCCACCTGTTGGGCGATTTTCACAAAAAAGTAATCAGCACCAAATTATATCCTGGACTAACTGAATCTGAAGTTTTATGAAAATCCGTGCAGTAGTTCTTGAGATACAGCTATTGCAGAAATCGTTAAAAATGCCGCATAGCAGCGCCACCTGTTGGGCGATTTTCACCAAAAACTAATCAGTTCCTGTTTATATCAAGGTCTAACTAAATATGAAATTTTGTGAAATTTCGTCCATTAGTTCTTGAGATAGAGCGCCCACAAAATTTGTGTCACATACAGACAGACAGACAGACTCAGACAGACATTTTGTAAAAACATGTTTTTTGAAATCTCTGACTCGTAAAACGTGTAAATCCGTCGAAAACTGGAATTCGAAAATTTTCATGAAACCAATACTTTCTTCTTGTAAAGATAGAAGAAAGTAATAAATAAGCACTAACTTCCCTAACGTACAGTCATGGGATAAAAAAGTAAACACCCCCTACTAACTCCTCAACAAATTACCGTAGAAGAAAGTTACTGGTACCAAACGATTGGAAATAAAGTCTACTTTTAAATGTATATAAAATTTGCTTAAGGTGTTATCTACATATTGAAACGAACCATAACTTTGTTTTTTTCAATAGCAGTACACAATTTTTACAGCAGAAATGAATTCTACACCATTTAATTAGCCTAAAAACAAATTTTTATGCAATTCGTACTATAAGTTCCCGAGAAATTAATTATTTTAAAACAAGCTTATTTTAAGGGCTGTATCCAAATTGAAGTTCGGTACTCGATTGTTAACCGAGAGAGCCCCCTTCTTGATCAAGGCACCTTAAGCGTCACTCAAGCAGTCAATGAAGTCTGCTAGATTACAGGACAGCGTAAGACATTTCAAAATATCTAGTCACTTCTATCATAGACGTCCCCTTAAACCATCATTTTGCCGTTTTTTAAGCATAATTTGAAAACTATTTGGAAGAAAAATGTGAAATTTTGGATTTCCATAAAGCAGGACTTAATAAATCTAAATCCATCAAAAAAATTTTAGGTTACAATTCATAATTTTTTCGAATATTAATTTCATAATTCATATCATAAAATTATAAAAATTGCAAATTCAACGTATTTATGTTTGGGTATGTTAGTATTACTGCTACACAAAAAATTAGCACATTAGGAGCATAATTTCAGGAGATATGAATAAAAATATGAAAATATAATTTAACATTAGAAGCACTAAATTTTGAATGTTTATAATTCAAAAACTTATTATTCAAATTACTTGAAATTTGGTGCCTAGGCATAGTTTGAACCGAAGATTTGAAATATCTCGTTAAAATTGGGTATTGCCATTGAAAAAAATGAAGTTTGGATTTGTTTTAATATGTAGATGGCACCCTAAGCAAATTTTATATACATCATTTAAAAATAGACTTTATTTCCAATCGTTCGGTACCAATAAATTTTGTCTACGGTAATAATTTGTTAAGGAGTTAGTAGAGGGTGTTTACTTTTTTTTTTCCCACGACTGTACATTTCACCTCTTCTCCCTCCCCCTACTCCCCAACATTAAAAAAATTTAAATCTTTATTTTTATACAGAAAATTCTTCTATATAAATTATCCTCCTATTCCTCAAAATTACCACTTTCCCACTCCAGCCTAGAGATTTCAATCTTTAAAGCTTTTTAGAAAATCGGATCTGCAAAGTCTTTTGCTTAATAATAAAATATATAATCATGTACACTTTTAATTATTTTTCACACAATCAATTGATGTCATGATAATAGTTGTTCTGAGCGAATATTGTGTTGGCTAGGATAGCAGATACTATTGAGCTATCTGGGGTACAGATAGCTCAATTTGAAGAGTACTGGCAATTAAAGCCAAGGGTTATTAAAGTTCACTGTAATTCAAGATGTTTAACCCCTTCACGACAAGAGCCCTTTGGTTAATTTTTAACCTTTTACTACAGGTTTTTAAAAACAGAAAATTTTCTGTAATTGAATCACAGAAATGCTCCTATTAAAGAAGGTAAACTTTACAATTAAAAATAAGTGGTGAGAATAATGAAGGATTCTGAACACCTTAAGTGGTTACCTTAACGGTCGCCTTACCTCACCTTACCGGTCGCTCATTCCCAAGGGCTTAAAGATGCTTTTTTGCTATTATAACCTTTAGGATTTACAATATAAAAAAATCTTAATCACTTCTGAGGTAAATAAAGACAGTGGAAAAAAATCAAGATGGCAATGTTTTGATTGGCAAATTCTAAGCTGAGTAATTTGTGCTACAGAATGAAAAAAATATAAAGTTGTAATAATGTCCTCTTGTTAGAGATACTAAATCTTTAAGGTTTTTGATGTGTGAACTACATATGAATACAGTAGAAGATCTTTATAATGCACACCTTGGTATGAGAAGTTGTGCGTATTATAGAATTTTGCATTATATAGATCATATTTCATACATCATTAAATTTACTTCGTATACATGCTTTAAATTACATTCCTTGGAACCAGAAAATGTTCAAATTATGATATTTTATATAATAGGTATAGATCACACATTATTAAATTACCTTAAATATATAACCTTGAAATATAACATCCAAATATGCCTGGGCAAATTCATTATAAACAGTGGTAAATCATGACTGACAGTTTTAGGAACACTAAATGCATGGCTGGCCAATTTATTCTTTTTCAGTATTTTTAATAATGAAATCTTTGCCTTATTTTTAGCAGAATTTTCTTCCATTAAATAAGGCAAAAATTAAAACTTTTGGAAAGCATGCATTTTAGTGCTGCAAGAAAAACCTGTCATGAGCTGCTCTGATTATAACACTCATTTACAAAAAATTTTAATATAATAACAATGTTTTCATTACTCTAAAATAATGTGTTAAAGGCGATAATGTATCGTATTTAGTGTTCCAAGAAATAGCAATATTTGTAAAATACATGTGCTTCTTAGCTGAAAAATTCATTGTTTATATCTGAGAAATACATTACATCTTCTGCATTAAAATTTTTTAGTGGCAGGCTTTTGTGATTGAACAAGGACTGCTTGCAGAGTGCTTTTAAGGATCTTACAATATAAAATTATGGCTCTTGAACTACTATTAATCAAATACAGTAATAGGGATAAAAAAAAAATCATTAAATAGTTTATTTTAAAAAATTACTTGTATTTTCATCAGATATACTGATTATTACTACCATATGTTATATGAAACATATTTATTAGAAAAGTTACAACTATTTTCATGAAGTTTTGGATCCCCCCCCCCCCCATGACATACTGTCAAATTTCGCGAGGTTATTTTTTCTTGTGATGTTCCTCCCCCGACCGAGAATGGAGAGGGTTTTTTACAATCAACGGATTAATTTTGTTTTTCTTTTATTGCTACTTTTTTATGTTAGTGTGGTGATCTTTCAAATGCTATTGCACAACGAGGCGATAAACGCGCTACTCTGTAAGTGGCACGGCAACCCTCCAGTGTACAGGTGGAATTGATAAAAAGAGTTTTTGTAGTCGGAATATGCGGAATGTTACAGAATAGTGAATGGTTTAATGAAAACAGAATAAAAACTTAATATTTAATTTAAGATGTGAGTCAGATTAATATATTAATTGAAATGGTTACTGAGTAATCACTTTATTAGTTTATACAAAGTCTAATTATCATGACAGCTACAAAGCAGCTGCTAATGAAATTTTGTGAAACCAATTTTTTATAAATAGTAACATGTTCTGAATTGTTCTTATTTACAATAATACTTCATTACCACAAATACCATATAAGGGAGCTGGCTACTTTTATATTTTTTTAAAGTAATTATTTAAAGCTTTCTTTTAAGCATATTAACTTTAAAATTAAACAAAAACAAGTATCTTACTTTTGCAAAAAAGCTGTTTTATCTTATTTATCTATAAACTTTAATTACTAAATAGGGAAAAGTATCATGATGAAAATTTTTACTTTTAGGAGCTCAAAACAACCAGTCAGGATAAAATGGTTCATTTTGAGCTAATCGTGATAATTTAAGTATATAAAGTAGAATTTACTATCAGTCAAAAATATGTCCAAGACTGAAATCAGTCCTGAGACTGAAGGTCTTGCACCCATGGCTGTAATCAATTAGCCTAAAAGAAATGCTTCAGGTGTTTGTTTTTTTTGTTTTTTTTTTTCTTTTGTTACAGAGATAAACGGCAATAAGAATTTTCTTCCCCTTTAGGTTAAATTTTACAAAAATAAAATACTACGATGCTTTAATTTTTGAAGCTGAAAAGAGTTATAAAAAAAATAAATAAATAAATAAACGAAAGATGTCATTTTAAGTCAATTTTCGTTTATAATATTATTAGAAACGATTCGCAAATGAATCATTTTATAAACGGGATTGGAAACCTTAATTTTGATTTCGTCATACCTTTTATTTAAATTGTGCGTTCTTTAAAAATGAAAGATTTTGTTTCATTTCTTTAAAAGAAAACTCAAAATTAAATTAGTAATCTATCTGTATTACACTCACATATCACAAGAAATACCTATGACACACATGAACGTTATTTTGTAAGGAAAACAGTTATAAGTATTGTTGAAAATAAAAACAATTCAGAACATTATACTGCTTAGAAAGGATCGGTTGCAAAGAATGCTGTCTGGATAATTAGAAATTGTACTCACTTTCTCCCCTTGGAATACCATTTCAAGATCTTTGATATTTCTTATTTCTTCAGTCAACTTCGCGTATCGCGTAGTGATACATGGCGAAGTCTTATGGCGAACGCGATGAATTTTCATTCCGATACGAGAATTTTCGATAAATATCGAATTTCGATACGAGAATTTTTTTTAAAATGTGAAATATTTTCTCATTAAAAAATGTTTACTTACTATGAATAACAATGAAATAAAATACCTATAATTACAAAATACTGCTCCATTTTAAAAAATCAGTCTAAGTATTTTAAAGCACATAATAAACTGTTTTCGTAGTTTAAAAAAAGATTTATTGCCAATATTCAGATTTTTAACTGTGACCTAAACCGCGCAGAACCGATGTGCAACGTTCTGTCTGCTAGCCCATAGAATAACATGTAATCCGCGATCCTAAGAAGTCCATTTTTTCATGCGGATTATATAAAAATTAAGAGTTTTCCTAGATACTAGGTTAGTCTTATCCACTTCGTCAAAAACAGATTCATTTTATATATTAATGTTTTTTAAAAAATCTAGACCGTTTCGGAGAAAAAAAAAAGACAAACTTACACCATCGAAATTGCTTTCAAAATGGGTTTACAGATCTGAAAATATACTGCACGTAGAATTGTAAAAAATTCAGAATAGGATTAGACTGCAGATATAAGACTGTTTTAAAAAGATCAGAACAATAGGACCTATATTTGATGAGCTATTAACAGGCGGCTTTTCGCATTTTCTTTGATGTCGAGTTAGCTGTATATATGAGTTCCGCCATCTACGAATTCTACGATACGATACGATACGATTTTAGGCTTAAGGCTGCGTCACTCGGAATACTACCGTCTTCCATGATAACTGCCAAATTTGCAATGCCAGGCATAATGTATTACTACATCGAAATCAAAATAAAACTCATTTTGAGAATAAAATATCATCAAAAAAGTCGGATTGCGAAATTGATTTATCTTCTCAGCCGACAGCCCGTCGCGACAGTATGGAAGACAGGTGCATGATTGATGATTCAAATAAACAAAATGCTTCGGAAATTAAGGAAAGTTTTTCTGTTCATTGCAACGCAAATGAAAAGGGTGTTTTTTTTGTCTACTGCTTTTATTTTTATTTATAGCCCGAAACATAAAAAATTCATTACTGCTCGTGCTATTCTCGATAGCGCGAGCCAGACGTCGTATGTTACTTCAGAAATGGCTTTTGATTTGGGATTGAAAAAAGAAAAAATAAATATCGCTGTATCTGGATTAAGTGGAAATTCATTTAACGTGAAATCGAAAGTTTCTACTGTTTTTCGAAATAAGAATTCTTTTTCGTCAGCTACTGATTTCTTCGTTGTCCCAAAAATTACTGATTGTGTACCTTTTAGGAACATTAAAATTGATAAAAAACATTATACCTAATCGTTCACTTTTAGCAGATCCTACGTTTGACAAACCAGGAAAAATTCATTTTATAATTGGGGCTGAACATTTTTATGAAATAATAAAAGAAGGAAAAATTCGTGTTTCGCCAAATCTAATGTTTCAAAATTCAGTTTTTGGACTTATTGCTACGGGTACTTTCTCAATAAACAATTCTAATTCATTTTGCAGGCTGACATTTAACAGTGACAATGAGAATATTGAAACTATTCTTCAAAATTTCTGGGAAATAGAAAATATTTCATCGGATCGTCTTCTAAGTAAAGAAGAAGAGTTTTGTGAAGCTCATTTCCAAAATACTCATAAACGGGATGAAACCGACCGATTTATCGTAGAAATGCCTGTTAAATTAGAACAATTAGATAGTTTGGGAGATTCGAGAACATTAGCAGAAAAACGTTTACGCCAAACTGTAAAAAGATTAGAAAACTAACTTTGATATGAAAAAACTTTATTGTGAATTTTTGAGAGAGTATGAAAACTTAAATCACATGGAGAGAATACCAGTCGAAGACGCTCCCTCATCCTCAGTAGTTTATTACATGCCTCATCATGGCATTTTAAAACCAGATAAGTCCTCTAGTAAATAAAGGGTGGTATTTAATGCCTCTGCTCCTACCACAACTGGGAAAAGTCTGAATGACATTTTGCTTTCCGGTGAAGTTAAGGAAGATCTCTTTGATATTTTGATAAGATTTCGAAAACATAAAATCGCCTTGACTCCCGATATAACAAAAATGTTTCGTCAGATATTAATCGATCCTTCGCAAAGGGACCTTTTACGTGTTCTCTGGAAAGATTATGAAAATAATTCAACAATTGCTTTTAGAATGAATACAGTTACGTACGGTACAAAATGCGCTCCCTTTTTAGCCATAAGATGTTTAAAACAATTAGCCTTAGATGAAATGGATAGATTTCCATTGACTGCAAAGGCTATTTTATCGGACAGTTATATGGACGATATCGTCACTGGATCCCCTGATTACGAATCAGCTATTGAATTAAAAAATCAGTTAATTGAAATCTTTAGTTCTTGTGGAATGACCTTGCACAAGTGGAATTCGAATTTAGATGAGCTTCTAAACGATAACGAAACTGAAGATGTTTCCTTTTGCTCTAAAGCTGAAGCTTCAGTTAAAACTTTGGGTATGGTGTGGCAATCCAATAAAGATCAATCCGTATTTCGAGTTTCGGTGGAAAAACAAACATCGTATACCAAAAGACAAGTCCTTTCTGTCATCGCAAAATTGTATGACCCTCTAGGACTCATTGCCCCGATTATTTGCAAGGCTAAGTGAGTGTTACCTCCAAAAATTGTGGCTTTTTAAAATTGGATGGGACGAGATCATTCCCGAACCTCTTGCTACTGATTGGTGAAATTTGTAAATCAACTAATGGATATAGAGAAAATAAAAATCAGTAGATACATCTTGGCACCTTCCACTGAAGCTATCTTTGTTCTGGGATTCGCTGATGCATCTATAACCGCCTACGGTGCTGCTATCTATGTCTATAGTGCAAATTCATCCAATTCTCCTTCATCGAACCTTGTAGCAAGTAAATCAAGAGTTGCACCTCTAAAGACCATTTCAGTTCCGAGACTTGAATTATGCTCTTGTTTGCTTTTATCACAACTTGTGTCCAAAATTCTTCCTTCTTTGAAATTAGACATTCAAGAAGTAATTTTGTGTTCGGATTCAACCATAGCCTTGGCGTGAATAAATACATCGGCTCACCTTCTTAAAACGTTCATTGGGAATCGAGTTTCAAAAATTCAGTCTCTCACTGAACAATTTAAGTGGAGACATATTTCATCAAATAATAACCCTGCGGACATTATATCTCGTGGAACAAATCCCCAGGAACTTTTAGATTTGGAACTCTGGTGGTATAATCCATTAATGCCTAATAATCTAATAGACTCACCAGACATAAAAAAAAACTGATCTGCTAAATAATGCTGCATACTCAAATGAACTCAAGGCTGTTTCGAACATTAATTTATTTACAGTGAATAATGAATTTATTGACCAATTTTGTAGTTTAAGTAATAATTATGTTAAATTAATCCGTATTCTAAGTTATGTTTTCAGGTTTTTAAATAACTGTAAAAATAAAGAAAAAATTGTAGGCCCTATTAACAAGGAAGAATTTGCTCATGCAAGAATCAAATTAATAAAATTGGTTCAGGTAATGTATTTTGCCAAGAAAATGAAGGCACTCAAGGAAGGTGAGCAGCCAAAGGACAGTCGTGTAAGTAATTTATACCCTTTTCTTGATAGTGAGGGAATTTTACGTATAGGTGGTCGTTTAGACCAATCAAACTTATCATTTGATAAAAAATATCCCATTATTATGCCCAATGACCACAGGCTTACTCTTTTAATATTTCAGTATTTTCACTTAAAAAATTTGCACGTAGGTGCTCAAACACTGCTTCATTTTGTGAGGCAGGGATTTTGGCCTTTAAATGGCAGAAATATAGCCAGAAAAATAGTCCACAATTGTATTGTTTGTTACAAAAATAAGCCTAAAATTGTAGAACAAATAATGGCTTCGTTACCTAAAGAAAGGGTAAATATTAATCCCCCATTTACAAATTCAGGTGTTGATCTATGTGGCCCATTTGTCATAAAATATAAACACCAAAGAAAAGGAGTCTTTAACAAAATTTATGTCGCAATTTTTGTCTGTTTTGCTACTCGTGCAGTTCACTTGGAAGTAATAACATATTTAAGTTCTGAAGCCTTAATAGCCACCTTAAAAAGATTTGTAGCTAGGCGCGGAATTTGCTCAACAATTTTTTCTGATAATGCCCCTAATTTTGTTGGCGCAAATTCAGAGTTGAAAAAATTGCATAATCTTGTAAAAAATCAATCTGATGAATTGACTGCTTATTTATTAGCTAACTCAATTTCTTGGAAATTCTTGCCTCCCAGATCCCCTAATTTTGGTGGCTTGTGGGAGGCAGGAGTCAAATCCTTTAAGCACCACTTAAAAAGAACAATTGGAGATTTAAAACTAACCTTTGAGGAATTCTTAACAGTAGTCAATCAGATAGAAGGTGTTTTAAACAGTAGGCCTCTAATACCTTTATCTTCGGATCCTAACGATTATGAAACCTTAACACCAGGGCATTTCTTAATTGGTCGCCCTTTAAATAGCACATGCGAACCAAACTTAACTGACCTTGCAGATAATAAGCTTAGCCAATGGTAGCGAGTTACCAAAATTAACCAATTAATTTGGAAAAAATGGAGTAAAGATTATCTAAATAATCTACAACAACGCACTAAATGGCTATTTGAGAAAAAAAAACGTTGAAATTGGTTTCATGGTTTTATTGAAAGAAAGCAATTTACCCATGTGTACCTGGTCAGTAGGTCGCATTCAAGATGTTATTTATGGCCATGATGTCCTACCGGTGTTTTCAAACGCAGCATAATCAAATATTTGTATATTACCTATAAATAACCCATTATTATAATGTAAATATTTATTTCTTCTATTTTATTGTGCATTTATATTTGAAAAATTTGTAGTAATTGTGTATCTTAATATTATTGAACTGAATTGACTTTATATTTGTATTTTATATTCTTGATTTGTTTTGAAACTTATATTTAGCATTGAAGATTTAATGTTAAATTTTAATTGTTTAAAACTAAGGACATTGTCTAAAATATGTGCTGAGATAAATATTTCAGAGGTGGCCGGTATGTTGGCGTAAACCTTGGCATCTACTTTCGCTTGGCGAAAATGTAACGTCAGAAGTTGTTTATCGTTTGCTTCGAGCGGTTGTCTCCATGGGAGCTCCGCAAACCAAAAATACTTGTTAATAAAAAAAATGGTTCGTTAGAATTTAATTAGTTGAATTTATATATAAAAAAAAGCTACAGTCCACTTGCTTGTGCCAACTAACAGCTGTTTTGTGACGAGTTCCCAAGTGATGGAAAATGAAATCATCTGGTGACTTTTCACAAAGGAGCGCAATGGTGACTTCACAGTAGAGTCTCGGTCACCTGAAAGTCACCGTGTGACTTTATTGTGACACTATTTGGTGACCCATCGTAATGCAATTCTTACGATGACTTCAAAAATTACTCTTCATATGACAGTCACATGAGAATCACAAGGTGACTTCGTTGTAATGTCACCTGGTGACTCATCACAAAGCAACAGTCACAGTGATTTCTCAGTGGAGTCACCATATGATGATCATTTTAGAGTAATAATGAGACGAATGTAATATCCCAAATTTTGTTTCTCCAAAGTGACTGCGATACTTGTGGCCATGTGTAACTTGAAGGAGATAATCACATGAACTAGGTGTGTTGTAGATATAATACCTATTTGCTATACCTGATGTTTATATAATTTACTTTTGAGTACTCACATGTTCGAAAATTAGCATTTTATGCTTGTTGCTTAAGTTTTGCACACCAGCGTATATAGTTTTTAAATCTGAAAAAAAAAGTGTTTTCAGAAAACTATATATTTCTAGCCTGTTTTATTAAAATTGCTTCGTAAAATTTAAAGTTTAATAACATTTAATGCAAATTTTGCTATTTTGAAAATCGCAACAACGCCTTTCAGAACGTTTTTCCTGGAGACATCTTCGCTCGATTGAATTGTCATAGAAGGGCGGTGATGCCGCCATGGCATCACCTAGAAAACTCCTAAGAGGTAACCGGATTTTTTTTAACATCAAAATATTTATTTAGGGGTCTAATAGATCACAATTACAATGTTATCTTTTTAAAATTTAGATATTTTGACATAGTGCCCTTCAAAGGGTTAAGTAAAGTTCTAACCGAATCTGAAATTTGACAAGATTGAGCGGCCACAAAAACTGTGTCGCACACAGACCATTTCCTGGCGGAGATGATTTGGATGGCGGATTTTTGAGGCAACACTGTATATCTGTCTCCCATTTTAATGTAATTCTATAAACATAATAGAAATAAAATTCACTTTTAGCTGGCTATGTGCGTCTTATCGGCAGCCTGTCTTCAAATACTTAGGTTAGGGTTGTCACTCACTTTCATCAATTTATCTGTTCGCCAAATGGGGTACTTTGGCAATGTTACTTTTCAGAATTTCATATGTACAAAAGCCTAACCGTTGAATTCTTTTGTAATTTTTGTCATCATGGTTGTATATAGTTAAGTTTTGCTGACCATTTTAATTCGTCATTTCTTCTCCGTCTTCTCTGCTGTTAAGATGTAACTTCAAAATGGGAACTATCTCGTCCTATCATTATGTATTCCTTTGCCTTTTTGACTTCTTATAATAATAATAAAGAAAGCTTGCAAATTTGCGATGTTCATTGTGACATTGTGTTAATTAATATATCGGCTAATTATATATATATATAAAAAAGAGAAAAAAGTGAGCCGGAACTACCATCTTCTATACTCATCCAAATTTTCAGTCGTCTATGTACAGTAGATTTTTCTAGCCACAGCCTACACACGGAGAAACAGAAAAACATCTTTCTTTTATTAATAAACACTAGCTGATTCCGCCCAGCATTGTCCGGGGTCGTGAATACAGCCTAAAAATAAGTGTTGAATGATTATATATTTTTGAAAGAAAATGCAAGTAAAAAGAGCTTGCAAGAGGCGTTCTAATTTTTTCTTTTTAATCCACCCCCATCGAATACATTTAAATTTTTTTTTTAAAAAAAAGCATTTTTTATTTTCCAAACTCTTTGAAACTTTTATGAGTTATAAATATATTGTTTCCGAACCGTATGCATAATGTTTGTGTTAAGACATTTATACTTAAGGGGGTCCGAGACACAACAATCTCCAAATTTTCTAAAAAAAAAAAAAAAAAAAATATTGCATTAAAAAGATTTCTGTTTTTTTCTTCTTAAAATGACGTTTAAATCATGTTTCTATCTTAATTAGAACAGGAAATATTAATTTTTTTGATTTGGCTTGTTTTCAAAATCTAGCTTTCAAGCAATGGTTGACATGGAAACGACTTCTTGTGAAAATGCATTTTTCACCATTTCTCGCATTTAAATCATTATAAGTCAAGAACGGTAAAAGGTAAATGGTTCGAACTTGGAACATGTCTTTTTCAATTGTTTTACTTTAATTTTGATTCAGCAAATTAGAAAAAAATATTTACTTTTGAAAATATGATTTTTTTAAATAAAAGTTACACCATTTTATTTTAAATTTTTACTTTAAATATTTTAATTTTTTTTAATTAATATTTTTTTTAAATGCTGAATCAAAATGAAAACTTATATATTTCTGTTTATTTAAGTGAAAAAAAATTGAAATTCTACAAATAATATTTCGAATTATAATGATTTTAAACTACCCCACTTTTTAAATGAATTTTAAATATATATATGAGAAGTTTTATCATGTGATTTTGTTTACAAATAACATGGCTAACCATCGCAAAAAAATCAAAATTTTAACTCAGTAAATAAAAATTATTTTAAATTGTGCCTTGGACCCCCTCTGTTGCGAAATCGCATCTGTTTTGCATTGGAGAGAAATCAAAAATGAGCCGAGATCATGTGACTCGGTTGTGTGGCGCCAGAGCGCACGAAAAAACTATCAGATTGATACTAGAATTCTTTTAGATAAGTATTAAACTTGAATTGTGTTCGAACGGGGAAAAAATGTTTCCTCGTAAATATTTAAGTAAAGTAAACTCGAAAAGCTTGGTCGAGAAAAAAATGTTTCTCGGAATTAAACATGAACAAGTGTGATTTAATGTACAGTAGTAATGCTTGAATATGTTTTTTCGAAACGATCAGAATATATATGTTCTTGGCTGGGATATGTATTTATCATAATCTCGGAATTTATAATGTTATTCAAATATTAATTGTTCTAAATGTGCTAACTGTTGTGATGTGGTGCTGTCAAATAAAAAATAGAAAGACACTCAAGTTTATTTACTTTCAAGAATTAGATTAAGCGAAATATGTTTTTTTCTCGAAACCATTTTATTGCTTCGAATGATGTTTCAAGATAGTTTTGAAAAGAATAATTTTTCATGGTGCCGAACACCTGGACTTTAAATTTGAAGTAGATTTCAAGATTATATAAGTATTAAATTAATGAGTGCTCCATAGGATTTCACAGTCTCCTCTCCGCATTTGGATTGCAAATATTGGTTTACTCGTCCACGGCGCATCCGTCTCCTTGTGGCGGATATTAAAAAGGTACTGTAACCAATTTTTGTTCTATGCATGAAAGTAATTGTAAAATTGTAAATTATGGACCTCGAGAAATTAAAAGGTAAACGGAAAGTCATGAAGACTTCCGTTACGAAACTTATAACAAAAATTGAATCTTATATAGAAAGTATTGATTTTGAAAATAAAAGTAATTTTGATCAGTTGAATGAATATTTAAATAATATAATAGAAAAGCAAAACGAATTGAAGTTAGTAAACAATCAAATTCAGGAATTAATAGATGATGGAACCGTTTTCGAAAATGATGTTCAAACGAGCATCGATTACGATGATGTTATTAATGAAGCTAAATTTAAAATTAAATTGAATTTGAAAAAATTTAAAATTGATTCGGATCAGTCTGATACTAGTTCTGTATTTAATGGGAGTACAATTCCTTATGTTAGTGCTAGGCCGGGAGCAATAAATTTGCCAAAAATAACTATGCCAGTCTTTAAGGGGGAACCAAATACCTTTTTAGAATTTATGAATAGTTTTAAGAGTACAATCGATTCGAACGAGAATTTAACCAAAATTGACAAATTCAATTACTTAAAATCATTTTTGTCAGGTGAAGCGCTTAGATCAATTTCCGGTTTAGCTCTAAACGAAACTAATTATCAGCACTCTTTAGACTTACTGCAGAATCGATACGGTAAACCAGAAATTTTGATAAGCGGGTTTATAAATAAGTTGTTAGAACTAGAACCGGTAAAATCAACCGCGAACATAAAATTGTTACGGGATTTATATGACGAATGCGAGGTAAGCATTCGGAACTTGAAAGCCATTGGGGTGGCGTCAGATAATTTTGGGTATTTATTAATACCAATTATCTTAAAACAGTTACCACATAACTTAGTAGTTGAATTTCAGAGGAAGAAAAATGCGGAAAAAGCTGGTGACGTGAATGAATTAATGAATTTCATAAAGTTTGAAATAGAATCGCGCGAAGCAGTTAATTCAGTGTCAAGGCTTTCCTTAAAAAATCAGGAAGTAACACGATGGGAAAAAAGGGCTCCTAGGATAAAACCTAATGTTCCCACTTCAGTCGCGCTTAATACTGTTGTAAAAAATGTTTGCATTTTTTGTAACTCGAATCATTCAAGCTTAAAGTGTAACGAGATTACCGATGAACAGAAAAGATATAAGTTGAAAAAAGATGGGAGATGTTACCGATGCTTCTTGAAATCGCACTTAATATCTTTGTGTAAGGTAAAAATACCGCCTTGTGAATTGTGCAAAAGTAATCAGCATAATTATTTATTTTGCCCCACTAAAAAATCGACAAAAACGCGTCCCGATGATGGCTTAGTGAAAGCCGAAACGTCTAAAAATGACAAAAGTCAAACCGTGTTTTCATATGTAATAAAAACAAATAATTCTCCCGAAAAGTATGCAACATTGTTGCAAACTGCCTGTGTACAAGTGCAGGGAACAGGAAATAAATTAAACACGAGAATTTTATATGATTCTGCATCCTCTAGAACATTCGTTACAAAAAATTTAGCCTCAGCGTTAAAATTAAAACCTGTTGCTAAGGAAACACTTTTGATTTATACTTTTGCGAATCGCGACGCCATAGAAAAGGAATTTAATGTGGTAAATTTAACTATTATTAGTTGTCATCATCCTTATGAAAAAATGACTGTAAGAGCGCTGGTTTCTGAAATTATTAGCGGTACTAAGATAATGACTTCTGTTGATTATAAGTTGATAGATAAACTATATCTAGATAAACATGAATTGGCTGACACATTTATTCATTCGAAACCTGTTCAGATATTGCTTGGGGCAGATTATTTATTTGAAACTATAATAGGATCTGTCGAAAAAATTAATCGTCAATTATTTATGCAGCCAACAATATTTGGTAAAATCTTGGTCGGTCGAGTTGACAGTAATAATTCTAACACAACTCCCTGCTTAAATGTAATTTGTTTACCTCCAGAAAATGATCTTAGGAATTTATGGAACATCGAGTCCTTTTTAATCGATTCTAATGATCAAAAGCACGAAGAGACTTATGAGGTCATTAATCAATTCCAGAAAGAAATCATTTTTAAAAATGATAGATATATGACTCCCTTGTTCTGGTGTAATGAATTAGATAAACAAAATTTGTTTAATAATTACGAGGTTGCAAAAAAGCGTTTTGCGGGTTTGGAAAAAAGATTAAAGAGTGACAAATCTTTGTTTTTGAAATATAATGAAATTATGAAAGAGCAATTGAGTGAGGGAATTACAGTCAAACCTCGTTAACATGAACACGCTTAACGTGAATTACTTTTAACATGAATTGTTTTCACAGTCCCCTATAAAAACGAATACACAAATTTGATACTGATAACGTGAATTACTGTTAACATGAACAAAATTTTGATTCCCCTTGAGGTTCATGTTAACGAGGTTCGACTGTATTGAGAAATGTAGTGATAATTGCTCTATCGACTATGTAATGCCCCATCAATCAGTGTCCCGACCGAGTTCTTCTACTACAAAAACAGGATAGTTTTTGACGCGAGTAGCCGAAAAAATGGGGAAAAAAATCTAAATCAATGTCTTTTTGCGGGGGAAATTTAAATCCTAATCTCATAAATGTGCTATTAAATTTTAGACAGTTAAAAATTGCTTTCACGGGGGATATTGCTAGAGCCTTTCTACAAATACAGGTATCAGAAAATGATAGAAATTATTTATGTTTTTTGTATTTCGATGACTGCGACATAGATCAACGCACCGTTTTATACCATTTTAACCGTCACTGTTTCGGTGTGACCAGCTCCCCTTATGTTTTAGCCTCTACAATTAAAAAACATATTGGTAATTATAAGGAAACGAAACCCACCGCTTATGAAATTATTAATAAATATTTATATGTGGATGACTTATTTTATGGAGCATCCACGGTTGCAGAAGCCATGAAACTAACAACTACTGCAGTTTCTATATTTAAAGATGCTAATATGCAATTGCGAAAGTTCGTTACTAATTCACCAGAATTAAAGGAATCGTGGAATGGTAACCCGATTATAGAAATTAATGAAAATTGTGTAGAATCTAAAATATTGGGGTTAAACTGGAATATTGAAGAGGATTTTCCGGCCATAGATTTGGCATCTTTAGTGTCAGTTGGTGACAGCTTGGAATTTACCAAAAGGCATGTTCTCCAAACTGCCGCCAAAATATTTGATCCTAGTGGATTTATGTCACCATATTTGATTAGAATTAAGATTTTTCTACAAGAATTATGGCAGAGTGGGTTGGACTGGGACGACGAATTTAATGAAGAATTTAAAATTAAATACAGAACATGGTATCAGGAAATAAAATTGCTTGAAGAATTAAAAATACCTAGGTATTATTATCACTCGGGTGAAGTGCAGGACAGGGTAGAACTTCACATTTTTTCGGACGCTTCCTTAAAATCTTATGGAGCGGTAGCCTACTTCCGATTTAAAACAGCCGAAGGGCTCTTTAAGACTTGTTTTGTTATGGCTAAGGCTAGAGTGGCCCCGTTGAAGAAAATAACGCTGCCAAGACTCGAACTTTTAGGTGCTCTAATAGCTGCTAGGATAGCTAATCACCTAAAAAGTATTTTCTCTAATGTAGAAAAAATAGTAATGTGGACTGATTCAACCATCGTATTACATTGGATCCAGGGAGCGGCGTCCAAATGGAAGCCATTCGTTGCCAACAGGGTAACGGAAATACAGGGAATGAGCGACCCTAGTTCTTGGAGGCATGTAATTATCAGGGATAATCCTGCGGATATGCTGACTAGGGGGCTATCAGCTAAAGAATTATTGAACTCAAATCAATGGTGGTATGATCCTGAATGGCTTAGTAAATCTGAAAAATTTTGGCCCAAGGATGATAAGTATAAAACAAAATCAGTCAACCCTGAAATTGAAATTGAAGCCAGAAGTAAAATTATTGTTAATGCAACAATTGTTAAGGAAAATCTAATTGAAATAAACAAATACAGTAACCTGAAAAAACTATTACGAGTAACTGGCTATGTTATACTCTTTATCAAAATGTTAAAGAAAAAACGCGAGAGAAATTGTAACCTTACGTCAGAGGAAATACGAGAAGCAGAAATTTTTTGGATAAAAAATTGTCAAAATGAAATTTTCGCGAAAGAAATCATATGCCTGAAAAATTCTAAACCGCTTCCTAGAGATTCTAAATTACTTTCCTTGAACCCTTACCTCGATCCAGAAGGAGTTTTGCGAGTCTCCGTAAGACTCTGTAAGACTAATTTATCGGTGGATGAAAAGCATCCAATAATTCTTCCGCCAAAAACTAAATTGGCAGAACTAATAATTTGGGATGCTCATAATAAAGTTTTTCACTCTGCTGTTGCCCATACACTTCTATAAATTCGAGAAAGATTCTGGCTATCTAAAGGCTAGACAAACCGTGAGAAGTGGGCTAAAAAATTGCATTGTATGCAAGAGGTTTTCTTCAACTCCAGGAGACCAAACGGTAGCTCCATTGCCAGCTGATCGTGTAGAACAGGCAAATCCATTCAGTGTGATAGGATGTGATTTTGCAGGACCTTTGTACGTAAAAGACAGTGATAATAAGCAATACATTTTGCTGATTACGTGTGCAGTAACCAGAAATGTCCACCTGGAACTTGTAGACAATTTGTCAACTTCAACATTTTTACTAGGATTCCGTAGATTCCTCTCACGACGAGGAATGCCAGTTGTTATATATACAGATAATGCTCAGACGTTCAAACGGGCTGAAAAAGACTTGAAAAAACTTTGGTCCATTATAACTCATCCAGATGTACAAGAATTTTTTTCTTCCCATTGCATTAAGTGGAAGTTCAGTCGAACGAGCAGCATGGTGGGGGGGGGGGGGATTTTATGAACGTATGGTTAGGACTATAAAAACCGCATTGTGGAAAACTCTTGGCAAATCATTACCTGACTGTGATTGAACTGAATACTGTACTAGTGGAAATTGAAGGCATGGTCAATTCTCGTCCTATAACCTATTTCTCGCCAGAAGGTCCAGACCCCCTACCATTAACCCCTGCTCCCTTCTTAATTGGGAGAAGAATATCTTCTTTGCCACCAGTTCGGCTTCACCTTGACTCGAATATCTCTTCCAGGAAAGAGTTAATTAGATCTTACAACTATCGTGAAAAATTAATGCGCTTGTTTTGGTCTAGATGGAAAGGGGAATTTTTATTAAATTTGAGGTCAGCTCATTTAAACTCGAACAAAACTAATTTTCCTCAATTTAAATTAAATGACATTGTACTAATCAAAGATGATAGATTATCCAGAAATTTCTGGAGTCTAGGAAAAATTATTGAATTATTTCCTGAAAGAGACGGCAAGGTGAAGTCCTGTAAAGTCAAAACTGAGAAATGTATTCTCAAAAGACCCATCCAATTGATTTATCCTCTTGAATTTGGAACTGATTGTGACTCTAAAAATTAATTCATATATTAATCTTATTTTTTCTTCTTATTTAGCTTGAATTTGATTGTAACGTGTTTAAATACCCTGAAGTATTTATAACATTTCGTATTTTATATTTGTATTTGTATTAATTTCATTATTTTATATTTGTATTAATATCATACATTTTAATTATTTGTGATGAACACCCATATGTTCATGGGTGGGCAGTGTTGCGAAATCGCATCTGTTTTGCATTGGAGAGAAATCAAAAATGAGCCGAGATCATGTGACTCGGTTGTGTGGCGCCAGAGCGCACGAAAAAACTATCAGATTGATACTAGAATTCTTTTAGATAAGTATTAAAACTTGAATTGTGTTCGAACGGGGAAAAAATGTTTCCTCGTAAATATTTAAGTAAAGTAAACTCGAAAAGCTTGGTCGAGAAAAAAATGTTTCTCGGAATTAAACATGAACAAGTGTGATTTAATGTACAGTAGTAATGCTTGAATATGTTTTTTCGAAACGATCAGAATATATATGTTCTTGGCTGGGATATGTATTTATCATAATCTCGGAATTTATAATGTTATTCAAATATTAATTGTTCTAAATGTGCTAACTGTTGTGATGTGGTGCTGTCAAATAAAAAATAGAAAGACACTCAAGTTTATTTACTTTCAAGAATTAGATTAAGCGAAATATGTTTTTCTCTCGAAACCATTTTATTGCTTCGAATGATGTTTCAAGATAGTTTTGAAAAGAATAATTTATCATCCTCAATGGTAAAAGGGCTGCAGATTAGAGGCTTGGGAATTTTGGACTTCCCATTCAGACTTCTATCCCAAACCAGTCACAAAAATTTAGTGTTTATTCTGGCGAAAAGAGAAAACTGGTAAGACATGCCATTTCCAAAACTTTTCATCTCATACATGTTAATACTTCAAAATTCGGTATCACAATGCTTAAATTAAAGGACAATCTATGCCCATCCTGAGAATTCTAAAGGTGGAACTGTGTGCATTTAAAAAGGAGATATAAGCATCGAATTTTTCAAACAAATCATTAAATTTAGGCAACCACGCTCACTCAGCTTCCGATTTCCCCTCACTCATGTAAAGTCTATGGGTATTGGATGTATTGGTCTATTTAAAATATCTTTCAGGAAATGAATATTTTAAACTTTTATTTTTTGTGTACACTTCCTAAAAGAGGTCTCTTTTCTTCTTAGTTCTCACACTATTTCTAAAGTATAGACTTCATTTTATAGGAAGTGTTAAAATCTTACTCACAGTTCGTCCGCTTTTGACGCATAAAATATTAAATTCAGCATGGATTTTAGAAATAGTTTGAAAACTAAGAAAAAAAAAAGAGACATCCTTTAAGAAGAGTACACAGAAAAAAGATGTTAAAAATAGGAATTTCCCGAGAAAATATTTTAAATAGGCGAATGCATCAAAAGTCCATAGACTTAAAACATTACAGAAGGGAAATGGGAAAAAAGTGGGAAATTTTTTTTTCATCTATACAATAAGGATAAACTCGTATAATTTAGACACATTTTAACAGTTATTCATACAATAAAATGAGTTATAATTGTACATATGATTGTTATTTTCTTTTTGTAACTTAGAAAGTATTAAAAGAAGAAAAAAAAAAGAACAATAAATGCATAAATTCATTAAATCAAAAAAGAAAATTGGGAACAGTTTGCTAAAAGTATAAATCCATCCGAATGTATCTGATGAACTTGTGTGAAGTACAGAGATTAATTTTTCAAAATAAATGTATTATTTTGAATGATTTGACTGTTTAAGACTTTATGCATCACTGAAATTACCCAGAAGTGTTTTATAAATAGAATAAAATATTCTATTCCAAAAAGAACCTTATGAAAACCTCCTTCCCCTAGTTACAGTACTTAATTTACATGACTTTCAGATGCTTATAATAAAAGCTCACCTTTGATTTGATAGTACAGCAATTCAGAAACAAACTCCAAGGATTTGAGTAAGACAAAGTCTAATTATTAAGTTTTCTAGACCCCCCCCCCCCCCCCATATGCTTCTAATGTTTTCTTTGCATTTTTGCATCAATCCAGAGAATGTCCAAATTTGCTTTTAAAAAGGTGGAATTCCTCCTTTAGGAGGAACTCTTTCATGCCTGCAACCAAAATTTCCAACTCAAAGGGCATAAAAGTGACACCTGTCCCGCAGCATACATCCAAGCCTAATAAGGATCTATTTATGTGAAAGTGGGATTAAATTTCGTGCATTATTTTTTGAGATATTGCTATCGCGAAAAATGCAGCATAGCAGTGCCACCTGTTGTATGATTTACATGAGAACCTAATCAGCACCAACTTATATCAAGGTCTAACAGAATATGAAGTTTGATGAAATTCCATGCATTAGTTGTTGAGATATGACTATTGCTAAAATTGTGTAAATCTTGAAAAAGGCAGCATAGAAGCGCCCCCTGTTGGGCGATTTACATCGAAACCTAATCAGCAACAACTTATGTCAACATCTAACTGAATCTGAAGTGTAATGAAAATCTCTGCATTAGTTTCCGAGATGGAGATATTGAGGAAATCATGAAAAATGCAGCATAGCAGCATCACCTGTTGGGTAATTTAAACTAAAAACTAATCAGCACCAATTTATATCTAGGTCTAACTGAATCAGAAATTTTATTAAATTCCGTAATATTCCGCATGTTCTTGAGATAGAGCGCCTACACAATTTTTGTCACATACAGGCAAACATTTTCTAAAAACAGTCAAATTGTGTTTAGAACCTTCTAAATCTGTCGAAAATTTTCACGAATCCAATACTTTTTCTTGTAAAGATAGGAAAAAGCAAAAAAGAAAGACAGCGTGCTCGATAAATTTAAAGCAGCGCTCTAAAATGTGATTGTGCAGTCATAAAATGGCACAATGTGTGGGCCATTAAATGTTCAGTCATAGAATAAGAAATATTTTATTTATTTCTTTACAGGAGGAAAAAAATATATATTTGTGTTAACAGATAGTTTAAGAAAAAGACTGAACAAACTAATAGTAGAAGACACTACAATAAACAATTTTTGCAACCCATTCATTCAAACAAAAATATAGGGTATATACTTCAAGGAGAACCCAGACATTTAACAATTATGAAGCTATTTTAAAGAATTTTTCAACAGCTTTACTTTGCTTTACCCAGATTACCTTGCTTTATGCAAAACACAATATCAGAATTATATATTAAATTTAAAAAATCAAAAAACCCCACTGCGTAAAAAGCGAACTAATTAATTATTTCTCATCAATATGAAACTATTTTTCATATTACTACCTTTTTTTTTTATTTACTTGTATTGATGACTATTGTGTTTAATTATTAGTTCCTATCTACAAACACTCTTTTGATGAGGCCCATAGATGTCTATTATGAAGGTTAGAGTTACAGTAAAGGTAGCGATCCAAAGTACACAACTTCCAGGTTGTGTAATATTTAAACGAAGCTTCTGACTACAAAATGGTCAATGAAACATCGTCTTCGTTTTGAGAGACCTATCCAATGATATGCCACTTAATAGGGTGCGTAAATTTTTTTTCCGTCTCTACCGCCATTTTTTATTTTACGGCCGCTATTTTGAATTTAAAAAAACAAAACCTATCCTATAACCATCGGAAGATTAAGACAAATCGATAGAGACATAACCTCATTCATTAAAATCCATCCAGCTGTTGAGATGTTTCGAGGGTATAAAGAAATCCACATACACAGATACGCGTGAAACACATAACCCTTCTTTTCAGTCGGGTAAAAAGTGTTGGAAATGCACAGATTGGTGAGATCATATGAAACTTATATTTCAAAATATGGAGCACTTAATTAAGTATTTTTTGAAGTGGTAGATGGTAACTTCAACCTGTGATATCATTATATTAGAAATAAAGCAAGATTAGCCTATTGAAAAATTCCGTTAAAATCGTTAAATTTACGAACAAGAATTCGTGTTCGGATTGGAGTGAAACACTTAAGTGTTTTTAATTGAACAAACGGATTGAGACACTGTTTTCCTACACAAAATTTATTTGTTGTAGTGTGTGTCGCTCGCCCCTCTAAAGTAATACTCTTCCTTTGTTTGAAACAATTTGCATAAATGTAATATCAGTTTTAGTTTATTTTATTGGTGAATTTTATATTTTGTAACTCTATAGTAAAATATGTTTTAATGAATTGTTTCTAACATTGCCGCCGATTCTAATATACAGAAAAAAGTAGTATTATGGTTCGATCCATTAGAAATAGTGATTCAATTAGCCAGTAATTCTAATAAGCAGCGACAACTGGATTCCTAACTCCAGAAACCTTTGTTTTAGAACAATCAAGAAAATGTGACTTACATCATTGGCTTCATATAACAAAAATACTATTAACCCTCTTAATGAGGGTCACTACTTAACCTGTTAGCACACGTGCCCCTTTCCATTATATTACTGTACGCGTGGGATAAACCTCACCCCATTTTGTCTCCCATTATATTTTTGGGTAAATGCGTTTCAAAAACAAATCTACTGCTCTATATTGTAAAATGTATCAGTACTGCGTTTTTTAGGGGGGGGGGGGGATCACGCTTTTCATATTTATTTTCAGATTTTCTAGCAGTTTCTGTAAAAGTCACGTTTTTTTTTCTTCTGAAAATATGCAAACGATTTGTTTTACACCTTAAAGGATGAATTATTTCACAAAGTTGATATTAATTACACTTAATACCCTTTCATCAATATATACAAGTAGCTTTTATGTTAGTCTTTCATTAAAATTATTTTAGTGTGTGTTATCCCGTAAGAAAGGAACGTATTGAAATGAAACATTTGTACACATGCAGGATTATTTAAAACTAGTGTAAATGCCCGTCCTAGGATGGTGGGTAAAAATTGTGTTTTTCACTTAAAATTTGAAAAACTGATAAAAAAAATAATTGACAATATGGAAGCGTTTAGATGAGTAAAGTTCGGCTAGTTTATGTTCTAATAAACACACAATTAGCATTTACAATATTTCTGGGTAAACCAGGTTTTCCGGCTAATATACTATAAAAAAATTAAGATTTCTTAATAAAACAAAAATTTAATAAATATGCAATAAAAGTGCGTAATTAAAACAGTCTGCTGCAACTGCAACTATTGAAATAATACTATTTTTTTAATAACACTTTGAAATTGTATTTTATCGTTTACACCCCCCCCGCCCCCCCAAAATTTTTTAATATGTATATTGATTAATAAATAAGTATCTCGAGTTGAATCCCAACCGTCTAATCCCCTAAGCTTCTGTCCTCCTGATGCAAAGCTATAAATCAAAAATTATTAATTTTACTTTTCGTACTAATATTAATTGTTTACTTTTAAAATATGGAATATGTTTAAGTTTAAATTTACATACACCTGTATATAGAAAAGGAAAATATAAGTAATGTGTAATTTAAAAGCAAGTTACAAAATAATAAGTCTAAAATATTTAAATTGATTACTTTTTTAAAAGAAAGTCAGTTTTATCAATTTTTTGCAGGGAAAAAAAAGGATATTTTAAAAAATACCATATCATTGTTTTCCGTGAATCACTTTATATGAGAAATAAATTAATATTCCTTACATGTCGCAAAGAAAATTTAATATGATTGCAACTTAATACTTGAAATACTTGTCAACCAATGGGAGAATGGAACCTTTCACCCTTGAGTCTCCTACTCGGAGACTGGTAAGATTGATGGATTCGCCCCGGATGCGTTACACTGCCTTTTATTATATAGAGATCCCAAGAGGTATATTTCTTCTCTTCTAGCGAACAAAGAAAAGACATTGCTTCACCCACCCCTTCTCGACCTTGACAGGTACAGTCGTGGAAAACAAGAAGTAAACATCCCCTGCTAACTCTGCAACAAATTATCGTAGAAGAAAGTGACAGGTACCAAACGATTGGAAATAGTCTACTTTTAAATAATGTATATATAATTTGCTTAGAGGGCCATCTACGTATCAAAACGAACCCAAACTTTTTTTTTTTTTTTTTTTTTCAATAGCAATACCCAAGTGTGACACCCTAATTAAATACCACACCCTTCAATTAGCCTAAATCCAAATTTCTATGAAATTCGTGCGATTTGTTTCCGAGAAATTAATTATTTTAAAATGAGCGTATTTTAGGAACTGTATCCAAATTGAAGTTTGGTACTCGATTGTTTAAATGCTACAGAATGACTATGCCACTTCTATTAATGTATTATTTTTTTGCCAATATGACCATTTCGCTCGCTGATTATGTTCAGACTATTGCCAGCCCAAATATCTCAATAAAATGAGTAAAATATATTTTTTCAAGTTATGCTTTTCTGCACATCATAGACGGCCCAAACCATCATTTTGACTTTACTTAAAATAAAAATTTTAAATTGAGAATTTGCATAAAGCCAGGACATTATAAGGATATGTCCATAAAAAAAAAAAAAAAAAAATGTAGGTTGCAATCCATATTTTTTCGAATATTAATTTCATAATAAAAAATTCATAATAAAAATTTTTTAATTATAAAGTCAATGTAGTTATGTTTGGGTTTTTTAGTGCTATATCCACACACAAAATTATTACGTTAGGATTATAATTTCAGGAGATATTAATAAAAATAAGAAAATGTAATTTAACATTAGAAGCTCTCAATTTTGAAATTTATAATTCAAAAACTTATCATTCAAATGACTAGAAATTTCGTTTCTAGGCATAGTTTGAACAGAAGTTTTAAAGTATATTGTCAAAATTGGGTGTTGTCATTGAAAAAATAAAGTTTGGTCTGCTTTTGATTTGTAGATGGCCCCCTAAGCAAATTTTATGGACATCATTTAAAAGTAGACTTTATTTTCAATTGATTGATACCAGTAACTTTCTTCTATTATAATTAGTTGCAGAGTTAGTAGCGGGTGTTTACTTTTTTTCCCCACGGCTGTACAAGGTAGGTCAGAAGCGTCCTCAAAAAATTTATCCTTTTTTTGAAGAAACAAAGAAAAATCATGCGTCAAGCATCGATTATGAAACACTTTCCAACACATTCAGAATAATGTAAAAAAACAGCACTGTTTAAAAAATTAAAATATGTTTAATTTAACCCTATGGAAACGCATAACACATTTCAAAACCTGATTTCAGCTGTTTCCATCTACTATCAGAAAGTCATCCAAAGTTTTTCAGCAAACCTGTATAGGATATATAGATTTGTAATTTGTATTTATTAACTAAATGCATTCCAAAATTGAGTTACATATACTTCAGTTGAAAATTCCCTTTTAGCAAATTCCTCTAATAAGGAAAATGGTAAGTGAATACTTTTGTGCATCCCTATATATGAGGTATCATATATATTAAAGCGCAAACCTGATTCTGTAAGATCAGACTCAAAAATTCACGCATTTGCGCATACGTGAAGTTAAATTTACTAGATCTTACATTTAGAAGAAAGGCAGAGCAGGTTTGGTTAGCAGAGTGGTCAAAAGCACCAGTTTAAAGCTGCGAACTTTTGTAGACGACGCAGGTTCGAGCCCAACGCCCGGAAAAATTATTTCTGTACCATTTTTGGCGATAATTCATTTCGATAATGTTATATTTTATTAAGAGGAGAAGTTATACTATTTTGATTTTATTATTATTTGAATGGTTTATCATTAAATAAAATTTAACACTAAAAAATATTTTGAAAAAATTGTTTTATATTTAAAATATTTAACCTGAAATAATTTGCATGTAGTTATCAATTAAATAAATTGAGCTGATCTACAACTTTTGTTTATATTTTTTTTTACCATTATCAAGAATATATAGGTGTGTGAGTCAGAAGGAAAAGTGCCATTCTTTTCCATAAAAAAAAAAAAAATAAATAAATAAAACGGAAAATATTCATATAAGAACTATAAAATAAATTAAAACAAATTTTATTGATATCCATGGTTTAATATTTAAAAAATGACGAAAAAAAAAAAAAAAAATAAAATTCAAGTTATAAAAAATATATATTATGAATCGTTAGTTGCATCAAGTTTCAAAATTAGGCTTTTAAAGAATGAGACTGATATAAATAAAATTCCTGACAGCTTTTAACGGTCGTGTAGTATAAAAAATATAAATAATTTTTTTTTCAAAAAAAAAAAAAAAAAAAAAAGAAAAGAGAGAGAGAGAGAGACCGTAGTAAGTAAAAATAAATGCTTTGCCCAGTATGTTTCCGTAAGTTTCTGATAAAAGGCAAGCATAATTGGCTGTAAATTATAAACTTAAAATTCTTTCACTTCATTCAATAGGTTAGTTAATAAAAAATATATATTATAAATCGTTAATTGCATCAAGTTTCAAAATCAGGTTTTTAGAGAATGAGGCTGATATAAATAAAATTCATGGCAGCTTTTAAAGGTCGTGTAGTTAAAAAAATAAAAATAGATATTCATATTTAAAAAAAAAAAAAAAAAAAAGACTGTAGTAAGTAAAAATAAATGCTCTGCCCAGTATTTTTTGGTAAATTTCTGATAAAAGGGCATGCATAATTGGTTGTAAATTATAAACTTAAAGTTGTTTCGCTTCATTCAATAGGCTAGACTGACAGCATTCTCTATCTCGGCTTCAAGAAATAGGAATCACTTATGCAATTTAAAAATTTGTCACGATTTCAATAATTAATTTAAAAGCAACTAAATCAAAATTCAAGAATTTTTCTAATGGAACATTCAAGTTATTTACCATCAAATCTTGACAGGTACTATCTAGTAGAATTTATATATCACTTGCAAAACATTAAGTAAACTTAAAAGTGCATACAGAATTTCAAACCGTACACTTCAGCCTTTATTATTCCAAGACAGTACTGTAACCAATTTCTTTTGTGTGTCCCTGTACACGGATATAAAAATGCTATGAATGCCCTGTTCTAATGTGATCGGAGAGAAATTCGGGTATTTATATCAGTTTTAATACATTTGAAATAGCGTCATGCCATTAAAATACCCTGCAAATGATTTTTCCCCCTATACCATAATGTAATGGAATACTTTTGAGTGCCCCTGTCAATGAATTATTAATCCTACATACTTCATATGCAATAGCAAACATGCTTTGGTGACCCTCAATAAGATTTACCAATTGCATGAAAATCCGAGTCTATTTACAGAAGTTCGAGCGTGGACAGACGGACAGACAAACCGAATGCATAAAGACTTTTCAACTTTAAACAACTTTGGACTATTACACCACAGGTAATTCAAATATAAATAAGTGAAATGTAAATAAACTACGAATCATTTGTTAAAATGCTGTATAAACATTTAATACAGATTAAAACATTAAAATCACTAAAACATCTATTCTATGGTTTCAGCACACCTCCGAGGCCTTCTTCAGGAGTCTACTAAATGAACCATAGAATAGATGTTTTAGTGCAGTGGTTCCCAACCTTTTATTCACCATACCCCACCAAAGCATCTAAAAAAATCCCCCCCCCCCTTCCTTAGGCTCAAAAGTTTGACAAAAATTTTTTCCAAATTTTCGAAAGCATTTTTATCGAAATCGCAGCTGGCGAGGTTGGCCCACTCTGGTTCTCAACGTCTCAGTTGTCTTCCATGTATTGTCTGATTTTAAAATGTATATATCATCATGTAAATTTATATACTATCAGGATGCCTGAAGTATCCCCATAGCTATTATTTACTATTTAACCATTTCCTTTTCTAATGTTATGAATTAGAAATTTTATAATGTTTGTAATATTTCATTTTGATATTTCATATATTTTTTAGGTTAAATATGTTCAAGACAGTCAGATTTACATATACTTTTAAGTAGTTTTACTAGTAAAAGATTTGTCATGTGATGTATAGCAGAGCGTATAGAAGTAGAAAGCTCGTTTAATAAATAATCGAAAGCGTTGCATAAAAATATAAAATCCGATACTAAACGGAAAAATTGAGAGTTTTATTACCAGAAAAAAAAAGGGGGGGGGGTTAAACTATTTCAAAGAATTAATTATCCGTATAATTCATATAATTATTCTGGTGCCGATTCTATTTTAAATATTTGAATAGAAATCTTCCTTTAATTCAACATAAATAAGGGATATTTTAAATTTTGTTTTTATTCCATTTATTTTTAGCCTACAACATATTTTTATTTAAAAAAAGAACAAATGAAACATAGCGAATCGGTGAGTAAGAAATGAGGAATTGCCCTCCTAAAAAATCAAATTGGGCATACGCCCCATGTTGGGAACCACTGTTTTAGTGATTTTAATGTTTTAATCTGTATTAAATGTTTATACACCATTTTAGCAAATGATTTGTAGTTTATTTACATTTCACTTATTTATATTTGTCTTTTCAACTTTGTTGGAAAGTTTTAAAAATGGGATTCGGGTGAGATTTATCCAAGCACATGTGCTTACGAGTTAAATATGTCAGAAGCTAGAATAAAGACAAACACATCCTTTAAAAAAAATTGTTCAAGTTTATTATTATTTTACAGCTGCTATAAAAACAAGAATTTTAAAACTCATTTAATACAAAAACTGTCTCTTGGAATCTTACCAACACTTTAAATACATATAACAATTAAAAATGTTGATAAATGCTTATTTGATTACGATGTGATTTGAAATACATATTCAAGTGGATAAATTCAAACATTGTTTGGTACAAAAATTCTCATTTCAAGAGACGGAAAAGCATCCCCATGAGATACACTACATGCAAGAGTTTCTTAAAAATCTGAATTTATAAATAGAAACTATACTTTGATAATGCACAAAGAATTAACACCGATTCAATATATAGCTCTTCCTAAAAAAAAAAAAAAAGTAATGTACAGAAATAACTTTTATTCTGTTTGCACATTATCCCGCACATTTAAAAACTTTGTAAAGATAAAATACTTATTCACAATTCTAATAGATTTTTGTAGCATTGATTACAAGATGATTTCAGAAAAAATTACGAAACACTCAACAACAGTCATAAAAACTACAAATCTATAAAAGTGTCTTTTACATACAGAAAAAAATTTAATTATAAAGTAAAAAACTTTTTTACAATCATAAAAAAGTGATAAAGACAGGCAACAAGTTTTCTTACTTAAAAATAAAGGAAAAAATGTAAACTTTTAACATAATACAATACAGCAATCCTAAAACTAACAAAATAAAATGGATACAAAAGTGAAACATATAAACATTAAATATTTGGTCAAAAAAGGAAATAAATATATGCATGACCACTGTAGCTCTGTTGATAGTACAGCAAGTGCATTCGAATCTTTCTTATCAAGTAGTTTTTAAAATTGCCAAAAAACTTATTATTATTATTTTCAAGTTATTTGCCTGAATGTACAATTAGTAAATCACTGTTACTTAACCATTTATGCCATTTATTTTTTTAATGGGAGTAAGTCTCATTAACCCTTAAATGCCTGATGTTGCTTTTCAGCAACATACCCAATTTAGGCTTCTAAAAATAATATTGAAGCTATAATGCCCAATGTTGCCAATAAAATACATTCTGAAAATATTATTAAACTAGTATATTAGCCACGTCACAAATGACAGAAAGTGAATGATAAATCTTCAAAACAATAGTTAAAAAATATTTTTCTGACTTAAAAAAAAAGATGCCCGATGCATTTTGTTAATCAAAAAATATTATCCTTTGATTTTTTTTATGATTAGAACAAAGAAATTATGTAAACTACAATTTAGTCACCAGCGCTTAAACGTGCCATTTCCAGCTACACATTCTATGACGAAAAATGACGGAAAGTAAATGATATATCTGCAAAACAATAGTTAAAAAAATATTTTTCTGACTTAAAAAGAAAAAAAAAAAAAAGATGTCTCATGCATTTTGTTAATCTAAAAGTATTATTCTTTGATTTTTTATGATTAGAACAAAGAAATTATGTAAACTACAATTTAGTCACCAGCGCTTAAACGCTCCATTTCTAGCTACACATTCTATGACGAAAATGCTTGTTTAGGTTCCCTCTACATTAAAAATTTGTTGTTTAGTGGGACTTTATTTTTTCGCTACAAACTATGTTAAAATTCATAATTTTATCTGCAAGATAATTAAAATATCCTGCACCGATAAGAAATATTCATTTCATTTGCAATGTCTTCAAATCTGATGAAATGCATTGTAAAAAAAATACGATTACAACAGAAAGTTGACGGCAAAAGAATTAGCAAGAAACATAAGCTCCTAATTTATTGGGAATTAACACGGCCTACAGAGGCGCTGTTCGCAGCCTTTGGTACAGAAAAAATTGTCTCTTTAACCCTTTATCTACTGACGGTACTTATAAGTACAATTAAAATAACTTATTATAAAATTAATTTAATGCATCGATTAGTAGAAATACAATTTAGAATGAGTAATAGATGCATTACTTTATGATGTTCCAAAAGCTTTATGGGTTACACAAAACAAAAATATTTTTTAAAGGATGATTTCTTTGGCCTTTGCATCTTTTCAGCTTTCTTGGCGTTGGAGTGTGTGTGTGTGTGTGTGGGGGGGGGGGGGGGGGGGATTTTTCAAATCAGAATTATTTCAATATTTCTATTGTAAGAACATTATATTTGTAGATTTCCTAATTCCTACAAAATACAAAGAAAAATATGTAAAATAAAAGATTTTATAAATTCAAATTTAATGAATCCTTCTAAAATTTATTTAATGATTATGTAAATCCTTTAATTTTGGTTCAAAAATTCACGACAAATGCTTTAGAAGATGAAATTTTCATGAATTAATAATTCAGTACATAAAGGGTTAATTTCCCTTTAAATAATGCTGAAGTGCAATTGAAATAATTCTTTATTGTAAATGGATTTGAAAGTTTTATATATTCAAAGTCGAATAATTTTTACTTTGTCATATAAGACAGAAAACAAATGTCACAGTAAATATGAAATTGTACAAAACAATAATCATTCTGAATAAATTAAAAATACATGTAATGCAATGTGCTTGAACGCACCTTTTTAGAGCGAAAGTTCTATCTTTTTTTCCCTAGATGGCGATAGTTATCCGTTATTTTTAAATTAGAACTTGTTGTTGTTGTTGATGATTTGGCCCTTAAATTTAGAACTTAATTGTTTAGAACTTAACAGTTTTTGAAGGTTTTAACCAAAGTTAAAATATTTAAAGGTTTTAATAAACTATTACAAATATTTTAAGACCAGCATTGGCTTTAACCTGTATTTTTTTTTTTTTTTTTTTTTTTTTTTTTTTTAAATGAAGCGTTCAAAGAGTCATTTGTTTGTTTGTAGATTTGCTGAAATTTGAATCTGAATGGCAGCAGTATCGTTTGTTTACGTCCGATTTCTATGTTTATAATAGCTTAATTTTAATTTAGAACTTAATACATTATAAATAGATATCATACACACGTTTTAATATGAAAATATGCTGAACAGACATGATTTCAAATAGAAAAAAATTATCATTTAGCCGTCATATGCTAGGATATGTTTTTCATTAAGCCTAACATGTCGTTTAGCTATGGTCGTTTCGCAGACCAGAGTGGTTCGCACCGGCATGGTTCCGACGGTCCCCTGCACTCAGATTTTATTATAAGTAGATAGAGTTTCAACATGCAGATGGCAACACTTGTGCTGTTTAAGAATAAAGATAGATTTATTTTTTTAATTGCTGCTACATGTTCTTTTTGCTTTGTTTGGAAGCTTGCGAAATACCCTATTTTGTTCTGCAGTGAGCAAGTGAAATTTATTTCTTATTATAGTTCCTAAAATTATTGTGTGTTCAATATTATAGAATTTTATCAAAGAAAATTATTTTTTTAATTAAAGACCAGTATTGCCAATTGGAAACAAACTGTTTTTTATTCGTAAACCATACTTAAAACAAAATATGATTTTTTTAAAGTATTTTTCTCATGATTTATTTAAAAAATGAAAGCCGAAAAACATTATAACAATGATTTTTGAAAAATCAGGCATTTAAGGGTTAAAAAAACAATGTAAAATGTATTTAATTTGTCTACTAATAAAAGTACAGGGTAGTTTTCATATAAAATACTTTGCTGGATTCCATTCAGTAAGCACAGCAAAACAGTCAAAGCTAAATATTTTTTAATGGGGTTATTCTCTTAACCATTTACATGGATTTAGCTTTTCTCCTATTAATAAACATTTTACGAAAAATTTGCAACTACAAAACACTTCTCAGTTAGAGATAGGATCACACTATTTATTGACATTGTTCTTGTAAGAATTGCGAGGTTTCTATAACAGTATTTTTTGCTAATTAATATCATTGTTCTTGCAAATATTTTACAAAAAAATCTTTAACTACCGATTTATTAAATCAGTTTTATTTAAAAATCGATCTAAAAATCCAAGTGTTATTATATAAGTTGTTTCGGATATTTTCAGACATTAATGAAGATAATTATCAAAGGAGTAAATTTTCTTATTTATAATTTGGGACATAAAGGGTTAAACAAAACATACCTTTTTGTAACCTCAAAGAAACTTTAATAAAATGACAGATTTTTTAATATAATTTTAAATTAACTATAAATAGCAAGGAAGAATGTGTCTCAAGTAATTCTTAATTAATAGGGACACAGAAATCGTATATAAAAAAAGTACACCCAAATTCCAAAAATAAGCCCCCTTTGACAACATGAAATATTGACAAAGATGGAGAGGGACTTGTAAACAGAATTTTCTTGAAAATTTTCTCAATGCTAACTCTTAATATGGATGTCTATTAACAGAAATTAATTGGTACATGACAAGGTATATTCTGTAAACATTTAAAATAAAATGTTCTTAAAATTTTTTTAATAAACAAAAAATAATAATTAAATAATCCTCTAAATAATAACATTTACTTTTTAGCGAGAGAGGAACTATTTAAATTCTATTCTTTTACGTTTTAAAAGGACTCTGTGAATGTGCCATCACTTTTACGTTGTTTGAGTGCCGGAAAAATAAATTGTTGAGCTGCAAGCAAACAGAAAAAATAATAAAAAGAAAAAGATTGAAAAGCAAAGCTCATTTTTTCCTTACTATTAATATTCAAGTTATACTTTTAATATTCTTCAAATCTCTGTTGACTGATTTCGTTCAAATCTTCAGCACATTCCAGTAATAGTAAATTAGGCTGTGTAACACATTTTTATTAAAATATAAAAGTTATTAGAAAATTCCAGCATCCCCCCCCTCCAGAAAAAAAAAAGCACTAAAGAGCAACTGCAAAGAAAAAAGGGAGGACTATGTATGGTTTATTTTGTTTATTCAACTTTGTGAAGTCAAAAGCTGAACATTTATCAGAATCAGATCATCAGCTTTGTTTGCATAATATGTTTTGTTAAGCAAAAAGAAACTGTGCATTTTTTTTTTTTTTTTTTTAAATTAAAGAAAACAAAATGTCACATGTTTTCCACTAAAAAAAGAAAGGCAAAATATTTTGAAAAAAAGAAAAAGACGCAAAGAAGGAACATGGAAAGATGACAGGGTGCATTTTCTACATCTAAAAAGGGCAGAGTCTATCGGTATTTAAAACAAAAAGGGCAATGTGGTGGCACCCTTTGAAATAGTACATCAAATGGGAATACTAGGGAGCATGACAACAAAGTAACTAACCTTGGCACACATATCGACACTATAAAAAATTTCATCAAGGGATCGATGAAAATACATTCCAATGTAAGATTTTTGGTAGGGGGCTTACTACCAGAATTTTTTTGAAAAATGAAATTTGTTGAAAATTGGGGAGGGGGGTTTACATTCAGGTGGGGGCTTTTTTTCAGAGTTTTATGGTAGTACACAATAGTTCAATTTAAAAGAAGTTTCAATCATTAAAAAAATTTCAACTATATACAATAACTTAATTTTTTTCAAAGATAAACTCAATTCTAGTACAAAATGTTACTTACTAAGCATTTCCACTTTGTTTTTTAAATATATATTTTGAGGAGAAATACATTTGTTGGCTGCATAATACTGATGAATAAAAAAAAGCTTTCTTTTCCATCATGCAGCCTTTCATTTACCAGATAGCTTTAATTTTCAACTGAAAACAATATTATGTTATGTAAATCTTACCTGTATTGAACAACACAAAGATTATGCCCTTAAATACATAATATCTATTTTTACATAAATGATTTCACATCAGTGATATACATCAAGTCAGTGAGATTAGTTACAAACAACTAATTAACTACAGAATAAGCCTTTCTTAGTTGTAAAATCTAAACTTTTAGTCCAAAGATAATTCAATCATAACATATGGGAGAGGGCATAAATAGTTGTGGATGCATGCACATACACACATTAACAATTATTTAAGAGTTAAGGGCAGAGATCACAAAGTTTTAGACAACAAATATGTATCCAATGTGTGTTAATAAACACAAACTCTTCCCTGCCTTCTCTTTTACACATACAGTCCCCCCCCCCCCTTCCAAAAAATCCGTAACATTTCATGTGTGTGTTGAAGACCCAATATTGCATATACATTTTGTTTTCTTTGTAATTTTCTAATATTTCCTTATATGTGTGTTCAAATGGAATTTACTGAACTATGTGTATCATATTTACTAGACTGAAATTTAGAAAATTAAAAAATGTATACAATTTAGATAGTTTTCAGGCCACGCACAAATTTTAAAACATGTACTTTAAGAAAATATATATTGTTCCTATAAATATGAAAGGTTCAACCAGACTTACTGCACTTCAGCTACAATGTGAGCAGTCATATACAATTACGTTCTTAAGCAACAATGTAGAGCAAAATATGGAACAGCCATTGATACATTAAGCAGTCAATGAACACTTTGAGATATAAATGCATTGAAATTCACCAGGTCCTCTTACTTAGGCAACTATGTTCAGCAGTGTATGTACATTTACGTCAGTCAAATTATACAGAGTGAAACATGTGATCACTGAAGAACACAATAACTATTTTTAACATTTATTTTAACTTTTCAATCCAAGAGAATTTTTCAAAAGTACTCATTATGAATCCAAACACAGGAACATATATTTTCATTTAGCTCAGAACAGGGGTAGGAAATTTTCTGAAAATCTTACCAGCCAAGAATTTGTTTTACAAGCCAGCAAGATGCAACACACAATTGAAAATTGTTATAACAAAATGCATTCAAAAGATTATAAAAACATTCATTCGTCAGTGGCGAGTAAAATGATGTACTTCCCCACCCCTGGCTCAGAATATTTAAATTGATAAAAAATTTATACTTTTTTTTACTAAATACTGGTTATGAAATTTTTACTTTTCCAAATATGAAATAATACTTGTATATAAACTCTGAAGGGCTTTTATGCAACATTTCTTAAAATTTTAACACAATTATAAGAAGCAATATTAACACTTTGTTGACTAGTCATCATAAGTATTAACACGAAACATAACTTTTTAAAGGCGTGTGCTGAATCTTTAGTTTTGCCTATGTAATTTTTCCTGCATTAAAATTGATAAACATTTATCTAAAATAATATGTATTTATACCATAGTTGTTGTTTTTTTTCTCCTTTTAAGGCTGCAAGAAGTATCAATAAAGCCATGTGTTGTCAGATATTCATTAATGCTTAAACTTGCAAAAAGGAATGTTGGCAATCAAAATTCTAAAAGCTTTTAGCAGTTTCCCCCAGGCAGTTTCAGGAGGGTGCTGCTCTATACCTGCCCTTTGGTTTACAAAATAGCATCCCTCCTACCCCCTCATCCAAAAAATTAGCACCCTTTCTTGCCTCTCAGGCAAAAAAAGTGCCCTTTCTCCTTTTTGGATTAAAAAATTTGCTTGCATAGTAAAAGCTGGCTGATTGTTGTCTTGAAAGGCTTTAAAAATCAAAAGAATGAATTTAAAGACAAAAAAAAAAAGTGCCCTTAAGAATCTGAAAAAGTGCCCTAAAGAATCTGAAAAGTCTCCTTAAGAATCCAAAACATGCCCTTTAGAATTAAAAAGTGCCTTTTCTCACTGGCAGCACCCTGCCTTTTTTTAAACCTAGGGGAAACTCTGCTTCTAGAAAATTGTGGGTCTTGTATAGTTTCAAAACCCCAGTTTCATATTAAATTGTTAGTCAACAAAACGTTAATGAGAAAATTGCTAAATGTTGATGTTTTGATTATCAATTTATAGTATCACTATTATAGTTACTTTATAAAATGAGTTCTAGACTATTATTATTTTGTATAAAATGCATAAACAGTAACAACAATTATTAGCAATTGAAAAATAAGCTTCATTATTATTACACTTCTTACAAATAAGAACTATATTACATTTTCTAATTGCGATAAATTGGATAAATTATAATACTAGTTGACAAACACTGAAATTTGATTCGACAATTCAAGGTCATTTCCTCCCCACCCCCCAAATAAAAAGTCTCAGCGATGGCCCTGTACACAGACAATGCTTATTAGCATAGAGGAAACTCAGTTAATACTCTAAGAGTTTTCTTAGATTAACATAAAACTAATGTAACACTTGTTAACCCCTTAATTCTTGCCCCCATGATATTCGCGGGCTGTCTTTTACTCTGACTGCATTCTAATAATGAATTCCTGATGATAAGTTAAGTATCTCCAAAAATTTTTTTAAAAACTAATATCCAAAGGCATGCAGCAAAATAATAATAATAATAATGAAAAAAAAAAAATGAAAAAAAAAAAGGGGGGGGGGGTATTTTGGCTATTTTAAAAATATGTTCACATAAATATTTATTATAAAAAATGATAAAATATTATCAGCAATTATTTTAAAATAATCACTTTAACACAATCATAATTAAAAATGTGCTTCAAATTTTAAGATATCATTAAAATTATTACAGAAAAATAATTTTTCTTTTACAATGAGATTCTGGATTTTTCTGACAATATGCAAGTCAATTCTATTTTTGCTCACAATATAAAAACTAATTAAAACTTAATCCAAATGTTCAGCAAAATATAATTCTGATGGATTATTCACAAACAATACAAGATCACTTAATATAGAAATGATAAAAACCATAACACATGAAAAAAAAGTCACTGCTGAAGTATAGCACCTTTAAGTAAAAACCTAACTATTTATGACAGCTTCAAGATGAAGTATCCCACTCCACTAAAAACTGTTCCGTACCATTAGGGGAGATTCGTTTTGCAAGCACTGTAAACTTTTCTCCGTTAGCGAGACGTTCAGCTGCACCAAAATAATTACTAAGAGATGAATCCAAATCAATATTGGAAGGTGTTGAGGCAGGAATTGATTTATTGGATATTAATGCAGAACTGGGGCTTGAGTCATTTAAAAGAGTGCCAATTACTGAGCCAGTTTTGACAGTTGTGCACTTTTTCTGAAGGCGGACATGAGATCTCAGTCGCCTATTGTTCTTTATCACGTTTTTCAGAATATTGCTAGCAGACGTGCTTGCAGCAGAGGGTTTTCTAGGGGAGGAAGTCCTAGTAATATTTTTCAATGTAGTTTTTAGACAAGAACGTCTAGTAGTAAGGTCTCTTTTAATAGCACTTTGAACTGCAGATTTAGGAGATACATCTGAAGTAGCATTTTTAGCAATGTCTGGAACGGTACTTTCCAAAGAATTAGTAATACTTTTAGGAGTATCTGGAACTGCATTTTTTGAAGTACTAGAAGAATGACTACTTCTAGTAGTATCTGGAACTGCATGTTTGGAAGTAGTAAAAGAATGACTACTTCTAGTAGTATCTGGAACTGCATGTTTGGAAGTACTAGAAGAATGACTACTTCTAGTAGTATCTGGAACTGCATGTTTTGGAGAACTAGAAGAATGACTACTCCTAGTAGTTGTACTTTTTACATCACTGTTAGAAGAAGCAGCACTTCTCGCCGGACTACTACTTCTTAAGCTAGCACTGCATGAGTCTGAAGATGTGGTATTGTTATCTGAATTTGATTTATAACTGTTCAAGAAAGGGTTGTTGGAGCCTTCAAAGTCAGTTGGATGAGGAATAATGGAATTCAAAGTTCCTTGAGATGATATTGTATCTTCACTATCGGAAAGATCAATGACAGGAATCACACCTGGAACATTATTATACTTCCTGATGCTGTGAGGCTTTCTGAATCGAGCCATCCGAACTGGTAATTTCCTTTTTACCTATAAGAAAATAACAAAAAGCACATAAAAAAACACTGAAGAGAACTGATTTTCAAATTATATTTCACACATATAATTTTAGGAGAGTTTAAGGCTGTTCTCAAATCTAGAAGGGCAACTTTATGACATTTAATTTATTTGACAAGTTTTAATTTACTTTTGTTCAGAAATGCATGAAACTAACTGGTATTGTTGTTCAGAAACTATGTAATCGAGCTGTTTTTTCCGGGTTTTTTTTGTAAACGCAATAGATCTTTCAGAAAAGAGTGTCAAAGTGGGTGTTTTGAACCGAATTTTCACGCGAAAGAAGAATAACCACACAAAAAAGGGTCAAAAGCGTCTTTGTCACATAAGTCACATAATCAAAATCACTTATAATTCAATAGGTAATTTATTTATATAAAAAAAAAAAGAAAAGAAAACACAGTTCGATTCGAAACCACTTCCATAGTCAGGCCTTCCAATTTTATATCTTTCCGTTAAAAAACAAATTTTTAAATGTGTCAAAATGGTTTACGCTTGTTCAGCAGAGCAGTTGAAAACAGCCTTAAGACCTTACTTGAAAATTGCAAACATTTTAAAGAAGAAAAAAACATATTACTTTTATATTCAAATCAGATTGTTGTCATCAAATACTGTGTGGCTGAGACAAGAAAAAAAGCTAATTGGGTGTCCTGCTTTCAGAGGTTCCAAAACTTGTAGGGAAGGAACTTCGTCCGCAGGAGTGGAAGGACAAAAAAGACTGTGATAATTTTCGGAATGACCGATTGAACGGGAGAAAAGTAAAAAAAAAGAACTTTCCAAAAATAAAGTCGACTGGCCGGTTAACCTGGCAACAGGTTTGAGCCAAAACTGGTACCAGGGTCTTTCTTGTCTGTGGCAAACAGTACATACAGCTTTATAGACAGCAAAGTAACTTACATTTTATCTCCATTTTAAATATCATTAAATTATCTTTAAATAACTAAATAAATAATAAAAAAATTGTAAGTGATTTTAAAAATTTAATTCTGAAAATACAGATACATTACAACCAACAAGCATCTGCATTACTTCCCGTTTTATGTAATCGGAAAATAATAGACAGTTCAAGATCTTTATAACACAATTCTATACAATGCAGTTCTTCATATAAAATACAACTTCACAGATGCAAACAATAGAATTTCGAAGTTAAGAAGCACCTGCATTCCACATTTTAGAAAAATTGTCACTCTCTAGAAGACTAAATTTGTATGTATTATTTATGATGCATTGTTACATCTTTATCTCCTTAATTCAGAGCTTTTTAATGAAAAAATTGCATTTATTACAATAACATTTCTTCAAAATTAGCAACATAATGATTTGGTCAAAGCATATTTAAAGAGCAAATTTTAACTGCATGAAAGGATCTATATTATGCAAAGTTTATAATCTGCACAACTTCTGGTCCCAAGGAATGCAATATAAGATCCTGTATGTACTATATACTGATATGTTTCAAACATATTTTAGTATGTTTACAAGGTAATTTAATGATGTGTGAAATGTGATTTAGATAACACAAACTTCTATTTTACACAAAACCTCAAATATCAAAGTATGCGATATAAAGATCTTCATCTGTATATTGGAATGTTATTTGATTAAAAGTAGACAATGAAATGAAAAAAGAAATCAAAGCAGCAAATTTTTTAACAGCTTTTTTCTCCACATAGTGTGGCATATCCAAGTTGCCTTCAATAATGAGAGGAAAAAAAAAAGAAGAAAAAAATAACATTTCAGCTAACACCTATTATAGTCCGGCTGTAATAAAAGATAATGTTGATTTATCATGCTCACAAAATACATATACTAATTGATCAACTTTGTGCATTGAACATAATTTATTGCTGCAAATCTCAACTGCTATGTAGCAACACATAAATGTGCCACGAGAGTGCCCACAAGTAGGTAGCAACAATGCTGATTTTTTTTTTTCTTTTTTTGGGGGGCAATAGATTAATTGAAGACAGAAAAAGATATAAACTGTTTTTAGTAAATGCAATAAAGGCAAAAATAATAGTTGAGACAAACTCAAATTCAGAAACATAGAAAAGTAGAAGTCAGTTTATCTTTTTTGTATTCGCAACCAATGCATTCTCAGAATGACATGTTCAACTATTTATAAAACTATAAATATTAAATAACCCACTATTATAAGAAAATCTATGAATAGTTAGATGCTTGAGTAAGGAAGCATTCACTACCTTTGCTTCTAAACAATTAAAATACACAGTTGAAACTGATTAGATACATTTGTTTTATTAATATTAACTAGCTGACCCGCCCGGCGTTGCCCGGGCCTTAATAATATTCTTAAATGAATCTGAAATTTTTATCGCAGGTACATACAGAAGGGAGTGGGAGTGGAGACTGCAAATTACCAGGGCCCGACTCTTGTTCAGTTCCAAAGTTGTGTAAATTCACAAGTTAAGTTTTTTCATTTTTATATGTCTCATGCTCTTTTTATTCCAAATTAATTGATGAATTCAATTAAAATTTAATTATATTTTCAATAATTTAATTTTTTATTTAAAATCTTTAGATGAAAAAGCAATTACAAATACAACATAAACTGTAATAATTGAAAAAGAAATAATAAAATTGTAAGCAAATATTACTATATAGAATGTTTTAAAAAGTACCATCCAGCAAATTTATTTTCTAATAGAGTAAAGCCTGTTTCTAATGGAATTCTGCAATAAACAAAAAAAAGTTACAGCTTCCCTCTCTCCCCAAAAATGTTATTATGCTTTTTTCAATTTAAATAACCTGCATAAAACGGAATTTATCACTGGTCGTTTCCGTCTAAGCAGGTTTTATTGTATCTTACTTCTGGTGGGCCCATAATAATATTCTTAAATGAAACTGAAATTCGAATCGCAGATCCGTGCAGAGGGAAGTAAACAAAATTATTTGACGTCATGACAACATTTTTAAATTTCTTGCTGCTGATTAATTCGCATTTCCAATATAGCGCTTTGCAGAAATTGCACGTTTTACTCAAAGTTCCACAGTTGTGTTCCCCGGAACATTTAAATCAATAATTTGGATTTCAAAAGCAACGCGTGCACTCTGCGGTTATTAAGCCTATTTTAGCGATCGCTTTTGCTCTGTGTTTAACTTTATTCCCGATTCAATCTATTTCAATTTTCTGTTCTTAATTCGGCTTCTTCTTGACTTTCAAGTATTCACCGAGATCTTTTACGGGCATTTCAAATGATACTTTGAAGCTGTATAATTGCAGGGAAAGAGGGAAACATCATGGAGCTCTTTCCTCTACGGCAAAATGTAAATAAACCCGATCACCCTAAATCCTGCCAAAGGACCTTTCACAATAACCAATGAGATGCGTTTCTCGGGCGTTGCCATTAGACAATAACAAATAATCGGGATTTCTGTGCCACGTACGTTAGCGTAATATATATATAGATATTACACAGGGTTCCTACGGGTCAGGGAAAATCTGGAAAACAGGGAAAAGTCAGGGAATTTTTTTTAACTATTTGAAAAGGTCAGGGAATTTTTGATATACTACTTTTCCATCAGAATTTCTATTATCGTCGTAAATGAAAAAAATTTTGAATTAATTATTCATCCAATCTAAAATTTTTATATAAAACTTATGCAAACTATATAACATTACTAGGTAACATACAACTAGAAAAATAATTAAAAAATCAGAAATTCATACAGCACATACTTTTTTCTAACATTTATCTAAATTAAAGTCCATTGTGGAGGGTTTTATAATGATATATAAGGCGAATTTTTACTGAGAAAGGTTAGGGAAATTTCTGAATAAACTCAGGGAAATTTTTTTTACCAGAATTGTGTGGGAACCCTGTGACATTATGACATAAAGGTTTTATTCAACTATTTTACTGTACTTACACTTATTGAATATAAATTAAAATATGCATGAACTGGAAAGAAAAAACTCATAATAATAATAATAAATTAATCAAGATTTTCTCCTAGCTTTTCTGCCAACTTTTTTCTTTACAAAATTGAAAAATTAATAATAAATTCGTGAATTTCAAAATGAATTGTGTTACATTTGGGCTACTGTTTAGACATTTTAAATAAGGCCCTGTTTTAATGAACAATATACATATTTGTAAAAGATAATTCTGTAAGCATTGGCTGTACAGAAATCATTTTTACTAGTTAGAGCATGGAGAAAATTTTTCTAACTATAGGAATCAAACCAAGGACCACAACAAAATTAAAATTTGTAATAATTCTACTGACATAAATGGATTTTAACATGACGGGGGACAGTATTAGCTGTGCTTGTAATTTGAAGAACAATTAGTTTATACTTTGGTTTGTGAATTGGAGCAAAATATTAACCCCTTAACTGCCCCAGATGTATATATATGTCTTTAGAAAATGCATGCATCTATTAAAGGGATGGTGAATTCCAATTATAGCAAGGCAATTTTCACCACCTGAGCCATTATATATAACAGTATAACATGTGCATTTTCTTACTGTTATTTCATAAAGCTAATATACACCTTCTATAATTTCAGAAATATGTGATTTAAGTAAAGCACTGGAAATCGCGCAAGATTTCGTTGGCAGTTAAGGGATTAATATTTTTAACTCAACAACTCCGATTTGAAAAATATTTACTTTGGTGTTAGAATACACCATTTTAAACATACAAAAAAATAACAAAAAAAAAAATTAGACAAGAAAAAATTATTGACTAAAAGATACTTTTTTTACATATGCAATAAACAAAAAAAAAAACATATTTCTCATAAATAGTGCAATTTTCTAATACAAAATTTTGTCAAGTGTACGAATTTATCTTTGTAAAAAATATATTTTTGGATGTCTCTAGCCTTTTTAATTTTACAAAATTTACGAAGTTCATTTTAGCAATAACAATGCAAAACTGCTAAAATGATAAATTTTGTCACGAAAAATGAACTCAGTATTGCCGTCTGTTGAGAATTCTATGAACAAATTATATTAATAGCTGCACTGGGAGCAGTAATAAAAAAAAATCTTTTTCAAAAGCCCACTGTATAAGTAACATTGACTTTTGGGTAAGTTGCAGATATGCAATATGGTGATACAAAAGGGATGATTAAATTTCAGAAGAGTTTGCTTTGGAGATGAAAAGTTTCGTGATTGAGGAAGAATTTTGGGTAGAGTTTTGAGACGAAAAACTTTGTGACGGGTCTGTTTACAAAGGTATTTCTCTAACCAGACCCTAAAATAATTACGTGTTGCTGAAATCCTTTTTAAATCAAAGTGTGTCAACAAACCATTAAAGTAATTTGATGAGCTGAGCTTGCATACCACACAGAAAAAACACAGTAATTGAAATTTGGTTAAAAACTGATGCAAATGGGTTAAGTTCCTTGTCAACAATATTTAATTTGCCTATGAGATTTTTGAAAAAGTTTATTTTCGCCTTTTAGACAGCTGTCTTCAACTATTTAAACTAGAAAGAAAATCCCTTCCTCTAACTTCCCCTTCCACAAAAAAAAAAAAAAAAAGAAAAGAAAAAAAAAAAAGAAAAAAAAAAGACTCCAATGGGTTAATTAAAAAAGATCAATGAACATATTTTTATTTATACATTTACATTTAATTTTGCATAAAATTTCAAGACATTAAGACATTTTATAAGATACTAGCAAACCCCGTGGCTTTGCTCGCGTAATATTTGAAATATGCCAAGTGATATTTATATGTCTAATATTTGTTAAAAGGTACTAACTAAATTTTATTTTATTAAAGGGTAATATTTTATTTTATTAAAAGGTACTTATTATTTTTAGGAATAAATCAAAAATTACTATTTAAAACACAGTTTGACTAAACATCATTATTACACAGCATTAGGCAGAAATGAGATTTAAATTAATAAAACGAAATAAAACTAAATAAATGATAATTTAGAAAATATTTTGAAACTTTTATGCTCAATTAATACGCTCATTTCAGATTTCATTTGAAGTTTTGAATTTTTTAGAAACCATCTTCTTACATCTTAAAATTAACTATCATGTAAAATTCCAAATCCTACCACCTCTCTCAACATAAAGGGTTATGTTGAAATAGGAACTGTCACCGTTAATTTGCCAACACTAATTTTTAAATCAGTTTGTTATTTCCTAATATTCCACAGAAACATAATTTAGAAAGCTTTTAAAGGCCTTTTTTAGAACGTTTGTTGTTCCTGTGAACCCCAGGTGGTAGAAACATCGGCATAAAATATAGCCTGTGTAGAAACAGAGACTGTTACCATTGATTCGCAACTATTACTTTTATAATCGGTTTATATTTCCTGAAAATGCATAGAAATCATAATTTAGGACTTTTTTTTAATGCTTTTCGCACCTCCCTTTCGCTTCACCCTTTTTTAATTCGAATTTATTTTCGACAGTCCTTCGAGGGCATTTATATTTTATAAGTAACTACCATGCCATATTTAAAGTTTCTAGCCTTTTCAGCATCACAGAAATCACAATTTAGAAAGATTTTGCTCCTGCAACCCTCTGGTGGTAGTGGCACAGACATAAAATATAGCTTATGTTTGAGCAGGTTCTATCACCAACAATTTATCATCATTATTTTTTAAATCGGTTTGGTATTGGGTTTGGTATTAGGCAGAGTATTAGGCCGGGGTATCGGTTTGGTATTTTGGTATCGATTTGGTAAAAGATTGCATAAAAATTGTAATTTAGAATGCTTTTTGCTCACTTCATCCTTTTAAATTTGGAATTTTCTTTCGACTGTTCTTAGAAAGTAGTTGCATCTTGTAAGTAAATACCATGCCATATTTCAAAATGTTAAGACCCCTCAGTTATGCAAAAAACGCAAATTAGAACATGTTTTGCTCTTGCAACCCCCAGATGGGGCCCAACATAAAATATAGCCTATGTTGGAGCAGGGATTATCACCATCAATTTGCAACCATTACTTTTGAAATAGCTTTGGTATTTCCTGAGATTGAGTAGAAATCGCAATTTAGAACGTTTTTAGAACCCTTTTCGCGCATTTTCACTCCTTTTTTAAATTTCCAATTTTTTTCGAAACTGTTCTTAAAGATCATTTATATCTTAAATAAATATGTACCTTGCCTAATTTCAAGTTGCTAGCCCATACCGATCACAAAAATCAAAATTTAGAATGTTTTTTGCTCCTGCAACCTCCAGGTGATAGTAACACCGACATGAAATAGCTTCTATATTACAGCAGTGGCTGTCAGCATCAATTTCCTACCATTACTTTTCAAATCAGTTTGATTCTTCCCAAGATTGCTCACAAATCGGCATTTAGAACGTTTTTAGAAAGCTTTTTGTGCATTTTCACCTCTTTTAAATTTCAAATTTTTAAAGAAATGTTCTTAGAGATCATCTATATCTAATAAATATATACCATGCAAAATTTCATGAATCTAGGTCCTTCCATAATTCAAAAATCCCATTTTTAGAACATTTTTGCTCCTGCATCTCCTCTGGGGTAGTGGAAACAGATATAAAATATAGCCTATCTTGGAGTAAGAGCTGTCACCACCATTGTTACACCATTATATTTGAAATTGGTTCAGTACTTCCTGAGATTGCATAGAAATCGCAATTTAGAAAGTTTTTTATAATGCTTTTCGTGAATTTTCAATTTTCACCCTTTTGAAATTTCCCTTTTTTAAGGAAATGTTCTTAGAGATCATTGATATAACTAACTACCATTCCAAATTTCATAATTCTAGGCCCTTTCAGTAACGCAAAAATTGCATTTTTAGAACGTTTTTTTCTCCTGCACTCCCTTCGGGGGTAGTGGCATGTACATAAAATATAGCCTATCTTAGAGCAAGGGTTGTCACCATCATTTTGACACCATTATTTTTTAAATCGGTTTGGTGCTACCCGAGATTGTGTAGAAACCACCCTTTAGAACGTTTTTTGTACATTTTCACCCCTTTTAAATTTCGAATTGCTAAGAACTGCTCTTAGAAATCCTTTATATCTAATAAGTAACTAATATTCCAAATTTCATATTTCTAGGCCCTTCAGTAACGCAAAAATTGCATTTTTAGAACATTTTTTTTCTCCTGCACCCTCTTTGGGATAGTGGAACTGACATAAAATATAGCCTATGTTCTAAGTTGGACCAACACCAGCATTTTGATACCATTACTTTTGAAATTGGTTCGGTAGCTCCAGAGATTACCTCTAACAAACAAACAATTTTTACTTCTTTATAATATTAGTATAGATATAGATTGCTATGTTCAGATTAGAATATTAAAGATTTTCAACTTAATTTTTTGAATCAGGAAATCTAGAATCATATTTTACCTGTGATAGATATGTTTGAAAATAGTTTATGAAACATTTAAATGGAGTGTTTTAATTTGCAGCATTCACACCACACAGACACAACTTCATCTTAAATCAAAGTATCATAAATACCTTAAAAACCTGAACAGAGTATAACAGTAGATGATTTAAAACACATTGTATGATTTACTATGGAAACTGAATCATTAATTGAACTGAAAGTACTACTGTACATGCATTCTTTAGATGAACAATTAATTTCTAAAATCACTGGATAAATCTATTCTTATTAACAATTTGAATTAAATAAGATATTTCATCAATCAAACTAAACACAATAATAATTTTAAAATCAAATTTTCATGATAAAGTATTTTTTTAATTTTTTCCCTAATGTATTTTTGGTTATCTGGAAACAAAAAATACTTTAAAGGACCCTTCCAAAATAACATTAGGGCTACATGAGTGAAAATAGTTTAAATATTTTTATTTCATATGTTGGTACTATAAACTGGTAGTTTTCTGCATAATGCTATGCAAATGAGTTAGAAAAGATGTTGAACAGCAATGATAATTTAAACTTACTGATATTCCTTACTAAAAAATAAAAAAAATGATACTACAGTCTATTTATGCATTAGAAACTATAAGATAACTAGTATTATTATTATTGTTTTTACTTTTATTTTAAAAATGATTAGTTTTAATTTTTACAAGGATATACATAACATTGCAAAAACAAAGAAATCATCTGCATGCTCAATGTTGTCCATTGCCAGTTTGAATTGAAGAACAGCTTTAAACAACGCATGCATGAATTAAAATTTTTCTAAGGCATCATGGGCCCTATATGATAGCAGTACAGTCCAGGCATAAGGTTCTGGTATGAGAAATTACCTGAAATGAACTATAAGTTTAAAAATATATAAAAGGGATAAATGGAAATATTTTATCGGGTGCATTAATAATATATGCAATAATTTCCATAATTATATATTAGTCAAAAATGAGAACAGCGGCTGTGTTTATATAACATCACATTAGAGGGAGGATGGAGGGTCTGGCACTTGATATCGTAAAATATCTCTAGGGGTAGGAATGTTTTGTCTTTTGATATCATTATAATTTTTGATCCAATCAAACTTTTGTTTTTTGCAACTTTTTCTTTAGATCCAAAATAATCTTTTTTTTTTTTTTTTTTTTTTTTTTTTTAATAAAAAGGCCTGTTACCTATTTTTACGAAAATACAAAGTTATTAACCAAAGCCAATAAATGGCTATAAAATCATTTCATTCCAAAATATGGAATCCCTCCCAACGTTCATCAATCCTATTGTTCTGCCATATAAGCATGTAATCTGCTGTTGAAGAAAAAAATATCATGTATAATAATGATATTTTATAAACTTCTCCTGAATCAGTAAAGTATGCAAATAATAAATGTATAACACCTGAATATCACTGTAAACATAAAAAAGAAAAGAAAAAAAAAAGAATTTTTAGACACTGATAACGATATCATTACGAGAGGGGGGGGGGGGGGGTCGAGGAATGATAACTTGATATTGTTAGGGGAGAGGGTTCAAAATTACCAAACAGCTGATAACTTATATATGTACTCTGTCCCACAGGCTTTATACGAAACCTGTTAAAAAAAATGGTTACAAATTTAGGAAATTCTAAATATATTTATTCCAATCAAGACAAAAAAATTACCTTCTTTCTTGATTTAACTGGACTTTTTGCTTTTTCAGTTGTCAGGTTTTCTCTGACTTTCGGTGCCTTTGAATCCAAACTATTTGTGGTAATACTACTGGCATCATCCAGCACAGAAGAGGATTTCCGTGACAGTCTTTCTTTTGCAGGGTTTTCTCCAGTCTTTAGCAATTTTAATTTGGAATCAAAACTGTCTCTTTTTATCTTGCTATTTTGTTCAGGTACAGAAGATTTGCCAGTCGCACTTTTTTCCTTCTCTGGTGATTTAGAAACAAAGTCGTCCATAGCAATACTACTGGCATCGTCAATGACTGAGGACTTACGTGCTCTTTTTATAGGCATAACAATGCTAAAGGAGAACATACAATGTACTTTAAATATCAATAAACAATAATCATTACAGTTAAGTAGCTATTTCATAATGATTGATAACAGAAATGAATGAATTTTTTTATATATACATTCATATACATTGATGATTAACTAAAAACTGTTCTTGCAGGCTTTGAATCATTTGAATGTATCCTTTCAACTGTTGGTTTTGTATGGCTAAAATTGCATAATAGACTTGGTAATGAGCAATGTAAAAAATTAGTTAAGATTTACGAATATTATCATTGTAGTGAGAAGATTGTTAATAAATTTATACAGGATTCCCAGAAAAACATGACTGGCAAATTCCCTGACCAAATCTCAAAAAATTCTTTGGTCAAATGGGCATACAATGAAATTTACTACTTATTTTTGCAATCATTTGTTAAAATTAAATTTTTTTTTCTGCGACCGTTCTTCAAATATCTCGATTTTTTAAATTTTTTGCAATTGTTTGATGAATTTCGTGATTTTTTTCCCCCCCCAAGATTATTTGATGAATTTCGCTTCATTTTTTTCTCTGAGACTTTTTAGAAAATATTTGTAAATTCTATGACTTTTCCTATATATTTTGAAATTCCCTGATGCTGGGAACCCTGTTGTACTTATCCATAAAATTATGCTTACTTTTCCTTTGTCCATTCCATTTGATGAAATTCTATCTCCCCCCCTCCCCCGGACTGATTGATGGATTATGTGGAATTTGGCCAAAAATTAATAATTTTCAGAAGAACCACACACCTATACCTTGAGTCTCCCTTTAAAAGCATTCCCAAAATTCTCTTCTCTACACACGAATTTTTCTGTACCGCCAGCTAATTGCATCATGCAACTGCCTCGACTTCATTCGTGAGACACACATTAATGAGGTTATTTTCTTTTATGATTTTGTGAAAATTGCTGATTGATTTTAAAAAACAAACAACAACAACAACAACAAAAAAAAAAGGCAGAAAAGTGGCATCCATGATATTAATACCAATTAGTAACACATCACACAGGTTTTAAAAAATGATCACATAGTTATTTTTTTAAATGTCAATGGATTAGAGATTACTTTAGTAATTTATCAAGTCATATAATGACTGGAAACCCTTTTTACTAATACGACTATTTTAGCAATCACATACAAATAATTAAAAAACATCGCAGCGAAACAGCACCGAAAACTGGCGATATAAAGCAATTAAAATAATAAAACTTTGTAAAAAATCACCATAAAATAAAAACAATGCATAGGACGCGTTTCGAGCTAAAAATATAACAGCTCGTCATCAGTTACAGTAAACACGTGTCTGAAAGGGGACAAGGTAAAAAATGAACTGAAAGGTACAGAATGTTGCAAAGAATTTTTTTGCTTGAATTCTTTTGCTTTTATATTTTTAGCTTGAAATGTGTCCTATGTATTGTTTTTATTTTATGGTGATTTTTTACATTTTATTATTTTAATTAAAAATATCTTCTGCAAAAACAAGACTTCAAAATAATTTTTATAAGTTAAATCTATAATTCAACTAAACCATGTGGTTTTTATCCATAAATGAGCCCGAATCGGCATTTTTGATTTTCATACAGAAACTCGGGAAAGTTCAAGAAGAGCCAGCATTAATGTTTGAATTATACAAAAAAGTAAAATTTCAGATACGCTGAAATAGTGAACTCTTAATGAGTCTACCAATAAACAAGAACTACAAAAATATGTATACAGTAAAGATTATAATTGATTTTACAGTCACATTAAAATAAATATATTCATATCTTTTCTTTTACTAGAATAAACATAATAATCACATAAATAAATACATGTATCTTCTTCAATATATGAAGGGTTTGAGCAGATCTCTACAAAGTGTAAAATATCTCCAAAAACATTTTATCACCTCACCCAGTTTTTTCCCTCATTCTTTAATTTAATCATACATTTTCAAAAAGCACATAAAAAAAAAAAACAATTGACTAAAAAGGATTATCATAAGCACAGTTATAGTATATCTTGAATTGACTTACCAATACAGTTAATAAATTTAGAAAAATCTTAAATTTAATTAAATTATTTATAAAAATTATACAGATCTAAAAAATGACGTATACAAGGTAGCTATAATTAATCTGACAGTACTCAGCGTGATCTAATTGCGAGAATGGAGTCTAATTTTGCAAGATGATTAAGCAAAACAGAGAGTACGAAGGATTGTGTGGGATTAAAAAAAAATAGTTCTAAAAGTCACCATTAGGGGAGCATGTGATGCTGTTTTTTCACAGAATCCTTCGTTGCACATCTTGTATAAACATCCTACACAATTTAGCTCCATTCCCAGAATTAGATCCCACTACAGAACATACTGTGTACTGTCAATTTAATTATGGCCAATTTAATTATGGTACATTAAAAATTTTGAATGAATACAGTATGCAATATCATAGGTAAAACTATTATTCTTTACTAAAATCATTATTTTTTTTTTTTAAGAAAATTATTTTTAAAGAAATCAGTTACACAAAACACTGTATAATATCCTTAAAGAATCCATGAAATGGCTCTTTGCCTTAGATAGGAATTTTATGAATACTTTTCTGACATAATTTCTCAAAATCTGCCTTTTTCTCCCTGGTATATATTCTTTCTTTTGTGTATGTCTGAATTTTTTAATCCAGCATACCACCTTTCAATATTTTTCTTATTTTATTTTTTACTAAACAAAGTCCATTCAAGTGATTCATTATTAGATCATTCAATGTTGATGCTTCAGTCGTCAGTTAAAATATTATGATCACCAATAATGACTGAATTTGTCGAGCCCTGGATTTGTATGTAAAACATGGAAATTGGCATTTTATATTTTTCCTGTAAAATTATTTTTAGCTGCATCCTGATAACCTTTTTAAAGAATGAGGTTTATTTTTTACTCAATGTATGTCATAATAATAAAGATTAATTTTAGATATGAATTTTAATAATGAAGACTGTCATAAGCCCAATAAAATATATCAGACAAAACATGTTGTTTATAGGCAAACTGAAGACCCAGTCTTAACAAATCAGCTGTTTTAGAGAAAGCAACCACATTAGTTTTGTTTGTAGATTTCTTCTTAAAAAACCCAGAACATTGAATATATTGAAACTTGCATTTTGTAAGTTACCTTGTTTTGTACCCAGTTTATATACAAAATAATTACATTATACTTATACTTTAATTTTTAGTAACAATGTGTATTATTTAAAGATGACGGAAGAAGATAATGTTTTAACATTAAATAAAACTAAGAAAACGTCATAAGTACATAAATTAAAAAAAGCTGATAATCTACTCATATAGTATTTGAATATTTGATTAAAAACAGGGTGTATAAAGAATCTAAGCAAAGCAATTCTGCGATTTTCACTGTTATCAAGAAAATTCTTTACATTTTCCCCCCTCTGTGATGGATCAGTATATATTTTTTACAATCAGTAACCACATTGAAAAAAAGTAATGTAATTTTTATTGAGGAAGTATATTCGGAAAATTTAAATTTAAATTATAACTATACAAATTGACATGGATATGAATCATGTAAAATGAATACGAACAAAAGTATATTTTTATATACTTACTATAGGAACTATGGAAATTTTACTGTAGATAAAAAATATAATGTTGAAATCTATCCCTTCACACAGTAATATTGATTAGCATTAAAAATAGGCATTTAAAAAAAATCAATAATTATTGTTTGTAACACAAGTTTGACAACCAGCAGACACATAAAAGGAAAGAACATAAATTTTCCTGATTTTATGCAATCATTAAAAAATTCTTCAATACTTCCGGTTTTTCCGTAGACATTTTAAAAAATTATTTGTAAGAAAAACAGACAAAAAATTCTTCGAAATGAAAGAAGCAGTTCAAAGTTTAGTTCCTGCTTCTAAGAAAATGTTAGGATGAGAAAGACTGAGTAAAAATCTAAAGTTATTTGAATAGTAATAGAATTTTTTTCTTCTTTTTAATGTGTTTGTGAAGGAGTGTGGGGATGTTGGCTACAAACATATTTCTGAGAAAAGAACGAGATAATAGGTATACAGTGCCTAAATAAGCATACCTAGTAGGCTTAGGGGAAGACTTTGATTTTCGACTTGCAGCAGTGAAGGAATCTAAGACGTCATTTGTTATGGATCCAGTTTGTGGAACAGAGATGACAGGCACTGGAGGTGGAATGCGAGACTTCAAGCCCCACACATAGGTTTTCTTTTTGATTTCTTTTCCAAAACAGAACCTGCAATGAATAACACATATTGAGTAGTAAAACAGAAATAATCACAAATATATATTTACTTTCTAAGATTGCGAAAATGATGCTCCATACAAGAATGTTCCAACTACAGTAACCCTCATTATATTGCACTTCCTTACATTGTGCATTTGAATATATTCTTTTATTGTATCTGCCCCTCCCCAAAAAACAGTTCTAACTTAACACACTTTAAATAATACTTTATGTATATCAATAATAATAAAAGTAATTTCTCAGTCATTATGAACCAACTGCACACTTAGATTTTATTAAGAATTCCATAACACATTATAATTTATTAATGTAAAATTATTGTATCTGTTGGTATGGGTAACTATCAGTCATATAACCACATACATGCGTTTATTTATTACAACAGAAATTTATACCTATAAGAGGCTTTGTCCTGACTGACTGATTTATTGTGGGTGGCACTTGTTGACCTTAAGCCCTTAGTAGGCCTCCCCACATGGCTGAACCTGACTGATTCATAAACACACATGTGAAGCGATTGAAACTAGAACTCTTGGGTATGTATTTGTAACACATAATAGGGATCTACTGAGAGAGGGTTTTCGGAAATTCAACTTCTAAGGGGGTTAAAGGGACTGTCGAAAGCTTTAGTTCATTTCATGATATCTCAGTAGCAGTTTTAGGTAGGAGTGTTATATGCAGCATAACAAATCTACAAAGAGGTTAAACACCAACTTCAGCAATTTTCGAAATCCATCAATTTAAATAACGGGTTTCTTCTATAATTGTGCCTGCAGTTAATGTGCAATGTAGCAAACATGGTTTGGCACAAAACTAATTTTTTTATTGTAACCATTGTTGTCACTCTTATAATTTTGAAACTACATTAGTGTCCAGTTTCGCTTATGTTTGTTACTAACTTTGCCTATGGACCTGATTATGGAAGATAAGACAACTCCTGCTGACCTTTGATTAGACATTTTGTGACAAACATAGAAGGTGAATATTTGTTTACCATTTTTTATTTCATGTTTTATAAATTTTTCTAAGCTTTTCACATTTTAGCAATCAGGTTTGAATCTTTATACAAAATATAGTACATTCCCTTTTCTTCTCAAAAGAGCATTTTAGAAGTAGAAATGTATGATTTAAATATTGATCACCATATTAAGAATTTATGGGTTTGATTCGCAGAGGGTCTATTATAGTGATTGAGGTATTAACAGTTTACAGGCATGAAGCACACAGAACTGTGTTAAAATGATTGTCATGTGAACAGTTCATGTATATCACAGGGACCCATAAAGGCAGTCATTTTATTGATTTATGAGGCATGAATTACCCAAAGCCCCATTACAGTGGCTGCTACAGTGGATTAACTTTTTATGGCTGTAAAACATACAAGGACCTGTTACAATGATCGACATCTTTTTTAATCTCATTTTGTATTATTTTACATGGAAGCCCTCTCCTTAGATTAACAGAGGTAATACCGGATGGCTCTGTTAGTCTATACCAGCCATACTCAACCTTTTTTTTCTCGCAGGCCGCAAACAAGGGTTTCTGACATTAGGCAGGCTGCAACACACTTAAAAAGGCGTAATTAAAATGATAAGGTAACAAAGTAGTATAACAGTGCAACATAATAAATTTAATATTATCAGTATGGTTGAACGTTTGTCTTGGAGGATATGTTACCAACAATTTTTAATGCCACTATTTCTGAACAATAATGTTCATGGTAGATTTTTATTGCAATTGTTGTAAAAATAGGTTGCAAAGTTTGTTGTTTGGAAATAGTAGTGTAAAAAGTTTGTGTGCCAATTTTTTCCAAGAGAAACTATCAGCCCTAAAAAAGCAGTATTAGATATATAATAAGTATAAAACGCTGAAATATAAAAATTCAGAATTTCCAAATTCTAAAGAAAAAATAATCAGGAGATTTTCTCTAATTATACTACAGTGTTTTGTTCAATGCAAAAACTTTATTTTCTTTTAATTGTGGAAATATATAGTGCAAACTTGATTTGGAATAAAGTGTGATTAGCGTTGAAGCTTTTAAAATGTATAGAACACTGTAGCACAAATAAGGAGTATATGTAAAAAGAATTTTTGACTAAAGAAACGGGATTTAAGATGATTTGATATAATTTAAATTGACTATAAATAACAGGACAGGTTTTATCTTCCCATGAAAATATGGAAAAAAACATCAAAGGTCTTAAATACTTTTTATGTACATCTCAAGTAATTTTTAAAATATGGATTAATGATCATGTGCTTCGGGCCGCACATAAAAGGTCGCCGGGCCACATGCCACAGGTTGAGTATGGCTGGTCTATACTAATAAAAGAAAGTTTTGTTCTGTCTGTGATGGCTAGCGAAATCTACTGCATGTAGAAAACTGAAAATTTAGATGAGGATAGTCCAAGGCAGGTCCTGATGCACCTGAGGCTCAGAATTTAAAAATTTTAAGGACCTTTTAAGTTTATATGCTCAAAATTGTTAATAACTTGTCCCCTTTTTATCTGATCTTCATTGTTTTTGGGGCCAATTCTCCATTTAGCTATTCCCTTGTTTCTACATTGTAGTAAGACCCTGGGGCACAGTACAGGGCCCTTGAAGTTTTAGTACCCTACATTGTTAATAAATTGCTTCCTTTTAATCCGATCTTCATTTTCGGGATCCTTTTTCCATTTGGTTACTCTGCCGTTTCTACATTCCAGTTAAGACCCTGGGCCCATCTAGAGTACCACTGCAGGGTCCCTTCAGCTTTTTGTGAGCCATGCAGTGATGTGGGATGGCTAAATACCCTGGGTATAGGTATTATGATTTGGGTATATACCGAGATATTTACCTAAGACTCGGGTAAATACCTAAAAACTGGGTATTTTCATATTTCACTGTAAAAAATCACAATCCTGAAAAATATTTTGTAATCACAAGGTACTTAGGACATGGTGGAACATCCCTTCAAAATGTATTTATTTTAGATGTTTTCATTTAATATTTGTGCTCATCAATAGCAGAATATTTTCAACCTCAAATCATATGGTCAAATTGGAACTTATTCATTTTGTTGTTTTTAGCTACCAAAAGTAAATTTTTGTTTGTTTAGAAGCTTAGCTATTTTGTTAATAAAGATAAGAAGACAGAGGAAAAAATAGTTGAAGTTAAGATAAGGCACTTATTTATTGTTAATTTTATCCAAAATGTACCTTTTCTATATAATAAAATGTTATAGAATATTTTCTTATTTCATGTCTATGTGGTGTACAATGGGTAGGCATTCTCAAAAAAGGATTACAGTAGACCACTCTTTAATGCTGATTTAATAGAGAAATTTTCAATAGAAAAACTTAAACAGATCAATGTCCCCTCCCTTTTTTTTTCATTTAAAATAAAAACTTCTGTTACAAATATCTCTAGCATATTTTGTTATTTTAATTTACATTTTTTAAAAGGGAAAATAGTTCATATATTTCATTACTCGAAAGCTGAAAAACTTAACAGTGGTAATAATAAAAATAAACTGAAATGAGAGAAGACCAAAATAACATTAGGAATCGTTAACTTTGAGATTTGTATCATGCACATTCTGAAGAGAATATTTACAGTGCAAGTAATGAATAAAATATTTAGCTATGATTCTCTTTCGAATTAGCTTTCAAATTATGAAATTTAATATAAAAATTAAAATTATATTGTCTCTATTGACTCAACAGCAAAAATTTTACCTTTGGATTGACTATAAAAAAAAAAATAATAATAATAATAATAATATACTAATCAATTTGTTAAAGAGGGACCAATCATCAAGATACATTGGCAACATTTCTTTATAAGGTTTGAAGGGTTGCTAAAGTTTTAATTTTATTATTCCAAAATTAATTATATCTAATACTTATTACTAAGTATTAGATACAACTAATTTGTTAATAATAAAATTAAAACTTTAGTAACCCTACTTTCTTCTTCAAACCTTATTTATTATCAATCACATAGTAGTATTACAAATGAACATGGCTTACCTGCTTTTGCAACTTTGTAAAATTTCAAGCATTTTCTTTCTCTTATCATCAGTAAGCACTCGTGACCAAGGCTGAAATTAAAAATAATAAATAGCAAGATTGTTTCATGAAACAAATGTAAAGTATAATCAGCATTATTGAAAATTCTATTAAAAAAACTTTGTGGGTATTGGAGACAAAAACACACAAAAAAGGATGGTGGTGTATGTGTGTGTGTGGGGGGGGGGGAGGGGTTAGTTCAATGATGTTTGTTTACTTAACACTAGATACTATACACGCACACAATACTACATCATATAGTACAGAGATTAGATACTATACTAGATTTATGGAATCAATCAATTTTACAGGTTTCCAATTTTATGCTTGAAATCATCCAAAAATATAATTTATTTTTGCAGCAATATGAATTTGAAGGTATTACCAGGGATGTAGTGGAAAGTATACGGAGGTATTGCCGTATACCTTCTGGATTTTTTAAAGCTCCATAGACAATTGGTTTCTAAAATAAAGCTATAACTTATATTCTAATTATGAACGTTCATGAATCAAATGTATACCCTCTGGTTTCTTTACAACTACAAGCTGCCTGGCGACTCATTTTATTTCTTTTATGTGTTCGACAGGCCTTTTTCACCCTTCCAATGCACCTGGTGGCCCTTTTTAACACTTCCTATGTGCCCTGTGGCCTTTAAGAGAGTTTCATAGCACCCACTTGCTGTTCTTTATAATCAAAATCCGCCATTTTCTTTTCTTCAATCAGCATTTTCACGAAAGCAAGTGCATATTTTTCTGCTCAGTCCCATTTTTAGCGATGTGATAACGATAATTTAGAGCATGGGATGAGAAATGATTGGGAATTGGATCGGACTCAGACTTTTATCCTGCACAATTTTGACGGAAAATTTATTTCAACTCTTCAGGCTTTGCGTGAACACGCTAGTGAAAGGTACGGTTCGCTTTAGGAAAAGCGATTTTTGCTCAAATGATCGCAGGAAAATATCGCAAATTCTATTAGGGGACTCTAAACAAACCAGTTCAAAATATTTTTTGTGAACAAGTGTCTCCTTTTTGAAAAATTTCTGCCCGGCAGCCATTTTTTTTTTTTTTTTTTTCTAGAGTCAACACTAGTATTATGATGCACATACATATATACATACTTAGCCCATTTTCCCCATCATTTCTCTAATTTCATGCATCTGTTGCCGGATGCATGTGTGTACATAATCAATTTCTATACCTTATGGTATTTTATATATATGTATATACAAAACATCAATTGTGATGTAACACCATGATATCAGAGTGGAAGTGCGACAAATGCTTCTTTTTAGTCTTTTATCATAATAGAGGATTTTTAAATAACATATTACCATCGAACTCTAGGCCAAATTGACAAATGCACATACATTGGGACATTTGGTGTATCTGCCCGGCCAAAATTATTTTTTTATGTTTAGCTAATTTAAATGAATTTGTTAGTTAGTAAATATCTTTTTTAGCAAATATTGTTTTTTAATAAAAAGTGATTTGTGCTTTACAGTTTTATGCTTATATTTATTAAATAAAAAAAAATCAAACATATTATTTCTGTTGTCAACATCCCTTTTTCTATCTACAAAACACAGAACAAAGAATGAGATATTATTCGAAGGGTTTTTGAATTCATTTAATTAAAAATTAAATCAGCATTGTTTTCATAAATGAAATGATAAGTTTTCTCAAATCAGTGTTGTCACAAAAATAAAATATCTCATGTTTATTTAAAAAAAAAAAATGCAGTGTGATATATCTGCACGGGTTTATTTTATATTTATGAGTAAAATGCAAAACTGAATTTGAAATGTTTAGAAGGAAAGACCACCTCGATCAATCGAAGCTATGATTTGTTATATTAAATTTAATTGTATTTTATATGTATTCAATTTACTTTTCTTTGTCTCATGATTGTACCTAAATAGATGATATCATATTTTAATGCAGTTAAAATACGACTGCTAATTTTTTTCCCTTGCACGTGCCTTTTGCTATCTTTGATCATTTTTTTACTGTAATTTTGATGGAATAAATGAGATGATATTCTGGATTGACTCATGCTGCTTGCAGGTATTTTTATTCTTACTTATTAAATCTGCATCTAAAAATCTCTATTATTTAAAGAAATTCCCAGACTTTTCCAGATTGATAAACCTATATTGATATGACCCCCCCCCCCCCCCAAAAAAAAAGGGATATTTAATTTTGAAAGACATACTATCACTTCACAAGGTGATTTAAAGCCCAATACACAACACACTTGCTTTGATTAACAGAAAAAGATCATTGTTAGTCTATGAGAGTAAAAAATTGTATCACATGGATCCTTAATGACTCATATTTATCATATAATCCATTGTTTTATTCATATGTTGAAATTTTCTAAATCGACTTTTGGCCAGTCAGATTCATGAACTATTTATTTCACCAAACTATTTATTTCATTTTCATTTTTCACGTGGAAACTTACAATAGAAAAGTAATTGTTGTGATAAGAATTTTATTTTTGATTTTTAAATGTTGGCAACCCCAGTGGCAGAAAGTTTTGTAGCTGTCTGCGACAAGCTTTTAAAACTTCATAATCTGTCTGCAAATTTTGCATGTCATTTTAATGAATAAATAATAAATTAAACTAGGAATTTTTTATCGTTCTATTTGAAACATGGTAAGCATGATGCATTCTCATTAATTTTGCTTATAACATTTCATCATCTAACTTCTTGTAGAATTTCTAAAGTGTGAAGAATAAGCAGAACCACACATAGGCAATAACGATGCTTTTAAAAACCTTCGGAAGCTTCAGAGGCCTCAAGCGCGAAAAGCGAGTTTTTTCTAAAACCCCTGAATGAAATCTGCAGCCTTTTGAGGAAATTAATTTTTTGTAATTCTTTGGTGAAATTCACGTTTTTTCCATGGCTTTTTGACATATTTATCGTTTTTTCCGCAATTTTTGGGCAAAATTTGCGTTTTTCTCGTGATCCCTTGACAAAATTCGAATGTTTCTTTTCTGCGTCCTTTTGAGAAAATTATTTTTTTTTTTTTGTAATTCTTCGGTGAAATTCACGTTTTAGTCATGGCTTTTTGACAAATTTCGCGTTTTTTCCGCAATTTTTGGACGAAATTTGCGGGTTTTTTTTTTCTTGCGATCTTTTGACAATATTCGCGTTATTTCCACACTCCTATGACGAAATTCGCGTTTGTTCCGCGATCTTTTGACGAAATTCGTACTTTTCTGCGATCCTTTGATGAAATTTGCGTTTTTTCATGATCCTCTGACGTAATTCGTATTTTCCGAAATCTTTTGATGAAATTTGCATTGTGTCCGCGATCCTTTGACGAAATTTGTGTTTTGTTCGCGATCCTTTGACGAAATTTGCGTTTTGTTCGCGATCCTTTGACGAAATTTGCATTTTATTCGTGATCCTTTGACAAAATTTGCGTTTGTTTCACGATCCTTTGACGAAATTCGCTCTTTTTACGCGTTATGTTGCCGAAATTCGCGGTTTTTACGCGATCTTTTGCCAAAATTCGCGCTTTTTACGCGATCTTTTGCCGAAATTCGCGCTTTTTACGCGATCTTTTGCCGAAATTCGCGCTTTTTACGCGGTCTTTTGCCGAAATTCGTGCTTTTTGCGTGATCTTTTGCCAAATTTCGCGCTTTTATAAGCGATCTTTTGCCACAATTAACGTTTTTAGCTGATCTTTTGCCAAAATTCACGCCTTGCACCCGATCTTTTGCCAAAATTCACGCCTTGCACCCGATCTTTTGCCGAAATTAAAGCTTTTAACGCGATCGTTTGCTGAAATTCACACTTTTTACGCGATCTTTTGCCGAAATTCACGCCATTAACGCGATCTTTTGCCGAAATTTGCGCTTTTTATGCGATCTTTTGCCGAAATTCGCGCTTTTTACTCGATTTTTTGCCGAAATTAACGCTTTAACGCAATCTTTTGCCGAAATTAAAGCTTTTAACGCGATCTTCTGCCGAAATTCACACTTTTTACGCGATCTTTTGCCAAAATTCACGCCTTTAACCCGATCTTTTGCCGAAATTAAAGCTTTTAACGCGATCTTTTGCTAAAATTCACACTTTTTACGCGATATTTTGCGAAATTCACGCCATTAACATGATCTTTTGCCGAAATTTGCGCTTTTTACGCGATCTTTTTTCGAAATTCGCGCTTTTTATGAGATCTTTTGCCGAAATTCGCGCTTTTCACGCGATCTTTTGCCAAAATTCACAATTATTACCCGATCTTTTGCCGAAATTCACGCTTTTACGCGATTTTTTGCCGAAATTAATGCTTTTAACGCGATCTTTTACTGAAATTCACACTTTTTACGGGCTTTTTTGCCGAAATTCGCGCTTTTTACGCGATTTTTTGCCGAAATTCTCGCTTTGAAAGCTATCCGAAAGTTGCAGACAATTTTTTAAATTGACTTCATTAGCGCAGACAATAATTGTCCGCAAAAGATTTTTTGTGTCCGCGACTATGTCGCCGTGTCGCGGTGTTTCTGCCACTGGGTTGGCAACTGTTATAACAAAAAATGTTTAAATTTGATAGGAAAATGCTATTAAATTGGCGGGTTTTTATTAATCAAAAATTAACTATAAACTCACTCATATACAACACTCACAGTGCAAGGGTTAATATAGATCACTTTGACCACTGGTTTAGCTGATATTGACATTTTGAAAAATAAACTGTAAAAGGGAACAAAATTTGACCCTTCCCTACTGTCATTTATGAACACAAAATAATTATGTAGCAGAATAAAAATCACCTAACATAATCGTAATTTACCTCCTTTAAACTTATTTTAAAAATTTTGATTTCAATTAAATATGTGACAAAATTTATTAAAGAAAAATTTAGGTTATTACAAGTACAATAATATTTTAAATAAAGGGCATACATAACAATATAAAGCTTACTCAATAGAATAAAAAATATGACTAATAAACTATGAAACATTGTAAAGATTTAAAACAGTTGTTCTTAATATCATTTTATACATTTATGAAATAAACAAAGAATCAGATTGAATTTAACTTTCTTTAAAATAAAAATAACAATAAGGAAAGCTCACCTCTCCTTTAACTAAGAATTGCGACCAATTGTCCTTCAGGAACTCCATTATAGTTGTATCAAATTCAAAGTACTTTTTGCCATGCGTAACAGTTAAATTAAACAGGATTAGATGAGCTATATCTGGCCTACAACAAAAAAAGTTCTATTATATATCACATTATTACTTTTGTAAAAAAGAATATCACTACTAAAAAAAGAAACAGAAAAAAAGGCACCAAGGCTGAAAGATTTCACAATTTATTTATTAATACATTGGGTTGTCCAGAAAGTTTGTGCCGATTCGTGATCACTGGTAACTGCTTTTATACTCTATTTGTACTACTATTTTAAAAAATACATTTTATAATATGTTTCTTTTGCAGATGTTGTCAAAGTATATGTGAATGATTTTTATTTTCAAAAAGTGGTGTGAGATAAAATTAAAAATATCACATGAGTTGAGAAAGAAACGTTTGGGATAAATTTTGACTGTCAGAAACAAACTCCTTGCATTTGTTTGAGACATTCCCTCCCTACTTTCCAGACATTGCTCTGCCCGACTACTCTTTGTTTCTTTTTCTCAAAAATTCTCTTTGCAAAAAAAAAAAAAAAAAAAAAATTTGACTTTTAGAATGACATAAAAAAGCCCCTCAATAAGAATTTTGCCATCAAATCACAAATGTTTTGAAAAGAAGGCATCATGGGACTTATGGACAAATGGAAGAAGGTTGTAAAACCAAAATAAATGTACAGTAAAACCTCCCTAAAGCGACCACTTTCTGTTCCAATAAAAATGGGCTGCTCTGAGAGGTGGTCTCTCAATGGAGGTCATGTTTAAATCTTGATTTTAATAATTGGAAAAACGAAACAATGTTACTATAATTTATTTTTCACATTAGGAAAAAAATATAGAAATTTAAGTACCAAAACAAAAGTTAATTACATAAGCTAATTACTACAGAGGTTAAAAAATGAATACATTGACGTTTGCTTTGATTTTACAGTTTTATCTTTTAAAATTTTTATTTCCCAGTCCTTTTGAAGTTCAGTAAATAAATGCAATTCTTTTTTGGGGGGTAACAAATAATGACGATTTAATTAATTTACCTATTTCTTTGAGAGTTTCTCGACAGAATGGAGCAGGAGTTCATCTGGGATGGTCTCTGAATGGAGGTAAAATTAGTACTGGGCTTATGGGAATAAATTTTGTTCCAAGAAAAAATGGTCGCTCAGGGAGGTAGTGGCTTATTAGAGGTGGTCGCACAGGGATGTTTCACTGTATACTAAAATTTAAATCTTCTGCTTTTCAATTTTCCTTTAAAATTGGCATGAACTTTCCGGACAACCCAATAGAATAAGCACTGCAGCAAAATTAAATATTTTTTATTGTTGTGGTGAAAGCTGTATTTTTATACAGCTCAACCAATTTTAGCCTTAAAGTCTGGAAATGCAGCAACATATATTTTAGTTAACCATTTCATACAAGATGATTTTTGTATATGGCAGATTAAATAATACAGATAATGAAACTGTCAGTCAATTAGCACATCAGCCAGGGTTACTGTCAGAGAAATATCACACTGCAAAGTGAAAACAAGTAAAATGGATGGTATCTCAATTATGGATGACTTCACCATATCTGCGGCTACATCTGTAATCAGAATACCAATCATTTCACTTTGACTGGGTGATGTTGCAATCCCCACGGTTGCACAGACAGCGACTGCAGCAGCTTTTGTGATCGATTACATAGTCCCCCAACCCTCAGACAGTTTCAGGAGGGTGCTGCACCCTGTCTATTCTTTGGTAAAAAAAAGCACTTTTTAAAACTTTTAATCCAAAAATAGCACCCTTCTTGCCCCCTCTCCCAGTAAAAAAAAGTGCATCCTTACTGCTTTTTGTGTTAAAAAACTGCTTGCATAGTAAAAACTGACACATTGTCCTGACATGAAAAGAATGACCTGACTTTAATTTAAAAGTGCCTTTAGAAATCAAATGAGTGCCTTTAAAATCAAAAATTGCCCTTTTCCCCACTAGCAGTGCCTTGCACTTTTTTAAACATAGGGGAAACTTGATTATTTAAGATCAAGTACATGTTTGGAAATCAGCTTGTATAAAATAACACAGAAGAAAATTCAATATTTCCTGAAACATTTAGACTCAATTATCTAACACAAACTAGGGTTCTGTCTAAACTTTTCTCATAGGGTGCTATTTTTGTGATTTTTTTATGTTTGTGAAAAATCTAGTCATGATTTGAAATTATCATTATATTCAGGTTCCTTTTGATCTACTTTTAAGAAGTACCTTTATGAATAAAGTACTTAGGTATTAGGTTGTTTGGTGATTTCAACTGTTTTATGACAGCTTAGATTTTGTTTGTTTAAAAATTAAATTTGTGTAAGATTCAGTTTGGAGCTGAAAAAGTTTTGTGAAAGGTCTATTTTTACAAAAAGAATTTTGCAAAGGGTCCTGTTTTAGTTGAAAATTTTTTATGAAGAATTGTGTTTTAAGATTAAAAGATTTGTGAAGGGTCCTTTAAAAGACTCAAATTTTTTCTAAGCAGATCCCTGTGAACTAAATAATGAGTTTTGATTACAGTCTTTTTATACTTATGAAATAAAAACATGCAAGCAGTAACTTAAATTTAGAATTTTTTTTTTTTTTTTTTTTAATTACAATAATTCCAGAATTTAGAGAATTATAACATAAGAATTAGTGCCTACTAACATTAAAAAACTACCAAAGCTTTTTCTGTTAGTAATGTAAATTAAATAAATAAACATTCAAATAATTTTAAGGCATAGCAAACAAGCCTATAAACAATAATTAAGTTGGTTGTTTTACATTAAATTTCCAAATTTCTTACTGTCAAATATTTTTACTTTTATTTATTTATTTATTTATTTTTTTTTTTTTGGCACTTTTATGTTAGCCAGGCACAAATCTCACCAACTGCATTTTTCTTCTCACCAATAACAACTTTTCCTATATGTAAATTAGAAACAATGCTTTGATGATGAAATAAAATGCTTTGGTTTATATGCTATTATTTTTTTTTAAACGAGTGAAAGACATGTATTTTAATTTTAAATGTATGTGCTTTAAATACGTAGATGTATTTTTAATTAAATGAGTGAAAAGGCATGTATTATAAATGTATGTAATATATATCTTTTAAACTTAATGAGTGGGAGGTTTATATTTTAAATGAAATTAATGTAATATGAATAATATTTTACTATTTATCACCTGTGCATGACTAACATAAAAGTACCATCCAAATTTCCAAAAAGTTTTCACAGCAAATGACAGGTTTAACAAAGTTGCATGTTTTGTGTATTTTTAGAAAAACTATACAGAAAGCTGAGCACTTGCTATACCTGTATTTGAGGTAAGGGGCTGTGCATATATAACGTTATCAATTTTTCGGCAATTTTGAACCCCCTCCCCCCCGTACGATATCATACGTTATCATCCCTTAACCCCCCCCCCCCCCCCCCGAAATGATATCGTTATCAGTGTCTAAAAAATTTTTCATTTTTGAAATTTTTTTTCCTTTTGCTCGGAGTGATATACAAATATTTTACATTTATTTTTCGATACTTCATTGATTCAAATGAAGAGAACTCAATAAAATATCACTTTATATATGAAATAACTTTTTATCAAATAACACTTAAAAGAAATAGTTACTATTTAAAAGTACTTTATAATAGGTTTTTGTTACATAATGCATTCAACAGTAATAATGTTTTCTTGCACTTGACCCCGCACGGGAAAGGGGGTGGGGAGACAGAGCTTCTTATCACCAAAACAGGTAGACAACATTCTTTTTCTTTTATTTACTAGTAAACACAGTTATCATTTGAAACATACTTCGCATATGGTTTCTCGAAAAGCGAATTATATATGCATACACATATGACAGAAGAAATAGGAAATTTGGAATTAAATAATTTTATAATCATTTAATGATTTTAATAACTTTGTACTTTCATAAAAAATAGATAGCAGACTAAAAAAAGATAACATTCTATTTTGATGTAAAGGCCAAGTTATAAATAAAAAGAGAAAATTTTGGTTGGATCAAAAATGATAACGATATCAAAAGACGAACCCCCCTCCCCCTAAAGATATCTAACGATATCATTTGCCAGACTCCCCCTCCCCCCTAAAATGATAACGTTATATATGCACAGCCCCTAAGCTTGTGTTCTATGAAAATAAAAGTTTGGAAACTACTGACTAAATATATAAATAACTTGGCTTCTTAAACAAACTTAAAATGAATTCTTACCATCTTAGGGGAAGTCGGCGCAAAAACTCTGGTCCACAGTTACACACTCCGCAAACAAATATGTAAAATCTATCACCATACAGCAATGGCTCGTCTAAGCACTGGACACAGGCTATAAATAAAAAGTTACAGTCAGAGACAAATTTTTATATTATTAACAATCTAAAACATAATATAACTGCAAACTAGAAAATATTTTATCAAACTCTGAGGAACAACAATTACATGAATTAGAAAGGAAAAAAAAAAAAAAAAAAAAAAAAAAGAAGAAGAAAAGTTTTTCATTCCTATAAAGTAATTATCATCCAGATATCTTTTGGCATTGTTACAAATTTTAAAGAAACGTCTAATTCTCATACAATTTAATATTTTTAAACCAAACACATTTTAAGCAATTTAAAGTTCCATTTTTTTACATAAAATAGGAATGTGAGAAGATATGTCAAATAGTAATTTAGTTCTTGCTAGAGAACAAACTACTTTAGTACTAAAGTTTAAAAATAGTTTGGAGAGAAATTCATGAAATTACACTCTGTTTCATCTGCATACAGAAATAATTGAAGGCTTAAATTATAAGTAATTAAGATTTAAATATGCGGCAGAGATTAAATTAAGTTAAACAATGGATGTGTTACTGTAAGTCCCTAAACCTAGAAGTTGAAAAAGCTGTAAAGTAGGAAAACCTGAAAAGCAAATAACTAACTAACGAAATAAAAGTAAAGTGGTGAAATAAATACAAGTAAAGTTAAAAACAAATTAATATTTATTTAAATAAGATAACACAAGAAATACACTTTAACATATAATAAAACACCATACTTAAATATACTATTTCACTATTGCATAACGTATTCATTAACTTTAAATCCACAAACAAATAAGAAATAAAAGAGAACTGACTTCATGGCTATTGTGAAATGCACTGATCATTCCTGTGGTTTGCAATGATCCAGAGCAAAGCTTTAACTTAATAAAATACAGAAGCTTGACTAAGGTAAAATAAACTGTTATGAAAACACTTCTTATCGGAAACATCATTAGCCAGATAAACACGTTACTCTCACTTCATAACAAGGAATATCATGACTCCAAAATACTATGCCTCTTCAGTGAATGATGACAGATGGAATGAGTTTACTACTAGGACATTTAATGAATGGCCACTGGCTTTAATGAAAAACTTGAACATGAAGGAAAGACATCGTTGAAATAAACTGTTAGTGATTTCGTTGATGAACACGACGGTATTGGCAGGAGAAACTCGAATATGTAGATTAGTTAGAACACAATTAAACTTGAGATAGAAATCATATAGCAAACGTAAGACAGACTTAAAAAGGATATTCCATTTAACACCTTAACGTAAAATAAGATAACATCACAAGACGAACGAAAACGGCAAAGTAAATACACTACATCTATGCAGGTGACATAAGGACAAAAGCTTAGGAACATTCAGGCAAAGAATGAAGAAAACGTAAAGATATATATACTACCGATTGAGCAGAAATGGACCTATTACGCAATGCAAGGAGCAGCCGTCCGATGGTTCTCGAATGAGAAGACATCGTGACGAAACGTCATTATGACGATGTGCAGTAAACTAGAGAGACGCCATCTAGTGGCGATCGGAAAAACACACGTCATATGGGAAATGACATAAACAGGATTGCGTGAGGATCGATATTAGTAAAGCAAAGACTTAGAAATAAACATGTAAACTTAAGATGGTGAATAAACAAAACCGGAAACTTACGAAAACGGAATAACAGAAATAAAGCAAGGTAAGTAGAGACAATTATTTCTGTTATGTATTAATTTAATAAAGTGTGTATTTAATAAAGATATAAAAAAATAAGTAGAGGAATTTAGACAGGTAAACAAACCTGTTGAACTGAAAGTAAGTATAACTGATAAAAATATATAAGGATAGTAAAAGTTAGAGTAAATAGACATATTTCATAAAAGATAAATAATATTAATAAAGTAAATAAAAGATAGTAAAAAGATATAGAAAAGGAGATACTGCCGGAAAGTGATAAGACTGGAGATGACTATATTACTATCAATAATTAATACATTTTTAGAAATGTAACATAAGATGGGTTGATCCAGGCAAAAATTAAGGTCGTTTTGCAGCCCCTTCACAAAATTCTGATTTCCAATGTACACTATAAATGGTCCCTTCCCCTTCACAAAAATTGAATTACTGAAAAACACCCCTTACAAAATTCAAATTTATAAAAATGACCCTTCACAAAATTCAAATTTATAAAAATGGCCCTTCACAAAATTTAAATTTATAAAAATGGCCTTCCACAAAATTCTATCTCATAAAAATCACCCATTCACAAAATTATTTTCTATTTAAAATGCTTCCACTACAAACTTTTTCCATCGGTGAACTAAATTCTCGAATGTTGAATGTATCTAGATCAAATTCAACCATGAACTACTTCTCAAGAAAACAAAACGTTCACAAGAAACTTCCCTCCAATCCTCTATTTCTGCAATCAACTGAACAAAAACATATGCATGTGCAGATCGTTTGGCACATTCGGGCTTGTTCTAGATAGAAAAGTGCTATGATGTTTAATTATTTGGGTGTCTGATCATTAGTTTTGTTCTTTAAGATTGACAAGAGGTCAGATTTTTTTTGTATCCTCCTAGTTGTACACACATGTGATAATTGAGTTTAAATTTGGCTTTTGTGGAATTTTCACATGATAGTTTTCTTAATGTAAAATTTTATTATTAATTAAGTAATTGCAATCAATTTTAAAAATATTTATTTATTTATTGAAATATGAAGCATGGACACCCACCTACTGAAGGTTCCACTAAAAATTCTGATTATTAGAATAAAAAAATTTTGCTTTTCAAATAAGTGGAGGAATCAGCATAATAAAATATTTTAAGTCTGTAAACAACAGCTCTGATAAAATGATTGTCCAATAGAAGATCGTTCACCAACTGTAACCAATAAACAGACTTCAGCATTTCATTTTAATGAAAGTACTGGTTTGCGATAACAGCTCCTAGACCTAAATATCCTTTGACAATATTATTTTTGGCTGATTTCTTGGGAAAAGTTGATATCTTGAATTCAGGACTTCAACTACAAATATTATTTTTAGCTTAGTTAACAGTAGGGTGTCAACGATTTAAATCAGTTGATTTAAATCAGCGATTTAAATCATGATTTTAATCAAGTGATTTTTTTAAAAAAAAAATCATTGATTAAAATCAAAAATTTTTTAAATGTTTAAAATGACATAAAAAAGAATTCAAATCTAAGATGAACATAATTTGGAAAGTTTCTACAGGTATTGTGACTTATGAATACACAAAACAAAGCTTTAAATAATTGTTTCAAAGCGTAATTCCTGAGTATTGTGAAAAATTTAAGTACAGTAAGTTTATAAAAAGCATGGTTTTTTATCTAACAAACATAAAAAGCATTTAATTTTAAAATATTTAAATCTAATATAACTTACAATGCATTATTGTAATATTGTAATGTATATAATGCATATATACATTTCCTTTTAATAATCAAGTCATTCATTCTTTTATATACAATAAATATAGCAATAGAGTGTCAATGATTTTAATCAGATGATAAAATCACATAGTTTCTGATTTTTTAAAATAGTGTGAAAAAGCATTATAATCAGTAATGGAAATTATCACTAAATCACTTGTAAAAAATGTAATATTTGTTATTGTTAATCATAACAATATTAAACTGTGTAAAAAGAAGTATTACACATTTAAAATACATCTAACTAAATGTTAAATAACTTCAAAACATTATAATATTCAGTAGCTATTCAAATATTTTAATGTTGTGGGGAAAAAAATCTGATTTAAATTTCAAAAATGCAATTTTTGTAATCTATTTATAAATTATGTGCGAGTTTGCTGTATACATTGCTACAATTTTTGATCAATTTGATATACATACGCTTTAGAACCTGTGTAAAATTACTGGCTGCTTTATGAATTTATCAAACTATTATTTATCACCTTTTTTCAACCACTTTTTCAAAAATGTAGATTGTGTTCTTAATTAAACAGTTAATTGTTTAATAATTAGAAAATTTAATCTGTATCATCAATTTGAAAATAAATGCAATTTATCAATAACTTTAAAATATAAGCAGTATTTAATATTGGTTTACATAATTATTACAAAATATTAATGCACATAATTTTGTATGTTACTAAAGAAATTTTTAATTTGCAGTTTTTTGTAATTTCTATAATTACATAATTAAAATTTTATTAATTAAAGCAAAAAAACATAGATTATGTTAGTAATTGGAGGGTTATTCATTTTTGAAATGCTTAATTCTTGATAGATGTTTAATATTTTAACACAGGGAAAAAATTTTTAAAAATCCGATTTAAATTAAAAAAATCTGATTTTTTTTTATTTAAAAAAAAATTTCATGATTATTTTACACCCTAGAACAGCAAAGTAGATAATTTAATGAAAGAGATAGGAATTTATTATGAAAACTTAGAAAATGGGCATTTTCCTCCCTAAAAGAATAAGGATTTGTTAAATCTAGCAAAGGACTTCTTTAGTATAAAAGTATGAGGAAAATCACAATTTAAAAATGCTGTTCTGAGTGGATTTAAAGAATAGTTTGTGAATGATTTCAAGAAAAATATTTACATAGTTTTCAATCTGTCTCCAAATAGCAGCAATTTAAGGTTTTGATATTTTCAGTAAAAATCAAACACGGAAATCTGGACAGACATTTGAGAATAATAAATACGCCTAAAAATTTACTGAAACAACATTGCAAAGAAATTGTAGATATTTTTTAAATGACTGGAAATTACCGCCTTTTGCTTTAAACTTGTCCCTTGTGTTCATTGCATTTCTCATTTGATTCCATGGATTCATGAAGTAGAAGCAAACTTGTTTGCTTCTACATACAGATGGAATATTTTTCCATGTTTTATCTTGTTCTGCGGTTGTAGCCTTGCAACATATGATAGTCAGAAGTGCCAGGCTGAGTATCGTTCCAAGTGATTCAGTTGGTAGAACGTCCGTGCGCTATACCAATGACCTGGATTCGGATACCGACTTGTGTCCCCCCCCCCCCCCCCCACTCTGTTGGCTGTACGTCTTTAAAATTTGAAATATTTCTTTCATATATTTCACCAACTGATTAATTTCACTATTTGTACATATCGCATAATGATATAAAAGAAATATGATATGATAATGATGATCCATGATTTAGTTAAAATAATAAGAAATTGCATAGATACAATCATGGAATAACAGCAAAAATATTTTATTTTTATCTAACAATTCAATAAACAAAATTTGTGCTTTAAATTAGAGAAAAAAAAGGGAACATACCTTCGTGAAACCACTGTTTACACCGGGAACATTGAAGCATTTTTGAGTACCACCTGAAGTAAAAATAAAAGTCTGTAGTATATATTTATTTTTTATACAAAATTTATGCTAATTATTAAATAGCTTTTAAATGAATTCTGTGTTTATTTGCTATGTGCTTATATCGTAAACAAATCTAAGCAAATTGAATTTAAGTATATTTTTAGTCAATTAAGTAAGAATTGTTAATTATCAAAACCAATTATATCTTGTATATTATTATATATCATTATATATCTATTATATCTTATTATACCTTATCTTATCAGCAGAAATACTTTACTTGTTAAATGCTTTTAAAAGTTGAATTTAACAGAAAAATAGATAACAAGCATGCAGCAAATTCAGATTCTTTTCAAAATTAATTTAATAAGAAGAAATATTGAAAAAAGAAAAAAAAAAAAGAGGAATTAAAGACTGAAGAAAATTATAATGAACAGAATATGGACTATAAAAATAAGCAGAAAAATTATATACAATAAATTCCTCCTTTCTTTTGTTTTATAGAATCTTTAAATGTAAAAAGATAAGCTGGATTAATCAATAAAAAAGTAAAATAAAATTAATTTACAACTAAATCACATAAGTACAGTATAACCACAGATAATAGAACTCTGGAGCTAGATCTGTGTGCATGGTTAAAAATGGAAAAGTCATTCAGAAAATACAGAAATACAGGTGATGAGTTCAGGCTTTTTTTTTTTTTTTTTTTTTTTTTCTTTTAATCACAAACCCAAAAATTTTTGCATCATCAGAATGTGAGCCAGAAAGTACACACGGAAAATTTTTTAACAAAACACTTACAATTTTTTAACAATTTTTTTTAAAGTTGTTTCTAATATTCTCATTTAAAAATCTCTATTTACATAGAAATAACTATTAACCCTTACTCCTCCATGATGATATTTGATAATTTTCATGTCCTTGAAAATCTGTTTAAAACAACAAATTCGTCATTTACGGCCAACCACTGACAGAAATTTGCTAAAGTCACAATTCTTATTTGTTTAAAATGTCATCATACAACTATGGGAGAAAGACATGAATTCTGTCTTCAGAGTAATTTGGAAAAAGTCTTCAAATAGAAAGAGGGGATACACAAGGGATATCCATACACACCAAAATTTTAAAGTCTATATCGGAAATAATCTAACTAAATTTCAGGAGTATGAATTTCAAGGGTCATACAATTTTTTTTAAACTATACTTTTCAATAGTTTTTACAAATATTTTCTGAATCCTCACCGCTTATGTGACATTTGCACTTATCCATACAAATACAATTGAAATAAAAGTTATGTAATTTACTTTTATTTTTTAAATATTATTTTTGTAATAAATTTATAAAAAATGAATTAAAGTTTTTTTAGCTCTACTAGAGAGAAAAATTTATGATTAATAATAATGCTGAGAAATTTGCAAGACTAATTGAGCCTTTTTTTTTTTTCTTTTTTTGCCATGACCGACTGGCAAAATTCTTGATTTTTTGATGCATGGATTAACAAAATTTGCTTTTTTTTTCCACTGACCAAATCACAAAATTTGTAGTTTTTTTCCCCCCTGTTTTTAAAGACAGATTAATGAATTTTTTTTTTTTTTCTGTTACTGATTGATGAAATTTGTTATTTTTGTTCCGCAACAGATTGATGAAGTTCCGATATTTTTTTTTTTTTTTTTTTTGCAACTGATCCGATACCGATTTTTTTTTTTTTTTTTTTGGCAACTGATTAACGAAATTTGCAATTTCCATTCGAGACAGATGGGTGAAATTTGTGATTTTTCTCTACATCAATTGAGGATTGTAAAAACATTTTAAGAAATTTAGATTACATTCTTGTTTCACAAAAAGCATTTAGCAAGCTTAGCTTACTCCTGCTTTTTTCCATTTATGAATTAAAAAAAAACTTTAGAGAGTCCTTTCCAAACTTAAAAGAATACAATTTGAATAGTTTCTCTCATTACCGTTTATTTTAAAACTTTTTACAACAAATTTTTTAATTTTAAATATTTACGGACTATATGTTAGCATATACCAATTAATTTCCGTTAATAGACATTACTGTTAAGAGTTAGTATTAAGGACATTTTTCAAAAAATTCCATTCGTAAGCCTCTTTCCCCAGTTTTACCAATATTTCATGTTGTCAAAGGGATTATTTTCAGAATTTTACGGCAGCTTTCTTTAAAACATAAGATATCACTGAAAAGTGTGAAGGGTTAAAACATAAAAGCATGGGTGCAAGAAGTCTATCGAAGGTAAGACTGGACGCTTTTTCAAGTATCAGGTATAATACAATGGGGATGGACTAAAAGATTTCTGTTGTTTTACTGGTTTATGGCTAAAAATGGATCTTTTACAATAAAAAAAGAGTGATTAAAAGTTTTTGCTAGGAAATTTTCTATTATTTCAATATACAAAGCATAATTTACTATTAGTCAAAAATCTTTCTAAGACTGACAGTCTTGCACCCATGGAATTAAAAGAAAGAAAAGAAATTCATCATTGCTATTTTATTCTGTTGGATTTCTTTTAGTTGTTTCCAGAGAACTTCACTCTCACAAGTCTGTGTTCACACTGACGCACACTAGTTTTGCTTAACTTTCTGCCACCTTTGACCATTTGATTTGATACACATTTAAAAAGTCAGTTACCAACCATCCAATAATGTAGTATGTATAGTAGTGCCAAGTTTTGAAAAATACTGGGTGGACTCAAAAATGCTTGAGTAAAATACCACATATAATTTTTTCCAGTACGTGTGTGTGGAGAGAACGGATTCCTAATAAATACATTAGTATTTATTATAAATACCATAAAACAGGCTAATTATTGAAAATGCAAAAAACTAAATGTCATTTTAGTCACATTCATCGATTCATCAAAACATTAACCTTTTCAGGGGCAAGCAATTGTGTTTCTGTAATGTCGAACTCAAACTGGAATTTACAAAAGAATTTAGTTGAAAATAAGGAAAAGTAATTTTACAACTTTTTTCCATCAAAGTTAAAAAAGTAAAATTTACTTAAAAGTTTCTGGTACAAATCATGATTAAAATTAGGTGGGATATTCCACTGCCCCTCAAGAGGTTAAAACTGATTGCAAAATATGCAGAAAATTTGTTTCCGAGAGAAATTTATTTTTACATTCACTGAAGGGACTTTCAGTATACTTGTAAGTCTAATTGATGTCATTTTTCAAGCAAAATTATTTTTGGAACTTCAAAAAACCAAATTGTATTTCAGTGATAATATAAATAAATAAATAACAAACTAAATCAATTGAAATTGGGTGGGCGAAGAGATCAAATTATTGGGTGCATTACAACAAGTATGAAAAATAAAATTCTTCAGAGAAAAAACAAAATAGTGCAAAGAAATCAAATTTGGGCACGGAAGGGAAAAACAAAATGGCCGCTTCGGCACACAGTCAAAATAAGGCATTTGTAGCAGATATTTTTGTTTTGCGCAGGAGTGTGACCCCTGGAATATTTAGTAGATGTCCGTTATTGGCAATAAGTCGCATTGGTTGGTGATGTATTATTTGTAAGGAATGGTGAACATGAAAGTAAACAAGTACAGTAGAACCCCGCTAATCCGAATTAATTGGGATCGGTGTCTGTTCAGATTTTAAAAAATTCAGATTATCCAAAATTCCGATAAAAATAGAAAAGAAAAAGATGCGTGCTAAAAAATTGCAAGTTAAGCACTCAGTAAGATAATAAACATCCTCTAATCCGACATGCTGGATAATCTTTCACGACTTTCGCAAAAAATAGTATTCATTGTTTCATCAATCCAAATATTTATAATAATGCAATGAAACTTCAGAATGAGGAATTACGTAACAACTGATTACAGACAGTTCAAAATCGTGAATCTATAAATAGCTCAGTCACCACGCCGATGAGGAGGAAAGAAAGAAACATTCCTGTAGATTATTTGCAAAATCATATTGTTGAAAGTTAAAATAAAAAAAATTGTCATTTGAATTAAATATTTTTTTGCATTTTAAAAGAGAATTTTATAGTAACTGGCAAACAAACTGATATTCGAGATTTTTTTTTAACATGGCTTCTACGAATAGGAGTTCAGTGCCCGTTTTCATTTTATATTCATGTACATATGTTCTACTTTTACGTTATTGAATAATTTTTTTTAATTCCATTCAAGCTGTTTAAAGAATAAAAAACATGCTCTACTGCCATTTTATGTTTAATTCTAACTTCTACAAGTTTTTCCCGACATCATCAGCTGTAATCCCAAAAAATTCGTAAGTTAATCTTCACAGTTAACTTGTTCAAGTATAAATTTCTAAAATAAAATCGGTTCAGATTAACTGGAATTTCGGATCAGCGGGGTTCTACTTTACTGTAAAAATTTACTTTGGCATCACTAGTAAAACAAATTAAATTTATTTATGTTAATACACAATAACTAGAACAACATTTTCAAGAAAAAACAGATCCACTTACTCTCCAGGACCACCGCAATAACAATATGTCTGCTGTAAATTGGATCGATGAGAGTTGTCCCAAGTAAGGGCTTGAGGCTACAAAATTCATTAAAAAAAATTATGAGGGAAAAAAACAGAAATAAAAATAATATAGATCATTGTAACTTTTTATAACTATATTAATAAAATAAAGAACTTTATATGTCTATTTCTTTATGTTGAAGGTGCACCCGAGAACTCCAAAATTCAATTTAGATTTTTTTTTTTTTTTAAATATTTTTTTACTGGATTTTCGCACTAGGTATTTTCTTTCTTCATTTGCATGCTTTTAAATATTGCATAATTCCAGTCTTTACAGCACAGAATAGAACAAAAAATTCACAGTCAGATAAAATTTATATCAGAACTGTGACATAATTTACGGATTTTTAACGATTAATAATAATAAAAAAAAAAATCAAGAAAGTTGTTTTTTGCTTTTAATTTTGGTAAATGTCAATCTAAAACAATTTTCTTACAATATGTTTTTACCGCAGTGACAAAGTCCCATGTGCTTTATCACAAGTTTTTATTTTTTAATCTTTTGAATATATTAAACGCAAAACATTTGCATAATTTTGGTTTAAATTTTTACAAAAATGGCAGATATAGAAATTCAATAATGGAAATTATAAAACAACGAAAACAAAGATGACTCAGAAATTAAAATTTAAAATACATTTAATCCTTTATGATATGATGTGTTTCACAAATCTACAAAATTTGTATGGATACAGGATGTTTCATTACATCAATAGTAAATGCAGGATAGATACACGTAAAGCTGAAAAAATACTCGACTGTGGACATGGTTATTAATAGAATAAGTGTAAATTAAGCTTGATTTTTCTTCTTTTTTTTACTATTTCGGACGAATGTCTACCTGAATACTGATGATGGTCCCAAGTCAGAGTAACATCAGTAATTGGGTTGCCACTAATTTGACATTGCAGCAAGTTGTGCAATATTACCACGGCAATGCCTCATCTCTGCTGGTGCACTAGAGATAAGTTCAGGCTCACTTTTCGGAGCCCAAAACATTTTGTGTCACCAGAGCCCGAGCCTGATACCAAAAGTATTCAATACACACACACACACACACACACAAAAAGGATAATATTTAAAAGTTGTTCTAAATGTAACATCTCAACTTCTTACATGGAAATAACTGTTAATTCTCAGCACATAATTGATTTTAAGAAATTTACATCCAATCTTATTAAAACAGAAGTTTAGTATCAAATAAAAATATACTTTCTAAAAAAGTTTCTCATATTTTTCTCCGGTGGATACATTAATGAAGTGAGTTTTATGAATAAATGAATAAAATTTACAGAAATTACTATTTATGTGACTAAGAATCGAACAGTGTTTTTCTATTTACTATAAAAGGTGTGCATCTTAAATTATAATCGATTCCTTCCTCAAAAGAATCTTCTGTAATTCTTGTGTCCATGAAAATCAGCTTAAATAAAAAATTTGACATTATCTAAAAGATACGATGTTTTTATAGGAAAAGAAGAAACACTGCTTGATTGCTTTCTATTGGAATTATGATCCATGCCAATTATATTTAGCTACAAATGAAAGTGAAGAGCAAAGCCGTAGCATGAGAAGAGTTCATGTTGAAAAATAGATAGAATCATGAAAGTTATTTTCATATACAGAGCGATTATGACTCACACACAATAAAAGACTAAAAATATGCTAACCTTAAGCTAATGCTGGTTGACAGAAAACAAAAGAAAATATTCATTTTGTGTTAGACCTTTAGAATTAGACTTAGAAATGGAAGGGGGTGGGAGGTTTCAAAGAACCAAGCACTGTGACCAGAGGTCTATTGTACTAACCCCAGAAAGTAGTCGTAAAAAAGGCCAGTAGCTGATGCAAAATTCTGCAGACATCTCAAAGGAATGTCATAAAGCTCCCAGGGCTCAATTAAATGGCAACCAAGGTGTTCAAACCTGTGGGCAGATAAACCCTCGCACTCACAAAAAACATGTACAGCTGTTTCTTCCTTATAAAGGCAGCCCCTACATGTTCAGTCATTCTTTACACCAATAACAGTAAGGTGCCCCTTTAACGGGTGTTAGATCTCTACAAATAATAAATAAACACTCCAATTAAAAAATATCCTAATGGCGTCATATCAACATAGATTGTTGCCATCAATGCCAGACACAAATCTGCAAATATCACAGATTTTCTTTTAAAATAACATTGTAATACTATAGAGAAAAAAAGACATGATTTCTGTTCCCCTTCATTCTGATTAAAATAGCATTAAAATGACTTGAAATGGAATAAGTAATTTTTCAGGGAAAAAAGTTATTTTTATACTTTCTATTTGAGAATAAATAATATACTCAATTTCAGAAAGAATGCGTTCGAGGACATTTATAAAAATCGAGCCCGAACCCATCTCATCTCTATGAAAGAGTAGCTGATTGACAATTTCATTAGCTGTACAATCTAATTTAGCATTTATACAGAAATCATTGATGCTTAAAATTGGTTTAAAATATGTTATGATGCCTCCGACACTATTATTTCGCTTACAACATCCATATAAATGTCATTTTTTAAAAGAAGGTAATTTGGTTCTTTTTTGTTTGATGAACGCTTCTGTGCACCAAGTTAAAATGTTGGTGTGAAAACTAAAAAGATGCCATTAGTAAACATTATGAAAAGTACATATGTACAAACACTAACTTAGCTAGAAGATAGTAGCGGTAATCCTAGTGACATATGTATAGTTATGAAAATAGCTAATTTAATGAAAACTAAATAGTGAAGAAATTCACAAACAATAAAAATATAAATTTCACTACACAGATGACAAAGTAAAGGTTTTCATTTAACACTATTGAAATTGTCTATTTTTTTTTTTTTTTTAATGCCAGTGGTGCTATGTAAATTCAAGAGTAATAAGATTTATTTAAGATTAATTGACAGAATATTCTAAGAAATAATTGACAGAATATTCTCAGAAATCGACGGATGTACAGTAGAAATATGTAAATTGAACAGCAGTTATTAAAGAATTGTGATACGAGAATCTTGAAACCAAGTTTCAATGAGTATACCTCTGTTCTTCAGCCACAGCACATTTTATAATTTACTTTTATAAATAAATTTTCACATTATGAATTATGCTTTATCTTGGAAGAATTTAACCATACAGCATTCATTGTTTGGCAATTGTCAAATATGTAAGCAATATTATATTATTTTCTAAAGAAGCCTTTCAAAAAAAGAGAATTTGAAAGGAAAATAATTTATGAGTAACAATTCATAATCAGATTACTACTCTTGTAGACAACAAATAAACAGTTTATCACATTTGGCACAAAGGTGCAAAACTGCAATTGGTGTTCAACTAAAAGAAAAGAGCCAATAATTAAAATTTTCCCATAGAAAAAAAAACTATGACATCTTTTTTGGTCACTGGTAAATTAAAAACTGAACATGCCAGAAAATTTGGAAGCGAAAAGAAACAGAAAAAAAAAAAAGTTAATTTAGCAGAGACAAATATCGTAAGCTGAAGGAAAGCAAACTTCATGCAGATTAAAGTTTTTTTTTTTCATTGATCAGTGTTTCTTTTTGTGATTTCTTATAATATTTGACAAGAAATGTTACATTCTTGAGGGTAAATTGTGCCAAAACCCTCTAAAACATAAATATTGTTAATAATAAGAGGCTGGAAGGAATAAAAAGAAGAAAAAAAAGAAAAAAGAATTAGGAACAGATGTAGTAGGTACAACAAAAGTAGCCTATATTAAAACTTATGAATGCAGTTTCAAAAACATTTTTTACTCAAGGTAAATTTTATTAAGCTAAATATGGCTTTAACTTCATTAGCTTATTACACCATGAATAATTACTTTCATCAATGAAAGATTTTATAAATGCCCTGCATCTTACACTACTCACTGTTTTGTACTAAAATAATATTTATCTAAGGTTTATTTAAAAGAAAAAAAAGACACATTATGTATTACACCAGGGTTTTTTAGTCACTAAATTCAAATAAAATAATCTGCCTAAGTTAGAGTACTACAATTACTTTGATTATATACTACACTCAATGATTCAGAAATAAATTAACTACACTAAAATTTTTCAAAAGTAATCCTCATAGGTGAAAGGATACTGAATAATTTATGAAACTAAATTACTGAATAAACATGCTGAAATCTTTGAAGAACACTACTTATTAGCTTTTAATAATTCATCTATATAGCATGCTAAAAGTATTAAGAGAAAAAAAAAAAAAAAAAAAGACAAGGGGTGGAAGAAGAAACTAATTACAGATATAATTAAATTAAAAACTTTGAAAGTCTACTCTTTTTCAATATACACACAGACAAAAAAAAGTGTGCTGGAAACAAAGCAATAAAATTCTCTTTAAACATTAGAATAAACCAGAGAGGGGGAAAAAAAAGAATAATAATAAAAAGGCTTACATCATATGGCAATGCCTGTTTCACAAGCATCATTAGCTGAGCTGAAAAATTTAAAAAAAAAAAAAATTAATTAAAAAATATATAGTTAAAAATTAATGCAAACAAAACAATTTTAGCATACCAACAATGTAAATTAAAATTTATAAATTATTCAGAAGGTGATAAAATAAAATACAATTTAAAATATAAGTCATTTTCTCTTCCTTTTTAGTTAACGGAAATAAAAGAGAACAAATGAAATACTTTCACAAAACTATCCAATGAGTTAGGTCAATGTTCTTTTTATCACTGTCTACCTAAACTCATGGTTAAAATTTCATAACACACTAAAATTATGATAATGAAAAACAGATGAAAGGGATGTGATTTTTAATTTATTTACCAACACTAACAAAATGATCTATCAGAGCCAAAAACAGCTTATTTTTCATCAATGTAACATTGGGGGTGGAAGTTGTTTTTTCAGGCAAGTGGTAAGCTTGCCTCTGTGCTTATTTTTGAAGGCCTGTTTAAGGCTCAGAAATTGAACAACAGCTCTTTGCAATAATCTGGAGGAATCCATCATTCACCTGATTGCAAAAAACAACTTTTCAAGTATGAATAAACTGAGGCAAAGCTGTTCACTACACTGGAAGACATATTAACCCATTGCGATTACAAACAATATTGATACAGCAAAAACCTCCTTTTCATTTGAATGGCCCTCATATATGAAAAAGTAACGATACTTTATTAATTTGTAAAATTTAATAGAACTTGGCTAAAAAGTTTTACTGCACACTGGAGGTCCCCTCATGGCACATTAGTATGCCCCAACACAGGTTGAGAAACAGTGAATTAGGTGAGGGGATACTTCAGTCAGGCGAAAATACCTGTTCATTAATGTTAATCTAATGGGAGAAATTTTTTAAGATATCTCGTTTGCATTTCAATATTTTTAGATGATTTTTTTTGCATTGGATACCTGAAATTGGTCTCTATAAAGACTGTTTTTTACTTTTTTGATTTTGTTTACAGATATTTTTAATTTGAACAACTTCACTTTCGGAACTTGTTTCGAAAGTGAAAGCATCCTCATAAAAAAAAAAAATCGAAAAATTAAAAAACAGCCTTTGTAGAGATCGACTTCTGCTATCAAGTGTAAAAAAAAAAAATCTAAAAATATTGAAATGCAAACGAAATATAAAAAATTTCTCCATTAGACTGACATTAGCAAATGAGTATACCCATAAGACTGAAGTAGCGTATTAACCCATTTGTTGCTGATTATGCACTAATTTCAGGGATCTGTTTAGAAAGAAACTGGATCCTTTAATGGACTCTTCACGAAATTTTTCCCCTTAAAACAGAACCCTTTGCAGAATTCTTTGTCTAAAAAATAGATCTTTTACAAAACTTTTCCCTTTTCCAAACTGAATCTTTCTCATATTTAACCATTCTAAAGAAAAATCTGACTTGCCACAAAACAGCTGAAGTTACCTGAGAACCTATTATCTAGCTTTTACATCTAAAGAATATTTTTAAAAATGTATAAACCAGAAGCTAAATATAACAATACTAGCTGCCCCGCCTGGCGTTCCCCGGGCCCGTAATAATATTTTTAAATAAGCCTGAAATTTGTATAGCAGGTCGGAACACAGGGGTAGGAGGGGGCTAGAGACGGTGCAAAATACCAGGGCCCGGCTCTTGTCCAGTTAGAAAGTTGTGTCAAGTCAGGGGTTAAGGTTTTGAATTTTTATTTGTCTCACACTTTAAACTCTTTTATTCAAATTTAATTGATGAATTCAATTAAAATTTAATTATGATTTCAATATTTAAGATTTTTATTTTTATCAATTTATTAAAAATTAAATTATTATATTTTTATTTTATAAAATTTTTTATTTTTAAATTTTTATTTAAAATCTATAGATGAAAAAGTAATTACAAATGCATCATAAACTGTAATACTGAAAAAGAAATTATAAAATTGCAAGCAAATACTACTATATAGATTTTTAAAAAAGATACTATCAATCAAATTTATTTTCTAATAGAGTAAAGCCTGTTTATAACAAAGTCGTGCAATAAACTGAAAAAAAAAAAAAAAAAAAAAAAAAAAAAACAGATTTCAGCTCCCCCCCCCCCCCCCCCCCCCCAAAAAAAAAATAAAAAATAAATAAAATGCGCCATTAGCGAGGGTTTTTAAAGTGAAAGAAATGTTTTTATTGGTATAGATTAATTCGATTAATTTATGTGCAATTTTTTTCTCAAATAATTCAATTGATTTACAATTAAAAATAATTAGAAACCTTTAAAATTGTAAAATACAAAATACAAAATTTCTTTTAATTAAATACAATGAACAATGATATTTATAAAATGTAATTTTTTTATATATATATAATTCGATTCATTTATTTATAGTTTTTTTCTTTTAATAATTCAATTGTTTTAAAATTAACAATATTTACTGTATGTATTTATTTACTTATTGCCACTTTTTTCACTTTAGATATCCTTAAAAGAAGAATGAAATACTTAAAATAGCAAAAATACAGTAACTCAAATTTCAACTTAGCTCTACCGAGTTTCGAACCAGGGTACGTTCGTACAGAAAACTAAGGCGTTAAACGTCCACGCCACAACTGCTACACGAACAGCTTAGTAAATGAAGGTTCCGTATCAGAGCTTAAATCTTTTCTTTTCTTTTCGTGTCGGTTTCATTAGCATAGCAAAATAGATAGTTATGCTCCGGAACGTTAAATCAGTAATTTGGATTTCAGAAGCAACGCATTCGCCCATGCGACGGTTATTAAGCCTATTTTGCTGATCGCTTATGCTCTGTGATTGACGGCGCTCTTGATCAAATCTATTTCGATTTTCTCTTCCTAATGCGGTTTTTTCTTCACTTTTAAGCATTCCCCGAGATATTTTAGGGGCATTTCTAACGTTATTGTGAAGTTCCATAATAGCAGCGAAAAAGGGAAACGTAAATAAACAGGATTTACCCCCACCTTTCACACAATAACCAATGAGAAGCGTGTTACTCGGGTGTTGCCATTAAACAATTAACAAATAATCGCGATTTCTGTGCCACGTACGATAGCCTAATATATATATATATAGATTTCAAATTCACAAATTTTTTTGACAAATATAAAAAAAACTGATTACAATTTCATAAAAACAGGACCCTGTGAGAAAACTCTGGAAATAATATAACAGAAAATTTTTTTAAAAAGAAAATAATGAATTGCGAACAAACTTTTCTAGCATTAAAAACATTAATTACCATTGTGGCCTTTTTTTAAAGCTCCACCTTTCTGAAAGAGAAAAAATAAGTAACACTTTAATAAACTCAATTTTTTTTTATGCATACACATTACAAGATCATCAAAAAGTAAAAAATTTTGAAATCAAAATACAATAATACAATTTTTTTTTTTTTTTTACTTTGCAGAAGAGAAGTGAAGAACTTTTTAAATGTGAATCATATGCTCTACAGTTTGAATTTAAAGTCCAGAAAGTTTTCTGAAAAACGATGGTACTACTTAATTATCCCGTAGACCAATTTCGCCAAATTATACAAATCACCAAACTATTTGCCAAATGGAAGAATGTTGCCATTCTAAAATTTTAAGATAGGAAAAATGATGAATTTTAATTTTTAAAAATCACTAAAGAATAGGATTACTTTAGTGATGATGGTCGCGACATACCAAACATAAAATTTTGTTTATTTAGATGATTTCGGACAAAAGAATACTAATAGTTTACATGTTTAAATGCAGAATTATTAAATTAAACCATAAACAAACAGATATTTTTAAGAGTTGTATTTGTGAATAAACCCTTCGGGGTCGCTAAAATGAGTACCAAGCTTGCTTAAGAACTAAACACCGAGTATCTCGCGTTGGATTGACCACCTGGGCAGGGCACATGCTCCATAGCACCTCAGCACCCAGGGTCCAGTACACAGTGTTGGGTACTGTAGGCCCTGATCCTTCTTGGATCGTACAGCCACAGGTTTAGTTTATTTGTGAATAAAATGTAAGTATTTTAAATGTAATAATCGAATTTATTAAGGAAGACAATAAATATCAATGATAATGGAAAATTTTAAGGAACTTAATGCTCTTTATTTAGTTAAAAACAGACGGATATAACTATAAAATTTATGTAAACATTAGATATAGGATTGAAGGACAAAAAAAATGAAGTTGCAGTAATTTTAAATAACAAAAGAACAAATAAATTAGTAAAAAATTAATAAAAATACAAAATAAAACATCAAATTAAAAAGACAAACCAAACACATGTAACATGTTTAAAGACAAAGTGAATTTACGATCATGCATTATTGGTATTTAATCTTACAATTTGGCGGCAGTTTTTTGCTCAACGGGATAATCAAGTAGTACCAAAACGATTTTACAATTGCCTTCTTACAGTAAAAAGAAATAAAAAATTTGTCAATGAGAATCATTTCAGAAACAAAGACAGCAAACATATGTCAAGTTATCAACTCTAACATCGCAACAAATAGAAAAGAGAGAACTTTTATCAGTCTAAGGTCACAATTGATTATACTGCCATGGTTTTAGGAAAAATTTTCATTTGTATTACAACTCCCACCCCTCCCCCTTAGAAAAAGAAAATGACATAAATCACAATCTCACTCAAGTTGTCTAAGATAAAATAGATGGAGGTTAATTCCAATCTCCTGAAACAGTATTAATCCTAGTTCATATTTTCTGCAAAAGTGATACAGATCCTAGACCTTAATTTACTTATTACCCATTTAAAAATTTATCCTTCAATCAGACATCACACCTTTTCCCCAAACAGAAGGTTTTATCAAGGCTCTGAAATTACTATATAAAATAAGAATTCCCTTTAGTTATTAATAAAAGTCTAACATTGTTCATGCTCATAAAAAACTTTCCCTTCTCCATCAAACGAAAAAAAAAGGGGGGGAGGGGGGAACTAAATAATATTTTATATTTAGGGGAAAATTACAGTCATTACCTTAGATTTTCTTGTGATTTTAAAATTACAACACTTCCCCTTATTTCCAGGTTTACCATGAGAGGCACTAAATCCTATTTAAAATCTCTAAATTACAGAGTTCAAAATTGAAAATAATAATCAGAGGTGGCTTAGCACACACAAGGTGAGATTTTGTTTCAGTATCCCCAAGAAAGATACCTTTTAAAAGTTTAACGAAGTATTTGACATATTTTCCACCTCTTCATTTTTAGCGCCTTGGACAGTCACCCAACCTCGCCTCTCCTCCTCCAATATACTGAAGCCAGTTCTACCAATAAGCATATCATAATGAAAATACACATCTTTCTTAATCATTACCCCAAAAGTTTATTTATTTAAAATGTAATAACTAATTTTAATAAACATTAAGTATTACTCAGTAAAACAAAACGAAACCCGAAAGTCATGTTTCCAGTCTTGATTCTTGTTAGCAGGTTCATGGGTATAAAAAATATATATACAGGCATCCCCCGACTTACGTAAGTAATGCGTTCCGCAAACTTTTACGTAACTTGATTTTTATGTAAGTCGAATTTCTAAATTGATTAGGTAAAATTTTGTAAGAAACTACAATATATATTATTTATATCTAAATATTAATGATAATGAAGATGATAATTGTTAACAATAATTTTTAACGACTTATAATTTAGTACAGTATCTTTTTTATGAATATATATATATTATTTACACAGTATTATTTTATGAATAAAGCATCATGCAGCAGTATTTACTGGGATATAAACTGTAAAAATATGAAAAAATATAAAAACAAACTGAAAGAACACTTAAAAAAAAAAAAAAAAAAAAACCTTATGGGATGCAAGATTTACAAATTTAGCATTGATGAATTGATTTAAACAATTTTCAATCTACATTAAACGAAGAGGTGAAGTTAGGAGATAAGAAAACACTCGTTCCTCTTCATCGAAATTTTAAAATTAAGCTTTTGTTCTGGTTTGAATTCAGTCAACATAATTATTACGGCTGAACCCCAGATTTTTTGTCTCATTTTAATTAGATTTGAGATTGTTTTCTTGAAGATTTCATTGTATATCCCAATAAAAATATAACTCTCACTAATGTATATTAATATTAACTATAATGTATATTAATAGTAACTATATTCTGGTTGTGGTTTTTATCTTCATATTTTATTTATAAAACAAGTATCAAAAGTATGCAAATGCATATCAAACGCGCTATTGTGTTCATAAATATAATTTTCGAGATTTATTACGTAACTGCGAATTTACATAGGTCATAAAATATGTAAGCCGAGGGATGCCTGTAAAATTTATTTAACCATAATAGCTGTCCATACCTCTTCATGCATGCATGCATATACAAACACTAAATTAAGTAAAATTTAAAAATAGATTAATTCATAAAAAAAAAAGATACCAGGAAAAATTAATGCATAAAAGACTTCATTTTTATTAGAAAAATATTTTCAAAAATTTTAACGGAAAGTGAAAATTAAGTCAGGATAAAAACAGTACAGCATAAGATAATATATTCGAAATTCATCTACCATAAATTCATAGTCATAAACTATAAATTTATTTGCTAAAAATACTTTTAGCAGATGTAATATTTTTACTATTGAGTGAAATTTGTAAAAAATGTTTAAAAAAGTAATATTCAAGAGAGAATTCTTGTTTTGAAAATGAAACGAATTGGATTTTGTTTTTATAAAATTAATCAAATCTTATTCTTTATAAAACAATGAATAGCAAAGAAACACAACTTATACAGCAAATTCTGTATAAGGCAGAATGAATCAAGACTGAGAATATTTTTCCGTTGCAGACAGTATTCCACCTTAGCCAGATTTGCATCTTACAGAGTCTGACTTAGACAGAGTTTACTGCACTTAAAATAGCGAAATATGAAATATCAAACATAATTTTTAATGATGAATTATCCAGTAACTTACTTTAGCCGCAGATGCAAATATGCATTTTCTACAACTCCACGATACTTCTGGTCTCAATACAGATGAATCTATTTTTGGAATGTGGCAGAGCTGGTGATAACCTTTGATAAAATTAAAAATACATAAGTTATGCATTAAAACTAATATTATATTATTTGTATTTGCAATTTGAATTAAAAAAAAAAAAATCCTTTAATTTTGATTAGACTTGCAATTAAGAAATCTATCATAAGCTGATTAATATATTTGTGATAATTTAGATCTTAAAACTTCAGAAATAATGACTTGGATGGATTCTAAAACCTAAACATAAAAAAAAATCCACTCTCAATATAAACAATCTTCAATAAGTTATGAGGAATAAAAAATTAACATCTTAATTCCCTAAAAAGTAGATTTTGGATTCAAGCTCAGTGTCTTTAATGTAATATATCTATATTAAATCAATTCATACGTTTTTTCATTGTTATATATGCAGGACCATATGATGCAGTGTAGCTACTCTGCAACGATGCTAGATTTTATAGTCCTAAATACCAAGCATCCAATTTTTTTTTTTTTTTAAATGAATGTAGGCAACTTTGCTCAATACTACATATTAATCAAAATATGCTTAAGAAGGATGAATAAAATTATTATCAAGTAACCTGTTACTAAGTTGCATATTTTATACTTGAAATTTCTGAAAAAAGTATATGGTTGAATCCATATCAATTCAGGCAGGTGTGGCATTACTAATAATGGGCCGTTAATTTGAAGGTATAATTTAAATTTGAAGTTCTTTTTAGTAACATGCGTTGTGTAGCATCGCAATAAAACTCTCCGTTCTTTGAGGTCAGTAATTGTAAAAAAATAGAAAAAGGAAACTTCTTACTTGTATATCTGTAAATAAATGATGAGGACACCTTTAAGCATAAATCAATCTTTTATTTCATCTTGAAGAAGAGAAGAAAAGGCTTCCCGTTGGTCACCGTTCATAAATTAATTCTTGCCAATAAAAGCATCTACTCCACTTGAAGATAGATATTTCTTTTAAAAATTAAAGTGCAGCATAAATCAAATTTAGTATTGATGAGAAACGTAATTAAAATCTTTTCCACAGTATCAAGAAATAATTTAACAGGAGTTGTTAAAATCGTAGACATCGTTTTCGAAAAACTCTTTACCGGATTCCACATCCATCGGCAGACTGACAGACCGGAGCCGAAGCTCGCGGCCCGTGATCTTTAAAACAAGAACTAAGTCATAACAGAACAGATCACCAACAAAACAGATTCTGATTTAAAATTAACAGAATTTTTAATTTATAGTAAGAATACGGGGACTTCAAAAGTTACTGAAAGAAAAGATTTAAATCTATTAGAGAATTTTAAATATTAGGTAATGTCTTAATAAACAAATCCGAAAGAAAACATTTAAAAAGCTTTATTTTTATTTGCTCCACGCACGGCGAATAGACACACCTCCGAAAGATCAATCATCCATTCAATGCATATGCCGTCAGAGACTTGCTCTGATGACGTGATCACAATCGTACAAAGTTCAAAGGAGAAGCACCCTATGCCAGGCGCAGCCGAACGTCAGCGAACCTGCCGATGTGCGGTCGAAACGAATCGCCCGCGCAAAAATAAATATGGATTTAAGTTTAAAGAACATCGATGTATAAGGCCAAAAGAAATAAAACAGTAACATAATTTAAACACTGTGAGATTTCATCTCACAGCAGGAGGGTTACCTTCATAGTCTCAGAAGTTTTTGAATTGAACATATGTTAAAATATAAGAAAAAGTAAGGTACTTGTATATTTTTGTTTTGTCCAAAAAAATTCCTGGTCTGAGATACAGGCCGCCAAAGATGACATCCCGGGCACCATTTCCCATTCGCGATTTTTAATAAAAATTTTAAAGTGCTCTATCTCTAGAATTTTTTAAAGCGCTCTATCTAAATTAGATAAACTTAAAAACTCATATCACAACTAAAAATGCACCTCCAGCAATCATTGCTAATATACAGTATTTCATATACAGCAAAGTATCCGAAATCTTTTGTGTGTCTCTGTAAATACTATGCGCTTTCTATTACACAGGAAGTAACTTGTAAACCTCAGCAACATACATCAATTTCATATGCGAAAGAGTTTAGCGTAATTAAAATATGCCGCAAACAATATTCCCCTTATACCATTATGTAACACAATTCTTTTGTGTGGATCTGTAAATTAATATTCTTTGCACCACATATTTTACAGAATGTATATTTTAGTACACAGTTGAGATATTTTGTTTTATTTGTTTTATGGTTCCATTCACCAAACTTTTTAGACACTAGGGGGCTCGGCCCCCTACGAGCTACGCTCGCCAACCCCCGTCCAGACACCGCAGACTCTAAATGCACGCTAATGTGATCGGCTTTAAAAAGATTTCGAAAGATTGAATTATAATTTAAAAAACAGTGGCGATCTACCTATAAACAGATTTCTATTCATTTCTCTTTGATTGGGGAAATTTTAACGCCAAATCCGCTGCGGTACTACTTGATTACCCCCTCGACTAATTTCGCCAAATTATATAAATCGACAAACCACTCGCCAAATTATACAAATTGACATAATTTTTATTTTAAATAATGAAAGAACAAATAAATTAGTACAACATTAATAGAAATACAAATAAAACGTCGAAATAAAAATAACTTGATGACGTAGACACGTGTAACAACATTTCAAAATAAGCTAATATAAAAGGAATTAAGTAAACAGAATCTTTGTCTCCCGGTATTTTTTAACAAAGCGAAAAGAAAGTTCTTTTAAATGTGTTTCCCAAAATATGGAAAAACATACTCTTTCTACTCATAAATTATCTGAAAAATGTAAAGTATGAAAGGTGAGATGGTGTTGATTAATGACAAAGATTTTAAAAGCAAACACATTTATTAGAAACTAAAAGAGACATTAACTTTAGACAGAGCTCTACTAGAGCTAAGAACATTGTTTCAAAAGAATACCCATTACAATCTAATGTTCGTTCAAGATGAGAACGAACTGATACTTGCATGTGAGAGCAAGCACACATCTCTGAAATTTGTACAGGTATATATACACCTCAAAAATAAGACATTTGCATAAAATACCGCGAAACGGACAGTTAATTACCTGGACGAATCACAGCCTAGCAAACGTCAACTAAAGACGAAGCGTCGTGCATCTCCGGAATGACAGCGCCATCTATAGAACCTGAAAAATGGAAGTTTCCTTCCAAAGAGCAACCGTGAGATAACTCAACTCGCCGATTGAGAACATAAACATCTCGACAGTCGCCGGGAAAACGTGTTCTCTGCAGGGTGGACGACAAGATGATGAAACGGGGTTTTAAAACTTAAAATAAGCAGTTGGTATGCTAAAAATAACTTAAAAGAATTAAATATTTCCAACATTGCCCCCCTTCGTACACTCTGACAGAGAACAGCCTAAAAAAAACTTTCAAAAGGGTAAGTTATGCCAAACGTAAATTTTGAATTTTGACATAAAATTTCTTGAAATACAAACTTACAAAAACAGTTTAATGAAAATTTAAACATTTTACTTATAATACATACATTAACGATTTAAGTTTTTGAGAAAAAAAAATCGGCAAGTTGCCGAAGCCTAAAAGAAAACACTTTAAACTTGTAAACTTTTAAAGATGATAATGCATTACGATTTTAACACTAAATTTAATGTTTTTAAATTTCAATTGAAAGATTAAAAAAAAACTTAGCATTTATGCAAATATCTTAAAATTGTATAAACACATTTGCAAACAGTTTAATACATAAAAATAAAAGTTCATATAAAGTCCTGATTCACTTGAAACAGTCTTAAATGTCCATTGGACAGCAGTCACTCATCGATAAACAGTTTAGTAGTGAAAGCTTTCAAAGAGATTTTCGTTACTGGCTTTGTTAAACAATCAGCTAAATTCTGTGAAGATTGGACATATTTCAACTCGAACATATTGTCGAACACTAGATTTCTTAGAAAATGGTAGCGTATATCTATATGCTTTGTTCGAGCATTTTCGATAGGTGATTTTGAAAAGTCGATAGCAGCTTTATTATCACACAGTAATGTATATTCAGTACAGTCTTGGTTGATTAATTTTGATTTGATAGTTTCTTCCAGAACTCTTCTTATCCAAATCATTTCCTTTGCTGCTTCACTTAATGAGATGTATTCCGCTTCCATCGTAGATAACGATACGCATCTTTGCTTGAAACTTCGCCAAATGATTGGAGCTTTGTCGACAAACATCATAACTCCACTCATGGATACTCTGTCATCTCTGTTAGATGCATAGTCAGCATCACTATAGCACGTCACTTTTGATAAATTTAATTTGAAATTTTTAGTGGCTTGCACATAGCCTAGAAGTTTAAGTAGACCTAGCCAATGGATCATGCTTGGGTTTTCTTGAAATTGGCTGAAAAGATTTATTGCAAAAGCAATATCCGGCCTTGTCCGACTTGCTAAAAAAGCTAAACATCCTACTAAATTTCTGTAGGGGTATTTCTCCATCTCAGTTATTTCTTCTCCAGTTTTAGGACAGTCGGTCTTTGAATAAATTATGCCTTTTGCAATAGGTAACGATATTATTGGAATTTTATACTTTGAGTAAATTTTAAATTTTTTCAATGTATTCTTTCTGATGGATATATAATTTCTTATTTTCATTTTCAAATTCAACGCCAAGCAGTCTCTTGGTTTTTCCTAGGAGTTTAAGGTCAAACTTTGTTTTCAGGAGTTCTATAATTTCCTTTATATGTTCAGCTGTCTTTCCAAATATAATTATGTCGTCTACATATAGGAGTAGTAAGATTCTTCTCTTAAAAATAAATACACAATTTGTCCATTCTAACCTGGTGAAGGCTAATTCTTCTAAAACATCTTGGATCTCAAAGTACCATTGCCTCCCACTTTGGTGGAGTCCATAGATAGCTTTTTTCAAGAGACAAACATAATCTGGATACTTTTGGCTTTGAAATCCCTTTGGTTGATACATGACTATTCTTTCTTGCAATTTTGCATAAAGATATGCACATTTGATGTCTAGTTGTTGGTGGAGCCAACCAAAAAGTCCAACTAGAATAGTGAAAAACAATCTAATGATGGCGAAATTTACTACAGGGCTATATACTTCTTCATAGGATTCTCCTTTTTTCTGGCTAAAGCCTTTCGCAACTAATCTTGCTTTATATCTTATAATTTTTTCTTCTTCATTTTTCTTGATAGTATACACCCATCGATTATGTATAATCTTCTTACCATCTTTCCTTGGAATTAATTCCCATACTTTTCGCTGCTCCATCATTTTGATTTCTTCTTGCATGGCCTTCATCCATTCTTCCTTTTGGTTAGACTCGACAGCTTCTTTAAATGATCTAGGAATTTCTACTTCTATGCAATTGGCTTCTAAATCTGTGTCAGATTCTTCACTAACGTCAGACAATTTGTTTTCAGTTATAGGTTCAGCTCTTGGTTCGGGTCCTGAATATTTATCTTTTCCAGAAAAACTAAAGAAATTCGGATCATATCTTATATTGTTCTTCAAGCAGTACCTCTTCACATCTGGATGTGATCTAAGAATTACATTTTTACCTTCAATTTTGTAGTAGATGTCTGTTCTTGAACAATCTCTTCTTTCCTTCGCTTCTCTGATCCACTTTATACTTTTACACGGAATTTGCTCATCTTCAGAATCAGTACTTGATTCTTCGTTATTTTGATATTGATTCATGGTCTCGACTTCTGAATCTACTTCAGATTTTGATGGTACTTCTGGAGTTTCTACATGTTCAATTGCTCTGCGGCTTCCTCCATGGCTAATCCCACCTTTACCTTCGTTACTTTTTACCTTTGGGTCCAGCTTCGCTCCACTTCGGAGCTTTGCTTCTTTCCTTCTACTGTTTGAGTTTTGTTTCTTCTCTTCTCTTATACCAAACTCCTCATCAAAAGATACATTTATTGTTTCGATGACTCGACCCAACTCTGGAATCCATATTCTATAGCCTTTAGTTTGATGTGCATACCCAACTAAAAATCCTTTCTTCGTTCTCATGTCAAACTTTTTTCTTTGTTGTTTTGGTATTCCAACATATGCAATGCTTCCAAACTTCTTTAAATGGCTCACTGATGGTTTTCTTCCACAAAAATATTCAAATGGGGTTTTCTCTTGACCTTTTCTGGCTACTCGGTTCCATACATATACAAAACAGCAAAGTGCTTCTGCCCAAAATTTTTCGTCCATTTTGCTACTTTTCAGCATGGCTTTTATAGCATCTACTGCTGTGTAATTAAATCGTTCTGCGAGTCCGTTTTGTTCTGGTGTATATGGATTCGTCTTCTGGTGTTGTATGCCCTCTTTTTCTAAATGAACTTTAAACTTATCGTTGACAAATTCTTTACCATTGTCAGTCCTTATAGCTATTACTTTCTTCCCTAAAAACCTCTCATTCCTTTTCTGAAATTTTAAGAAACAATCAAATGCTTCACTTTTATGTTGAATAGGATAAGCAGTCACCTTCTTTGAGTAATCATCTATAATCGTTAGAAAATATTCAGATCCTCCGAGTGAATATGTTGGCATTGGTCCACAGACGTCCATATGTAGTAATTGTAACGGTTTGTTTGTTCTTCCTCCTTCTTGAGATTGGAAAGATACTCTTCTTGTTTTGGCAATTTTGCACGATTCGCAGCCTAATTCCTGATATTTCAACTTCGGTAATCCTTTTACCTTTTCATGCTGAGATGTATTGACAATGTACTGGTTATTTATGTGGCAGTATCTCTGATGCCATTTATCTAGTTCTGTTGCATTCGAAGTTATAGCATTATTTTCGACATAAGTGGCAGATTGTGGGTATGTAGGTTTTACGCTGTACAGTCCATTTTTTCTATACGCTGAAAACATTTCTTCACCTTTTTCGTCAAATAAGGTTATTTTGCCATTCTTTACTACAAATTTAGAACCCTTCTTCTCACATACTGCACCTGAAATTAAGTTTCTTCTTAACTTTGGAGAGTACATTACATTATGTAATCGTATTTCATTAACTCTTCCATTTACTCTGAAATTTACATCTACGCTTCCCATTCCTTCAATAGGACTAGTTACTTCGCCTACAGCGAGAGTCATTTTAGTATTGTTAACCGGTTTGTACGTTACAAACAAGTCTTTGTTGTTACAAAAATGACTTGACGCACCGGTGTCAAACACCCAATTGAATTTATCTTGAAAGTTGTTATTCTGACCAAAATTAGCTTCTGTCACGTAACTTTTTCGTTTTGCATTTTTAGGGTTACTTCTACAATTAACAGCCCTATGACCTGGTTTGCCACATTTGAAACAATTCTGATTTTGGTGTTTATCTCTTTTTCGGACTTCTTTGGGTTTTATTAACTTTATTTCTAATGCCGATTTTTCCCCTTTAAGCGAATCTTTTCTACTTTGCTTTAAACGGCCCTCTTCTAATATTAACTCATCTAATACCTTGTTAAAGGTAAAGTCCTTTTTATCCCATCTATAAATGGCTTGCACGATACCAGAAAAAGTGTCTGGAAGGAATCTAATCAGCTGGTAAGTTTTGACAATTTCGGGTAATTCTATTTCCGTATCCCCCATACTTTCTAAAATTTCTTTAAGTCTTGCTCCATACAGTCCTATCGCTTCGTTAGGATCATAAGTACAATTAAAGTAGGCATCTAAAATACCAATAGATCTTCCCCGCGTTGCTGGCTGGAAGTGAACTTTAAGTCTTTCCCAGGCTTCTGACGCAACCTTAGTATCACGAATCAGTGGCTTTAAATCTTTACTAATATTTAAATATATTGTACTATAGGCCTGATTCTTTTTAATTTCAAAATCGCGCTTCTCTTTAGGAGTTGCATCTTCTTTAACTTTTAAATCTTTATTACTAACATGTTCATATGCCCCTTTGTCCATTAAAAGTGCTGTCACATCATCTTTCCAGGTGGCATAGTTATAATTGTTAAGTTTATCTATTTCCATCTTTAGTTTTTAGAGCCCCCCTATCTTTAAGCTTTTAGAACTTTTAACTTTAACACCATCTCTAAATTAAATACTTAATATGGGCAAAAAGAGTGGCCCATAACCGATGTTTCCCAAAATATGGAAAAACATACTCTTTCTACTCATAAATTATCTGAAAAATGTAAAGTATGAAAGGTGAGATGGTGTTGATTAATGACAAAGATTTTAAAAGCAAACACATTTATTAGAAACTAAAAGAGACATTAACTTTAGACAGAGCTCTACTAGAGCTAAGAACATTGTTTCAAAAGAATACCCATTACAATCTAATGTTCGTTCAAGATGAGAACGAACTGATACTTGCATGTGAGAGCAAGCACACATCTCTGAAATTTGTACAGGTATATATACACCTCAAAAATAAGACATTTGCATAAAATACCGCGAAACGGACAGTTAATTACCTGGACGAATCACAGCCTAGCAAACGTCAACTAAAGACGAAGCGTCGTGCATCTCCGGAACGACAGCGCCATCTATAGAACCTGAAAAATGGAAGTTTCCTTCCAAAGAGCAACCGTGAGATAACTCAACTCGCCGATTGAGAACGTAAACATCTCGACAGTTGCCGGGAAAACGTGTTCTCTGCAGGGTGGACGACAAGATGATGAAACGGGGTTTTAAAACTTAAAATAAGCAGTTGGTATGCTAAAAATAACTTAAAAGAATTAAATATTTCCAACAAAATGAGACATTTTAAATTAATCGTTTTTAATGTGACGTAATTTTGACCAAACTATTCTTTCTCTTTTTAATATTCACGTGAAAATACTTGTGTTAGAAATAAAATTATTTGCGTTTTCCTAAGAAAAATAGTTGAAAAGTATCCTCTCAAAATATCAAATAAATGTCTAGCGCAATTTGTAAATTTAAACCGTTTTGCAATATTATTTTGTGTTCCTTTTATGTAATAACTGTAATGTGATGTAAATATGATGCAATTTCTCCTATTTAAGACTTCTAACGCATGTCTCTCTTAAAATCCACGTGTAATTATAGTTTTTGTGACGTAATTTTTAATAACAGGGTTCCTACTCATCAGGGGATTATGGGATTCCTGGGATAATCAGGGGATAAATTTTGGCCCTAAAAAATCAGGGGAATCTCAGGGGATAGTGCAAAAAATTCCCCAAACCTGGGAAAACCTGGCAAAATGATTCGTTACTCTGGGAAATTGAGGGCAATCGCTGTTGTTTGCGTGTTTTGTGTAGTCTCAATGAAATCAAACTAAGACCTTTCTTCTAACATCGTGATATGTAGAATTGGAAATTAGCCACTCCTTACAGATTACTTCTTACAGATTAGATATAACATATGTTATATTTAATCTGCACTGCTTCTAACGTCTGGCGGCATCCATTCAGTCACTAGACAGGCCTTCTAACATCGTGAGGTTTGAAAACTGTTAAAGAGGAACTTAAGAAAAATAAAGAACATTTTAAAATTGATATTGACACTTGAGCCTTCATATTATTCATAATGCTTTTCAAAGATGTAATAAAATCCCTAAGTGGAAATTAAATTCTTACAGCAATCTACCAAGTTTTTTAAGGAGAGCCCCACAAGGCTTGCAGACTTCATCTCTGTTGTACACAAATCAATGCTTTTCCTTTAAAGTTCTGTTCATATTGTTTATATAGGTAATATATAAACTGTATTTTTGAGATTATCTAGTTTGTATCTTTTTTTAAAGGAGAGGAGGGCGAGGGGTCGTGATACTGGTTTAAAAAATGTCATTGATTGTTGACATGGAAAAATTATGCATCAGGGGATTCTCAGGGGATTTTTTCTTGGAAAATGAGTATGAACCCTGAATAAGTTCCTGCTTTTTGTACATAATTATTTAATTCTAATTGCAAATATTTTTTTCTGTTTATAATAAATTTTTAATTTATTACATGTATAAATATTTTTTTTTTAAAGCAAACATTATTGTTTCCGCTGTTTATACAGTTGGCAACAGTTTAAATTAATACAATTTTCTAAAATAAGTAAAAAATATATCTCGAAATGCTGAAAATTTGAATTTAAAATAGAAATAAAACCTCGAAAAATGAGTCAAATTAAAATAATAAATGAATTCTGCACACCGGGAAATTATAACGCATAAAATGATCTAAAAATTATTAAATTCCGATGTATAGTTTTTGCTCCTATAAAACTTTTTTAGTGGAACGATTTTGTCCAACTTTAACATTAAATATCTCTCAAAATATTTCTTCGATTTGAAAACTGCCTACATCAGCGTGTTTATCAAACATTTCTGTATAATACTACTGATTTTCATATTTTTGTATGCATTATTTTTCTTAATATTAATGAAGAAAGACCTCTGGTCGTAAAAAATTCAAAACCGGAGGCGGCGGCGGCGACAGCGGTAGTTACTTTTTTTTAGAATAGAGAGACACCTTGTATAGCTTGTCAAAATCAAAAGTTGTCCTTTACAGGGAAAGTAGTACTCAATGGTATTGAACAACAGCAAAAAAAAGAAAAAAAAAAAAATAGACACCTTGTATAGCTTGTCAAAATCAAAAGTTGTCCTTTACAGGGAAAGTAGTACTCAATGGTATTGAACAACAGCAAAAAAAAGAAAAAAAAAAAAAAAATAGACACCTTGTATAGCTTGTCAAAATCAAAAGTTGTCCTTCACAGGGAAAGTAGTACTCAATGGTATTGAACAAAAAAAAAAAAAAAAAAAAAAAAACCAAAATTTTCAGGATTGGCATTTTTGAAAAAAATATATATTTTTGATAAAAAGAAAAAAAAATCAAAAGGCTGCTACAAGAAAAGCTAAATACATACTTTAAAATTGAGTATATCATTTTATACAGAAAAATATTATCTTTAAAGTAAAAAAAAAAATATATCTTGCACCGTTCTAGAGATAGAGCACTTTAAAACTTTTATCGAAAATCGTGAATGAGAAATGGTGACCGGGATGCCATCTTTGGCAGCCTGTATCTCGGACCAGGAATTTTTTTGGGCAAAACAAAAATATAGAGTTATTTTTTCCTGATTTTTAGCATATGTTCAATTCAAAAACTTCTGAGGCTATGAAGGTAAGATTTTTTCTTTGGCTGCCTGAATTGACATGTACTATACAATATACAAAAATGACTTTTAGGGATTGTTTGGCCATTTATTGAGTTTAGAAGTCAATTAACAGATTACATAATAACATACAAAATTTTCAGAAATTAATTATTTCTTCATAACAGAAGTTACCAACACCAACTTAATTCAGCAATTCTGTTCACGTAATATGTCAGAAATAATGTTTATAGTTTACTACATCAATAAATGAATTAATAGCTAATTTTGAAGAAAAACAGCTGTAACCTCTGTCACATGGTAACAAAGGTTACATTCAGAAAGAAAAGAAAAAAATCGGAGAACATACGTATTTTGGTTTAGCCATTAATCTAATTATTTGATACAAATACCAAATCTGAACTGATTTTATTTGTAACTATTCTAAAATCACAACATAAAAGTGTTGAATAATTGGTAACAGAAGCTACTCAATTTTAATTTCAAATTTTCTACATAGGAATAACTTCCATCTCCACCCAGGAAAAAAAAAAAAAAAAAAAAAAGGAACAAAAGAAAAAAAACTGTATTTTCCCTAAAATTTCCAAAAGGTTTTCTCTCATCTCTAATTTTAACTAAATTAAAATCAATAATAACACAAGTTACGAGATTATCAACATTATAAAACAAATGAAGCAACAATCTAAATAAGCCTGCCTGAAGAATATGAAAGCATTATACAATAGGTCCGCGTTTTCCAATATGCACAATGTTCTTGTTGTAATGGCTCGTAAATAATCCACATCTTGATTTAGTAACCTTTATAAATCTTGAAATGGTGAGCCAATGGAAAGATACAGCATTGTTAAAATTTTTAAATGAACACAATGAAAATGACACATTTAATGCTGATGAAAGTGCCCTCTTTTACAAGTACAAACAAACTGGACTTTACAAAACTTCCTGTACAAACTGTATTTTACAAAATTTTATAATAGCTACTTTCTGTTGTTTTTTCCTTAAATTTTTTTTATTAATCCAGAGAAATCTTTAGTTTTTAAAGATGAAAGTTGCTCTGGAGCAAAGCAAATAAAAAACATTCCACTAACAACTAATATGTCTGGAACTGAAAAATTTCTTCTGTTTGTCATCGAAAATTCTCAAAATCTGCATGTTTCTAGGGGATCAAAACAAACGTTGGGGGCTAGACATATATAACATTATCAATTTTTAGGCAATTTTGGGCCTCTCCCCCCCCCCCCCTTATATCATACGTCATAATTCCTTGACCACCCCCCTCCCGCTTTAATAATATTGTTATCTATGCCAAAAAATTCTTTTTATTTTCTCATTTTTTTTTCTTTTAATACGTCTGAAATGATATACATTTATTATTCGCATATTTTACGGATTTAAATGAAGAGAAGTCAATAAAATATTACTATTATACATGAAATAACTTTATAGCAAACTAGCTGACACACCCGGCATTGCCCGGGCCCGTGATGAATGTACCTTAAATGAACCTCAAATTTGTATGATTTTATACATTTAATTCACTATTGTCTAAATTTATATTTTTAAATGAAAAAAATTACAAGAAAAATATTGAATTGAAGGTACGTGGTGTTATTTTGCGTAATTGGATTTTTGGAGTCTATGCATACCGAAAACGAGCGACAGCCGATAAAACACTCAGATTTTTACTGCTTTCTTAGACATTTTCTCATATTTTGTAAATATTTCTACCCATCGAAACATTTTAAAATTTTTGTAGGAGATATATATCTGGTCTATTTAGATGCTTTGAAAAGATTGTGTTAAAATAAAGACGTTGACTAAAATAAGATATTAAGAAATTTGCTTAAATTACTATTCGAAAATAGTGGTTAGTTCAACTTTCCACCAACAGGGAGCACAGTAAGTTCTATAGAAACATTACTCTACGAAACAGTGGTCAAAGGGCTGTTATAACTTACCTGAAAGTTTTAAGTCGATCGGTTAGTTCGTTTTCTGAATTTTAACAAATTCGTGTTCATTCTCTATTTAAAAATGGCACTTCTTTTTCTTTTTGAAAATAGATTTTTTTTTTTTATAAAACTAAAAGTTCTGAATCTAATTTATTGAAGTTTGCATATTCTTAATCAACATTCAAATATAGGCCTAGATGCATAAGTTTCAAATCTCTAAATACTATATTTTTAAAAATTTGATTTAAATTTGAAATTCCTTTAAAATTTTAAACCTGCAGTAGAATTGATAAAAAAAGTCACTGGTCCCAAGGACCAGTAAGCATGAGAATTTACTGGTCCGCAGTCATCATCACTAGCCCGCTGCATAAAATTCTATTAAGTCCCTTTAACCCTTGAGTGACCCCCCCTCCCCCCTCTTCCAAAGTCTCTTCCCCTCTTCCATAAACCAAACTTCCTTTACAGCCATTCAAAATTTTCAGCATAGTAAAATGTAAAATTATAATTTACTAAAAATTAAATAATTTGTGTTTGGTTGCGGTTTTCCAGGGGAGGGGGGAAATTAAGTTTACCTGTGAGAAAGGGGGAAAAAGTTACTGGTCCGATTGCATTTTTGGTGGTCACGGACCAGCGGACCACCAAGGATTTCGAATGCTGTAAACTGTGGTTTTTATCTACTCTCCAAAATGAAAACAGGTGTTTTTCAAAGTAGACTGTTTTTAACTTCTGCAAAACACTAGCCTCGTCTCACAGCTAGTGAGATTTCAAGGGGAGCGTGATTGGACAGTCTTGTGCTATCCTCAAATCGATGTCCCAATCTAGTCAGCATGTGGTTTTGAGGAAATAAATGTTTTTTTTAATTGTGCCGTTTGATGGCTCTTTAATGAGAGGGAGTTACGGTTGTTATTTAATAGCTCAAATAATTATAAGAATTTAAAAATTTTGAAGCTCAGGGACATTAGAAGAGGCCTTGGACCATCTTCATAAAAATTACCTTTGTATTTTCATAAAAAAATAACAGACTAAGAAAAAAGTTCATAGACTATTTTCATGTTAAAAAAAGTTAGCAAAAAATGAAAATTTTGGTTGGATAAAAAATGATATCAATATCAAAAGACAACCACCCCTATCCTCCTAGAGATATCTTATGATATCAAGTGCCAGATCCCCTTCCCCCCTAAAGTGATAATGTTACATAGGTACAGCCCCTAAAACTTTTCCGTAATTTTTTAATTCTAGAAACTTATAAAATTAAATTACTATCAATATATTTTTTAAAAATTAGTATAAATAAAGTTTTTTATTGCATAAGAATGTTGGATATTTTTGAACTTCATAAGAAACATTAGCAACTTTTGATTTAATGTTCCATTTGCCGGGTCCCGTGAAGATTGTTAAATCAGGAGTCTACTGTATCATCAAAATTAGAATTAAAACAGGTCCCAAAGAATAATGTCAGCTAATTTTTGGTGATATTTAATCTATATATATATATAATTAATTATTTAGAAGAAAAACTCCTTTATTAATTATAAAAGCTTATAAGGATCTCTGCATTTTTACGGAAATGGGAGAACAGAGACTGGATAGACAGATAAATTGAATCTATAAACAATCGGTAACTAGCTTGTGAAATGTAAAAAACACTTGTTTTTTCTACGGAATAAGAAAAGAGAAATGCACAACATTCCAACCTTAAACATATCCAAAATCATACTTCTCCACATTTTTAATGCTTTTGTGTACCATGCAGAAAAAAAACATGCTATTTAGTAAAAAAAATATTTTATTTCAGTAATGTAAAATTTTAAAAATTTTGAAGAAAGCAACAAAAGATTCAATGAATTCAGTAATGATCTTTATCATGACAATAAAACAGAAATGCCTTTGTATCCAGGGTGGGGAATTATTGCATCCTTTTAATAGAATTCAACAAAATATTTAGGGATAAGATTTTACAGCTAAACTTATACATATTCATATATGTTAACAGAAGTAAATAACAAATGACATATCGACATAAACATACCAACAGAACATTTGTCACAAATCACAATTTCATCAGGTGGGTGAGATGAACCACTGTCACACACTGTGCATGCTATTTCACCTTCCGGGAGAGGCCCTACAGAATTTAAAAAGAAAAAAACATGATTTTTTTCAAAAAGCATTAAATACAATACAGAGGTATATATAGCACATTATCTCATACCAGTTATTAGTACTTGTGATGCGTATTCAGTGTTCTCGCTGCCGCTCGCCATTGTGCAAATTGCGACAAAATGTTTCATTTGGCGAGTAAACTAATAATCAGACTCGCCAAACTGCGAGGACTCAATTTCTACTCTGTTTGTGTGTGTGCCAATACACTCGAGATTTATCCGTGTTTCTGAACGATTGATGTAGCTTTACATGTTCAATTGCGCCCATGGTTCATACACTCGAGAACAAATAAAATTCAAGCACTTTTCAAGCACTATTCCAGCACTATTCAAGGACTGTTTAGATACATGCATAAAAATGGCGTACAATAACATATAAGAAAAATAACCACCCCATTGATTATCTATTACAAAGAAATCTTATCAGATCTTTTAATTTTTATAAAAAGGCATTTTCAAGACATTATTAGAGAATTTTTAAAGAATAATGTGTTTTAACTTAGTAAGCAGAGATGAAAGTGCATTAAAGCCATTTTGGAGCAGCTTTGGAGCAGCAAAAATCGAATTGTGGAGCAGTAAAATCTATTTTTGTAGCAGCAAAAATCGGATTTTTGTAGCAGTAAAATCCATTTTTGTAGCAGCAAAAATTAATTTTGTAGCAATAAAAGCTGTTTTTGGAGCAGATTGAAATTCTAATGCTAATAAATAAGAAATTTGCGTATTTCTCGCGATCTTTTGATGAAATTTGAGTACTTCTCGCGATCTTTTGACAAAATTCGCGTATTTTTCGCGATCTTTTGCCAAAATTCGCGTATTTTTCGCGATCCTTTGTTGAAATCAATGTGCTTTTCGAAATCTTTTGCAAAAATTGCGGTTTTTTGCGACCTTTTGAGGAAATTTGCAGGTTTTTTTTTGCGATCTTTTAACGAAATTCGGGTTTTTTCACAATCTTTTTACCCAGTTTTTCGTTTTTTGAAGCAATTCGTGATCTTTTGACAAAATTCACGTTTTTTTTTGGTATCCTTTGACAAAATTCGCATGCTTTTCGTGATCTTTTAACGAAATTCAGGTGTTTTTCGCGATCTCTCGACTAAATTTGTGTATTTCTCGCGATCTTTTGATGAAATTTGCGTATTTCTCGCGATCTTTATATGAAATTTGCGTATTTCTTCCGATCTTTATATGAAATTTGCGTATTTCTCGTGATCTTTAGATCAATTTTGTGTATTTCTCGCAATCTTCCGACGAAATTTGCGTATTTTTTGCGATCTTTTGACAAAATTCGGGTATTTTTCATGATCCTTTGTTGAAATCAGGGTGTTTTTCGCTTTCTTTTGGCAAAATTAGCGTGTTTTTCAAAATCTTTTGACAAAATTTGCGGTTTTTCGCGACCTTTTGATGAAATTTGCAGTTTTGTCGCGACCTTTTGATGAAATTTGCAGTTTTTCGCGACCTTTTGATGAAATTTGCAGTTTTTCGCGACCTTTTGATGAAATTTGCGGTTTTTCGCGACCTTTTGATGAAATTTGCGGGTTTTTCGCAATGTTTTAACGAAATTCGCGTTTTCTTACTATATTTTGACCCCATTTTGTTCGTTTTTTGAAGAAACTAGCGATCCTTTGACAAAATTCACGTTTTTTTTTTTCGCGATCTTTTGAGGAAATTTGCATTTTTTCCCATGATCCTTTGACAAAAATTTGCATTTTCCACGATCCTTTGACAGAAATTTGCATTTTTCCACGATCCTTTGACAGAAATTTGCATTTTTCCACGATCCTTTGACAGAAATTTGCATTTTTCCACGATCCTTTGACAGAAATTTGCATTTTTCCACGATCCTTTGACAGAAATTTGCGTTTTTACCCGCGTTCCTTTGACGAAATTCGCACTTTTCCTGCGATCCTTTAACGAAATTTGTGCTTTTCCAGCGATCCTTTGACGAAATTTGCATTTTTCCCTCAATCTTTTGACGAAATTTGCACTTTTCCTCAATCCTTTGGCAAAATTTGCATTTTTTCCTCAATCCTTTGACAATTTTTTTTCTTTTTTTCGCGAACTTTTGACGAAGTTCGCGGTTTTCCTGCGATCCTTTGAAGAAATTCGCGTTTTCTTTGCGATCCTTTGTCGAAATTTGCGTTTTTTTCGCGATCTTTTCATGAAACACGCCTATTTTTTCGAGCTTTTAATACAATTTGAGTTTTTTCCCCCCCGATCGTCTGATGAAATTTCCTCTTTTTCGCGAACTTTTGTCGAAATTTGCGTAATTTCTCTAGAAATACGCTTTTTTCTGCGACTTTTTGACGAAAATCGCGATTTTTCCGCGATCTTTTGACGAAATTCGCATTTTTTTCAGCGATGCTTTGGAGAAATTGCCGATTTTTTCATTCGAACGGTCGTTGAAATTGATATTTTTCGGCGAGCATTTGTCGAAGTTCGCGATATTTTCCAGCACTTTTCATTCCTTGAAAATGAATATTTTTTTTTTCCAGCACTTTTCATTCCTTGAAAATGAATACTTTTTTTTCCAGCACTTTTTCTATTTTTTCCAACGCGTACGAACCATGGCACCGTGCCATTTACGTTGCTCTATTTATAGAGACACAGACTCAGTATCAATTCAGCTTAGCAAAGCCAAAGACACAAAAAGGATTATGGGATAGGTTTTTATCAGTTAATCACTGTTTATGCGCCGACGTCGCTCTGGTAGAAACATAAACAAAATTGCTGGTTACAAGTGCCAAATATTGAAACGTTTTGCTGGAATGTGGCGTTGAAATTAACTATACTATTTATTAGTTGTACGTAAAGTATCATTGGCCGGTCAGTTTTTTCTATCAGTCGAAATCTCATAGCAATTTTTACTGTATGTTTTCACAACGGTAAATCAAAGATAGCTGTTTTGAACTTTTATTCAGACTTCTAAAAGAATGTCTGAAACATTTACACATTTAGGAGGCATTTAGAATGTATTTAATTTTAATAGTTTCTGTAGCTGATTTTTGAATTTCTACTTTTTGAGTAATTAGAAAAAATTAGGTTATTTTAGAACATATTAAAAAAATGGTTACAATAAGGGGTTAAAGATAGATTTTTCAGTGTTTCAAGCCGAATCTATTTTGCTAACATTTGTTTTCATTTGGCTACTGTTTTTTATTTCTTATTCGCCAAATTGCTAATGTTGGTCAAAAGCCAGCGAGAGCACTGTGCATAGTATCTAAAAAAAAAACCCCTAAACCTCGAGCATTATGATTCACTAAGGATAAGAGGCAAAAGTGCCTAACTGGGCCCTGGGAAAAAGTGCCCAAGCAACCCTAGTGTGCTATACACAGGGTTCATACAGAGTTGGGAAGAAAAAATCCAGGAGTCAAAAAAATTTAAAGGATTTGCCATTTTTTGTTGTTGTTGTTGCTTTTATGTGCTTCATCGTTATGTGGTATGCACATCTCCAATTTTTAATGCCCAATTTGGAGATAAAAACAAATTTTACTCTATTAGAATCTAATTGTTAGTGACTGCACAGCCTTCACAAAATATTGCTTACTGATTTCGTAAGTTTAAATACAAAATAGACAATCAACTTACTTTTTTATGCAGCGACCAATGGTCATATAAACAGAGGTTAGTCAAACCCCAAACACTTATTATGTATATCAAATACATGATACATCTTAAAGAAAATTTTAAAAGGTAAAAAAAAAAAAAATGCTAAATGCAACATACAAGAAAAAATATAACAAATTTTGGAATTTATTCTTTTAGAACAGCAGTAATCAATTTTTTTGAAGGTGAAACTGTCGAAATTTGCATTTTTTTTCCGCGATCATATGACGAAATTCGCGTGTTTTTCGTGATCCCTTGACAAAATTCGCATGTTTTTTGCGATCTTTTGAGGAAATTCGCGGGGTTTTTTGCGATCTTCTGGGGGGAAATCTACGTTTTTTTTTCCGCAATTTTCTGGGGGAAATTCACGTTGTTTCGCGATTTTCTGGGGGAAATTCGTGTTTTTTCGTGATTTTTAAATGGAATTCACGTTTTATTTCGATCGTTTGACAGAACTGGTGTTTTTTTCGCGATCTTTTGATGGAAACCGCGTGTTTTTCGAGATCCTTTGACGAAATTTGCATGTTTTTGGCGATCCTATAGGAAATTCAAGTGTTTTTGGCGATATTTCGAGGAAAATCGCTTGCTTTTCACAATCTTCTGGAGTAAATTTGCGTTTTTTTGCGATCTTTTAATGGAATTCGTGTTTTATTTCGATTGTTTGACGAAATTGACATTTTTCTTGTGATCTTTTGATGGAAACTGCGTGTTTTTCGTGATCCTTTAACGAAATTTGCATGATTTTCGCGATCTTTTGAGAAAATTCGTGTGTTTTTTGCGATCTTTTGAGGAAATTCGCGTGTTTTTTTTTTGCGATTTTCTGGGGGAAATTTGAGTTTTTTCGCGATCTTTTAATGGAATACGCGTTTTATTTCGATCGTTTGACAAAACTGACTTTTTTTTTGCGATCTTTTGATGGATCCTTTGAGGAAATTGGCGCGTTTTTCGCGATCCTTTGAGGAAATTCGCATGTTTTTCGCGATCTTTCGAGGAAATTCGCATTTTCGCGATCTTTTGAGGAAATTCGTGTGTTTTTTGCGATCTTATTGGGGGGGGGGAGAGGGAATTCGCGTGTTTCGTGATCTTCTGGGAGAAATTCGCGATCTTTTAATGGAATTCGCACTTTCCTTCGATCGTTTGACGAAACTGATGTTTTTTCACGCTCTTTTGATGGAAACCTCGTGTTTTCGCAATCCCCTGTGGAAATACACGTGTTTTTCGCGATTTTTTGAGGAAATTCGCGTGTGTTTCGCCATCTTTTGAGGAAATTCGCCTTTTTTCGCGATCTCCAGGGGGAAATTCGCGTTTAATTTCACGATCTTCTGGGGGAAATTCGCGATCTTTTAATGGAATTCGTGTTTTATTTCTATCGTTTGACGAAATTGACGTTTTTCCTGCGATCTATTGATGGAAACCGCGTGTTTTTCTTGATCCTTTGATGAAATTTGCGTGTTTTTCGCGATCCTTTGACGAATTTGCATGTTTTTTTTGGCAATTTTTTTAAGGAAATTCTTGTGTGTTTTGCGATCCTTTGAGGAAATCCGCTTTTTTTCTTGATCTTTTAACGAAATTCGCCTTTTTTCGTGATCCTTTGAGTAAATTCGTGTTTTTTCGCAGTCTTTTAAGAAATTCGCATCTTTTTCACGATCTTTTGAAGAAATTCGAGTTTTTCCGTGATCTGTTGGAGAAATTCAAATTTTTTTCACGATCCTTTGACAAAATTTACGAATTTTTTCGCCGATCGATTGAAGAAATTTGACGGTATTTTTTGGGACATATTTACGAAAAACGTGATTTTTCCAGGATTCTTAGCTAAATGCCAAACATCGATAAAATTTAAAGTAAAGATCGGTTAAAGGTGTTGAAAAACATACTTTACGGACCTAATAATTGAAAAACGGACCTAATGGGAGCCTTGCTATAAGATTATCCTAACCAATCAATACTGTGCTTCAGATAAATGACGTGCATAAAGGATTTACCGTTCGTTTTACAATCACGATTTTTTCTCCCTCGGCAGCAATATCGCTTGCGTCCGAAGCCGCAATACAATTTAAGGAGTTTCTAAGGAGTGGTTTGCTTATCTAAATAGTTCTAAGTACTACTTGGGAATGTTTTCATTTCTAAGGAGTTTCCAAGGAGTCTGTGCGAACCCTGTATACAGTATAGGTCACGGTCAAGTGGTCAATCTAATGTGGGACCCTCAGTGTTTAGTTCCCAAGCAAGCTTGGTACTCATTTTATCAACTCCGAAGGAACGAAAGGTTGAATGAACCTTGTCCAGACTGGAGACAAACTCTGGATCTGTTGCATAGCAGCTAGATGCTCTGACCAGTACGCTGCAGGGCATCAATGTGAATGATCAGAGTTCGTAAGTAACACATTTTCAAAAATATAAAAAACAGATATATTTTCAAATTAGTCAACTTATTATAAATATTTTCAGACTTAATATAAATTAGAAACTAAAACATATTGCACTTGAAAACTTTTTAAATACATAGAACAAACTTGACATTATAATCACAATTTTAAATCCCGAGGACTAATAATAACAAAAATTTTATAATATAAATACATTTGTACAGTAATGGTTACAAAGTTTCCATTTTATTAATATGAAATTACCTACTCAATACGACAAAATTATTTATAATGGGTGTCAAACTGTGGCTTGTAGGATACCACTATTTTTTAATAATAAACTTCATCTTGTTACCCAGGCAATCAAAGTAAATTTCTAGAACAAAATTAAAGGAAAAGAAAATACCTTTATAAATATCTTTATATAATGCCCAAAACTGAGAGCCATCTTCAAACTTTACGGCACACCTGCTATACTCATCTTCAACCTGAAACAAATGAGCATTTTCATTATCACTCGAAAGTTCATCTTTTTCAAATAAATATGCCATAATTTACATGTAAGAAGTATATACAACTGATAATTTTCTCAATTTATCAATTACAAAAGTTAAATTTATAACCACAACACCGAGTTATATATTACTAAAACTTCTTAAATTCATAAAAAGAAAAAAAAAAATTTAAGAGTGTCTTTTATAAGGCAGTTCACATCTCACTCCCCCAATCCAAAGCAGGTCAAGTCAATTCCATCGTAACTGACGTAACAACTGATCATCGAATTTTGTTTTCAAAACTGTTTAGATAATTTACTAATAAAGGTAGAACAAATTTTTACAATTTAAAATATTTCTTACTAAGGTCTTAAGGTAGTACCTGCAGATTATTTCAATCTCTCTTTGAGTCCCAAAAATTGCAATTCAAAATTCTGTAACTGATGTAACATAAAATACACAAACATTTTTTCTGCCTTCATTGAAGTGTAAAAATTATCAAAACTATCCCGCTAAAAAAGTGATTTAATGTTCTCACTTCTCAACAACACTAAGTAATGACAAATTAACAGTAACTAGTTTAATTAATTTCTGAACAATAAAAAAGAAAAAAATGGCATTTACACATGTAACTGATGTAACATTATGACTTTACAAAGACAATAATGGTACATAACTTAGTTTGTAAATAGTAAGTTACAATGGATTTTTATTATGATTTTATTATAGAACATAAAAATATCAAGCATTCCAATCATACCCTTAAATTAAACATATTATGAATTTTAGTTCGCCCAAAAAATGAGAATTTTCTGTGGAATTGCCCAGCAAGAAAACTTCTGATACATAAAGAAGCTCATTTTCAAATGTAAACATGATACTGGCAGGTAATCTATTTGTTAGGTAAAAAAAAAATATATATATAGGAGGAAAGTAGAAAATGAATTTAAATTTAATTAAAATTGGGAGTTATACATTATGTATGTGATTTTTAATATCAATTAGAGAGAGAGAGTTTTACTATTAATAATGGCCAATGATCGTTAGTGGTTAGTAATCATTGCATGTGAAGGAAGTAAATAAATATAACTTGGGTAACTTCATGGTAAAATATAAATAATAAACTTTAGACTCACCTGAACTTAGAAAATATTTCTTGCCTGAAAATTGCATATGTTGAGCATATCTTAAATTGTGCCAAGTATTAAATATTTACTTTAGAACGTTTATCATTAATAATTCTTTAATATATAATTGTGATAAATTAATTTGGCACTCAATAATAAAAACATCAAACACATAAATGATACATATACACTTAATAAAACAAAATATTTTTATTTAAATGATGTAGTTAAATGGCGAAAGGGGAGGGAGAAATAATTTAGTGCACTAATTATACAAATTTCATCAATATTAATTCTTACATGAGTTTCATAGATTTAAATTTCATTTTTAACAAATTGGCATTTCTTTTATAGAAGATTGAAATAATATTGTTGAGAGCTTGAACATTAATATGTTTATATTGAGAATCTTAATTTAATCGATAAAACATCGGTACATGCAAAAAAATGTGGTTCATAGTCTTTATCAAAGTTAATTTATAGAAAAAGTTCATACTGGAGAGTTAATGATTATGAATCTGAGCAATTGTTCAAATCCTGAGATTTGTAATATGCTCCAAAGCAAAAATAAAACAGGCATCTTACCACCGCGATGTCATCACCGTAGGGAAAGCAATATATGCATTTTCATCGTACTCACTCATGTTGATTTTCGCTATATATCGAAAATAGATATTGTGAGAATCGAGAACATCTGTATATTGCACTTTTCTTGAGACATTCATTTTTCCTTTTTATCATCACCCATATTTTCAAATGGATAATTTGATTAGATCAGATTTCTTGATCACAAAGGAGATCGGTAGTACCCATTATATATCAGTATTCAAAGGCCTTGAATCTCCAGCATTCCTACGAAACCACTTCGGAATCACAATTTTGACACAGATAAAATATGTAATTCACTATGAATAAGGTATGATTTGATGGCATGTTATATAAATATAAGAAAAGGATTTGCCCGAGGGATCCATTCGATCCAACGGTTAAGATAAATCCTTTCACGGAGCATCAACGCGCACTTGTTCGCACGTTGAGGTCCGTGGCCCGAGAGAGCGAGATGACGCTATCAACGAATCTGCCGTTTGCAACGGACGTCGTTGATTGGCTGATTTAAAATCGATGCTACACAGAGTAGAAGTGTTTGAATAAAATATCGTTAAGTGATAAATTCGAATTTTAGATTTGAAAATTATTATAAAAATATTCTATTACAGTAGAAAGTATTAATTTTAAGATTTATTATTTTATTATTGATAATTTTTGACGATCTTTTATGGCGATTAAATTAAATTGTTTTTGAGTGAAATTTAACTGAAAAACGAACTTAACGAAAATTAATGAATATTTAAAGGTAGAATTTAAATTTTAAAAGTAAAGAAGTTTTTTGATTTAATTTAAATATTTTAAAATAGCTTTTTAAATTAATTTTAATTGGAAACAATGTTATTATATAACACTATTCAACTGATTTTTAATCAAATAACTTTTTTCATTTTTTGATAAATATATTACATTTTGAGTATCTATTGCCCCTTCACGATAGGCATTTATGGTCTGTCATATCCCGAAAATAAATTCAAAATGTCAACTTTGACAGCATCTTCTGAAAATCCCCGGGCTTCACACTAAAAATGAAAAACGTCATACTAACGCATGAAACTAACAGGTGCTCTTATTCAGAAACTAAGGTTAAAATTGTTTTCGTGAATGAGCCAGAAGATCACGAGTTGATTCTTAAAAAGGGGAAAGGATTGTGGCCTAAAAATTTTAAACACAGTTTTAAAATTACCTGTCATACTTCTCAGAGGTTTGCTTATTGAAGGAACAACAGATTTTTTTTTTTTTTTATTCTTCAAGAGATGCAATTGTAAACATTGCACTGATACTAAATATGCATGACTACAGATGTAAATTTTCAATAATAATATTTTGGAGAATATCCCCATCAATGAGAATTTTTTTTTAAGTTCCTCTTCAAGTAAGAAGGATTGATGATTAATGAAAACTAATTTAAATAGTAACCTGTATGAAGTAAAATGTACGTAATGTAATCATGTAAGCATATAAGACAGATAGATGTAAAGAGGGAGCGATTTTATGAAGTATCAGCCAGTTATGGCCCTATTGTTATATCAGGGATGCCTTCAGGGAAGACTTTTAAAGGGAATGTGACCCAAATTATCATTCTCGTACAAGGAAAACCTTGCACACTCATCCAGCTCAGACCGTGCTGGTTTTAAACTTGCGAATGGATAAGTATAAGAGAATGTGTGCAATTGTAAGTTTTCATTTATTCATTGTTGATGGTATTATCTTGGTCTGGGTAATATAAAGTAAAAATATTCAATAGATATAAATTTTGTTCTACAAGAACTTTATCACATTCAACAAACAAATTTTCATGTAATTTTTGAGCCGCAGGAAATATTTGTCAGAAACCCAAGGATGGCATTAGCTCCTAAAAACTAATTTTCTCAATTTACCAATTTCAAAAGTCAAATTTACAATCACAACACTGACTTTTATATAACTTTTTTCCTCTAATCAAAACCCAGAAAATTTCTGACACATTAACAGGCTCATTTTAAAATGTAAAAACATGATATTGGCTGGTAATCTACTCAACTGATTTGGAATCAATTGCCCTTTCACGATAGCCATTTGTGGACTGTCATACCCAGAAAATAGATTCAAAAGGTCAACTCTGACAGCATCTTCTGAAAATTCCTCAGACTTACAGTAAAGATGAAAAAACACTATTCAATTACACAGTTTCTAAATAAAAACACCTGTCTAAGATTAAAATTGTTTTCGTGAGCCAGAAAGTTGCGAGTTTCAATTCTTAAAAAGGAGAAAGGATTGCGACCTAAAAATTTTAAAAACAGTTTAAAAATTGTCAGCCATATTTCTCAGAGCTTTTTGAAGAAATAGCAGATTTTTTTATTCACCAAAAGATGCAATAGTCACCACTGCACTGATACTAAATATACATGACTAGACATGTAAATTCTCAATAATAATATGTTGGAGAATATCCTCATCAATGAGAATTTTTCAAATAGTTCCTCTTCATGTTACAACAGCATGTTAAGCATTTTACATGCAACTGAATATCTTGAAACTTTAAAAAATACATATAAAATACCCTAAAAAAATAAGCATCAAAATAAATAATTAATAGTAAATTGATAACATTAGTTTAAAAAAGCAAGAAAGGGATACTTTGTTTTAGGTTTTATTGCAAGTTAAAATAGCTTATGTATACAAAATACAGTTTCCTCCAACAGTTTCAGGGGGGGTGCTGCAACCCACCTGCCCTTTGGTTTACATAATAGCACCTCTCTTGCCCCTCATTCAAAAAATTAGCACCCTTCTTGCCCCTCATCCAAAAAATTAGCACCCTTCTTGCCTCTCAGTAAAATAAAAGTGCCCTTTCTCTCCTTTGCATTAAAAAATTTGCTTGCACAGTAAAGATTTTAGCCTTGAAAGGCTTTAAAAATCAACAGACTGAATTTAAAAATCAAAAAAGTGCCTTTCAGAATCTGAAAAATCAAAAAAGTGCCCTTAAGAATCCAAAACATGACCTTTAGAATTAAAAAAAAAGTGCCCTTTCTCATCGGCAGCACCCTGCCCTTTTTTAAACCTAGGGAAAACTCTGAAAATAAAATTAAACAATTATTAAAATTACATTTTGAAAATAAATGATAAAGAGTGTGACCATGTTCAATGAAGAAAATGAAAGTTTTCAAAAGATTAGGGCAACAAAGATTTAAATCAAGATTTTAAACAGATATTTTTTAAATCACTGATCAAAATAATTCTTTTAATTTTTAAAATGCTATGAAAAAGTTTAAATTTAACATAAATTGTAATGCTTCTTAAGATATAAATCTGTTAAATCCATATAATTAATATAAAATTCAAGCACCTTTCCAGAAATTTCAGAAGTGAAAATTTTAATGTTACAAAATAACATATTACAAAAGTATCTAGATTTTTTTTCATTTTCACGTGTTTTCAGGTGAATGTCGTACATAATAATCAGTAGTGAAGGCTTAATAAATGTAAAATGTTATGAGAAAATCTTCGAAAAATAAAAAGGGGTCGATCCAGGTAAAATTTGGGACCTATTTAGGACCACTTCACAAAAATCCATTTAATAAAACAGGACCCTTCACAAAGTTCCTTTTAATAAAACAGGCCCCTTCACAAAACTTTATTTCATAAAAACACAACTCTTAATTATTTAAGTATTGCACGGCAGCGCAATACTTATTTATTTCCAGTGTCACTTCTCAATGTTAATTTAACATGGAAAAGCCTATGGAGATCATAAATTTTTCATTTTTTCTTCCCACCTTTATGTCCCTGATGCCACTCATTTTTTATTCTTTACTAATTCTAATATTATAAATTTAAAGTGTAAAAACGTTTGCCTGACGTTAGGGTCATAACGAATGGTAAAATGCCTTTGCATATGGGTGAATTATAACCCAGAGAGAAACACGGCCCAATTTTTTTTTACATTATTAAAATATTTTTCTTGATAATTCCAATTTTCGCTTTTTTCATTGAAAATCAACGGACATTTTTCATAGAAAATCTAACATTTTTACTTCATTGTTGCAAAAGTTTCAAAAGCTGTAATAATAATTTATTTCTTTTTAGTTGAAAGATTTTCACGTGAAATATTAAATTGAGCTAGTTTTTTTTTAATTTTTTTTTTCAAAAATTAAAAAGGTGAATATGGCGTCATCTATAATAATAAAGAAAGAAGTTTGTGTGTGAGAGTGAGTGAGTGTGTCGACGATGTTCTGAAGAGACCACTGCACGTAGAGCTACAAAATTTGGGGAAAAGGTATGTCTATATATGAAGTTTTGCACCTCGAAGCCCGATTTTTGATTTTTTGATTAGATTTTTTTAATTTAATTTTTTATGCGAATTTTAGCGCTTTTTTATGTTTTGAGGCGATTTTTTCATATAAGTGAGAAGAATATGGTTTCTTTCTTTTAACCCAATATAGTAAATTTTATTCTTTTTTCAAAAAAGTTTATTCGGAATTCGTGCAGTGATTTTTTAATTTTTAGCGAATTTTTTATGCAATTATTGAACAGCATTTAATACATTTCCATACCTATAAGGAGGTTACCATTTTTAGCGAATTTTTTATGCAATTATTGAACAGCATTTAATACATTTCCATACCTATAAGGAGGTTACCATAGAGGGACATAATTCTGTCGCCAAATGCAGCTAAGTTTGTTGCCAACTTGGCGGCATATCGCCAAAAGTGACAACTTGGCGATATCTCTAATATTTCGCCAAATTCCCATAGACTTCCATTGTAAACCAACATGGATTACTTTCTTACGAAAAATGAACAAATTGAGATATTTTATTGCAACAAAAATCAATATTAACTTAAGGGATTATATTAATTTGATTTTTCCACATTAGGAAAAAGAATACAGTTTCTTTCTTCTAACCCAATATAGTAAATTTTGTTCTCTTTTCAAAAAAGTTTATTCGGAATTCGTGCAGCGATTATTGAATTTTTAGTGAATTTTTTATGCGATTATTGAACAGCATGTAATACATGTCCATACCTATAAGGGGGGTTACCTTAGGGGGGATCCAGTTCGGTCACCAAATAACGCCAAGTTTGTTGCCAACGTGGCAATATATCGACAAATTTGGTGACCAAAATGAGTCATCAAAAGTGACGCCAACTTGGCGATATCTCTAATATTTTGCAGAATTCCCATAGACTTCCACTGTAAAACAATAGGGTTTACTTGCTTACAGAAAATCAACAAATTGAGATATTTTAATGCAACAAAAACTAATATTAACTTATGGGATTATATTAATTATATTTAAGGAAGTCCAAGTAAATTAATTACAAATAAAAGTAACATGATCTAATGCTTAGCATGATTTCCAAAACATAAATTTTAAGAGAGCCCACTGTTCAAAGGAATTAGATTTGAAACTTTTATCCAATTATAGTAAATTTTGACTTTCGTGATTTTGAACGTTTTGTGATTTTTAATGCGCTTTTTACGTTTCTTCGCGATCTGCTACAATTTTTTGACCTAAAGTACATTCTAACCTCATTTCAATAAAGTTTATTCGGATTTCGTATAGCAATTTTCGAATTTTTCGGAAATTTTGTATGTGATTTTTAGTGTATTTTAGCGATTTGCAACTATTTTTCCACATTAGTGAAAGGAATCAACTTGCAATCTACGAACATAATATATATATATTTTTTTCTGTTTTCAGAATTTGAGAAGCGATTTAAAAATTTTTCGCGATATCATATTGTGATTTTCGTAATTCCTGCGTTTTTTTGACGTACCCGGGCAACGCCGGTCAAGTTAGCTAGTAGTGGAAATAAAAAGGATATTTTCAGAATAAGTTTTTGCTTTGGTCAAGTTTATATTTTAGTAAAAAGTTTCTAGTGGATAGCTATTTTGACGCAGGTAGCAAACTTAGTGGGGAATTACATAACTTAAATTTTAAAATGTATTTTTTCGCAAGATGAGAACTATTTATACCCCAAACTTGTAATAATTTTTTGATGTGTTTACATCACCCCTTGGGAGAGAATAAGGTTTAAAAATTTAAGTAAAACTTTCCTTTTTTATTTTTTACTGTATCACAGCTATTATATTGTGAAGTTAATTTTTTATGTTTTGATTATAGATTTTTTTACGTTCAGATTAGAAGTTTTTGTAAAAACTACCGCAACCTGCATTAGTACAGTGGTGAAACATTTTGAATTACACATTGGTAAACCGCATCCCACATTGTGATGCAATACTGCATACATCAAAGTCTGATGATGATACTCTCCAGACTTAGATAAAATGTAAAACTGTCTGCAAACTCAAATAATTTCTTAAAAATTTTCTGCAGAAAAATGCCACGCCCCTCCTAAGTCCTATATCGCCGCTAACAGCAAAAGTGAAAAAGTCCTCTTTCCAATCCCTCACATTACGTTACATGCTCTCAACCCCCACCCCCTCCAGTTTTCTGAATTAGACTTTATTGAAAAGAGGATAATGTTTACTAAGATATTAAAACCGAATTCCCCTTTTGAATGTAAAAAAGTCACTGCAAATCGCAGAGAAATGCTGAACAAGCACATAATTCGCTAAAATTTCCAACCAAATAAACTTTTTTAAAAAGAGATCAACATTTAACATTTACTTTTCAACACAAAATTTATTTTTAATCTGTTAAATTAATCTGCAAAGCTTAAAATAATCTGCAGCACCTGCTTCGGTGCTGCACTGTTTCTGCTACCGGCCCTGGCAAAAAAAAAAAAAAAAAGCATTGTACCTGTTGTTCCGGCATAAGCACCGCACTTCCAATATTTTAAGTTTTAAAAATATATATGCCACTTCGCTTCTTCCATGGTGCATGGCAAATAATTTTTAGATAGCTTTTTTATCTGCAGACCTTCTCACAAGTCTGCGACGGGCCTCACACAGATTCTCTGCCTGGGGTCTTAATAATTTTTTTTATGAAAAATTTGTAAAAAAAAAAAACCCATCAGAACTGTCTGCAAACTTTGAAAATTTTCTGCGAACGGCGTTCGCGTGTTCGTCTATATTATCAGACTATGATACTCTCTATTAATTTTGAAATGCGTTTGTCTGAGTGCATGTTATTAAAAAACTTGACATATTAAACAAAAACATAATTTGAAGAACAAATTAAAAAACAATTTATTTCCTAGATTGTTTAAGCCCGAGAAGGGACAGATATTAAGTTATTTCATTCAATTAGTTCTACATTTAATGTTAAATTTTTGTAACAAATTAGTTAAGCCAATTGAAGATTAAAAAATAAAAATAAAATTCATACAATATGATACTTAAAACACCCAAAAAAATTAGATTCCGTTCAAATGAAATCGAAATAAATCTTAGACTTTTTTTAAAGTTTTGTATTTTGCATTCATCTTATCATTTTATGCATAATTGTCATAAACATACAAAATCTGCTATACAAATATTTTCAATTAAAAATGAAGAAGTCTAAGATTTATTTCGATTTCATTTGAACGGAATCTAATTTTTTTGGGTGTTTTAAGTATCATATTGTATGAATTTTATTTTTATTTTTTAATCTTCAATTGGCTTAACTAATTTGTTACAAAAATTTAACATTAAATGTAGAACTAATTGAATGAAATAACTTAATATCTGTCCCTTCTCGGGCTTAAACAATCTAGGAAATAAATTGTTTTTTAATTTGTTCTTCAAATTATGTTTTTGTTTAATCTTTATATTGTTAGGTTTATGTGTAAATTGCAAAAAAGTTCATCAGAAAGTTAAACTTCAGCAGAAGAGCTTAAAGAAGTTAATAAATACTTGGTTCAAATCTTAGTAACTGAATTTCATATTTCATTACAAAAACGTACTTTTCACAAAAATAACTTTTGCTTTTCACAAAATGGGCCACAAGAAAAAAATCCCTGCATCGACCCCTGATAAAGAAAATCTTTTTGCATTCTACTTTGAAAGTTATTTGTGCTAACACTAGACAAAAGAAGACACTTGATAATTTTGCATTGTTATGATATTATTAACATAATTTTAAATTTTACAAAAGCTAAATGAATTTTTTCATAACTTGCTTTAATTTGAAAACATCCACTAAATCATTTTTCAAAAAGGTATATTAAACACACACACACACAAAAAAAACAAATATGTGCATATTTCAGGATGAATAATTTATTGCATTTAAAATAAAGACTTTTTTCACACTTTAAGCTCTTTAATTGCATTTTCCATTTTTTTTTTTTTTTATCCAGGCATAAAAGTGGGAAATAGAAAAAAAGGTGGACATTTTTTTCCCATCTATCTATACAATGACATCAAATTTGTACAATTTAGACAAATTTTAAATATTATTTATACAATAAAATGAAATAATACTGCATGTATGATTATTTTCTTTTAATAATTTAAAATTAATTAAAAACAAATTTAAACTAACAATTTTACAGGTTTTTTTGAATAAAAATAGGAAATTGAAGACAGTTTGCTAAAGATGTAAAACCATAAATATATGATGAATTAATGTGAAGTACAGTAATTTTTCAAAATAAATATTATTTTAGAAGGTTTGTCTGTTTAAGATCACCCCCCCCCCCTCCTTTCAAAAAAGAAAAAAATCTCCATGCTGCATAATACAAACAAGTCAAATTCATCTTTAGTCCAGAAATAAATCTCCAAAATTGCATCACTGAAATTACACAAAAGTGTTACATAATTAGGAAAAAATATTCTATCTCAAACAGAACCTTATGGAAACTTCCTTACCTTTTAACGTCTAAAAAAATCACTCTGGAAAGACATTTTAGAAACAATTTACATGACTTTCATATGCTTATTCATCTTTGATTTGATGACTTTTGCACAGTAATTCATAAACAAATTCCAAGGATTTGAGTAAACAAAATTATTTAATTTTCTAGCCCCCCCTGCCTCCCCATATATGCTTCCAATATTTTGTTTGCATTTTTGCATCAATCCAGAGAATGTCAAAAATTGCTTTAAAAAAGGTGGAATTCCTCCTTTATAAGGAACTCTTTCATGCCTGTTTATCTAAAACTTCAGCCTCTTTATCTTTTGCAGTTTATGTGGATTCTTAAGGGCATTTTTTCAAATTCTTAAGAGCACTTTTCAGATTTTAAAAGGCACTTTTTTGACTTTTAAATTCATTCTTTTGATTTTTAAAGCCTTTGAAGACAACATTGAGTCAGTTTTTACTATACAAGCAAATTTTTTAATGCAAAAAGGAGAAAGGGCACTTTTTTTTTTATTGGGAGACAAGATGGTTGTAAATTTTTTGGGTGAAGGGCAAGAAGGGTGCTATTTTTTTTAATGAGGGGCAAAAGGGATGCTATTTTGTAAATCAAATGGTAGGTGGGATGCAGCACTCACCTGAAATTGCCTGGGGAAAACACTGGGAAATTATACTACATACTTGCCAACTAAATTTCGGTAAAACTCAGAAGATTTTGGACAAAAAATCAGAAGAAATCAGAAGATTTTGGCGAAAAATCAGAAGAAGTCAGAAGATTTTTTAAGTTTTATAACACTTTCAGTAAGGATTAAAAAACAGTTTAATCCTTATAAATAAACAAATTTCAAAGAGAAACTCGAATAAAATATTAACTAATTTGCAATTACACAATATATATTATGACAAAAAAAAAATAACTTGAATATATTAAAAATTACTATTTTTTTTTTTTTTTTTTTTTTTTTATGAGTATTCATGATATCCTACCTTTCACATTAAAAGACACTTTAAACTTCTAATTCCTAAATTTTTTTTTTTTTTTTGGGAGGGGGGGGGGGGGGGGGGGATCCACTTCCGATACTAGCTATGCTTTTTTTTTCCGCGGCCCTTTCACGAAATTCACGATCTTTAGCCGAAATTTGTGTTTGTTCTCATTAAGTACTATATAGCAGAGTGCAATTACTTTAAAAATTAATGAATTCTAACTGTCTTTAATTTCTTAACACAATACCTATTAACTCCCATCTTCTTAGTAGAAAATAAAATGTCTACTTACAAATTTGAAGAGACTTGTAGCAGAAATGAGATAGATGACTCACAATGATACATACTAGAAAATGAAGACTTCATTAAATAAAAACTAACATCTTTTTATTTAGGCATATCAGGAAACATCTTCAATTTATACACTTGTAACACCAAAGCAAGAACTAGATGACATGAATGAGAAACTCTCTCATTTTATAATGGTTTGCAACCAATCACAACTAGCCAGCACATGCTGGAACTCTTTTGCATAAACAGAAAGTTGAGTAACACTGTGCAACCTGAAAAACATGTCAACAAAGTTTAACTGATACCTTGTTGGTAACCAACCAACCATTCAATCAATTAACTATGAATTTAACTGAAAACCATAAAAACAAAATGTAAACAATATGGATGCCAGCATGCTGTTGAAGTTAAGTGTTAGTTTTGTTAGTAAGTTAGTAGTTTTTATCATTGAAATAAAGTAAAAGGTACCTTTTTTAAATAAAACACTTAATACAATAAATGAAGTTGAAAAATGATGGAAAAAAACTTAATAAAAAGTGTGGTTCTTCCACAAAATGCCCCCCTTTTCCAGCATTTTTCATTTACTAAACACTTTCAAGAATAAATGTAAATGTATTATGCAAAATACATATGTACAATACACAATTGAAAAATATTCACTTTAAAAAAAAAATTCATCAGTTCATGATTTTAAGTTCAAAAAGTTTTTTTTTTTTTTTTTTTTTTCAGCATAAGTAAGCAGATCTAAGTTTCATAAATAAGTCCTTGCACAAAGACTTTGTAAGGAGATCAGCTAAATTGTCCTTAGACTTAACGTGAATAATGTCAAACACATTCTGTAGATATAAGTCTCTTACGAACATGTATTTTAAATCTATGTATCTATTCCTGATATTCTCAGCTCTGTTCTTAATGAACTGTATAGCTGCAGCATTGTCACACTTCAATATTGGTTTTTGGTTACCAATAATATTTGAATCAAGGTTAAAAGTAGAATACAGTTGCTCTAAGGTTGAATTCAAGTACTTCAGTTCTTTAGCAGCTTCTGAGGCTGCAATAAATTCCGATTCCATCGGAGACATAGCTACACAGGTCTGTTTCACCACACGCCATGTTATCGGGAGGCCATTTAAGAAAATAGAGTAGCCAGTCCAGGATCGGCGGTCACTCGGGTCACTAGCCCAGCTAGCATCAACATAGGCAGAGAGCTGAGTGGGAGGGTCTTGAGGGTGCATTTGGATTCCTAATTATTTCGTAGTTCCAAGGTAGCACAAGATTTGTTGAAGGCATTTCCAATGGATAGGTCCAGGATTTTCAACAAATTGCGAAAGAGCTGCTACTCCATAGCTGATATCAGGTCTGCAACGTCCGGAAATGTAGAGCAAGCATCCCAGTAAATTTCTGTATGGAACATCTTCCATCTGGTTGTCATCAGTCGGCATATCTTTCCTAGAAGGAACAACTCCAGGTTGGAGAGGAAGAAAGACTTTAGTAAAGTTTTTAAAATTAAATTTTTCAAGACATTTCTCAATGTACTCTTTACAATGAATTTTCATGGAGTCTCCTGTCATATCAAATTCAATACCCAAAAGTTTAGAAATGGGCCCCATATTCTCGACTTCATATAAACTTTTTATAAGAGAAACTACTTCTTTTAAAATTATTTCATTTTCAGCAAATATCGGCAGGTCGTCCACATATACTAGTACCACTGCTTTTCTTTTATAAGAATAAGCACAAGTAAGTCCTGGTATTTCATTAAAACCATTACTTGTGAGTTTGTTGTGCAATTCTTCATACCAACACCTTCCTGACTGATGAAGGCCATATAATGCTTTATGTAATTTTAAGACATGGTTTTCCTTTCCAAGTGTTATGTAATCTGCAGGTTGTCTTATGTATATATCTTTATCTATGGCTCCATATAAATATGCACATCGTACATCTAGAAGACAATGCTTCCACCCCAAAATACATATGAATAAAGCTATAAAAAGTCTGATTAATAGAAAGTTAACCACTGGACTGAATGTTTCTTCATAATCCAGTCCTTCTCTCTGGTTATTCCCCAAGGCTACTAATCTTGCTTTAAAGTTTCCAAACCCATCGCTGGCTTTTCTTTTAAGAGTATATACCCACTTAGTACCTAAAATTTTACAGTTTTCTGGTTGTGGAACTAATGTCCAGACATTTCGATCGATCATAGTTTTAATTTCTGCATCCATTGCCTTTTTCCAAAATTTAGCTTCAGGGAGCGTTTTTGCTTGATTCGGAGATCTTGGTATTATGATTTCTGCACAGCAGGTTTCCTCACTATCTGGTACATTAGTGTTACTTTCCATTTTTAAGATAATAGGACCCTCATATTCATCTTTATATGAAAAACTTATTAGATCTTTGTGATAAATTATTTTATTTTTCTGACAATACTCTTGCATTTCTCTTTGGCTTCTTAAAGTCTTCCCATCAGGTGTAAAAATATAAATGTCAACTTTTCCCTTTGAGGCCCCTTTACTTCTTATTGTTCTTATCCTATGAAATTTAACTGTATTCGATTCTGGTTCAGGACTTGGGGTGAGTGATCGAGGTTCTTCTTTTAATTCAATCGCTTTTTCTAACTCATCTTCGGTTGGTTGGGGTAAAGACACTGATTTTGGATCAACTTGTAATTCGGGACTTGAAACACTGTTTCTTATGTTGCCCCCCAAATCATCATCATCGTCAAACTCCGAGGAAATATTATGACCCTCTTTTGCTTTTCCTAACATTGCTTCGTCGAAAGTCACATGTTTACTTTCTACAATGGTATTTTCATCAGGGATCCATATTTTATAACCACTCGTCCCATACCCATATCCTACAAAAATGCCTTTCTTGGCACGAGGCTGAAATTTATTTATTTTCTGTGGGGGTTGATGAACATAGGCTGTACAGCCATATCTCTTAAGATGATTTATTGATGGCTTTTTATTATACCACCGCCTGAAGGGGATGTCATTTATGGTAGTGTGAAATATTCTATTTCTTATGTAATTAACTGTCATCATGGCTTCTAGCCAAAAATCATCTGTTAAATTAGCTGAATGTATTAATGTTCTCATTCCATCAAACAGCACACGATTGTATCGCTCTGCACAGCCGTTCATTTGCGGTGAATAAATCGTGGTGTGTTCGTGTTTGATTCCAAGATTTTCTAAAAATTTTCCTAATGGTCGGTTGCAGTATTCTAACCCATTATCTGTTCTGACAGTTTTAACTTTCTTTCCAGTTTGCCTTTCTACCATAGCTATAAAATCTTTAAACTTACTATGAACTTCATCCTTATTTCGTAGTGGGTAACAGAAAGCCCTGCGGCTATAATCATCAATAAATGTTAAAACATATCTATAGCCTTGTTTTGTTGTAACTGGAGCCGGACCCCACACATCGCTGTGTATAAGTTCTAATAGCTCTCTAGATCTAATTTGTGGTAATTTTGGGTGGACAGCTCTCGTACTTTTCCCTATTACACATGATTCACATCGTGTTTCATCACCTTTAAGTTTTCCAGGATTTTGTACCAGATTTTTATTAAACATATCTTTCAAAGTGCTTAAGTTTACATGTGCCAGTCGCTCATGCCAGAGCATGATGTTATTCCTGTCTAAAGCATATGAACTATTATAATTGTTCTCTTTACTTAAGTTTACTTTATGTTGTGTCTTAAGTGTTTCATTTTTCCCTTTAAATTGAAAGTTTTCTTTAGTAGGCCAGCCTTTTATAGTGTAAAAATTACCCTTTAATTTAGCACTCCATAAGTATTTCCATCTAGGTGAAAAAATTTGAAACCCTTTATTTAGTCGGGCATGCATTTTTGCCTTATCCATTTTAGACATACTAATTAAATTTCTATGAATAGAAGGAACGTATAAAACATCATGTAAATTTACAGTCATTATTTTATTTCGGTCTTTAATATTAAATTCAACTTCACCAATACCCTGTACTGTGTGGGGAGTGGTTCCCATACGTACTACTGCACCTGCTGGAGGCTTTCTCAATTTTGTAAAAAATTCTTTATTTTGGCATACATGTGCCGATGATGCACTATCTAAAGTCCATTCTCTATTTGCAGGAAAAAGTTCATTTGCATAACACTTATCTGCCATAAATTCAGAGACGAAAGAACCGACTCTAGGTTTAGTTCTAGAAACTAAAGTTTTGTTTTTACAAAATTTAGCAAAATGATCACTTTTACCACATAAAAAACAAGTTAACTTTTTCCTTATGCCTGGCTTAATTGTAATTGGTTTACTAGGATTTAATTTATCTTTACTTTCAACAGTTAATAAACATTCTTGAATTTGAAGATCACGGAAATTTCGCCGATTATATTCCTTTAAAATTTCTGCCTTTAAATTGTCAAACTTAAATTTAGACTCGATACAGTTTTCAAATTCCCTTGCAAGATAATCATATTCCTCTGGCAGGCACTGTAACAATTGATAACACCTATGATCTTCAGTAATTGACTCCCCAGAATCACTTAACTTTCTATAACAATCCTCAAACCTAGCTATAAATGTAGGTAACTCTTCATCAGGAAGAATTCTTAAATTTCTAAACTCTGCTAGCCTATATGCTTTTAAGGACCTACACTCAATTTCTAAATTTGTTTTAAGTGTATCCCATATAACTGAAGGATCACTTAAATGATTTATTTGAAGCTCAACTTCTCTGCTACAATATGTTTTCAATAGACCAGAGGCCTTGCTTTTACTTTGATTCAATTTAAATTTATCAATTTCACCTAAGTCATCTACTTTTGGCCATTTACTCTTATCTATCCAAATTATTAAACCCTCTGACTCTAGTATCCTCTTTATATTTGTTACCCAAGAATGGTAATTATGTCTTGTCAATAGTAATTGAGGGTTAGGGCTAGCAGCCATGTTTACAAACACTGAAATCTTTCTAAGTTAAAACTCATCAAATTCTGCCTTTAAAATGGTGCAATACTGGGTTCCATAACCCTTTGTTCTCATTAAGTACTATATAGCAGAGTGCAATTACTTTAAAAATTAATGAATTCTAACTGTCTTTAATTTCTTAACACAATACCTATTAACTCCCATCTTCTTAGTAGAAAATAAAATGTCTACTTACAAATTTGAAGAGACTTGTAGCAGAAATGAGATAGATGACTCACAATGATACATACTAGAAAATGAAGACTTCATTAAATAAAAACTAACATCTTTTTATTTAGGCATATCAGGAAACATCTTCAATTTATACACTTGTAACACCAAAGCAAGAACTAGATGACATGAATGAGAAACTCTCTCATTTTATAATGGTTTGCAACCAATCACAACTAGCCAGCACATGCTGGAACTCTTTTGCATAAACAACAGAAAGTTGAGTAACACTGTGCAACCTGAAAAACATGTCAACAAAGTTTAACTGATACCTTGTTGGTAACCAACCAACCATTCAATCAATTAACTATGAATTTAACTGAAAACCATAAAAACAAAATGTAAACAATATGGATGCCAGCATGCTGTTGAAGTTAAGTGTTAGTTTTGTTAGTAAGTTAGTAGTTTTTATCATTGAAATAAAGTAAAAGGTACCTTTTTAAATAAAACACTTAATACAATAAATGAAGTTGAAAAATGATGGAAAAAAACTTAATAAAAAGTGTGGTTCTTCCACAGTGTTTTTTTGCGATCGTTTGACGAAATTTGTGTTTTTTTCGCGACCTTTTGAAGAAATGTGTGTTTTTTCGCGATCTTTTGACGAAATTTGTGTTTTTTTTCCGACGAAATTTCTGTTTTTTTGTGATTTTTTGACGAAATTTGTTTTTTTCGCGTTTTTTAGACGAAATATTTGCCGTTTTTTTCGCGATTTTTTGAAGAAATTTGCCGTTTTTTCGAGATCTTTTGCCGAAATTTACCGTTTTTTCACGATTTTTTGACGAAATTGGCGATTTTTCTGCAAACGGTTGACAAAATTAATTTTTTTCGGCGAAGATGTCGAAATTCGCGATATTTTTTATGTCCGAATTTTCAAATTGGTGGCCGATTTTTTTTAAATTTTCGGAAAATTCTGACCAAAATCACCCCTACGCGTTATTTACGCAATCTTTTGACGAAATTCGCGTCTTTCCCGCGATCGTTCGGCGAAATTTGGGTTTTTTTCCGCGATCCATCGGTGAAATTTGGGTTTTTTCTGCGATCTTTTCACGAAATTCGTGTTTTTATGCGCTCTTTTGAGGAAATTCTCGTTTTTTACGCAATTTTCCGACAAAATTTGCGCCTTTCCCGCGAACCTTTGGCAAAATTTCGGGTTTTCCCGCGATCCTTTGACGAAACTTGCGCAAAAAAGGCCGAAAAGCGGAAGAAAATGCATTACGTGCGTAAAATCGGAAAATATGCCGATTTTTCAGAAGAATTCTAAAAAAATCGGAAGAGTTGGCAGCTATGATACTATGCTATCTGATATGCATCAGAATGATAATTAAAAACACAAAACCATACCTGAATAATTGTAGCCAAGTACAACAGGCCATCCGTCCATCTCACTAAAACATCGCTCGATTCCCGGAACCTTTCTTTAGTAGGTGGCTCATAGATTGAGGATTTTTCTGTATAAACAGAGAAGTCATGTGGAGCTTTCCTTGCATACTGCCAATAGTCTTCTTGGGATTCTTTCAAAAGGCACAGACTTTCAGGTCTAAAATCTAGAGGATTATTCATGGTGAACTTCATAAAATGCTTTCCAATACCATCTCATGAAAAGTACCATTCATCACTGAAAGTGGAAAAAAATTACAATTAAGTTAGGTGTTAGGATAGCTTATTCAGTACTAACAAACATCTCTAACTAAATAAGAAAATCAAATAATTTAAAATACAATCATGCACATGCACAAGTCTTCACAAATGCAGTTGCCAGGACAGCACTAAAGAAATTCCTTCATTAAAGCTGTTCTCAAATCCAAAGGGTTATTTTCTGACATTTTTTAATTCATTTTTGTTCAGAAAAGCATGAAATTGGCAGATGTTGTTATTCAGAAACTAATGAAATTGAAAGAAGTTTTCCATTTTTTGGTAAACAAAAACAATCTTTCAGAAAATACCATCAAAGTGGGTGTTTGAACTGAATTTCCAGACGTGACAGCAAGAGAAAGGAAACTGTCATCATGTGACAAAAATTGCTTAGATATCGATAAATATTTTATTTATACATCTATTTATTTATCAAAAAATGGAAAACTCCAATTCCAAATTGATTCCATAGTCACATCTGCCAATTTTGTACTTTTACATTTAAAAATGAGTCAGAAAATGTGTCAAAAAGTTTTACATTTGTTGAGAAGAGAATTTGAGAACTGCCTAAAGAAAATGCTTAATGAATGTTTTTTTTTCTTTCTTCGAAAAGTTAAAGGAATTCATGATATAGTATTATTACAAATAGGGTGTAAAAAAAATAAAAAAAATCGGATTTTTTTTATTTAAATCGGATTTTTATGATTTTTTTCCCAGCGTTCAAATACGGAATAGTTACCAAGAGTTTTAGGTTTCCAAAACAATTAAAACACTAATTGCTAACATAATCTATGTTTTTACACTTTAATTAATAAAATTATAATTATTAGTTAGTAATTACAAAAATTATAAAAACTGCAAATTAGTAGTTTCATTAGGTAGTATCATACAATAATGTTATATTCATTGTGATAATTATGTAAAACTTTATAAATACTAGTGATATTTAACATTTATTAAAATTATTAACTGCATTTATATTAAATAGTTAACACTACTTCAAATTAATAATTATTAAACAATTAACTCTCTAATTAGGAACATATTATACATTTTTAAGACTTAATTATTAAAATGATAATAATGTAGTATTCATTTTAGAAAGTAAAAGGGACAGGATTCCAAAAAAGGGCACTATTTCATGAGGAAATATATTAGTAATGATATTAGGAAAAAAAAAAGAATTTTTAGTATGATAAATAAAGTGTCCTTAATTTTTAATAATTTTATGAATAACAATTTGAAAAATACAATTAAATAACATATTTTAATAATATCCAATATTTTCTAAAGAAATAAAGTTCTGTGTTTTTGCGAGATCTTGGCCACATGAATTTAGAAATACTGTTGAATGGGAAAGTTTTTTACAAGAAATCTCTGGCTACAACTACAGTAAACTCTAAGGCAGAATCCATCGGGACCAAAAAAATTTTCCGCAGTAGACAATATTCCGCCTTAGACAAATTTTACTCAATGTCTGTAGATTCGTAGGGACTTGAAAATCTTTCCGAGTTAGACAGATTTCTGTCTTACACAGAGTCCGCCTTACAGAGAGTTTACTGTATTTTTTTAAGGCACGGTGCATTTTGCCAATTTCAAAAGGAGCATGGTGCGGCCCCATTTAAAAAAGTCCTAGAAGAAATAGTATAAGTAATTACAGGATTAATAAAAACTGCAAATAAGTAATTCATTAGTTAGTAACACAAATAACAAAACTAACGAATATTATTTGCAGCACGTTTTGCATTTGTACTTAGGAAAATTACTGTAAACCACCAAAATCTAAACTTACACACATGTATGTGTATGATAACCAAAAGAATTATGAAAATGAGTTAAACCCATTCATATAGGATAAAGTTAGCCACTTACATCTGAAATCCTCAAAATATTTAAGTAACAGCATTACAACCTTTCAGTGTGGATCATTAGCTTTCAATGGTTCAATTTTTTTTTTTCCCTTTTAAGAAAAATTTTGCTGCCTTTTCAATCTCTAATCATTATTTTTTATTTACTATTATGTGAGTTACAAAGTTAAAAACATTTATTCAACCTATACCGAAGAAGTTCTTGGTGAGCTTAGCATTTTTATACCAATTATTTCTTTTTCTCTTATGCATTCATTTACAATTTAGCTTTGAAAAGATATCATTCTTTTATTCTTCTTTAACTTGAGATTGTTACTAATTACTATTTATTCTTTTACTTGTAGAAATGTATTACATGTAAATGTATTATGTGTAATTTTATATAAAATAATGCATAAATTGATTACCTAAAGGAATTTATGACATTGCAAATTATACAGTACAGGACCCATTATCCGGAATTCTGAAATCCAGAAGGACCCAAAATCCAGAAGAAAAAAAAAATTGAAAATTTTCTATAAATTTGTAAATTTTTACTAAAATTTTGCAATTTCTGAAATTTGTCGAAAATTTTACAGATTCCTAATTTTTTTTTTTGGTCTATTGTGTTGCAATGTGTAACCACTAAAATATGTTACATCAGCGATAAGGGAGTATGGTGCACCCCCCCCCCCCCCCAAAATTAGAAAAAAATCATTTTTCTGTCAAATTTTTGTTTAAAATTAATTTATATTACGATTCGTTTAAAAAAAAAAAAAAGATATTTCATACCCTCCCTCTCACTTTGATAAAATATTACGATTACACAATTCTGTTACTTGAATCAAGGCTGATTCTCAGTAAAAAAAAAAATTCTGAAATTCACAGCAAATTTTTTTAAAGTTTACAAAGGAGGGGGCCTCTCGGCACTAATTATGCGTTTTTTCCACGATCCTTTAACGAAATTCACGCTTTTACGTGATCTTTTGACAAAATTAAGAGAGTGTTTTGCAATCCTTTAAAGAATTTTTTTTTTTTGTTATCTTTTGACTAAATTTGCATTTTTCTTCCGCATTCCTTTAACTGAATTTGTGTGTTTTTCGCGTTCCTTTTACGAAATTTAATTTTTTTTGCGATCTTTTGATGAAATTTGCAGTTTTTTTGCGATCTTTTGACGAAATTTGCTTTTTTTCGCGATTTTTGGATAAAATTTGTGGATTTTTTCGCGATCTTTTGACGAAATTGCAGGAGGCTTTATCGATCCTTTGAAGAATTTTTTTTTCTTTTTTTGCTATATTTTGACGCAATGTGTTTTTTTTTTTGTGGTGCTTAGAAGAAATTTGTGTTTTTTCGCGATTCTTTGATGAAATTTGCCCTTTTCCCGCGATTTTTTTTGACGGAATTCGGGAGGACCCGAAATCCGGAAAATTCCAAAATCCGGAAAGCCTTCGGTTGTGAGGATTCCGGATAATAGGTCCTGTACTGTATTAGATTTAAATATCATTTTTAAATTAAACTGTTTTAATTTGGATAAAAACTTAAAAACAATGCTTTTTATAAACTCAACTGTTTTTAATTTTTTACAATACTCATGAATTAAGCTTAGAAACAATTATTTAAAACTCTTTTTTTTGTTTATTCATAAGTCAAAATAACTGTAGAAACTTTCAAATTACGTTTATGTTAGATTTTAATATATTTTTTGACATTTTAAACATTTAGAAAATTTTTGATTTAAATCAGTGACTTTTAAAAAAAAAATCGATTGATTAAAATCATGATTTTAATTGCTGATTTAAATCAACTGATTAAAATCGTTGACACCCTAATTACAAACTAGTAATTCTTCTTCCTTAATTTAAAAGAAGCTTATGCTCATTTTGAAAATCAATAATTAAATAATCTGTTGCACGGGGCGGATGGAGCAAAAATAGGTAGTACTTTTGCAGTAAAGGGGCCAGGCCAGAGGTGATTCTATTTTTCTGAAATTCACAGCAAATTTCATAAAAGGTTACAGCAGAGGGGCTAATCCCCTCTCGACACTAATTATGCATTTTTTCCATGAACCTTTAATGAAATTTACACTTTTTCCATGATCCTTTGGTAAAATTTGCATTTTTTCCTTGACATTTTGACAAAATTTGCACTTTTTTTTACGATCCTTTGATGAAATTTGTATTTTTTTTTTTTGTTTTGTTCTCGATCCTTTGAATAAATCATTCTTTGAAGAAATTTGAGGGTTTTTTTTTTTTTTTGTAATTCTTTGATGAAATTCTCATTTCTTTCTGTCAATGATTGACGAGATTGATTTTTTTCAACGACCATTTGTCGAAATTCCCAATATTTTTTATGTCTGAATTTTCAAACTGATGACCAATTTTTTTAAAACTTTTGGCACCCACACATAAGATGGAAGAATTGATAATTTGAGATTTCATATTAATTTATGAAGTATATCATATTAATTTATACAGATATTTTTATTAATAGTGTTTTCTAGTAACTTACACATTGGTAAACATTTAGTTATTGTTATTCTGGTTACACATTTTAAACATGAATTTTGTACTACTACTTCTGTACTCTACTTTAAAAATGAATGTTAAACATGAAAATAGTTTGGAATTGAACTAGGCTATTATTTTGACACCTTTTAAAGACTTTTCGTACTGATGTTGTTGCTCTTTACCAGTTTCTTTAACCATTGGCCCAAGGAGTGTGAGCCTACCAAATTTCCATTGATTTATTTATTTAATTGTTGAAATAAAATTTGGTTTTATTAAACTTTTAAGTTTTTTGCATTTTTAATAGTTATAAATTTTGGTACTACTTGGTTATCTCGTCAACCAATTTCGCCAAATTATACAAATCACCAAACTATAAAAATTTACATAATTTTTATTTTAAATAACGAAAGAACAAACAAATTAGTAAAACATTAATAAAAATACAAATTAAAAATCACTTGATGACGTAACAAACATGAGTATCGTGTTTAATATCAAGTGAATGGTGATATTTATGATCATCCATTATTGGCATTTAATCTTACAGTTTGGCGATAGTCTTTTGGTCGACGGGATAACCAGGTAGTACCTATTTTTTTATATTATTTATAATAGATATTAATGTATTTATAAGGAAGAACTCGTAAGAATGTAATTTAATAATTTATTAAATTATAATCATTTTATATTTTACTTAGAAAATCCATAATTTAACTTCGAATTATCATCTTTAGTCATTCGCGCATCCTCTTTTTCTCTCTCTATACACTTGCATTGTGAAAATTTGTAAGTGTTATTTTACTCAAACTTTTTTTTGAGCCCACCCAATATTTTTCAAAGTTTGGCACTACTGCTGCTATGTAATGAAATAGCTGTTTTCAGTGTGACATCAGTCATGAATGACATTTTACTTGGAAACCAATTTCATACAAACCATAGATATGTTTCATTTCTTATTAAATATAAATCATAGAAAAGGTTACCACTGCATATAAAGTATTAAAACAGAGATATAGCTATAATACACAAACAAAATAAGTAAACTCTCTCAAATCCACAACCCTAAAATTGGCAAATGCCTAAAATCCGCACATCATCACAAATGTAAACAATGAAACTTTCCATTCAGATGTAGGGGCAAAATTGCAGAATTTTTTAGTTTTACATCATTCTGTATGCATTATAATCGGGGTTAGAAAAACCCTGGCCCAATAGTCTAAAACCCGGGTTTTTTCAGGCTTTATTGAGTTTTTTTGGAAAACACTTTAAACTTCTATTTTTCATATACATAATACCTAAATTCTCCATTTATCAGTGAAACCTGGGCATAATTTTGCATTAATTATGAATTAACAAAATATATATATATATAAAAAAAAATCAAATTAATTTAAAATGTACATCTGTATCTCATGGGACTAGTTTGCTGCACTAAGGTGAACCACGACTGGATTTCTTTATATAATTCTTACTTTAAGTTAAACATGCTAAATTTATATAGTTTCTTTCATTCACTTCAAATCAGAAATCAGTTGGACTTTTTTTTTGGGGGGGGGGGGGGAAGGAATGGGATTTGTAATAATATATTTGAAAGTTTTAGCAAAATTTGCTACATATATATTGCAATAGTATTAAATGTTAAATTAGATTGTCATGGAAATTAGTGTCAGTAATATTTGTAAATTTAGATTACAAATGGTGATACATTTATTACTAGCTTTGCTGCCTTATCAATGCCAAAATGTTTACATAACTTGCTCCAAACCAGACCAAATGCTGAAAAGTATTGTTCAATTGAAGCAGACGTAGCTGGTACTGAATGTAAAGAAAAGAAAAACTGACAAAATCCAGGAAGAAACTTATCTGTTTCAAACTTTTTTGCCATAATCTGAACCATTTTTGTGTTGAAAACTCCTATATAACACTTTCATTGAACATTGAAGCAGGATAATAAATGGGATGATTAATCTTAAAAGCTATAACAATGCAAACAATCAGGATGGGATTCAAGTGTTATTTTTTTGCATGCATTAAGATTTAAAGCATTTGGATACATTTTAGATTACAGGCGTGAAAATCTTCCTTCTTCACAGCTTATTTCTTTTTTGGTCCTTTTATCTCTGAGCTTAGAAATTCCTTTAAATCTGGTTCTTTTGAAATATATTTAAATTGGCATTTATCTTTGCATAATACCTTAGATTAAATAATGATACAGTTGTGAAAGCACAAGAAAATTTGAAAAAACCCACAATGGGCTTTTTCAAGTGGGCGCGCCCGAAAAAACCTGGGCGAGTTTTTTCGGCTGGGCCCACTTGATCAAACCCTGTCTGACAGCCACTGACTACTAACCCAATTTTCACCTATTCTCATACCTTAGATTAAATAATGTTACAGTTGTGAAAACATGAGAGAACTTGAAAAAACCCACAATGGGTTTTTTCAAGTGGGCCCGCCTGAAAAACCATGAGCGGGCACCCACTTGGGCAAACCCTGATTTTAATATATGTAATTCTTGATAATATGATTGAACTCGTGTTTTTTTATGAAGGAAATATAAATTTATTTGTGAAAAATGCCAAGATGTTGGCTGATATCACTGGTAATCACAATCTTTTTACAAAAAAAAAAAAATATATATATATATATATATATATTAATCAAGCTTTTTTGGTTATTAAGACTGGCTAAACCTGAAATAAAACTTTCTTACTACTTTATGATTTTGATGTGAAATAATAGGTTACCTTTATGAGGAAAATTTCATTGAATAATTCAAGGAAAATGTATCTTATCTTTATTATACATATTTAATTATACATTATTATTTACTAAACCCCTTACTTTTTATTATTTTAATTTATTACTTTACTTAATATTTTAGGTACTACTTAGTTATTCCGTCAACAAATTTCACTAAATCGTCAAATTATACAAATTGATATAATTTTTATTTTAAATAATCAAAGAACAAATAAATTAGTAGAACATTAATAAAAATACAAATAAAACATCGAAATAAAAATCACTTGATGATGTAAACACATGTAACTTGCTTAAAATCAAGTGAATATGACATTTACGATCAACCATTATTGGCATTTAATCTTATAGTTTGGCGATAGATTTTTGGTCGACATGATAACTAAGTAGTACCATATTTTACTATATTGCAGGCATCTATTTATATAAAATCCAAGTCTCTGTGTGTCCCTCACGATTCCGGTAGGACCACCTCATTGAAATGAGTAATTGTTGAAAAATACTAATGCAGGGTTACCACAGTAGCGCCAAATGTTGGCCAACTTGGCAATAGCTGGCTGATTTGGTGAAATTCCCATTTATAACTATTAATATTTGGAACAGATGTCATATTCGCCCCATATTGGCGCGATTTTTTTCTGTCGCCAATATCATATAGGCAACAGGTACTTAACTTGCGCCAAAGTGTCGTTATTTTGCTTGATGTGGTAACCCGGATTATGTTGTTTATGCTGTTGATGTTCTCGCCAAATTGGCAACTGAAAAAAATCGCGCCAATATGGGGCGAATATGACATCTGTACCTAATTTTTCATAAAGGAGGTCACCAAAATTTAATTTAAACTCCGCTCTTTTAAGATATTTTTTCAAAATCTATGGGTGAGAATTTAAAGTACATCTTTACATCTTCCTCCCGATGCTACTAATAAAATAACCGCCAATAGACGACGCTGTACTGTATGAGCTCCTAACTGCGCGATTTTAATGTGCTTTTGGTACTTTTCCAGTATAAGTGCCTTGGCGAAAAAAGAAATTCGCAACATTTTCCCGGAACCTATCCAGTTTCATTTTATATACACTTACACATGCATTTTTTTTTTCGATATTTATACGATTAAAAAAGCCGTTTGTCTAATTTTATACAGAAACAGATATAATTTGTACATAAAAACATGAATAATATACATATAAAATAAACATATAAAAAAAAAACACTCATCAAGTTTGTTTTCATAGCTGTTTATATGATTTGACAACAATTCTCAATATTTTTCCGTTATACGGACACCATGCCAAAATGTATGCGGTACTTTTCCATTATACGGACAGCATTGTCGCCAAGCGCAATAGTTGGCGCAAAATGAAAATAAGGTGAATTGAAAAATTTGAAAAATAAAAGAAAAAACATTCTCGATAGTAAAGTGGGCATTTAAAAAATATAACATTTGAAAATTACAAACTTTTACGAACTATTTTATTAAATCACAAATATATACTTAAAATAAATGAACAAATAACTGTTATACTATAAAGTAATAAAATAAAAAATCTTATTAAACTGCTGCCATAAAATTATAAATATCTTTCAGCATTGCAGTAAACATTTCATTTTTTGAATGAAGGCGAAGCCATATAAATTCTATGAGATACGACTCTAAATGATGACGAACAGCTTCCCGATGTCTTTTGTTGCACCATTTTGCGATGCCCCATAATCTTTCAACATTTGGAGTATGACATCCAGTATTAGGGTCGACAAAATTGTATTTGTGATTTACTGTGAAATGATCATAACCAGCACTTAGCAGTTCATCTGTTTTATATCCTTTCCAACAATTTGTATAAATAATACATGACTTTCATCTACTTCTATAATTTTATTAGGTGCACCGATTTTTCTATTTGGTCGAGAACATAAAGCATTTGCACAAACTTCTCTCGAATAACTATTCCATTCCACTGTTGTGTTGTGGTTCATATCAAGTTGCAGCTCACAAAACTCAATCGATGTCAACTCTTTCCACGATAAATATATAAACCTCAAAGCATTAAGAAAAGTCACCCGCGATCCTTTAAACCAAGTTTTTTGTCGTATTTCTACGCTTTCTTCGCATGATCGTAAGCTACAACTCAATTTGGGATTTCCAGAACTCATCCATAATTTCATTTCATGATTTTTTGAACACAATCTTTTATTATGCAGAATTCCAAATTCCTGAAACAGTTTTATCACAACTTTCTCATCATTTGGTAATTGCCAAATGATAAAATCCATCTCAGCATCAGCAGTAAAAGTAAATTACAAATTTATAAAAAAAAAATCATTTTTAATTCGATTAATAGCAGATTAAAAAGCTTTCCAAGGTTAAGGTTAAACAATAATCATTCACGTGATTCACGTTTCATAAATAACAAATCACAATGTTTCGCATGGTTTACAATAAAAATCTACGATCAAGGTTGAAATAATTGGCGCATTAGCATACATTTTAGCATGCTGTCCGTATAACGGAAAAGTACCATGTATGCTAATGCGCCAATTATTTCAAAATGCTAAAAGACATTTGTAATTTTATGCCAGCAGTTTAATATGAGTTTTATTTTATTGCTTTATTTTATAACAGTTATTTGTTCAATTATTTTAAGTATATATTTGTGATTTAATGAAATAGTTCGTAAAAGTCTGGAATTTTCAAATGTTATATTTTTTAAATATTTTTTCTTTTATTTTTCAAATGCCTTAATTCACGTGACTTTCATTTTGCGCCAACTACTACGCTTGGTGACAATAGTATCCGCATAACGGAAAAGTACCCAAATCTCACTTTCTGATGCCCAAATTACACCAAACTTTTTTTAAAAAATGCCAAAGCCCCTAGAGTGGAAAAGTATCAAACTGTCTATTATTTTGCGCTATCTGTGTTATAGTTTATACTATATGCAAGGTGAGTGGAGCGAAGAGTTTAAACATTAAATATTAAAGTTTCGGCACAGATGTCATATACACAACGGGTACTTAACTGTCATCAAAGTGTCGTTATTTTGCTTGATATGGTAACCCGGATGTTGTTGTTTATGCTGTTGATGTTTTCGCCAAATTGGCGTCGGAAAAAATCGCTCCAATATGGGGTATATATGACAACTGTGCCAAAGTTTCTATAAAGCAGTATAAGACTAAAAATTAAGAATAAAATAAATGCATAATAAGACTAAAATAAATGCATAATAAGACTAAAGAAGAAAGAAAAATCATGCGTTAAGCATAGAATATGAAACACTTTCCAACACATCCTGAATGCTTTAACAAAACTTCGTTATTTAGGGAAATAAGGTAAATAAGATAACTAAGTAAACATTTTAGAAAACGCATAATTTTTTAAAAAAATTGATTTCAGCAGTTACCGTCCATAGCAATAGTACCGTTATTACATGCCACTATTTAGCTAAAATTTAATTTAAGCTACTCTTAAAGCTACTGAAATCATATTTCCAGATATTATCATCCATAGACGGTTATGTATCCAATTCTTTGCGTGACCCTGTATATCCTTTTATCTATATTTTACAAACATTTCTTAGTAATCTAAATGCAGTTCAGCGTAAAACTGCATAACTCCTTTAAAAACCACCTTTAAGCAATTTATTCTCATACTTAGGAACCCTTACGAATTCTTTTGTGTAGCCCTGCATATGAACTGTAGCATTTATACACACGGTATAGTATGCATAAATGTAGTGAAACATAAAAGTGCATATCATAATTAAAAATGCATTTCTAGCAATCATTACTTATGTACGTACAATACTTCGGAGAAAAGTTTCTTGGCGAGAAAGAAGTTTGCCAACGTATTTTCTGACAACCTATTTACTGCTTCATACTCACAAGCAATTTTTTGCATATGTATACAATTTATTTAATGTAAAAAAAAACTATTTATCCATTTTTATAAAGAAACAGAAGTATTTTTTGCACAGATGTCATATACGCATCGGGGTTGGCGTCATTTTTCTCTGACGCCAATTCGGCAGAAATCTCGCTTTCGAATACCAGTTACTTATATATTTTTAAATTATTTGCTATCATTTTGAAAAGGAAATAACTATAAATAAATAAAAGTTTGAATAATAACTATAGAACAAAACAGTTTATATAATTTAAAAACAGAAAATAAAAGTAAATAAACAATGGCACAGATGCCATATTCGCCCCATTTTTTTCTGGCGCCAATGTCATATACGCAATGTATACTTAACCGGCGCCAAAGTGTCTTATTTTGCTTGATATGGTAACCCGGATGTTGTTGCTTATGCTGTTGATGTTTTCGCCAAATCGGCGTCGGAAAAAAATCGCGCCAATATGTGGCGAATATGACATCTGTGCCTAAACAATTTATTAATAAATAAAAAAAACAATAGCCGGCAAAATAACACCATTTTAGCGCCATAGGTATCCCGGTTCATATCTGAAATCTGTGCCGTAATTTGTATATAAAAAAATATTATATATATTTAGAAACGATTTTTTTTATGTATATAAGTGCATATATAAACAAAAATAAAAGTTCATTAGAGTTGTTTTCATAGCTGTATATTTTGGCAACATATCTCACTTTCTGATGGCCGAATTACGCCAAGCTTTTTTTTTTAAATGCGCTATAATGGAAAAGTACCTAAATAAATAATTAACAGAAATAACCAATTATACAAACAAAAACATTTTATTTCGAGATTAAAGCATTGTTTTTAATTTCGATTAAAAATACATATATCTTTGGATAACTTTAATTGAAATTGGGTTCACGGCTTAATATCTCATTCCATAAACCTAAACAAACACAAGTGATTGTTTCATCGTGAACCGTAAAAAATATTAAATCGTTGAGGTAATCATTCACAAAGTAAGTTCTCCAACAATCAATGGACAATATTCTAATGACGTCATAGTATGTAAAATGGTGGCGGTATCATTTGTTTATCGTTTGAAATCACAAAGATTTAATTTTGCAATGTCTCTTAGTTACATTATTTTATTTTCGTATTTATGAGATCAGAACAAAAGCATATTTTTTCATTATTTAGTTATTAAAGACGGAAAAAAATTATAAATGTGCATGATTTGAAAAATTTAAATAATTTTCTTTCTTAATACTAAAAAATAACATCGGGAAGTAACAGCGAGTTTAAGTTAAATAAGTTTAGCTGTTTAATTCTGTTGTAATATTCAAAATAACTGTATTTATTAGATTTCAGTAAACAACATCAGGGCCCGATTAAACTTTGAAGTTAGAGGAATTATAATGTCATTTCAGGACCTTTCTTTTGGAGAAGCTTTTCTAAATTCCACATATACATGGAAACTCTTCAGTGTTAGAAATATTATTCCCAGGACTGGCATAACATGAGAACGGCCTGCAATTTTACACAAGTTTTTGAAAACTATTTTATATCAGAAATTTTACTGAAAACTGGTTACTTTTTTGTTATAGAGGCCCAGACTATTAGAATTATGACAAATTGCAGCCAATTTCGCCAAAGTCGTAACCAAGATCGTGAAGCACACACATATAATACCATATAATACCATTTTATGAAATCGTATACGATAATTTAATAGTTTTTACCTTACTTCAAGTGTGTAATTTATTTATTTTTAAGGCTTAATAATCTAAATTGTCCAATATATGAATTTAAAAAAAAATGTAAACAAAGACTGAATAGACATGACCGCAAAAATCTGCAGAAAACTTGGAATTGTGCAGATTAGTGGTCTTCTACTGTACACAGTTTTTCATAAATGTGTTTCGTTCTTAAAATGTGTTATTTTCATCTATCACTGCGGAACAAATGAGGAAACTCATATTCTTGCTCATGAGTTGTATATATCTTTATATCTAAATTTCCGTCATTTTTGACGGGCTACCTTTCTAGTTCATTATAATTTTGATTGCATTATTACATTGAAATTACGGTTTAAAAAATGTAAACAAAGCAATGACCAGAAATCCTCAAAATTCTAATATCTGCACAATCTCAGGTCCCAAGCTGTGTGGATTTGAAGGAGTCTACTGTACCTATAACATTCCAATCATTTTTTTAGAGTCACTTTCCAACCAAAACTTCATGACTGAAAGAGTATATATATTCATATGTTCTTATTATTATATAGTTTGAATATACTCTATATATATTATATTATAGAGTATATTCAGGCATGAAAGTGAGCCAAAGGTTAAAAGGTGGGAAATTTTCCGTGCTATACAGTGATAATACTTATAACTCGGTCATTTATAAACTAACAATAAATGCAGATAATCGAATCAAAAGACTGTTTGTTAAAGGTCAAGTAAATTTGATGAATTTATGTCAAATAGCAGCGGTAGAATTGATAGAAAAAAGTCACTGGGCCAAAGGACCAGTAAACATCAGAGTTTACTGGTCCACAGACATCGTCACTGGCCCGCTACATAAAATTCTATTAAGTACCTTTAACCCTTTGAATGACCCCTGCTCCTCCTAGAATATAAACTTCCAAACTTCCTTTCAGTTACCTAAAATTTTCAGCATAATAAAATGTAAAATTATAATTTGCTAAAAATTAAATAAACAGACATGAATAAAAACTATAATATTATTAATTATGTATTTTATTTCTGATTATTTATTTCAACTGACTAAGTTTTAATGTCTTTTTTTATTTATTTTTTAAAATAAAATAAAATTCTGTTGTTTGTGTTTGGTTGCGGTTATCTCAGGGACGGGAAAATTTACGTTTACCTGTCAGAGGGGAAAAAAGTTACTTGTCCTGCAGACCACTAAATTTTTTAAATTAGTGGTCTGATTAAATTTTTAGTGATCTTTCATGCCAAATTTTACTCTGGATTGTTTGATTTCAGGTCTTCTGCTAATTTAAGGAGAAGTAAAAGATTTTTTTCAATATGCTAAGTCTTTCTGCATCAATGCTGTCTTGGTTCCAGCAATACATCTTCATTACACTGAAAATATCCAATAGTATTTCATTTATGATACTTTTCCAGCTTGGCAAATTAGAGAAAATGACCTTGGCAAGAAAATGAAATTCAAGAACATATTTCTTGGCAACCTATTCAGTATTTCATGTGTACACAAATAATTTGTTCAACATTTATACAACTTATTTAATATAAAGAAGCCATTTATCTATTTTTATATAAAAATTGAAGTTAATTGTACATAAAAAACAGTATATATATAAATAATCATGTAATAAACAAACATAAAAGTTTGTCAAGTTTATTTTCATAACATTCATATCATTTGGCAACAAATAACATTTTTTGAAACTTGAATTGAATTTTTTTTAAAAAGGCCACGACTTTTACAGTAGAAAAGTACTGTAGTTAGATATTAGATGAGCTAAAATATTGTCAAAAAAGAAACTTATACAAACTTTATTTAGTCAGACACTTTAAAGAATTTCATATGATTTTCAGATGTTCATGACATAATCTCATCTTTAGAGAAAGAATGGGACAAAGTCAAATGGTTTGAGAAGATAAAATATTCGAGATATAAATTTCTCAGACCTCCATTCCCACCAATATGTACCCCCAATAGCAGAAAATTCTCCAAGTGTCTGCGACAAATCTTTCAGGGACCGAAAATAATCTGCAGGTAAAATGTTACAAATGAGCCTTTAACTAATTAATCATTTACTTTTAATGTTTTTAAGCATTTTACTCATTTTTATTAATAATAATCTTAAGTTTTAGTAATAAATAATAAAGAACTAAACATAATATAAAGTTGGAAAAAGATCCAATGGAAAAAAAATTCGGCAAAAGGGAAAAGAAAATCTGCGACGCACGTCACCCGTCAGGAACTTTCTGCTACCGGGTATGTACCCAATATTTCCTTTGCATCAAGCCTAGAGAATATCCAAAATTGTTTTGAAAAAGTCCTAGAATCTTAATTATTTTTATTGTTTGTGGATTTCCTCTATATTTTGTACTTAATAAAATAGTTATACTTTCATTATTCAACTATGCATAATATCATTAAGATTTTCACTCCCATATTATAACAACATAAAGTTTTAAGTATAAACAAAAAAACAAGTAGTCTTTTGAACAAATTAAGAAAAATTTTAAGCAAATAAGAAATAAAAAAGAAAGAGAAGATCGATACATTGGCCATGGCAAACATATACTTTAGCCAGCTAAATTACCAATTTTTTTTTTATGGATACATTAAATGCTACATTTAAATTTAGCTTGGGAAGTCATCTACATATAAAAACTTAAAATGAACATCTAATTTTGGCATCATATTTACATTCTCTGGTAAATTTTATCTTAAGATATTAGAGGACGCAAGTAGTTCAGGAATTATCCAGGTTTAAATTTTGAAACTCCTACTGTTAAATTAAATTTTAATCATTGCAAAACAATTACAATGTAGATAGTTTTTTACACATATAACTCAAAAACTATACTTGACTGAATTTACATATTTTAAATTTCTAGGGACAAATTTCTGCAAAAAAAATGTAGCTTATATATTTTTTTTTGTCTTGAATTAATTTTGAAATTATTTTTCAAATAATTATAACTCCATGTTTTAAGTATTAAAAATTAATTTCAAGGATTATTTCCATTATAATTTTCAGCAGAATTTATGCTATTACTTTTGGCACTTAAAACATGGTTTTAATTATTATTTAACTAATATATAAAGACATAAAATAGTGATATATTGAATTATTTCAGCAAGTTACAAAATTATATATTTTCTTATATTTCGTAATATAACTGCAAGAAAAGAAGTAACAGTAAACTTCGAGGTAAAAAAATATAATATAACGAACAAATTACTGTAACAAAAATTTAAATTGGGGATAATTTACAATAGTATTTACATTACAATTAACGATTGAAGAAGTGTTAATGCCAAATCAATTGATTCTGTGCACAAAATAAGCAATCAGACAAATGAATCGGTTTACTTTAATATAGAAAGATCATGGCATATTAATGTAAACAAACGGGACTATTTGGAATAGAATCACAAATAAAGAAAAAAAAAACTTTTCAATATTTTCCCACAGCTACGATAAAATGCTTCTGTTATAAATGATTTGATCAACATTTTAAAAGAATCCAAAGAATAAAAAGGTTGCTTAATTAGTATGGTTGATTATAATTTTATTTTTGGCATGTTAGATAATAATAATCAAATTCATAAACAGACAGATCCCGCCAAAATACGTAACGCAACTAATATGGTTAGTGTAAACAGGTTAGCTTTTGGCGGCAGGGGGGGTGGTCAGGGATGTTTTATGCTTGGTTCATCTCGATTTAAACATTTAATGCATAAAAATATGTGTGGTGCAAGTAAAAAGAAAATGACTTTTTGTGCATTTATGAAGAAAGTTAAAGCTGAAAATATAAGTGAAAATGACACAAGAAAATGTAAATTACCCAAACAATCACAATAATTTCTGAAAACGATTGCACTATTGATGCCATCTACTGGCAAGTTGCTTAACTAAAAATATTACAAAATAATAAAAATTAAAAGATTTTTTTTTTTCTTTTCAAAAATCAAATTGATCTACCGTAAAAGCCAAATTGAATAAATTGAATTGTAAATTAAGGCTTCTTTTCAGAAGCCTTATTCTCATTCCGATTCATTCATTTTTTCAGACTTTGAAAGAAAAAAAAAGGGGGTGGAAGCTTTTATTTACTTGAAGTAGGATACTTATTCTTAGTGACTATATTTAAATAAAACAAAATTGAGACATATCATTCATTTTCTAAACATCCCCCCCCCCCCCAATGTTATTTGTAAACTTTTATGAAGAAGCTATATGAAAAGAGCCCTTATCATTTGCAACCGTCACTGTCTGTAAATTTTGTAAACAAACATGTCTCATGCGGCTTTTTACTTCTTATATTATAAGTAGATATTTGTAAATATCGAAGATTTTAATTTTTATGCACTTGTTTTTTTCTCTGAAAAAGCTCTTATACTTTTTGTGAAAAAATATTTTAGTTTTTTTAATACAAAACGGTATAATTATAAAATGGAAGTTAAAATTCAATTTAGGTAACTATCTGCTATGGCATTTAAAATAAAAGAGTTCTTTATATTCTATATTATTTTGTTCTTCGAAATAAATACATCTTAAGATCTCTCTGATGTAGCTGATGTAACCAACAAGTACTCATTTTACTATCAAAAAATAAAATAACTATTTTAAATCGTTATTTATAAAGCAAATCTTGCAAAAATTATTCCTTGTTTTTCAGACCACAGACGCATCTGTACCATTTAAAGATACTTAAAGAATGTTTATTTAGATTTAAAATATTTTGTATCTAATAATACAGAATTCTGTTAAAACATGAGCTTCATTTTCGCAGATTTCTTGTTATAATACAACATAGAAAGATGTGCATCAATTTTTAAATGTTTTTATGTTAAACCATTAATGCCTCATTTTCATTTGATTCATTGTCATGTGTGACTCACCTGGTGATCTTTTTAATGCTGGAATTAAAAAAATCCATTATATATAAAATTTATTTAAAAAATAATAAAAGTAAGGCATTAAAATGACTTTTTTAAATGGTCACTGATTCGCATTTTTTTTTGCAGAATTTGTAAAAAAAACCCCACTTTTGCAAAAATAAAACCCTTCCACTTTTTTTTTTTTGCATACAAAAATACCATTTACTGGTATTAAAACATATAATTAAATTTAAACAAATCTCAATGTGGAATAATGGTTTAAAAATAAATGATAATGGAAATATATTCTGTTATTGGATATTTTTCTTTCCACCTTTTTTACATGTGAGCTTTTTTTTTAAGTAACCTTTGGTTATTTTTTTAGAAAAAAGGTTTTTTTTCAAATTGTCACTCCACTGGCTATCACTTTGTAGTGTAAGGATTAAATGTAAAATATTAAACATTAAAATCTTAGTCTGTATTAGACTTTATATTATAGAGAAATTTTCAAAATATTATTTTTCTTTTTTAGAGGGCAGCACAATAATCCCGCGATATTACCACACTAATTGAAACATATACATTGAATGCAAAAAACTGCAATAGATCTACAAAATTTCCAAACATTCTCCAACTACCAATTTTCACAAAAACACAATAAACAAAAATAGATAATGTAATAATGTACTAAATAGAGATGCAACGAATATTCGGCCCATTCGTCCTGTCTGCCGAATATCAAGTCCATTATTCGGCCTTGGCCGGATAATACTGTAATAAATGTTTTTATATTTACACAGTGTAACTTTTTAATTTGACAATTTATATTCATTATGTATAATGAAAATTTTATTTGAAATTAACTAACACTTTTTTTTTTTCCATTAACTTTCATACCCCGAATGGGTTTTATCTATCCATTTTTATATAAGAGGCTAATTTAGAAATCATGTTAAAAAAATTTTATGCTTTATCAGTAAGTACAAAAAGTACAGCCTGCTTGTAATAAGCTAACATAATCTGTTAAATTTAAAATTAATCTATTCAAAATTGTTTTAATACAGCTGTACAAGCAAATTTTTTTTTTTTTTTTTTTTTTTTTTTTTAATCATAATGGGAAGTTTAACATTTATCCCTTGTTAGTTGTTACATAAAAAGATATTTCTTTTAATATTATTTTGAATTATACCTATAAAGAACTCTAATGCTATTTGCTGACAGCAAAGAAAAAAAAAATAATGATAATAATAAATGATAAAAATGTTTTTGTTAATTGTGAGCTTTATAAAGTCTACAATGATTTCTTTCCACCATTTTAGAGGATATTCCTTTCATCCTTTCTATCAGTGGTTTTTCTTTAGATATTAAGATTTCTTATTATTTCATCTGAAAGTTGAAACTTATGTTTCCTAGTACTTTTAAAATTTTGTCATTATTTTAAAATGTAACAACAACACACATAATATTTATTAAAATGTAACTAGACAATAATACCTGATGAGGAATTTTTGCTAAGATTTTTTTTGGGGGGGGGGGGGGGAACTGAATTATATTATTGAGGCAATTTTTCGGCCGAACATAGCCGAATATTTTTTCAGAGTAAAATAATGCTTTAAAAAATTAAAAATTTGTATATAAATAATTGTTTAAAAGAAAACAATACATTTTAATTGTGAAATACACAAGAATTGTGCATATAGTGCCTACTATATTTTGTTTTAGGCAAAAATAAGTTCATTATTCGGCGGCCAAATATTCGGCTGTAACTTGGCCGAATATTTGGTTATTCGGCCAAATCACTATTCGTTGCATCACTAGTACTACTAAACTATTGTTTTTGATGTGTTATTGTTAGGAAATACATATTATAGCTTGATTTGAAACTTTAAATAAAGTTTATGAAAGAGCATATGAGCTAATTTTAAAGGTAACAAGCAAGACACATTGAAAATTCAATTTTAGGTTTAATTTTGTATTACTACAATTCTCTAGGTATTTATGCATTAGCTTACATACCATTAAGTTATCTATGTATTTTAATTACATTTAATTTGATGTAAAACTGACTGTAATACAATTTGATTACTTATTTCAAAATTACATACATTTTAATTCATTTAAGCAAAAAACAATACCTTTCCTTAGACCTTGGTGCTTTTTTAAATAGGTTGGTTCAATTCAGGCTTCAAGTGAGATTTGTTGCCAAATAATATAAACAGGCCACATGAAAACAAACCTGATAAGCTTTTATGCTTGTTTATCATTTTATTTGAACATATTTTATTATTGTGTTTTACATACAATTTACTTGTCATAAAAATAGATAAATGGCTTCTTTATCTTAAACAAATTGTATAAATATTGAAAACATTGTAGAAATATATGAAACAGTGCATAGGCTGCCAGAAAATAAGTTACCAAATTTCCTTTTCTCAACAAGGCCTATATGCTGGGAAAGTACCTAAAAACTTATCAATTGCCAATTGCACAGGTTTTTTTTCTTCTTTTTGAAATATAGTGACAACACAAAATTTGATTTTCTAATCTTCAGAGCACTTGCATACTTCTTCTGATGTCTGGTTTCATATCTATCAAATGCTTTCTAAAGAATTCCAGTTTTTGTAAAGGTTCTTAGAATTCCTTTAAATTATTTCTTTTCTCAGCAGTTTCAACAAATTTCCTTTTTAAAAATACAACATTATCTTGCTGGAAAAAAAAAGGATCACCGATTTCATGTGTTACGCTCTAATCAAAATTTTGCCTTCACCCATTGAGTTTGAGCTGAAAATTGTATTAATTGAAACTACACTAAGTGAGAGGTACTTCTAGTTTATGCATTTCTGTTAAATCTTCATTGAGATAGAAGTTGTCAAATTCATTGGCAAACTTTTATTTATATATTTAAGAAAAAAAAATCCATCTAATTTAATATTTTTGTTTCAGTGATATACATTTATCCAAATATATGCTAGGCAATTTTTTTTTAACCAAAAACATAATTGTACTTATGAAGATTATTAATAAATTCATAATGTTTTCTTGTATTGCTAACAAATGTTTGAAAATGTTATTTTTATTTCCAGTATGACACCATATTCATCTTCTTTTGAATTCTTAAAAAATTATTTCATTTTTCACATGGAAATCTTTTAGGTGAAAATTAATTACTGTAGACAAATTATTATGATGGCTTTTGAATTTTTTTGCAAGAATAAAGAAAAATGTTAAATTTTATAGTAAAAATGTCCATTGATTCTCTATGAAAATAGCAAAAATTGGAATTATTAAGAAATATATTTAAGTAAAGTAAATTAAACATGGCCTATGTTACTTTCTAGGTTATAATCCACCCATATGCAAAGCCATTTTATCACCAGTTTTGACCCTGACGTCAGGCAAAATTTTTGCACTTTAAATTTATAATATTATTAGAATTAGCAAAGAGTAAAAATTTTGTAGCATCAGGGATAAACCAGTGGGAAGAAGTAAAAAAAAATGTTATGAGGTTCATAGGCTTTGCTATGTTAAATTAACATTGAGTAGTTATTTTGGAAATAAATAAGTATTGTGCTGCTTTACAATACTTAAATAAACAGAATGAGTATTATCAAAAGCGTGAGTGTGTAAGTTTACAGTTCATTTCAATTATTATTGTTCAAAATATATATAAAAATATAGCAAAATTTAAGTTTTCAGGGGTCAAAAAGGACTGTATTCTGCTACCGCTCAATCACATATAGAAAAATCGAAAACAGCTGCTTGAAAATTTATGGGAAAGATTCTTTTAAATAAAATTTTGTATATGGGAGTTTCCTTTAATTTGTTTCATATACACAGATTGGCTTTACAATTTTACTGGTGTGATTTTGAAAGTTTTTGTGGATATTCCCCCAATATGTTTTCTTTTATAACGACATGAAGATTTACTAAAAAGTATAATAAACCATAGTTTAATCCAGCAAACTCAAATAGGGAAGCATTAAAAAACACAAAGTTTGGAAATTTTTATGTGCAGATGACCCCTATTTCGAAAATCACATTCATATTCTGAAAGAAGTCATTATTCAAGTCTAAAGTGATTTTATCATAAATGACTTGCAAATAAAGGCAGGTGTATCTTTTTTTTTTTTTTTTTTTTTTTTAAGTTAATTTTTTTTTTAAGAGATGAATTATTAAATATTGAAAACTGAAAATAATAGTTTTTCAGACAGTTCATGTGACTTTAAACTAATTGTTTTAATTTGAATGAAGAGGGGCTGGTATCAAAGTGACTCAGTGTGTATTGGGTCATTCCATGGTAACTTATGTTACATTTAGAACAATTTACTTCAGTAATTTTAATAATATAACTTAACACCCCAAAAAATATTCAAAATGTAAATTTGACAGGATTTGTTAATTAAACTTATTCAAATCTTAATTTAGATTAAAATTACCTAATTTTAGTGTTGTTTCTTGAACTCTGACAGTTACGTTTATTATGGTGATTAAAATTACTGAAAAACGAATGTAAGTTATCATAAAAAATGTAATTTTCGTTCTCATTTTTTAGGTAATTTTCATCCAAGTTGAGCTTTGGACAGGTTTAATTAACAAATCATGTCAACTTTACATTTGAATATTTTTTAGTGTTGTATTACTAAAATTACTGAAGTAAATCATTGTAAATGTAATGTAAGTTACCATGGAATTGCCCTATTGTAATTGTTGTGCCAGAAGAGCATGGTGGTTAGATAGTATTAAAATTCTGAGTTTGAATCATTGATAAGAAAAAGATAATTCAAGTCTGTTCTGTATTTTAAAAATTAACAACTTGTATTTATTAAAGTATAATTTGGTTTTGTGAATTTTTTTAACAACTACAAATAGCAGCTAATAATTGTTTTTACCTTTCTAGTGGTGGATTAGAATTGCTTTTCAAGAATCAAAAGGAACACAAAGTGACTCTCCCAGCTCAAGAGACAAAATGTACTTGTATTTTTATATTCATAATGAATTCTATGCTAGTTTTTTTTTTTTTCTTATATTAAAAAATAAAAAAATCTGTCCTTTACACATTGCAATTTTAAATAGACTAAGTCTATTACTATTGTTTATTTTATAAATGTACATATAAAATCTATATATTTTATGGAGAAAGGTTTCTTTTGTGCAGTAACTGGAGAAATGAAATTGTAAATTATATATAATATATATTTTTTAGTTACCTATCTAATGTTGAAAATAGACTCCTGCACAGATTGGATTATATCTGACTTGAACCAGATTAAAAAAAATTCCCCAAAATGAAGAAAATGAATTGATATTTGAATACAATTATGGAAAATACAAATTGTATTACCAATATCCATTTTATGTATTATGTTGAAAAAGGATGTATAGTAGGGTGGGTCGAAAAAAACGAATATTTTATTTTAGGAACGCTTTAGTGCGGAAAAGTTGCCTATTGTAATAAGAAGAAAAACGGCATAAAAAATTTTAAAATCAGTTAATATCTTCCATTCGCGCATCGCACTTAAAGTTAATGGAAAATTGAAGAAAATCGCGCCTTTTGGTAATTTTTTTAAATTAATTAAAACTTTAAAAATAAACACGCTTTAGTTTTTTATGCTTGTTTTCTAGGTTAAAATACCTAAATAAATTTAATTCTAATCAATAATATAATATTTTTTGTTCGTGCAACATATTAGAAAAAACATATTTTTTCCAATTTTTCGCAATTTTCACTGTGCAACTCTTCGCTCGTTTTGCTAGAACAAAACGACACAGAATTCATCACGTGGAGGTGGTTGCACGTTGAGTTCCACCCACACCAGCCATCCAAATTGTTGGGTATGGTATTTACATTATATTTACAAAGATTTTCCACCGAGTATGATTCTTTGGCTTAATGTGTTTTTTACTTTTCCTTTTTTATATCTACTACACATTTAAAGTTGATTTTTTGGAGAAATAAAGCATAACCAATCTAGACTTCAGTGTTGCTCGGATATAGCCATATCTAGCATCATGTTCACACACTTTATTCGAGGCCTCTGTCACAAGTTTGACGCACCTGGGTGTGACAGAGAAACTTTTGTATTTCTCTGATGAGCGTAGTGTCAGAATTGATGGGTGATTTAATATCATCTTCACTTAGGTCCCGCAGCATTGGAGGATACACCACACAAGAATTACAATTAATAATTTCAATGTAATCAGAAGCTTGAAATTTTATCTTCGGTGGTACAAAATTTCTAACAGTCTTCTTCTTTGTGACTAATTGTCTTGCTTTGAAGATCTTTATGTAACCGAGCTCCCGAATATGGTCTCTTTCATCGACAATCATTGCCAACAGAACATTCTCTGGGTGCGCAAAGTACGCATTTCTTTCTATTACTGGATCAACTACTAGAAGTAATTCGTCTCATAAATAGCGTGATGTTTGGATTGCTTGAAAGACGTGTTTTGGTCCGTCAGTAAAATATTTGCTCTTTTTTATGGCAAACCACACAGGCATGTATGATTTTAAGATGAAACCAACAATTTCTTTTAGGTTTTTGGATGGATCGGATGAACTTATATACAGCCTAAAGACTCGGTTGGATGCAGTTAGCCATCTGGAATTGGACAAAGGACCAGGATCCTGATTTGCCAAGTCTTCTGGACAATATCCAAAGGTGATTGCATTTGAAATGTCCAACAAATACTGTTTGTCTTTGCTCAAGAAATTTCTGTCTATATCAGGAATCGAACAATCTATTGGTTCAAAATCCACCACAGGGAGTTTTTCACAGCACCTGAGCTGTTTCCCGATTGGTCCACTAAAAGATTTAGGTCAATATGCTCGAAAATATGTCGAAAAGGAAGATCATTAAAATGCAGGAGGCATTAGGCTCCACTGAGCGGGCGTCCTACATGATTTTCTAATCAGTGGATGACACCATTCTTCCATCCAGTATTAGTTACAGTGCCATCACACCCTACTACTTCTAGTTTTTCTAGTGATATTGATAGTTCAGACAAAAGAGAAATAATGCTTTGAGTTATATCATTTGATGAACTCGAAGGAGGAGATACATGTCCAATATAAATTGATCCAGGCTCCTAGATAAGTGAATAGTGTTCTTTCAGATTCCTTCGGAAATGCTTGGCATTGAATTTTTTGACGAACAAAGTATCATCTTTTTTCTGTCAAAGAAAAGACCCCAACTTTCCTCAGGAGGTGTGAATTGACTTTTCAAATCCGTCCTAACACGACTCTTGCCTCTTTTTATTTTACAGTTATCAACCACATAAGTAGAATCTGTATCGGTTATCATCCCAACGTCTCGCGGAACACTTGACGCTATGACAGCTGTTGCCCGTTCAGAAACTCCGAACCTATCACTGTTTAGAGCTGTTGCGTTAAGTTATATTTGCATCTGCCATTTAGGCTTTTCAGTTGATGTACTTTTTTGTATTCATCTTCCTTATACACAGAGACTTTAATAGAACTGTATTTGGGTTCATCCATTTCGAGTACTCTCCTATTTTAGGAACTTCTTTGCCACTAAGTGCTTGCTGAAGATCACGAGATTTCCGCTGTGCCTTTACATTTAACTTTTTAGTAATTCTTTTGTCAATAGATCCAATTTTCTCCAAATTGTAATTCCTTTGAAGAAACATGAACGTTAATTCGAGGGCAGGGATTTTCTTTGTTTTTTCACATAAGCATTTAATTAGAGTTGCACATTGACATCTATCTGGTGTTTTTTGGCAGGTACAATTCACCGTCATCGTGCATTTACAAACAGCGACATCAAAAAGCGATCTAGCTTTAAGTTTAAAGTCTTCTAACCTAGCTTTAAATAAAGTATTATCTTTATCACGTTTATGTCACTTCCTTATCTTAACTTAGGAATCGTGATATACATTAATAACCTTTACAATTCGGCAGTGAGACAAGGAAGGAATGGATGCTTTATCATACAAACATTTTATTTGTTTCGCTACCGTAGAAGCTACTTCAGAAAAACTTAAATCTGTTTATCACGCGTGACAAATTATATCGTTCTTCAAAACAGCATCTAAGAACACATTCATATGTTGGCAGTTTATTTTGGAGGAAACTTCGTGGTTCAGCAAACATAGGACAATAAAACTCATGTCTAGCATCAACAATGACACTCCTAGTGAGTATAGATTGTAACTCATTCATTATTAGCTAATGTTGTTAGAATAAACATTAAAAAATCATAACTCAAAATATTGGAACACTTGTAAAAGACAGCACAAAATAATTCATCTGTTGTAACAGACAGCACAAAACAATGCATCTGTTGTACAGGGCCGTAACCAGCGAGTCCAGTCAGAGGGGGCTCTGAATTTTTTTGGTGGGGCTAACATATTTTAACAATCCATATCTTAAGCAAACTAAATATAGTAAAAATGATAAAATGGACCTGTCTATAAAGGAACCCGTCTAAAGCGTAATCTCTCTATAACGGAACTTCCTATAATGAAATTCTTAAACGGAAAATACTTCATGGTAATCGGAAAATGAATATAAAACAATTAGGGGCAGTGTACCGCTTAAGAAAACCTACCTAAAATAGAACTTTTCTCCATCCCGTGTGATTTAGTCTTGGGTCTTATTGTATTTAATGGGAAACAGATAGCATCTGACACCTCATCAAAAATGACTTTATTGAAATTTTAATAAGGAAAACTAATGGATTGTACACTGTATTCTATTCCCATTGCAATTTTTGCATTATTAAGCATATTGCTTCTTTTGTCCCTTGGTGTCTTTGGAAAAGAGACGCCCCCCCCCCCCCCCCTCTCTCTCAGCTCACGTTTGTTCGTACAGTGTGTGCATATATACACGCAATAATTTTGTATGTATTATGTATTTTATATGTATAACTTTGTACCAATTTTGTGGAAAATAAAATTTTAAAAAAGTTAAAAAATAATTTCTAAACAGGCCATTTGTAATATGCTAAAATGAGCACCACTACAATTGCCAGTCCTAAGCCTGGAAAATGTATGAAGGGAAGTTACCTGAAAAACACTGCCATAGCCGTTTTTTAAAGTTGTCCAATTATCCGGATTTTTCATTAACCGGATCGGCATCGGCCCCGATTGGTCCGGATTATCAGCGCTCTACTCTATTGAACATTGATTATATATATATACATATTTGAACCGCTAATTAATCAAATCAGTCTTTCTGTTGAATAAATTAGTGTAATTTATCATGCTAGCATTCTGGCACAAAAGTACATCTTTATTTACAAAAACACTGATTCATACAACAAACATAGAAATCTTAACCGCCCAGCATGACAATTTTTTTAAAGATGCGTTTTGAAAAAACTGAGAAAAAGGAATCTGTTGGTATAGAGGTCTGCACGGGCCGGAATTTCCAGGCGTGGGCCCGGCCCAAACGAAAGCTGTCTTGACCCGGCCAGTTCATATTTTCACAGTTCACGGCCGTACAAAAATCCGTGAAAAGAGACCCGGTCAGTGGAAAAATCAATTAAATCAGGCCCGATCCGACCCGACTCAATTTCTACCAAAAATTCAGATTTTTCTTAACATACAATTAAGATTCTTTCAAAGAATACTGCATACATATTTATGGGATAATTTTACAGCATATTTTAAATTTACGATGTGTTCGCAAGACAGAAAATACACAATAGCAACATTAATGATTTACTTAGAGTCTTAGACGTTTCAACATTCAAATAAGGATTCATTAAAAAATTCATATTGTTTAGAATAAAAGAAAAACGGGAAGGTTAAAAACATGATGATAACTTTTGAGGATATATCATAAAAAGTAGATTTGCGAAAATATTTCTATTATTCCTTAAGGCTTTTCTCAAATCCAAAGAAGCTACTTTCTGACACATTTCTAAATTCATTTCTTTTCGAAAACGTCAATATATTTTTGAGAAAATACTGTCCAAGTTAGCGTTTTGAATCGAATACCCGGAGACGATAGCACGGAAAAGGAGAAAAACCTATAGTCACGTGACAAGAATCTCTTATATCTCTATAAGTAATTTATTTATTAAAAATGGGAAACGCTATTCAATTCAAAATCCCTTCCTTCAATAGACAGGCTTGTCAATTTTATGCCTTTACAGTTAAAAATGTGTCAGAAAGTTTTTCGTTTTTGAGCAGTGAATTTGAGAACCACCTTCAAGTATATTTCCAAAAATTCCGTTAACAGAAGTTCATTATCGCTATTAATATTTTTTACAAAACAGTTGCCTGCCCTAAACATCCTGAGAACAATTAAGTCCATCTCTGGCTATGTTGAAAAAAAAATGCAAGCCTGAGTCCGGCACGAGTCTGCTGGAAGAATTAAGCCCGGGCTGAAACGCCATGCAACTGTCCGATGCCGATCTCTGCGCTGGAAAATGTTATATTTCGATATTGATGCTGGCAAACTAGTATCGGCTCGTAACGCACATTTATACTTATTCTCGTGAAACTCATATTCATTGAAAATGATTCATATTTTCTCGTCTGTGTTTAAATATTTATATCGGGCCGACAGACCCGCTTAATTTCTTTTATTGGCCCGGTCCAGCCCGGCAAGCACGCTCAAATTTTGCCGGCCTGTTTGAAACTTCGCCTTCATTTCACCGTCCCGGCCTAGTACAGGCTTCTAGCCAAGCCCGGGATCGTGCAGACCTCTACTGTAGGATACAGTTATTATACGTTTCCCTCATTTATAAAGATCTTTAAAAATATTCTTCTTTCACTCAATAACGAAAATTTTTCTGATGCAGTTAAGAAGTAATTTACTTTCCCTTTGCCTAAAATTTTCAGCTTTTCACATTCATGCGCCTAAGAATTGAATACCGTTTCCCATTTTCTTATAAATGCCATGATTATAAATAACATGATTTATAGTCATTTGCTACTAGATGACTAGCATTTCGTCATTAAATGCCAAGAAAATAAGCCTACAAAGTCAAATTTGCCGTCATTTTTTGACAGATTTTTTAAAATTTTCTGTATAGTTTGAATACTTGCAAATATCTTTATAAATAAAAGATATTCGCGAACATGTCAGAAAGTAGCTGGTTTAGATTGGAAAACAGCCTTATACAACACAGAACACAGTTTAATTCCTTGAGCTTGAATAATCGTATTTGCAAATTTTATGCCTTTATCATTAAAATTATTTCGAAAATGTGTCAGAAAGTAGCGCATTTATACTTGAAAATAGATTTAAATGAAGCATACGCCAAATAGTTGAAGACATTTTTGTCATAATCTTATAATAAACTTAACCTTAATCATGCTTTTTCACTTAAGGCTCCTGTCCCTGCCGGCGAAGGCACTCACGAGCTAATGCTAATCCTATGGGGAGGGATTTTTCTAATGTCTCGTTTGCATTTCGACATTTTTAAATAATTTTTTTGCATTTATAGCCGAGGTCTGTCTCTACATCGCACCTTTTTTACTTTCTCGATTTTGGTTGGAGATATCTTATAGAATGACACTTTCATTTTCAGAACCGGTTTTGAAAGTGAAAGTAGCTTTATAAAAAATATCTGCGACCAAAATCGAAAAAGTAAAGGAAGGTGCGCTGTAGAGACGGACCTCGGCTATCCAATGCAAAAAAAAAAAATAAAAATAAAAATAAATAAATAAATAAAAATGTCAAAATGGGAACGAGATATTAGAAAAATCCCTCCCCATAGGATTAGCATTAGCTGATGAGTGTCTTCGCAGGCAGGGACAGGAGCCTTAATGTTTTTTATTGTTATATGACAAATAGAAAATAAAATGTTTAGCAAATTCATGGAACACAAGAAAAAAAAAAAGACTAAAGTTCAAAAAGCAAACAAAAAAAATGCCCTGCCTCTGCTTTCCTACTGCCTACACCCAGAGCATGAAACAATTTTTGGCTTTCAAGCAATTATTTTTCTTATTCCATTTGTATAAAATGACATTTTGTTATCTTTCTAATTTCCTTCAACAAACATTCTAGTTAGTTTCCAAGTGATATTTCATCATTAACTAAATCGGCTGTCATATACATAATGTCAACAGGCAAATCATTAACATTTAGAAACACATCTTTTTTGTGACTACGTTTTAGTGAAGACGTTTAACCATTGCTTAACTAATTATCGATTAACTTGAGCAGCATATGTCTATTTTCATTCATCCCGTATACGATCATTGCTTTTAAAATGTCAAGATGTACGAAAACATGTGGTGGCTAGTTAGTGCATCTGGACTTCATTTTTTCGGGAGAAAGAAATGTTCCTACTTAGAACGCGTTTTGAGAATTGTAACGCAAGCAAGATAATATACAACAACTAACCTAATAGGGTTTTGAACGCAAAATGTTTGGCATATTCCATTGCATTCAAGCAGTTAAAAGATCTAAATGGTTTTCTTTTTTTTTTTTTTTTTTTTTTTTTAAGAAAGTTAAAACGTACATTTTGTTGAAAAAATAAAAAGTGTGGAAATCGTTAGAGGGGGCTCTAGAGGAAGCTAGGGGGGGCTCCGCCCCCATCTGGTTATGGGCCTGCTGTTGTAACAGACAGCGAAAGATTGAACTGAAAGGCGGAGTCAAGAAAAGAAATCCGATTGGTTGGGAGGGAGGGGGTGGGTGCGGCAGAGTTGGGAAGAACCACGCCAGTTCAATCTAGATCAAACCAGTTGAATCTAGTTGAAGCGAGTTCTGTCTCGTTTTCTTCTAGCAAAAGTAACAAGAAGTTCCGTAGTAATTTTAAAAGTTTTAATTAATTAAAAAAATAACAAAAAAGGCGCGATTTTTGCAATTTTCCATTAACTTTAAGTACGATGCACGAATGGAAGATATTAACCGATTTTAAAAAATTTTATGCCGTTTTTCTTCTTATTACAATAGGCAACTTTTCCGCACTAAAGCGTTTCTAAAATAAAAAATTCATTTTTTTCAACCCACCCTAATGTATATATAGTATATCGTTGCCTCAGAACAGCAGTAGGACATCTAGTAATAATAAAAAATGAGATGGGTGACTTACTGCTATGAGAAGCTTTGTTTGCATCGAGTGGAACAACTTCTGAAACACAAAGTTATGTTTAATACTGTATCTCAGATGTGTTTTATAAAAATTCCCTACTGTTCCACTCGATGCAGACACCATAGCAGTAAGTCAGACATCTCATTTTCGATTATTACTAGATGTATTACTGTTGCTCTGAGGCGATGATATACTCATTAATGCATACAAGTATATACATTTTGTTCAGTTGAAAAAAGATTCTAGACTTCTTTAAAAAATCAAGTGAATTCACAACTGTCAAATACCAACACGAAACCAAAACAATTAAAGTAAACTGAAACTGAACTTGACCCACAGCGAAAAATACTATCTTCAACCTGAATCGCAGGATGGGTTTGTGTAAAATTTGGGTTATCCGACTTGATGTAGGATTCTAGTTAAAAATACATTTAACTAGCTCCCATGTGATTCTTATTCTTCTTACTATTATAAAATATCAATTGTGCAAAAATGCTAAATATATATTAAGTGATTATCAATAATGTTAGGTATTTTTGTTTGTTTTTTAAATAATTCTATCAGATCTAATTTTTTTATTTAGCCCCTATAATTGTTTTTTTAATTGTGTTGCTCAAGTTTTCTTGAAAGTACATATCTGTACCTTGGAACAAAAAGGGCCAATGTCCATTTTTCTCAAATGGCAGGAAACCCAATTTACGTTTGAGGAATTTTAAGAATCTTGCTACGATTTCAGAACTATTATTTTTCAAAGTTGTACCTTTCAATTCAGTAATGTTTTTCTCACTACAATCTAATGTTACATTGATTTAGTTTTTTTTTTTACATTTTAAATTAGCCATTTTTAAATTAACAGTAAGTAACATTATCCTCGACAAAATATTTTGTTTTCAATGATCTAATATTGGGAGGACTTCGACCCTTTTAGCAATTCATTTATATCGTATCCTGAATTCATTCGTGCATTTAACTCAAATTTCTTAATTTTGGACATTGGCCCTTTTTGTTCCAAGGTACAGATATAATTGTTTGGTTTTATTATTAATTGTCCAAAATTTCATCCAAAATCAATTATCTTGCTCTTTAAGATTTTTTGTAAAGACCACAAACATAATTAAGTTAAATATATATATATATATCTTTGAAACTAATTAAAAAAATATATATATGACTTGTAACCTATGAATTTTTAAGTAGAAATCAATTTCTAGAACCTTCAAATATGCAAATCCAAATCTACAGCTCATTGCCCCAAGTAGTTTTTGAGTTATGCTTAAAAAATTACCTGTATTTCAATGTGTTTTGCAACAATTATAAATGATTTTAACATTAGGAGTTCCAAACTTTAAACCATCATAATTCCTAAACTACTTGACCAAATGACTTCCCATTTGGTATCCTAAGCAGGTATCTGTTTAGAAAAAAATTGGGTCCTTTAAAAGACTCTTTACAAAACCTTTCATCTTAGAACAGAATCCTTCGCAAAATTTTTCACCTTAAAACAGGACCCTTCATAGAATTTTTCACTTCAAAACAGAAACCTTTACAAATTTTTTCACTTTAAAAAAGGACACTCCACAAAACTTTTCCGTAACAAACTGAACCTTTCATAAATTTAATTATTTAAAAATAAAATCTGACCTCATAAAAAAACTGAAGTTACCAAAGAACCTATTAATTAGCTTTTTTATACATAGAGGATTTTGTTAAAAATAGATAAACAGGGGTCTGAATATATCGATAATTTCAATTTCGCAAAATTATGACTAGATGTTATACAAATATAAAAAAAACTATTCCTAATTTTACTAAAACATGACCATGTGAAGAAAGTCTGGACAGATCTCTGCTAAGGTAAAATTTACCAAAAAAGCTGTCTTTGATATCAAAATTAGGTGTTCTTTTCTGTACATTTCAGTGCGGAGATGTCTCTCCCCTCTAAGAATATATTTTAAACATAAATTTAAAAAAAGAGATAATTTCCAGTTGAATGGCTATTTTGTTTTTGTCCTGTGACAATTTGAAGATTTAAATGTATGGGTGTTCTCTTTTTTGGGAAGTGATTGTACATAACATATGATATATACACATGAATTTATTTTATAAATTTATTTATAGAAACTATTTTTTAAAAAAATGCTTCTCCATCATATCCACTGGGAAAAGAAATGAATTTTTATCTATTATCTTGCCGTCTGATTGATCACTGGCAAAATCTTTATTGTTGTCTCTTCAAGCAAACTTATATGAATTAGCTTACGAAAATATTAATTTTATGATTATCTAATAGTACTTGTGAAGTTCATGCCATTAAGTGAAAGTGGAGGGCGGGAGAATTATTTTATTTAGTTCTCTAAATTTTTCTGTGAATGACCATCCCACATTCATTTCTATTTTCTTACTTGAGTGCTAGCTAAGTGCAAATTCTATGTATAAAAAATATTTTGTGTGACTGAAAATTCATTTCATATTATTAGTAGAAAATATTTAATATTATGCCTATATTTTTCTTTTAGGGACTATCGAAAAATTGATTGCTTGGTTGAAAGATAACTTACTACAAGAAAGAGAAGAATTATTTGTCCAAGGGAAAACAGTGTAAGTAAATTGTAACAGGAAATACTATTACATGCACAGATACTTTAATATTATTTATTTTCTGTGAAAACATTTTATTATATGAGGGGAGTTTTGACTTCCCCTCTCCTTACCTCACTCTCCCATTGTCTCATAGTTTGATAACTGTAACTGTGTAAAATTTTAAGTAGAATGTTAAATAATTATTAAGATGCTACTTGGAGCAGAATAATATAAATTTAAAAGCAATGTTAAAAATGCCAGAATATGCAAACTTTGAGCAGACTAGTTTCGGTAGCCTTTAGCGTATTGTCCTCGGTGCAAAGTATAATGTAAAATTTGCTCAATTGTATATTCTTTTGATTTTAATTCAGCCAAAATCCTCTCTAAACTCACTTCTGTACATGAACTTAACTTTCTTGAAGCATTTCATATCTACAAAAAGTATGACAATATTGTTAATAGTGAATTCACTATTCCCCCTTTATCAGATTGCTGGAAATTTTTCCTAAAATCCTCTTTTGCTTAATTACTACCAGTATTTTTCACACTTTTGGTGGCATTACCTATATTATTCTCCTGTTGGCTGCTACCCATATTTTCCTGTTTCGCTATTGGTTAATGAACTTTTCACTTGAATCCGCTTCTCCCCTATATAATTGAGAAAATTTTCTGTTATTCTTTGCACTGAGGACAATATGCTAAAGCCTACCAAAACTAGTCTGCTCAAAGTTTGCATATTCTGGTGTTTTGCTTTTAAATTTATAGAATGTTAAATATTTTATGTAAAATAATTATTGATTCTGTGCTAATGAAAATTATAATTAATTCAAACACTTAATTATTTTCATAAATATTTTATTGATATTATTAATTTTTCAATCTATTTAAAAATGTTTACTTAACGCCTCCTCCTTCTATATTTTGAACTTGCTACTAAACCAGGAGACAGTGTCACATTTTGGTGGTTACTTATGTCTATAGGAAATAGTGAACAAACTGCATAATTATGTTAATATAGTACAGAAGTTTTTACCTGACTATATGACTGAATTCATAATTTTAAGCAAATGAATAAAAATATTTTTTAAGATTAGAAAGAGATTTTCATTACTTTAAAAAAGCATTTCTGAATGTAAAAAATGACTATGCATAAAAAAATAATAAAATGTTAAATTGCAACAATATATTTTTTTTCCTTTCAATTAAAAAAAACTTAAATACTTAACTAGTTTCTGAGGTCAAAATTTCTTGGAAGATGATGTATGTTTATCTAATTTAAATAATGTGCACTTGTGATAAATTGTAAATAACCAATTATATTTAATGTGCCAAAAAAAAGATGAAAAAAAAAAAAAAACACTCCTTGAAAAAGACTTTTTGAAGTGCAATCATAAAATGATACTGAAATGAGTGTTATATTGCCAGATGTGACAATTAAGTTTTGCCAAGGCAGTGATCAGGCACTGTCAAGCTTTTTTTTTACTGTCTTCTTAGGCCTTCCTGAAGTATAGATAGGAATCGGTCGAAATTACAGAAAAGGAATTTCACTGGATGTTTGATCCCAGGCAGAGGTCCGGATTTTCAGAAATTCTTACCAGTCAAGGATTTATTTTGCCAGCCAGCAAGATGCAACATACAGTTGAAAATTGGTATGACAAAATGTGTGTGGCTGCAAAAATAGTTAAATCCTATTACTACAATGCAATGTCATATTTTTGTCTATAAAACTAAAAAATATGTACAACAGAGGAACTTCTAGTATGGGATAGAACTTAGTAGACCCTGTTTACATTGCGATAATTTGGGAAGTTACAAAATATAGCTAACTTGTAAAAAAATAAAGTTCTTTGCATAGCTTCTATATATACACTGCAGTTTTTCAATGCCTAAAATGCCAGAAAATTCCCTCATCCTGTCAGAAAACTCACTCGCCGGTGGCTGTTAAAATGATGTATTTCCCCACCCCTGGTCCCAGGACATAGACAATTTTTTTTTTAAATTCAGTTTTGAGACTGGATGGGCAAAAACATGTCCCAGAATCTATCAGAGCTTTTGGGGAAATTTATTAATATTGCATAGCGAATGTTGGATAACAGATAATTTAATAGTGTAATTTCTTGTACCATTCCAAAGACACATTCTAATAAATTTTTCAATATTTAGGAGGCCTGGCATACTTGTGCTTATAAATGATTCAGATTGGGAACTTATGGTAAGTTCCTTCTTTATGACTTTTCATTCATTTTCATACTCTGCTGGAAAAAAAAAGAAAAAATTATTGTTGAAAAATAACAGTTTTTAATTAAAATTTATATAAAGCACAAATAAAATGTTCCAAAATTGTTTGTAGGTGCACACATATAATATAAAATTATTTAAAATACATAAAAATACCTAAAAAAAATACATTAAAATTTCAAAACGCTTTCAGCTGAATTCAAATGGCCATTTTCAGTGGTTATTTAAATGTTGCTATTTCTCTTTGCACTTATTCATCAAGGAGAGACAATTATAATTTAAAAGTGGTATGGAAGATAAGTTGAGAGGAAAAAGTATTCAAATTTTTACAAAACAAATCTTCATCTACTATGTAGCAATTCTTTACAAACTCCATTCTGAAAATGTTTTAGTATTTTAATGCATTTTAAATGTTATATGTGTGCGCCTAAAAGCAATTTTAGTACATTTTATTTGTGCTTTATATGAATTTTAATTATTTATTCAAGGTGAATTTAGCACTGGAATTTTAACCCGTCGGGGACGAGCGTCACATATACATGCCACATAAGGTTCTCAGAATCCTTGATTATTCCCACCAGTTATTTTTTATTGTAAATTTTGCCTGTTTTAATCAGGGCATTTACCTAATTAAATTAAGCAAAACTTTCAAAAAACCACTGGTAAAAGATTAAAAATTTTGTAAAAGAAGCTCGACGTAAAGGGGTTAACATTCCTTTATTGACAGTTTTTAGTTTTAAGCCTAATTAAAATTCTAATTTACAAATACCTGCATCCTTAATAGGCAATTAAATATTGGTGCAATATTGAGTAGGTATTGACTCATTGTTTTGTACAAAGCTAAAATTCTAGGAATCATATTTTGCAGATATATAGGCAGCAATATTTATGTAATGTTTGTGATATGTTGGTATATCTTCAAAAATATTGTTTATTGAAATACTAATATTGTTAAAATATATCAGTGTCTTTTACAAAGGCACATCAAAATTTTTAATATAGGATTGCAATTAAATATTAAATAGAATTGCAAGATTCCAAAATTTTTATTTCATAATTTGGTAGTCAGCAATTTAGGACAATTTATATAAAAAGTCCAGTCAATTATTGTGAAAACTCAGAAAGATACAGGGAGCTGATTGACAAATCGTGGAAAATCCCATTATAATAAAGCTACTTTTAGAAAGTAACTCATTCTTCGAAAAGATTGCCCTTATCTTTCTGAATTTTCATGATATTTGACTGAATTTTTTTTTACATAAGTTGCCCTAAATAGCTGATTGCCAAATTATGAAATGAAAATTTTGGAATCTTTCATGCATGCCCAGTTATAAATTATATCATACAAATGCTCATATCTCATCAAATATTCAATATGTTTCAATTTTAATTGCAATATACTGTTTATGCTGTTCTTTTTCATATTTTCGGAAAGTGGTGTTAAATTTGGTTGAAAACTCCATGCTATAGACAAAAAACATTTGAATTCATTACAGAAATGATAACCACCTTCACGAATATGCATGCTATGCTTAACCAATGCATATGACCATTAAACAGGACCCACACAGTCATTTTTACAGTGACAAATCATTTTGAGCATTTCCTGTTGCATGGATGATCGCAAACATTATTTTATTCTTAAATTTATTGTTGGCTCTGTGACTAAATCTTCACTGACAAACATGAAGTCAAACATGTTCTTTACATCCTCGAAATTCAAGGACAATTCATCTAGAATTTTAGTAGATATTCGACAAACTGTGTACAATCGAAAGTATATGGTCACTATTCCTTAATTTTTGGAGGCTAGTGTATATACAAATAAAAAATAAAAAAAGTTGGAAATTGTACATCAAACATGGCCAATGAGGTGTGTTCGTACTATCACTAGTTTTATAAATATTAAGATCTTGGTGCAATAGTTGTTGCACTTTTAGGCAAAAATGCATGAATACAAAATTTATTATGATTCTATATATTGAATTCAGTCACACAAAAATAATATAACTCCATCTTATAAGGATGTAATCACCTTTGTAACCTAGAATCATTACCTGTCATGGGATTTCATTGCATATGATAGGATTTAATAGAATGAAGAAAGCTTTTATTAATATATCTTTAAGTTTTGATACGATGTTCATAACATTTGAAATAACTCGACACAATTCTGCAATATATTCTTTATATTAAATTTCAAACAATTCAGTTGGGTAGTTTTTGCGCTGTTATATGAGGACAGACGGACGGGCCAGACGATGACTATAGGGTCTAAGTATTTATATAACTATGCACGCACCTAAAAAAAGAAAATATCAATGCTAAAATTGGTTGCAAAAATGCATCCCATACTATTTCTTTTATCAATGTGAAATTTACACTAGTCCTTCTTGAAAAGGAACATTTTCCAACAAATATATACAGTGAAACCTCCTACAACGGTCACTTCGAACAACGGTAACCTCCGAATATCGGCCATGTTTTAGTATTACCGAATCTCTTCCATAGAAATAACATTATACTAAACCTCCGAACAACGAATTCCGAATAACGGCCACACCACAGCTTTTTTTTTTTTTTTAACGTTATGTTTCAACTATAACTGTCATTGAAAAGAATGTGGAGGTGGATTTTCTTACTTGGCATCCTTATAATTTCCTTACTAATCTCTAATGGTTTCTTAGCAAAATCTCGTTTGTAAATAGGTGTGGCGAGAGGGGGTGTGCGAAATTTAAATTTATGTGTGAGGAAGCAGTAGTCAAATGACTACTGTCAAATATACTCTTTTTGAATCGTGTGGTGATATTTCTTGGCTAGGTGTAGCACGTGTTTTTCACTGAAGGAATGAGTTTAAAGTGAAAAAAATTTAACTTTAAGTGATAAGTTGAAAGTTATCCAGGACAGCAAAAAAGGTGTAAGTGCATGAAAATTAGCTGAAATGACATTTGCAGAAGGACCCAAACAGATGACATTTTGAAAAAAATGTGAATTTTATTTAGAAAAAACATTTCTAGGTGTAAATTTGTAATATAAAACTGAGCGTCAAAAGAACTAGTAATGATGAGATTGATAAGTTACTTTTGGAATGGCTTTCGAACTCTCGAGAGAAAAATCTCCCAATTTCAGGACTATTGTTGCATGAAAGTGCCCGAGACATTGCAGAGAAACTGGGAAATTAAAAATTTTGCACTCACTCAAAATGATAACGAATTCTACAACAAATCTGTAGAAATGATTATGCATTTAGAGAGAGAGATACGCTTTAAAATTTTAAAAAAAGTGCGAATAACTGAAGTAAAACCTCCCTACAGCGACCACATTCCATTCCAACAAAAATTGGTTGCTCCGAGAGGTGGTTTCTTAATGGAGGTCATATTTAAATCTAGATTTGAATTGTTGAAAAAGGCTAACAATTAATGTTACTAAAATTTATTTTCCACATTAGGAAAAAATATGAAAATTTAAGTATCAGAACAAAGGTTAAATACATAAGTTAATTATTGCAGAATTTGAAAAACTGACATTTGCTTTGATTTTACGGTTTTATCTCCTTTAACTTTTATTTCCAAGTCCTTTTGAAGTTCAGTAAATAAATGCAATTTTTTTTGGGCGGGAACAAATAATGGCGATTTCATTAGTTTATCTATTTCTTTGAGAGTTTCCTGACAGAATAGGGCAGGGGAGTTTATTGACCATCATCCTTACTTTGTCATCAGAGTTAAAATCATTGCATAAAAATGCACAAAGGGGTTTGAAAACTTTAAAGTTACTGGAATAAATAAAAATTCTAAACTTAGTTTAGAAGTTTGATGAATAATGTGCTCTCCGGAATTATTATTCTAATAAAACTTTCTTCAAGCGACCAGGAAAAAATGGTATTTGTTTTATTTTCTTCAAAGAAATGGGTCGCTCATGGAGGGAGTTCAACTGGGGTGATCTCTGAATAGAGGTAAATTTAATATTGAGCTTATGAGAATAAATTTCGTTCCTTGAAAAAATGGTCGTTCAGGGAGGTGTTCGCACATGGAGGTTTCACTGTAATTTCTTTAGTGTAAAATAATAGTATGTATTTTTTAACTGTAAAAATAAAATAATTTTGGTTGGTTATTGTTATTTTAATGTAATTTTGAGGTTTTAAAATGTGGAACCTCTGAATAAAGGCAAGCTCCGAAGTACGGTCACTTTACCTTGCTCCCAGTGGTGGCTGCTATTCAGAGGTTTTACTGTATATATATATATATATATATATATATATATATACATCAAAATTGAAGCATCCATTCAAAAGTTATGCATGGACATGGATAGAAAAAAAGGCACAAGTGAAGTGTATAACTTTCTTTAAAGTACAGTAAAACCTCCCTAAAGCAACCACGTTCCGTTCCAATGAAAATTGGTCGCTCCGAGAGGTGGTCTCTTAATGGAGGCATGTTTAAATCTAGATTTTAATTGATGAAAAAAGGTAACAATTAATGTTACTAAAATTTATTTTTCACTTTAGGAAAAAAGTATGAAAATTTAAGTATCAAAACAAAAGTTAATTATATATGTTAATTACTGCAGAGATAAAAAAGTGAATACATTGACGTTTGCTTTGATTTTATGGTTTTATCTTTTATAAATTTTATTTCCAAGTCCTTTCAAAGTTCAGTAAATAAATGCATTTTTTTTTAAACGGGAACAAATAATGACAATTTCATTAATTTCTTTGAGAGAATCCCAACAGAATAGAATAGGGGAGTTTATTGACCACCATCCTTAATTTGTCGTCAGAGTTAAATTCATTGCCTAAAAAGGCACAAAGGGTTGTTTAAACACTTAAAAGTTACTGAAATAAATAAAAATTCTAAACTTAGTTTAGAAGTTTGATGAATAATGCGCTGTCCAGAATTATTGTTCTAATAAAACCTTCAAGCGACCAGGAATAAAATGGAATTTGTTTCATTTTCTTATAAAAATTGGACGCTCATGGAGGCAGTTCAACTGAGATGGTCTCTGAATGGAGGTAAAATTAGTATTGAGCCTATGGGAATAAATTTTGTTCTATTGAAAAATGGTCGTCCAGGGAGGTGGTCGCACAGGGAGGTTTCACTGTACATTAAAAAGAAGTAGATAAAATTTAAGTGATTGGATTATCTGATAATTACCATGAATAACATTTTCTTTATTTTTTCCATTTTATTTTCAGGGTGAACTTGAATATGAAGTTCAACCAGGTGACACCATAGTTTTCATCTCAACGTTACATGGTGGTTAAAAATGTTTGAAGTTGATTAAATTAGTCTATTTATATAAGTTGTGGTGTGTGATGTCATTGACTGTTATTTTTTATGCTCACCCTGTTTATAAGTACTTTCTATTCATATAAAGATATTTTATATAAATATGTGTGTGTGTTTTATTGTGCATACAACTAAGAAAACGCAAATTATTATTATTATTATTTATTTTGCAATTGGGTCCATTGCCATCATGGCCACAATGTCCTTTTTAATGGATGTGAATAGTATAAGAATTTAAACAATACTTTTGCACCTAATCCCATTTGTTCAAATCAGAGTTGGGCAAATTCGCAATCTGATTAATTTGTAATCTCATTACAATGTAATTGGCATGTAAGGAATTATAATTTCAATTACATGTTAATTAAAATCTGAATTGGATATTCAATTAGCATTGTAATCGTAACTATAAATGCTATGATTATCTTTATATAATTGTAATTATAATTGAGAAAAATATAATGAAGATTACGTGTAATTATAATCTGAATTTAAAGTTCAATTAGCATTGTAACCGTAACTATAAATGCTATGATTATCATTATATAATTGCAATTATAATTGATAAAACTATAATTACGATTACAAGTAATTGTAATCTGAATTGTAAATTCAATTAGCATTGTAATCGTAACAATAAATGCTATAATTATCATTATATAATTGTAATTACAATTGAGAAAAATATAATTAAAATTATGTGGATTTATAATTTAAATTTGAAATTGAATTAGCATTTTGTAATCGTAACTATAAATGCTATGATTACTATTATATAATTGTAATTATAATTGAGAACTTATAATTACAATTACGTGTAATTTCAATGGCAATTTTTTTTATTAAGATATAATTGTAACTGTAATGCAGAAGGTTATGATTTTCATTACGGTGCGGCAGTGCTATAACTGTAAAATTTTAGTTACAATTACTTGTAATGTGAATGGTAAATTTAGATTATTGATTTGATTTCAAATGTACTTGAGATGATTATAATTACCATTACGTTGTTGTAATGGTAATAAATAAATTTTAGTTACAATTACATGTAATGGAAAAAGTAAAATTTCCAATTAGATTTTATTCCAACTGTATTTGATACGGTATATATTAATGATTATATATTCTTTTGATGAGAATTAAAAAAATTCAGTTACAGTGACATTATAATAAGGGTGAAATTTGAAGTTATACATTACAGTTAGTATTTTAATAATAACGGAAAAATTTCAAACTTGGATAATCTACCAATTTTTTACTGAAGCCCTTCCCCACCCAATATTTTAGTGTGTCATAAATAAAAGGGGTGGTAACTTAAAACACTTAACACTCAAACTGTAATTATCGTAGGACACTCATATTTTGTATGGTAAAAGTAATCTTTATGAAGAGGCGGGGGGAGGGGGTGCATTTTTTACCGGAGATTAGTAAATTTTAGAATAGTGCAAACATAAGGGCCTAAAAACCAAAAGATCTTGTAACTCTGATTTAAATTGTCGTAATCTAGACAAAATCGGTATAGTAAACGCAATAGTTTTAAAGGGGGCTTTGTCGATTTTTTACAGAAGCCCACCATATTTTAGTATATTATAAATATAAGTTGCTGACAACTTAAAACAGTTATAACTCGAACTGTAATCTTCGTAGAACACTTATATTTTGTAAACTAAATCTTTATAAAGGGGGAACAGTGTGGGCGTTTTTAACCCCAGATTTCGAAATTTTTGTATAGTGCGAATATTAGGTCTCGATAACGATAAATACGTGTAACTCGAATTCAAAATTCAACTTGTCAAATCGCATCTCACACAAATTTCGTTTAATTTCTTAAGTTAATTCTATCGTTTTAAGAGGGGGGGGGGGTATTTTCTATAGCAGTTCTTCCTTATTTTAGTGCATGAAATGCTGACAACATAAAACAGTTATAACTGGAGCTGTAGTTATTGTAGAGCACTCATATTTTGTAAGGTAAACGTAATCTTTAGAAAGGGGAGACATTATCTTTATTATTATTATTTCTCAGTTTAAAGTTCATTGTCGGTTTAAAGTTTAATACTAGTGCATTTTTCTGATGAAAAATTAATTTTTCCCATGTCTGGGTAATACTTGAATAGTTTATTTTATTTTCTAATATTCTGTAATTAGTTAATACCCGTTAAAGTACAGTCATATAGTCTATCAGGTATTCTGATAGTTTCGCAAATAGCATAGATTTTTTTGTTGTCCTTTTTGCAATTGCCATTATTTTTCTGAAATTGATTAGCAATTACGATTGAAAGTTGATAAGAAAAGTAAAGTTTAATACATAAAATCAAAATACATCTAAATTTTGTTTATATGCTAATGCATTTTTTTATGAAAATTTATATTTTACGTGTTTTGGTAATATTTGAATATTTCTCTATTGTTTTTATTATTCTGTAAGACAAATTTTATATTTTACACGCAATCGTTTTAAAGGAAGAGGAAGTTTTTTTTCTTTTTTTTTTTTTTTTTGTGTGTGTGAGGTGGGGTTCTGTTTGCAATATTTTGTATGGTAAACGTAATTTTTATAAAGGGGAAAGGGACATTGTCGGTGTTTTTAACAGAAGACCCAAACTCTTACTATAAGGCAAATATAAGGACCCAATGAATATAAACGCTTATAACTCGGATCCAAATTGTCGCAGAACGCGTACTTTTTTGTTTCCTGTTGGCAATTACGATTGCTTACTGAAATTGACTTAGTGTTTATGGGTAAAATAAAATTTTGATATTTAAAATACTGATTAATCGAATGTCAGTTCATATTTTATGCATTCATTTAATGTAAAATTAGCTTTTCGCATATTCGGGTAATATTTGAATGTATATGTTTTATTTTATATTATTATGTAATTAATTAAAAATACTTTAAATCAGAGTTCTTCATTGAGTTCGGTAGCCCGATTTTGTCAGTGGAATCGACATGTCTATGTTAATGGAAACTCATCCATGAAATTTTTTCGCAAATCTGCAATCTCTCTCTTTCTATTTTTTATATTGTCATTTCCAAATCATTAAACATTAAATATATCTTATTACTAATCCTACAGGTTGTAAACGGTCTCTATAAATTCATGAATTTCATAAATTGAGTGCTCCGAGGCTCACATTTTAATCCTGTTCCATGCACTGACAGCATTTTTGTTAAACAAAACTTATTATAATCTAAATGTAAAATTAAATAAAACTGCAAAATATTGCTATTGAATATTCCTTAATTTGGTAAACAAATGGTTAAACACTTCTGTATTACCGCAACAACTTTTGAACTCTGTGTGACATAAAAGAAGTTTTTATATATTGTTAGCACTCGGGTGCAATTTAAGAGGGCTAGGAGAACCTCCCCTTCTTTAAAGATTCCAGATTATAGCGGCCATCAGAAGTAATACAAAATTAAATTAAAGAATACAAATTAAGTAATTAAATTAAGTAATACAAAATTAAAGCTGAAAGAAGAGGCTACACCTGCAATTTTCATGACACTAATAGAATCACATAGCTGCCAATAATTATATGATGCCTCGCTGTCCGGTGGGCCAGTAGGACGCCGTATGTTATTAAATAGTGTTTTACATTTTTCGATAAAAGGAAAAAAATCTTACAAAAAATTCTGTAAAATTTGACTTTTGAAACTGAGTTTCTGGAAGTGACTGCCAATTTTAGGTAGCTTTCATTACAAAAAGCTACCTATGCAGCCGTTCGGAGGAAAGCGATTTCAAAAAGGTTTGGTATATTTTCATCGATCATGACCTCCAGACCCCGAAACCACCCTCCGTTCAAAATTGATATATATATATATATATATCTGACCTATGTCACACTGTAACTCTCGTAATTATGAACCGATTTCGATGTAATTCGGTGTGTACATAGAACATACCAATGTCTCGACCAAGTTCGTTGGCCAGCTTCATCCGCCATTTTGTTTCAAAATGGCGGCCATTTAAAATTCTAAAAAAAAAAAAAAAAAAAAAAAAAAAAAATTGAAATGTGGTACCAAAAAATTAAAAATGGAAACATATTTTTTTTTTATGTATTTGACCTTTATACAAAGATTCTGGAGCAGTTTTTGTTTCGTCTATATCTTACAAAATGGCTGAGTTATAGCATTTTGAATTTCTAGCGTGGCTGACATTTTGAAACGTCCTGAATTTTGTCACGCAATAAAAGGCGTATTTATGAACCGATTTCGATGTAATTCGGTGTGTACATAGTACACACCAATGTCTCGACCGAGTTTGTTGGCCAGCTTCATCCGCCATTTTGTTTCAAAATGGCGGCCATTCAAAGTTAAAAAAAAAATTAAAATTTGAAATGTGGTACCAAAAAATCGAAAATGGAAAAATATTTTCTTCTTATGTATTTGACCTTTATACAAAGATTTCGGAGCCAAAGATTTGTTTCGCCTATATCTTAAAAAATGGCTGAGTTGCAGCATTTTGAATTTCTAGCGTGGCTGACATTTTGAAACGTCCTGAATTTTGTCACGCGATAAAAGGCGTATTTATGAACCGATTTGGATGTAACTTCGTTTATACATAGTACATACCAATGTCTCGACCGGGTTCGTTGGCCAGCTTCATCCTCCATCTTGTTTAAAAATGGCGGCCATTTAAATTTTTAAGAAAAAATTAAATTTGAAATGTGGTACCAAAAAATTGAAAATTGAAAAAATATTTTCTTCTTATGTGTTTGACCTTGATAAAAAGATCGGGAGCAGTTTTTGTTTCGTCTATATCTTAAGAAAAGGCTGAGTTATAGCATTTTGAATTTCTAGCGTGGCTGACATTTTGAAACGTCCTGATTTTTCTCACGTAATAACAGGCGTATTTATGAACCGACTTGGATGTACCTTGGTGTGTACATAGTACATTCAAATATCTCGACCGAGTTCGTTGGCCAGCTTCATCCGCCATCTTATTTCAAAATGGCGGCCATTTAAAAAAATTTAAAAAATTAAAAAATTAAAATGAGATACCAAAAAATTGGAAAATTAAAAAGATTTTTTACGTATGTGTTTGACATTAATACAAAAATTCCGGAACAGTTTTTGTTTCCTCTATATCTAAAAAAATGGCTGAGTAATCGCATTTTGAATTTCTATTGTGGCTGATATTTTAAAACGACCCGATTTTTGTCACGCGATAACAGGCGTATTTATGAACCGATTTGGATGTAACTTAGTCTGTACATAGTACATACCAATGTTCGACCGAGTTCGTTGGCCAGCTTCATTCACCATCTTGTTTCAAAAGGGTTGCCATTTAAAAAAATTAAATTTAAAATTTAAAAGGAGGTATTAAAAAATTGGAAAATGAAAAAGATTTTTTTTATGTGATTGGCCTTGATACAAAGATTCCGGAGCAGTTTTTGTTTCTGAAAATTTGTTCTTTTGTTTATATCTTAAAAAATGGTTGAATTATATCACTTTGAATTTCTAGCATGGCTAACATTTTGAAACGATCTTGTATTTGTCACGCGATAACACACGTATTTGCCTATTTCGATGTAAGAAGGCATGTGGATAGTATACATCAATACCTCGACCAAGTTCGCTGGCCAGATTTATCAGCCATCTTGTTTCAAAATGGCGGCCATTAAATTAAAAATATATATATATATATTTAAAGTGAGGTGCAAAAAAATTAGAAATTGAAAAAGGTTTCTTTCTTAAGTGTTTGACCTTGATATAAGGATTCAGGAGCATTTTTTGTTTGTCTTTACCTTAAAGAATGGCTCAGATATAGCAGTTTCAATTTCTATTGTGGGTGACATTTTGAAAAATCTGATTTTTTGCATGCGACAGCACTCGTATATATCAACCGATTCCGATGTGAGTGAGATTGTGCACAGCAATTACTAAGGTCTCGACCAAGTTCACTGGTTAGCCTCATCCACCATGTTGTCTTAAAATGGCAGGCACTTTAAGAAATCGCCGAATTTGGCAGCCAAATATAAGTTACTTTAAAAAAAGGAGCCTGGATAAAGCTGACTAATTTCGCGAAATTCTCATTCATTATATTGATAAAAATTAGTATTGAATCTCCTACATTCGGTTTCCACCAAATTGAGCTTCGTGTGTTTGAATGATATAAGTTGGCTTTTTTAAAATAAGGAATATGTAAGCTACCTCTTCCTCCCGGCACTGGCCGGAAGGACTTTTTCCTTTTGACGACATTTCTGCGGCTGTCAACTCCTAAAACGGGGCTAAAAATGTTAACTTTGATAACATTTTCTAAATGAATCTTTGCCTTTGTAAGAAAAGGGGAAACTCTTTAATTTCTTGGTATCTGAACAATGTCGGTACATTTTGTATTTTTAGAATATTAATGCTAATTTTTTTGTATTTACGAATGAAAATGACTTCGCGAAAGTATCAGAAAAGTAGTTAGTTTGGATTTGAGAATATCTTTCAATATAAAAAATTTTCATAAAGAGATGTGATACCCTCCCACCCCATAAAAGGACATTCATGACCCCTGAAACGGGATCGGGCTAAATTTTATTTATTTACAAATTGAAAAATGAAAAAAAAAACGATTGCTAGTTGAAAAACAGAAATGTAATGTAAGTTTTTAAAGGCATTTTATAATCAGCTAAAAATCAAATTGAAAGAGATTGAATTGCTATTAGCCGGATATAAAGAGAAATATTCCATCTGATTCTGAAGACTTGGCACTATCAATCTTAACATAAAGAAGTTGAGGAATGTCCCTTGTTTTGCCTTTGTTTCTGTTTGAAGTCTTTCTTTTGAATTACTGGAAATAGACTTCGTGTCTTTCTGTCATTGATGAATAATGATATTTTAAAAGAATAAGAAGAGTTACTTTTCATATTTCTGGCGTTGGTGGCGTATAAATATCCAATTTGCCAAATTTTAAACACAGTTTCAGGGACGTGAAAATATGAAACATCAGTAGGGGCAACTTTTTATAATTATTACTTATTTTTATACAATAAGATACTTTTAAATCAGAAAATTACTCTTGAAACAATTTTTAAATATTATTAATTTATATCGCGTACTTTCTTTATCCAGTTCGGGTTCTGATGACACAAAATTTTTCAGGCTCGAATTTGAAATCGATGGTCTCTGACTTCGAATAAAAGGTCCCGAACATATCTAGTCACAGACGCAGAAGATGGTTAAATAAGGGGAAGATAGGAGGCGGCGAAATAAAATCTTTCATAGGGCGTATGTGCGCCTAATCGTGCATATGTGTGTTTAAAAATGATTTATAGCTGAAGATTGCATAAAGCTACTGAAGTTTTTTTTTATTTTTATGTGAAACTAGTTGGATGTGCCAATCCCAAAACTTTCTTCTATCTAATACATCTTAATATTTCAAAATATAGTTACAAATGTCAATAAAATAATATTATTAGCTCAATATTATGCCAACTTTGACTTTCATCTTAAATTTCTGTTTTAGTCAATTAATCGGAGTACAAACGAGTTCATCTCGATCATGATATTAATTAAAAACAATAGTTTTCCGTTATTCTGTTGTACATCCGCTATTCGCGAATAGCCGGCTTATCATGATGCGAAGCTCCCGTCGCTTTACGAGCCGCCGCTGTACAACAGAACAACGAAAAATCAAGAAAATTATACATAAATAGCTATTACAGTGCTCCCTTTCGGCGGAATATTTCCAACTACAAGGAAGACCTGCTTGGCATAGCCAAAAGCATGCACAAAATATTTGGTTCAATTTTATGCATAACGTCATACATTTTTCGATGGTACAATAATCAAAATAGCACAAAAATCGCTATTGCAGCGCCCCTTTCGTCGGAAATTTTCCAAATTAACCTTCCGTCTACCGGACGGGTCCATTGGACCCGGCATGTACATTCAAAATATTTATTCAAACCAGAAATTTCTTCAAAACAAACTAAATGTATAAATCAGACAATAATAAGTTAAATAAACAAATTAAATAGTTTTAAGTAAAAATTCTGGTGTAGAATGTTTTTATAAAACTTGAGTAAAATTTCCGGTAGTTCTAGGGTTAAGTGATGACCTGCTTGCCATAGCCAAAAACTAAAAAAAAGAATTGGTTCAATTCTACGCATAACTTCATACACTTTTTGATGCTACAATGGCGACATACGGACAAACGGACATAGGGACACACGGACAGATAGACATTTACTATAAACATGTTTTTTGAGACCTCTGAACCCTAAAACTTGTACATCCGTCGAAAACCGGAAGTCGAAAAATTTTTGATTACATTACTTTCTTCTGCTGAAGATATAAGAAAGTAAAAACATTACGCCTTTCTGTCTGTGTTATACCTCGCATAAATATACTCGATAACTTATCATGAAAGACGGTAGTATTTCGAGTGACGCAGCCTTAAGCCTAAAATCGTATCGTATCGTATCGTTAAAATCGTATCGTATCGTATCATAGAATTCGTAGATGGCGGAACTCATATATACAGCTAACTCGACATCAAAGAAAATGCGAAAAGCCGCCTTTTAATAACTCAGCAGATACACGTCTTATTGTTCTGAATTTTCTAGAACAGTCTTATATCTGCAGTCTAATCGTATACTGAAATTTTTACATTTCTACGTGCAGTATATTTTGAGATCTAAATAGTCATTTTTAAAGTGAAAACGTTGGTATAATATCGAGGAAGTTCCTAATTTGAAAATCTCGAAAACGGTTCTAACGATTATTTTTAAATTGATACATAATATAAATGTGATTAAGGCGAGGTGAATAACACTTTTCTTTTTTCTGGGAAAACTCTCGTTCGTTAAATAATTCGATTTTTTTTTTCTCTCGAAAATGACACGGGAGATTTTTTAAAAATCAAATAAATATGTTTCAGATGAACCAAATAACAATTTACTTGTTTCCAGCAAGACTCTTGTTCGTTTTATAATGCGCATGAAAAATCGGACTATATTTCTTCGCCATTCTATGGAAATTTCACCGAAAATGCATGACACTGTATTCATACACATGCTTTCTTTTTAACCACTTTTGGGGAGAAAAATTTTGTCTTCCCACGGCTGAGTGGTTGAGGGCCATCGTCTACTGATCTTAACATAGGCAGTTCGATACTATCTGATGCGTGTGAAGTTTTTTTTTTTTTTAAAGTCTGTTAGTTGACCATTATTCTCAGTTCCTTTGTAATTTTTTAATTGCTATTAAGTTAAATAAAATTACAATTATAATGACGCCAATTTGATGATGATTATTTCTTGGCAATTTTTCAACAATAAAAATATTACCATAAATTTTATAAATATATTTAATTTCAATCACTTTACAAAAAATATACATTAATACAGTAAACTCTGTGTAAGGCGGAATCGATCGGGACCAAGAAAATTTTCCGCAATAGACAATATTCCGCCTTAGACAAATTTTACTCTATGTCTATGGATTCGTAGGGACTTGAAATTCTTTCCGAGTTAGACAGATTTCCGTCTTACACAGAGAACGCCTTACAGAGAGTTTACTGTAATTATTATTTGAATATAAATCACACGATCAGAAACGTAAAAAAATAATTCATTTCAGCTCTTCTTTTTATAATATCATTTTTTATTATTATGACGGTCAATCAATATATAATCACTGACATCCATAATATTATTATTATTATAATTATTATTTTCCTTGCATAAAAGCTATTGTGATGTAATAATATCTTTTATAATAAATAATTTAGTTGAAATGTTTTATTTATAAATATCAATGAAGTTTGATTACAGTATACATAATAAGCATATCAGACTTCTGGTGTCGCCATCTTTTGACGCAATTGCGTAGTATTATAGAGAAATGTTTGATAAAAACGTCTATCCATCTATGTAACTATCCATCTATGAAACACCATCTATGTAAGGATTTAATAATTATAAATTAACATTTTGGATTGATTAATTTAAGGATAAAGTGTTTTTAAAGGAATATCAAATGAAACCCTCTGTGCGATCTGCGATTATACTTACCCAGTTGTTTTTATATACAAACTGCTATAAGGAAAATTGTAATAAAATAGTAAAAATTAAATCTGCATTAAATTCCATAAGTATCTTTTTTTTAATCATTTTATCACTAACCTCAAAAAAGTAATGATATCAATGCAAAAACCCTTGACGGGTTAAAAGTTTCTGACGCAGCACTTTATCTTATGCGCTAAGAATTTTAAATATGGAACTTAAAAATACTGATATCAAATTTTGAGTGACGTTATGCTATTTCTTAAAAAATATATTTGTATTTATTTCACCATTTGATTTTTGTTTTATTTATAATCGCATGTGCAAAAGTTATGTTCAACATGAAAAGCTGCATAAAATTTTATTCGCTGTTGCTTTATCATTTACATCTCTCATAAATTCAAAATATGAGTTTTAAAAGATATGATATAAAATTTAAGTGACGCCTTGATGTGACTTTAAAAGGTTTGTTTTAAAATTCAATTTAAATTATTTTTGACTTGGTTAAAATATTTTTTTACATCTACACAATACTTTTAATTTTCCAATTCACTGTTAAATATATCACTTTCATTGAATCTATACTATGCATTGAAATGTATTTATTTCAATAAATTGATTTATCTTTTGTGTCACGCTATTCAAAATTGTGAGTAAGATTTATGTAAATGGTTTCTTTGTGTCATTATGTCCAAACTACATGAAATGTATTAAAAAGGATAGTTTGACGCAAATAAACCATTTACATAAATCTTACTCACAATTTTGAATAGCGTGACACAAAAGATAAATCAATTTATTGAAATAAATACATTTCAATGCATAGTATAGATTCAATGAAAGTGATATATTTAACAGTGAATTGGAAAATTAAAAGTATTGTGTAGATGTAAAAAAATATTTTAACCAAGTCAAAAATAATTTAAATTGAATTTTAAAACAAACCTTTTAAAGTCACATCAAGGCGTCACTTAAATTTTATATCATATCTTTTAAAACTCATATTTTGAATTTATGAGAGATGTAAATGATAAAGCAACAGCGAATAAAATTTTATGCAGCTTTTCATGTTGAACATAACTTTTGCACATGCGATTATAAATAAAACAAAAATCAAATGATGAAATAAATACAAATATATTTTTTAAGAAATAGCATAACGTCACTCAAAATTTGATATCAGTATTTTTAAGTTCCATATTTAAAATTCTTAGCGCATAAGATAAAGTGCTGCGTCAGAAACTTTTAACCCGTCAAGGGTTTTTGCATTGATATATATTACTGAACTTTGCCATGGCATGTTCGGATTGAAAATGAAGTGTATAGTTCGTTTACTTGGGCACTTAAAATAATACCATTAAATTATGGTCTATGGAGAGAATATTTTGCAGTGTATTTTATTGATGTTGCAGTATTTAAAAAAAAATTTAAATTTATATGCATCCCTGACGTTTACTGAAAGATGCTTGCTACAGAATATCTTGTTCATTTATAGGAACACAGAAATGAATTCGGTTACAACACTGATTAAGAACAATAATTATTCGAAGTGCGTTTTGAGTTGTGGTAAGCGTTTTTATATTTAGCTGATTTTATGCATATTATACCTGGTGTGTAAAAATTTTATAGATTATATACAGGGATACACAAATAGTTTGAGTGCAATTCCGCTCATTGACGGAAATTACTGGAGGGAGTTTTCAACAGTGTGATGCTTTTGCTAATTTAACTGAAATGTTTGCATATTATGTAGCGTATATACAAATCGAATACAGTGTTGCGCAAAAGAATTCGCATATTTTTCCGACTGCAGGTGGCAATTGCTGAAAATGAGTTTACAAATGCCATATGCGTTTTCCATATTGTTTTCATTATCTTTTACAAATGGCGTATCTAAGGGGGGGGGGGGAAGGGACCATTCTCCCCTTGAGCCAATAAAGGGTTTCCAAAACGACATTTGAGATCTTCGAGTGAAAAGACTTAGGAGGAAATTCAAGCACGGCACCCGGGCCGCGACAGTTTTAATTCACGAGACTCGGACTCTCTCCGATCTTTTCTCTTTCAGAGTTGCGTCGGGTTCGGGTGTTAAATTTTTCTGATGATTCGAGCCGTGCCAGACTTGTTTAAACGTTCGGTTCGTGTCCAACCTAGCCAGTATGAAAAGCGTTATTGACCCGACCCATGCAGTCTTCTAAATTCTTCCTCCCGAGTCCACGTTGGGCCTATTATCTTGCTTATTTATTTTGGTAAAAATTATGTTCATGTTTGCTTAGCGAAATCTTAATAAAAATAATTTGGTTTAATAAATTCTAGAGATGTCTTTTTAAAAATCATTTTTTTTCTTTGTAGAGCTTTAAAATTTTGTTTTTCTTTAACCATTCGTTTCTTTCATTCTAAATTACGTTGATTTTGTTACCGGATTTTTTTTTATTTTTATGTAATTGTCTATTTCTCACGTGGTGTTTATGTACATAATTAGTCTAAGTCTAAGTAGTCATCGATATTGTTATTTTTCTGTATTCATGAATTTCGAACATATTCTGAAAGTAGAATGTGTGCAAAGTGAAAGTAAGTGTGCTTCAAGAATAATTTTAATTGTAGTATGCAGGCCGAAATTTTTGCTTTTATATCTGACCGAGTCAATAAATTTTTTGGCTCGGGACAAAGTTTCAACTTTTATACCGCGGCGAGACGATAATTCTTTTGGTTATTGGACCTGCGCTTGGGTCGGGAAATTTTAGCCCGTGTAAATCTCTAATTGGCATATGTAAGCCAGATTGAATTTTTTTAAATGCATCTTTCAGCCAGCATGCCGTAGCTACTGAATATATGTTTCTTTAATAAGTTTCAAAATATTCTTTACTGAATTGTAACTGAGTTTAGAGATAAAGAGACAAGCAGTCTTATACAAAGTTAGTACTTTTTAAATAATTCTTAAATTTGGCGTGGCATCAAAGCTTAAAATTGTCTCTATTAGTATACTGAAGAGAAAGTAGTTAGCTTTAAAAAAAATGAGCCATTATGCAACTTCGGGTATGTAACTTACTCAAGTGCTGGGAGATACACATGTCTTTTAAAAAGATCTTGTATGAATGCTTTGTATATTTTTCGTCTTGTGCCTGTGTAAAGTAATTGTAAGAAAAATCGGAGCGACATTTTTACTTTAATTGTATTGTGCTAATGCTCTTCTCTACAGCTTTATTTCCGAAGTGTTCGTTATTTTTCTTAACTAACTCTCACTCCCACACCCAATAGTTTACTTGGGATGAGAGTAAGGAAAATAAAGCGATATGAAATTGCCTACATGTGCAGTGCGCTAAATAACAGGTATTTGCTGTTAAACTTTAAGGCGTTTGTTGTGAAAAGCAAGAAGGAAAAAACAAAAATATTTATATTTTTTCTTTTCCTAAAAATTTTAGCATTGAATGCCATACCTAAAAAATCAAGTGTTAAAGAATCGAATAAAATTTTTTTAAATTTTTATTTGCATCTTAAATTACAATTGATTATTATTTCATAACTATCTTTTGCAGAAGTATGAAATATTACCAATGTTTAATTTTAATTTAATTAATGAATGCATAGTCAGAATCAAAACGCAAAGGTTCTGGAGCATTTGGAAACTTGGTCCATGTAAACGTTCTCCATTCCTGTTGCGAGTTATCTGGAGAAGAACGACACTAATATCATACAAATGTGACATGAAGGAGGACAATGCGTATGGAAAATTTTGCCTCGATTAATTCATACAAGTGGCTGATCCAAGTGTGCAACTGTGAATTGCGGTAGGAACCTATCAGATGTTAACCTTTAACCGGTCTCACAGACCGCTGCTTTTTTCCATTTCTATAGTTTAACTTGTAACTTTCAGTTTAACTACAGACACTACCAAAATTCTCTTTCGTTTGGAACTTTAATACTATCACAAGAGACTGTTGAATATGTGAATTTTAATTATAATAGATTATAATTTTAATTATAACAAAACGTTAAGTACAAAAACACCATCATATGAATTAATCGCGCCTTTTATTCATCTTTCCATGGTGCGGTCTGACAGACCACTTCACAGTAGTTACCTGACAATTTCTGTCACATTAGTCAAAGATTAACTTTCACTAATAGGGAAACGGCTTTGATATGCATTTTATTTATGGAACTGCAAATCGGAGTCTCATAGGCTCAACGATAGTAAGATGACATGTCATTAAACTTGCTTTTGTTAGTTTATCATTCTTTGTGTGTTTTTGCCTCGTATAGCAACATCATATTCGGCACCCTCTAGCACCTTAGCGTTTTAATTCCTACCATGCATTCTTTGATGAATGTTGTTTGTTTGGATTTGTACTATAAACTCTTGAAGTTTTACACATCTTTTATGAAACATCCTGTATATATATAAATGAAATCTTTTTCTCCGCTAAACAGCACGCGATTTTCCGACACGTTTAAGGATTCCTTTTTAAAAGTACAAAAATTCCTGCCGGCCCGGCCTACAGGCGCAGGTAGATTTCGAAGTCAAGTGCTAATTTCAACAACAAAAACTAAATCATTATTAGAGATAAAGCCACTTTAACAACTTTATTTGTCCGCTTTTGACGAGTTTTTTATTTTATTTTTATATAAGAGATGGTTTTATCAGAATCATGTTAAGGCGATATTAAAAAAAAATATTTTTCCATGCTCAACAATTCGAAATTTTTTGGCACATTTTTAGATTCATTTTTAAAAGAAAAAATATGAAACTTGTTGACGTGGTTTTTGAAGAGATTTATAAGTGACCTGTGTTTTTATATTTTGTTCAATTAATTAAAACTTGATTTATAAACAATTAGTTTCCCAGTAGGACAATATTTTTCATTTTCAACACAATCGCTTCGGGAAATTCGGTTCAAAATGCCCACTTTGACATCATTTTTTTGAAATATATTCTGCCTCTATCAAAATATCGACCATTACGGTACATTATAGAGTTTTTGAATAAGAGAATCTGCCAGTTGGATGCGTTTGAGAGCAAAAATAAATTTAAATGAGTCAAAAATAAGCAGTTTGGATTTGAATACGCCCTTAATAGGATGATTTTTTTCTTCAACCGCTATGTATTTTTAATTTGTTTTTGCTGAAAGAATTGGTCCTACTTGTCAATATAAATATTGTAGATATATTAAGAAGATGTATGATAAATTTATGGGGATTTTATGTCTTGTGAATTTACGAAGTTATGGATTTTTTTCTTCTTCCACCTACCCCCCACCCTTTTTTTGTTTTCATTTTTAATTTTCTTTGCGCTACGAATTGGTCCTATCAAAAACTTGTCAATATAAAAGTTGTAGATAATATTCAAGGAGATTTATAATAAATTGAATTGTATTTCATATCTTGAGAACTGACGAAGTTATGAATTTTTTTCTACCAAAATCCCTATTTTTTGTGCCCCTTGACCCCATTTTTAATTTTATCAAAAATCTGTCATACATAAATTTTTTGTCCTATTTTTAGAAGTAATAAAAGTTTTAAACTGATTTGATATGTACAAAAATTAAGAAGTTATGGCTTTTTTTCGGTTTTCACAAAATCCTTCCCTATTTCCATCCCCTTGGTCCGATTTTGCCCATTAACGAGCTTGACCGAGATTTTATGCCCCTTGATTTTATGTATCTGTTTGGCAGAGATTTGGGAAGAATTACGGAAGTTATCGTGTCCATAAAAAAGTTATTTTATATATATATATATATATGATTTTTACTGAGGGTGGTTTTGTGTTCTAGGGGTCATGATCGGTGTAGATCCGCAAAACTTTTTCAGAAATTCCAACATAGGGGAAAATGTAATAGGCAGTATTTCATACGAAATCTACCTAAAAATAACTTTTGACGTGATTTGGAAACGAATGGATTTTTTTATTTCGATAGCTTTTTCCGTGTTTTCCTTATATTTTAGAATTTCTAAAAAATTCTAGTTTATTATTGTCATCTAGCAAGCTGCTACAGTTTCGGCGTGTACTAAAACAAAAGTTTTGCGTTCACTTTTCAAACTTCTCACCAAAAAGTTTTGTTTTACCCCACTTAGTGTCCTAAACAGGTAGGGTTGTCCAGACACGAACCCGAAAATTCCATTAAAAGTAGAACTGAAATCCGGCCACAAAAGTTTCGTCGACCCGAAACCAAAATGAAGGAAAAATAATTCATATTATAATGGTATTATAAAATGAAGTCTACATTTACATCTTTAATATAAATTTTAACTTTTATAATATAAACCTCTAGTATATACTCGTTAGCATTAAAATACACTAGAACCTCTAATCAAGGGTCACCGCTGAACAGGGCTCTCGAATTTGTCACTTATTCGGACGTGTGCGCCATTCAGAGACAAATATTTGTGTTGGGAACTGAAAAGTTACGCTAAATAGAGGTGCCCACTATTCGGGAGCGTCCGTATGGAGATTTTACTGTATATGCTATTAATTATGAATAACGGACATTTTCACAGGCGTCTATAGGTTTTACTTTGCAAAATATTAACAATTATTCCCTAAATAATTTTTTGGGAGTGTTTGCTGACTATAGTTTACACCGGAAAAAATATTTAGACTTTCTTTTGAAAACTCGGGTCAAACCGAACCCTTCTCGCAAGAGTGAAAACCCAATTCGACACCAACCCGAGCCCTAAATAAAGTAAATCAATCTGATCCGAACCCAAACTGCAGCAAAAAAGTCAACCCGACCAAACGCGGATCGCAGCAAAAAAGTAGAAGTTAATCCGGCCAACAGCAAAAAGTAGAAGTCAACTGACCCACACCCGATCCGAACTAAAAAAGTAGAAATTAACCTGACCTACAATAAAAACAAACAACTAGCTTCCGAACAGCGGGTCAAATTGGAACCTGCAAACTTCTAAAACAGTTCCCCCCACCCACACCCTTAGTATACGGTAAAGTTTTGTTACAGTATTCTGAATGTGTTGGAAAGCGTTAAAAGGTATCTGTCTCAGAGACCATTTACAGCAGTTAAAGATTAAGATTTATTGCTGTGAGCAGTTTCATAGACCTCTACTTTTTTGAATTTTAGCTTGTAATTTTCAGTTTAACTACAGATACTAGTGAAACTTTGTTCCATTTGGAGCCTTAGGAATATCGCTAGAGTCTTCAAAATAGGGGAATTTTAATTATATTTGTATTGACAATAAAGTTTAGTACAGAAACACCATCCTATAAGTTAAAGGACCTCTTTATTTATCCTTCGATTTAGCCGTCTCACAGTAGATATGCGACAACTTTTGTCACAGCAGTTAAGAGCTAATATGCCAAACTATTCAAACATCTTTTTACAGCTGTATATTTATAATTCAATAAAAGAAATATACCATAATAAAAAAATAAAATAAAAAAAGGAATAAACAAACCATTATCTTCAAAATATAAGGTTAGTTTCAATGAAATCAAATAAAGTTGGATACTTTTTTTTTAATTAAATCATTTAACTTTAACTTCAACAAGAATTTGCCATTAACTAAATCTACAATTTTAGATTAATCTTTAACTGATGTCACAGAAATTTTCACATAACTACTGTGAAGCGGTCCGTGAGACCGCTCCATCGAAAGATGAATAAAAGCCGCGATTAACTCATAAGATGTTTTTGTACAGTAGTGTTATAATTAAAATTCACCTATTCAAAAGTCTCTGGTGTTAGTACTAAAGTTCCAAACGAAACAAAATTTTAGTAGTAGTATTTGTAGATAAACTGAAATTTGCAAGTTAAACTATGAAAATTGAAAAAAAGCACCGGTCTGACAGACCGGTAACATCAGTTAAAGGTTAATTTGCATTGCAAATAGTTTAAAAAAAGATTTATCATAGTTACTAATTTGATAACATTTTCTCTTTTCTATAATAAATAAATAGGTTTTATTTATTAAAAAGTTTTATTTTGAAGCTTATTTGCACAGCTAGACCCTTAAATTTCTTCAGTTGTGAATATCTGAAAATCATAACCCACAAAATAGACTCGTGCAAGCAGCATTGGAAAATATATTTAATTATATCTTCTTTAACACTTTTTTTGATGTCAAATGACACCTTTTAAAAGATTTCGATTTATGGTTTTTCATTTGTAATTTTAGATTGAAAGAATTACAAATCATTTTCAATACATTGAAGACATTTTTATGCTTATTGCATTCAAAAACTACGAGCAAAATAAACACAAATCAAAACTTTGAAAAGGTGTCATTTGACACCGCTAAAAATAGTGTTAAAGTAAACACTCTTCGTTTTAAAATGCAATTAAAATAAATTAAGGATTTTTCCTGCTCTTAAAAGTAAATTATTTAAAAATTTAATAGAAATAAATTATTTGCATGAAAAGATTAAATATAAAGGAGAGTGCTCCAAAGATAGCTAGTTAACTTAGCCCAATCATACCCCCCCCCACATGCACACGACACCCCTCCTCCCTCTTTTCTAGTCAGGTTAGTTTTTACGAGCACATGTAGGATTCTATTACTATATAACTTATAGTTACCATAATAAAACCATGAAAATTTAAATTTCAGAGTCATTGATATTTTAGTTACAATTACAGTGAAACCTCTCTGTGCGACCATCTCCATTAAGCGACCACCTCCCTGAACGACCCTTTTTTCATGGAACGAAATTTATTCCCATAGGCTCATTACTAATTTTACCTCTATTCAGAGACCACAACAGTTAAATTTCCTCCATGAGCGACCAATTTCTTTGTAGAAAATGAAACAAATTCTGTTTTTCCTGGTTGCTTGGAGAAGGTTTTATTAGAATAATAATTCCGGAGTGCGCATTATTCATCAAACTTCTAAACTAAGTTTAGAATTTTTACTTATTCCGGTAACTTTTAAGTGTTTAAACGCCATTGTGCCTTTTTAGGCTATGAATTTAACGCTGATGACAAAGTAAGGATGACGGTCAATAAACTCCCCTGCTTTATTCTGTCAGGAAACTCAAAGAAATAGATACATTAATGAAATCGTCATACTTCCTTCCCATCCAAAAAAAATGCATTTATTTGCTGAACTTCCAAAGGACTTAGAAATAAAAGTTATAGAAGATAAATCCGTAAAATCAAAGCAAATGTCAATGTATTCATTTTTTAAACTCTGCACTAATTAACTTAATTAACTTTTGTTTTGTTACTTAAATTTTCATATTTTGTTCTAATGTGAAAAATAAATTTTAGTAACATTGTTACCTTTTTTCAACAATTAAAATCTAGATTTAAACATGACCTCCATTAAGAGACCGCCTCTCGGAGCGACCAATTTTTATTGCAACGGAACGTGGTCGCATTAGGGAGGTTTTACTATACATTTATTTAATAAAATTACAAAATTTCTTTCTGACATTAGACATAATTAAACCATATAAAAAATTAAACAAATTTACAAAATTAGAAAATGATGCAGTAACATACTTTGTTATTAAAAAATGAATTAAAGTCAAGTAAGAAAATATACGCTGAAAAGGTACGATTATTACTTTTTAACATTGAAGTAAACATTTTTCCTTTTGGCATTAAAATATTTTTCAAATTTTTATAAGCATTCTTCGTTATATTTAAGATTGGCTTTTAAAACAACATGTTTTTCAAAAATTTCGTCAGAAAGCCTATTAGCTTTACAATAATTTGTAATAGTTGAAAAAGAAAATAATCTCTCTACAGATGCCGACGAGGGCAGCGGTGTGTTATATTTAATGAAAATTTTTTAAATCTCTTTATAAGAATTCAATACACTTAGATCTTTGTTTTACTCCAAACAGAAATGCGCGTACAATAGATCTACTTTCCTTTTAGGGTCTTGTTTTGCTTCTTCATGATCAGAATCAATAAAGAAAAAAATATCACTTTCTTCACTATTGACAGAACTCATTATATCCAGAGATTCATTAGATTTCATTTGTCAATTCGGTAATAAACAACATTTTAATTTTTGTATAAGCTGAATCGCTAATACAAGACAGACACTTGAATTTAAAAAAAATAGATGACATAAAGTTGCTACGACTCATTATCTTAAAAGATTTTGAATAAAAATTAATGTTTTTAATTATATTGTGGAAATAAATATTATCAATGCTTCTTAGCGAAATCATCGAATCAATAAAATAATTTACTACATCTTTGTCAAAATGATCTTGCAAATATACGTTTCGATTTGATTGCCCAGAAACACTTGATGATTTTCGTTGTTTTTTTTTTACTCCTTTAAATAGGCACGATATTCTTCCAAATAATTGATTCCATGCTTTCTTTTAAGGTGGGTTACAAGACTGGAAGTGCAATTATTTGAGGCTTTTACCTCACTGTTATACTTGGTGCATTTTGCTACAATTCTACCACCTGAAGACTTATTTTCATTTTTTTCGAAAAAATTTCCATCTAGTATTATAGGTTTATTTTTACATGTAGAGTCAGAAATATCAGAACGAAAAGCAGTTTGTAAATCACTACTGCATAATGGAAATGAACAAATGTCTTGCATAATACACTGCTCAAAACAATTAAAGGATATTTGAAGTTTTATATAAAATAAAGGTATAAACGAAATTGTTTTTGCCGAAAATAGAAGAAGAGAATCACAAATGCAAATTTTTCTGGTTTTCAAACTGTGGAGTATGCAAATTTTGAGTTCGACGTCAAAAACGTCGCTTCAGCGGCAGCGAATGAAATTTGACTTTCAACTGGATAAAAGAGAATGAAGACAAGGATGATCGGCACTCAGTGATTGCTTTGTTTCGATGAGTACGATGTCTCAGCGAAGTCATTTGACAGATTCAGAAGCTTTGAGAATTGTTGGTAGGTTAGAAGGGGGCCAAACTCAAGCCGAAGTAGCGCAAGCCATTGGAGTGTCACAAAGTGTCATTTCCAGGATCTGGAACCGTTTTTTGGAGAGTGGATGTGCAGGCCGAAGACCAGGGCAAGGTCGTAGACGGGCAACAACGCCCAATGAAGATCGGTATTTAGCGTTAACAGCTCGGAGACACCGAACCATGAACGCTACTCTTCTCCAACAACACCTTCGCTCGGCTACAGGCACCACGATTTCAACTCAGACTGTCCGAAACCGGCTCCATGCTGTAGGTCTGTATGCTCGCCGACCGATGGTATGTGTTAGATTAACATCAAGGCATCGTCGCGACCGCAGGGAGTGGGCAACCGAGCATGTCAACTGGAGGAGTAATGAATGGAGCAATATTATGTTTTCTGACGAGTCCCGTTTTTCTGTGCATCCGGATAATAGGCGTATTTTCATCTGGGGGGACCGTGGCAGTAGGAATAATCCTGCGTTCGTGCACGAAAGTGTCAGATTTGGCGTGGAGTAGTGTTGGTGTATGGTGGCATCTCCATTGACGGGCGCACTGACCTCTACATCATTCGAGATGGAGCTCTGACTGGTCGCCGATATAGGGATGAGATCCTCAGACCTATTGTAGTCCCTTACGCTGCAGCAATCGGAGATAACTTCATTTTAATGGACGATAACTGCAGGCCATATCGTGCAAATCTGGTTGAGGATTTCCTTTTCGAGGAAGGAATCGTTCGAATGGAATGGCCAGCGTGTTCTCCAGACATGAATCCAATCGAGCACGTTTGGGACGCTCTAGGAAGACGAGTTTCTGGCCGCCAACAACCCCCACAATCTCTCCAAGAACTGGAAAGAGCTCTTCTGGAAGAGTGGGGCAGAATACCCCAACTCGTCATTAATAGCCTCATTGAGTCCATGCCTCAAAGGTGTACAACGTTGCTGGCCGCCCCTGGAAACCATACCCCCTACTGAAAATGATTTTCTTTGAAGAAAACATCTTTTCTTATTCTTTTTTTCTCATATGCACAAATTGTGTTTTTTTCCTTTAGTACACAAATGCGCAATAAAATGCATTTTTTTCTGCCAAACATGTGTAATTTATTCTCATATAACCTACTATGTCTGTCGACCATGTATCAATCAGCTAAACAGTTTACAAGATACAAAATCCACCTAAAACTGCAATATCCTTTAATTGTTTTGAGCAGTGTATTTTTCGAAGAAATAAATTCTCATTCAATTTTTTAAAATTCTATAAAGAATTCAAAAATGTGCATTCACATGAAACAAAATTATAAAGGCATTGTAATATAATTTGGTTCATCAAAACACTCGCGTACCTACCATTCGGCAAAAATAATTTTTATAACGCGACAGCAGTAAATTGCATGTGAATCACGTGATTTTAAAATCAGCGCTTTATTTGCATAAGGTGACAAGTTGAAAGGTGTTTTTCTACAGATTATGCATCTTCTTTACTTGATTTCAAGCTGATAGAACATTTGGTGTTTTATTTTGTTCCATTTCGCACATTGTTTGATAACATAATTAATTAGATTATGTACAAGATTTTTTGTTGATAATATTTATTTTAATTGTTTAAAAAAAGGAAAGTAAAAAAAGAAAGGTATGGGATATTTTCAAATGACGTCACAAATCAACTGTTGGAGGTAAAACAATGTTGGAAAAAAAGTTTTGATTGGTAGCCGTTAATTGTGGCTGTTATTGAAGTCAACTGCGCAGTTGTGATTGGCGGATGAGAAGGTTATCATTTGAAAGAAACCTCCCTATTAGTCTGAAAAAAGTGAGCCAACGAGCAAATGGTCAAAAAACAACCTGTCATTTATAGATTATACATTATATAATAGAGTTACAGACAGGAAAAACATAACAACAGTTTGTTTGGAACAATAAAAAATATTGTAAATTTTGAAGTTCATAAAATCTATGACCACTTACCCAATGTCTCGAAGTATGATGTTTTGGCATCCGCGTATCGGTCAATATACCTTTCCCCACGCTCCCAAAACTTCGACTGTAATTCTAAACCTGCCAAGTATAGTGTGGTTTAACATCATAAGGGGCCATTATCGGGTAACTCAAAAGGTTTTTTTATGGAACTATCTAAATTTTATATAAAAAAAAGATGAATTAAGGGCACTAAAAAGTTAAACTCTCTTAATACACGTTAAATTGTAGCAGTACGTTCAAACTGTGCTTTTACAAACTGGCGAAATGTAACCGAGGACTTTGCCCGTTTTTTAAATTGGAGCCTCCAAAATTTTAGTGCAGTGCGAATATAAGGGCCTGATAACCACAAACACTTATAAACTCGGATAGAAATTGTCGTGTCCTGCTCAAATTTTGTATGGTAAACGTTACAGTTTTAGCGGGGGGCGGGAGGGGGTTGATTTTTTTTTTAAATCTAAGCCTCAATATTTTAGTACTCTATAAATATAAGGTATTTACAACTTAAAACACTAATAACTCGGAATGCTTTTGTCGTAGCGCGTTCATATTTTGTATGGTAAACGCAATATTTATAAAGGGCGATGAGAGATTTTTTGTTTTTTCAACGAAGCCCTTTAAATTTTAGTGTAGCGCGAAAATAAGGGCTCGATAACAAAAAAACAACACTTATAACTCGAAACCAGATTGTAGCAGATCACGCAAATCTCGCATGGTAAAGTGATTCTATTAGAGGTGGAGGGGGGGAGGTGTCTCTGTCTATTTTTTATTGAAGCCTACAATGTTTTGTTATATACAAAAAATATTCTTACAATTGAAAATACTTATAATTTATAATACTTATACTTATTTAATTCTCAAAGCCAGTGTTGGGTATGAACGCGTTCATTGAACGGAAACTCACGAACTTTGTTCAATTTCTGTGAACTTTGAGCTGAACTTAACTCAGTTTTTGATACACGAACGTGAACTGGACGAAAGCTCAAAAAATCCGCGAGTTTGAACGAAATTTACAACTCAAACTCAATTTTTTCATAACTTATTTAAAACTGTTCCAGCCGTTAAGATCACGTTTTCCCCATTCAAATGCCATTTAGAGGCCTAAACGGACTTGGGGCGGGTCGAGTGTGATCATTAGTTTTTTTGGGTCGTGCTCGAGTCTTGCTCTCTCTGGAGGCTCGGGCCGGGCCGAACAGGACTTATTTTTGGGTTTGTGCTCTATTATTCCTAAAAGTCTGTACCGACAGAAATTTTCTGGCCTGGTCACCCCTGCTTGTATGAAAACTATTTCCCCGTCCCAGTCTGACTCGTGCAAAAATCTGTTTAATGAACAACTTACCTTGGGTCAACAATTTTTTCCGAAAAAAAAAATATTTTTTAATTACCATCGTTCTACAATTAAAATTCTCTTTAAAGAATAGTAGTACATATACATTTCTAAGGGGTGGGGTGGGGAGGGCATACAATACTGAAAGCCCTGTTTTAAGAATCAGTGTATTACGAATTCCTGCTTTAAACGGAAAATTTTCTTGATCGGTGGATCTGGATCTCAGTGTTGCCAGTGAATACTTTTTTTAAATTCAGTTTTCTTGATTGCCTCCACTTTTTCGAAACGGTAAAATTATCTTTGTTTTCGCTTTAATTAATATGTCATTAAGTAAGGTGCATTTTAGCATATCAAAAAATTGGTGCCAATCAAGAATCCGAATTTTAAAAAAGTAGCCCATCTGGCAATACTGCTGGATCTTCCAAATGGATATAATAATCCGTTCGAAAATAAATAATGCACTTGAGACGACAGACCTGATAAAAAAGGAAACTAAACTATAACGATTTTTTTTCTCTCTTATGTGTTTCCGTCTTAGAAGGTTTTTCGAGATAGAATTTTCAGATTTTTAAGTATCCAAGCCGCGTAAATGGATTAATGATATTGATAATAATTCAGATATTTACATGCTAATAGAGATCCATTAAAAAAATAATAGAGCTTACAATAAGATATATAGAAAGAAATGTAGTAGAAACAGTATTTTGGAACGGGGGTCCCTGTACATGCAGCCTATGGTAGAGGTCTGCAAGGGACCTAAATTTCTAGGCTCGGGCCCGTCCCGATCCATAGAAGAAAATTTCGGCCCGGCCGGTATAAACATTAAAAGTTTGGCCCGAACCCGGCCTGACCCGTACAAAAAATATTGACCCGGCCCGTAGAGAAAAAATTATAAAATTATTGGCCCGACCTGGCCCTGTATAATAGCTAAAAGTTCGGCCCGGAAAAAAGTCAAAATCTCTCGGCCCGAGCCCAGTCCGGACCAAATGAATTGCTACAAAACATCCATCGATTTGGTTAAAAATTTGTCTCGTACGAAGAGTTCTGACAAAAATACTTATCTTTGATTCTTATTGTCATGTTTCCAGTTTCATTTTTATAAAAGTTATTGCGATATTTATTTATTTTTTATGAATCGCTATTTGTTGTACATAAATGTTTCAGTTATTATTAATATAGTTAATCCATATTCCATGTATTGGAGAATTAGAAATCTAAAGAATGCTATACAGTAAAATCTTCTAAGACCGAATTGCATAGGAAAGAAAAAAAATACATTATAGACAAGTTCCCATCTTAACAGGTGTAAATGTATTATATATTCTTTTCTCATGTATTAGCACATCCATTTTGCATGGATCAACATATTTTTCAGGTTAAAAGAGGATTCCGTCATAGGCAGGTTCTTTTTCACACGTTTTACTATTTTTTAATTTATCTACATTTTAATAACCCTAGAAATGTACTATTCTTTATAAAGAATAAAATTAAATGTTTAATTGTAGAATAATGGCGATTTAAAAATATATGCATTTTTTGCAAAAATTTTTGGGCCATGCTAAATTTTACTGATTTTTGAATGGACCAGGCCACGCCGAGACAATGATTTTCATACGGGTTAGGTCAAAACCGGGACTGAAAATGTAGGCCCGTGAAGACTAGAAAGAATGATACAAGTCCCGGTTTGGTAAGGAAAAAATAAGTTGGGCCCTGCCTGGTCCTTCAGGAAAAAAGTCAGAGCCTGGCCCGGAAAGAGAAGTTACTAGGCCCGGCCCGACTGCCGTGAATGAAAATAGGAAAAAGCCTGGGCCCGGCCCGTGCCGAATTCGAAATGAAATGAAAGGAAATTATGTTTTAATGCAATTGTGAAAAGTAACCTACATTTATATCTCTACTACCAGTTTTATGCTTTTTAGGGGAAAAAAAGGCAAGTGTTTAATATTCAAATAGTCATAAAATTTATGTTTTAATATTTAAATATAGTAAAACCTCTGAATAGTAGGGACATCGGGATTATTGAATAGAGTCTTGCATCGGGTCAGGTTGTATATAAATTTCTGTTTCCATGTTTTAATGATTCTAATATTCTTTTTGCGGTTGGATAGCCTAGAATAACCCTTGATAGCCATAGATAGATATTTTGGAAGTCAGGTTGTTTGCATTTTCACAAAAAGTTTGAGCAAAACTGTGTTTCAGAAGAAAATAAATATGTTTTAGTATATGAATATATTATAAAACATATATGAAATTATTGCATAAGAAATAAAATTTATAAAAAATGTGACCATAGATTATTCCTTCTTTACGGTACAGTTAAGAACAATTTTTCTTCTCTCGGAATATGAAAAATGTTGCCAACATTTAATTTTTGATACACAACAAAAAAGCATGTATGATACGTGTCAGGGCCGAAACTAGCCTTTTTTGCATTCGGGGCAAACATGGATTTTGCCCCCCCCCCCCCCCCGCACTCTACCGTAAAGTATATATACAAAGAGAATTTTACCAATTTTCTAATAGCATCTAATCTAATTATTAATCTAATAATCTAATTATCTAATCTAATATTAATCTAATCTAATTTTTAAAATTTAAAATATGTCATAATAAAATATGTAATACTGAACTACGTAATCTACAATGGCGGATCATGACCCCCCCCCCCCCCCCAACCTCTGAACACCAACAAAAAGATTCTAAACATTATTTTTAAAATGAAATATACAGTAGAGTCCCGCTTAACCAAGTCTCCGCTTTAACCGAGTTATTTTCTTCTGATGGACTGGTGGCTTCTATTATTATGAAACAGCCATTATAAATGAAGTATATTAGGTGAGGATGAAAGAGAAAAAGAATTATGGCCATTTTTTTTCTTATTCTGACTAGAAAATCAGAGTTCTAACTTTTACGTCTGCTGTTTCATCTTCACCTAACACTTTTTTTATAATGGCTGTTTCATAATAATGGAAGCCACCAGTCCATCAGAAGAAAATGATCCATTCCAACGGTATAATCCTTCATTTGGCACCCCTTCGTTCTGGCGCCCGGGGCACATGCCCCCTCTGCCCCCCCCCCTTAGTTTCGGCCCTGATACTTGTGATAGTTTATACACATATACACATGTTACATGTGTGTAGATTGGGAGATGCCCAAATTAGCGATATAAACATATAAATATATAAGTAGCATATTTTATGGAAGAAACACCGCGGCGTTTACGAGTTCAAAAGTTAATTTTTTTCCAAGTGCGGCGTTTACGATTTTTTTTAAATACCAACTGATTTTCCTTAGTTTAAAAATTCATAAAAATACTTAAAATCGGATTTAAATATTTTAAATAAAACTTCAGACATCTTAAGATATTAAAAACGAGGCATCCTACAACGCTCAGAAAAGTTTGATTAAAGTTAGGTCAATGTGACGCTGTCGACAATAGTAGCGTTCCGAAGGATGCGGCGTTTACAACGGGTGCGGCGATTATAATATTTTTAAGCTTATTCAGGCCAATTTGAGGAGTGCGGCGTTTCTGCCATAAAATACGGTATTAGGAATTGCAAAAGTGTTCGCTAACTAGATATGTGCTTTCGGGAGTATCCATTATGAAGATCTTATTGTATATAGATTTTTAATATAAAAAATATTTTGGATATTCTTTTGAAAAATCTGGTCAATCCGAATCACAAGAGTTAAAATTCAATCCGAACCCGAAAAATCATAGTCAACTCGACCCAAAACTGACCCCGAACCCGACTCGCAGCGAAAAAATATAATGCCCTGAGTCGAAAATATAAAACCCAATAACTGCAAACACTTATAATTGGGATCGAAATTTTCCCCAGGCCGCATAAACACCTCAATCGGAAAATAAAATAGTATTATTTTTCTGTTAGAAATAGGAGAATTTGTGGAACAGATAGTATCTTTATCCCAGGTCCCAGACTAGTATCAGAAAAGAATAGAGAAAGCATATAAAGGAAAAACTCCACACTAGGACAAAAAGTCATGTTCAGTTAGATTATATAAGCAATACCATTACAAGAGGAGGCGCCAGAGATTTTTTTGTGTGCTTTGTTGCACAGACTAAGTAATTGGTGAATTTCTTATTATATCCATTTTAAAAGGATGGGAAAAAAAGAAAACGAAAAAGCCTACGGCTTGTTTGAAGTATCATTTGAGATAAAACGTTCCTAGTCTTGCTAGTGTCGCTACTAGTTCAGTAATCTAATCGTATATCCGTAAACTACTATGGTATGAATAAAACTTGGATTTCCTTGCGTAAATGCGCATTACGTTCCCTTAGAAAGACCCCCTACGGAGGGCACTCCCTCCCCTTCGGGACCATACCCCTCGTGTAGATAATTGGTCGTCATAAACAACAACTATTGATGAAAGTTGTTGAAAAGTACAGAGGACGGGCGATTCTAGGAAACGAAAACAGTGGGTACGCTTTCAATCAATTTGTCAATTGTTGGAAAGCACCTTCCCTCTTCTTTCGAATCAGAAGCAGTAATCTTTTTCATGCAGATTTCCTTTAAATTAAAGAGATTTTTTTTTCGGTAGAAAAATGCTATCAGCTTTAAATTTGGGGATGAATCACAAATCCTTAAATATACAATGATTTATTTATTTAATTATTTTTAATAATTTGACCTTTCTAGCATCAATGTGTTGTATGTATTTATTAGAATAAGAAACTATATGTAAATATACACTGCTCAAAACAATTAAAGGATATTGCAGTTTTGGGTGGATTTTGTATCTGGTAAACTGTTTAGCTGATTGATACATGGTCGACAGACATAGTAGGTTATATGAGAATAAATTACACATGTTTGGCAGAAAAAAATGCATTTTATTGCGCATTTGTGTACTAAAGGAAAAAAACACAATTTGTGCATATGAGAAAAAAAGAATAAGAAAAGATGTTTTCTTCAAAGAAAATCATTTTCAGTAGGGGGTATGGTTTCCAGGGGCGGCCAGCAACGTTGTACACCTTTGAGGCATGGACTCAATGAGGCTATTAATGACGAGTTGGGGTATTCTGCCCCACTCTTCCAGAAGAGCTCTTTCCAGTTCTTGGAGAGTTTGTGGGGGTTGTTGGCGGCCAGAAACTCGTCTTCCTAGAGCGTCCCAAACGTGCTCGATTGGATTCATGTCTGGAGAACACGCTGGCCATTCCATTCGAACGATTCCTTCCTCGAAAAGGAAATCCTCCACCAGGTTTGCACGATGTGGCCTGCAGTTATCGTCCATTAAAATGAAGTTATCTCCGATTGCTGCAGCATAAGGGACTACAATAGGTCTGAGGATCTCATCCCTATATCGGCGACCAGTCAGAGCTCCATCTCCAATGATGTAGAGGTCAGTGCGCCCGTCAATGGAGATGCCACCATACACCAACACTACTCCACGCCAAATCTGACACTTTCGTGCACGAACGCAGGATTATTCCTACTGCCACGGTCCCTCCAGATGAAAATACGCCTATTATCCGGATGCACAGAAAAACGGGACTCGTCAGAAAACAGAATATTGCTCCATTTATTTCTCCTCCAGTTGACATGCTCGGTTGCCCACTCCCTGCGGTCGCGACGATGCCTTGATGTTAATATAACACATACCATCGGTCGGCGAGCATACAGACCTACAGCATGGAGCCGGTTTCGGACAGTCTGAGTTGAAATCGTGGTGCCTGTAGCCGAGCGAAGGTGTTGTTGGAGAAGAGTAGCGTTCATGGTTCGGTGTCTCCGAGCTGTTAACGCTAAATACCGAACTTCATTGGGCGTTGTTGCCCGTCTACGACCTTGCCCTGGTCTTCGTCCTGCACATCCACTCTCCAAAAAACGGTTCCAGATCCTGGAAATGACACTTTGTGACACTCCAATGGCTTGCGCTACTTCGGCTTGAGTTTGGCCCCCTTCTAACCTACCAACACTTCTCAAAGCTTCTGAATCTGTCAAATGACTTCGCTGAGACATCGTACTCATCGAAACAAAGCAATCACTGAATGCCGATCATCCTTGTCTTCATTCTCTTTTATCCAGTTGAAAGTCAAATTTCATTCGCTGCCGCTGAAGCGACGTTTTTGACGTCGAACTCAAAATTTGCATACTCCACAGTTTGAAAACCAGAAAAATTTGCATTTGTGATTCTCTTCTTCTATTTTCGGCAAAAAAATTTCGTTTATATCTTTATTTTATATAAAACTTCAAATATCCTTTAATTGTTTTGAGCAGTGTAGTTTATACATGTATTTTTTAATGTATAACGCGATGACAATTGATTAATGAAAGATTTTACTTCATAGGCATTCTCTATACGTGAAAAATTGTTATGAAAAATAGCAATTTGAAACGAAAAATGAAATCCACTTACTCAAATATAAAATTTGAACAAAACAAACATTAATTTCTTTAGTTTCATCTGATAAAGTTCTTCTATTTAATAAAAGTGTTTTGTTTGCAAAACTTTTTTTTAAAAGATTAACATAATAAATATCATTTGTGAAATGTACGATTTCATTAAGGCTGTTCTTATCTGCTCTGCTCAACAAGCGCAAAATGTTTTGACACATTTACAAATTCATCTTTTTAACGGAAAGGTATAAAATTGGAAAGCCTGGCCAATGAAGTGATTTGGAATTGAACTGTTTTTTCTTCCATTTTTTGATCAATCAATTATCTATTGAGTTATAAGCAATTTTGGTCACGTGACAAACACGTTTTTCGCCTGCTTTTGAGTGCTCTTTCTTCCTTCGCGCGGAAATTCGGTTCAAAATGCCCACTTTGACGCTATTTTCTGAAAGATCTATTGGGTTTCCAAAAAAAAAAAAAATGGAAAAAACAGCTCAATTACATCGTTTCTGAACAACACCAGCTTGTTTCATGCATTTTTGAACAAAAATAAATTAAAACTTATATCAGAAAGTTGCCCTTTTGGATTTGAGAACACACTTAATGAAATGTATCATTAATGAAATGTAGGATTTAAAAAAAGTGTTCTGAGCTGTGGTATTTATTTTTTAAATGCATCTGATTATATATAAATATCACTGTTACCATTAATATCCTTAATCCACATTCTATGGTTTGGATATTTGAAAAATTTAAAAATTCTATGCAATAAAATGTTTGGAATTGCATAGAAAAGAAGAAAAATCCGTTGTGGGCTGGTTTCCCTATGAGCAAGTTCATCATCGGTTTAAAATGCATTACATTCTTTTCACAAGTACTGTTATGCTCATTTTACATAGATCATTTTTTTGGGGGGGAGGGGGCGGTGTTAAACACGGGATTGCGTCATAGGCAGGTTATTTTTTTCGGGTTTTACTGTAATTTAATTTTATTGCCAAGAAATGCATCTACCATCTACCCATCTTAAAGAATAATAAAAATAAATATATATGAATTTTAATTGTGGAATAATAGCGATTCAAAAATGCGCGCATTTAAATTTTTAAAAAATTGGGTCGGTCCAAATTTTACTGATATTTTTACTAGATAGGCCAGAGTAGTGTTGGTCCAGTGATTTTCAAATGAACTGAGTTGGAACGGGGACTAAAAATTTCTGCTAGTTCAGACCTCAAGAAGAATGCAGTCAAGTCCCGGCTTGGGTCGGAATATAAATCCAGTCCCGGTGCCGGCCCATCTCGTTCTGAACCTCTAGAAATAAGTAATCCACAAAACACGCTCGGAGCGTGTATTAGAAAGGAAAATTGGGCCGGGCCTATGAAGACCCTTACATCGAATAACCAAAAGATTTGTTCACAAAATTTTGTAAAGTTAAACAAAAAAATTCTAAAAAAAAATGAGTTTTTAGTGAACTTCGCTCACTTTCATAGATGAGTTTGAATTGAACGAGTTTGTTCCAAAAATTTTGAATTTGAACGTGAACTTGACTCATTTTTGAGAAACTGAGTTTGAGTTTGAATTAGTTCGTTTATTTTGTGAGCGTACCCAACACTGCTCACAGCACATAAGTTTTACAAAGGGATGTTAATGAGGGAGTCATGCTATTTCGTTTCCTTCCTATAACTTTGTCTGTAATTGTCGTAAGACCACTAAACGTTGTTATAATTAATATGATGAGTGTATATTTTCAGGATCCTTTATCTTTTTTATCAACAGCTAAATTTTATAAAATTGTGAATATAAAAGTATGAGAAATTTAAACTCTTATAACTCGTGAACAAATTGACTCAGTGCGCAGACATTTTATGTGCTTGATCAATGGGACATAATTTAATATTAGACATTGTCGGATTTTTAACCACAGCCTACTAAATTTCAGTATAGAACCCGATAACCATGTACACTTTTAAATCGGATCCAAGTAGTAGCACATCGCACAAATTTCTTATATTACACGTAATCATTTAGAGGTGGTGGCTCTATTGATATCTTATCAAAGCCTCCAAATTGTAGTACATCATAAATATAAGAAGCCATGAAAATTATAACTTGGTTTGTGTATGTCATAGCACTCTCATAATTTGTATGGTAAACGTGATCTTTATAAAAAGGGAGAGAACTTTGTTGGCATTTTTAAAACCCGAGTTACAGGATTTTAAGTTGTGAGCATGTTTTGTTTTCATCTACAAATATATATGGTGCAATCATAAAAAAAATCAACAGAGCCTAACTCCCTTAAAATGTTTACGTTTATCATAAGAAATTTGTGTAGACTGCGAAAATTTGCATCCAAGATAAAAGTGTTTGTAGTTATCATGGCCTTAAAATACTGCTATATTAAAATTTAGGGGTTCCTGTTCAAAAAAAGACATAGCTCCGGCTTTATAAATATTACACTTCCCATACAAATATGAATGTTCTACGATAATTACAGCTCGAGTTTTAAGTGTTTGAAGTTGCCAGCATCTTATTTAGGAATGGATGCTGTAGAAGTTTCTTAAGTCGATTTATCATTTATGTAATATCGCGATTTTTTAATCATAAATACATTTAACAGTGACGTTACCTTTAGAATAGGGAACCCATTTTTTAATTTATAGTGATCAAATAAGGTCTTTAATCGTCACCCCCCCCCCCCCCCTCCTGTATTATATAGTATAGTAAGTACTTTTTAATTTTCCAAGTAACTTTGATAAAATATATATTTTAAGCTTTAAAAAGTTCGTATGACCTCGGGATTCAGCACTTAAACAATAAATCAATTAAATTTAAAAAATCAAAATACCCAACTGCAACTAATTAATTATTTCTATCAATGTGAAACTATTTTTAGATTACTTACGTATTTTTTTTTTATTTATTTGTATTGGTGACTTTTAAATTGCGTTTAATTGTTAGTTCCTATCTATAAACACTCTTTTGATGAGGCCTATAGATGTCTATATGGTGGTTAGAGTTGCAGTAAAGCTAGAAATCCTACATACACAGCTTCCAGGTTGTGTAATATTTAAATGGAGCTTCTGACTGTAAAATAGTCAATGGAACATCGCCTTCATTTTGAAAGACCTATCCAATGATATGCCACTCAATAGGGTGCGTAACTTTTTTTCGTCTCTACCGCCATTTTATATTTTACGGCCTCCATTTTGAATTTATAAAAACAAAACATTGCCTATAACCATCGGACGGTTAAGACGAATAGATAGAGACCTCATTCATTAAAATCCATTCAGCCGTTGGGATGTTTCGAGGGTATAAATAAATCCACTTACCCAGGTACGCGTGAAACACACAACCCTTCTTTTCAGTCGGGTAATTAATGAGCTATTATGAAAATTTTGATTAGTTCAGTAAAGAAATAATATAAAAGAAAAGGATTGTGTTTTTTCTAACTTCTGATGGCTGCTGAAATCTAAATTCAATAGTCTGTAGGAGGGGGGGGGGGGGCTCCCATAGTCTTCTTAACTTGCATTCCAGTTCTAAAAACATACAAAAACATTTTTTATTTTTTTTACTGAAAAATGATTAAAAAGATGTTGAGGAAAAACAGAAGCATATTCAATGAATCTAATACTGAATTTAACCAATAACCTTCCGTGATGAGAAATAAAGTTAAATAAAAAGATAAAACAAAGATGTGTAAATCATACGCCGCAGTTTTATTTCCTTTTAGGTTTTAGATTATAATAAAATGTGTTTAACATAAATGCTGGCATTCATGTAGTTGATGGAGAAGGATTGAAAGTAGGCAGGGGCGCGCCAGCAGTATTCGGCGCCTGTGTGCAGAACTTCAGTTGGCGCCCCATATTCCTACCCCCCCCCCCCCCCCCGCACCACCACCACCACCAAAAAAAAAAAAAAGAAAAAACAAACTTTATAACATTTTTTTTTTTTTTTTTTTTTTTTTCTATGAGTATAAATGCATAGCTGCCAAACCAACCTTCCAGCGGTTTTCTCCAAATCAAATAAATGAATTTGGAACCAGAAAATTTATTTAATGAAATGCTTCTTGTTTCTACAGGGTTCTTTTTTATTTCATTTATTAAATTAAATTTCTAGTTAAAAATATGGTTGTTTGAATTAAAAACAAGGAATGTTGGCAGCAATGCAAATAACGGACATTCCTAAAAGGTCGGTGCTTCAGCTGTTTGCTCCCTCTCCCCACAATGGCATACCTCCTAAGTAAATGAGCTTCTTTTACCTGCATCACTTCCGTAATTTTTAAGATCTGATCTTTATTTATATTTATACTTAAAACAGTTCAAATAAACTTTAATTTGAAAATATAGCTCTGTTGAATCAATCATTGGTAGGACTGTGACACAGAAAAAGAGGTGCTCGTAATACGGCAAATACACATAAAAGTAGAAAAATATTTTCTCAAATTATGACGTTTGTAATACACCGGAGCGCGTTATAGTACTTTTATTTCTTTTAAAATAAGGTAACATCAATTAAGATGCGCCTTAAACAATTACCGCTCGTGAATCATAATTAGTGGTGCATTCGAAAATGTTCCAGTCCGGAACATTTGATTTTGTATTAGCAAATATAGAACCCATATTCTGCCTATATAACAATTGTTATGAAAAATGCACATTTGTTTCGACGTTTACATTGTTAAGAAGCTAAGCGTATATTTATCTTGTCAAACTGTTAACCCTTCCTTCTCTATCAGCTTTTTTAATTTTCGAATTTCCAATTTTCGTGCAATGAATCGAAGTTCTAAATTAAAAATATCTATACTAATAAAACAAAGTTTCGCTCTGTCTGTGAGTGTGTGTGTGCGATGGCTAGCAGAATCTACGGCACATACGAGGGTCGAAACTTTTTGTGAGGATAGTCAAAAGTCTCTCCTGGTGCACCCTGCACGTAAGTTTCAGAATTTTAAATCTCTAATAATTAGTTGAGAATTAATTAAAAAGCCCAAATAAAAAGAATGCAAAAGTATTCATAATTCAACAAGAGCATAGATTCTTTTCAAGCCGTAGACAACTTCTTCGAAAACTCGAAGAGATGGGAAGGGGTTAATAGATTTACAGAGATGCAAGGGTGATAAATGTACTGGACCTTTTTAAAAAGGACTGTACCTTAAATTCTACTGGGGCTAACAGCTCAAAAATTGCACAGCCAGACGCAAAAAAAAAAATCCCTTTTCAGAAATTCTAAAAATTATTCCGGTACAGTTTCAGGAAGTCAAAAAAATCCACGAAAAATCGATTTATAAAAAATCTTTTTATTTTCTTCGAAAGAAAGGTTCGAAATCTCTCCCACGGACGCCATGAGTTCATTACAGATAACCAACGTCTTCCAATAGTGGACATTTTCGAAAGAATATAAATTTTTTAAAATATAAATTTATCGATTTAATTTTTATGCATCTGGATGTAGAATTTTTCGGTGATTTCAGATATCTAAATTTCTTCACGGTCGCTCAATTGCAACTTTAGATATTAATTATTATTTCATTAATCGGATGATTCCTTTCAAACTCTCAATTTAAAAGCCAGTCTTTCGAAACCACAAATGATTTTTATGCTAGGATTCTTTGAACGCCGTCAAATTTTTTTTAAATACACCATTTAGAGCTTTTAAAGATATGCATATATCCCTATCTTTAAACGCTGTTTAATAATATCTAAATTTTATAAAAATCTATCCGCAAGTTTTTGTTTTATAAAAAATTCTATTTTAAAAAAGGAAAAGAAAAACTTTGTTGAATCGAATTTGTTAAAATTAAGAAAACTGACGAACCGTTTGGAACTTTCAGATAGTTCATAATACATAATAAAAATTTAAAAAAATAGAGGGCATCAAATTGGAGGGGGGGGGGGGGGGGAGGGAGGCGATAAAAAAATTTGGAGGATGGGATCAAATATTTAAAACCGTACCGTTTTAGAAGTGGGTTTTTGACGGAGCCCTGGGATAAATATTACTTTTAATATAAAAATTTCAAAAGTGTACTTACCACTATTTTCGAATAGTAATTTCAGAAAATATCTTAGATCCTTGCTTAAGTCCGCACCCTTGACTAATATATACTAATATATGGCTAATGACTAATATATACTGACTATGGGTAGGTTGTTTAACAGAGTTTCGTTCAGAAACAGTTTTGTTAAGAATAGAGTTCTCCCCCTGGTGTTGGAATATGGAACTAAAAGATTCGAGATTTGTTTTTTTTGCAAGATTTTGCAGTGCGAACGCAGCACGCCTGCTAAACCCTCATGTGATATATCATCGGAAAACCCTGGAACCATTTTACCTCCCTCACTCAGATTCCCCCCGGGGAGTCAATTTTTTAACTGAGCTCCTAATTAAACTGAAGCAAGATTTGAGCTCATTTGAAGGCTTGATCGAAGGTGAAACTCTTCACGGGCCTTCGGTTGGTGAGATCTGTGTTTAACCCCAGGTTATTAGTGGGCGTTCTTCCGTGGGAGGGGTAGAGAAAATGAATTTTTTCATGTGACATATCGTTTTAAAGCTTTTGGCTTGTATTTTACTAAGCACTTACTCCTCTCCTCTTAACTCATTTTTTCATCAGTAAGTAGAGGTGATTTTAAAGTTTTTATTTGTTCATTACTACCCCATGCAATTTTCCAAAAATCATGAAAAAAATTTACATATCAAATCTGAACAATTAGCAGGTTCTCTCCCATTTTCACACAGTGAGCGGATTCATACTTCAGACAAAATCGAGTTAAAGATATAAAATCATATAAATTTAAGGTTCATTTAAAAATCATCAAAGGGGGGGGGGGGCGTATCGTTTGAACAAGCTCTTAACACAGAACTCAAAAATATACAGTGAAATACGTTTAACACGAAACTGAGGGGACCGAAAAATTTTTTCGCGTTAAAAGATTTGTAAAGAAACAACAAAACTCGCAAATTTTTTCGACGTTGTCAAATTTTACTTCGATTTCATGTTAAACTACTAGTAAGTTGCATCCATTAGGATAAAAAGCAAATAATTTTTTTTTTGGGGGGGGGGGCGATCAAATATCATTTTTTAGTGTCTTTTTCAGCATTCTGAGAGCTAGCTTGTTTGAACCAAATAAGCAAAGCTGTCTCTAAATCTTCGCGCTTAGCAGTTCTCATACGTTTTCTCTCTGGCTTAAATATACTGAGCTCAAACATTAACGTAATGGGATCACTGTTTTTTTTTATTATTGTTGATAAAGTAGAATTGGCAATGCCAAACTCTTTGTAGATTTCTCTTTTCGTTCTTCTTTTCCATCAACTGCATTAAGCAGCCTCATCTTCATTTGAAGAGAAATGGCAGTTCCTTTTTCGCACCGATTTCTCAACCATTGTGCTAATAAAACATAAGCTGATTTACAAAGAATACGAAATTCTCTGATTTTCACCCAAAATTCAGTGGTTTTAACACAAAATTCACCAATTTCACCAATTTCAACTCAAACTAACTAGTTCGAAAGCGAATTTTTTTCGTGTTAAAAGAAAAAAAAAAGTATTAAATTGCATAGTATACTGTCCGGACCGCTACATCATTTCGTGTTAACCGATTTTTCATGTTAAGCGTTTTCGTGTTAAACTTATTTCACTGTATTTGTTTTACTCTTAGATACTATTATATTTTTCGAAATTCGTCGAAAATGTATGGCAAAATTGTGTCCCCCCCCCCCTCCTATTTCCGAATCTACTGAAAATAAAATTACAAAAAAATTAGTAGTAGTTGGAATTTATTTAAATCTTGCAGGAAAACTATAGCGATTATCCTAGGTCATAGAGTTTTTCAGAAAATCGCAGTTTTCCGTTTTACATAAACTTTATTTGGCGGGCGATCAACGGGAAATTTCGAGGTACCTATCGACGCGAAATCGTCTAAGAATTGTCGATAATGATTTGATTTTCCAAAAGAATTGTCGGTAATTAGCCGAGATATTAATTAAAAACCTATCAAAAAAATGTGGCACAGGCCAAAGTGGCCATGCAACTTTTCTACCTCCTTTCGAAGCACACTTGGCACAATGGCAAGATTAAACTTTGTACAAGGTCTTTTTTTTTAGGTAAGACGGATCACAATGATAAATAGTCAGCGTTTTTCATTTCAATTGAATTCAATTATTGAAGGCAATTATTGAAAAATATTTAATAAAATAATTTCAAATTATTTGCAGTCTTATTATTCGTTTAACAACTATATTTTGTAAGATTGCAGTTAGTAATTAACAAATTTATTGTATGAACTCTCTGTAAGCGAGTGAAACTCTCTCTTGACCGATTATTCTTTGTTCGAAGCAAATCTATAAAATATACAAGTAAAATTTCAGTAAACCTTAATTCATCTTGAGGTTGTTCTAAAAACATGTTTCCCGACTTTAAATGACATGAAAAATTCTTACATGCTCATGGGCTCGTTTTTATGCGTTGCATACAATGATAGGCTAAACTATTAAATTTGTTTGGAATTGAATGGCGTTTTTCACTTCTTTTTTTAATGTGTATTGCATTTTGAACTACATCCTGTTTTATTTATTTAGTCAGGGCCGAAACTAGGAGGGTGAGGCAGAGGGGGCAAGTGCCCCGGGCGCCAGAATGAAGGGGCGCCCAATAAAGGATTATACCTTTGGAATGGATCATTTTCTTCTGATGGACTGATGTCTTTCATTATTATGAAACAGCCATTATAAGTGAAGTGTTAGGTCAAGATAATAGAGCAGCCGTAAAAAGTTAGAACTCTGGTTTTCCGGTCAGAATGGGGGAAAAAATGCCTCTTTCATCTTCACCTAACACTTCATTTATAATGTCTGTTTCATAATAATGAAAGCCACCAGTCCATCAGAAGAAAATAACTCGGTTAAAGCGGAAACTCGGTTAAGCGAAACTCGGATAACCGGGACTCTTCTGTACATTTCATTTTAAAAATGATCTTTAGAATTTTTTTTTTGTTGGTGTTCAGAGGAGGGTCATGACCCCCGTGACCCTTCCCCCCCACCCCCCCTCCCTGGATCCGCCATTGTAGATTATGTAGTTCAGTATTACATATTTTATGATTGCATATTTTAAATTTTAAAAATAAGTCGGCTATTAGGAAATTAGTAAAATTCTTTTTGTAAATATACTTGCGGAAGAGGGGGGGGGGGGGCGCCAAAATCCATGTTTGCCCCGGGTGCAAAAAAGGCTAGTTTCGGCTCTGTATTTAGTACTGTTTTTGTTATAATGTAGCCGAATGCTATGATTGGTTTGTGCTTTTTTTGGCGATTTACTTTTACATGGGTACCATGCATAACCTGGAGGCCTATGTTGCTTTACTACTGTGCGATATAGTAATATACTACCCGTTTTTATACCGTCAGTATGTGTATCACTACCAATACTACAGTAAGATAGAAGTGTTATATATTTTCAGTTATTTGAATAATGGAGCCTTCCATGTTTGCCACAAACTGTAGTGCGCCCCTGCTTTCTGAAAAGCTGGTCAAGCCTGATCCAGAGCAGGGATGTCAAAAGGAGCATTCGCGGTTGCCCTTCCGAATTTTTTATGTTTCTAGCTTTTTTGAATTTATTTTAGGCGCTTGACGGCGCCCTTAAGCCTTCCGTGGCGCCTTACGACCGTTACCTTTCGACACCGTGGCGCCTTTTGGTTTGAAATTCTCTCCGCCCCCTACCCCTAAAGTTACGCCGCTGACGAGCAACTGCAAATTTCATATGTTATAAGTAAAAATAAACTCATAAATGCGTCAGAAATGACGTACTTTCGATTTAAATACCGCTTTAATAAATTTAAATTGGTTAAAAGTTTTTCAAATTTTTCAGCTTCGCCTAAAATATTTGGCGCCTTTACTATTCTGGCGCCTGTGTGCGGTGCACACTTTGCACACTGGGTCGGCGCGCCCCTGAAAGTAGGATCCTCGGAGCACACGGCTGCTGAAATTCATGAAGTGTTTGTGACGGTTTGCTCCTGTAGGATTAGCAATAAAATATATCTAATTTTCAATGATCGGAAAATGACAAAAAAACTGAAAATTTCAGATAACCGGAAAAACTCTTAAATGTTTCCTCACCCCTCTCACTTTCTTTCCTTTTGCAAGAAATCGGGTTACCAATTCAGAACTATGATTTAAAGTATTTTTTTTTTATTAATTTCAAAATAATAATATATTAAAACTAAAATATTCAAATATTTCCCAAACATATGAAAATTAATTTTTAAGGTAAAGAATGTATAAAAGTACAAACAGAAATTCGATGTATTTGTATCTTAACCCGAAACTGCTGTTAGCGGTCTCAGAGACTGCTGTATTTTTCAATTTTCACAAATTTTCCGTTTAACAATAGATACTGGTTAAATTTTGTTATATTTGGAGTCCCTTTATCTTCACTACTAACTTTTGAATAGCTGAATTTTAAAAATAATAGCCGTGTACGTGAAGTTTAGTAGATAAATAGTATTTTGAGAGTTAATGTAGCATTTTATTCATATTTAGATTAAGCGGTCTCACAGACCACTCACGGCAGTTATGCGACATCATTTGTCACTCCGGTTACGGGTTAACCGGTCTGACAGATCGCTCACGGTAGATATCGACAATATTTGTTACTTCGGTTACGGGTTAAATATAAAATTTTAATCTTTTCAACATAAATACTGAATAAATTTAGGAATGTATTCGTAATTGTAAAAAAATTAAAATAAAAAATGCGTTAAAAAAAATCGTCGTCGACACTGCCGAAATGCGATGCCCAACCCGATGCATGATTCTACTTCAATGTATTTTAATTAATTAGAAAATAATAATAAAAAAATCGTATACATTCCAATATTACCCAAGCATGCGAAAAATTAATTTTCCTTAAACTAATGCATGAAAAGGTAAACTGAAATTCGATGAATTTGGATTTTAAATATATAATTTTTTGTTTTGTTTTTACAACTATAAAAATGGAATCAATTTCAAGAAAAGATTCTCAATCTCAAACAGGACCAAAAAATGTCTTTCTCTCCCCCTTTAAAATAATTGCTTTTATCATATGAAGTTTTATGTTCTGTGACAATTTGGATCTGAGTTATAAGTGTCTATGTTTAACGGGTCCTTATATTTATGCCATATTGAAAGTTGGGGGCTTCTGTTAAAAATACCGACAATGTCCTCTTCCCCATTATAAAGGTTACGTTTACTATACAAAGTGTTTTACGATAATTGTAGCTTGAGTTATAATTATTTTAATTTTTCAGCCTCTTATATTTTTGATACACTAAAATATGGAAGGGCTTTTATGAAAAATCTATAGAGCCTCGCCCTCCTCCCTTTAAAACTGTTACGTTAATCATATGAAACTTGTGTCGACAAATTAGATTTGAGTTATATGTGTTTTTGGATATCGGGCCCTTATATTCGCACTATAATAAAATTTATGTGGTTTTGTTTTTTTTAAAAAAAAGACAATCAATGTCTTCTGTAAAATTATGTCACTTTTTGGACCGAAATAACTAGGAACTGATATGGCATTGGGACCGATGTGTCCGTATCGAAGCCCTATGACCTAAACAGCAGGAACAAAGTCTGAGAACCGAAATCTACTCATGAATGATATAATTTGAGCTCCTTCATTTTTAACATTGCATTCTCAATCATCAGATAATCTACAAAATTTTAAATGCATTGTATGTGTATTACTTATACCACAGAGATATTTAAGATCTATATGTTAAAAATAATGTGACATTGTCCTTTCGAGCGCGATAAGCAATTTTTTATATTTCGTAATAATTTAAACCTTATATATTGACTTTTTTCTGGGTATAAAACTTACTTTAAAAGAAAATAATAATCGTTTTGTAAAATTAGGGTGTATGCACCTCTGTCTCATGACACCTCTCGACATCAGACTCTGTATAGCGCGTTTTTCGGGTCTGAATTAAAAAAGTAAAAAAAATAAAAATAAAAAAAAAATAAAAATAAAAGCTTATTTCCAGAAAACGATTAATTACTTAAAAATAACTAGAAAATAAGTAAATATGCAATTCTGCTTAAAAAATTCTATTATGTTTTTATAACATTATAAATTAATACTTACTGAGATATAAATAGTTACTTATAATTTAGTTACATTCTTATAAACGTAACTGGGATTAATTTGCATTGAATTACAAGTAATTTTCATATAAATTTTAGAAATGCAATTAGAAGTAGCTCGTAATTGATTGCAATATAATTTAAATACATTTCATAGAATGTAACTTAGATTTAGTTATATTACATTACACGCTAACCAAATTTCATTCTGAGCAAACATAACTAAGATTAACTTGTAATACATTAGAATTTAATCTAAATTATATTTTAAAAACTGCAATTAGAATTAGTTCATAATTCATTGCAATTTAATTTAAATACATTTCATAGAATGTAATTTAGATTAATTTGTATTATATTACACGCTAACCAAACTGAATTCAGAATAAACGTAATTGACACTAACTTGTAATACATTAGAATTTAATCTAAGTTATATTTTTAAAGATGCAATTAGAATTGATCTATAATCCATTACAAGTTAACTGGATACTATAATTAAAAAAGTAATCGATTACCGGTTAATTGGGTTATATAATTAAAATCGAATATGAATCATCTTGTAATATAGATTATATGTTAATTGAATTATACAATTAAAAATGTAATCTGAATCATCTTGCAATCCATTACAAATTAATCTAATTAAAATTTAAAAGAAAAAAATGAGAATTGGTTTGTAATCTATTACACGATAATCAGATTATGTATTTCAAAAGAGTACTTGAAATTACTTTGTAATGCCTTACATGTTAATCAATTGCATTGTGAGGGGATTATAATGTATTTTAATCTATAATTTCATTACTTTGTAATCAGATTCTGCCCAACACTGGTTCAAATATGACATTTGAGTCCCAAACCCAATAACAGAAACTTTATCATACCATCAGATTAACCATTAATTATACGGCATTTTATCACCAAACTGAAACCTGTCAACTAAAAAATAGATGACACTTTCAGTCCCAAAAACTTATATATATTTTTAATTTTAAGTCCTTTTTTTATCAACGATTTTTCTTTTTAATCAGCCCTTATCATGAAAGGATGTAAAGGTGATATTCATTTATATGGAGTTTTTTTTTTATTTCTCTGAGAAAAAGAATTGCTGATTACTGCATTGCATAGAATTTTATATGCAAGATGCGAAAAAAAGGATAAAGCAGTTGTAACTAGACTATTTTAAATATAGTGAACTGCCATTAATGTAGGCTTACAAGTGAGGCCATTTTTTGTCCACATTTAATGATGTAAATATTTGAATGGTGTAAAATAATCTCTTTTGTTGAATGAATTGAATTCAGTTTTTGACTGAAATTAAAAACATTACCTACTTTCAGTGCTAAAATAAACAACTTTTTCTTTAATTTAGTCATTTTAATTAAAAACAAGTTAGTGACCAATTTGTTAATACAAAGAAAAATAAATACTAGGGAAAATAAACCGTTTTGTTATACAGTAATCTGCAACCCTAAAGTCCACACATCATCACAGATGTAAACAATCACACTTTCAGTTCAGATGTAAAGGCAAAATTACCGAATTTTTTAGTTTTATATCATTCTGTATATATTGTAATATGTAATTCCCGATAATATGACTGCACTCGTGGTTTTTCATGAAGGGCGTATAAATTAATTAGCGAAAAAAATCAAGATATTGCTGATGTCACCGGTAGTCACAATCTTTTTACAAAATACGTATATTTATGTATTAATCAAACTTTTTCGGTATTAAGACTGGTTAAACCTAAAATAAAACTTCCTTACTTTATGAATTTGATGAGAATTAATAGGGTACCTTTATCAGGAAAGTTTCATTGAATGATTCAAGGAAAATGTATCTCATCTTTATTATGCATATTTAATTATACATTATTAATTATTTACTTGACCTTTACTTTTAATAATGTAATCATTTTTTAAATTATATTACTTTTTATCATTTTAGTTTATTACTTTACTTAATTATTTTAATATTTTACTATATTGCAAGTAGGGATGCACCGAATATTCGGTATCTATTCGATATTCGGCCATGTTACTGAATATTCGGTTTGGCCGAATATCAAACTATTCAGTATGCCAAATATTTGGCTTGGCCGAATAGCAAACTATTCGGTATGCCGAATATCGAAATATTCGGCCAAGCCGAAAACTTTAAAAACCTTATACAACTTCTACGTTTAACGGTCAACTTATAAAGATATTCAGACTAATTAGAAACAGAATCATATTTAAATAAAAGAGAATGTTTTTACATTATTTATTTGCTGTTTGTTAAGTATTATTTAAGAAAACTAACTAATCATGAGGATTTTCATAGGAATTAATTATGTACAAATGCAAGTTCCTGAAGATTGTCCAGTAAATAATCTTGTTTTTTGCTAAGATTTTAAGAACAATGTTTACAATCTCTAAAAAGGATTGCCCACTCCAGACACCGATCTTGGATGCATTTAAAAACTTCTTTGCTTAATCAAAGGGAGTAGAACAGTTATTCTTGCTAAGTTGCCACCATATAAAATTTGAATCGATTGTATTATTTATTTACTTTAGTCTCTTCCTGACAAACAAATAATATATGATCCTGTACAATTTTTTTACAATTTCTCTTTGATTTTAAAATGTTTGTTTTAGAATTTAAGAAAATGTTATTCATTTGTTTTAATTCTCAGAAGAAGCCATGAAATTTAAAATTTTATTAATAATATTTTTTATAACTATCCTCTTCGTAAATAACTCAAAGCAGATTTTTTTCAGAATAAAGTTTACTTGAAAAAAAGCTCTTGTTTATTAGAATAAAAGTTTCTGTTTTAAATATTATGTAAAATTGTTTTAAAATTTAACATTTTAATGCCTTTAAACTTTGAAATGTAAAAGTATTCGACAAGCCGAATATTCGGTATTCGGCCTAGCAGTTACTATTCGGCTAACCGGATATTTGGTATTCGGTTCGCCTGTTGGCCGAATATTCGGTATTCGGCCAAAATCACTATTCGGTGCATCCTTAATTGCAAGCATTCGTTATAATTTTGATCACATTATTACATTCAAATTTCTGTTTAAAAAATGTAAACAAAGCAATGTCCATAAATCTGCAAAATTCTAAAATCCGCACAACCTCTGGTCGCAAGCTGTGCGGATTTGAGGGAGTCTACTGTATCACATTTTGATTGGTAATATAGGCGACCAGCCATTAGTAACCTTTGAACCTTTCATGTTTTTGAATGCTATTAGAAAGTTTTCTTTCTCTTCATTATTGTCACTGACAATTTATTGATCACTCAATAACTAAAGTGACACCAAAGTTCCGTTTGTAAAAAATAATGTACGGTCGTGGGGGATAAAAAGTAAACACCCCTACTAACTATTCAACAAATTATCGTAGAAGAACATGACTGGTACCGAACAATTGGAAATAAAATCTACTTTTAAATGATGTATATTAAATTTGCTTAGGGCCCATCTACATATTAAAACGAACCCAAACTTCATTTTTTTTGCAATGGCAATACTCGATCTTAACAAGATATTTTAAATCTTCGCTTCAAACTATGCCTAGACACCAAATTTAAAGTCATTTGAATGATAAGTTTTTGAATTATAAGCATTCAAAATTGAGTGCTTCTAATGTTAAATTACATTTTCATGTTTTTAATAATATCTCCTGAAATTATACTCCTAATGTGCTAATTTTTTGTGTAGCAGTAATACTACCCAAACATAAATACGTTGAATTTGTAATTTTTATAATTTTATGGTATGAATTATGAAATTAATATTCGAAAAAAAATATGAATTGCAACCTGCATTTTTTTTGATGGATTTAGATTTATTAAGTCCTGCTTTATGGATATCCAAATTTTCACATTTTTCTCCCAAGTAGTTTTCAAATTATGCTTTAAAAACGGCAAAATGATAGTTTAAGGGGCCGTCTATGATAGAAGTGACTAGATATTTTGAAATTTCTTATGCTGTCCTGTAATCAGCAGTCTTCAATGACTGCTTGAGTAGCGCTTAAGATGCCTTGATCAAGAAGGAGGCTCTCTCGGTCAACAATCGAGTACCGAACTTCAATTTGGATTCAGCCCCTAAAATACGCTTGTTTTAAAATAATTAATTTCTCGAAAACTTATCGTACGAATTACATGAATTTTTTTTTTTTTTTTAAGGCTAATTGAAGGGTGTAGAGTTCATTTATGCTGTCAGAATTGTGTACTGCTATAGAAAAAAACAAAGTTATGGTTCGTTTTAATATGTAGATGGCCCTAAGCAAATTTTATATACGTCATTTAAAAGTAGACTTTATTACCAGTAATTTTCTTCTGCGATCATTTTTTGCAGAGTTAGTAAGGGGTGTTTACTTTTTTTTTTCCACATCTGTACAAAAGCAGTTTTCGTTTCGGCCCGGTCAGTTTGTGGAAAATTGCCCGTATTATCCGATGAGTAGTACGTTGCAAGCGATGTCTTTAACGTATGTTTATTGCAAATAGAAAATGATAGGAAAAATAAAATTGTCTTCCTTAACTGGCGATAGAGGTCTGCACAACCCAAAATTTTCGGCCTCGGCCCGCTTATAATTTGGTAGGTTACATCCTGACCGGTTCAAAAATCAATGAAATCAGGCCCGGCCCGACTCAATTTCTACAAAAAATTCCGATTTTTTAAAACATACAATTAAGATTTTTTAAAAAAAAATACTGCATCCGTATTTATGGGAAATTTTATATTAGTTATGTTAATTCGGTATATTTTAGATTACTATATGTTCGCAAGCTATGGAATATAGAATAGAAACATTAATGATCGCTTCATTCAATTAAGGACCCATTAACAAAATAATGTACTTTGAAATAAAAGAAAAATGATTGTTAAACAGAAGTTCATTATCACTGTAACTAATTTTACTTATTTCGCTTAAAGAAAATAAGTTGAAACTGGTATGAATCAATAAGAACTAAAATATCTTCTTAAAACACCATCAAAAAACTTTTAAATGCGCTAGGCCTTTCGAAAGATCTGAGTCTTTCTTCGTCAGGCGCAAAGAAGACGTGCTTCTACTATGCTGCTGCTTTCATAATAGAAGCACGTCTTCTTTGCGCCTGACGAAGAAAGAGATCTTTCCTCAGAGTAGACTATCTTTCTCAAAAACTTTTAAATGTGCTAGGTCTTTCGAAAGATAGTCTACTCTGAGGAAAGATCTCTTTCTTCGTCAGGCGCAAAGAAGACGTGCTTCTACTATGCTGCTGCTTTCATAATAGAAGCACGTCTTCTTTGCGCCTGACGAAGAAAGAGATCTTTCCTCAGAGTAGACTATCTTTCGAAAGACCTAGCACATTTAAAAGTTTTTGATGGTGTTTTAGTTCCTATTATGCTTACTTTACTTTTTATACTATTACTTTTTTTTACTTCTCGCTGTTACTTTCTTATTTTTATTTGTTTTGTAAACGGATTATTTACTCCACACGCAGGGCCCGACTTAGGCTACGGAGGGCCCCCTTCTATCCATCTATACATTTTTTTTGTGAATAATGTGGAAGTGACCATTACATACTTCATACATATTGCATGTAAGCATAAATTTTATAACCGGTACTGCTCACATCTGTATACAGGATATCACAAAAAGATGGTCACAAATTTAAGAAAAAATACTAGTAGGATAATAGTAGAAAAAATGATAGATTGGTTGACACGAGTATTTCTTTGCAAACTTTTACTTTGATTATCTACGTATGTTATAAGATGTCTAAAAGAAAATGGCCCAAATGGGTCATAATTAATGGTTTTTACCACGTTACGAGGAAAACGCTAATAAAGAATTTCTTTTGAAAACAATAGAATATTAAGTTGTTATAATAAAATTTTAATCATTATTTTTCTAATGATATAGTTTGTTTAGGGGTCTTTGAATAGGGAAAGGGGAACTGCACTCCCTGTTTGAAAATATATGAATTTTGGTCACTTTGGACTAATTTTAATCATTTTGCACCTTTTAATGAAAATTCTGATTACTCTCATAGGGGGGCCCCTAAAAAAAGGGGGGGGGGAGAGTTGCCCCGCATGCCCCTGCATAAGTCGGGCCCTGGTCCGGGGCACAATTAAGTCCAGTACCGGCCTGAGTATGTAGAATAAAATGTAAGCCTGATCCGATCCTGGTCTGGCCCGAGTTGATTAGAAAAATTAAGTCAGGGTCAGGTCAGACACGATGTAGTTGTCCATATTATATTTATGTATTGATGTTGTCAAGCTAGTATCGGCTTGTGCTGCACATTTGAACTTATTCTCACTTCAGTCATGTCCATTAAAATTTGTTCATATTTTATCGGCTTAGTTTCATCCTTTTAAATTTGTTATATTGGGCCGGTGAGTGTGCTCAATTTTTTTATCAGCCCGACCCGTTAAAAAATGTATCTTTATTCTGCCGGCCTGACACGTCCCGTTTGGAAGTTTGCCTGGATTTTGTGGGCTCCCGATTACGGGCATTGGGCCAGGCCCAGTCTCGTGCAGACCTGTAACTAAAGATAAGTCTTAACCTCTTCAATACGTGGGTCCACATATGTGGACCTCTAATCTTTTTATCATATAATTTAAACTGTTTGATTTTCTTTACTTTTTGACTTCACTTCTTAATAGCTGAATGTTTTTTGCTCTAAAAGCAAACCAATAAATGACAACATCTATGCTAATTTCCTCATAAAATAAACATTATTTTCATCTGAGTCGGATTTGTATATTATTCACTTGTTTAGAGCCCTTAACTTTGCGATTGTGTGTGAATTTAAATTAGCGATCATTAAATTGATATTTTAAGAGGATTTGTAATTTTAGATCCATATTTGTGAACCTAAATTACTAGTCCCCTAAAGGATCAAAGTCAGAAATTTTCATTTTTCTGTCATCTACGATGTCATTTTGTTTGTGAAAAACCAATGAATGAGTACAGTGAAACCTCCCTGTGCGACCACCTCCCTGAACGACCCTTTTTTCATGGAACGAAATTTATTCCCATAGGCTCAATACTAATTTTACCTCCATTCAGAGACCATCCCAATTGAACTCCCTCCATGAGCAACCCATTTCTTTGAAGAAAATGAATCAAATTACGTTTTTCCCTGGTCGCTTGAAGATTTTATTAGAAAAATAATTCCGGAGAGCGCACTATTCATCAAACTTCTATACTAAGTTTAGATTTTTTTATTATTATTCCGTTAACTTTTAAGTGTATAAACAACTTTGCGTCGTTTTAGGCAATGAATTTAACTCTGATGACAAACTATGAATGACGGTCAATAAACTCCTCTGCCCTATTCTGTCAGGGAACTCGCAAAGAAATAGATAAATTAATTAAATCGTCATTATTTATTCCCGTCCAAAAAATATTGCATTTATTTACTGGACTTCGAAAGAAGTGGAAATAAAAGCTCTAAAAGATAAAACCGCAAAATCAAAACAAACGCCGATGTATTCATTTTTTTTTTTTTTTTTTTTTTTTTTTTTTTTTTTTAACTCTGCAGTAATTAACTTATGTAATTAACTTTTGTTTTGATACTTAGATTTTATATTTTTTCCTAATGTGAAAAATAAATTTTAGTAACATTAATTGTTACCTTTTTTCAACAATTAAAATCTAGATTTAAACATGACCTCCATTAAGAGACCACCTCTCGGAGTGACCAATTTCTATTGGAACGGAACGTGGTCGCTTTAGAGATGTTTTACTGTATTTGTAGCATTATTTTAGCTTCGGTAGTGAAGAGGTTAAGTGGAGACTCCTTAACGAGAGTCCACTGTATATTGAAATGTGCTTTTATCATGGAGCTATAAAGATTAGTCTTCATTCCTCCATGGCTTTTATCGATAAGGAAGTTTTTTCCTTCTCGTGTTTTAAAATCTCGAAAGTCGCATTCTTTAAATTGCAATCCATCACCACACTACGAATAAGTGTGCGATATATCGAGTAATGAACTCAAGGTATGGCTCGGGGGAGGGGCATTCCTTTCTAGAATATCGAAATTCCTCTCCCGAAGATTTGAGGTTTTATATACTTATTAATGGCCTAGATCAGTGTTTTTTTTTTTTAATTCAATTAAAAAAAATTAATTTTCCTTGCATTCAGTTTATTTTTAGTGTACAACATTTCTTTTCCTTAATCAAAAAATAAATAAATAAAGGTCAAAAGAAACAAACGAATGGGTAAATTATAAATTTGGAATTGCGCCCCGGTGGGGGGTACGCCCCACGTTGGGAACCACTGGTCTAGATCTAAAAGTGCAATACCCTCCCGTAGCTTCAGAAATCCTCTCCATCCGCGGAGAGAAACTTTTATCTGAATTCATATTCATATCGCTTTCTATCACATTCCATAAATTTTTATATTAAGGATTCGGAAAAATAGTTAGAGAAAAATCCAAACAGAACATTAATTTTTTACATTTCACTAGAAAATATTTTTTTAAATAAGTGGTATTTTTAATTAAATATTGATAAAACTCCTTTTACAAGTTAAGTCATTTTTTTAAAGGTCCATTTTCATTAACTTCGGTCACGTTACAATTCGAACAATGAATCTGGCATATATTACTTATTTTCTTCCAGTCTGTATAGTAACATGAAACGAGACTGGCTTTTTTTTTTTTTTCTATTTTATATTATTACTCATCTTACAAAATAACAAGAATCATATTCCACAGAGCATTCATTGTCCTGTACCGGAAAAAATTGGCGAGAGAAAAGTTTATCCTTGGCGCAGCGAACTCCAAACAGAGCAACCCTAGACCGATTCAAAAGTTGGGCTAGATCTGGGCGTGGAGTGGGTGAAGTTTCTCACGCTTCTCGTCAAACACATCGCATAGAAAATGTGGATTCAGATTATAGTGTTGGTACTAATTACGCCGAATATACAGGGCGAACGCAAATGTGGCGTGTGCGACAAGGAAAAATGTGCACCTCCTGCCGAAGAATGCCTTGCAGGCATGGTGAAAGATTTGTGCGATTGCTGTTACGTGTGTGGTCGCCGTGAAGGGGAACAGTGCGATGGCGATTTTTTGCCGATACCTTTCCGGAACAGGGGCTACGGCCCTTGCGGTGAGCATCTGGAGTGCAGGCCGCGCACCGATCTGGCCCCTGGCGACCCGCCCGAAGCTCAGTGTGTGTGTCTGAAAACCGAAACCCTGTGCGCCAGCGACGGGAAAACCTACGAAAACGAATGTCAGCTGACCGAAGCAAGATATAAACAAAGAGATATAGGAATCAGGGCCAATCATAGGGGACCCTGCAGGAGTGGTACGTTCCAGTTTTGCTTTTATTTTAAAACAGGGTCTGCGCTAGGTATTTCGCTGCCAGGGGTCGAAGTGGGACAGCGCCTGTACCTTAAAGAAAAAGGAGCCGATACCTAAGCCACTGGTGGTGAGCATCTAGAGTACAGGCCGCGCACTGATTTGCCTGGTGTTGAATTCGGACCTTTCCCTGAAAGAGGAGGGAAATTCCAAAACTTTCGGGGGTAGGGAATCTTCCAAACAACACCCTGAATTCATTATCAATTTTACCGCGTCTTTAATATCCTTAAATAGGAATGAAATCCTGATTACCACAGATAAAAGGGGCACCTGCGCCAACAGTGTTGAATTCAGACCCTTTTCTCCGGGAGGGATTTCTGTGGCTCCGGGGGGAGATATTATAGAGTTCCGGGGGGGGGGGGGGGGATTGCACTTTTTGACCGTTGAAAACCCAAAATCTCAAATCTTCCGGGGGGGGACATCTCATTGCTCCGGGGGGAATGTCCCCTCGGGCCACCCCCTGAAATCAACACTGTGCGCCAATCAGGGAGTACCACTATTTTCGAATAGTGGTCGCCTTATTTACATGCATAATTTTTAAACAAAAATAAAGCTAAAATTGCTATTCGGAAATTGTTGTGAATGTCAGTCTTAACTTCCAGTAATGCTGAGTCAAGTACTCACTGGAATGCGAGAGTCTTATGCCAGCCAGAGATGTTTCCTAACGCCGGCCCTGTTTTTAAATACACCATTTACTAATCCGACATGTGGTTGCCATATAAAATGATAAAACCGATTAAATTTAAAACTCTTTAAAAAATGCGATATTTTTTAAATTTTCCTTTAAAAGCATAAAAAGTACTCTAAATTCCAGCATTTTGAATTCATTTATCAAAAAACATCGCGTTGATAAAGTTTGTGCTGTGGGAACGTCCTCTGTTACACTTGTGACCATTAGAGTAAATTTTCATAAATACTTCCAATTATTTTGTTAAAAAATCTAAGATAAAATTTGATATAACCTGTTAAATACCACTGTGCTCCACTCACATAAAATCAGTGTTGAATTCAGGCATTTTTCTCCGGAAGGGGGAATTGCACATTTGTACATTAAATAGCATACAATCTCAAACCTTCCGGGGTTGTGTCCCTCCGGGTTACCCCCCCCCCCCCTGAATTCAACACTGCATAAAATAAAATATATCTAATTTGTAACAAAAAGCATTTTGCTTGTCTATATAGTGAATCAAAATTTTGTTACTCTGGTCACAAAGAGTAACAAAATTTTGATTTAATATACAGACAAGTAACATTCTTTTTGTTACAAATTTAATGTATGTCACGTGAGTAGAACACAGTGGTATTTAGCTGATTATATCAATTTTTATCTTAATTATATTTTGTAATAAAGTAATTGGAATTATTCATAAAAAAAAAAAAAATAATTGTTATAATAGTCACAACAAGCCCTTATTATCGCATGGGCAAATCGGTACTTTGCCCGTGGGCCCCGGACCTCAAGGAGCCCCCAAATCTATACATTAATTTATAAAATATTTACTTTTTTTCCCATTTCCAACTTTGAAAGTTGTCAAATACAAAATACAAATTTCATCTTTAAAAGATTCTACTAAACTTTCTGAAAAACAAATTTCATTTTGAACTCACAAATAAGCTCAATGCTTTCACAAGGCTAACCTCAACCACTATTAGATAAGAAAAAATCCCTGCCGACTTGTCCTACAGGCGAAGGTAGATTTCGAAGTTAAGTGCTAATTTCACCAACAAAAACTAAATCAAGATTAGAGATAATCCCAGTTTAACAATTTTATCTGGTCGCTTTTGACGAATTTTTAATTTCATTTTTCTGCAAGAGCTCGTTTTATAAGAATCGTATTTAGTCGGTATTAAAAAAAAATATTTTTCCGCGCTCAACAACTCGAAATTTTCTGACACATTTTCAGACTCATTTTCAAAAGTAAAGACATGAAACAAGAAATAAAAAAGTATGTTTTATTAATTAAGATACTTAATTTAGAATTGACGGAGCTAGAATTTTCTGCTATTTTAAATTTTAAAAGTGAGAAAATATTGTTTATGCATTATTACATATGACTGACCATCAATTCTTTTTGAATAATGTTGCAATTCGAATGGGGCCCCCTAATTTACCTTTGCCCAGGGCCCCAATTAGTCATGATCGGGGCCTGGTCACATAGAGTAACGAACGAACGTTCCCATACATACTTGTAGTTATACAATACATGGCTTTTATGTAAAATAATGTTCAAATATGTATTTATTTTTTATTCTTTTTCATCTGAAGAATTTCAGGATTTCTTTGAAAAATCGGGTCAACACGAACCCGACGCGAAAAAGACAAAGATTGATTACGGGCCAGGATTGTTGTCTATTTTTATATTTCAATCGTACCACAATTTCCAAAAAAATTCTTTGTGGTAGATTTCTCTTGATGTCTAACATAAGTATACGGCAGAGATTATTCTTCAAAAGTTGTACTAATAGAACAAAAAACTACATAACAGGAATTCTGCTTTTTCAGAATTTAGTGTCGACCCCGAAGAAAATAAAATATATATGTATATAAATATATGTACAGTAGAGTCCCGATTATCCGAGTTAATCGAACTTATACCTTTGGAATGGATCATTTTCTTCTGATGGACTGATGGCTTCCATTATTATGAAACAGTCATTATAAATGAAGTGTTAGGTGAAGATGAAAGAGCAGCCGTAAAAAGTTAACTCTGATTTTCTGGTCAGAATGGGGGGTAAAAATGGCCATAATTTTTTATAAAAAATTCGTGGCCATTTCCCCCATTCTGACAAGAAAATAAGAGTTCTAACTTTTTACGACTGCTCTTTCATCTTCACCTAACACTTCATTTATAATGGCTGTTTCATAATAATGGAAGCCATCAGTCCATCAGAAGAAAATAACTCTCTTAAGGCAGAAACTTGGATAATCGGGACTCTACTGTAGTTCAGTTTTAAGACACGCGATTTTATTTTATATAAAACGACGTCATCCGCATCCGCTGAAGAATTCCTCATTTACGATCCAGTCATAACATCTGCAGTAAAGTATGCATAGGCCATCCCTATCTCAGAATAATACATAAATCCAGCAAAAAATAAATCAGCAAGAAACTCGACAAACAAAATCGGTTATCTAATGATTCATACGCCCTCATTTGTTTGTAATATATATAATTAAATTAAACATAGTTTATAATAGCTCCATGTTTTATCAGAAATCATTCATTTATATTTTTTCAAAATAGCACGTATTTTAATTACTTTTTTTTTTCAGTTTTTTATGAGAAAATGGCAACAAAAAAGTATAATTGATATTTTTCAACTATTTTCCCTTTACTTTCTACAGAAATGGCGTACTTCCGTTGCCAATATTAAGCAAATGGCTTTAAAAACTACAAAAAAAATTAATATTTCAAAAATAAATGGAGATGCAGTTTTCAAACAAATTGCATTTAAAAGTACTTTTTCCCCCCAATGCGACGGTATAAAAATTGAAAATGTGCGATGCTTAGAAGTTTAAAAAATTGAAATAGAGTATTTAACAGTACAATGATATGATACATCTGCTTTGTTTTACAGCTGGCTTATACAACGTAACGTTATTTTTTGGAGACGACACATATTAATAGGTGGAAGAAAGAAATAGCATACCGGGGGCTAATAGTCCACTGGGACGTAGACTATATAAGTATATAGCCATTAATCACCGGACACTTTCAATTTTAGACATTTTGTCGAATATTTAAATATATACTTGTAGTCCAGGCAATAGGGAATTTTACCTAGCAAAATTAATGGTAGTACTGGAAATCGGTTTTCTAGATGTTTTTTGGGTCGCTGAATCCGAATTTGTAACTTCCCACCAAAATTTCCCCCGGCAACCTCCCCAAATTTTGGTAAAAAGCCCCCCCCCCAAAAAAAAAGGTTTTTATTAAAAAAATCAATTTTTTTATTGTTTTAGAGAAAAAGTATCTAAAAATTCAGAAAGTAGACAAAATTTGCAACAAATTCGATATATGACATTATGACTTAGGATGAAGGGGAAGGGGGGGATCTGCCTCGGAACATGCGCGCGGTGCTGCGTAAACTAAGTTGCGCAATTCCACTTAACCACTCACAAGTTTACATTCACCCTCCCGTCTCCCCTCCGAACTTTCTCTATAAGGTTTACTTTAAGATTTTTGGGTCGCTGAATCCGAACTTTTAACTTTCCCCAAAAAATTTCCCCCCCGAAACCCCTCCAAATAGTTGTTTTTAACATAAATTTCTTATTGTTTTAGGGGAAAAGCATTACGAAATTCAGAAACTAGACAAAATTTGCAACAAATAGGATATATGACATTATGAATTAGGATGAACGGGGAGGGTGAGGGCTGCCTCGGAACATGCACTGCGGCGCTACGTGCACTAAATAAAATGATGAAGTCCAGGCAATAGGGGATTTTATCTGGCAAAATTAATGGTAGTACTGGAAATCGGCTTTCTAGATGTTTTTTGGGTCGCTGAATCCGAATTTGTAACTTCCCATCAAAATTTCACCCGGCAACCCCCCAAAAAATTGATTTTTTGAAAAAATTTGGTTTTTGAGAAAAGCGCGCGGGGAATGTTCCGAGGCAGCCCCCTCTCTCCCCGTTTATCCTACGTCATAATGTCATATATCCTATTTGTTGCAAATTTTGTCTAGTTTCTGAATTTCGTAATGCTTTTCCCCTAAAACAATAAGAAATTTAAGTTAAAAACAACTGTTTGGAGGAGTTTTCGGGGGGGGGGGAAATGTTGGGGGTAAGTTAAAAATTCGGATTCAGCGACCCAAAAAACTTAAAGTAAACCTTATAGGGAAAGTTCGGAGGGAAGATGGGAGGGCTAATGTAAACGTGTGAGTGGTTAAGTGGAATTGCGCAACTTAGTCCACGCAGCACTGCGGCGCATGTTCCGAGGCAGATCCCCCCTTCCCCTTCATCCTAAGCCATAATGTCATATATCGAATTTGTTGCAAATTTTGTCTACTTTCTGAATTTCTAGCTACTTTTCCCCTAAAACAATAAAAAATTGTTTTAATAAAAACCTTTTTTTTTGGGGGGGGGTTGCCGGGGGAAATTTTGGTGGGAAGTTACAAATTCGGATTCAGCGACCCAAAAAACATCTAGAAAGCCGATTTCCAGTACTACCATTAATTTTGCTAAGGTAGAGTCCCTATACGGTCTCTATTGCCTGGACTATTGTCAGATTCTTCTGGAACTTCAAGATTATAAAGAATAGGTTTGACCTTATATATTTATGAACATCGGTTTGATAAGGAGGGCAACAAAAAATCAAAGAAAAAAAATAATTTTTGGGATCACCCTGTAAAATAAAATGCCCGCATATGGCAAGGGCTGATTATCACTGGGGCACATGCAGGGTTGTAGTGGGTAGCTGCCCGGGTATTCGCCCAGCTACACACCCGGGCTGGGTTTTTTACAACTTTAAGAGTTGTAGTGGATAGCTGCCCGGGTACCCACCCAGCTACCCGCCCGGGCTGTTTTTTTTTTATAAAAAACCCGGGTTTTTTACAACCCTTGGGCACATGGGGCATGTGCCCCGATCCCATATTTTCAATTGGCCCTGAAATACATTTTTTCCACTCTCTTAAGATACAAATTGATGCAAATTTACAATAATAGTTCACCCAAAATATTATTTTTTACCATTCAAGCAAATTAAACTATCGCTTCACTAACGACAATAAAACGCAATATAAATTTCGAAATCCAGCTTAGAGCAGATATTACATCAAACATTTTTCTCCTTTCAGTAGATCTACAGTTTTAAAACTCATTCTAAATAGCATACGGTGTATAGGTCAAACTTAACAGTTTTACCCACTGGCCAGTACACGGATTTTTTTCACTGGCCAGTTTTTTTTAACCACTGGCCAGTAACAAAGTTATGTACGCTCCATATAAAATTGTGTTTTTTTTAACTATCAACATTGTAATTTACTAATATATATTACTTACCATTCGATATGATTACACTCAGCTGAAAATTTTTATTTTTACGATTAATTGCAATGAAAGAAATTCACAGGAAATTTTCAGAAACGTTACAGCAGAGCGGGTCCCCCCCCCCCCTCGGCACTAACTAATATGCATTTTTCTGCCACCATTTAACGAATTTCGCGTTTTTTTCGCGATCTTTTGAAGAAATTCACGTTTTTTCATGACCTTTTGCAAAATCTGAGTTTTTTCGCGATCGTTTGACGAAATCTGCGTTTTTTCCGCGATCTTTTCACAAAATTGCGTTTTATTGTAATTTTTTAACGAAATTTGTGGGGTTTTTTCGCCATTCTTTGAAAATATTTGCATTTTTTTCAAGATTTTTTGACGAAATTTGCGTTTTTAGGCGATCTTTTGACGAAATTTGCGTTTTTTCCGCGATTTTTTGATGAAAATTGTGTTTTTTCCGCAATCTTTTCGTGAAATTTGCGTTTTTTTCACGATCTTTTGACGAAAATTGCGTTTTCTCCGCGATCTTTTCACGAAATTTGTGATCTTTTCACGAAATTTACTTTTCTCCGCGATCTTTTTACGAAATTTGCGTTTTCCCGCGATCTTTTCACGAAATTTGCGTTTTTTTCCGCGATCTTTTCTTGAAATTTGTGTTTTTTTCCGCGATTTTTTGACGAAATTTGTGTTTTCCTGGGATCTTTTCTCGAAATTTGTGTTTTTTCGCGATCTTTTGACGAATTTTGCGTTTTTTCCGCGATCTTTTCACGAATTATGCGTTTTATGCGCGATCTTTTCATGAAATTTGCGTTTTTCTGCGATCTTTTCACGAAATTTGCGTTTTTCCATTTTTTCCGCGATCTTTTCACGAAATTTGTGTTTTTCCGCGATTTTTTGACGAAATTTGCGTTTTCCCACGATCCTGTCACGAAAGTTGCGTTTTCTCCGCGATCTTTTCACGAAATTTGCGTTTTTTCGGCAATGTTTTGACGTAATTCGCGTTTTTTACGTGGTCCTTGGGCGAAATTCACGTTTTTTCGGCGACCATATCGAAATTAGCGGTATTTTTATGTCCGAATTTTCGGACTGATGACCGTTTTTTATTTTATTTTTTCGGGAACAAATGCCTTAAATTTTCTGAAAATTCGAGACAGAATCACCCCTGCTACTTTCTTTTCTTACGTTCGGGAGAATCGCCGATTTGGACGCCGTAAATTCCGAACGAATTTCACCCCTTTCCTCCCTGGCATCGATCTTTCAACCATCGCGTTTGGCGAGTGGAGCCCATTGAGTTTGGCGAGTGAGGACAATAAAGTTAATCGCCACGTTTTAAGTGTTACTCGACGCCTGGCGAGTGGCGAGTGTTAATTTTGTGCTATGATACGGTGCTGAAGATTTTACTTTCCCATAACTGTTAATTCATTTTTACATGCGTCTATAATGTATTCTTTTTCTTTTTTATAAAGTTAGGTTTGAATTTTGAACTGCATATAAAGCTGCTAGTCATGTTTATATTGCAATTTTCTTGAAAAAATGGGGTTCCGACACAGTCTGTGTGCCCCATGTTTCAATTATAGTTGATCAGGCCCTGCGAATATCTGTCGCTATAGAATACAAATATGTGGATATCGTACAACGTGTGTTCTGATTTATGTAAGAATAGAACGTTTAGAGATGCAACGAATATTCGGCCCATTCGGCCTGTCTGCCGAATATTCGGCTTCGGCCGAATATCAAGTCCATTATTCGGCCTTGGCCGAATAGTAATACTGTGGTAAATGTTTTTATATTTACACAGTATAACTTTTTAATTTGACAATTTATATTCATCATGTATAATGAAAATTTTATTTGAAATTAACAAACACTTTTTTTCCCATTAACTTTCATACCTCGAATGGGTTTTATCTACCCATTTTTATATAAGAGGCTAATTTAGGAATCATGTTAAAAATTTTTTATGCTGTATCAGTAAGTACAAAAAGTATCTGTAATAAGCTAACATAATCTGTTAAATTTAAAATTAATCAATAGAGTCAAAACACTATTAAACACTAGTGTTGTGAAGGAAATTTTCACCTTGTTATTAATAAACTTTACAACATACAAACATACTTATAACTACTTAAAAGGTAACATAAGCATATCTCATAGATCTCAGGGTTTCATTAAATAATATTTTATATATGTTTATGTCACCTTTTAAGTAGTTTGAACACGTTGAACTAATTTCTTCTTAGGAATTTTTAACTCATTAATTTGTATTTCAGTTAATCTTGAACAAGCTAATGGCGAATGATTAAAATGTGTAAACGATTTTTTTTACCTACAACAATGAAATCATTTGTTGATCTTTGGTATGTTAGAGCATCAGATACTGTTAAGTGCAATGAATGTAATTTGCTTTTCCTTACAGATATTTCCTTCCTCTGAATCTGAAAACATTCACTATACACTTCTTAATAGTGCTATCTGCTGACAGCAAAGAAAAAAAAACAATGATAATAATAATGATAAAAAAAATGTTTGTTAATTGTGAACTTTATAAAGTCTACAATGATCTCTGTCCACCATTTTAGAGGATATTCCTTTCATCCTTTCTATCAGTGGTTTTTCTTAAGCTATTAAGATTTCTTGCTTTTTATTTTATTTCATCTGAAAGCTGAAACTTAGGTTTCCTAGTACTTTTAAAATTTTGTCATTATTTTAAAATGTAACAACACACATAATATCTATTAAAATGTAACGACAGTACCTGATGAGGAACTTTTGCTAAGAGTTTCTTTTTTTGGCTGAATTATATTATTGCGGCAATTTTTAGGCCGAACATAGCCGAATATTTTTTCAGAGTAAAGTAATGCTTTCAAAAATTAAAAATTTGTATATAAATAATTTTTTTAAAGAAAACAATACATTTTAATGGTGAAATATACAAGAATTGTGCATACTATATTTTGTTTTTAGGCAAAAATAAGTTCATTATTCGGCGGCCGAATAGGCCGAATATTCGGCTGTAACTTGGCCGAATATTCGGTATTCGGTTATTCGGCCAAACCACTATTCGTTGCATCACTAGAACGTATATTCATGGAAATATAGCGATTTTTTTTAAAGTTAAAAAAATGCTTGCATGTTTTTAGCTTATATCATGCAGGGTTTTCAATCAAACTTAACGACAGTTTCAGAAAAATTAGCAAAATGTAGTAGAAGTAATATAGTGCAATTGGAATATAAATATATTAAATATTGTATGAAATAATTTTTATCTGCGCATGCATGAACGATAACAAAGATTTTTTTATGTAATTCAATATTCAACTCTATGGGGCAACTCATTAAAAAAAATCCAATCAAATATTGTGAAGATTCAGAAAAATATCGGCGATAGAGTGAGCTGATTTTTAGTTGCTCTCTAAAAGATAGCTTTCTGAATTTTCACGATATTTGACTGGATTTTTTTTTATGAGTTGCTCCGTAGAGGCTATTAAATTATGTAAAAAAGTCTTTGTTATCGTTCTCGCATGATATTTGCGCAGATAAAAATTATTTCATACAGCTGTTCATATTTCAGAAAATATTAAATCAATTTATATTCCAATTACACTATATTATTTCTACTACAGTTTGCTAATTTTTCTGAAACTGTCGTTATATTTGGTTGAAACCCCTGCATGATATTAGCTAAAAACATGCAAGAATTTTTGAACTTTTTAAACAAATCGCTATGTCCCCATGAATACGTATTAAGTGCTATTCTTACACAAATCCGTACACATGTTGTACAGTATCCACATATTTGTATGCTGTAACGATAGATAATGTCGTACATTTTAATTTACAAGGTCATCCCAAATATTATTATTTTTCTTTGTTTTTTGTTGGGCCCCTAATTGTCCTCCTTATCAAATCGATATTCATAAATATGAAGTCAAAGATATTCTTTATAATCCCGAAGTTCGAGAAGAATCCGACAAGTATACTTTTAAATATTCGACAAAATGTTTAAAATTCAAAGTGTCCGGTGATTAAGGCTATATAGTGTATATGTCACGGCCGTAGTCAAATGTTTAAAGCCAACCCCGACTCGAAGGGCACCGCGGATCTGGTTCGTATAAAAATGAGTACCCGACCCCAATGCAAGACTCTTAACTGCCAAGGATTTTGCAGTTTTCCAAATTGTATAGATTTTAGATCATAGTCTGAAGAGGAAGACAGAAAATGATTAAGGAAAATTTTTACTGACAGAAAATTATGCAAAAATCTTTTGACGAAATTACTGATTTTTTCAGGGGCGCGCCAGAAGTATCCGGCGCCTGTGTGCAGAACTTCACTTAGCGCCCCATATACCCAAACCCCTCCTCCCTACACCCCCCCCCCAAAAAAAAAAAAAAAAAAAAAAAAAATTCAATAACTATAAATACATACCTGCCAAGCCAACCTTCAGGGGTTTTCTCCAGGTCAAATAAACAAATTTTGAACCTGAAATTTTGTTTAATGAAATGTGCCTTGTTTCTATGGGGTTCTTTTTTATTTTATTTAATAAATTAAATTTCTTGTTCAAAATATTTTTGTTTGACTTTAAAAATAAGGAATTTTGACAGCTATGTAAATAACGGACATCCCTAAAAAATGGGTGCTTCAGCTGCTTGCTACCTCCCACCACAATGGCATACCTCCTAAGAAATTAGCTTTTACCATCTCTCCCCGAATTTTTAAGCGTTCGTCTTTATTTATATTTGTACTTAAAGCAGTTCAAAAAAACTTTAATTAAGAAATATAAATGTGTTCAAATAATTAATGGTAGCACCATGACACAAGGAAAGGGGTGCTCGTAATACGGTAAATATACATAAAGGTAGAAAAATATTTTCTCTAATTACGGAGCGAATTATAATTTTTTTATTGTAAGATGCGATTTAAACAATTACCACACGTAGATCATAATTAGGGGTGCATTTTTAAATGCTTCCCCCGTCCTAGAACGATTGGTTTTATATTAGCAAATATAGAACCGCTATGCTGCTTATATAATAATTGTCAAAACGTATCTTTATCTTGTCACATGCTTAACCCTTCCTTCTTTTTCGGATTTTTTTTATCTTTTTGATTTCAATTATAATTTTTTTTTTTTTTTTTTTTTTGCTGAAAATTAATACAGTGAAACTTCTTTTAAAGGCCACCCCTATTCAAAGGCCACCTCTATTAAGGGCCAATATTTTTAGGAACGAAAATTTTTCCAATAGACATAATGCTAAATTTACTTCTATTAGGGGCCGCACCTACCACTCATAAAGGCCATTTTTTTCACATGTGCCTTAAATCTTAAACAGGTGTATTGAATTTCTGAACCAAAAGGTAAGAGTTCAGCAGACAACTGCACTTGCAACAAAGAAGGCAGGGGGGGATGGGGAGGATTTAGAAACACAATGAAGGACGACAAACATGTGTTCCTCACACTTTGAGTGTGTTCAAGAAGCACGCGCGTTACGCGCGCGAGCTCAGGAGACAGGAACATGGAGTGGGTCCATATCATGTATGGAATAACACGTAGTTTGTTCAGGAACAGATCATGGATTTGATTAATTAAGGTGCTAATTATAAAGATATTTTGTTGCAAAACGAACGTGTGCTGGATGGCCGAATGGATAAGGCAGTGAACTCGAGACCAGGGATTGTGGGTTCGAATCCCTCCAGTCCCATATTGTCACAATTTTTTTTTTGTTTTGTTTATTGGTTGTTTTATATTTTTCATAATGAATAAGATATTTTTGACGAAGATATATTTTTTATTTTTGTTATACAGAGGCACGTGTATTTTTATTATAATAATAAAATACTCATTTAAATGTGAGAAAATGAGGTATTTCGAGATGAAAGTTTTAGATCTGAACGCCTTTTAAATATTCAAAGTTTTGTTTCTAAGTGATTATATATGTAGTATGTATAATGATATAAACATTAAGCAAATCCAAATGAAAAAATAATATATATTGTGCGAAAATATCCTTTTGCACGTAGAATAATTCCTTGTTTTTTTTTAGTACTTTACGAGTGAATTTTTATCGAAACTAGGCTAGAAATCATATTTTACTTTGAAGATTATAAAAATAAAATGTAATAGTTGTAAATTATTTTAACTAAAAATATCTGTACATATATTTTTTAAAGAGATAAAATATATAGGTCTGCTGTCTAGTTTGTAATGAATAAAGTATGATTAGAATGTTTATAATTTTTTTACTGAAAGTATAAGTATTTTGCTTATACTAACAGAATTTTGAATGCCATTTATTTCTCATGTTTTATGATGTATTTTGGTCTGTTATCCACACGGTATTAAAATATGCAATCATAAAATAAGAAATATATATATTAAAACCTACTCTGAAAAACTGTCTAACTAACAGTGCAAATTCCATTGAAATCCATCCAGTATAGTAGATTACAAACAAATCTCATATGTTGATATCACAATCTTGGTTTACTAACAGCATTCTATTTATCACAGAAGATATAAATCAACTGATAAATCATTTTTAAATAAATAAAAAGAAAATTGTTAAAAAGTTAAAATTTTTAGATCACCAGTTGAATTCTTAAATTGTATCAATCAACCTACCAAACAAAGCACAACCAATAACACATAAGCAGAAAACGCACAATCACGTGATCAAATCGCCCACACAATTTTTTTGAGCAGCTCGCGCGGAGTTTGAGTGCGGTTGGTTAACTAATTTTAAATGCTAAATGGGCTAAAGTAGATAAAGAAGGTCACGTGATGTTTTTCCCGACTATTTTAGATTTTATCTGAGTGAACATAGGCATGTATTCCTGTTACGAAAACCATGTTTTGGAAGGATGAAGAAATATAGTCGTTGGTTTTACCTTTTTTGAACCATAAAAATAATGAAATAATTGAATTATGTTAAAATTCCTTTCTTCGATAAGACCTACTCCATGGCATAAACTTCTGAGCGCGCGCGCGGAGCGAAGTGCACTTCTGAACACGCTCTGAGTTAGACCTTTCAACCTGTAGGGGTTGGGTTGGAGGGAAAACTTGATCCTTTGTTGTGGGCCCACAAAGGATAACAGGTTATCTAGAAAAACTGATTCCACATTTACTAAAACTGTGAATGCATATTGAAGCACAATTTTTGCACTTGTGTGTAAAAACGCTAGCATAAATAAATGAACTAATATCTCATTCTAAGGCATTAATAAATTATGCAAATTTAAGTAATGTGTTCCATAAAGTAAAAAAATCATGAGAAACCAAAATTGTCTGTGAAAAAATTATGAAAAGTAAACAAAATTCAATAGAAAATGTTTTCAATCATATATATAGAGTTTGAAAATGTTAATAAACAGTTTTTTCACCTACATAGGTTGTGATTTCCTTATTTTAGTTGTTGTTTTTTTGTCACCCCTATTCAAGGGCCACCCCTCGTAAGGGCCAATTTTCGATGGAACGGTATGTAGCCCTTACAGAGAGGTTTCGCTGTATTATGTTCTATCCCGAATACGCAAACGCAAAATAATTTTGTCATTAAGCAAGTAAGCAGCATTATCCTAGGTCAGGATCGGCGAACCTTTTTACGTGCGCGTGCCAAAAATTCACCAACAATATCTATCAATGGTGTAACGTGCCACATTTTGACATAAAATAATTTTGTAAAGTACGATGTTTATACAAAACACTAGTTAAAAAATCAGATGCTATTTCTCTGCATATTTGAATAAACCATTAAATTAAAATTTTAATTCGTAAATATGATTCATTTATGTAATAATTTTCACTATGATAAGGAAATAAAAATACGAAATTTTAATTTAGAAATTTTTCACCTTATTATTTATGCATCTAGTTATGATTATCCAAGTTGCATTAAGCATTGTATCAATAAATTATTGATGAGATTTTTACTGTTGTATGTTCGATGGAGAATGCTTTATACCTGATTCATATTTTGATAGTTTTATAAATTGGATCCATTTGCCATCTTACTGAAGGGACTGTCTAAAAAAATTAATTTGAAAAATACAGCATTATAAAAATCATACAGAAGGGCAAAATACATGTCGCAAACGCTGCATAACATCGCAAGAAAAGAAAATTCTTTTCATGCAAAAATAATTGCCTTATTTGTGGTAGTCTGTCCGTATGAAACAAAATTTTATTCATTATAATAGAAATTAAATTTTATCTGTATAATAATTATAAAATTTATTTTTTCGCGTGCCAGAGAAATTGTCTTACGGGCCAACTCTAGCACGCGTGCCATAGGTTCGCCAACCCTGTCCTAGGTCATATAGTTTTTCAGAAAATCGCACTTTTCCGTTATACATAAACTTTACTTTGCGGGCGCTCAGTGAGGAAATTAGGGGGAGTTCGAGGTACTCATCGTCACGAAATCATCCAAGGATTGCTGATAATAATTTTCAAAAAGGATATTGGATAATTAGCAGATATTAATTAATAACCTTTCTAGATAAAGGCATCACAGATCAAGGCGGCGATGCAACTTTGCAACATCCTTTCAAGGCGCATTTGTCACAATGTCAACTTTAAACTTTGTACAAGGTCTTTGTTTTAGGTAAGGCGAATCATAACGATAAATAGTCACCCTTTTTCATTCCAATTGAATTCAATTATTGATAAATAATTAATAGAACAATGGCAAGTTTTTTACAAAGTCAACGCTTAAATTTATTGTACGGAACTTTTTGTACGCGAGTGAAACTCGCACTTGACCGATTATTCTTTGTTCAAAGCAAATCTAATAAATACAATTGAAATTTCCATGAAACGTAATTCAGTTTGAAGTTGTTCTAAAAAATATTTTTACCTCCTGAACAACATGAAACTTTCTTACATATTCATGGGCTCGTTTTTATGCGTAAAAGCATAAAATGATAGGCGTGACTATTAAATTGGTTTGGAATCGAATGGCGCTTTTAATTTTTTTTTAAGCATTGCATTTTAAATTATATCCTGTTTTACTTATTTATTGTTTCAGTTATATGTAGCCGATTAATTTGTGCTTTTTTCGGTAATTTACATGGGAACCGTGCATAACCTGGGGCTTATGTTGCTTTATCATTGTGCAATACAATTATATTCAAAATTGCATTTATTCATGTATAGGGGGTAAAAAACCTTTCCTCCTTCAAAATTACGTGTTATATTCTATTTCAAATCATTTTAATGCTATTTTGATCAAAATGAAGGGAAAACAGAAATCATGTTTTTCTATTTCAAATTAATTACATTCATATTTATGTCGGCGACGTGTTGATACGGCGTCACTCAAGAGACTGAACGATGAATTTGCTTTCAGTTCGATTTTCTTTTGTGAAAGTAGGGTAATTTTTTATTGGCTTTTTTTTTCTAATATTTAGATATCATATCTAACCTGAAAAGAATATTTTCTGTTTTTAGCCAACGAGCATCAGTTTGAGGTTTTTTGTCTTCTATTGCGTACGAGTATAAAAGACACGTTAGTGGTTTTTCTATTTATTTTGTATCATGAACATCGCCCATGCTAAGGTTCTGCTCTGCAGATTTACGAAGTCAATTTCATTTGTAAGTAGATATAATTGCCATGTATAGTTATTCTGATAGAAAGCAATCAAGCAGTGTTTCCCCTTTTTTGTATAAAAGCACCGAATCTTTCCGATAACTGTGTCAAATTTTTAATCTAATCTGATTTTCAGGGACTCACCACAAAAGATTGCTACTGCTAATCAGAAGGAATCGATTATAGTTTAAGATATGCACTTTTTATAGGAAATTGAAAAACATTAGTCCATTTTTCAGCAAATAAATATTAATTTCGGTAAATTTCATTTTATTTTTTTTCTTAAAAATGCGTATCTGCAAACTATCCTTTTTTGTGTTAACACTATTTCCGAATCATAATCCTTACCATATTTAATCGAAGAATTCTGCAATTAATTAACATTAAAATTAGGCAAAGATTACTATTTAAAAGGAGTGATAATTAGAAAGTGGAATAGTTGACATCTAAGTATATGCTGATAGATATTATTTAATTTTTACTTTCTTCTATCTTTACAAGAGGAAACTATTGGATTCATGAAAATTTTCGAATTCCGGTTTTCGACGGATTTACACGTTTTAGGGGTCAGAGAACCCGAAAAACATGTTTTTACAAAATGTCTGTCTGTGACACAAATTTTGTGGGCGCTCTAGCTCAAGAACTAAAGCACGGAATTTAATAAAAATTTATATTCAGGTAGTCCCTGATCAGAGTTGGGCAAAATACATCGAAAAGTCATTTTCGATACAAAATACAAAATACATTAGTTTTAGAACCTAAAATACAAAATACAAAATACTTTTCGAATTTTAAAATATCCAAACACAAAATACATGTATTTTCAGAATACATTGAAAATACAAAATACATTTAAAATTTTAAAAGTTTGGGCATAAGGTTACAGGTCTGCACCGGCCGTGCCTGGCAGGCCAATTTTCATTCAGAACACTCTGATCGAGCCGGACCTGGATTTCACTCTTTCCGGTTCAGGCACGGGTTTTATGTTTTTCTGAAGGCTTGGGCCGGTCAGGACCTCGACATCATTCTTTCCGGTAAGGGCCTGACTTATTTTTTTACGGGCTGAATCGAGGCCTAGTCCCTTGGGGATGAGCATCTTATACAGAATTTTTAATCTTTTATCATCGGTTTTTCATAACAGAAAATTTGGCCTAATTGGATCAAGAAAACGTCCTGATAAAATATGGCAAAATTTACAATAAAAAAGAACTGGTGGGGATAATCAAGATTCTGAACTTCATTCTTCATAGAGGTCTGCACTGTCCAAAATTTTCAAGCTCGGTCCCGACCCAACACGTATGAAAATGTTTGGCCCGTCCCTGCCCGGTCTGGCCTATGCAAAAATCAGTAAAATCTGGCACGGCCCAACAGTTTTTGCACAAAATGTATATTTTTAATAATCGCCATTATTCTACAATTAAATTGGTAAATTTATTATTTTTAAAGAATAGTACATATAGTATCTCTAGGCAATGAAGTTAAAGCACAGAAAAAGAAACTGTGAAAAAGAACCTGCCTAAGACGAATCATGTGTAAAACTGAAAAATGTTTTGATCCATGCAAAATGAATATAATAACACGCGCGAAAAGAATACATTTGCTAAGAACGAAACCTGTCTATAACGGATATTCTCCTTTCCTGTCGATTCCGTCTTGGAAGATTTTATGCTATAGCATTTTTCATATATTTAAGTCTCCACACCATGGAATGTGGATTAGAATGTGGATTAGATTTTAAATGATAACTAAGATTTTTCCATACAAATACAGATACATTTAAAAGATAAATATCGCAGTCCAGCATGTTTTCTTAAAAATGAAAAGTATAAACATGAAAAAAAGCTAAAATAAGTATTTTTTGTCAGAATTCCTCATACGAGACGATTTTTAACCATATTGGCGTAAAAATCAATATTTTGTTGAAATTCAGTTGGACCGGGTTAATCAAGGTTTTGTACGAGCTGGGATCGGGCCGAACTTTTAGCTTTTATACCAGGCTGTGCCAATATTTATTTATTTATTTATTTTATACAGGACGGGACGGGCTAAAAAGATTTTTCTACGGGTTGGGCTCGGGCCGAGACCTGTTATTTCGGGCCGTGTATGTTTGCGTAGTAACAGTTAGACAAAATAATAGTTTTTTTCATTTTCAACAATATAGTGAAGTTTATTTTTAAAATAGGTTAACAAACCAGCGATGTAGTGGAGGATATACGGAGATATACGCCGTATACCACCTGGATTATTTTTAAGAAGCTCTGTACACTCTCTGTTTAATCAATAAAGTTACAGCGCCTACCTCTGTTTTTACAGCCTAAGAGAGACTGCTCAGATGAGGATATTAAGAACATAGATTCCCCTCCCCCCCCCCTCTCCCGACAACTCTTATTAAGGATTTTAAAAGTGCAATTTTTTCAGCTGGAACTGAATCCGCAGGAAACCGTGACTTTTTTCTTACGATTTCAGCACTGTTTCAAACCCATCCCGCAAGTGTCAACTAGAGCAGACCAGAACTCGAATTAGGGTCAAACCAACTCGAACCCGACCCACAATGAAACAATGAGCTTCCACCTGACCCAAACGGCATCTCTGGTTGATGTGCGTTCGGGTAAAATCTGGTTACTTACTTGGTGCAGAACAGTAATTCACGTTCATTTTACTTAATTCCCTTAGCTATTTAATATCGCTCATTTTGACGTGCAGTACACGATGGATGATATATTAAAATTTCGTGATGATAGCTTCATTTTTACGAAAGTTAATGCTTATAAAACCAAAAAAAGGTTTATAGTATTGTCCTGTTGAAATCGAAACGTTGTCACCTTCAAACTAAACCCTTTCTTAAAAAAAAAAAAAAAAAAAAAAAAAAAAAAAAAAAAAAAAGTAGAAGAAGAGTGAGCGAGATTGAAAATCGTAGCATCAGTTCAAGAGTTATGCATGGATATACACGAATTGCATAACCCCCTTTGTTGGAAGTCTGTATATATATATAGATAGATAGATAATTCATTAATGCCTCGATCACTGCAACTCAAATATGAGTGCTTCACATGAATAAAAAATAAGAAATAATTTAAAGAGAAATATAAAATAAACAACATGCTAAATGTTTTTGTTTAACACCTAGGAATATCATAATATGCGGCAGTGGCGTAGCTACATATTCAGCGCCCTGGAGCAAGTAAAGTTGGTACGCCTTCTTGTCACTCAAAAAAGTTCTGCGTAATTTTGATTTGACATTACATATATATATGTGTGTGTGTAACTAGTTGAGCCGCCCGGCGTTGCCCGGGCCCGTTATAATAACGTAAACAAAACTCAAGTTTGTAAGATTTTATATATTCGAAAGCAGTTCAAATGAACCCGGTCTTAGGGGTGGCCCACTGCCTTCGGTAGTGTCTAGTGTATTCCCGACAAGCCTCTTTCTGAACTAACCTGCGGCCTGGGTCTCCGCTACCAAAGGTAGTGTATAAGGAAAGGGCAGATGACGTCACTGTTGGTCGAATTACTGTTGGTCAGCAAGAAAAACCTGTTCATTCATTTTGGCTCCTACAATACACATGAACTCCGGGAATTTGATTGGTCTTTAACAGACTGATTTAACAAATCGATGATATGATTGCCCTACATCGCCAAGTTGATTCTTGCAATGATCGGTATGATAAAAACGTAGTGGTAGATTGATTGACAGAAGTATTTGTTTGTAAACATGCCCTTTCTTTATACCAGGAGTGTTTGTTCTGTACGCGCCGGAGACAATCGAAAACCAAGTTGAATGAGTCAAACCCCGTAGTAATCGAGCTCATAGAACCCGAGATAAGAATGCGAATCCTGGCGGTGAATCTATAACCTTTAAAACAGTCGTAAACTAAGTTGAATGGACCAATTTCCGTTGAAATAGGGCCCATAACAACCGAGAAAAGAATGCGCCGTTAATGTTCAAAAATAGTGGTAACAGAAGTCTGAAACAAACTTTATAATACAGAAAGTAGCTGAATCGTAATCTAGGTTGAATGAACCAATTACCGTTGAAATCGAGCCCCTAAGAACCCGAGGAAAGAATGCGCCCCCAAGCAGTGGAAGGTGTTTGTGGCGCCCACCCCCTGTAAATTTAACAAATTACCTTTTTATTAAACATACATTAACGCGTAATTTTACATTAACGCGATATTTAATTCACGGCTGCAGTGAGTAAATGTAAGTTGATGCCGAAAAAGAAGAATAATATTCAAAAAAGGTGGGAGCTGGAGTATACGAAAATTTTTTAGTCGTTTATAAGTAGCCGGAGGACCCTCCAACTATGCTAAAGAAAATTGCAAGATAATCGGATAATTTTTAAAGAAACTGCATCAAGGACCCTAAGAAGGCGATTAATATTCAAAATTGGTGGTAGCTGAAGTGCGAGTAATTTTTTTGTTATTCATGTAGTAGCTGGGGGACGTAAGAATTTGTTAGGAAAAAAATCTTAGTGAATCGGACCATTTTTAAGGGAGCTATACTATAATAGAGGGACCAAAAAGGGCCAACTGATAATTGAGAGCAAGGCCTAAGGTGAAAACATATTAAAATGTCCTAGTACTTAGCGCTTTAGATTTTCAGTTAGTCGAAATTAAGTATAGGGTATAAGTACTAATCAAGTACTAATAATTAGAAATTTTTTTCAAAGAAATGCTTAAAGAGCCCTCGGATCCCAATAAAAATATAAAGGTGTTGTCTCAGGGAGAGAAGTCCAAGACTCAATTTTGAAGTTATGCAATGAGAGTGTGGCACAATTAGGGGGCAAAAAAAGCATAATGTACAAAAAGTTACCATAGGAGTCCAGTGTCTTAACTGAAATGTAGAAGCGGAAGAGAAACTAAATGAAAAAAGAGCTCCAAAAACGAAGATCGGATTAAAAGAAGGCAATTTATTAACAATTTAGAAACTTTAGGAACACAAAAACTTCAAGTGGCTCTGTACCAAGCCCCAGGGGTCCAGGGTCACAACTGGAATGTTGCTGGGCAAAAGGAAATTTTTTTAGTATTTTATATAGTAGTCAAAGGACGCTAGAACAACGTCGAAGAAAATTGCAAGATAATCGGATCATTTTTAAAGAAGCTGCACCAAGGGCCCCAAGAAGGCGATTAATATTCAAATTTTGTAATAGCTGAAGTGTAAAAAAAAATTTTGTTGTTCGTATAGTAGCTGGATTTCCTAAGATGTTGTTACAAAAAAAAAAAAAATTAGTGAATCAGACCATTTTTAAGAGAGCTATAATTGGAGGTCCAAAAGGGGCCAAATGATAGTTGAGAGCAGGGCCTTAAGATGAAAACATGTTAAACAGTTCTAGTACTTGGCGCTTTAGATCTCAATAAGTCGAAATTAAGCATGGGGTATGCATTAATCATTCGAATAAAATTTAAAAAAAGCGCGAAAAAAAGTGGGGAAAATCTTTAAAAAGGGCACTAGCTGCCCAATAAAAGTGTGAGGGTGCTGGCCCGGGGAGAGGAGTCCAACTCTCAATTTTAAAGTTATGTATTGAGAGGTTGACAATATTAGGGGGTGAAAAAATGCATGGCGCACAAAAATTTCAAGCGGCCCAGCGTCTTAACTGGAATGTAGAAACGGAGAATAACAAAATGGGGAAAAGGGCCCCCAAAACGAAGAAGATCGGGGCAAGTTATGAGAAATTCAGGGTATAAATACTGAAAGGTCCCACTAAAAGGTGCCCTGGGGGACCGGTCATAAACAATTAAAAATCTGAGCTCCAGGCGCATTAGGACTTGTCTTTTACTACACTCACCCAAATTTTCAGGCTTCTACGTGCAATAGATTTCGTTAGCCACCACACACAGAGCGAAACTTCCTTTTATTAGTATAGACTAGCTGACCCACCCGGTGTTGCCCAGGCCCATGATAATATTCTTAAATTGAACTTGAAACTTGTAGGATTTTATTTTTCAAGGCTGTTCTTAAATCCAAAGGAGCAACTTTATGACATACGTTTTAATTAATTTTTGCTCGAGAACGCATGAAACTAGCAGATGTTGTTATTCAGAAACTTAGTAATCAAAAGACTTTTTCCGTATTTTTTGTAAACACAATAGATCTTACAGAAAACACTGTCAAAGTTGGCATTTCCAATGGAATTTCCCGACGAAAGCAGAAAAGCCAGTCAACGAAGAGAGAAAAACGTCTTGTCATATATCTTTAACACGACTTTGTGTGAAATACGTGCTTCAAAAATCTGTTAAAAAAAACAGTCCTGTTCTAATTTATATACAAAATTGCTGACCGCCGCCGTTCTGATTATCACATTTATAGACAGTATTGAACAAATTGGAAATTGCTCATCAAACTTGGCAAATGAGGTGCTTTCGTACTAGTTTTATAAATATTTTTTGCACCGCATATTGTACTGAATGTATATTTTAGTGCATTTCAATAAGTGCATATCCATTTCATTCTGTTCGAAAGGCTGTAACATCATTAAAATGCATTTGAAATACTTTTTTTCCCACTGACCGTCATGTAACGGAAAACTTTTGACTGTCCCTGTTATTAAAGTATACATCCGATTTTCATAAAATTTGAAATGACTCGACACAATTTTGCAACAATTATATATTCAAAATTTCAGACCATTCGGGTGGTATTTTTTGCTCTATTATATGCGGACAGATGGACTGAACGACGACTATAGGTGCTACGTATTTATATAATTACGAATGCACCTAAAAAGGCCCGTTTTCATATTAAAATGTAATTTTTTACAAAAAAGAATGTTTGACTTACATTTTCTTTGCTGAAAATATTCTTTATAAATATTTTTGTACAAAGCGCAAAAATCAATATAATAAAATTTATTATAGAGGAAATTACAATCACAGCATTGTACGAATACACGAAGCCTATACACATTTCAAACAAATACTTAATAAATGATTTTACAAATAACTAAATAAAATAAAATACGTATATATATATAAAGAGATGCCACGCTCTTTGGTACAAGACAGACTGAAAATTCTTGGGGCAGACCATGTCCAAACTGGTCACAGAAAAAAATCCAGAATATATATGTTAGTCTTTAAATATATATGTTAGGATTTAAATGGTCCTCTGAAGCAAAGAAACCTTCAAGAAAAAAAAAATCAATTCTTCTGCCTTGCAAAGAGAAATAAAAATCATTAATAAAAAATGCTTAAAAAAATGATTTGAAAAAAAAATTAAATGATTTAAGATTTTTCATATCTAATGCTTATAGCAAATTTTAAAACTATTAGTTTCAGCTGATGGACTGAGCAGTTTTACCTGGTTTAGGACGCACCGACCCGCAGGTCGGTTGCCCGGCGGGGCAGTCTGAGTCTGCCAGAATGTGATTTAATTTAGTAAAATTCTATTTTATTATTATTATTATTATTATTATTGTTTATAGGCCTTATTTCGGCATTGGCGGAATGAAAATTTATTGAGAATTATGTCTTTAGAAAAATGTTTAAGCTTTATGAATGAAAGTGCACGTTTTCTTTAAAACACGACGTTTTTATCACTAGTGGAAATATTTCGCCTCTGTATAAAATTAGGAACTAAGTTTTTATTCATTCTTATACTGTTTTGAACAAACAATATTTCTGTAAACTGTTCAGAAAGTTGAATGGAGTAACTCCAAACATTTTCTACCCTTTTTTTAAATCGAAAATTCATTGACTACTAATATGTGCTATCAGATGGTGGTGGAATGTGCGTGTGTGTCGAGGCAGTAGGCACAACCTCATTATGGCCTAAGCAAACTCACATTACTATGTTCGAAAAATATGTTTTGCCTTATTTAATTCTAAAATTCTGCGATTAAATAAGGTTTAATGTGGAAAATTACTGTTAGAAAAAGTGGTGTAATTTTGCATAGGCTATAATCAGGCCCTAACGAACACTTAATTTGGTTATTTGGTACTTAACTTTTCTCTCTTTTTGAAGCTTATCGATTCTGCATTGGACATTTGCAATATTTTCAAAATCTCATAAACAATACGCACAAAATTTAAGTTGCTGTTTCCCCCTCACCCCCCCCCCCCCTCCTATCTAAATTTTGTCGCCGTGGGCTGATGTAGAATATGTTTAAATCTGGCTCTTATTATTGTTTTGTAATCTGTATTGATGCATGCTTAGTTTCCACAAAACAAACAAAAAGAAAAAACATTTAAAATTTTCATTTATTGGTTTTCGTTTGTAAAATGGTCAATAATTTTCTTCAACTTGTCACGCTATATTTTTTTCCAAATTGTAAAATAATTTTCGTAAATTACTACTATTACATCGTACATATAGGTTTCTTAGCGGTGAATTCTTTGGCTACCATTATTTCCGTACAGTAATCATCATGATAAATGTCTAAAACATTTCTAATAGAAATGTACCCGAAAGATTACTGTTTGGAAATAGTAGTAGCCAGTAAAGTGGCCGATGTTAAATAAGTTGAATAAGCCCTGTTAAATAAGTTTTGATTACTTTAAGATCTGAAAATCTGCAGCAGTCGTCTACGGAAAAGTTACAGAAAAAAGTCAGGCATACTGAAACGGTGTTGGAGAAGTTACTCGAGGCTGTATGGTATGAATTAAAATTAAAACTTGATGAATAGAAGTCATTTCTTTCAACTGCGTATGAAAACATGTTTTAAATCGAAATAGTTGAGGTTAAACACAAGGTAAAATATCATAGAAATACGCTGATTGTAACAAGATTCATCTATAATGTCTGATAAATAATGAAAAAATATACAAATATTTTAAGAAATCTTTATTTCACTTTTTCTAATTTTGCGCCCTTAGGATTCGTGCGCCTGGAGCAGTTTGCTCCAACTGCTCCACGGTAGCTACGCCCCTGATATGCGGAAATGACACCAAATAATGTTTTTTCTTATTTTTTTCTTTTAGTAGTGAGCTTTAGTAATGATCTTTTAGAGTTTAATAAATTAAAAGTTCCTGTAATCAATGCATCGCTCTTCGTCGTGGTCTGTCTTAAAGTTTCATCAATCTTGAATAAGTGATTTTATTAAAATGACGTTAAATTTTCATAACGTATTGAATATCTCATTCATTTATATTGTAAAACTGTATTTAAACATATACATACTGTATTTGTAATAATAAATATATAAATAAATAGAACTATATTTATGTAATAAAATTCATTCTCCATTTAATAAATATCACGAGTGGGGTAAATTATACCTGAACATTAATACAATGAATACAAAGGAGCTATAAAAAATAATGTTTCAATCAATGCATAACCGTTATAAAACAAAAAATCTTACCTTTAAATGAGTTTTAAAGTTAGTTGTGGCTTGAAAAGTTCCACTTATAAAAGTAGACCTTGTTTTACACATGCATAATGCGTTAACTTTTTAACAACATTATCAACAGAAATTATTTTTTAAAAAATTCCCGCCTAATACAGCGCAACTGTATTATCCCAAATAATTAATTCACTTGATACATTACCAGCGGGGGCTGAGTCATTCTTTCATGAGTCTCCTAAATAACTAACTGCAGTATATTTCTATGGTATTTAAAAAATAGAATACACAGCAAAACTCTAAATGATTCTTCCTGTTTATCACACAGTAGTTTTTCATTCTCATAGCAACGTTAGAACTATAAAAACTAGAACGTTTTGTAATCATTCAGCAAAAATACTTTAGCAGAGCAGATGCATTCATTATAATCCTAAGACGAAACAAAACAGTCAGGCACGTATTTTGCTTTTGTGAATCTTAGATTTTGCGGTTTTAAAAAAGCAGCTTGAAATCGACAGAAATGTATTTTGAGTATTTTTAAAATACAAAATACTTGGAAAAATCATTTCAAAATACATTACCAAAATACTTTCCTTTAGTCCGTTTAAAATACAAAATACAAATGTATTTTGAAAATGTATTTCAAATACATGTATTTTCGATACTGCCCAACTCTGTCCCTGATGAAAATTGGTGCTGATTAGTTTTTGGTGTAAATCGCTCAACAGGTGGCGCTGCTATGCTGCATTTTTCCCGATTTCCGCAATAGCTGTATCTCAAGAACTAATGCACGGATTTTCATAAAACTTCAGGTTCCGTTAGTCCTTGACATAAATGGTTGCTGTTTACGTTTTGGTGTAAATCGCCCAACAGGTGGCGCTGCTAGGCTGCATTTTGCAGGATTTACACGATTTCTGCAATAGCTCTATCCTCGGCTCTATCTCAAGAACGAATGGACACATTTTCATCAAACTTCAGATTCAGTTACTCTTTGATATGAAATGATGCTGACTACGTGTTGGTGTAAATCGCTCAACAGGTGGCGCTGCTATGCTGCATTTTTCATGATTTGCGCAATAGCTCTATCTCAAGAACTAATGCACGAATTTTCCTCAAACTTCATATTCAGTTAGACGCTGACATAAGTTGATGATAAGTAGGTTCGGGTGTAAATAACCCAATAGGTGGCGCTGCATTGCTGCATTTTGCTGGATTTACACGATTTCAGCGACACCTCGAGAACTAATGCACGGAATTTCATCTTTTTAGAATTCTCATGATGAGCACAGATTGCCATTTAATTTGGCACTGTGATAGCGAATTTTGAAGCATTGACATGTATGAGATAGAAGAAAGTTTTGTGATGGCCACAACATACTAGTTTTATTTTGCTAAATTAAAAAAATGCTTTAAATTTTGCAAATAATGTACGATATATAAATATGCAGATTGGAGTGACAGGGGGGGGGGGGGAGGGGAAACGGTACGGTTGTTAGTAGCGGTACCGCAAAATACTAGGGCTCCGGTACTTTTTTGTTAGAAATTAAGCCCTGATCGTCAGTATGTCTATCGCTACCAATACTACAATAAGATACAAGTGTTACATATTTTCAATCATTTGCATAATGGAGTCCATCCATATTTGCCACCAGATGCAATGCGCATCCTGTTTTCGGAAAGGTTGGAAAAGCCTGATCTAGAGCAGGGATGCCAAACACGGCATTCGCGGTTTCCTTTCCGAATTTGTAAAGTTTCTAGCTTCTTTTTTTTTAATGTATTTCAGTCGCTTGAAGGCGCCGTTAAAACTTATGTGGCGCCCTTCGGCCGTTAACATTCAACTTATCTTTCCACACCTTAGCGCCTTTCGGCTTGAGACCCCCCCCCCCCCCCCAATCCCTCCTAAAGCTACGCCGCTGAAAAACATCTGCAAATTTTATATATTTCTAAACTAAAAATAAATTCATAAATGTATCAGAAATAAACCACTTTCGAGTTTAATAAATTTAAATTAAATAAAAAAAAATTCAAATATTTCAGCTTCGCCTAAAATATTTGGCGCCTTTAGTATTCTGGTGCCTGTGTGCGGTGCACACTTTGCACACTGGGTCGGCGCGCCCCTGGATTTTTTTCTACTATCGTTTGACAAATTTTATTTTTTACTGCGACCTATTGTTAACCCCTCCCCTTCCCCAAGAAAGTTCTGAAATGGCGCGCCTGATTGGACCACCTGGGTCTGGACTGGACACACACTGGGCCCTGACTCAGTCATGCAAGTCCCCGTGACTCAGTCAGGGTCCCCAGTTTATTTTCATGTACTTTAAAATATTAATTTACGTCCACAGGTTCAGAAATTTATTGAAAAACATGGGATTTCTCTTTTATCAATCTTATGATATCCCCTTGTCTCTCCGAATATAGAACGAGCGAATTGGCCCGATTCCAAGGCACAGAGTTCTGGCCTGTCGGCATTGAAGGCATCTGCTGTTTATCCATTCATCCCTGGGTTTCCGCGTATTTTGGATAGTCTTTCTTTTTTACAAACTCATGGCGACTGGCGAGTGGGGAAAAAAATATGAATCATAAAATTTTATGCCCGGCGATTGTTTCACAGAAAGCCAGCACTTATTAGCGAATAAAAATTTTTAGTTAGTAGACTAGTCTTAGACGCCAATTTCCGATTGTTATATTCTAAGTTAAATAAACACGTTTTGAAACAGAAAAATTTTAAATAAAATAGGCCTTGTTTCTTTGGCGGTACTTATTTGATTTAATTTATTAAATGAAATTTCAGGTTCGAATTATGTTTATTTGACTTGAAAAAGTGGTTAGACATTTTTGCAGCTATACAGATACACCACACTGATGCGAAAACCGCTTTTAACACTTTAGCTGCTGAATGCTAACTGATGATCCAATATAATTTTTACTGATAGGCCGACACTTATTCCACAGTAATAGTTATACTACTATAATCCCCTAGCTCTCAAATTCGTACATTGTATACATAGAAAAATAAAATGTATTTGAAATGTAAATTGAAAAACAACAACTAGCCATTATAAATATTCAGTGTTTTTTTTTTGTTTTTTCTCTCTCTCTTTCTTCCATAATGATTTAATTTTCAACATTCATTGAACTTAAAAAGGCGAAAAATATTTTTTAAAATAGTACTTTACATTGTATTTTATTTTTTAAAACATTTCCAAGTTTTCTAAAAGCATATACAAGTTAATAAAAGAACTCAACAATTTCATCGATTACGTAAAGATTTAACTATTGAACAATATATATATATATATATATATATATATATATATATGCAAGTCAATAAAAATAATTTGAACTATCACATGAAAATTTCAACTATGACATAAAAATGTAACTATTTAAAAAAATATATATATATACAAATTATTAAAAAATATTAAAGTTTTCTAAAAATATATACAAATTAGTAAAAAAAACCCTTCAATATTTTCTAAAAACTATGTACAAATTAATATAAAAAAATTTCTAAATTTTCTAAAAAATATAAAAATTAGTAAAAAAAAGCTTCAATAAAAAAATTAAAAAAAATTGAAGTTTTGTAAAAAGAATTATTGAATAAAAAAATACAAATTAATAAAAAAAAATTAAAGTTTTCTAAAAAAAAAGAAATACATTACAAGTTAGTAAAACATTTTCAACTATGGCATTTCAATTACTAAACGAAAGCTTAATTATTGTTCAAAAAATATATATACATGTTAGTAAAAAATGTCAAGGTTTTCTAAGAAAATGGTACAAAGTAGCAAAAATTTTAAGGTTTTCTAAAAAGTATTTACATGTTAACAAAAAAATTTTAAAGTTTTCTACAAATAATTTACAAATTAACAAAAAAGCTTACAAAAAATTTACAGATAAACGAAAAATATACAAGTACGATAAAGGAAGAAAGAAAAGTTTTATCTATCTCAACATCTTTTTTAAGATTTCTTGAATTTCTCCATTCGCTAGAGAAAAAATGATTTGTAAGATATTATCTACCTCATTTTCATATCCACACGAGTAAAATTTTGAGACATGCAGGTACCACAGAAACTGAGCAATTGAGGATTTTTCTATAATCGAAGTGATCTATAATTTTTGGCAACACACTTTTTAACAAATGAATGTAACAATAATAACCACTCTGTTTCTAAAACGAAAGTGAAAAACAAAAAGTATGTGGAGGTTACATAAAATTCATAATTTTCCCCTATACAAATGAGATAATCTGAGTGAATATACCGTTTCATGATAAATACGTTTATTTTTAAGGAGATAAGCACACTTAAGAAAAAAAGATGTTATCTTGAGGATCTGAATCTTCCGAATCTTCTTTTTTTTCTTCTATAAACATAGAGTAGATACATTTTATCTTTCTTTCTGCGTTCTTTTTTTTTTTTCGGTTAATTTAGTTTTACCAACGACTCATGACGGGCTATCAGTATATGTAATAACTAAAATTTTATGTGCACAAATTGGCTAAAACGATGGTTCCAAATGCATACAACGACAAAGGAGAAACAGCATAGAAATTAACGAATTTTTTTATTCTAATGCTCAAAGGTGAACAGTTTGACCTTTGTAGGGGTGATCATTTTTGTTTTCACAATTCTTGAAAAAAAGAAAATGATCACCAGTCGCTTATAATTCATTTATCGGAAGATGAAACTAGCCTGACTATTGAATCGATTTGGAATCGAAATCAGTTTCGCCTTTTTGGATAAATAAATTACTTAACGAGATAAACCATTGTGGGTCACGTGACGTTTGGTTTTTCTCCTGTCTCGCGTCCGGAAATTCGGTTCAAAACGCTCACTTTGACAGTATTTTCGGAAAGATTTTCTGCCGTTATCAAAAAAAACTAGTTGGATGTGCAAATCCCAAAACTTTCTTCTATCTTATACATCTTAATATTTCAAAACCTAGTTACACATGTTAATACTTCAATATTATTAGTTCAATACCATACCAACTTTGATTTTCATCATAAATTTCTGCTCAAGTCAATTAAACGGACTAAAAACGAGTTAATGTATATCATGATATTTGTTAAAATTATTAATTTTTCCTTATTCTGTCGTTATCAGCTGTTTGCGAATAGCCGGCATAGCAGAAAGCGAGTTCCCGCCGCTGCATGAGCCGCCGATGCACAATAGAACTACGAAAAATCAAGAAAAGTATACAAAAATCGCTAGCACGGAGCCCCTTTACCGCGCAATATTTCCAAATTCAAGGAGAACCTGTTGGCCAAAGCCAAAAACAAGCACAAACATTTTGGTTCAATTGTATGCATAATTTTATACGCTGTTCGATGGTACAATAATGAAAATGGCACAGAGATCGGAATTATAGCGCCCCCTTCTTTCGGAATTTTTTCAAGTTCAGGGAGGACTTGTTTGCCATAGCCAGAAACATGCACAAAAATTTTGGTTCAATTATATGGATAACTTCATACACTTTTCGATGGTACAATAATGAAAATGGTACAGACATCGCAATTATAGTGCCCCCTTCCGGCAGAATTTTTCCAAATTCAGGGAGGACCTTCGTGACATGACCAAAAATAAACACATAAAATTTGGTTCATTTCTATGCATAACTTCATACACTTTTCGGCGGTACAATATTCAAAATGGCACAAAAATTGTACAAAAATCGCTATTACAGCGCCCTCTACGAGCGATTTTTTTACAAATTAAGGGAGGACCTCCTTGCCATAGCCAAGAACTTAAAATTTTTTTTGGTTCAGTTCTATGCATAACTTCATACACTTTTCGATGGTGCAATATTCAAAATCGCACAAAAATCGCTATTACAGCGCCCCCTAACGGCGAATTTTTTGCAAATTCATGGAGGACCTGCTTGCCATATCCAAAAACTTAAAATAAAAATTTGGTTTAATTCTATGCATAACTTCATACACTTTTGGACGGTACAATATTCAAAATCGCACAAAAATCGCTATTACAACGCCCCCTATCGGCGAATTTTTTCCAAATTCAGGGAGGACCTGCTTGTCATATCCAAAAATTTAAACTAAAAATTTGGTTCAATTCTATGCATAACTCCATACACTTTTGGATGGTACAATATTCAAAATCACACAAAAATTGTTATATCAGCGCCCCCTACCGGCGAATTTTTTTCAAATTCCGGGAGGACCTGCTTGCCATAGCCAAAAACTTATAATAAAATTTTGGTTTAATTCTATACATAACTTCATACACTTTTTGATGGTACAATGGCGACAGACAGACGGACGGACGGACAGACGGACGGACGGACAGACGGACACACAGACAGACAGACATTTTCTATAAACATGTTTTTTGGAATCTCTGACCCCTAAAACATGCAAATCCGTCGAAAACCGGAAGTCGAAAAAAATTTCGATTACAATACTTTCTTCTATTGAAGATAGAAGAAAGTAAAAAAGGAAGGAAATTTCTTTCGATGACATAGTTTTTGAATAAGAACACCTGTCCATTTCATGCGTTTTCGAACAAAAATGATTTAAAAAATGTATCAGAAAGTATCTCCTTTGGATTTGAGAACAGCCTTAAGGGGGCTCTTCACTCACTTGAAAACACCCGCTCCGTATTGTTAAACCAATGGCAGGTTATTTTCAAATTTCTCGTTTCAATTTGAACCTTTTTAAACAATTTTTTTTAACCATTTGGAAAAATGGTTATTGGCCTCGGTCAGAGTAGGAAATCAAAAACATATCTGAAGCTTTTTATTAGTTGAATCTTATTCGTTTTCTGATAGGTCTATACAGTAATCTGTTATTTTACCTTTACTTTCAACAGAGATGGATACTTCTGTTGCCACTATGACAAAAAAATAATAAAGACTACAAAAAAAAAAAAAAAAAAAAAAAAAAAAAAAAAAAATATATATATATATATATATATATATATATATATATATTTATATATAACTCAGAAACAAATCGAGATACAGCTTTCAAACAAATTGCAATTAAAAGTGCATTTCTTTCTCTATACGACGATATAAAAAGTAATAGTGTGAGATGTTTAGAAGTTTAAAAATGAAATTTCATTTAAAATGGGTCCAGGAATATTAATGTTTAATCCATGGCATACGTAATGTATGATCAGCTCCGTAGATATTTGAAAATTTACAGTACCGAAAATTGTAAAACTGAAATTTCTTTTAAAATTTGTTCATGATGGGTTCAGGAATGTTAATGTTTAATCCATGGCGTACGTAATGTATGATCAACTCCGTGCGATTTTTTATGTCTTAAATTTTAGTCTTTGAAAAAATTATTTTCCAAATGGTCGTTGTAATTTGTTAAATTGCTTTCACTCTCTCTCTCTCTCTCTCTCTTTTTTTTCTGCATAGGATAGCTGAGCTCGATCTTTAATATGAATGTTTTTTATTTTTCGAATTTGGTTGCAGATTTTTTGTAAAAAGGTACTTTCAGTTTCGAAACCGGTTCCGAAAATAAAAGTACCTGTATTAAAAAAAAAAAAAAAAAAAAAAAAAAAAAAAAAAAAAAAATCTGAAACCGAAATCGAGAAAGTAAAAAATAAACATATTAAAGATCGAGCTCAGCTATCCTATGGAAAAAAAAAAATGTTTAAAAATGTTCAAATTGAAACGAGAAATTTGAAAAAAACCTGCCATTGGTTTAACATTATACGGAGCGGTTATTTTCAAGTGAGTGAAGAGCCCCCTTAACGGTTTGCTTCTCTAATAATGTCGTACCCCGCAGTGAAACGTGTTTTACAGGCAAAAGTGGAAATTCGTTAATTAGTTTTTATACCGTTTTACGTAACTCAATTTGGTTGTTGTGTGTAAAAAAAATTTGCAATCGATTTGTAACTCGCTTCTTGATAGGCTAGATTTATAAAATTTATAGTCAAAAGTGTGTTTCCGATGACAATATAACATTTTATTATTTTTAAAACTTGATTATAAATTAATAAATTTATAAGATGATACTATATGAACTTTAAAAAGCTCACTGTTTTACTAAAAAAGCGTCTAAAATAATAGAAGAGATGTTACAAGTTAAAAATATAAATTTTATTTAAAACTTTTTCGTACTTTCCGGCTTTCCCCAAGCTCTTCATCAGAGAATATTTTAATAACTAATTGCCGTTTATTTATATAAACACGTCAGTTCATTTTGAAACGAGAGAGCCAATAATGATTAGAGTTGAAAGTAATAATATAAAGATAAATTTATTTTAAAGCATTTTGCCTTTAACCCGCCGCAGGTGTTGAATTGTCCAATATTCTTTAAGGTTACAACTAGTTCAATACAACTAAGTCAATATAGTCTACTTCCTTTGAATATACAAAATATTGCCGAATTCGACCGACACATTCAGAGGGATAATAGTAGGCACCAATAGGATGAAAAATGACCATAGAACATGGGGTTGAAAACTACGTATTTAATCAAAAATACAGGTGTTCTACCCTAACTCAATGTGGGTTGACGTAATAACTTTCAAACTGAAGTACAGTAGAGCGCCGATTATTCGAACAAACCGGGACAGACCCTAGTTCGGATAAGCAAAAGTTTGGATAAATGGACAGACAATTTAAGGGATGCTTCTGACTATACTAAAACCTTCACACGTTACCTAAGTTTAAAACTGGCAGCGCCAGTTATGTGCTGGCTTGTTTAAAAATTGTTTAAAAAAAAATTTTTTTTTTATCTTTTTATTTTATTTTTGTTTACATTTTTATCACTAAAAAAACTTTTTTTTTTTTTTCTCTATTTATTATTTTCTGAATTCAAGAGATTATAATTTAAGCAAAAAAGCTTTTGATTGTTGCTGGCTTCAACGAAGACATTCTTTTTTCAATGTTGCCATATCTCAAATTCTTGTTAAATACGTTAGTTGAATAGTATCAGCGCTCTTCTGCCGTTCGAGCCATTTCATAGCTGTTTCTATACATTCAAAGGCTTCGTTATGGGATGGACCATGATCATTTTCAGAGCACACGTTTTCATTTTCTTCATTTTCTTTTTCATCTTGAATCTTATTCACAATCTCATCATCATTTAAAATCTGATATCCAGGTTCATGTACGACACTATTTAAACATTCGTTAATTTCATTTTCTTCACAGCTTAGGATTCTTCCCATCTGCTTTATTGTCTTACATTCTTCATTTTCTCATCCACTATCAGTTTTTTCTTTACCTAAAATTTTATTCGAAGCCAATAGATAATTGGGAGTTCGGTTAAATTTTTTTGGGGGGAGAAATAGGCTGTTCGGATAACTGAAAGTTCGGTAAAAAAAAAAAAAAAAAAAAAATTAAAAGAGGAATAGGCTGTTAAGGTAATTGGAAGTTCGGTTAATTGGAGTTCGGATAATCGGCGCTCTACTGTATATTATAATAAAACTTTTAATACACATTCTTACCTTTGTTGTAAAAGTGATAATATAAAAAAGGTAATAGAAGTTTCCATTATACGCGCCAGTAGTATGCCCTTGATGCCCTCATTTTGGACTGCGATGACGGTATCATGGATTGCTTGAGCACCCTTTTTTTCAGAACTTTTCGTGATGTTATCACATCTTGCACAAGGGTCATTCCATGTCAAATCAACCAAAAAATTTCAATTTTCAACCTGACCATTTCAGATTTCAATGAAACTGTCAGGAATCATTCTCTCCAGTGATGTAAATGAGAATACATTTTTATAATTTTTTTATCGCGTTAAATTTTCATACAGTTAATTATTTAAATTTTGAAAAATCATCATTTTTTGGGTTGCATAAATTTTTCAATTTTGAATTTCGGCGTACAGAATTTTATGAGCCCTGATTTTAAAGAGAATTTTATAAGTTTTAATTTGATGCCCAAGTTGACTATGCTCAGTTAAAAAAATTAATTAAAATTTTTTTTTCAATTTAAAATAAAAAAAAAAATTCATATAGTGTTTTTTAAAAATTTTGAAAAAAAAAAAAATGTATATTTGTTGTAATATTATAATCTACAATTTCTGAAATTTTTAGAGTGGGATCTCAATGGGATCAAGAGTTATGACATAAAAACTGAAAATTACCATTCAAATAATACATAAATAACAAAATAGTAAGAATTAGATTGTTATTTAAATGGTAATTTTCAGTTTTTATTTCATAACTCTTGATCCCATTAAGATCCCACTCTAAAAATTTCAGAAATTTAAGCTTATAATATTACAACAAACATACATTTTTTCAAAACTTTTAAAAAACACTATCTGGAAAATTTTTAATTTAAAAATTAAAAAAAAAATTAATTTATTTTTTTAACTGCACATAGTCAACTTGGATATCAAATTAAACCTTATAAATTTCTCTTTAAAATGAGGGGTCATAAAATTATGTATGCCTGCTAGAACTTGAGAAATTCAAAATTGAAAAAAACAAGGTACCTATCGTTGTATTTTCATGGTAATTTTTTATTTTTCTCAAAATTATGACCATCAACCCGAGTTTAGTTAGGATGAATAGGATGAAAGACCCTGTGTTTGTGATTCAATAAATGGTTTGCGACCCCATGTTGTATGACAAATTTTCATACTCTTGATGCCTTACTATTCTACCCCTCTGAATGTGTCGGTCGATTCGGCAACATCCTGTGTATTTAAAACGTAATTTTAAAATTTTGCAGTCATTGAACTATTATTTATTGAGTTATGACAATTTTTCCAACACAATTTTACAACAAGAAAGAAAAATCATGCGTTAAGCAAAGATTATGAAACACTTTCCAACACTTCCTGAATGCTTTAACAAAACTTTGTTATTTAGGGAAATAAGGTAAATAAGATAACTAAGTAAACATGTTATAAAACACATAAAATACTTGAAAAACTGATTTCAGAAGTTACCGTCCATAGTCAAATATGTATTCCAATTCTTTTGAACAGCCCTGTATTGGATCTGTAGGTTGATATATATACTATATAATGGGAAAATTTAGTTTAGCAAGAAAATGCATAACAGGTTGAAATTCATCTTTCAGCAATTTATACTAATAGATGGAAACATACTTGAATACTTTTGTACAGCCCTATAGTTTACCTAACTACCTTTATTACATGCCACTATTTAGCTAAAGTTTAATTCAAACTAAAACACTCTTAAAACTACTGAAATTACATTTCCAGAAATTTATCACCCATAGACGGCCATGTATCCAACTCTTTGTTTGGCCCTGTATATCATTTTACCTATATTCTACAAAGATTTCTTAGTAAACTAAATTCAATTCAGCGTAAAAATTCGTAACTCCTTTAAAACCCACCTTTAAGAAATTTATGCTCATACTCAGTAACCTTTGCGAATTCATTTCTGTAGCCCTATATATGAACTATAGCATTTATATACGCACTTTATAGTATGCATAAATATAGTGAAAAAAGCGCATATCATAATTAAAAATGCATTTTGAGCAATCATTACTAATACATAGTAATTCGGATATCTGAAATCTTTTCAAATACACCGCAAACAATTCCCCCTATGCCATTATGAACGGAATTCTTTTGTGTGGTCCTGTAAATGAACAATAACTATTCTTTGCACCGCATATTCAACAAAATGCATATTTTAGTGGACTTCATAAATGAATATCAATTTTACCATGTTTGAAAGAGTGTAACACCATTAAAAATCATTTGAAACGATTTTTTCCCATTGGCCGTAATGTAACGGAAAACTTTTGACTGTCCCTGTAAATGAACTAAACATGCTACAAATTTCATTTGAAATAGTGTACGTGCTACGGTAGAGGTCACTAACATCCAAAAATTTCGGAACGATCGGAGCATATTTACGAGAGTTAGAGCGTGGACAGACAAACCGAAGTCATAAACACTTTTCAACTTTGTTGGATAGTGTTAAAAAAGTTTTTTTTTTATTTTTCTCGAAAGTGATAACATAAAAGTCAGTTTTTTAAAGTTTAATAAATATAAATGTTTAAAAATCTCAAGGATCATAAAGTTCCTCACCCCTTTTTAGGTGCGTTCGTAATTATATAAATACGTAGCACCTAGTTGTCGTTCGGTCCGTCTGTCTGTCTTATCTGTCCGCTCCGCATATAACTGAGCAAAAACTACTCAACCGAATGGTCTGAAATTTTAAATATATAATTGTTGCAAAATTTTGTCATTTCAAATTTTATGAAAATCGGATGTATAGTTTAATGACAGGGACAGTCAAAAGTTTTCTGTTACAGTGACGGCCAATAGGAAAAAATGATTTCAAGTGCATTTTAATGGTGTGACAGCCTTTCGAACATATACACTTATGAAGTGCACTAAAATATACATTCAGTACACTATGCAGTGCAAAAAATATTTATAAAACTAGTTACAGTATGAACGCACCTCATTTGCCACGTTTGACGTGCAATTTCCAACTTGTTTTTTCCTAAAACAGTAAGTTTTTGAATTGGAAATTTTGATCGAAGCTGACTTTTTAAATGTAACCATACAAATATATAAGCCATTTAAAAAATATTTTCAAGCATGCATTTTTTGAAAAGTAAAATGATCGTAAATCAGTTCATGTAATATAAATTAATAATTTTTCAATACACAAAAGAGTATGCGCATATCTAATATAATTCTCCAGTTTTCCGAAAAGTAAAAATATCTTAATAAAAATTCGTAGTATGTAAACTGATAATTCGTATAAAAAAAAGTAAAAACTAAATTTTTAAATTTTCTCGAATGAATAACTATGCCATCTTGATGATTTATCCTCAAGTTCTGTTTAAAAAATCTTTTCGTCTGAGACTGATGTATTGAGTTTTAAAGTCAAAATGAGAATTCTGTCTTTTCTACCATTCCTTTTTCCGTAAACTAATCGGTTAAAATATGTCCTGAATCATGAAACGTTTTCTCATTAGAATACAAACGCTGTATTAGATAACATGTCACCTGTGATAGAAAGTGTGAAGTAACAAGTAACAAAATAATAATAATAAAAAAGCTGCACTGCATTTTTCACCTCGACGCTTCCCAAAATAAAAATAGAAAAACAACAAATAAAATTTTGAAATTCTTCGCCAGCAATCATATTATCCCAATTTCCCATTATTCATCGACTTTAGATCTTTCTCTCTTTTTTTTTAACACTTTTTTAACACAGTTGAAAAGTGCTTATGAAGATGGTTTGTCTGGCTGTATGTCTGTCCGTGCTCGTAACATACGTAATAACGTAATATACTGGGATTGCAATGTAATTATGTTCTTGAGGATTACTGTGGCATGTTCAGTATTGGAAATGAAGTGTGAGCATTTATAGTTCGTTTACAGGTACACTCAAATCAAAAACTTGTTTCAACAACATATGAGTGTACTAAGTTAAAATGTTGTTTAAAAAACTTTCGCATAATACCCCATTTATTGTTGTATGTTTTGTATGTGCATATAAAAAGAAATAATATATATGATGATACTTAACCCAAAAGTTAACAAAAAATCAGTATGTAATGTCAGATATGGGCAAAAAATCCTATCCAGTGATACCTCATTCATCGTTGTACGCTACATATTACTTAAATTCACTACGCGATGTTAGATGTGGGTAAAAAAATCCTTTCATACTGCCATTCATCGCTGTACGCTACCCATTAGTTAAATTCAGTAGGCGATGTCAAATGTGTGCAAAAAATCCTATCCAATGATACGTCATTCATCATTGTACGTTGCACATGAGTAGAGAAAAAGCTATGCTGATAACAGAAATAATATATATGAGGACGTGTTTTTCAAAACTCGCCTTATCCAAAATTTAAAAAATCGAGTTTTCTCCATCAAACTATTTATTCTATTGGTGAACCTGCGTATAAAAAACACTACATTCTGCAAAACAAGTATGGTTTTATTGTGTATTTCTGGCACAGTAAAATCCAGGTTTACAATGAAAATAAATGGACGTAGTCAGAGGTTTTTCGCGATTTCCCAAAATTTCATTTTCTGGATAAGGATTTTCTCATATGATTAACCCTTTATCTACTGACGGTACTTATAAGTACCATTAAAATAACTTGTCATAAAATTAATTTAATACATCGATGAGTAGTAATACAGTTTAGAATGAATTATAGATGCATTACTTTTATCTTGTTCCAAAAGCATTATGGGTTACGCAAAACAAAAATTAAACATTTTTAAAAGGATGATTTCTTTTGCCTTTGCATCTTTTCAGCATTCTTGGCGTTGTTGTTATGGTGTGTGTGTGTTTGGGGGGGGGGGGGGGATTTTCAATTCAGAAATATTTCTATTGTAAGAACATTGTATTGGTACATTTCCTAATTCTACAAAATACTAAGAAAAATATTTAAAGTAAAAGATTTGAGTGGGGTTATAAATATTGCACAAAAGCCCTATAAATTCAAATTTAATGAATTGTTCTAAAATTTATTAAATGATTATGCAAATCTTCTAATGTAGTTTCAAAAATTTACGAAAAATGCTTGAGAAGATAAAATTTTCATATATTCATTATTCAATACATAAAGGGTTAAAGTGGAATTTACAAAAATACATGAATAAGCCCTAGCAAAAAATTTTAGAAATCCCCGTGGGCTTCCTTTTCTGTAACGAGTCTACAGAAAAAATAAATAAACTAGTATGTTGTGGCCATCACAAAACTTTCTTCTATCTCATACATGTCAATACTTTAAAATTCACTATCTCAGTGCCAAATTAAATGGCAATCTGTGTTCATCATGACAATTCTAAAAATATGAAATTCCGTGCATTAGTTCTCGAGGTACGACTGTCGCTGAAATCGTGCAAATCCAGAAAAATGCAGCATAGCAGCGCCACCTATTGGGTTATTAACACCAGAACCTAATTATCACCAACTTATGTCAACGTCTAATTGAATAGGAAGTTTGAGGAAAATTCGTGCATTAGTTCTTGAGATAGAGGTATTACGCAAATCATGACCAATGCAGCATAGAAGCGCCACCTGTTGAGCGATTTGCAACAACACATAATCAGCAGCAATATTAAATCTGAAGTTATACTTAAATCTGAAGTTTGATGAAAATTCGAGCACTAGTTCTTGAGATTGAGGAAACTATTGAGAAAATAGTTCAAAATGCAGCACAGCAGCGCCACCTATTGGGCGATTTACACCAACACGTAGTCAGCATCCATTCATGTCAAGGACTAACGGAATCTGAAGTTTTATAAAAATCCGTGCATTAGTTCTTGAGATAGAGCTTTTGCGGAAATCCTGCAAAATGCTACATAGCAGCGCCACCTTCCGGGCGATTTACACCAAAAACTAATCAGCAGCAATCTATATCAGGGACTACCTGAATATAAATTTTTATTAAATTCCGTGGATTAGTTCTTGAGATAGAGCGCCCACAAAATTTGTGTCACATACAGACAGACTCACAGACAGACATTTTGTAAAAATATGTTTTTTTGGAATATCTGACCCATAAAACGTGTAAATCCGTCGAAAACTGGAATTCGAAAATTTTCATGAAACCAATACTTTCTTCTTGTAAAGATAGAAGAAAGTAAAAAAATTAATTTCCTGAGAAATTAAAAAATGTATACGAATGCATTCCAAACAAGGTCCGAAACTAAACTTTTTTTTTTTTTTTTTTTTTTTTTCGCCCAGGAAAAGTATGAATTTTGGCGTCCCGCCACCTCCTAATATTAATTCCACCAAGAACTTTTTAGTACAATTTTGCTCTCATAATACACGTGAAGGAAAACGTTTGATAATTCTCAAATAAATTTGTTCGTAAATTGTGGTTTCAATGAATTATTCCAACATTTTTGGAGCAGCAATGCCTTGCCCTGGAAGGGTTAAGACAAATTATCTCGCGATGTTAAGGCTGATTCAAAGGAGCTATCATCTGATACATTTCTGAATCCAATTTTTTTGCAAAATAAATAGTATCCTTCTATATATAAAAAAAAGTTTTGATTTGGAAATGGACCAATGAAAATCTGCGTAGATATTCCGGGTAGATCGGCATCCAGTTTCAATGCTTAAGCATGACCTTTCATCATTAATATTAAAAAAACTGTTGCATACAAAAATATAAAAATCGGCGGTATTATAGAGAAATGTTTGATAAACACGCTGCTGCAGACAGTTTTCAAATCGAAGAATTATTTTAAGAGATATTTAATGCTAAAGTTGGACAAAATCGTTCCATTAAAAAAGTTTTATTGGAGCAAAAGCTATATATGAGAATTTAATCATTTTTAGATCATTTTATACGTTATAAGTTCCCGGTGTGCAGATTGCATTTATTTTTCTTATTAGACTCATTTTTTGAGGTTTTATTGCTATTTTAAATTCAAATTTTCAGCATTTCGAGAGATATTTTTTACAAAATTTAGAGAATGTTATTAATTTAAACTGTTGCCAATTGTATAAACAGCGCAAACAATAATGTTTACTTCAAATTAAAAATTTATTTACACGTGACTATTACAAACAGAAAAAAAAACTTTAAAATTAGAATTAAATGATTACATGTTAAAAGCAGGAAAATTACGTCATAAGAACCATATTTACACTTGAATTTGAGAAACAAAATCTAAAAAAAAAAAAAAAAATCATTATTATGCATTAAAACTTGTAAATGGGGGAAATTACGTCATATTTAAAATGGCCAAAAAATATGGCAAAACAATTGAAATTAAAAAATATATTTGCGCAAGATATTTTGAGATCATCTTTTCAACTATTATCGTGAATTCGAAGACAGCGCAAATAATATTTCCTTCTAACAACAAAAGTATTTTCACGTGAATATTAATAAGAGAAATAAAACTTTGGTGTAAATTACGTCAGATTTGAAACGATACATTTAAAATGAATTATTTAAAAGAACTATCTTATAGCGCTGTTAAAAAATACCGGGAGACAATGACACCGTTTACTTAATTCATTTTACATTAGCTTATTTTCAAATGTTTAACTAATTTTTTTAATTAAATACGAAAACAGCCATTGTATCTCTTAACAGCAGCAGATTTGGTCTTAAAAATCCCAATCCAAGGAAAACGAATGGAAACCCGTTTACAGAGAGATCGCTACTGTTTTTGTTTTTTTTTTTAAATTTTAATTCAATATTTTTAAAGTCGATCAAATTAGCGTGCTTTTATAGATTTTGCTGTGCCTGAACGGGGGTTGGCGAGCGTAGCTCGTAGGGGGCAGAGCCCCCTAGTTAATAAAGACATAGAAAATTTCGCGCATGAAATTAACCGATGCTCTTATGCAGAAACAAAGTGATAGAAAGGAGTTTTCCATTTTTTGGTAAAGACAGATCTTTCAGAAAATGGACCGAATTTCCGACACGGCAGCACGAGAAAAGGGAAAAAACGTCACCACATGTCAAGAGTCGCTTTTAACTCGATAAGTAATTTATTTATCAAAAAATGGAAAACGCTGTTCGATCCCAAATCGCTTCAATAATCGCCCAATCACGTTTAAAAATGAGTCAGAAAATTTTGCATAGTTGAGCAGGGGATTTGAAAACTGCTTTAAGACAATGTAATGCTGTATTTGCATGCAGTTCACATTTTCTCCATTGCTTTCTTTTAAATATACTAGGGGGCTCGGCCCCCTACGAGCTACGCTCGCCAACCCCCCGTTCAGGCACTGCAGTCTCTAACAGCACGCTAATTTGATCGGCTTTAAAAAGATTTTGGAAGATTGAATTATAATTTAAAAAAACAAAAGCGATTTCCCTATAAACGGGTTTTTATTTATTTCTCTTTGATTGGGGAATTTTACGGAAAAATCAGCTGCTGTTAAAAGATACAATGGCATTTCAAAATCATCTAATATAAAATGAATTAAGTAAACAGAGTCTTTGTCTCCCGGTATTTTTTAACAAAGCGAAAAGAAAGTCCTTTTAAATAAGACATTTTAAATACTATATCGTTTTCATCTGACGTAATTTTCACCAAACTTTTCTTTCCCTTTTTAATATTCACGTGAAAATGCTTTTATTAGAAATGAAATATTATTTGCGCTGTCCAAAAAAAAAAAAAAAAAAAGTTGAAAAGTTCACCTCAAAATATCAAGTAAGTCTCGCGCTATTTTTAAATTTATACTGTTTTGCAATATTATTTTGTGTTCATTTTATGTAATAACTGTAATGTAACGTAAATGTGATGTAATTTCTCCTATTTAAGGCTTCTAACGCATGTTAATAAATTTATTATTTTACAATATCCTTTCTCTGTTAAACTTCATGTGTAATTATAGATGAAGTAATTTTCAGTAAGTTCCTACTTTTTATACGTAATTATTTAATTCTAATTTGAAAGTTTTTTTTTTCTGTTTATAATAGTCACGTGTAAATAAATTTTTAATTTGAAGCAAACATTATTGTTTCCGTTGTTTATACAGTTGGCAACAGGTTAAATTAGTACAATTTTCTGAAATAAGTAAAAAATATCTCTCGAAATGCAGAAAATTTGAATTTAAAATAGAAATGAAACCTCGAAAAAAAAGTCAAATTAAAAAAATAAATTAATTCTGCACACCGGGAAATTATAACGTATAAAATGATCTAAAAATTATTAAATTCCGATGTATAGTTTTTGCTCCTATAAAACTTTTTTAGTGGAACGATTTTGTCCAACTTTAGCATTAATATCTCTTAAAATAATTCTTCGATTTGAAAACTGTCTGCATCAGCGTGTTTATCAAACATTTCTGAATAACACTACCGATTTTCATATTTTTGTATGCATTATTTTTCTTAATATTAACGAAGAAAGACCTCCGGTCACAAAGAATTCAAAACCGGCGGCGGCGGTGGTTACTTTTTTTTAGAATAGAGAGATTTTCTACTTTTTTTCTGAAAGATCAGATCGGACTAATCTAGAGCGGTTTTCTTTTGATGTGCATAATAATTAGTTTCTTTGACGTTCTATGCCGGTCATCAAAAAGCGATCAGACCGTACCGTATCCTTTTATTAAGTTCCTTTTTATCTCTATCACCAAGGCAAGTATTAATTTTGCGTAGGATTGTAACTCAAATTCTGAAAAGAGAAAAATTCTTCCTTGAAAGTAAATAATACTTCCTGCCGTTAGATCTTCTTTTTTTCGCTCCCTCTTTTGCATCTGTCTGCACAAATTCCGAAAATAAAAACAACCTTTGACTTCACGGAGGCGAAAGTATACGGCGAGGTTGCCAGCTTGGCGACTTTCTCACTTGCAATGGTGAAATATTTACTTTTTTGTGTATATCTTTCTGCTGTCCACTGAGGGGGAAAAAAGGCTTTCTTTTTTATTTTTGATCAAAAATATTTTTTAAATCTGTTTTGAATGATAGAATGTTCGCTATCAACAATCCGATCAATTTTTGTTGGGAAAAAATTCTTATTAGTTTAACTATTTAAAGGCAAAACTTAATTTATAATTATACGGAATTTTAACAAGAAAAGAAAAGAAAAAAAAAATGCAAGTTGTCGTGAGTATTGTCGTCAGGGCCTGACTAATACGGGGGGGGGGGGGGACAGTTGTCCCGCCCCCCCATGGAAATAATCAGGATTTTCCTTTAGAGGATGTCAAATGGTTAAAATTGGCCAAAAATGACCAAAATTCTATTGACCAAAAACCTTTGCAAAGGTTTAGGAAGGGAGTGCGTTCTTTCTCGTCCAATCTTTGCTTCCCGTATCCCAAATATTCACTATAACATATAGGGAATTATTCTGAACATAATATGTTTTGTCCATAACATATAGGAGGGAAATCATGAATTTCAATTTTAAAAATGTTGCCATATATTCTATCCATCAGAAGAAGAAAAAAAAAAAACAGAAAAAACACTGCTTTTTTATAATTCGATATCTTAGAATGAAAATTATACATAGGTTTTGGACACCAAAATATGTATATATATATATATATTTTTTTAACGGTGAATCGCCCCTCCCACTTTTTCCCATTGCGGTTATTTCGACCTCTTTCCCCGCTAAATATGATTTTTTTTTTTTTTTTTTTTTTTTTTTTTTTAAACCGATATTTTACACAGTCAGCGGATACTAATTTGATATAACATATCTGGGGCATTCTCACAATCTTTTGACTTTCGGGAATAAAAATCTGGTGAAACTAAACTTGCTATAATAGCATTTTAATCCGATAGACGAATGCCTTAATGATTGAAAATAATGAAAAAATGGTCAGCAGCGAAATTTTTATTTTTTATTTAACTGAGGTTTAAGTTTAAACTTGCGAGTTTAATTTTTCTTACCATTTTACCACTATAACTTTCCATTTTTTTCTAAATTTTTACTTATAATGAATTTACATAGTACCCACAGGACATTCAAATAAGAAATAATAACAATGTAGTATTTTCAAAAATTTGGTATAACATTGTCTTAACGGGGTGTTAAAGAAGGGACGGTAAGGTAAAAAAGAGGGACGGTATAGGTAAAAAGGGACGAAATGGGAGAAAAAAGGAAGGGTAAAGAAAATTACCACTATTTTTAGGCAAATCATATTAAGACTAAGTGATAGCCACAATGTTCATTGATTTTTAGAAACAGTTACTTACATTGGATTAAATAAAAAACAAAATAATTTACTTCGGAAAGTGCAGGAATAAACCTTGGGGACGGTAAGACTAGCAATAAAGCCACAATGCTCGAAATTGATATTTAAATACTGATTTAAATTCTGCAGTAAATTTCCTGTCAAAGAATTTTAAACATTCTTTCTCTAGCATACCTCTGCATGAGAAAAAACTTGAAAAAACAATTTTGTGGCTGCATCTGAAGTGATTTTCCGTATAAGTTTAGCAAGAGGGATGGTAAGGAATCAAAAACCCAGGGACAGAGTTAAAAAAATAATATCAACCGTAAAAATGTGTGCAGGTTAATTTTTTGCTACCTATTTATATAAAACAATTGTCCCAGTTTTGTAAAAAAAAAAATTACACCGAATTACTTTTATTGAATTGTGATTTTTTTTTTTTTATATTTTTGTAAAAAAAATTATAATGAAAGGTGAAATCCTGTAACTCAAATTCGACAAACATTTATTAGGAATAACTTCTTTAAATCATTTTGCAAGAATTTTCAATCTTTTTTCAAGAAATTTTTACACGGGCTGCAAAAACGTTCTATTTATAACCGATAAAAATTTCAAAGAGTTCGGACAACAAGAACTAATTATTATTATTATGAAACAATCAAATGTTAAAAAAGAAGAAAATGTCTTCTTACGAGCGCTTTTACCACTGTAACCTAGTATTTTTTCGCATAAAAATATAAATTCAGACAAAAGGAGTTAAAGACAGAAAATTATACAAATTTGAACTTCATTTAAGCTCACGGGCCAATGTAATCAGTTCATCAATGACACAAAGTGATTTTCTAATTACACGAATTTCACCTAATGAAAAAATGTTTTAAGTATACATACTTCGATTTATCTTTTATAATGATTTTTTTTAGGGATGCAACGGATATCCGGCTGATTTTTCAATATCCGAAATACCATCGGATATCCGAATCACAATCACCGGATATCCGACTTCTCTGCCGGATATCTGGCAAAGTGAATATATAAGGATAAGAGAAATCGTTTGACCCAAACAATGTCGAACAACTTTTGTTTATAATGCAAAATATGAAAGTAAGTCCACTATTCATGAGTAAAAGGTAATTCTCAAAAGTTTAAAGAATTGCCAGCTTTCCTAACATTGGTATTTGAACTCTATAATAAATTTAAGAATTTATGTTTACATCTTTTAGAAAATTGTACCTTTACTTTCAGAATGTGAAACAAAATTTGAAGTTGTTTATTAAAGTATGACTTTATTAATTTTCTTTCTCTCTTTTAAGTTTAACAATTAAACAGGCCTATTTTTACTTTCTATCTTCAATAGAATAAAGTATTTTAACTGTAATTTTTTCGATTTCTGGTTTTCGGTGGGTTTAGACGTTTTAGGGGTCAGAGATCCCAAAACATGTTTATACAAAATGTCTGTCTGTCCATGGATCACCATCATACCATCAAAAAGCGTATGAAGTTATGCATAGAAGTGAACCAAATTTTTTGTGAATGTTTTTGGCTGTAGTCAGCTGGCCCTCCTTCAGCATTGGAACATTCCACTGGAAGGGGGGAGGGGGTGTGCTGTAATTGCGATTTTTGGAGCATTTTCATTATTGTACTACCGAAAAGCGTATGAAGTTATGCATAGAATTGAATCAATTTTTGGAGGTATATTTTTGGCTATGGCCAACAGGTCCTCCTTCAGTTTGAAAATATTCCGCTGAAGGGGGTGCTATAATAGTGATTTTTCTGTTATTTCAATTATTTTTCCATTGAAAAGTGTATGAAGCTAAGCATAGAATTGAACCAATTTTTTGTGTATATTTTTGGCTATGGCCAGCAGTTTCTCCTTGAATTTGAAAATATTCCGCCAGAAGGTGGCACTGTAACAGTGTTTTTTGTAAATTTTTCTCAATTTTTCGCAGTTTTTTTTTTTTTTTTTTCTTGCTCTGTATATTGGTGGCTCGTGAAGCGATGGGAACTTCGCGTCCTGCTAAGCCGGCTATTCACAAACAGCTGATGTACAACAGAATAACGAAAAAAATATTGGTTTTAATAAATATGATCGAGATTAACTTATTCTTATCTTTATTAATTGACTGGAGCAGAAATTTTAGATCAAAATCAAAGTTGGTATAATGTTGAACTAATAATATTGAAGTATTAACATTTGGAACTACTTTTTGAAATATTAAGATGTATGAGATAGAAGAAAGTTTTGGGATTGGCACATCCAATTAGTTATTTTTGTAACTTCATTATGAATATTTAAAATTAAAAGTAATTTTCTTTTTACTTATAAATATCACAGTAATTTAACTTAAAATAAAACTAAATGTGACTTAAAACAACACAGTATTAAATAATTAAAACAGAAAAAAGGCATCAACTAAACCTATGTTTGGAGAAAATAACTCTTTAATCATGGGTATATTCGTAGATATTTTTATAAAAAGAACGTATGTATTTCTTTGTGAAAATACTTTACAATTATAGGCATATTAATTAGTTAAAATTTGTTACACAAATTATCAGCATTTCGTTGTACAAATTAATTATTAGCAATTATCAATATAGTCAATCCCATATCCAAATCCAGTAGCAATTATCAGCATTTCATTGTACAAATAAACAGAACATTTTAATGTTTAAATTACATTTTTTATACAACAGTATTAATATACATTACAGGACTTGAATGGCAGATACAGGGCTTGAATTTTGGAGACGGGATGGCAGAATTCGTGCCCTAAAAGATATTGGGGGCGAGAGGCACCTGTTTCCAAAAAATCATTTTCCGAAAATGTTTCTTTGTAAAACGACGATGAAGTCTCGGGACCGACTGACAAATTTCGTGATATTTCCACTATCGATTGGCAGATTTCACAGTTTCTTCTTACAACAAATTGAAAAAATTCATGTTTGTTTTTCTGCATCTGACCGAAAAATTTTGCGATTTTTCTCCACGACCGACTGACGAATTTCTTGATTTTTTCTGTAGACCGATCGATGAATTTCATAAATTTTATTCTCGCGATCAATTGAGAAATTTAGCAATTTTACTCTGTGACCAACTGGCAAATTTCCCTGTTTGTTTTTGCGACATACTGATGAAAGTAACGCTTGTTTTTCTGCATCCGATTGAAAAATTTCGCATTTTTTCACTGTGACCAGCTGAGGAATTTCACTGTTTTTGTTCGTGACGGACTGGCAAATTTCACGATACTTTTCCGTGATCGACTGACGAATTTCGGGATATTTTCCCACTGTCCCATGAACTTCAGTTTTTTTCTCGCGACCAATCGACAAATTATTTTATTTATTTTCACCATGATTGACGAAATCAGCGATATTTTTTTCTACGACCGATTTACGTATTTTGCAATGTTTTTTCTGTGTGCCCAAAATAGGAAATAACTAAAAGGGCAGCAACAGCCACCGGAGACTGGCTCTACCAAATTGGCCAATAGTCAGCACTAAACAAAATGGGATTACACTTGTTGTGCACATGGAAAAAAAAAACTTTGATGAACTTAAAAAAAACATATTTAGAAACAACAAGTTGATTCTTGCAAGTCACAGAAATTAGGACATGTCTTTTTGAAATCAACCTTTTTTCGTGTAATAGAAGAAATCAATTGACTATTCCCTTTTCAAACTTTGGATATGGATTTAGAATTCCAATGCATAGAACATAGCTCAATTAACGAAAATACATGGATTACAGTTTTGACTATAATTCCATTAAGGATATAATAAAACAAATTTGTTTAGAAGTGACATACCATCACTGATATGTATTATTCATGTAAGTTAAAAATTAATGCACATCAGATTTTGCAAAGTTTTCTAAAACTTTTTAAGCGAGCATAACCATGTGTTTCCGATAATTTCTAAAGTTATAAAAGTTGCTCTGTGATGTTTGTCAAAAGTGTAACTTGTGAAAGAGGCTAAAGCATGAAAAATGGAATAAAATCTAAATTAAGAAATTCATTTAGCAACCCAATTCTTAATTGCCCATAACATTAGGTGAAAGTAAAAAAATAGGGTATATAAAGCTTCTGTTCCTTTGTTTTAATAAAATAAAAATTTTGGATAATTATCTTGAGTTGTTATTTTAATTTTTTCAACGGTATTTTGTCATGTCTGTATAAATGTAATTCTTTAAGTGATACATAAAAATAACGGGGCTTAAAGATTTTTTTCCCCTTTTCTAACAGTTCAACTCCCCTGCATTTATAAACTTTGGGTACGAAACTCCCCTCCTCGGAAAACTTGAATTTCAAGCCCTGATATTCAAAGAGATATAGTTTTTGTAAATTATATTTCAATACATTTAAAATGTTTTAATGATGTGTGAAACATGTTTGTAATTTATTGTTCTGAGATGACATTATATAGAAAAATAATTCACCATATAACTAAAAACATATATCTAGTGCCGGATATCTGAATCCAGAAGGCAAAGGAGCTTCGGATATCCAGTATCCGATAAAATCAATATCCGGTGCATCCCTAATTTTTTTAAAGGATCATCTGTTATATTAGAACTTTCTCAAAGAGTATTCGAAACACTTCTATGGTTTTAAAATAAAAATGTTCCAATACTGTTAAGTCTGCAGCTTTTAATGAGCACGTGAAAAGTGCCGTTAAAGTTTAGTCATATAGATATTGCTTGCTTTATAATTTGTACCCACGTCTTGAGTCAGTCATGACTGATCATTATAAGCAGTGGAGTTCATAGCAATCATTAAAGAGTGTCTCATGTGAGCTGACACATATCTCAAATTCCCTTCGCTCATGTTAAACCTATGAGCTTTTTTTTAAAATTAATGATGATGTTAATATGTAACTCCTAGAAATTACTTTTGTTAAATTAAAGTAGACTACTGAGTCTATCTATTAAGTAATTAAATATACATAATCTATGCATAATATTTTCTTTATATATTTCAAATTCTAACAGGTATTTCTTTTCTTTCAGCTCCGAAAATTGTTAGCCCGCCTGAGGAAGCATCTAACTATACAGGTGGTACTATAGCTATGTCATGTGAAGCTACCGGCTGGCCGATACCAGTCTTTGAGTGGAGAGTAGATCATGGCGATGGAAATACCATTCCTTTACCTAGTATGGAGAAGTTTATGTCTTTGAAAAGGCCAATTTATTTTACTTTCAATGAATTTTTAATATAGAGTGTAACCCTTTAACTCCAAATATGAACTTTTTTGGGGGTATGGGTACATTTAGTCCAGTGGTAATGAGAAAGTTAGCTAAATTATATTCATATACCTACCCCCAACTCCCAATTTCTGAGCTGGAAAAATATTTCAGGAAGGGTTTCAAGTTAAAATTTTAAATACTATCTTATAAATATATCTTGAAATGTATTGCTTTCTGCAATTACTTTATTTATACAACAATATGTTAGTCCATGCTTTCTCTTTCGGCAAAAAAGTTCTAAAATTTAAATAATTCAATTTTTTAAAAAATAAATAAGTACAGTCGAACCTCATTATCCCGACACTCTAATGACCAGAAAAAAGTGTCGTCATAAGCGGAGTGTCTCGATAACCGGAGTTGGAAAAAAATATGTTTACAAAATGCTGTATTTTTAATTAATTTAAGATAATTTTAAATTCATAACTGTTCTTGCAGTTTTAAGCAATAAAACATTATTATTAAACAAAATAAACACAAAAACAAAATTGAAAAGAATAAAAATCAGATTTATGATGAGATGTTTTTTATTGTTACATGAAATATTGATGAATTAAGGTTACTTTTCCCTAGATGTGCTTCCTACAATTCCTTTTTCAATATTATATAATGAATTGTAACCAATATTCGTCGTTTCAGAAATGGATGTTAGATAATTTCTGATCGTGTCAATGCAATTCAATGCTTCGGTTTTATTCTGTTTAAAAACGCCATGCAACCACAATAAAGCGCACTTGAGCAGAACAAAAAGACCGCGAGTAGACTGATATGTCTATCTGTAGCTTAAGTGGGTCATTTATAGTGTGTGAGTTTATTTATTCAGATAAAGGATTGAAATAAAATTTCTCATTTATCTCAATGGGTATTTTAGATACTTCTGTGAAAAGTTTGGCTAAGACATTTCTTATTGCTTCATTTCCGTTCTTATAAGATGGATTATGAAAAATGGACAATTTTCCTAAACCTTCGGGATATCCGGAGTTGAAAATTAATCAACGACGTAAAATCAGGAGTTTATTTACAGTAAAATCATATACAGAAAATCAGGACTTTGAAAAACTGACGTGATAAGCGGAGTGACGTGAAAAACCGGGTGTCGGGATAATGAGGTCCAACTGTATAACATTGTAAATTCTCAAGTATGTGAAAATAGTCTGGGCCAGGATTCGAACCTGGGATATCTTTGGCTGAAGCTGCCAATGCTCTTCGGACTGAGCCGCCCTGGACAAATCTGAAGAACTCATTCACCTAACTAACCTTTAACGATCACAGTATGTGGTCTGATACCTGAATCAGTTCAACAGAATAAATTGAAGGTTATTTTTGGAGCTGCAGTAAACACTGCATGCATAATTATGTTAGATTAATTTTTAACACAATTATTCAATTGGTAAATAAATCATAACATTATAAATTTATAATATTATAACTTATTTACCAATTGAATAATTGTTTTAAAAATTAATCTAAACAAGTTTGTAAAATTTAAACTTTAAAACAAGAAATTTTTTAAAAATTAAAATATTCTGATCATCAGGAAGCTCAGAACAATAAAATGATTTTTAGTCACCATCATAGAACCAGGTCACCATTTGGGGAGGTTAGGGAGGGACAGCAACCCCCCACCCCCATGAAGAATTTGATATTTCAGAGTGTATTAATCATCACAGGTTAGATATAAAAAACAGAAATTGCATAAAAACCAGGGTTGGAAAAAAACCAGGTTTTTTTGTAAAAAACCAAAAAAACCGGTTTATTTGGTTTAAACCAGGTTTTTTTGGTTTAAACCGGGTTTTTTTAAATATAATTTCCTATTGCATACAGATGCATATCTGTTGATAAAATAAACATTTTTGGATATTATATAAGTAATATAACTTTTGAAAATATTTAAATTAAATAATTACAGTCAATTATATAGAAAATTGAAATAATTTCTAATTTAAACATTATTAGTAACAGCTATGTCTTATGTTCAAAGTAAACTGCTCTACACAGTGAAACATTGATACCTTGAAAACCGTATGAAGAATCCTTTGATTAATAATATAATAATCAATCAATAAACATTTGATGCAGTTTCATGAATATAATATATTATTCTGTGGTTGTTATTATTTTTTTAATATCCAAATACTTCTGGTTATTTTGTTTTCTGAGTGATAACTCGAAGTGTCTAAGTCAACATTTTTGGCCATTAGGTTCAGCAACTAACAGAAAAGATTGGTTGGTATTATTGAAATGCTATAACTAGCACTCAATTTTTGCAAGCTGTGTTATTCAATTTGATATCTTAAGTTACTCTTTTAAATTCTTTAAGGATAATCTTTCCCAATCCAATAGAGAAAATTTTCTTTTACAACTTAACCAAAATCTTAAAGATCATTGCATTTTCTTACTAACTGCTGTAAATAATCTGCATTTTTTAAATGAAAATATTTTATGCTAAATATTGAATATTATTTATCGATTTTATCTTTTCTAATTTCACATGTTTTAAGAAAAATCTTTAGGGTACCAAATATGTTCATCAGCACATGCTAATTTTCATTCTACATGCATAGAAACATGACCTAGGCTCATTATGTCTCATGTTGACTGCTGAAATGAAGTTTTAAAAGTAGAAATTACTTCTATTTATAATTTAAAACAATTAAATCACAAAAAAAAGAAAATATTATATTAGATTTTTTCTAAAAAAACCAAATGGTTTTTTTGACAAAAAAACCAATTGGTTTAAACCGTGGTTTAAACCATGGTTAAAACCACTTGGTTTAAACCGTGCCAACCCTGATAAAAACTAAAATAAATCAAGTCAGATAGTCAGATATTAAAACAGAAACTTTAGCATTAACCCTTAACCGGAAACGTGGAAATTCCATGCACAAAAGAACACTTAATAATTTACCAAATAGTGAACTTAAACATTTAATCTTTAATAGTAATACATTAACATGACCAATTTTTTAATATAACAGCATAAAAATATGTTTTGAATGTTGGAGAGAGAAAATATTAAGGGCAGATATGAAAATGCAACCATCTCACAGACGGCATGTTTCCAGTTAAGGGTTAACCTGTAACTGCTGTTAGCGGTCTCACAGACTGTTGCATTTTTCAATTTTCCTGAATTTTCTGTTTAACTGTAGATACTGGTTAATTTTTTTTTTTAGTCCTTTTACTTTCTCTAGAGACTTTTGAATAACTGAATTTTAAATATAATAGTCCTGTACATGAAGTTTAGTACAGAAATAGTATTTTGAGAGTTAATGTAGCATTTTATTCATCTTTAGATTAAGCAGTGTGACAGACTGCTATGCGACAATATTTGTCACTCTTGTTACAGGTTAAATAAACACTTAAAACACAGATATTAAAAATTATCAATGCTATTTGCTAAAGCCTTGTTAATACAGCATTCTCAAAATGAAAGACATTTATTATTATTGAATACTTTAATTTTAAAAACATGCGAGAATTTGATTGCTTCTCAGCTGTGTTATAACAAGATAAAAAGTAACTGTGCCACCTGCTCCATTCCCAAAAAAGTTTTGAAACGGCACATCTGCACAGAACTATAAAATTAAATTGAATGGTTCATCAGTTTTCACTAACAACTTTCTCACAATGAACTGGTAGGTGATGCTGTGATGATGCTTTTTTTCTTTCTATGAAAGAGTTCTATTTCAGTTTTTTTTTAGGATTATTTATGATTTTTAGGTATTATTGCATTGTACCTATTGTCAAAAAAGTTTTGAAATGGCATACCTGCACAGAATTATAAAAATAAATTGAATGGTTCATCAGGTTTCACTTCATATTTGAAGTGCATAGCTTAATTAAAAACTTTACTTTCTCACAATGAACTGGTAGGTGATACTGGTTTTATTTAATTGAGATCTGAGCAAAGCGGCATTTGAAATGATAAGAAATGTAGAATAAATATTTCAGGATAGAGAAAAATAAATAAAAAATGGAAGGTTTTACACCCCTCCTCTCCTTAAATGTTGATATTATCCTGTACATCAGTATAAATGTCCATACCTACCTTTATAACTTTTCCCACATTAACAATGCTCCACCAGTGGCTGAGAGGTTTTGCTCTCGAAGCTGGTAGACTGAAAGTGCTGGATTCGATCCCAATCGCACTCGCTGGCCTAATTGTTCGGAGTTTTCGTGGTTTTCTTTGAGCCATGGATTTCCATGCGTAAATATGGGTTAGGTTCCTTTAGAAAGACACCCACGAAGGACACTCCCCCCTCGGGCCTATATCCCTAGTGTAGATAATTGGCCGTCAAAATCAACCAACCCTCATTAACAATAATTTTTTTTTCTTGAAAAAGAGCCTATGAAAGAGTTGTATTTTAGTTTTATTATGATTATTTATTATTTTTATGTATTGGTTTTTACATATTGTATATTCATCACAGCATATAGTCACTTTGCATTGATTGTTTGTTAATGATTTTATTAAAGGTGATGATCCAAAAGTTTCTGTACAGACAAGAGGTGGCCCCAGCAAGTACGAGGTAACGTCTTGGCTCCAGCTGCTCAGTCTTCAGCCTAAAGATGCAGCAAATTATTGGTGTATAGCAAAAAATGAAGAAGGGGAAACATCTGCAGCAGCTAGAATTGTAGTGTTAGATTTTGAAGGTAAACCATTTTATTTTATATCCAAGGGCTTTACTTACTTTACAATGCAAAGTATCTTTTTACTAATTAAAACTTAACTTGATATTAATTTTTTTATGTTAAATGTAAAATGAAAATCTCCAATTTTGTTGACAGATTTCAGCTTTGCACAAAAATGTGATATCTTATGGTTAACCATTTTTTTTTCTTTATCATTGGCTCTGAGCAAACCATTGCCAATTGTAGTAGCTCTTCGACTAGTTACTTTACATTATGCAAACGAATGCTCATTTGAGATAAGATTTTTTTAAAACATGCTTGAAAATTATTTACAAAGTCATAAAAAATAATTAAATTGAATTAAATTTCAGAAATATTATCAAACAATTATATAATATACAAGGTTGTCCCAAAAATGATAGGTCTAGTTAGAAAATGAATTTTTTTTAAATGGCAATTGATATACGTGTATCGTTTGCTGCAGTGTTCTTGGGAAAGCAGCCAATTTTGAGAGACAAGATGATATTTAAGTAATACAAATTTAATATAAAAATAATCGAAGTAAAATAATATGAATTTTCAAATAAAATGCTGTTTTTGGGGCACATGGTATGCAATAAGCAATAAAAAAGATCAGAAAGACATTAATCAAAAATATATCCTCGCTAAATCATGAAAAATGAAGATAAAAATTAATTTGTAAATATTATGAGCATAAATTTTTATTAGTTAAAATATTATTTCATAGAAAAATAAATGATGAGAGAAATAAATACATTTTAAAAAGTTATACTTTCTGATGCAGGTCAGAACTTTTTATCAGACCACCCAGAAAATTAAAATTAGAGTCAAAAATAAAAATTAACTATCATTTTATAATACAGTGCAGAACCATTTATCCAGAATGGTTGGGGTCAGATGTATTCCAAATAACTGGTTGGGCATTAAATCAACATCTATTTGATCAGATTTGTAGAATATATGTATGTAGCTATGGCAGTGTTTCGATCTCAAATTAATTATTAGACTACTCAGAAAGAATCAGGTCCAAACAAGGTCAGACATTAATCAAAGTTTAAAAGGAGGCAATTTATAGAAATACCTTGGGAAAAAAAAAAAAAAAAAAAAAAAAAAAAAAAAAAAAAAAACTCCTGTTACCTCTGTATAAAAATTAAGATGAGTAATATATAACTAAATATGCTTCCATTTCTAATCTTAGTTGTTGGAATCAAGTTTATTTCATGCATGTTGTTATGTGTGTGCTTTACCATCTTATAAAGTTTTATTCATTTTCTTTTAAGTACCCCGTATGTTATTATCTTATACATATTTCCTGCTTGCTGCAAAATCTTTTTTATTAAACACTTTCCTTCATACTAATATTAATAGTAAATAAGCCATATTATTGACAAAAGTACACAGAAAAAAAAATGGCTTTATTAGTTTAAGAATTATAATGGTGCTAAAAACATGCTGTAAACAGGAACCATTAAAAAAAAAAAAAAAAAAAAAAAAGAGATCAGTAATATGATTAGATTGTAACCAGATACTATTGACAAAACAGAAAAATAAAAGTATGAACTGCATTAAAAATTCACGGAAATTCAAAATTTAATTATTTAAGGAATGTTTCAAAGCACTTAGCACATACAGTTATATGTAATTTTTTGCTAACAGTCAAAAACTATAATATAATATATGTATTTTTTCAGACTTTTCTCTCGGGGCCCTTGTTTTTTGAAATTGTGAATAGCTTTTTATATTTGTGAAAAATCCAGTCTTAATTTTATGAATTTGAAATTATAGTTGTATTTAGGTTCATGATTATATACAGTAAAACCTCCTTAAAGCGACCACGTTCCATTCCAATAAAAATAGGTCACTCCGAGAGGTGGTCTCTTAATGGAGGTCATGTTTAAATCTAGATATTAATTGTTGAAAAAAGATAGCAATTAATGTTACTAAAATTTATTTTTTACATTAGGAAAAAATATGAACATTTAAGTGTCAAAACAAAAGTTAATTACATAAGTTAATTAGTGCAGAGTTTAAAAAATGAATACATTGACGTTTGCTTTGATTTTACAGTTTTATCTTCTATAACTTTTATGGATGAGTAGTCCTTTGAAGTCCTTTCAAAGTTCAGTAAATAAATGCATTTTTTTTTTGAATGGAAAAAAATTTACTATTTCATTAATTTATCTATTTCTTTGAAAGTTTCCTGACAGAATAGGGCAGGGAAGTTTATGGACCGTCATCCTTACTTTGTCATCAGAGTTAAATTCATTGCCTAAAAAGGCACAAAGGGGTTTAAACACTTAAAAGTTACCGGAATAAATAAAAATTCTAAACCTAGTTTAGAAGTTTGATGAATAATACGCTCTCTGGAATTATTTTTCTAATAAAACCTTCTTCAAGCGACCAGAAAAAACGGAATTTGTTTCATTTTCTTCAAAGAAATGGGTCACTACTCATGGAGGGAGTTCAACTGGGGTGGTCTCTGAATAGAGGTAAAATTAATATTGAGCCTATGGGAATAAATTTCGTTCCATGAAAAAATGGTCATTCAGGGAGGTGGTCGCATAGGGAGGTTTCACTGTATTTTAAACAAGGTCCTTTACATATCTAAAAGCTACATAATAGATTCTTTGGAGTTGTCAGATTTTACTTTAAAAGGATTAAATTTGTGAAAGTTTCAGTTTTGAGATAGAAAAGATTTCTGAAAAGGATATTTTTAAGAAAATAATTTTGTGAAGGGTCCTACTTTAGGATGAAAATTTTTGTGAAGTGTCCCTGTTTTAAGATGAAAAAGGACGCAATCTTTTTCCAAACAGATCACTGTTTAAATCTAAAAAAATATAACTGATAACGGAAACAAATTAATTAGTGAAACAAATATTCTATTTTCAACAAAAATATTTTTCTTGATCCAAACATTTATTTTCAAGAGAGAATTTTTTTTTTTTTTTCCCAAAATGGTGTGTTTTAGCATCCTCAGCAGGGAACAGATAAATGATACTCACAGTTTTATAAAATGAAAACATTTTGTGTAAACTTTAATTTATGTTATTATAAATTAATCAATTCATTTTCATGTTACAGGTAGCCACACTTCACTGAATGAAAGAAGCAACGATTTGTAATTTTTATCAGCCAAATTCATATTACAATGCTTTTAAAACTGCCATTTTTAATGATATATTTTATTTGAACTTTATTATTGTGAATTAAAAAAAAAGATAATGTGCTAAGTATGCAAAATGTTTTGAATAGATCATCTTGAACTGGACATGCAGCTGTACTTATGTTGTTATTGAAAATGTGATAAATTGTAGATGATTTGAGGATGAGAGTTTCAAAACTTGCCTTTTCCAAAATTTAAAAAAATCGAGTTTTCTCTACCAATCTATTCTATTTGTGAACCTACACTGAAAAAATAACAGAATCTCCAAAAAGAACTAGTTTTATTGTGTATTTCTGTCACTGTAAAATCTTGGTTTACAATGAAAACCAATAGATGCAGTCAGGGTTTTTTTTTACGATTTCCCAAAATTTGATATTCTGGATAAGAGGAGTTTTGAAACTCATGTCTTCATTTCAATAATATTTTTGTTACTGTTATGCTAGAATTTTAAAAGAACTCTGTATTTCTTTTATAATATTTTGTATACACATACTTTTTAAAGAAAATTATAGTTATCTTTTGACATTATAAAAGATTGTTGTCCTTCCAAAATGTATGTAGAATTTTTAATGCAATGGTAATAAAAAAAGTGTTATTTTATTATCAATTGTTTTTTTATTTAAAGTTTAAAGATTTTTCATATTTTTATTGTTATTATGTAAATGTTATGCTGTTATAGTTATTCACAAATATGAGTAAATCTTAATGCAGCATACATTTATATAAAAGTTGAGTTTCCCTCATGTTTAAAAAAAAACAGCAAGGCGGCTACTGGTAAAGGGCAAAATTAGCACTAGCCACCAGCCACAAAATTACTAAACTAGAAGAAATGGCTATTAAAAAACCGTATCAGCAGCCACCTTATGGCCACTTTCCTATAAGGAGAGAGTAAAATTTCCTTGCATTTCACCAAGGATTCTACGTTTTTTGCTTGCCATATGTTTATATTAACATATTTACCGCATTTTCTGGGAATAACGCTGTGGCATTAAACTAGATTTTTCTATTTTGAAAACAAAAATTCGGCCAATAACTAGGTGCGGCTTGCAAATAGTACAAATTTACTGCCGATCTTTATTTAAAAGTTTGGGAATCTGGTTACAAACAACAACAACAAAAAAAATTAGCCCATGATCTTATGTCGTACTTCACAAAAGAAAAAAATCCCTGCCGGCTCGGGCCTACAGGCGGAGGTAGATTTCGATGTTAAGTACTAAATTCTCCAACAAAACTTAAATCAAGATTAGAGATAAAACCCAGTTTCTTCACAAAGAGCGAGCTGTAGGGAGCTAAACTTTTTGTGAAAATTGTAATATACACGAATACACACACACATATATATGAAATAGGTTTAAAAAATGGCTACAAAAAATTCAGAGAACCTTAAAGTGTTAAAATATGTTAATATTTCCATAGTCGGGTTTTTATCATGTTTTAATACGTTTCTTCAAACTTACATGGCGTTACATATTCACCTGCTGAGGTCCATTATATTTCCAATATGACGCAATATACATATTTTTTTAATTCGTCAAACTATTTATTTTGAGTTCTCATGCTGAAATCTTGCTCTAGGAAACTTATGACGTAATATTTAATTTGTTTTCAATTTGTCAAACTATTTAATTTTACACGTGAAAATTTTGCAAAAGAAAAGTAATTGTTGTGGTGAAAATTTTATTATTTGTTTTTTTTTTTTTTTTAATTGTTGGCAACTGCTATAACGAAAAACTTTTATTTTTTTTCTGCCATTGTTGTGTAAGAGCTGGTTTTATCAGAATCATGTTAAGACAGTATTCAAAATTTTGAACCCTCCCCATTTCCACCCTCTTGGGCCGATTTCGCCCATTTTCAATCCCCGCCGAGATATTATCCATCTCAAAGTTGTTGGCGAGTTTGAAGATGATTCGTGCATAATTGCGACTTTTATCGTGCGGACAAAATTTAGTACATACATACATACATACATACATACATATATATATATATATATATATATATATATATATAAACTTTTTAGGTGGGGGTGGTTTTGGGTTCCTGGGGTCCTATAATGAAAAGTTATGAAGGAATTTTTCAAAAGTCGCACCATGGTAACGACTGCAATAGGTAGTATTTCTTACGAAATCTACCTAAAACAATGTCTCCCAAGGCAGAACGATATCAGCATGTGCATGTTTACAAATGATGCAATTTTCATGAGCAAAAATTGCACTTTGTCCAGGCATCGCATCAAATCACAATGGTTCTCCTCAAGTTCACCTAGCATCTTGCATGCCATATAAGGAATACCTTCTCCCATTTTCTCCCTTGTTCATTCTTCACCAGTGCCGATAAAGATGCTGGAAAACTACTTTACTCTATGTTTGTAATTACTTTCAGCATTAAAAAATAAGTATACTCACTTTTGGCAACAGCTCGATTAATCTTAAACACAATCGAGCGTGTGAGCCCGATCGTAAGATCCGATCTGCCGGCTCACTTTTTTGATAATGACATGAATTATGGAGATGATTTCATAGACACTGATCAAAGTTTCTCACCTGAAATTTAAAAATTATTCCACAATGATACTAAGGATGAAGATTTTGATGGATTTTTAAATGGATGACATTAATTATTCGCTGTTATTATATTTTTTTTTTCTGTTTGTTAAAATAATGTTGACAGTGGAATTAATTGTTCAATTAATTAAAAGATAAATTATTTATTTAAGTTCAAAATGTTTAATTTTGTCCACCAATTAATAATTTTAATTAATTGCACTTGGTATATTTTTTATAACGTATGTGACGCTATACACAGTGCAGCGTTATTCTCGGTGTGGCATTAGTCTCAGAAAATACGGTATTTGGTCTATTCAATTTTAGATTAACACTAACAAATTTTAAAAAAGCTTACTCTTAAGTACTTTTAAATAAAAAAAGTGGCCACTTATAAAACTGGGTTTCTTGAGTTGCGTTACTTTTGAAGGAAGGGTGTGATATGCCTTTTATCTCTCTGAGCCTGTCCTTTTTTATTATAATCTTCTTACTCACTTAGACCTCATATAAGGCTTAACTTAAGTTATAAAATTCAGTGCTTTAAAATCATTTTTTGACTATATTTAATATTTACTAACACATATTAAACACCAAGGCTTCACATGTGGTATAAATGTTTTTACACATTATTTTATTTATATTCATTTTAAAAACTGTTCGTGCACAAAAAAATTATGTGTTAAAAAAAAAAAAAAAAAAAAATTCCAGGATTTAAATGGACAATAGAGTAACATATAAAACTGATGTTGAAATAACAGTACATTTTTATGCAAAAAAAATTTAAAAAACAGGAATTTACTGGTTTTACAATTAACAGATTTTAAATTATTAAATTTGCTATTTTGAATTCATGAATCACAGTACAAATGACTAGATCATGATTCAGTCATTCACACAGTGTGAGAAATAAAAAACGAAATAAGATGTGAAACAAAAATACAAACAGAATTAGCAATATATTTTCATGACAATAAAACTAGAGCCCACAGTAGCTTACTTCTTACACAATAAATTTTCTAGTAGTTAAAAATCCCCATAAAAACATTTTCTTTTATTTGAATAAAGATCATTCATCTTCTAGAAACTCTGACGAATCACCAAATTCTTCATTGACCTGATTCATCACAACAGGTACAGTGTGCAGAGCCAAATTCCTTAGAGTGGTTTCTCCACTCACTTGGTCTTCCACAAAGGACAGATATTCTTGATTGACAGAAAAATTGACAAGAGTCATTTTAGGCCAAAGAGTTTACTGGATTACTAACAGCTAATAGGGATGTAACGAATAGGGATTTGGCCGAATAGCCGAATACTGAATATTCGGCCAAGTTTTAGGCTGAATACTGACTTTGTAGAAAAAAATTACTTTAATTGTTTATTTTATTTTATTTTTTCAATTTTAAAATAAAAAAATAAATTAAGGATTATTTGAAATTAATTTTTTGTATGAGTGTTTAAAAATCATAAAAGCTGAATGTATATTTTGTAATATTTTAAATACTTTGATGTCAATAAGGTAACATATGACTTTAAAAAAATGTAAATAATAATTCATAATTTTTTATTTAATCCATAGATACTTCTAATAATTTATATATATTTTTTTTAATCTAAAATAGAAACTCATTACCTCAGTAAAAATGAAACTTTTTTTATTTTAGTAAAATCATTTCACCCCCCAAAAATAAGAACTTGCATGTGTCCTCTGTCTTTTTATATCCTTTTTCATTCAACTCAAACTTAGTAAATTTACATTCTGTATGTAAAGAAAAAGGTTGCTTTCTTAAAATATAATTATTCTTTTCTGCTACCAAGATATACTTTTCTTTTTTCTTTCTCTCAAAATTAACAAGCCTCCCATAATACTTTCTCCATCCCATATTTCACAATGAGATGCCTCGTGAAGTTTATGTAATATCATTATATAAAGTTGTTTATAAGTTGTCATGAAGCTTTAAAATTGAATAAATATTAGGATTTCTTTTTCTTATAATAATTAATGTATTTATATATAGTTTTTTAATATTGTTTTTTGAAAATATTTAAAATCACATTTTGTTTTGATTTTCTGGAACTTATTTAACCAAATATCTTAGAATATTCGGCCAAATATGCAACTATTCGGCAAAATATCTAATTATATTCAGCTACAGGTATTCAGCCGAATATCTATTCAATATTCGGCAAAAGGGCCGAATACCGAATGATGGCCGAATATTTGTTACATCCCTAACAATTAACAGATTTCAAATTATTAAATTTGTTCATTTCATTCATGAATCGCAGTACGAATTACTAGATCATGATTCAGTCATTCCCAAGGTGAGAAATAAAAAACAAAATAAAATGTGAAACAAAAATACAAACAGAAATAGTAATATACTTTTATGAAAATAAAACAAGAGCTTGTAGATTGGGAAGTGGCAGCACAAACCATCCCCTCATCGAGTTGATGGCTGAAATTCCAGGATTAGTTAAAACTCAATTCGCATATTTAAATGCAACTGATCTGCCAAGTCATATCTTGGTGGAAAACACCTGCAAATACGATTTTAGTGGTTGACATGTAGGTTCACCATTGTGTTTTCCTGCTCCCAGTCCTCCATGTTTTCATATCTTTGGATGCAGTAACACACAATGATAAACCTACCAATCCACCACTGAAATCAGATTTGCAGGCGGGTTCCACCAAGATATGATTTGGCAGACCAGTTGCATTTTAATATGCTAATCGAGTTCTGTCTAATCCTGGAATTTCAGCCACCAACTTCGTGAGGTGATAGTCTGTACAGCCAGTCTATTACAGTAGCTTACTTCGTACACAGTACAAAATTTAAGTTAAAAGTCACCCTAAATACATTTTCTTTTATTAGAATGAGATAATCATTCATCTTCTAAAAACTCTGACGAATCACTAAATTCTTCATTGACCTGATTCATTACAACATGCACAGTGTGTTGAGCCATGTTCCTCTGAGTGGTTTCTCCACTCACTTGGCCTTCCACTAAGGAGAGGTATTCTTGATTGACAGAAAAATTGACAGGAGTCTTTTTAGGCCACACATCTCCAGCTTCCAAACCTATGTTATGGATCATAGCACACGCTATGATTATGTTGGTTATGTCAGATAATGGATACATGATAGGTTTAGAAAATATGCGCCGCCACCTATCAAACATTTGTCCAATGCTTTTCTTCAAAACAGAATGCACCGTTTCATGATGTTTATTAAAAGCTTTTTTCTCTCGATTAGCGAGATTAGTGAAGGGAGGTATTATACAGATAGGTTCTTGCAAGCATGGATAACCGCGTCCACTTAAAAGTACATAACCTGTAGGGGGTAGTAACCTTCCTAAATACAAAGGAGTACACTGCAGAACGTGAGGTTTTAGCATACTACCAGGGAAGCCTACAGCTATATCCATTAACACTCCACGATGGTCACAAACAGTCTGCACTTGAACTGAAAATTCATGTTTATCGTTCAAATATTGTAAGTCATCTTTTTGTGATGGGAAAGCTACAGACACATGAAACACATCGAGACAACCGAGGACGAGCCCAAAAATGTGAATCCCAGTCAATTTTTGGAAGCCTTCACTGATATGTTTGTAATTGCCTTTAGGAAATCGAATGACCTGACACACGTGCTTTAGAAACCTATCAAAGACACCCTGAAACATGCTGCTGAGTATGGCTTCGGAAATACCCAAGTGCTTTTCAACTTTTTTGTAAGATAATCCACCCGATAACCAAAACAGAAATAAGAGGATTTCAATTTCAGGAATCCATCCAGAGGAGCTGGGATCTTTCGAGTACAGAGTTTCCTTGATTTTGAAAAATGTCTGCAGTTTAACACGGAACAGCTTTTGGAACTGGCACGGAGATCGGATGTGTTCTAGAAGGCACAACATTTTAGGCCCATTGAAAATTTCAATTAACCTCTGAAAATAAATAAGTAGAATAAATTAAAAATAAATAAATAAAATTACTTCCTATTTAATTATATTTACTATGTATCACACACAACTATGATAGGAAGAATGGACTTAAGGCTGCTAGTCACTGAGCTTCCGAATTCTCCTCGCTAATGCCGTGCCTATGGATGTAGAATGCATTTGTATATTTAAAATATCTCTTATGAAAATTAATATTTTTAACTCCTTTTTCCTGTGAACTCTTCTTAAAGGATTTCTCTTTTTCTCTTAGTTCTCAAAATATTTCTAAAATCTGTGCTGAATTTAATATTTTATGTGTTAAAAGCTGACGAACTGTGAGTAAGATTTTAGCACTTCATATAAAATTAAGTTTATATTTTAGAAATATTTTGACAACTAAGAAAAAAAAAGACCTCTTTTAAGAAGTGTACACAGAAAAAAAAAAAGAGTTAAAAAATAATTATTTCCGGAGGAGATATTTTGGCACAGTTGTCATATTCGCCCCATATTGGCGCGATTTTTTCCTGATGCCAATGTCATATACGCAACAGGTACTTAACTGGTGCCAAAGTGTCGTTATTTTGCTTGATGTGGTAACCCGGATTATGTTGTTTATGCTGTTGATGTTTTCGCCAAATTGGCAACCGAAAAAAATCGCGCCAATATGGGGCGAATATGACATCTGTACCGATATTTTAAATATACAAATGCATCAAACACCCATAGACTTAATATTGGTGAGGGAATTTGGAAAATGAGTGACTAGCAGTCTTAAACAGCTGCAATCAATAACGTGTATTTAGAAATAACTCATAGATTTTTATAAAAGAATATTCAATTTTTTCTCCGAAATGATTCAGAAAACTTTCTTTGAGCAAACAATATCAATTTTCTTCATATCAAAATCAACCCATATTATGATTGTTTTAGCACATAGTTTTGATGATATAATCACAATTTTTTTAAAATCTTGTTATCAATTAAATTCAAAGCATTTAACTGATAAGTATCATTTCACATAAAAAACATTCATTTAAAGTTTAAAAATTATCATTATTATCAAGCTTAGCTGAAGTGAAAATATTTTACCAGTCAATTACAATGTTAAAAAAAAAAGAGAAAAAAATGCATCAAAGCATGCATATTGTATATTACAAATTCTATTTAATTATTTTTTCTTTTCTTTTTTCACAAAAGAAATAAACTTTTTTGTGTAGAATGCTTAACCTTCCACCAACCAGATGGGTCTCAATGGATCCGACAGAAAAACAGAATTAGTTCAAATACAGTAAAATCCAGCTGAATGTGATAAAATTAAGAAATTGGTTTGTAAACTAGTATTTTTAGATCTAAATTCATAAAAGTCTAGAAACATTTTAAAAGACCATCGAATAAAAACTAACGCATTTTAACTGCAGTTGGATGCAATATTGTAATTTTTGTAAGCTGTCTTTTAAGGTAGATTTCATAAGAAATACTACCTATTACATTCTCCCCTATGTTGGAATTTCTGAAAGATTTTTACAGATCTATGTTGATCATGACTACTAGAACCCAAAACCACTCCCAGTCCAAAACTTTATATATAGGGGAGAGTGGGGTACAGTGGACACCTCTTATATTTTATTTATTTTTAAAACTTTTCTTTTAGGCTAATTGATTACAGCACTACTTATAGCATTCAGAACACAACATTAGCTCAGAATGAACCACTCAGGGCTACCACACACAACTATTTTTATATTCTATTCAAACCACTATTTTAAAAAAATACATTTTGTAGAATATTTCTCTTGAAAATGTTGTCAAAACATATGTAAAAGATTTTTGTTTTGGAAAAATGGTGCCAAGTAGAATTAAAAAATAGTTGCATGTAGAAGCCCTGATCTTCTTATCCTGACTGGTTGTTTTAAGCTCTTAAAAGTAAAAACTTTCATCATCACACTTTTCTTTATTTAGTAATTAAAGATTATAGATAAACAAGATAAAACAGCTTTTTTGTAAAGGTAAGATACTTGTTTTTATTAAATTTTAAAGTTAATAGGCTTAAAAGAAAGCTTTAAATAACATTTTTATGAGAATGTATTGAACTTCAACATGTGGCACAATGAACCACCCACTACTGGGGTACAGAGGTCCACAATCCATTCTATTACTGTAATGCAGAATTTTCAAAATATTTAATAATTGCTTATTCTCGAGAAAGAAATATTGTTTCAAAGGAATTATTTAGCTGTAAAATATAGTAAACAAAGAAAAATGCCAATTTATTTAACATAATAAGAAATATTTTGTTTTGTATTTACTGCTTTTAAAAAATATAAAAGTATCCTATTCACTGTAGCCTGTTATTACTAAAAGAATTTCTGGCAGGTTCTGAAATTTTATTAGTACTTATTTTACATGTAACATAAAACAAATTTAGAATCACAATTTCATGATTATTTATCTGTTGTTTATATCAGTGTTATTGTAAAATCCCCCTGAGACTCAAAAGTATTTCAGAAAAATTTCAGGCTCATAAGTATTTTGGGCTTTCATTTACAAATTTTAATGTGCGATGACTTTATTTTATTTAATAACTTCACCTTATTTGCAATTGTTACTGTATCTTAATCTGTTATTATTTCAAAAATATAATAATTTTTTTTTGATAATTTTTCTGTTTTGTTTCAAAATGTTACTTAAAAATTTACATTATTATGTTATTTTGGATGTAAAGGGGAAATAAAAAGGTATTAGATTAATAAAAAAATAAATTTATATTGTATTTCAAATAATACTGAATAGTGAACCATTCTGCCCCAGTGAGTGGACCAATGTATCGATACATTGGTCCACTTTATGAATGTATACAATTTTTTTTTTTCTTTGAAAAATGTATTTGAAACTATGTTCTGAAAAAATTCTGAGGCATGCAAAAATGCATAAGGAATGTTCAAGAATATTGTCAGGCAGATTGGAATTTCCATTAAAGAGAAAAAAAACCAACACGATAGTGCATATTAATTTCTTTATTTGATGCAATAACCATTTTTCAATATCTTCTACACTCATCTGTTCACAACAGCAATTAATAGGACCCTTCCTGAAATCTTAGTGTTTCTATGAGAATGAATATTTATAATTTAATAAATGTCAACTACAGAAATTTTTAATTATGATTTATGATGTGCATATTTTGGCATTATCTAGTCTTTAATATAAGGATTTTAATTTGATCTATATCCTCTAAATCTCATAACTGTCAAATATGAGGAATCTTAATTAAATTTATAGCTTACATAATAATCTAATACTTATTTTAACTTAAATTTATTAGAAGTTATGATTTTTAAATACATATTTAAAAATAAACATGTCAATCAAATTCTAATTTAGTTAATTGCTTTGGAATCTTTAATGCTCATTAAGATGTTCTGATGGGTGGAGTTCTAATGATTTGTAGTGCTAGTTGCAATTTTATAACATATATATATAACACCTTTGAATCAAAATTTATCTTACAAGTTCATATAACAACCAAAATTCTAAATGAAGAAGGCATGTAAAAATCTATAACCAAAATAAAAAAGGTACAACATATAATTCTAAGAAAATAAAAGAACTTGAAATTAGCTTTACAACAGATTTTATATGCATTTTGAATTTACAAAGGAAGGTGATATGCTGCACTGATACAGAAAACAAAAATATTATTGTTAAAAATATAATTAAATAAAAATATGATATAATGCAGATATGCAGCTACATTTATCCTGCATTTTCAACCAATCAAAATCATTTTATAAAGCCAAAATAGGCTTATAAATTAAAATATCAGATGCAACATGCAATGAAAAAATTCATATACTACTAAAAATACATCCCGTACATATTTGCACAATGCAGCATATACATTACATATATAAATATAATCACTTTCTTATGGACACAAAAACTTCCATAATTCTGCAAAAATCTCTTCCTAACTGATACATAAAATAAAGGAGCAGAAAATCTCAGTGAACTTTATTAAATGGGCAAAATCGGACCAAGGGGGTGGAAATAGGGAGGGTTTTTGTGAAAACTGACCTTCTTAATTGTAATACATGTGGGAATGAAAGCTAAGACTCAATGGTTAAATGAACGTGATATCTCAAGCGAGACTCGTAAAAGGAGAACTCAAAATTGCAGAGCGAGATGTTGTTCTATAGATATTCAGCAATGGAGTCATTTGGTGGTTTTTAAAGCAAGGCTCAGGGAATCTCTTGTGAGTTGTATGACGTTATTTTGAATATTAAGCTGTATGTTTGTTAATATATTAAACCTTTTTAAACCTATTCTCAGTTTGTAGAGCATTAGTTTCGATTAAGCAATACATTATTCACATAAAAATCCACAGTTTTGGGGGCTCAGGCCGAGATTTGGACTATTTTGACCATTCGGATGATTTGAATTTGAATAACGAAGCTATTTTGTACTTGAATCAAAAAAGAAAAGTATTTTTCTGAACTGATATTTATAACACAAAAAAAATGACCTGTTCGTCTGATGTATAATGATTAGAGATGAACCGTAATCAAGCCTACGAGATAGTGTAATATTTTGTTCTGTTGAAGTGTCAACAAATTGAACAATGTCCATCCTGAATAAAGCTGGAAAAGCAGATTTGTTTACATTGTGTGATGACCTAGGTATAGTTGCGCCTCAGAGTTCAAGAATTGATAAAGTTGGTGACTGAATCAAATGATTATGAAGAAAATTTTGTTAAAGCTCAACTTGAAGTCATTGCTGCTGAGAGAGAAGAAATGAAACACCTATAAGCAGAAAAAAGAAAGCTAGAAGCAGAAAAGGAAGAAAGAAGGCTAGAAGCAGAAAAGGAAGAAAGAAGGCTAGAAGCAGAAAAAGAAGGCTAGAAGCAGAAAGAAGATTAGAGGAAAAGAAATTAGCGAGAGTCAGAAAGAGAAGTAAAGAAATTGCAAATGGAATACGAATTAAGAAAAATTGAGCTTCAAGGCAATATGACGAGTGTAAGTGACGGTTCGGCAGTAACTGGTCCAGGTAAGCAACCAGATTTGTTCAAATTAATGCCACATTTTGGCGGGAAGGGTGATATTAGTATCTATTTACCTTTGTTTGAGTGACAAATTTCTAGGATGAATATACAGTAGACTCCCTCGAATCTGCAACCCTAAAATCCGCAACTCTCTAAAATCCACACATAATTTACAGATGTAAACAATTAAACTTTCAGTTTAGATGTAGGGACAAAATTTGACTTTTTAAATTTTATATCAATTCTATATATATTTTAATTTGTATTTTTTGTTAATATTGCTGAATTTGTGCTTTTTCATGAAGGAAGAATAAATTTACTTCTGAAAAAATCAAGATATTGCTGGCATCACTGGTAATCACAATCTTTTTGCCAAACATATTTATGCATCAATCAAGTTTTTTTTATTATTAAGTCTGGATAAATCTGAAATAAAACTTCCTTATTTTGATTAATTTTGATTTGAATTAGTAGTGTACCTTTATGAGAAAGTTTCATTGAATAATTTAGGAAAAATGCATCCTATCTTTGTAATGAATAATTAATTATACATTATTGATTATTTACTTGCCCTTTGCTTTTAATATTTTAATCATTTTAAAAAATTATCTAATTTTTTATTATTTTAGTTTATTATTTAATTATTTTAATATTTTACTGTAAATATTCATTATAATTTCGATTGCATTATTAATTACATTCAAATTACTGTTTAAGAAATGTAAACAAAGCAATGACCAGAAATCCGCAAAATTCTAAAATCCGCACAACCTCTGGTCCCAAGCTTTGCGGATTTGAGGGAGTCTACTGTAGTAAAAGAAAATTGGGTAATGCATTTTAAGTTTAATTCTGTTAGAAATTGCTAATGTTATAGCTAGAGAACCAGAAACATTAACAAATGACTACTATTTTGTAAAAAACCTGCTTCTTAAAAGATTCAAAATGATGCCAGAAGAGTTTAGGCAAAAATTAATGTCGCATAAGAAAGAATATTCAGCCACTTGGCACGATCTAGCATTTGAGTTAAGAAATTATTTGGAAGAGTGGATAGGCGGTCTTGATGTATCTAATTTTGAAGCCCTGAAAGAATTAATAATAATAGATCAAATCAAGCGAAGATTACCTATAGAAATGAAAGAACATTTTATTGATGATCTTCCAAAAATTAAAAACGCTGAGGTATTAGTAAATAAATTAGATGATTATGAAACAGCAAGACGTAATGTTAAAACCATGGATAGAAATTCGCACCAATTTGAAGATAGGAAGTCGAAAATGCGTGAAAATAATAATTCAAAACCAGCCAACCAGCTGGTTACCAGCTCAAAATTATGATAATTTAAGAAAACAACAATTTATAAATAATAGCAGCCAAAACCAGCGATTATCCAATCACAAAGAAGTAAATTGCGCAGTAATCAAAGGGAAAAACAGCGCCAAGCCGGATTGCATGATAGATATTGATATTAACGGGAAAAAGGCACATGTCTTTTTTGATACTGGAAGTGATATAAGTTTGAGTTATGAATATTATACTAAGATGGGATCGCCAAAGTTATGTTCAAATAATATCTCTTTGTCAGGCATAGATGAAGTAGTTGTTTATCCTAAAGGATACTTTCCTTATGAATTTAATATTGATGGATTTCTAATCACAGCAAATTTGTATGTTTTAAAATCTTTTGCATATGATATTTTATTAGGATATGATGTGATTAGCAGATTAAATTTGGCGATAGACGAGAACGGAATTAAAATCGTTGGCGAACGCAAAAATGTTCAAGTAGGTTGCACTGAAGTTTTGAAGAATTCTATTATAAAATTGAATCGTGCTGCCAGAAGTAATAACGAAATGAAAGCGTCATCGTTAGATAATTCATGTGATGAAAATATTATAGTTGCAAATGATAATAATGCACAAGATAATTTCTTGATTAATTTAGCGAGCATCATAGATGATGATGAAATTGATTTGAATCAAGTGAGAAATTTGAAAATAAGAAAACAAATATAAATAAATTAGTAAAGGGATACAAACCAAATAAATCAAAAGATATAGGATCACGGATGGGCAAAATTTTATCTGATGAAATTGATAGTCCTGCACATGATAAAAAAGGTTATGTAAAAGATTGCCGTAGGAATTTCGATTATAGGAGAAAGAACAGAAATTTTAATTGACCAATGGATAACAGAAGCAATAATAGATATGGACAAAAATACGTTAAACAGTCATTTAACCATGGAAATTAAAATAAATATAGATATAGGAAACAGAGTTCAGAGAATTCTTACCAAGATGAATCAGAGATTCCCCAAAATTTTGAGATTAACGATTCTTTGATACCTCAAGGTATGACAAAAAGTGAAGGTTTGATGAATAGTTCATCGGATATGGTTGAACCTAATGATGCATTTGAAATGCTAGAAAGTGCTTCACCTACTTCAAAAGCAAAGTATAATCTAAATTTTTCTCCTAGGTACAAAAATAGAGGCTACTATCATAACAGAAATAATTATAATTATGATGGTCGACGATCAGACAGAGCTAGCTATCAGGAGCAAAGAAATTCCCAACCATCACATAGGTATAGTACACAGCGAAATGCAGATTCGTCTAGCAAATTTGAAAAGAGATATGAAAATGATATTAGAGCTCATGATCAGGATAATTACAAATTGGATTATAGGTCTGGAAGTTACAGACATGATAATGGTTACTATGGAAAACAAAGGTATAACGACAGTAGAAATAGTCCTCATTATGGATTTAAAAGAGCTTATAGTGGAAGAGATGCTTATTCCAATTCTCATAATTCTAGAGGTAATAGGTATACAGCTTCTAAAGATAGAGATCAATATACAGAATATACGAACCCGTGGGATAACGCATCTGCATAACATGATAAGTTTTGTTTTATGTTTATCTGTTTATTTGTCTAAATTTTTGTAAGAAGTAACTGACGAGGTCACCAGAAACGTCAGGATGACCGAAAATGTGGGAATCTGGGAATGAAAGCTAAGACTCAATGGTTAAATGAACGTGATATCTCAAGTGAGATTCGTAAAAGGTGAACTCAAAATTGCAGAGCGAGATGTTGTTGTTGTATAGATATTCAGCAATGGAGTTGCTTGGTGGTTTTTAAAGCAAGGCTCAGGGAAGCTCTTGTGAGTTGTATGATGTTATTTTGAATATTAAGCTGTATGTTTGTTAATATATTAAACCTTTTTAAACCTATTCTCAGTTTGTAGAGCATTAGTTTCAATTAAGCAATACATTATTCACATAAAAACCCACATACATATCAAATCAGTTTAAAGTTATTATTACTTCTAGGAAAAGGGCCAAAAATTTACACATGACAGATTTTTGATACAATTAAAAATGGGCTCAAGGGGTGAAAAAGGTTTTAACAAGAAAAAAATTCTCAGTTCTCCAGGTATCAAAACCACTTAAATTTATTATAAATCTTCTTAATATTATCTACAACCTTTATTTTGACAAGTTTTTCCTAAGACCAACTCTTACCACAAAATAAAATAAAATAGGGGTTGGAGAAAAAATTATTGTATTAACATGACTCTGATACAACCAGCTGCTACAGAAAAATGAAATTTAAAACTTGTCAAAAGTGGCCAGATAAAATTGTTAAACTGTGTTTATCTCTAATCTTGATTTAGTTTTTGTGGGGGAAATTAGTACTTAACTTCGAATCTACCTGCGCCTGTAGGCCGAGCCAGCAGGGATTTTTTTAATAATTTATAACACCACTTGTTCATTCATATTTGGTATTGATTAAAATATAACTTAGAGACAGATTGTATCATACAAAAACTCTCAGCTGAATACATCTTCCAATAAGTATAAATAAAAACTTGAAGAAATTAGAAATTCATAGGTTTGTTTATGAAAAAAAGCTTAAAAGGCACAAGAGTTTGGCTGCATGCATTCCTCTTTCCAATAAAAAAATGTTTAAATATGACTTTGGCATTAAAATTCCTTAAAACACTAGGCCTAAAATTGTGACACTGTAAACATACAAGTTACCAAGGATCGACTGAAATAGGTTTTTAGGACCCAAACCAAATTTCAACAATCTTGCTATTTTCGGCTGAAAACGAAAATAAAAATTCTTTTTTAAATAATTAACACATACACAAATATACATAATTATTAATAAATTATAAATGTTTATTAAATATAATTCATAATTTAATGTAACACATATTTAATATAATACAAGTTATGGCCCAAGTTAGCTTCCTGTGCCTCTGAACAAAACTTTTTATTAGGGATGCATCTAATAGTGATTTTTGCCGGATACTGAATATTCGGCCAACAGGTGAACCGAATATTCGGATAGCCGAATAGTAACTGCTAGGCTGAATACTGAATATTCGGCCTGCCGAATAGTAACTATTCGGCCGAATACCGAATATTCGGCATACCGAATAGTTTGATATTCGGCCAAACCGAATATTTGGCAACATGGCCGAATAGATACCGAATATTCGGTGCATCCCTACTTTTTATCTACAATAAAATCTGAGTGCAAGAAAGTGTAGGTAACCATGCTGGTGCGAACCACTCTGGTCTGTGAATCGGCCATAGCTAAATGCCCTGTTAGGCTTAATGAAAAACATAAGCTAAATTTGGAAATTAAAATTTGCATACAAAATTTTTTACACCACTATTTCCGAACAATAAACTTCACGGCATATTTTTACAACAATTGCATTAAAAATTTACCACAAAGTTTATTATTTGAACATAATTTTGTTAAACATTTTTGGCAACATTTTTTTTTGATACAACAATCAACTTTATTGATAAAATTAACTTTGTTAGATTGCTTTGTTAAGATACTTATGTTATCTTACTATCTTACTTACTTGTTTTAAATGTGTCAAGGACCCGCCTAACGTTGCAAATATATGTTTGCAGCTTGCGAAAAAAAAAAAAAAAAATGTTGAGTATGGCTGAGATAGATGATTAAAAAAAAGTCAATAAACTAAGTTACAGTTTTCAAATAGATTTCGATTGAAAGTACATTTTATGTTCAATTTGCAATGTTTAGATGTTATTTACTATTTTTTAAAAGTGATAAATGAACATGTTAAAAGAATATATGTACAATGAAAGCAAAAGTGATAGTACAGATCACTGTCACCATCATTATGATGTCTGTATTAATGACCGACATATTTTTGCTTCGTAATACATTAAAAACGCTCAGATACATACGAGATGTCTTTGTCTCTTCTTCATATAAAGAACAAGGTAGTTATTCAGTCTTCTTTGTTGCATCAATATTTGTAGACGGGTCTTCTGGATTCTCAGCCAACCAGATAAACACACATAGAACAATGGTAGATCAGCTGGATGGATGGCTTTCAATTTCTCTAAAAAACAATATCAACAGTGTTAGAATCTTTTTTATACTATACTAGCTAATCCGCCCAGTGCTACTCAGGCCTGTGATAACTAGGGATTGACCAAAGCAGCAATTTTGCTGAATACCGAAGCTTCAGTATTCGGCAACTGAATACTTGAAACTTTTTAATACACATTTTTGCATGTATTAGATTTTTTAATAAGCTTTAATTGAAATTAAATTCTGAATAATTTAATTCAGTTACATTTTTATTCTTAAATCTAATTACACAAAAAAATTTAATGACTTCTTTCCACTCACAAATTCATTAACCCATCAACAATGTTGTCATTAAGCTGATTTACTGATTGTCTGAGTCTAATTATAAACATATTGAACAGGAATGTTCTCAAAATACAAAAGGTATATCAATTTGTACATTTAATTATTTCCTGTCAAATTATTGACAGATTATTTATATTTTGATTAACATTTTAACATTGTGGTGATGAAGAATAGAAATTTGAGCGATTTTGATATATTGGTTAAAAGCTATTGGATATGCATAGGGGTATATTTATTTGATGTGTGTAGCTATTTTCTTTAATATATACCTTAGATATACAGATATGAACTCTGATATACTTATTTGATGTGTATATTTAAAAAAAAATACACATTAAATAAATTTAAATTAAAAAAAACTAATGTAGAAGTAAATAAAATTAAATGATAAGGGAAAGATGCATATCTTCCTTGCTTTTTTTTTCTTTGTTGTAGTCAGTTGTTTTGATTTCACACCCATATAGACTATTTTAGGAAGGAAAAAGTTTTTTTTTTTAATTAAAAATGGCCTTTGACTTGTTTTTTGTAGTGCAGCTGAACTCATACACATAATATTGAAACTCATTGTTTAGCCTATTCTACTGCTAAGTAAAAGAATTCTTCTACTTCTAAGAAAATACTTATCTGCAATTATTCGGCCGAATACTTTTAAGTATTCGGCCAAAGCCGAATATTTGGTTTACATGCCGAACCACCGAATACCGAATCAACTATTCGGTCAATCCCTAGTGATAGCCTTAAATATACCTAAAATCAATAGGGAATGATTTTACATATTTAACCAAAAAACTTTTTAAGCGATTTTAATGCAAGGGTAACACTGCGTTCAATAGTACCTATACATCCTCGATTCTGTACGATTTTTAATTTTCAAATAAAAATCTGTCCAAACAAAATTAGAGTTGGACGGTGTGTGTGTGTGTGTGTGTCTTCCATTGCTTTCGGCAGCATGCTACTGGGCATGTTATGTATACACTCCAGTCTGCTTTGATTTTATATTTTTAAATGAAAGACCAGTCTGGTCTTTAAAGGTATACCTAAAATTAATGTTCAATGAACTTATATATAAGAGAAAAACTTTCCAAACAACAAAAACAATGAAGGGCCTTTGGCAGTAAAAAGTGTTTTCTTCTCACTTTTATTTCTTGCGTCAGGTCATTTAATAAATAGTTAATTTTACATTTTACGTATAATTTTTTTTTCTTCCATTTCAAAAAAAAAAAAAAAAATTAATGCTACTGTTTTAAATTTTTTTAATTGTCTTTACAAGGTGCATAATTAAATTTCAAATTCGCTAATTTTAAAATTTTAATTAAAATGTATATGCTTAAGAAGTATGTTTATACATATGAGCATATACAATACATATGCAGACATGTTACTCAATTCATGTGCACATCAATAGTTTTTTCTTATACACAACTATTCGGTACTTGTACTCAGCTATTTGGCCAAAGTGCTACTCGGTACACCCCTAATTGTGTGTGCGATTGAAATTTGTCAAGTTTTACTTGAAAAAAAAAGGTTGGTACTTTTATGTTACCTGGGCTCAGTTGATAAATCGCCAACTGTTGTTCCCATCGCCATCATTTTCCACTTAAAAAAAATATAAAACTTTCCATCATTTTTAAGGGCACAATGCTCTGCCCTTTTTAAAATTGGCAGAATGCACTTTACCCTTTTCAAAAATAGAGAAATTCATTTTAGAGATTTTTTGTAAAAATCTTCCTCATATCACAGTATATTTCAGAATATGTGTGCCTGAGAGCTTGCAAAAAGCAGGGGTGCAGAAAATGTTTCTGCTCCCAACATTTCTCCCAATCCACATGAAAATTTCCCCAAAATTTATATGTAAAAAATTGTTAAATAATTTATATGTCCCCAAATGTTATAGGTAAATGCTGTATTACCATAGGTATACAGAATTTTTTTTCTCCAATATTTCTCAACTTATGCGCGAGTATATATGTCAGGGGTGATTCTGAGTGGAAAAAAAAAAATCTGAAATTCACAGCAAATTTTCTGAAAGGTTACAGCAGAGTGGGGGAAGGGGAAGAAATTCACTCCCAGCACTAACTATGTTTTTTTGGCGGCCCTTTGACGAAATTCGCGTTTTTAGCAATCTTTAGACGAATTTTGCGTTTTTTTGGCGAAATTAGCGGTTATTCCGCGATCTTTTGACGAGTTTTGCTGTTATTTTGCCTTCCTTTTGACGAAATTCGCAGTTATTTCGCCCCCCTTTTGACGAAATTCGTGGTTGTTTTTCCATTTTTGATGAAACTCGCGGTTGTTTTGAGATTATTTGACAAAATTTGCCGTTTTTTCGAGATCTTTTGACAAAATTTGCAGTTTTCTGCGATATTTTAACGAAATTTGCGGTTATTTCGCACCTTTTGACGAAATACGCAGTTGTTTCACTATCTTTTGAAAAAAATTACGGTTGTTTCGCGATCTTTTGACAAAATTTGCGTTCATTTCGCGATTTTTTGACGAAATTTGCGTTCATTTCGCGATTTTTTTGATAAATTTGCGATTTTTTCCCGTTCCTTTGACGAAATTCGCGGTTATTGAACCATGTTTTGACGAAAATCGCGGTTATTTTCGTCCCTTTTGACGAAATTCGCGGTTGTTTTGCGATCTGTTGATGAAATTTGCGGTTGTTTCGCGATCTTTTGTCAAAATTTGAGGTTGTTTTGCGATCTTTTGACGAAATTTGCGGTTTTTTCACTATCTTTTGACGAAATGGGCGTTCATTTCAAGATCTTTCGACAAAATTTGAGTTCATTTCGTGATCTTTTGATGAAACGTGGTTATTTTGCAATCTTGTGATAAAATTCGCGTTTTTTCCGTAATTCTTGGACAACATTCGCGGTATTTTTATGTCCAAATTTTCTGATTGATGACCGATTTTTTTTTTATATTTTCGAAACCGAATGCCTTAAATTTTCGGAAAATTCGGAACAGAATCACCCCTGATATACGGTACATATTAATATGAGATCGATTTTGTGAAGGTCGCCATACGGATCTTTTTATCTGCAGAGAAATTTTTCTATCCCAAAGAATTATGGAATTCATTGTTAAAATCGAAATTTATTGTATGTTTCTGCAAAATTTCCCCAGGTGGTTAAAATTTCCCCCGATCCTAGATCGCCGGATCGCACATATTCTACACCCCTGGCAAAAAGTATAGAACTCCATTTCTTTAGCAAAAACACAGGACATTATTAAATCATGTTCTAATATAAATGCATTTTTTAATTTGTAATTCATAAAATCATTCAAAATTAATGTCTCTTTATTTATCATACTTAAAAATGACATACTCAGCAAGTTCCCAACTTATTCCAGTTAGTCTATGAAGAAAAAATTCTTTTCATATGTTGAAAAAGGAATTGGGAAGAAGAAAAGGTACTTTCGGGCGCCCCACACACATATATATACATATGTACGGTGAAACCTCCCTGAATGACCCTTTTTTCATGGAACAAAATTTATTCCCATAGGCTCAATACAAATTTTATCTCCATTCAGAGACCATCCCAGTTGAACTCCCTCCATCAGCAACCCATTTCTTAGAAGAAAATGAAACAAATTCCATTGTTTCCTGGTTGCTTGAAGAAGGTGTTGTTAGAAAAATAATTCCGGAGAGTGCATTATTTGTCAAACTTCTAAACTAAATTTAGAATTTTTTTATTCCGGTAACTTTTAAGTGTTTAAACCCCTTTGTGCCTTTTTAGGCAATGAATTTAACTCTGATGACTAATTAAAAATGATGGTCAATAAACTCCCCTGCCCTATTCTGTCAAGAAACTCTCAAAGAAATAGATAAATTAATTAAATCGTCATTATTTGTTTCTGTCCAAAAAAAAAAATTTCATATTTATTTACTGAACTTTGAAAGGAGTTGGAAATAAAAGTTATAAAAGATAAAATCAAAGTAAACTTCAATGTATTCATTTTTTAAACTCTATGTAATTAACTTTTGTTTTGATAGTTAAATTTTCATATTTTTTACTAATGTGAAAAACAGATTTTAGTAACATTAATTGTTACCTTTTTTCAACAATTAAAGTCTAGATTTAAACATGGCCTCCATTAAGACACTACCTCTCAAAGCGATCCATTTTTATTGGAACGGAACACTGTCACTTTAGGGAGGTTTTACTGTATATATATACCGGGTGTCCCAAAAAGGACTGACTGATTTTAAAATTCAATAACTTGCAAATGGTGACAGATATTTAAAAAATTCTTGCAGGAGGTCAAAAGTTTTATTACAGTGATTTTCGATTTTAGTTCGAATTACAAACAATAGATGGCGCTGTAAGCAATAGTCGCTAAATACAGGCTCGATTTTTGGTCCTTTCTCTTGTTCTATGCGGAAAAAGGAGATGGAAATGTATTATCCGGGCCACAAAGTACCAAAAATCGAGCCTGAATTTAGCGTCTATCGATCGCAGCGCCATCTATTGTTTGTAATTCGAACTAAAATTGAAAATCACTGTAAAAAAACTTTTGACCTTATGCATAACCCTCCTACAAGAATTTTTTAAATATCTGTCACTGTTTACAAGTTATTGAATTTTAAAATCAGTCAGTCCTTTTTGGGACACCCGGTATATATATTACTATATATATGTGTGTGTGTGTGTATACATATATGTAAACACTGACGTCCGGCTAACCAAAAAGTACCGAAGAAAATATTTGAGGGGATTTTGGTACATATAAATTTAGAGCAAAATACAGTACAGAACCATTTATCCAGAATGCTTGGGGTCAGATGTATTCCGGATAACTGGTTTTTCTGGTTAACTGGTTGTGCATTAAAGCAGCATCCATTTGATAAGTTTTTTGGAATATGTGTGGTTGTGGCATTATTTCTGATTTTAAATTATTAGATGGATTAAAAATCAATGCAAGAAAGATCAAAAGTTAACCAGAGTTTAAAAGAAGGTAATCTTAGGAACAAAAATTCTACTGTTTCCTCTGCATAAAAATTAAAACATCTAAAATACAACTAAATATGTTTTTATTTCAAATACTAGATCTTATCAAATTCAGGGCTTGAAATTCAATTTTTCCTAGGAGGGGAGTCTCCCTACCAACATTTATAAATGGAGGTGAGTTGAGCTATTTGGGAGGGAGAAAATAAATCTAAAACCCACTGTTATTTTATGTGCTACTTAAAGATTTACATTAAGTATTTTGTAATGTCTGTATTAATACTGATATGACAAACCGACGTGATGTAAATTCATCGATCAGATGAATTTCGTCAGTCTGTCGCAAAAAGTAACCATAAAATTCGTGGGTGTTTCTGAATTTAAAAAAAAAAAAAAAAAAAAAAAAAAAAAAAAAAACTGAAATTCACAGCAAATTTTCTGAATGGTTACAGCAAGGGATGGGAAGGGATTGGGAAATCCTCTCCAGACGCTAATTATGTTTGTTGCAGGTCGATTAAACTATTTTTTTGGTTCAGTTTGATTTCAGGCTGAGTGTAGATTCCTGTAAATTGGATTTGGGTTAAACCCAATTTTTCAAAAGTTACTTCAGTATATTATTTTAGATTAAAAACTATACCTATAATAATAAATACAGATATTTGTGTGTGTGCTGTTTTCTAAAGAGGACGTAGCGTTTTTTATCACGACCCTTTGATGAAATTCTTACTTTTTTTGCAGCCCTTTGACGAAATTCGCGTTTTATCCACGATCTTTTGACGAAATTCGCGTTTTTATCCGTGATCTTTTGACGAAATTCGCGACCCTTTGTCGAAATTCGCATTTTCTCCCGCAATCTTTTGACGAAACGCGCATTTTCCCCGCGATCCTTTGACAAAATTTGCGTTTCTTCGCGATCCTTTTATGAAATTCTCGTTTTTTAGCGCCCTTTTGACGAAATTTGCATTTTTCCACGATCATTTGACGAAATTCGTTTTTTTTCGCGATCCTTTGCCGAAACTTGCATTTTTTCTTCGTTCCTTTGCTGAAATTTACGATTTTATAGCTATCCTTTGATGTAATTTGCGTTTTTTCGCGATCCTTTGATGAATTTCTTGTTTTTTTTTCGCGATCTGACAAAATTCACGTTTTTCCGCGATCCTTTGACAAAATTTACTTTTTATTCACAATCCTTTATGACAAAATTGGCGATTTTTTCCTCGAATGATTTACGAAATTGATTTTTTTCGGAGACCGGCGATCATTAGTCTAAATTCGCAATATTTTTCTGTTGAACTGATGATCGATTTTTCATAATTTTCAGAAAATTCGGAACAGAATCACCTCTGAATTTGCAAGTCGGTTGCGGACACTTGTCAACTGATCATGACAAAAAATAATGAAATTTGTCTATCGGTCGCAGGAAAAATTTGTGAATTTCAACGATCTTTCGAGGTAAAAAAACCCGCAAAATGTGTCAATTGGTCACGTGAAATTATAAGGAAATTCGCTAGGCATTCGTGAGAATTGATCGCAATTTCAAAATACAAAATTCTCAAAAAAAATGGTGAAATTTTTTTGGGCGGGAGCCTCCCGCCCACGACATTCTTTTGGGCAGTATTTCAAAATTTTGGGCGCAAATCCTGCCCTGAAATTGTACAATTGTTTCAAGCAAAGCCCATGTCAAACTGGCAGTGTATATGATACCTTTTTCTGCAAAGATTCTGAAATCAGTCTATCAGAAATATCATTCCGGACAACTGGTTTCCGGATAAATGGTTCCATACTATAGAACAAAAAATATTTAACATAAAATAAGTTAAAAATTGTTTTCAAAATAAAACTTGTTAAAATAAAATTCTGAAAAGCTTGTTGCTACTCAAGAGTCATTCATGCATTTGTTATTCTTAATACCATTTTCAACAGTGATAAATAGTTTTTTTTTTTTTTTTTTAATTAAATGACTTCATGTGCAATTTTAAATATTTTATGAGAAAAAAAAAAAAGAGTGTTACTGATCAACAAAGTCCTTAAAATTAGTTAAGTAATAAAATATATCAATAAAGCAATTAATGTCCTAAAATAAAATAATTCATTAACATCACATTACAAATCTGTTAAAAAGGCCCTGTGTAAACCAAGTAAAGCAATTGACTACAAATACAAATCACTATCACATATTTTATTACCAGGGGTGCAGAAAATGTTTCTACTCCCAACATTTCCCCCCATCCACATGAAAATTTCCCCAAAATTTACGGTATGTGCTATAGGTAAATGCTGTGTTATCGTAGGTAGGTATAGAAATTTTTTTCCAATATTTCTCAACTTTTGCGCGAGTATATATTGCAGGGGTGATTTTAAGTGAAAAAAAATTCTGAAATTCACAGCAAATTTTCTGAAAGGTCACAGCAGAGTGGGGGAAGACGGAATCTACTCCCAGAACTATGTTTTTTTCGCGGCCCTTTGACGAAATTGGCGATCTTTTGTCAAAATTTGCAGTTGTTTCGTGACCTTTTGTCAAAATTTGCAGTTCTTTCGCGATCTTTTAACAAAACTTGCGTTCATTTTGCGATCTTTTGACGAAATTTGCGATCTTGTGACGAAATTCGCGTTTTCCATAATTCTTGGACAAAATTCGCGGTATTTTTATGTCCAAATTTTCAGATTGATGAGCGATTTTTTTTTTTTTTAAGTTTTCGGAACCAAATTCCTTAATTTTTCGGAACAGAATCACACCTGATATGCTGTACATATTATTCTGAGATCGATTTTGTGAAGGTCACCATACGGATCTTTTTATTTGTAGTGAAATTTTTCTATCTCAGGGAATCGTCAAACTATGCAAATGCATAATTTTTATTTTAAATAATGAGAGAAAAAATAAATCAGTAAAATATTAATAAAAAGAAAATTAAAAAGTTGAATTAAAAATCACTTGATGACATAACAAACACATGTAAAGTGTTTAATGTCAAGTAAATTTGACATTTACGATCACCCATTATCACATTTCATCTTATAGTTTGGTGATAATTTTTTGGTTGACGGGATAATCAAGTAGTACCCAGGTGTCATATACGCACCAAGTTGGCACAATTTTTTTCTGAAGCTAATGTTATACAGTAAAACCTCTGAATAGCGGCCACCACTGGGAGCGCGGTAAAGTGGCCGTACTTCGGAGGTTGCCGTTATTCAGAGGTTTCACTTCCACATTTTAAAACCTCAAAATTACATTACATTAAAATAACAATAACTGACCAAAATTATTTTATTTTTACAGTTAAAAAATACATACTATTATTGGTACTTTTCGGTTAGCCGGGCGCCAGTGTTTTATATACATATTTATATACTTACATATACGTGAATATACATATATTTACATATACAAATATTGTATATATACACACATATATATATGTAATTATATATGTATATTTACATATATGTATGTATATAAATATGTATATAAAACACTGGCGCCCGGCTAACCGAAAAGTACCCTATTATTTTACACTAAAGAAATTACAGTGAAACCTCCCTGTGCGACCACCTCCCTGCACGACCATTTTTTCAAGGAACGAAATTTATTCCCATAAGCTCAATACTAATTTTACCTCTATTCAAAGACCCCCCTTCCCCCCCAGTTGAACTCTCTCCATGAGCGACCCATTTCTTTGAGGAAAATGAAACAAATTCCATTTTTTCCTGGTCGCTTGAAGGTTTTATCAGAATAATAATTCCGGAGAGCACATTATTCATCAAACTTATAAACTAAGTTTAGAATTTTTATTTATTCCTGTAACTTTAAAGTTTTTAAACTCCTTTGTGCATTTTTATGCAATGAATTTAACTCTGATGACAAAGTAAGGATAATGGTCAAACTCCTCTGCCCTATTCTGTCAGGAAACTCTCAAAGAAATAGATAAATTAATGAAATCGTCATTATTTGTTCCCGTCCAAAAAAAATTGCATTTATTTACTGAACTTCGAAAGCACTTGGAAATAAAAGTTAAAGGAGATAAAACCGTAAAATCAAAGCAAATGTCAGTTTTTTAAGTTCTGCAATAATTAACTTATGTAATTAACTTTTGTTCTGATACTTAAATTTTCATATTTTTTCCTAATGTGGAAAATAAATTTTAGTAACATTAATTGTTGGCCTTTTTCAACAATTCAAATTTAGATTTAAGCATGACCTCCATTAAGAGACCACCTCTCTGAGCAACCAATTTTTATTGGAACGGAATGTGGTCGCTTTAGGGAAGTTTTACTCTAGTTATTTGCACTTTTTTTTTTTAAAAGCGTATCACTTTCTCTAAATGCATAATCATTTCCACAGATTTGTTGTAGAATTCGTTATCATTTTGAGCGAGTGCAAAATTTTTAATTTTCCAGTTTCTCTGCAATGTCTCAGGCACTTTCACGCAGCAATATAATCCAGAAATTGGGAGATTTTTCTTTCGAGAGTTCGAAAGCCATTCCAAAAGCAACTTATCAATCTCATCATAACTAGTTCTTTTGACGCTTAGTTTTAGATTCCAAATTTACACCTTGAAATGTTTTTTTCTAAATAAAAGTCACTTTTTTTTCAAAATGTCATCTGTTTGGGTCCTTCCGCAAATGTCATTTCAGCTAATTTTCATGTACTTACACCTTTTTTGCTTTCCTGTATAACTTTCAACTTATCACTTAAAGTTAAAAATTTTTCACTTTGAACTAATTCTTTTAGAGAAAAATACGTGCTACACATAGACAAGAAATATCATCACGCGATTCAAAAAGAGTACATTTGACAGTGGTCATTTGACTACTGCTTCCTCACACATAAACTTAAATTTCGTCAACCCCACCCCCTCTCGCCACACCTATTTGCAAACGAGATTTTGCTAAGCAACCACTAGAGATTAGTAAGGAAATTATAAGGAAGTCAAATAAGAAAATCCACCTCCACATTCTTTTCAATATCAATTATAGTTAAAAAAAAAAAAAAAGTTGTGGGGTGGCCGTTATTCGGAATTCGTTGTTCGGAGGTTTAGTGTAATGTTATTTCTATGGAAGAGATTCGGTAATACTAAAACATCGGCCGGTATTCGGAGGTTACCGTTGTTCGGAGTGACCGTTGTAAGAGGTTTCACTGTATATGCACTGGGGTACTTAACTGCCACCAAAGTGTCATTATTTTGCTTGATATGGTAACTTGGATGTCATTGTATATTTATTAAAAAATTATTTATTTTTACTTTTTTTTAAATTATGTAAATTGTTTTTTATAGTTATTAATTAAACTTTTTTTATTTATTGTCAGGGTTGGCAAGTTTTTGACATGTGACGGTTTAAACCGATTTTAACCATGGTTAAAACCGTCGTGTCAAAAACCTTTCTGTCAAAAATGTCAAAAAGAGTCAAAAACCTAGTTTTAATAAAAATAATACCAAAAGAATTATTTAGCAGAGTTAGATAGGCTTTAAACAATACATTCTAAGTAAAACTGCATAAATACATTAAAACTGAGGGGTATAAACTGCAGAAATACATTCTTGAAACCTATTTGCATAGAATATGGAAACTGCAAATTGATTGTTGCATGATTTTTTTTTAAACTTGTGAATAAAAATTACCTAACTCTTATTTAATGATTTAGTTTATCATTAATGTATGTCTTTAAGATGAACAGTTAATAAATCCTTAATTATTTGTAATCATTAAAATTAGATAGGTTTAATCTAAATTTTGCAGAGATAAATAAATTGTTTAGATATTTTCATTTTTTTGTGGCTAGAAGCACAGAGTAATCTATCACAATTGGTATCTAATAAGCGTATTTACTTTCCTTAAGATAGAGCAAATTCAAAGATTCCCTTCCAGTACAAAACAGTATTGCTATTGCAACAAAACCAATTTTTCTTACTTTCCCCCTATTAAGTTCTTATGGATGGGGTTGTTTAAGGAGCCACCTTCACTAATGTGAAAACACCGGCCTGCTAATGTTAATCCTACAGGAGAATTTCTTTTTAAATATCTTGTTTGAAATTTCATAATTTTTAATGTTTTTTTTTTCAAAGTAGGAATGAAAAACCCCACTCAATAATGTCAAATCTATGGTAGAAATTTTGTTTAATATTTCCATATTTTTAAATGTTTTTTGCATTGGATATCTAATGTCGATTTCTACAAAGGCCGTTTTTTAATTTTTCGATTTTGCTTGAAGTTATTTTTTTTATTATTATTAGGATACTTTCATTTTTGGAACAGGTTTCAAACTAAGTTAAGCATTTTTTTTTCCTTATTGGTATGGTGAATTATTCATTTGTCCCTAATTTTAGGAGATATTCCATAAATAAGATAATTTCATCAGTAAGAGGTGATTGTGATTATCAGTCACTAAAAAAAAAAAAAAAAATAATATTGGCAAAAAAGGATCAAAATATCATATTTTATCATTTTATCCTAACATTTCATTCTTTTCTCATTTGTAAAATAAATGTTATTTTTATTGTTCTGTGTTTGTACTAAATGAGGAAAAAAAATGCTGCAGAGAAAATATTTCTGTTAAAGACTGTATATAGGGTAGATGTGCCCAGTAATGAACACCCTTAAGGAATTTCTTTAAAAATTGTTTTTTAATTAAGGGTGTATTCGAAAAATTATATTTCCAACTTCAACAGCTCGAAATTTTCTGAGACATTCCCAGACTCTTTTTTAAAAGTAAATTCATGAAACTTGCTAAGGAGATTTTTGAATAGATGTATAAGAGGCCGTGTGATTTCATTTTCTGCTCAGTTAATTAAAATTTGATTTTTAAACAATTATTTTCTCAGTATGACCATTTTTTTTTTCATTCTCAGATCTCCCGTTTCGAAAAATTCGGTTAAAAACGCCAACTTTGACAGCATTTTTGGCAATATTTTCTGCATTTATCAAAAAATTGACAAGCACGGTACATTATGTAGTTTCTAAATAAAAGAATTTGCCAGTTTGATGCGTTTGAGAGCAAAATGAATTTAAAAATAAATCAGAAAATAAGCAGTTTTGATTGGAATGCACCCTTAATAGTTATAATTATTATATTCTAGTTTTTTCAATATTATATTAAACTATCAAAAATATTTAATATAATCTATTTTTATGGTATCATGATTGATTTCATTTGTTATAATGGCTTATTATTACAAAAAGTTTGTCTATATATATGAAATGATAAAAGCTAAGCCCCTTTTTAAAATCCCCTTATTGTCCCTTTTTAAAATTTAAATTTAGAAATTAAAATTAAAACTTTTAAAAGGCTTTTGTAATTGTGTCTCAGTTGAGTGAATGAAGTTGCCCCTGTTAAGTCAGTTTTCCCGCATTGCATTTTATAACTTTCAAAGATCGTTTTGGCACATCTCATAAGAATACTTTTGCTGAATAAGTGCAATTTATAAGTCTTGCTGCATTCGATCGGCCAACTCAAACCACAGCCTGTATCCCGGGCAGTCAATCATTCAGCTAACCACCAATTATAGTTTAAAGACGCCTCCTTTGACTTCAACGGCCTTTAGCAGGAATAATGCGAAATACAGCATATTTATATCGATGCACAGGTCCCCGGACAGGGTTTTTTACCATCAAAAGAATGCACTAACTCCACGACACTCGGCTCTCTTAAGTATCGCTTTGCGGTACACATAATTCCCAAGCCTGATGTCCAGAAAATAAATTAACAGCTCTCAAGCCAAAAGGGGCCTGATTTCTCAAAAGGATGTAACAAAGGAACAATAAATCAGGTCCCCGGAAAAACTGTGTCTTTATTGGATCAATGACTATCTTAATCTGACTTTGATTTCCCATTTACCACTCACAGCCTGTGACTACCTAAATATGCGAGAAGTTCCGAGGGTTCGCTCAGAAATCGGCACGCGTCCGCGGTTCGCGCCCCTGCCCCCATCGGTCGGGCATTAAATGACGCCACGACAAAAGATCCATAACTGGAGTAGCGGCGAATTCGTTACATATATACATTTTTAAAAATAAGAAATGCAACCAAGTATGCTGAAAAGCCACAACAAAAATACACAAAAAAAATTTGGGCAATTTAGTCATAAACAAAGAAATAAATTATAATTTAATATTTGATTAGAGTAAAATAAATGCTAAAACTAAAGTGCACAATCATTAAATAAAAGCAATGTTATATCTTGCTATAATAGCAATTTTTTTTTGTTGTTGTCCTGACCATATTTAAATATTGGTATTTTTGACGGTTAAAACCGCTTAAAACGCGGTTTAAACCTATGTCATGTCAAAAACTGGTTTTTGACGGCTTAAACCCAACCCTGTATTATTGTTATTCCTTTTTTTTAAAAAAATATATATGTAACTAGTATTCAAAAACGAGGTTTTCGCCAAACTGGCACCAGAAAAAAATCGCTGCAATGTGGTGCTTTTATGACATCTGTGCCATGTTTTCATTATTGAGAAATAATGCTATTAAATTCTATCTCAATGAGTTAAAATTATTCTTAAAAAACAACTTTTAATACTCTTTAAAATTAGTTTAAAACATTTAAAAATTTACAGTTCGAAATTAAAATATGTCACTAGGCATAAAAGCCAGATTCTGGCCAATAAAAGCCGGTTAATATCATAGCCATCGGAGTGGATTATTTTAAAATATTCTGCTTCAGATACAGTAGAAAACAAAATTATTAGAATACTAAAACACTAAAAGGTTAAGAAAAATAATTTAGCTCCAGCAGCTGACAAATATGGACTTTACGCATATTTCAAGTCATGTATAATAACTGCCAACTAATAAGGAACTGACTTTAAATATAACAATGCAAAACAATAAGAATAGCACTTATTACCCAAAATTTCTGAAAGACTGTCGCTTTCAGAATTATTTTCGACATCCATGTTTAAATCCGACATACTTTAACAAAATGTAGTATAAATAATGATGAGAAATTATCATTAAATACTACAAAAAATCATAATTTTGCTGTAGAATTTTATTCATTTACAATTCCCGTCGCCTAAGAATCCGCATGAATTGTTTATTTACTTTTTCATTTCAGATGTTGCCACATTCCTTTTCAAGATTCGACAAACTGTCATTATTTAATCAAAAGTGAGGATTTTAATTTTTAATTATTTTAATATTTAATATATTAAGAATATTGTTGGTGATTCTTAAATTTTGTCATTTTTTATGTTTATGTTCATTTTTCTTGTCATATGACCTTTTTCTTGTCCCTGTTGCATATTCATTCCGGAAAGTAGATTTGTAAGGTGTTTGTTTTTATTTTTGTTTCCAAGGGAACGAATTTTAATTTCATAAATGTCTGTTGTCCCATAATGTCACAAATAGGTAATTGTACCTTATATTTCGTTGTACATTTTTAGCATAAAGTTAATATGTTTTCATTTTTTGTTGCGTAGTGTGATAATTTGATTATCTTTCAGGAAATCAACAGAATGTGTTAAATTAGAGATTGTCAGCTTTTCGTAAGCTGCAATTTAATTATTTGGGCCTTTTCCAATTTAATCCTTTGAAAAGAGTTAAAAAATATTATTTATACGTAATATTTATTACAAAGTAGACTAATTAATAAATAGTACTGTTCTCTGAAATGAATAAAAGATTTATCTTATCGTCTCTGTAAACAATTGCTTATCCTAATAAAAGATAAACTTTATGTAACATAATACAAATACATTAAAGATATGTTTACATTTATCTGTTTTTGCTTTTCTGCCCTTGCGAATAAAGACGAATTTAAGGAGGGGGGGGGGGGGGAGGAGGAGGAGAATATCTGAAAATGTTTTTGTAGGCTATAACTTGAAGTAGATAAGTTTTTTCTATTGATAAGCGGCCTATTGAAAATAGGATAAAACGTTTTTCGGTACAGATGTCATATTCGCCCCATATTGGCGCGATTTTTTTCAGTTGCCAATTTGGCGAAAACATCAACAGCATAAACAACATAATCCGGGTTACCACATCAAGCAAAATAACCACACTTTGGCGCGCGTTAAGTACCTGTTGTCTACATGATATTGGCGACAGAAAAAAATCACGCCAATATGGGCCGAATATGACATCTGTTCCAATTGGGAACAGATGATGCACACACACCGATGTTTGCACTGTTCTTTCTTTTTGTTGTGCCATTTTGGCGAGAAAATCCTGTTTTCAAATACCTGTTAGGCGTAATGGGCGAAAATAACATATTAGGTACTTTTATTTTATCATGAAAAAGTTTACTTTAATATAAAACACATATAATTTATTAAGAAACACTCAATTTTATTATAAAACGTACATAATTTTTGTTGTAAACACAAATTATTTGATTAACATTCAAATTATTTTATTATGAAACACACACAATGTTTAATTAATTTATTATAAAACACACAATGGAATGGACTGTAAAAATTTTCTATTATAGGTAGGTTCTGCCTTCACAGGTTTTGCTATATTAAGTATCAGTATATTACTTGATGCATGTACTAAAAGAAATGTAACAGAATTTGTCTATTATATAAAATCAGGATACTACTGGCAACACTAATCATGACAAAATGATTAATATGGGTATAACTTGATTATATCCCGTCGACCAAAAAACTAGTGCCAAACTTTAGGATTAAATGCCAAAAATGGATGATCGTAAATGTCACATTTACTTGACATAAAACATGTTACACATGTTTGTTATTGTCATCAAGAGATTTTCAATTCGATGTTTTATTTGTATTTTTATTAATGTTTTAAAAATTTGTTCTTTCGTTATTTAATATAAAAAATATGTTAATTTGTATAATTTGGCAAACAATTTGCCGATTTGTATAATTTGGCGAAGTTGGTTGACGGGATAATCAAGTAGTACCTTAATATGCGTAGCACTGGAATTCACTTTAATGAATCAGAACGCAGTTTTACAAATGTAATGTAATATACTTATAAAGCAGTTGTATTACTGTGAAATAAGTTTTATTATATAGTCATTTGATGCCTTTCTTATGTATTTTATTCTTTTAAGATCTGGAGAGTTTTCACAGATTAGAAGAATTTCCTTCATTCATTTCGTGCATACGTTCCTTCGGCAGATCTATTATACCACCTTTGGTAAGTTGCTTATATATTAATTATAAACTTTCTAACAAAGATGACTAATTTGACAAACTTATATTTTAAAAATTTATATTCTGTCAGTATAACTTACGTTGTTTTAATGAAACTCATTTTGAATATATTTTAAACTTTGAAGAGTTTTATAAGTAAAAAGCATGAGTGAATAGAGAAAAAAATATATGTAAAGAATTTGTATGATATGCTGATTTTAATTTTACTAAATTTAATTCCTTTTAAATTCCCTTCATTAAGATGTTTTTCCCTTGGTGTTGTTTTGATGCTTTATAGTGCGGAGAGTATGTATTTGAGGGGAAAAAATTTGATAATTATGTCATTTAGTTTTTCTGTATAAACCAAATATTCTAAAATAAAAAACTGATGGTGTTAAAAAAATATAAAGATAAGTTAATAAATTCTTAACCCTTTCAGGTGTAGAAAACGTCTGTTCGTAAAATGATGAAATGTTTGACTGACACCCAGAATTTACAAATGAATTTCTTGAAAATAAAAACTTGTTTTTCTAAACTATCATTATAAAAACAAAATTTTATTAAAATATTCTCCGTGTCATTTGTCAGTTTGGAATTCAAATTATGTGGTCATGCTGTAGTGTTGATTTCAGGTGTTGACCCGGCGGGAGACATTCCCTCCCAGAGCAATGAGATGTCCTCCAGGAAGATTTGAGATTTTGTGTTTTCAATGCTCAAAAAGTGCAATCCCCCCCCCCCCCCAGAACTCTATAAAGTCCCACAGAAATCCCTCCCGGAGAAAAGTGTCTGAATTCAACACTGTCATGCTGTGTGACTGCCACCCTTGAAAGGGTTAATTCAAGAAAAATTTATTTGTTTTATGTACTAAATAAAAGGAAAGCAAGATTCTCTGATTAATTATCTCCCTTTTCTTATTAAATGCAGAGTTTCTCCCTGACCGTTTCAGAATGGTTCAACCCCTTCCTGCCTTTTGGTTTACAAAAAATCACCCTTCTTGCCCTTCATAACAAAAATTCATATCCTTCTTGCTCCTCAGGAAATAAGGTACCCTTTCTCTTTCTCCAGAGCCGTACTTATCTAAACCATGGCCCGGAGCAAGAACTTTTGCGAGGTCTTTTCTTTCTGAACTAGTTAACCCCCTAAAACACACATACATTACAAATAATCATTAAAATAATGGTTATTGTTTATCTAAAATCATCAACAGCACCTGCTTTTTAACGGTTGATTGTTGATGTTATAACTTCAAAGTAACAAATGAATCACAATTATATAACATTTGTTATACAAGGTGTCTACAGAACCTGGAAATCAGGAAAAAGTCATGGAATTTCATAAAAATACTCAAAAATCAGGAGAATTTGTCTACATGTGAACCTTTTTTGCCTTGCAAACGAGACTGATTCTTCTGTTTTATATGCAGTGATGCCGCTGTACTTGAAAAAACCTGGGTCCTCGGGACCCAGGGTTTCCAAAAATCTGGGTCCCTTTTTTAGAAAAGCGGGTCCCCATCAATAATAATTTATATTTTAAAGGAATAAATGAAACTTGTTTATTTGGAAAAGATAAATGAAATGCATTAATTATTGTTTTAATAATAATTAAATAATGGATTAAAACCAGTATTATTTGCACTCAAATAAGATATTTTTAAAAAATATTAAGAGAAATTTTCTTTACTTTTTTAAAAGTAAAAATGCAAAATACAATTTTAATTGTAAAATAATGTTTATTTGAGAGTAGAAGATACCAAGTTCCACTAACAAAACAAGTATCACTAATGTTTGCATTTCTTTTAAAAAGGGGCAAGACAGGTTTATTGAAAAAGATATTTTTGCTGAAAAAGAGAATACTTATGTTAAGTAAAGGTGTACTTTTTGTTGAATGAATGGGTGCTTTCATTATACTTCCCATTGAATTATTTGTCAGCATAGATCTGTGTTGGAATCTGATATTTTCTTGGAAGGAATATTTACATCTGAATCATTAATAAACATCAAATCCTAAATGTTCTGAAGGTGGGAGACATTTCAATGCAGTAAGAAGAGGAGGTGGGGTGGATTTTTCACTGGTCCACCTACTGAATACATTATCAAAGTACACTGAAATCATTCTGTATTTTTAAGAATCTCATAAAAAAATTAAATCCCATTTTATGAATTTTCTATCTATAAGTTTAGTTTGCACATCTTTTTTGGTGCTTTGACTAAATTCACAGTTTTTCCGCGTTATTTTGACGAAATTTGCGTTTTTTCCGCGATACTTTGACAAAATTCGGCTTTATTCCGCGATTTTTTGACAAAATTCGCTATTTTTCGCGATCTTTTGGCGAAACACTGTTTTTGCCTCAGCCCTTTTACGGAAATAGCATTTTTTTACACGATATTTTGATTAAATTTGTGTGTTTTTTTTCGCGATCCTTTGACGAAAATCGTTTTTTTTTACGTTATTTTTTGACGACATTCGCTATTTTTGGGGGATCCTTTGACGAAATGCGCTATTTTTGGGGGATCCTTTGACGAAATGCGCTATTTTTGGGGGATCCTTTGACGAAATACGCTATTTTTTCGCGATCCTTTGACAAAATTCGGCTTTTTCCCGCTATTTTTTGACGAAATTCGCTATTTTTCGGGATCTTTTAACGAAATATGCTAATTTGTCGCGGCCCTTTTACGAAAATCGCGTTTTTTCGCTATATTTTGATGAAATTTGCGGTTATTTCCGCGATATTTTGATGAAATTTGCGGTTATTTCCGCGATATTTTGATGAAATTTGAGCTTATTTACGCGATATTCTGATGAAATTTGAGCTTATTTCTGCGATCCTTTGACGAAATACGCTAATTTTTCGCGGTCCTTTTACGAAAATCGCTGTTTTGCGCGATATTTTGATGAGATTTGCGCTTTTTTCGCGATTCTTTGACAAAATTCGGCTTTTTCCCGCGATTTTTTGACGAAATTCACTATTTTTCGCAATCTTTTAACGAAATACGCTAATTTGTCGCGGCCCTTTTACGAAAATCGCGTTTTTTCGCAATATTTTAATGAAATTTGCGCTTATTTCCGCGCTTATTTGACGAAATTCGCCTTTTTTTCGCGATCCTTTGACGAAATACACTATTTTTTCGCGGCCCTTTTACGAAAATTGCTGTTTTTGCGCGATATTTTGATGAGATTTGCGCTTTTTTCGCGATTCTTTGACGAAAATCGGCTTTTTTCCGCCATTTTTTGACGAAATTCACTATTTTTCGCAATCTTTTAACGAAATACGCTAATTTGTCGCGGCCCTTTTACGAAAATCGCGTTTTTTCGCAATATTTTAATGAAATTTGCGCTTATTTCCGCGCTTATTTGACGAAATTCGCCTTTTTTTCGCAATCCTTTGACGAAATACACTATTTTTTCGCGGCCCTTTTACGAAAATTGCTGTTTTTGCGCGATATTTTGATGAGATTTGCGCTTTTTTCGCGATTCTTTGACGAAAATCGGCTTTTTTCCGCCATTTTTTGACGAAATTACGCGTCCCACGGGACGCGTAAGAATCATTTTTTTGCGTCCCGTCTCCGATTTTTCGCGTAATTTACGCGCTATAGCGCGTCCGCGGCATCCCTGACATATTTTTTCACATGCTGATTTGATTAGTCTTCCCCAATATTTAAAAAAAAGATGCACATGATATGAGTTCTTGAAACTTAATAATACGAATTAAAGCGATCAGGTGTCCTCATTTTCTGTTAACAGCCCTTTGAAAGCAATTTACCCATTTTTCCCGGTAGCAGAAAGTTCGAGACAGGAGATGGGCATTGCAGATTTTCTTTTCTCTTTTGCAAATTCTTTTCCTTCGAACCTTTATTTTGCTCTGTATTATGTTTAGTTCTTTATTACTTAATACAAAAACTTAAGATTATTATGAATAAAAATTTATAAAATGCGTAAAAACTCTACAGATAAGTGATTGTTTGATTAACGCTTCAATTGTAAAAAATATTTTACCTGCAGATTATTTCTTGTCCCTGAAATATCTGTTGCAGGTACTTGGAGAATTTTCTGCTACTGGGCCATTTTTGAAAATTTTAAATGATACATTAGCATAACCTGACCAGGTGGCCAGCTTAATCCAACTAGCTGTCTCTTAAGATATAGCTGTGTCTTAGAATTGATCGTTTTTCAAAAAATGTGGAAATTTTCTGGTCACCTTATATCTATTGGTCACTACATGAAGTTGTTAGACTAAATTTTGAGTTTGGATTGGATATAAAAGATATCAACCAATACTTTATTTTTTTTTGTGCAATTTTTATGTTTTCTCTTATTTTTTCTCCCAAATGAATTATTAGCAAGCTTAATAAATGTGTTATACAAGAAGCAGCATACATTAAAAAATACCTCCATATGTATATTGAGGTGATTGCTCAGTATTTCAATAAATTTATTATCTGACTCATATCTTAAATTAAAATAATAAGTTTTATTTCTTTCACCAAAACATTTCACTACTCCCTTTTTTCAATCTGCACATTCGAACCACAAGCTTATTTCTAATCCACCTGTACACTGGAGGGTTGCCATACCACTAACAGACTGGCGCGTTTATCGCCCGTTGGGCGATAGCATTTAAAAGATCACCACAATATCATTAATAATAGAAATCAGGAAAAACTGATAAAGATAGTCGGAAGAATCAGGGAACTTTTTTTTTACAATTTCTGTAGGCACCCTGTTATATCAGGCTACGGCCAAACTCGATTCCCCTTATACGACCGTAACAAAAAGTCGAAATCCTTTTGTTTTCGGGGAATCAGAGTTCGCTCCGGAGAATTGTAGGGGGTGCATGCCATGATTAACAAATACCTACTGTGTCTAATGAAGAATTTGCCTTACAGGCTTGCGTTTACTTATGTATAACTTAACTGAAATTGCAATTTTTGATTTTTTTAGTAAGAACCGGCACTTTGCTGTGTTCCATACTGCACTTACGATTCACTAAAAAAATTCCAGAAATTTCTTTTCATGAATTTCATTTACATTTGGAGTACAAACCGTTGAAAAAAAAAAAAAGGGACTTACTGATTCTTTAAAATAATGAAACCTGAAAAAAAAAATGGTACTTTTTGGTTAGCCGCGCGCCAGTGTTATATATATATATATATAAATGTATGTATATTTACATATATATATGTGTGTGTATGTGCAATATGTGTATATGTAATGTATATATATGTATATTTACATATATGTATGTATATAAATATGTATATATAACACTGGCACCCGGCTAACCGAAAAGTACCAAAAAAATTATTTATTTATTATTAGTTTTTTGTTTCCCAGTATTTCATGATCAGCACCTACAATATTTAAATTTACTTAAAATTGTTCGCAATGTAACATACATCTATATTTTTCTAAAAGAAAATCGAATAAATATTCGTGAAAAATCATGTTTCTTTTTAAAAAGAAAAAAAAAATTGATATGATTTGATTGCTGGATATTGGCAAAAAGACCCGCTTATTTAATTTTTTTTTTTTTTTTTTTTTTTTTTTTTTTATGAAACATGTAAAGTTATTTTTATTTTTATCGTATACTTTTATACAATGACTGTTCAGAATTAGAATATTTAATTTTATATGTGATTTTGTAATTTTTCTATATGCTTGTATAGTTAAGAATATATAATTAAGAATCCCATATAAAGGTTAAATTTATTGAAAATCGTTTACAATGTACTGTTATATGTATTTTCTAAATTATTAAAGAATTATGTAAATATCCATGTTTTGAAAAAAAAACAAAAGCAATATGAGTTGATTGTCGGATACTGGCAAAAAGACTTTCTTATTTTTTTTATATTATGGTGTTGGTGTTATTTATAACAGCCAATTATCCACATGAGGGATATGGGCCTGAAGGGGGGGGGGGATGCCCTCCTTGGGGTGGGTCTTTCTAAGGGAACCTGAACCATATTTACGCAAGGAAATCCAAGGTTAAAAAAACCCCCACAAAAACTGCGAACGATTAGGATGACGGACGCGATTGGGTTCGAACCCAGCACCTCTCGTCTACCACTTTTGAGAGCAGAACTTCTTTCCCACTGGTGGGGTGTTATTATATTATGAAACATGTAAATATATTTTTATTTTAATCGTATACTTTTATACCATGACTGTCCAGAATTAATATTTAATTTTATATGTAATTTTGTAATTTTTCTGCATGCTTGAATACTTCAGATCAACACATATAATGGCCAAATTTATTGAAAATTGTTTGCAATGTACAGACATATATATTTTCTTAATAATTAAGAATCATGTAAATATCCATGTTTTGAAAAAAAAAAAAAAAAATTATATGAGTTGATTGCCGGTTATTGGCAAAAATGCTTGCTTATTTTGTTGATGTTATGAAGCATGCAATAGTGTTGACTCTAGAAAAAAAGGGCCACCGGGCAGGAATTTTTCAAAAAGGGAACACTATTCTAAAAATAGGGTAAATTTTTGAAAAAGGGAACACTATTCTAAAAAAGGGCTAATTTTTTCAAAAAGGGCACACTTGTACCTTGTTCACAAAAATATTTTGAACTGGTTTGTTTAGAGTCCCTAGAATTTGCGATATTGTTCCGGGATCAATTGAATTGCTACGGGGCGCATAGGAAGTGTTAAAAAGGGCAGCCGGGCACATCGGAAGGGTTTAAAAGAGCCGCCGGCTGCAAAAAAGAAATAAAAAGGACCGACGGGCGTTGCGCCCTGCTAAAGTGGCTTAGAGTCAATACTATGCAAATATCCTTTTAAAAGTATCATATAGTTTAACACTGTGAGTGTACATTGTTAGAATATTTAATTTTATATGTAATTTTGTTATTTTCTACATGCTTGAATATTTCAGATGAACACATAAAATGGTCAAATTTATTGAAAATTGTTTGCAATGTACATATTTTTTATTAATTAAGATTCCTGCAGAAATAATTAATGTTCTGAAAAAAATATTTCGCTATGAGTTGATTGCCGGATACTGGCTAAACTTGCTTATTCTCTTAATATTGTGTAAATATTTTTTATTATATGTTTTATACTATGATTGCCTAAAATTCAAATGTTTGATTTTATAATTTCCCCTGTTTTTTATTTTTTTCTAAAAATGATAGAAATCTATAATTATTATTTTTGTTTCTCTGTACACTTCATTATCAGTATCTCTAATGTTTACAATTATAGTGTAGCTATTTAAATGAATTTATTTAAAGGGATTTGTTGGTTAAGTTAAGTTAAATAAAGGCTGTTGATCTGTACTAGGAGTTAGTACGTAGTTGCGTATCCACAATACTTTGGTCCGGATTCCTGCAATAAGAACTGAAGATAAACGAAATTGAAGACACGTAACAAAATCCACATAAGTTCTTTTATTTCAATTCAATAAGACGTGGTGAGGTGATCCCCCTAACACAAGCAGTACCTTTACGTCCTTACTGTTCTAAGGCTGGTTGTCAAGTCCCCGATAAAAATATCTGGCGAGCCAAGTAAACAAGTTAATAAAAATATCCGTTACCATGCTACATACAAAATTTAAAATCTAACGAATCACTCTGGCACTACATAACGGATGAAAAATGTTTATTCATAACGATTACAGAAATGAGCAATAACCTTTTACATTACATCAATAAACCTTGCACTAAATTCTAATTTTAATCTGCCATCCGTCATATATAATTACTTATTTACTGACAGACGCTAAATTTCTATTATAAATATTATGTGACGATTTGCGAAATGCAAGATACATTTAAGTTAAAGATTTACTTAGACAGGAAATAAAATATTATTACGATTACCTCTTGATTATTAATGACCTGTCAACTGTAGCTAGATATATCTACTTTTATTTAAAAAGAGAGCTTTTTAAATGAGATAAGAAATAAAGTTATATTAAACAGTCAATGAATACTTTAAGATTTATGAGTGACAAATAAATTAACGGAATGTAATTTAGGAATAATGCAATATATGATTCTACATCATAACAATTATCCAAAGTTGTCCGCAATCAACTTTATACTATACCTATATTTTACATCAGAAGTCTGCAAAAAATAACGAAATGGTTTAAAAAGTTATCCTGATTTGAGAAGAATTTGGTTTTTTGAAAAAGTTTTGGTTAATTTTCTTAATATTTTGAAACTAGTAAATATTATTTTTTAAAAGTTTTACTGTACTATCGGGCTCGGCCCCCTACGAGCTACACTCGCCAACCCCCGTTGAGACACTGCAGTCTCTAAAAGCACGCTAATTTGATCGGCTTTAAAAACATTTTGGAAGATTGAATTATAATTTAAAAAACAGTGGCGATCTCCCTATAAATGGGTTCTCTTTGATTGGGGAATTTTAAGGAAAAATCAGCTGCTGTTAAAAGATACAATGGCTGTTTTCATTTTTGATTAAATAAAATCAGTTAAATATTTTGAAATAAGCTAATATAAAAGGAATTAAGTAAACAGAGTCTTTGTCTTCCGGTATTTTTTAACAAAGCGAAAAGAAAGTTCTTTTAAGTAAGACATTTTAAATGTATCGTTTTAAATCTGATGTAATTTTCACCAAACTTTTCTTTCTCTTTTTAATATTCATGTGAAAACACTTTTGTTAGAAAGGAAATATTATTTGCACTGTCCTAACAATAATAGTTGAAAAGATCATCTCAAAATCTCAAATAAATGTTTTGCGCAATTTTTAAATTAAAACTGTTTCGCAATATTATTTTTTGTTCATTTTATGTTCTTTTCATAAAAAGAATCAATGTCGTTGAAAACATGGCTATGTTAAAAATATTGGATTTCCATGTGCAAAAAAAGGTTAGAAAGAAAACACTACTTTTTACAACTAAATATCAATATTGCAGCACAAGCATTATTTACAGGCTTCGGTATTATATTTATTACTCAAAAATTTCGACGAGTTTGTACTATAGGAATTATTTTTTAAAAATATTAAATATGACCGAAATGCGGGAAAGAAAAGTGAGAAGAAAACACTTTTTTAACTGCCAAAGGCCCTCCATTATTAGGTTCATTTGGAAAGATTTTCACTTAAATATATAAATTCACTCAACACTAATTTTAAGTACATTTAAAGCCCAGACTATACAAGTCTTTTGTTTAAAATTACAGGATGTTTTTGTAAAAAAGCTGAAGCTAATCTGTAGCTCCTTCTAATAACCAGAATGGCTCTAAGTAAGTTTGTGTGTTTGAGAGGATTTGCCAAATTCTTAAAAATGATGGATAGGGGTGGTACCTTTTCCTTCCAATTCAGGCCAGAAATTGTTTTTTTAATAAATGCAGCAATTCACGCTTTCTATCAAGTGCAAATCAAAGTGGTGAATTTTCCATAATTGGAGTCATGCCAAACTAATGTATTCTAACTGTAACTTTGGACCAACATGAATTGCAGACCTGAAATTAGGCATCCTCTTTAATAAAAAGCTACGTGTTGCAGGCGACTGGCTTTTTTGCTAATCTTTGCCATAGATTAATCTCGGAAAATGAAACATTTGAAGTTACTGAGAAAACTAATAGCTCAAGAAGTATTTGTCAGAAAATTGTTAGACAAACTCTGTTAGAAAGTTAAAAAAATGTATTTTTCTTTATATAAATTTAAAATCTAATGATTATGCAGTTTTTCGAATATTGAATTTCAAAAATTACCAAATTTCACAATGGAGTACCGTAGTGTAAAAAGATAATGATAACAGCAATATGTTTGATGTGTATACTGGTTATATCACAAGTCACAAATTATAGTAGCTGTATTATTCTGTATTTCAACTGCACTGTTTGAGCTAAATTTTCTGAGGAAATAAACATTCTCTGTACGTTATAATTATTTAAAGCTGGTTTGTTATAATTGTTATTTGTTTGTATGTATTAATATATAAGTAAATCTAAACTTTTTATGTACATTCTTCAGGTCACTCCTAATCATGTACATGAACTTAGAGAATTCCGTGCTTCTGCTATTAACAAAGAAGCTGAAATACTCAGAAGAAAACAAGATCACTTGAGAGAAATGAAGGTAAATATAATTATCATACTAATCAGATTAAGTGGCTGTTCTTTTTTTGTTGAAATGGCTTTATTTTTAATATTTTTGGATTATTAAAAAAGTATTTCCTAATCATGTGTTTAATTTTTTTGGAAACTTTAGAATAAATGTGAAAGCAGGGTAAACACAAACATGGGAAGGGAGGGAAAAAACAAACATACTATTTTGAGAAGCAAAATAAATAAACCAGCGTTGTTATTAATGCTGGAAAAAATCTTTTATGTGTTGATTTAAGAATTTATGATAACATAGCTTATAAATGATATATTGTGTATGTTTGTTTGTTTAGTACAATCATATCATTTTTAACCATGTCTCATAATAATTTCTACAATATGGTCTGTTTCAGATGTTACTTGCAAATGTGTTTGACAAGTGAACAAGTATGCTATATATCATTTAAGTTCATAAGTATATTTGAGAATTATAGGTAAAAGGGGGCTGTGATTCCCATAGCAATAAATTTTGTAAAAACCTCATAAATCGAGTTAAAAACCATTATAAATTCATCTTTGTGCTAACTGATAGCATTGCAGGACATATTGTCTAACACAATATAAAACTTAATAGCAAAGTTGCTTAAGCAGGTATGGCAACGTATAAGCTGAATTAATCCCCAAATCCCTTGTAAAAGTTTTTAAATACTGTTAATTAATTAAAGCTTATTGAATTTTAGAACATATATCTGATTAATTAAATTGCTAAACAGGAAAGGATCTTCATATGTGATAGTTAAAAATAAACATATTAGATTTAAAAGAGCAATAAATAAAGTCATTAGATATTGTAATCAAAAACACGCTTTACCATTTCTATAATAATGGCAAAATGAATTTAATTAACAGAAGGATACTAGGACAAGACTTCATGGCATTAAATCAGATTTATGAAAGAAAATTTCCATTTGAAAAATAAACATTTGCCATGAATCAGAGTCTTTCATATAATGTGGCTACAAACATACTATTACAAATATTGTAGGATATTTTTAAAAACTAAACTTGGTCGTAAAAATACTTTGGCGATATGGTTAAGAGCAGTGGTGGGATTCAACTGGTTTGCACCGGTTTGGTAGAACCGGTTGTTAATTTGTGTTGAGTTCTGCAAACCGGTTGTTAAAAGGATACTTCAAATGTGGAAATTGCATTTACATTAATTTATTTTCTTGAAATGTTTATCTGCACAACAACGTTTCTAATTATAACACTGAGACATACTCTGATTTGTTTCATTAATAAAATAATGTTTCATTTGCAAAAAATATTTTTTCTATTCATCAGTCCTGTAAGAAACAAATTTATCTTTAAAAAGGAAATTTTGACGATTTGAATAATTTCAGGATCCATATTGGCGGTCAATTCTAACCCTAGTTATATGGCCTGCTTATTCAACATTACAACTATTACTTATATTTTAATAAAACTAGGGGGCTCGGCCCCCTACGAGCTACGCTCGCCAACCCCCGTCCAGAGACCGTAGACTCTAAATGCACGCTAATTTGATCGGCTTTAAAAAGCTTTCGAAAGATTGAATTATAATTTAAAAAACAGTGGCGATCTCTCGATAAACGGATTTATATTCATTTCCCTTTAATTGGGGAATTTTAACGCCAAATCCGTTGCGGTACTACTTGATTATCCCGTCGACCAATTTCGCCAAATTATATAAATCGCCAAACCACTCGCCAAATTATACAAATTGATATAATTTTTATTTTAAATAACGAAAAAACAAATAAATTAGTACAACATTAATTAAAATACAAATAAAACATCGAAATAAAAATAACTTGATGACGTAGACACGTGTAACAACATTTCAAAATAAGCTAATATAAAAGGAATTAAGTAAACAGAGTCTTTGTCTCCTGGTATTTTTTAACAAAGTGAAAAGAAAGTTCTTTTAAATGAGACATTTTAAATTAATCGTTTTTAACCTGACGTAATTTTGACCAAACTATTCTTTCTCTTTTTAATATTCACATGAAAATATTTGTGTTAGAAATGAAATATTATTTGCGCTTTCCTAACAAAAATAGTTGAAAAGTATCCTCTTAAAATATCAAATAAATGTCTAGCGCAATTTCTAAATTTAAACCGTTTTGCAATATTATTTTGTGTTCATTTTATGTCTGTAATGTGACGTAAATATGATGTAATTTCTCCTATTTAAGACTTCTAACGCATGTTAATAAATTTATTGTTTTACAAATTCCTTTCTCTCTTAAAATTCACGTGTAATTATAGTTTTTATGACGTAATTTTTAATAAGTTCCTGCTTTTTGTACATAATTATTTAATTCTAATTCCAAATGTTTTTTTCTGTTTATAATAGTCACGTGTAAATAAATTTTTAATTTATTTACGCGTATAAATCTTTTTTTTTTTTTTTTTGAAGCAAACATTATTGTTTCCGTTGTTTATACAGTTGGCAACAGTTTAAATTAATATCATTTTCTAAAATCTGTTAAAAATATCTCTAGAAATGCTGAAAATCTGAATTTAAAATAGAAATAAAACCTCAAAAAATTAGTCAAAATAAAAAAATTAATGCAATCTGCACTCCGGCAAATTCTAACGCATAAAATGATCTAAAAATGATTAAATTCCTATGAACAGTTTTTGCTCCTATAAAACTTTTTTAGTGGAACGATTTTGTCCAACTTTAGCATTAAATATCTCTTAAAATAATTCTTCGATCTGAAAACTGTCTGCATCAGCATGTTTATCAAACATTTTTGTATAATACTACCGATTTTCATATTTTTGTATGCATTATTTTTCTTAATATTAACGAAGAAAGACCTCCGGTCACAAAAAATTCAAAACCGGCGGCGGCGGCGGCGGTGACAGCGGTAGTTACTTTTTTTTAGAATAGAGAGATGTATTTTCCTTTGGCTGCTTATTTTGAAAATATGCGGAAATACAGTTGCAAATTCCCAAGTAGGTGAAAAAAGTCCGGGCCAGGATTTGAACCAGGGATGTCTTGGCTGAAGCCGCCAATGCTCTACCGACTAAACTAAGTCATCTCGGACGAATATGGAGGACTAATTCACCTAACCAACCTTTAGCGATCGCAGTATCTCGTCTGATATCTGAATCAGCTCAACAGAATAAATCGGAGGTTATTTTTGGAGCTGCAGTAAACGCTGCATGCATAATTATATTAGATTAATTTTTAACACAATTATTCAATTAGTAAATAAATCATAACAGTTGTAAATTTAAATTTCGAAATTGGTGAAAAAAGTTTCTAAGTAATTGATAAAGGTAGAAATTTGAAATTTGGCATGGCAAATACTTATGAAATGTAAATACTCTTTAAGAACAGTTTCTAAAAAATTCCAAATTTAAAAGGATGAAATGAGCGAAAAGTGTTCTAAAAAAGTTCTAAATCATGATTTCTATGAAGCCTCAGAAAATATCAAATTGATTTCAAAATTAATGTTGGATAATTGATGGTCCCTGCTCAAACAAAGGTTCTATATTTGATGTCTGTGCTACTATACCAGGGTTTGGTAGACCATTAGACTAGAAGCTTGGAATATGACTTGATGGTTATTTTAAAGAACGGTTTCTAAGTCAAACATCCAATAAAAACTAAAATTAACGTAAAAGTTTCAAAATAAATTCAAAATTATCATTTATTATAGAATTAGTTTTAGTTTTTCTCATTAATTTGACTCCCATTTTCGTCTAATGCAGAGTAATAATGAAGTTTAGTGAAACTGCGGCTTATTAGTAAATTTTTGGATTATCCATAGTAGTATAATTTATTCTAATTAAAATAAGTACACAAAGACCACTCGGCATATTTCAACTATTACACCAGCAAAGCCGCTTTTTGAGTTTTTTTTAAAACAATGATATAACTGAAATTTTGTAACTGATAATTCACTATCTATTGATAAAATTCATATAATATAGTTTCTGTTAACCAGCACAATCACTCGATTCCGGCATTTATAGAATAGATAACCTAGGAAGATAGAATTTTAGTTATTGCCTAACCCGCATGATCGTGCGGGTCCGGTCTTAAAGGTATATAAATCTAACATATGAAAAAACATTGTATGGTCTAAAGTTGCTGAGTTGTGATACTTTGTATTTTACGAATTTCCAGCATTGTCTGACCTATTTTTTGTACCGAGAAATGGTAAAAATTCCTAAAATTGTAAATATTGAGAAGTTTTTATCGTGCAAAAATTTGTCTCACTTATTATAGCATTGATAATGTTTTTCTAACCGCATACAAATTTAAATTTTTTAACTTTTTCTAAAGTAAAAACCGTCTAAAAATATCTAAAGTGATGAAGAACACCATTTGGAATATTTTTGGGATTAAAAGTATTCTAAATTTAACGATTTAGGAATTAACTCTTGGTCAGCGACAAGAAGCGACGTTCTACATATTTTATAACTGATATTCCCTTGATGATTTTATATTTTCAATGAAATTGCTCGTCTTTCAAAAGCACTGTGAACAAGAAGTATAAGCATCATAAAAGATGAAAACTTATAATAAAATGTATTAAAACACTTGATAAAATATGTTAGAAAATGCTTTTTTGTTTTCAAGAACATCCACCAGATGGCAGCATCAGACAATCATTTTTTATTTGATCTACTGTGACAGACACTCAGTTCAGTGAGTGTTGCTTCTTCCCTTATAGCAGTTGGCAGCAAAATGCTGCTTGATTAAAAAAAAAATTCAATAATATTCCAAAGGAATATAATATGATAAAAAAAAAAACTGCAACAAGCCATAGTTCAAAGTATTTCTTTGTGTTTGTAAATAGTCTTATACATCTGTTTTGTTTTTATTGTGAAGTGTGATCTGTACTGTGACCAGCATATATATTATTCTAGTGTATTCAATCTTCTAATAAATGTTTTTTTTTGTTCATCCAAAGAAGAGTATATTTCCATTTAAACACATCAAAACATAAAGGTAAAACTTTTAACTTTTTTTATTGTTTACCTATTGAGGAATTTCGTATTCATGCCTTCCATATGGAATAACATTCTAACAGTCGATTATGAGACTGAACTTATCTCAATTTTAAATATAGTAATATAAAAGAAGAAAATATAATATAATTAAATTCAAAGAAATAATTATTTTCTGAATGTTGGTATTTTTCACAAGTGAATGATATAAAAGAAAATTCAAAGAATTGTTCTTATTTTGAAACCAAAAGTGTATTGATAAGAAAAGAAATTATTTTGATTTTGATTTTGCCAGTTTCTTATTGAAATTTTATTATATAAGTTGCAAATGTAAATTTATGTTTTAAACAAAGAATTTAACATTTAAGAACAGTTTTTCTGAAATCAAAAGTAACTTCAAAAATTGTTCTCAAGAATTTTATTTTGTTCTTATTTCATCATTAGCATTATATTTGAGTTTATAATTGTTGTTTTGATGTATTAATAAGAGAAAAAGTTTTATTTTCTGTGAAATAAGCAAATATTATTATATCATAATGTCTAGTATTAGAGAATCTCATTATGTTGATAAATTAACTGATGACAACTATTCAGTTTGGAAGTTTAAAATAGAGCAATTGTTAATCAAAGAAGGTTTGTATGATGTTGTATTTGAACCTAAAAAGGAAAATGATGATAATTGGGTAAAAAATGATAGAAATGCTAGGGCATTAATTTGTTTAAATATCTCAGATTCACAAATTGTTCATGTCAGACATGCTAAAAGTGCTAAAGAGACATATGATCAATTGAAATCTGTTCATGAAAGAGTAAATTTAACAAATAAACTTTATCTTCTTAGGAAGCTGTATTCCACTAAATATAATGAAAGCATTAAAATGCAGGATCATATTAATTCTGTCTTAGAATTAGCAGAAAAATTAAGAAGTATAGGTGAAGTAATACAAGATGATAATTTAATAGCTATTTTGCTCTGTTCCTTACCAAATTCTTATAGTACCTTTATAACTGCTATTGAAAGTAAATATGAAACAGATTTATCATTAAAATATGTTCAAAACAAATTAATTGATGAGTATCTTAGAAGAGTTGAAACTAAACAAATTTCAACAAAATTTGAATCTATTGCTTTAAAGGGTAATAGGGATAAACCAAAGCATTTGAATAAGCAAAAATTTTGTTCTCATTGCAAAAAGAATAATCACAACCGTGAAGATTGTTTTCACTTAAAGGGTAATAATACTAACAAAACAAAACCAAATTTCACCCAAGATAGATCACGTCAACAGTTTAAAAAACCAAACAATTTCTCTGCCTCTACTGCTAGTCAAAATGAAAATCTATCAGATTCTCAAAACTATCATGAATTAATGGAAGAATCAAATTCTTTGAATTTTGTTATGAAATCTCAACAAAATGGAAATAAAAACAAAAATTTGTCTTTTGTTATTGATTCAGGTGCGTCTGTTCATTTAGCTAATTCCTTGGAACTGTTCTCAGAATTAAAAAGTTCGAATAAAGATACAATTACAATTGCTAATGGAACTAAATTAACTGCAAAGGGAAAGGGTAAATGTACTTTTAATATTGAAACACTTAATGGTCAAACAAATAGAGTTACATTGGATCATGTGCTTTATGTTCCCGAGTTGGATAGTAATTTATTATCTGTCCAGTCTTGTACTGAGAAAGGTTTTGTTGTAACATTTAAAGATGATATATGTTTAATTAAAAAGGGCAACATCTTAGTTGCAGATGCAAAAGCTGATGAGGGGTTATACAGATTAAAAATAATACCTACAAATGAAAAGGTATATAGTGCTTCAGAAATATTACCCGTTTGTTCTAATGTTAACTGCATTCTAAAATGGCACCAAAGGCTGGGCCATAGAAATTTGGAATCCATCAAGAAAATTCAAAAGGATGATTTAGCTTTAGGTATTACTGTGAATAATTGTTCTCATAATACTGAATGTTCAAGTTGCATAAAAGCTAAGTTAACAGAAAAATCATTTCCAAAAGAAACGCAATACAGAAGTAAAAAACCACTTGATTTGATATACAGCGACGTATGCGGTCCTGCAGAAACAAAAAGTATGGGATCAAAAAGATATTTCGTTACATTTATTGATGATTACTCTCGTTATACACAAGTATATTTTATTTCTTCTAAAGATGAAGTATTTGATAAATTAAAAGAGTATGTTGCATCAACAACAAACAAATTTAGATTGAAGATTAAATCTTTGCGTAGTGACAATGGAACAGAATATTGCAACGAATCTGTCAAAGACTACCTTAAAAACTTAGGAATAAATCATGAAACAACGACGCCATATTCACCGTCCCAAAATGGAGTTGCAGAAAGAAAGAATCGCTCGCTTATTGAAATGAGTAAAGCCATGCTTATAAATGCTAAATTGCCAAAAACATTCTGGGCAGAAGCCATAGCTACAGCAGCCTACTTACAAAATAGATTACCCACAAAATCAACTGAAAAGACACCATATAAACTGTGGAATGGGCATAAGCCAAATTTGAGTCACCTTAAAGTATTTGGATGCAAAGCATATGTGTATGTTCATAAACAGAAGAGACAAAAATTTGACGAAAAGGCCACTGAAGGAGTCTTTGTTGGTTACGATTTAAGAAGCAAAGGATATCGAATTTATATAGGCGGTAGAAAAATAGTGATAAGCAGAACAGTGAAGTTTTTTGAAAATATGAACTGTGAAAATGTCTTTCAAGAAAATCCTGAAGAGCGAATCTCAGATTTAATGCATTTAAATTTTTCAGAAGAAAATCTTGAAAATGATAGTGATGCTATCCAAATAGAAAATACTGCAGAAGAAATAAATACGGATGAAAAATCAGTAGATAGCCCAACAACTGAAGAAAGTGAAGATAATTTCCAGAGAAGAATATCTAACAGAGAGACTAAAGGAATTCCACCAGAAAGATATTCTTACAAAACTGAAGACAGTTGTTCCAAAAATCAAGATCCTGAAACTTTTAAAGATGTTTTACAATTACCAGTAAAAGATCAACAGAAATGGTTTCAAGCTATGAAGGAAGAATTTAACTCTTTAAAGGAAAATGAAGTGTTTGAGCTTGTTACTTTACCCAAAGGCAAGCACGCCATTGGCTGTAAATGGGTTTACAAAACAAAACATAATGAAAATGGAGAAGCAATAAAATGCAAAGCACGATTAGTTGCCAAAGGTTTCGCTCAAAAATTAGGCACTGATTATGATGAAACCTTCTCTCCTGTCGTCAAACATACAACTATTAGAGCTTTTCTGACCTGGGCAGCATATCATAAAGCCAGAGTATTTCAAGTAGATGTTAAAACAGCCTTTCTACATGGTAAGCTAGATAATGAAGAATTATACATGCATCAACCAGAAGGCTTTCATGATGAAGAAAATAAAGACAAAGTCTATAAATTAAAAAAGGCTATATATGGTCTTAAACAAGCCGCCAAGTGCTGGAATGAAGAAATAGAGAATACTCTAAAGGCATATGGATTTAAACAAAGTGAAGCTGATCCATGTTTGTTCATAAAAGAAAAATCAAAGAAGACAATTCATCTCATACTGTATGTAGATGATATGCTGATGAGCTCAGAAGATGAAAATGAAGTTAATGAAGTAATAAATTACTTAAAGAAATCTTATCCCATAACATCACTAGGAGAAGCAAAATACTTCTTAGGTATAGAAATTTACAGAAAAGAAGATGGAAGTTATTTACTTTCACAAAGAAGTAAAATAACTCAATTAGTTAAGGATTTTCAGCTTGAAGAAGCCAAACCAACTTATACCCCAATGGAAACTAACTATTATAGTTTAGATAAAGAAGAAAATCTTTTATCATCAAATGATAATTATAGACAAGCTATAGGAAGTCTTTTATATATTTCCTCATGCACAAGACCTGATATTACCGCTCCTACACACATACTAAGCCGAAGATGCAATAATCCAAGACAAAAGGACTGGAATGCTGTTAAGAGGGTAATAAGATACTTAAAAACAACGAAAGACCTTGATCTCCACATTTCTTCAAAAGAATATCCTAATATAGTTGCATACTCGGATGCAGACTGGGGACAAGATGCTACAGACAGAAAATCCACCTCAGGAAATGTAATCTTCTTAGGCAATAGCTGCATTTCTTGGTTCTCGCGAAAACAAACATGTGTGACGTTATCGTCAGCAGAAGCTGAATATGTGGCACTGTCACAAGGAACTCAAGAGGTGCTATGGATCTTAAAATTATGTAAAGATCTCAATTTACAACAACATTTTCCTATTAGAATTTTTGAGGATAACCAATCTACAATTAAATTGGTTGAAAGTGAAAAATTTAAATCCCGCACTAAGCACATTGATACAAAGTATCATTACATACGAGATTTAAAAACTAAAAATGTTATAGATGTCAAATATCTATCAACAAATGAAATGATAGCAGATATAATGACGAAGCCACTGCCAAAAGCCAAATTTGAACTTTGTAGAAACCTTATCCACCTGGTGTCAGATTCTATCACAAAACGGGAGAGATGTTAGAAAATGCTCTTTTGTTTTCAAGAACATCCACCAGATGGCAGCATCAGACAATCATTTTTTATTTGATCTACTGTGACAGACACTCAGTTCAGTGAGTGTTGCTTCTTCCCTTATAGCAGTTGGCAGCAAAATGCTGCTTGATTAAAAAAAAAATTCAATAATATTCCAAAGGAATATAATATGATAAAAAAAAAAAACTGCAACAAGCCATAGTTCAAAGTATTTCTTTGTGTTTGTAAATAGTCTTATACATCTGTTTTGTTTTTATTGTGAAGTGTGATCTGTACTGTGACCAGCATATATATTATTCTAGTGTATTCAATCTTCTAATAAATGTTTTTTTTTGTTCATCCAAAGAAGAGTATATTTCCATTTAAACACATCAAAACATAAAGGTAAAACTTTTAACTTTTTTTATTGTTTACCTATTGAGGAATTTCGTATTCATGCCTTCCATATGGAATAACATTCTAACAGTCTCATTAGTTTACTACACAGTGTACAAAACTGTTGTAAAGTCAAATAAACTTATACAAACATTGAAATAAAGTTAAAATATCTACGTTTCAGTCATCCTTCTATGACCTTCCTCAGGAACGTTGTCGTATATCTTCTAAAATTAGAGCAAAACCGTCTTGAGTTCAAAATGTTCGTTATATATTCAGTCAAAAGTCATTTTATCCAATCACAATCCAGAAAACCTGCAATGGCACCATCTACCAGACAAAAAGTAAACTACAATTTCGAATGATTTTTAATATGGCGCCGTCTATCAGGTGAAAAAGGAATAAAAGACTATCAAATGAACAATTTTGGCCTGCAGTGGCCCCATCTATTGTAAGGCAATGTACATAAATGTAGAACTTAAAATGCAAGAGGCAAACTTTGTTAAAATCAAAAATAGAAGTGCATAGTTGACTTTGGGAAATGTAAGATGAATAGGTTAAATTGCAAAAAATTATTTTAATATGTGCAACCAAAGTTTAGAGATATTAACTGATATGTTATCATTACAAACTTCTTCATTTCTAAACATAATTTCTATTGATTCTTTTTGAAGGCCATCTATTGCAGTATTACATGGAATTATAATTTTAGCATTATCAAAATCTATATAACTATGGGGGTGTTGAAATAAAATTTAGCCAGTGCTGTCGTCTGACGATATTGTAAAATGTCTTTTTTATGTTCTTTCAACCTCTCCAGAAATTTTCTTTTCGTAGTACCAATGTAAAATGTTTTAGCACCGCTATCCAAAATGATAGGAATTTCATAAACACCAGCACGCTCATGGCCAAGTGTAGGATCTAAATTGCAATTTAATAAATTAGTAAGGTAAGGAGGGGGAATAGCAACAAGTTGAACGTTAAATCCACGAACCATTTTCCTTAACTTTTCAAAAATGACTGGCACATACCTGAATCGACAATAAGAAGGTTTCTGCTGGTTATTAGGTAAGCTGTGAGGGAGGAGACAGTGTTGCTTGTGAATAATATTATAAATGTATTTAATGGGAAAACCATGATCTATGGCAATTTGCTTAATAAAATTAAGCTCCTGCTTTATTTGCTTGCCAGAACATATTAAAAAGGCCCTTTGTATAAATGATTTAAATGCTGCAATACAATAATTGAAGGGTAAATTAGCATTGAAAGGGATAACAGTATTTTCTTTCATAGGTTTTCTATAAACTGCATAATTCAACAACTGTCCATTGTGCTGTAAATGTACGTCCAGGAATGGCAAAGAAGAATTGTCCTTGATTTCTAAGGTGAATTTTATGTTGTGATCCAGACTATTAACATTACTGAGAAAGTTTTCAAGATCCAGGCGACTATGGTTCCATAAGATTAAAATGTCATCCATGTAGCGTGCCCAAAATGCTGCTTTTTTGTCAAAAGTATCAAATATAAATTTCTCCAAAGGTCTCAATTTAAATTCTGCAAACAAACCAGAAACTGGAGAACCCATCGGAGCCCCTCTAGATTGCCTATAAAATTCATTATTGAAGACAAATATGCTGCTCTGTATAATAAGATTCAACCCAGCTATAAGAGAAGTTTTCATATTAATGCTAAACTGCTTCTGATTATTGATAATAGATAAAATATTCTGAACAATTTCTTGCATGTCAAGAGAGGGGTACAATGATATAATATCCAAGCTGGCTAAAATTGTGTTATTATTTAGTGTACAAGTTTTAATCTTATCCAAAAATTCAGCAGTAGAATTAACGACATAGCTAGAGGGAGGCAATAACATTTTTAGTAAATATACGAATGCTTTTTCAATAAAATATACAGGCCCAGAACAACGAGCAACTATGGGTCTGATTGGATGTTCAGGTTTATGATCTTTCAAATGACCTGTAAGTTTTGGGGTAATTCTAGTATGATTTAATTTAATGTAATTTTTCATGCAATCCGGCCATTCTCCATTTCTTACCAGTTCTTGAGTCTTTCTGAATATAGAGGAATTTAAGTCCTTTTTAAGAATTACACATCCCATATAGATTTTGATAATGCTAAAATTATAATTCCATGTAATACTGCAATAGATGGCCTTCAAAAAGAATCAATAGAAATTATGTTTAGAAAGGAAGTTTGTAATGATAACATATCAGTTAATATCCCTAAACTTTGGTTGCATATATTAAAATAATTTTTTGCAATTTAATCTATTCATCTTACATTTCCCAAAGTCAACTATGCACATCTATTTTTGATTTTAACAAAGTTTGCCTCTTGCATTTTAAGTTCTACATTTATTTACATTGCCTTACAATAGATGGGGCCACTGCAGGCCAAAATTGTTCATTTGATAGTCTTTTATTCCTTTTTCACCTCATAGATGGCGCTATATTAAAAATCATTCGAAATTGTAGTTTACTTTTTGTCTGGTAGATGGTGCCATTGCATGTTTTCTGGATTGTGATTGGATAAAGTGACTTTTGACTGAATATATAATGAACATTTTGAACTCAAGACGGTTTTGCTCTAATTATAGAAGATATACGACAATGTTCCTGAGGAAGGTCATAGAAGAATGACCGAAACGTAGATATTTTAACTTTATTTCAATGTTTGTATAAGTTTATTTGACTTTACAACAGTTTTGTACACCGTGTAGTAAACTAATGATATTTTATCAAGTGTATATATAATTTTTTACGGTGTAAGTGTCCAGTTCTTTTATTATGTATTAAAACGTTTGAAAAGCTTCAGAAGAAAAAAGCACATACAAAAGAATGACAATGAAGGTTTTATTACTTCAAAAATTTAAAAATCTATAAAATTTGTAGATGATCATAAATGTTTTAGTGAGCTCGAGGGACATGTTTTTTAAAAATAACATACCATATAAAAAAAAGATGGAATATTGAATTATGAACATTTAAAACCAAGTTTTAGTCATTTTGGATACAGGAATAAACTACTTTTTAACCCCTCAGATTACAGGAATGTTGGAGAAGTAAAACTTCCATGTAAAGCAGCGGAAGCACTATTATTTATCATGGAAGACGGTAGTATTCCGAGTGACGCAGCCTTAAGCCTAAAATCGTATCGTATCGTATCGTAGAATTCGTAGATGGCGGAACTCATATATACAGCTAACTCGACATCAAAGAAAATGCGAAAAGCCGCCTGTTAATAACTCATCAAATATAGGTCCTATTGTTCTGATTTTTTTAAAACAGTCTTATATCTGCAGTCTAATCCTATTCTGAATTTTTTAGAATGCTACGTGCAGTATATTTTCAGATCTGTAAACCCATTTTGAAAGCAATTTCGATGGTGTAAGTTTGTCTTTTTTTTTTCTCCGAAACGGTCTAGATTTTTTAAAAAACATTAATACATAAAATGAATCTGTTTTTGATGAAGTGGATAAGACTAACCTAGTATCTAGGAAAACTCTTAATTTTTATATAATCCGCATGAAAAAATGGACTTCTTAGGATCGCGGATTACATGTTATTCTATGGGCTAGCAGACAGAATGTTGCACATCGGTTTTGCGCGGTTTAGGTCACAGTTAAAAATCTGAATATTGGCAATAAATCTTTTTTTAAACTACGAAAACAGTTTATTATGTGCTTTAAAATACTTAGACTGATTTTTTAAAATGGAGCAGTATTTTGTAATTATAGGTATTTTATTTCATTATTTTTCATAGTAAGTAAACATTTTTTAAGGAGAAAATATTTCACATTTTAAAAAAAAATTCTCGTATCGAAATTCGATATTTATCGAAAATTCTCGTATCGAAATGAAAATTCATCGCGTTCGCCATAAGACTTCGCCATGTATCACTACGCGATACGCGAAGTTGACTGAAGAAATAAGAAATATCAAAGATCTTGAAATGGTATTCCAAGGGGAGAAAGTGAGTACAATTTCTAATTATCCAGACAGCATTCTTTGCAACCGATCCTTTAGTATAATGTTCTGAATTGTTTTTATTTTCAACAATACTTATAACTGTTTTCCTTACAAAATAATGTTCATGTGTGGCATAGGTATTTCTTGTGATATGTGAGTGTAATACAGATAGATTACTAATTTAATTTTGAGTTTTCTTTTAAAGAAATTAAACAAAATCTTTCATTTTTAAAGAACGCACAATTTAAATAAAAGGTATGACGAAATCAAAATTAAGATTTCCAATCCCGTTTATAAAATGATTCATTTGCGAATCGTTTCTAATAATATTATAAACGAAAATTGACTTAAAATGACATCTTTCGTTTATTTTTTTTATATATATAACTCTTTTCAGCTTCAAAAATTAAAGCATCGTAGTATTTTATTTTTATAAAATTTAACCTAAAGGGGAAGAAAATTCTTATTGCCGTTTATCACTGTAACAAAAGAAAAACAGAAGGAAAAAAAAAAAAAACACCTGAAGCATTTCTTTTAGGCTAATTGATTACAGCCATGGGTGCAAGACCTTCAGTCTCAGGACTGATTTCAGTTTTGGACATATTTTTGACTGATAGTAAATTCTACTTTATATACTTAAATTATCACGATTAGCTTAAAATGAACCATTTTATCCTGACTGGTTGTTTTGAGCTCCTAAAAGTAAAAATTTTCATCATGATACTTTTCCTTATTTAGTAATTAAAGTTTATAGATAAATAAGATAAAAAAGCTTTTTTGCAAAAGTAAGATACTTGTTTTTATTTAATTTTAAAGTTAATATGCTTAAAAGAAAGCTTTAAATAATTTATTTTTAAAAAATATAAAAGTAGCCGGCCCCCTTATATGGTATTTGTGGTAATGAAGTATTATTGTAAATAAGAACAATTCAGAACATGTTACTATTTAGAAAAGATTGGTTTCACAAAATTTCATTAGCAGCTGCATTGTAGCTGTCATGATAATTAGACTTTGTATAAACTAATAAAGTGATTACTCAGTAACCATTACAATTAATATATTAATCTGACTCGCATCTTAAATTAAATATTAAGTTTTTATTCTGCTTTCATTAAACCATTCACTATTCTGTAACATTCCGCATATTCCGACTACAAAAACTCTTTTCATCAATTCCACCTGTACACTGGAGGGTTGCCGTGCCACTTACAGAGTAGCGCGTTTATCGCCTCGTTGTGCAATAGCATTTGAAAGATCACCACACTAAAGCGTCGTTTACACGGAGCGAGTTTACTAGCTACAAGCCGGCGAATTCACTAGCTGCTAGTAAACTCGCCCCGTGTAAACACGTTGGCTAGCGAACTATCTGGCAGCTCAGCGAGTGCGAAAAAAGTTGAAAGCTCGGCTACTTTTCTCGCTACTCACTGGCGTGTTAGCTATCTGGCTAGTAAACTCGCTGTGTGTAAACATTGTTGCTAGTGAAATCGCTGCGAGTATTCGGAGGTTCGGGGTTCTGTAAATGTAAACAATGTCGACTGAAGCAGTTCGTGTCGGCGTGAATGAGCAAAATATATTTTTCGAATAAACTTAACAATTAGGATACCAATAATTAAAATATTTTTGAAAATTATTCACTGTTTGAAATAACTACCGTAATTATCCCAAGGTGAATAATTATTTTAGATAGATAGTTGAAAATACTAATGTCGGGGAATTGCAATTATTAAATTATTGAGACTGTACCGGGTTTAGTGGGCAATAAGTGAAAAAAAAAAGTTTTGGCGTATTAGTGAATAGATTCGTATATTTTCCACTATTTTTCTCAGTTAAACTACCTGAAAGTACTTTTAGTAATTAGTATTACAAATATGATAGGAATGATACTGAGGGTTGAATGTTTTAAATACTAAATAAAATAATTTCAAAATAAAACTGCAGAACTATGATGGCGTTTGAGGCTACTGACCTGCAGATTTACTAGTTCAATTATTACCATAGATTTTATTAATATTACAATCATTTTTTTGTGAGAGATGAATAAGTAAAAATGTTTAAGACAGAAAATAATAGATTTTTAACAACTTCAGTAACTTAATTTTTTTTTTCATTGATTGACAGATAAACTAAACAGGGCAGAGTTATAAAAATATTATGTGATTAAAATATTGAAAATTTTATTAACCACATGAAATTAATTAAAAGCAGCACTATTTATAAAATTTTGGTGTTCCTATTAAATATCAGTGAAACTGCATTTTTAGCAACGATTACATGGGATATCCATTACTGAAAATAGACTAATTAAACGTTACAATAATGGACACGGGTCTTAAAACCTTAAAAATTAATGAAATTTCATAAATGATCATTATAATATAAAATTCAAATTTCATCTTTTAATTTCGTATTGCAGTAATCTGTGTGTTTTATTTTCCATAACACAGGGTACTCTTGGTATACATTTAAAAACTCGGCAATATCATTTACGTTCCACTTCAATTTTCTACGGACACACACACACACACATTAAAAAAAAAAAAAAAAAAAAAAAAAACAGACAGGAAAAATCGGCACTTAATATAAAAACAAACACTGTTTTCAGAAAAAAACATAAAATAAAGCTTTAGAACGCAGCAAGTGACGCAATAGCGAGTTGGCTACTGAGCGAGTAAACAAGTTCGTGTGTAAATGACCACTATCTCGCTCGCTGACTCGCTCGCTACTTTTCTCGCCGGCTTGTAGCTAGTAAACTAGCTCCGTGTAAACGAGCCTTAACATAAAAAAGTAGAATAAAAGAAAAACAAAATTAATCAGTTGATTGTAAAAAACCCGCTCCATTCTCGGTCGGGGGAGGAACACAAGAAAAAATAACCTCGCGAAATTTGACAGTATGTGATGGGGGGTGGGAATCCAAAAAATCATGAAAATAGTTGTAACTTTTCTAATAAATATGTTACATATAACATATGGTAGTAATAATCAGTATATCTGATGAAAATACAAGTAATTTTTTAAAATAAACTATTTAATGATATTTTTTTTTTATCCCTATTACTGTATTTGATTAATAGTAGTTCAAGAGCCATAATTTTATATTGTAAAATCCTTAAAAGCACTCTGCAAGCAGTCCTTGTTCAATCACAAAAGCCTGCCACTAAAAAATTTTAATGTAGAAGATGTAATGTATTTCTCAGATATAAACAATGAATTTTTCAGTTAAGAAGCACATGTATTTTACAAATATTGTTATTTCTTGGAACACTAAATATGATACATTATCGCCTTTAACACATTATTTTGGAGTAATGAAAACATTGTTATTATATTAAAATTTTTTGTAAATGAGTGCTATAATCAGAGCAGCTCATGACAGGTTTTTCTTGCAGCACTAAAATGCATGCTTTCCAAAAGTTTTAATTTTTGCCTTATTTAATGGAAGAAAATTCTGCTAAAAATAAGGCAAAAAATAGTGAAAAGGAATAAATTGGCCAGCCATGGCATTTAGTGTTCCCAAAACTGTCAGTCATGAGTTACCACTGTTTATAATGATTTTGCCCAGGCATATTTGGATGTTATATTTCAAGGTAATATCTTTAAGGTAATTTAATAATGTGTGATCTATACCTATTATATAAAATATCATAATTTGCCCATTTTCTGGTTCCAAGGAATGTAATTTAAAGCATGTATACGAAGTAAATTTAATGATGTATGAAATATGATCTATATAATGCAAAATTCTATAATACGCACAACTTCTCATACCAAGGTGTGCATTATAAAGATCTTCTACTGTATTCATGTGTAGTTCACACATCAAAAACCTTAAAGATTTAGTATCTGTAACAAGAGGTCATTATTACAACTTTATATTTTTTTCATTCTGTAGCACAAATTACTCAGCTTTGAATTTGCCAATCAAAACATTGCCATCTTGATTTTTTTCCACTGTCTTTATTTACCTCAGAAGTGATTAAGATTTTTTTATATTGTAAATCCTAAAGGTTATAATAGCAAATAATATATAAACTTTTTTACCAAAAATAAAACCGACTTCAAAAACTACTGCAAAGTAAAAAGCGCACTTTTTGCTTTATCGTGCAATCTGATTAAAATTTACATGTTCTCATTTCTTGATACAATTCAGATGTTTTCATGTATTAATTTAGTTTGCTTCTGTATTATTTAGCATTTTAAATAATGGTTGGCAATTGAGAATTGTAAATATGACTGCCGATTAGAAATAGTGAAGAAACATATTGAAGAAGATCCATTAGTGAATTTGAATGGGAATATCGCCAAATTAATCAGTTACAGCCAAGTTGGCTTCTTTTATGACAACTTATTTTGGTCGTCAAATTTGGCGATATTTCATCAAATGGCGCCAAGTCTGGCGACAACTTGGCGGTAACGCATATGAATACATAGCTTTATGCTTATGAATGAAAAACCGGTTACAACAATGAAAGATAATTTGTGAAAAATCCTTTATTTTATTGGTTTTTGTTGAATTACCAAAAAACTACTCAACCAATTTCGATGAAACGGAAGTGGTACCAATTCGAGAGTATCCTCTTTCAATTAAAATCAAAATCACATAAATCGGACAAAAAGTTCCGGAGCAATCGGTGAACATACATAAAAAAAAAAAAAAACATACATACGCGTCGAATTGATAACCTCCTCCTTTTTTCGAAGTCGGTAAAAAGCATCTGTAAGCCCTTGGGAATGAGCGACCGGTATACTTGGCCACTTAAGGTGTTCAGATTCCTTCATTATTCTCACCACTTATTTTTAATTGTAAAGTTTACCTTCTTTAATTGGGAGCATTTCTGTGATTCAATTAAGGAAAATTTTCTGTTTTTAAAAACCTGTAGTAAAAGGTTAAAAATTAACCAAAGGGCTCTTGTCGCGAAGGGGTTAAACATCTTGAATTACAGTGAACTTTAATAACCCTTGGCTTTAATTGCCAGTACTCTTCCAATTGAGCTATCTGTACGACAGCCCAGCCAACACAATATTCGCTCAGAACAACTATTATCATGACATCAATTGATTGTGTGAAAAATAATTAAAAGTGTACATGATTATATATTTTATTATTAAGCAACAGACTTTGCAGATCCGATTTTCTAAAAAGCTTTAAAGATTGAAATCTCTAGGCTGGAGTGGGAAAGTGGTAATTTTGAGGAATAGGAGGATAATTTATATAGAAGAATTTTCTGTATAAAAATAAAGATTTAAATTTTTTTAATGTAGGGGAGTAGGGGGAGGGAGAAGAGGTGAAATGTACAGTCGTGGGGGAAAAAAGTAAACACCCTCTACTAACTCCTTAACAAATTATTATCGTAGACAAAAGTTATTGGTACCGAACGATTGGAAATGAAGTCTATTTTTAAATGATGTATATAAAATTTGCTTAGGGGCCATCTACATATTAAAACAAATCCAAACTTCATTTTTTTTTTCAATGGCAATACCCAATTTTAACGAGATATTTCAAATCTTCGGTTCAAACTATGCCTAGGCACCAAATTTCAAGTAATTTGAATAATAAGTTTTTGAATTATAAACATTCAAAATTTAGTGCTTCTAATGTTAAATTATATTTTCATATTTTTATTCATATCTCCTGAAATTATGCTCCTAATGTGCTAATTTTCTGTGTAGCAGTAATACTAACATACCCAAACATAAATACGTTGAATTTGCAATTTTTATAATTTTATGATATGAATTATAAAATTAATATTCGAAAAAATTATGAATTGTAACCTAAAATTTTTTTGATGGATTTAGATTTATTAAGTCCTGCTTTATGGAAATCCAAAATTTCACATTTTTCTTCCAAATAGTTTTCAAATTATGCTTAAAAAACGGCAAAATGATGGTTTAAGGGGCCGTCTATGATAGAAGTGACTAGATATTTTGAAATGTCTTAACGCTGTCCTGTAATCTAGCAGACTTCATTGACTGCTTGAGTGACGCTTAAGGTGCCTTGATCAAGAAGGGGGGGTCTCTCGGTTAACAACCGAGTACCGAACTTCAATTTGGATACAGCCCTTAAAATAAGCTTGTTTGAAAATAATTAATTTCTCGGGAACTTATAGTACGAATTGCATAAAAATTTGTTTTTTAGGCTAATTAAATGGTGTAGAATTCATTTATGCTGTAAAAATTGTGTACTGCTATTGAAAAAAACAAAGTTATGGTTCATTTTAATATGTAGATAACCCCTTAAGCAAATTTTATATACATTTAAAAGTAGACTTTATTTCCAATCATTCGGTACCAGTAACTTTCTTCTACGGTAATTTGTTGAGGAGTTAGTAGGGGGTGTTTACTTTTTTTTTTCCATGACTGCACATTAGGGAAGTTAGTGCTTATTTATTTATTTATGTTAGTGAGCAACAAATGTTGCAGATTTTTTTTTTTTTTCAAACTAATTTTTGAAAGATTTTATTATTTAGGTAAGCTGGAGAGGTGGGTGCAAAAGCAGAAGTGGAATCTTCGGAGCTCAGGGGATTATTTTATATGATTTATTATTATTGTTAATAAAGAATTTTAAATAGGGATGGTGAAAGATTATTTTATATAAAATTAAAGAATGTTTAATTTTTTTGCACTAGGAATGAGAAAAGGGAGAAGCAGAAATTTGCAGGGCTGCAGAAAATGTTTCTACTCCCAACATTTTCCCCAATCCACACAAAAATTTCCCCAAAATTTTACGGTATGTTATAAGTAAATGCTGTCTTACTGTAGGTATAGAAAATTTATTTTTCAAATATTTCTCAACTTATGCGCGAGTATATATGGCAGGGGGGATTCTGAGTGAAAAAAAAAAATCCTAAAATTCACAGAAAATTTTCTGAAAGGTTACAGCAGAGTGGGGGAAATCCACTCCCAACACTAACTATGTATTTTTCGCGGCCCTTTGACGCAATTCGCATTTTTTCACGATCTTTTGACGAAATATGCTGGTATTTCTCCTTCCTTTTGACGAAATTCGCGATTGTTTGGCGAAATTTGCGGTTATTTCGTGATCTTTGGACGAAATTTGCAGTTTTTTGCGATCTTTTAATGAAATTTGTGGTTATTTAGCCTCTTTTGACGAAATGCGCGGTTGTTTCGCGATCTTTTAACAAAATTTGCGTTTATTTCGCGATCTTTTGAGTAAATTTGCGTTCATTTCGCGATCTTTTGACGAAATTTGCGGGTTTTTTTTTTTTTTTTGCTTTTCTTTAACGAAATAGAAGGTTATTTGCCATGTTTTGACGAAAATCGCGGTTATTTCGCTATGTTTTGACGAAAATCGCTGTTATTTTCGCCCCTTTTGACGAAAATCGCGGTTTTTTGACGAAATTTGAGATTGTTTTGTGATCTTTGACGAAATTTGCGGTTGTTTCGCGATCTTTTGACGAAATTTGTGGTTGTTTCGCGATCTTTTGACGAAATTTGCTGTTTTTCTGCGGTCTTTTGACGAAATGTGGTTTATTTCGCGATATTTTGACAAAATTTGCGTTCATTTAACGATCTTTTGACGAAACCTACGGTTCTTTCGTGATCTTTTGACGAAATTTGCGATTCTTCGGCGATCTTTTGACAAAACTTGCGATTCTTTCGCGATCTTCTGACAAAATGTGCAGTTATTTTGCGATCTTTTGACGAAATTCGAGGTTATTTTGTGATCTTTTGACGAAATTCGAGGTTGTTTCGCGATCTTTTGGCGAAATTCGAGGTTGTTTCGCGAGCTTTTGACGAAATTTGCGGTTTTTTAGCGAGCTTTTGACAAAACTGGCGATTGTTTCGCAATCTCTCGAGAAAATTTGCGGTTGTTTCGCGATCTTTTGACAAAATTTGAGATTTTTTTCGCAATTTTTCGACGAAATGTGCGATTATTTTGCGATATTTTGACAAAATTTGCGTTCATTTCACGATCTTTTGACGAAACCTGCGGTTCTTTCGTGATCTTTTGACAAAATTTGCGGTTGTTTCGCGATCTTTTGACAAAACATGCGGTTCTTTCGCGATCGTTTGACAAAACTTGCAGTTCTTTCGCGATCTTCTGACGAAATGTGTGGTTATTTTGCGATCTTGTGGCAAAATTTGCATTTTTTCCGGTAATTCTTCGACAAAATATGCAGCATTTTTGTGTCCGAATTTTCAGATTGATGACCGATTTTTTTTTTTTTTTTTTTTTTGGGGGGGGGGGGGGGGGCACCGAAAGTCTTAAATTTTCGGAAAATTTGGAACAGAATTACCCCTGATATATGGTACATATTATTCTGAGATCGATTTTGTGAAGGGCGCCATACGGATCTTTTTATTTGTAGTAAAATATTTCTATCTCAGGGAATTATGGAATTCGTTGTTAAAATCAAAATCAATTGTATATGTTTCTGCAAAATTTCCCCAGGGGGGTTAAAATTTCCCCCGATCCTAGATCGCCGGATCGGACATATTCTGCACCCCTGGAAATTTGTAGTTTTGGATTTAATATAAATGTATGGAATTACTTTTATAAGTGAGCGATGATTGGTATATATATATATATATATATATATATATATAAAGGTTTAAAGAGTAATATTTCTTGCTATTTTTCTTAACAAAGTAATTTTTTTACATAGTAAAATTTAACATAGCTTTTTATATCTCTGAAGCAAACCAACAGAAATACCCTCTAAACATGCATGTTGTACATTACTTCCATATCTTACCAAAGAGTTCTTATAAAAATCTCATTGCACGGTGCTCTTTAAAATTGAAGTATGGTCATCCTTTTTTGCGGGGAGGGAGGGGGGGAGAGATTGAAGGTGAATTGAAATCCTGACTATGAATTCTTTGTATTGGTCTTTAATTTTTTTTGTGTGTGTTTATTGTTTTATTTATTTTTTTTCAATAACCTCAAAAAAGTAATGATATCAATACAAAAACCCTTAACGGGTTAAAAGTTTGTGACGCAGCACTTTATCTTATGCTCTAAGAATTTTAAATATGGAACTTAAAAATAATGATATCAAATTTTGAGTGACGCTATGCTATTAATTATAATCTCTCTATATATTATTTATTTCATCTTTTTATTTTTTTATAATCGCATGTGCAAAAATTATGTTCAATTTAAAAAAAATGTATAAAAGTTTATTCATTGATGCTTTAACATTTACACCTCTCATAAATTCCAAGTATGAGTTTTAAAAGATATGATATAAAAATTTTAGTGACGCTTTGATGTGTCTTTAAACGATTTGTTTTAAAATTAAATTTAAATTATTTTTGTTTTGGCTAAGATATATTCACACATCTAAATAATAGTTTTAATTTTCCAATATACTTTAAATATGTCACTTTCACTGAATTTATATAATGCATTTAAATGTATTTATTTGAATAAATTGATTTATCCTTTGTCCAATGCTATTAAAAATTTAAAATAAGATTTGCGGAAATAATTTTTTTGCGTCATTGTATTCAAACTAAGGGAAATGTATTCAAATGGATACTATGAGGCAAAAAAATTATTTACGTAAATCTTATTTAAAATTTTTAATAGCATTGGACAAAGGATAAATCAATTTATTCAAATAAATACATTTAAATGCATTATATAAATTCAGTGAAAGTGACATATTTAAAGTATATTGGAAAATTAAAACTATTATTTAGATGTGTGAATATATCTTAGCCAAAACAAAAATAATTTAAATTTAATTTTAAAACAAATCGTTTAAAGACACACCAAAGCGTCACTAAAATTTTTATATCATATCTTTTAAAACTCATACTTGGAATTTATGAGAGGTGTAAATGTTAAAGCATCAATGAATAAACTTTTATACATTTTTTTTAAATTGAACATAATTTTTGCACATGCGATTATAAAAAAATAAAAAGATGAAATAAATAATATATAGAGAGATTATAATTAATAGCATAGCGTCACTCAAAATTTGATATCATTATTTTTAAGTTCCATATTTAAAATTCTTAGAGCATAAGATAAAGTGCTGCGTCACAAACTTTTAACCCGTTAAGGGTTTTTGTATTGATATTAAATGACACTTATAATTAATACTAATGATTGTTGTGAATTTGTTGACTATATTTTAAATATTTTTCTATGACTATGGAGTTTTCAAAAGTATTCAAAAGACTAAAAATATTGTCAAAAGGATTACTGCAAGTTCAGCAGAAATGGAAAAGGCGTTTTCAAAGATAAAACCTAGCATAAAACACACATTCATAAAAATCCAGAAATCAAGCACGTACCACTCACGAGAGCTGATTTATCGAGATTAACTTTGAAGAAATTTCAAGTTTTTATCACCAAAGCAAGGATGTAAATAGGAATTCTTGACATTCAATGAGTTAGTGTTAGTATACTCGTGAGATTGGAGACTCGAGCAATATCTCGAGTTCTACCTGCAGTTAGTGTTTTTAATATCTAACTTTAGATCATGGACATGTGTTAATTCTTAAGCTTAAATTTCTGCAATTTTTGCAATATACTTATTGTATATCATTTTGTTTCCTTTTTTGTTGCATTTTTTAATAGAATTTTTAGTCGGTTTCAGGATTGCTGAATATTTATTAAATAAATTATGCCTTTTTATAGGCAAACATGTTTTAGGGACTTTTTTTTTCCACTATACCAAAAGATAAAATTTTTTTAACAATGTTCTTATAATATCTTGGAAAGTGTTTCCGAATCTATGTGTGATGCTTCATTTAACTTTTATGTTTCCTTTTATGTTAAAATATATATATATCCTTTGGGCAGCGAACTGGTAGTTAAATTATTTGAACCCCACCACTGGTTAAGAGCCTACACTAATCACATGGAGAAGTTTGAATTCTAATGATAAACCTACGGGAGAAATCTTTACAGATTTCTCACTGGCCTTTTAATATTTTTGAATGATTTTTTTTTTTTTTTTTTTTTTTTTCATAGGGTACCTGAGGTTGATATTCATTGTTGTGCATTTGTATTTTTTCAATTTTAATTGCAGTTTTTTAAATGAGGATAGTTCTACTTTCAGAACCTTTTCTAATGGGTTCCAAAAGTGAAAGCATCCCCATATAAAAAAAAACTGTAACTAAAATCAAAAAAGTACAAATGCATAACATTAGATATCAACCTCTGGTATCCTATGCAAAAAAATTATTTAACCCTCTGAGCATCTTGAGGGCTTTCCTGCATTTTCATAAAAATGCTTATAAAAATAATCTTAATATAAATTTTCTTTCCTTGTTTGTTTCTAAAATACACTTCAAGCCCCTTTATTTAACAGACATTTTAAAATACAATTCTTTAAAAAATATTTTTATCTATAATAGATTTAAGTTGTTCTTGGGAAACGGAAAAATATGGGCAAACTGCTCAGAGGGTTAAAAATATCGAATTACCAGTGAGAAGTCTGTAAAGAATGCTCCCATAGGATTAACATTAACTTGAGCATTTTTCCTTGTGACTAGTATAATCTATCTATCTATATCTATAAATGAAAAGTATTAACCCTTTATGTACTGAATTATGAATTCATGAAAATTTTATCTTCTAAAACATTTTTCGTGAATTGTTTAAACTACATTAGAAGATTTACATAATCATTTAATAAATTTTAGAAGGATTTAGAGGGATTAATTAAATTTGAATTTATAATAGGGATTTTGTGCTATATTTATAGCCCCACTCAAATCTTTTATTTTAAATATTTTTCTTGGTATTTCGTAGAATTAGGAAATGTACAAATATAATGTTCTTACAATAGAAATATAAAAATATTTCCTAATCGAAAAATCCTCCCCCCCCCCCCCCTACCCAATGCCCAGAAAGCTGAAAAGATACAAAGGCAAAAGAAATCATCCTTTTAAAAATATTTTTGTTTTGTGTAACTCATAATGCTTTTGGAACAACATAAAGTAATGCATCTATGACTCATTCTAAACTGTATTACAACTAATCGATGTATTAAATGAATTTTATAACAACTCATTTTAATGGTACTTATAAGTACCTTCAGTCAGTAGATAAAGGGTTAAACCTTTTGACAATGCCTATGCATGCTACTGCTTAAGTAACCTGATTGGAGAAGGCTGTTGAGGCCATGTGTCCCAATTGTGAAGAACTACAGACTATGCCAAGCTAAATTTCCATGAGTGGGTATGTTGGCAACAATGGTTTCAATTTTCAAATAGTAAAACTATGACAGCAGTTATCTATCAAGAAATGTTTGCATATTTACTGAATATTTTAGAAATTTATGCAGAATGTTTGAAAACTATTTAAATTCTTCAAATCAATTAATTTTATGAAAATAAAGGGTTCTTTTATGTTAGCCAAGGGCAAATCTCACGAGTAGGAATTTTTCCTTTTGGTCAAAAGCAGTTTTTATTGTTTGCATGTGTAACTTAGAAACAACAATTTATACAAAAAAAAAAAAAAAAAAAAAAAAAAAAAAAAAAAAAAAAACTGAAGTAAAATTTTAAAAAAGAGTTTTTCACCTATTTATTTATTTATTTATTTATTTTTTTACAGTAAACTATTAAATAACATATAACGTAAAAATATTTTAAAACATAGCCACTGAACATTGCAAACTTTAATTAATAAATATTTTATTTTGCTATTTATTATATAATCAACTAAAAATAAATCAGGTTACTATAATGAAATTAAATTTTCGCTGAGTCATGTTCAATAAAACAGTCCGATTGATGGCATGGTCAGACTTCAATTTTGGTGCAGGGTTGCAGCACCCTCTAGTGATTGACTTCACACAGTAAAGGTAAATGGGCTTGCCTGTTATTACTATTACATAAGCCAAGATTTATGTATATATGTAAACATTTTATTAATATATATATATATATATATATATATATATATATAATTATTGTTTTTTATACTTGAAGGCTCTGCCTCCTAAGATCTAAGCTCACCAACTGCCATTGAGACACTGCAAACTCTAAAAACACGCTAATTTGATCAGCTTTAAAAAGATTGTGGAAGATTGAACTATAATTAAAAAAAAAAAAAAAAAAAAAAAAAACAGTGGTGACCTCTCTGTAAATGGGTTTCCATTCTTTTCCTTTGATTAGGGAATTTTAAGACCAAATCAGCTGCTGTTAAACATCTACTGGTTGTTTTCATGTTTGATTAAATAAGATCAGTTAAACATTAAAAAAAAAAAGCTAATATAAATGAACTATGTAAACAGAGTCTTTGTCTTCTGGTATTTTTTAAACAATGCTATAAGAAAATTGTTTTAAATAAGACATTTTAAATGTATTGTTTTAAATCTGATGTAATTTTCACCAAAGTTTTATTTCTCTTTTTAATATTCGCATGAAAATACTTTTGTTGATAGAATGGAAACACTTTTCTTTGCACTACCTTAGAATTGGCAATAATAATTTAAAAGATCATCTAGAAATGTGAAAAAAATGTCTCTGTAAATATATTTGTAAATTTAAACCATTTCGCAATATTACTATTTGGCCATTTTAAATATGTTGTTATTTCCTTTACTGCATATTAATGAATTTATTACTATTATTTTTAAATTTTCTTTCTCTTTTAATGTTCATATGTAAATATAGTTTTTATGATGTAATTTTCAATATTTTCCTACTTTTAATATGTAATCATTTAATTCTAATTTGAAAGTTTTTTTCCTGTTTATAATAGTCACATGTAAATAAATTTTTAATTTGAAGGAAATATTATTCTTTGTGCTGTTTTTATGATTGGCAACAATTTAAAATAATAACCTTTTCTAAAACATGCAAAAAATGTCTTTTGAAATGCTGAAAATTTGAATTTAAAATGAAAATAAACCCTAAAAAAATGAGTCCAATTAAAAAAATAAATACATTCTGCACACCGGGAGCTTCTTTCCCCTTAGAAAAAATGATTAAATTCCTATCTAACTTTTGCTCCTATAAAATTTTTTTAATGGAACAATTTTGACAACTTTAACATTAAATATCTTGTAAAATAATTCTTTGATTTAAAAACTGCCAGCTTCGCCATGTTTATCAAACATTTCTCTATAATACTACCAATTTTCATATTTTTGTGTGCGGTAGTTTTCTTAATAGTAGCGAAGAAAGACTCTAGGTCACAAAAAAATCATTTACTGCAGCATTGACAATGTTAGTTACTTTTTAAAAAAATAGAGATATACAAAATACTTCTGTATGTATATAAAAATTGATAAATGGCTTCTTTTTATTAAATAAATTGTATAAATATTGAAAAAATTGCTTGTATGTATGAAACAGTGAATAGGTTGTCAGGAAATATGTTGCCAAATTTCCTTCTCTCGCGAAGGCCATTTTCTCTAAAAGTACCTGTGTTTCTGCTACAAATCTCATTTAGTGATCAGAACATCTGAATTTGTTTTTTTTTTTTAATTTGATTTAATTTTTTTAAGAAAGTTTTTCTGTTATTTCTAGGATGACCACACACTATCCATGCTTCTACAAAATGACCACAGATCCGATTTACAATCCAGTGTGCAAGACAGCTGTGCCTTATGGTATCCATCCTACTTCAATAACCGGGAAGTTTCGGTAGCAATAAGTAAATTTCCTACAAGTGGCATCTACAGTTCTGTCCATACGGATGCTATTGTTTGCTCTAATGTGGTTGGAAGTAACCATGGATATAATTCCACTGTCACTAAGGATGATTTGATGGATCCTGGGGCAAATGTAGGTGATTGCATCGAATGCTCACATAGCAATATGAACCTAGAATGCAGTCTGTGCCTGGCAGAATTGAATCAGAACTTTTGCAATAAAAGCTTTCCAGGGGATTTAAGTCCTGAAGTGCCTTGCATGCTGTTGCAGCATGGTGATACCAGTGTCATGGAAGGTGAAGTAAATGCTGCTGTTCAAGAAGCTGAGTGTGAATCTTTACCTACAGTGATATCCAATCAAAAGAATCTTCAGCCAGATACAGATTCGGAAAGTAATGCAACTTGCATGACACAGAGTACAGACTTAGAGAAGTACATGGAGCTTTCATGTGAATTCAGCAGTCCTGATAACTCAGCCGTTATCTGGGATTCAAAAACTACTAGCCAGCAGTGCACATTGTCAAGGTCTGACGATGCAAGTTCAGAAACTATTGTAAACACGGAAAATGAGCTCACACCTTGTGCATCTACCATGGCAGAGCTGACTGATAACATTGAAGATGAACTCAGCAATGCAGAAGAAGTAGCGGGTGCATCTGATAGTAAAGAAGTAACAACAGGAGAAATGAAAAGGGCACATTCAGTTGACAGCTACATGAAAATTCTGCAGAACTGTGGAATCCTAAATGTCAAGAAATCACAAAGTGAACCATTTAATACCAGTAAAGCATCAGCTGATATTAATGATGTTAAAACAGCTGTTACATCTAAAACTAATCTATTAATCAAAGAAGACAGTAAAGAAAGTGAAGAAGCAAGGGATGTGCCTGAAAAAGATGATTGTTCTCAAGAAAGTATTGAAGTTTCTACCAGAGATGAGGTATCTCCTGAGCCAGAACCGAATCAAAATAACTCCTTTCAGAAAAAACTTGTTAGACGAAATTCCTATACTTTAGATGAACCCTCATCTGCATTGATCTTGGCACATGCTGACTGTGCTTGTAATTTTGATGCCAAGTGCATTTCTCCCCACTGCTCAGCATTGAAAAACACCAGTGAGGTTATACCTAATTCTGCTTTTGTCAAAGAAAAAGTAGACATTTCAGCTTCTCCTCCTCACATGAAAATGTTTCCTATTTTAAATTCTGAAAGAACATCCAAAGGTGCTCATTTGAATAAAGAAGAAACATCCTCTACAGTTGTTGATGTTTTTCCTAAGGTAAAAGAAGACAGTTGTGAGAAATCAGATTCTGGCAACACGAAGACATCTACGAATACATGTGTCAAAGAAGATTCAAACTCGGATGTTGCAGGATGTGTAGGTAAAAGGTATGTTTATTTTTAGTATGACATGCATTGTCACAGCAAAAAATTCTCAGTGATGAACTGAAACATTTTGAAATCTGATTGTTATTGTAAACACTATGTTATGTGGAGTGCTGTAGCAATTTAAAAATTCCGGAAACGACTGAAGTAGTCTTTTTTAAACAGAGTGGTAAATTGATAAATTATGAGTACCAATAAACAATAAAATATTTATGAGTAATTAATTGCTCAAAATAGCACTATTTAATTTCATTATTAAAAAAATATATTATTTTAAAACAGTAAATTAACGACATAGAAAGTAAGTAAAAATTAAAATGCAATTTTTAAGTTCGTTTTTACGAAATCTGTTTATTGTGATGTATCCATCTCTTGTAATCCATTTAAATATTCATAATTTTATGTGAACCAAGTACTTTCACCTGGATATTCATGTTCTTGCAATCATTAAGTAGATGAAATGAAGTGGTTGGTGATGGCTATCATCAAAATTTATTGCACATAGAAGTCCTCTTTCTGTTGAAAATGAGAACTTTGTTTTTTGTTAAACTACTACTATTTAAAATCTTGGGCATGAAATCTTATATTTTATATTCCAGTATGGAGGAAATCTTTGGGAATCATTGAAAAAAAAAAGAAAAACAATATTAATAATCAAAATTATAAAAAAATTATTAAGAAATTAGCAAGATGCTTCATTTTAAAGGGCAAAACTGGAAAATTTCATTAGTGGCCAGCAGAAACAGTTTTATAAGTGGCCACTTTTTATTTAAAAGTAAGTATTTAAGTGCTAAATAATAGACTTGTTAAAATTTCGATTAGTATTATTCTAAAATTAAATAGCCCAAATAAATATGTTAATATTATCATAGTGCAAACAGCAAAAATGGTATCATTGATGGAATGCAAGAAAAGTTTATTTTCGCGTTGAAGGAAAAGTGGTTGCTGGCAGACAATTATTTAATAGCCACTTTTTTTTATGTAGTGGCTTTGTGGCTGGCACTAATTTTGCACTTTACTTCATTTCTCTACCACAGAAAAAATCTAGCAAAGTAAAGAAAAATAAACAGTCAAGTGCGAGTATTACTCACGCACAGAGGGTTCCGCAGAATAAATATATGAATTTGTAATTGTTGTTAAAAGAAGACTTTGTAAAAAACTATACAATGTAGTGTTGGGTATAACTGTATATACTAGTACCATGAAAGTTCAAAGAGATATGGAACCTAAATGATATCCAATATAACTATTTTGTACAACTTATTCTTTAATATTATCCTAATCTGTTTATGATGAGCTTAATTCGGCACTGACAATAAAAGCAGTGCATATTTAAACTTCATTTGGCATTTCATAAAACTAAATTCAGCGTAGTAATAACTTTTCTTTCTACAATGTAGTTAAAACAAAATCTTTGTTCAAAGTTTAAATTTGGCATTGTGCTAAGCGCGCTTCAAAAGGAGGTCGCAAAGTTTCAACGACGCCTTGGTCCATGCGGCGTTTTTCCAGATAGGTTTTTAATTAACTTTTAAAGTCACTTGAGACGTATTGAGAGATGCACTCAATGCAAACTAGTCGCGAATGCCATAGTATTTATGTGATTCATTCTAATTAAGTGGTCTCAGGACTCTTCAAAATATTTGAAAATTAAATTTTATTAGGTGTTAAACTCCTATCTTTACTGAACATTTTTATATATTTGTTTCCTTGAAATTACCATTAGAACAGAAGCTATGGCTTTTAGAATTACACCCGCTCACTAGCTGAAGCGGCATTTCTGAAACTTTGAAGTCATTTTTCTGCAAAACAAGTTTTTGGGCATAACGCGCAGGGTACCTCAAAAACTTCTGAATAGTTTTTCATGAAATTTTTTAAACATATATTTCATGTTAGTCTGTATAAACTGAACCTAAAATTTCATTTTTACTGTTAAAAAAAAAAAAAAATATTTTTTATGCGATTTATACTGTTGAAATTTTCAAAATTTTGTATTCGCTAAATACAACTTTGCATTAAAAATATAAAAAAGTTTTAAGTACAAATGTATTTAAGTTCAGGGTAATTATTACAATCTGAAGTATAAGTAGGCCTCAAAATTTTCATTCTAGTTGCAATATTTATTTTGTAATCCTGCGCGTAAGATCTTATGCCAATTTTCTGCTTGACAAATGTCCAACAGTTTCGAGCCCCCTATAAATACTAAATCTGCATCTTGCAATTTTTTAAATACATGAAATGAAAGAACATATTTATATCTTTCATCAAATAAAAATTGTGTTTTTAAATCATATGCATTTTAAGACATTAAATGTTGCAAATGGTGTTTTTTTTTCTTTTTTTCCAATTTTAAGAGTCCTGAGACGAATTAAATTATTCTGTTTTTAACAATTTGAGGTTTATTGCTTTTATACTACTACTGGACATTACATTACACTTATATATCATTAAAAGTTGTTAACTAGGCAATAGGCATAGATTATGCCGCCCCTGTCATTATATATGTCCAAAGTATCCGTATCTTTAAGGGTTAATATCTCGGCTAATTACTGATAATTTTTTTCAAAAATCATTATCAACAATGCTTTTGTACTTCTGCTACGATATGTACCTTCAGCACTGCTCAACAATTTTGCTGAATGCCGTAAATCGAAATTTGTGTGTAAATGCGATTTTCTCAAAAACTATGTAATTTAGGGTAATCGCTATAATTTTCTTTCAAGGTTTAAGTTAGCGTCTACTACCTCTAATTTTTTTATAATTTTAGTTTCAGTAGATTCAGAATTAGATGGGGGGGGGGGGGGACATACTTTTGCGCTACATTTTGGACGATATCTTTGAAAATATAATACCTAAAATTAAAAGGAATGAATTTTTGAGTTCAGCGTTACGAAAGCTTTCACACAATACCCCACATGATATAAAAAGAAAAAAAGTTTTTTTTTTTCAAGTAGCTTAACTAGCCCCTATACATTTTTACTAAAATATATTTATGAATATTTAATGATCTGAAAATATGTATGTCAATAGTCTTTATTACTTCCCCGAATTTGAAATTTCCACGTTCCATAGTTTACGAGTAAAATGCCTGTGACAGACGGACGGACACAGGAGTGATCTTATAATGGTTCCGTTTTTACTTTTTAAGTACGGAACCCTAAAAAACAAACAAAAAAAACCAATCTTTTCTAATGAATTATCACCAAAGATTTATGACATCATTAGTTTTGCGTTTTATTAGTGACAAATGACGGGGATTCTAATTGGGAAAATGCAATAATTTTGTTGTTGCGTAGGTAAAATGTCTGCACAGTTGGAATTAGTCTCTAAAACTCCAGGAGTTTGAGTCCTAGTTGGTGTTTAATTTTCTGTACTGACTCCATAACCCTGGTTTAAAGTAGTAATTTCATATCACTTCAGGTGTAACGATATAAGTCAGCATTTCATAAACTGTGATCAGTGGAGCAGAATAGGCTTGGAATGCTGCTGTTATAGTTCTCAGATAAGGAAAAAAAATATATAATTGAGTTACATATCATAATACTGTAGATCAGGGTTCGATGATGTATATCAATGGATATATATTGTGATATATCATGATATATATCAGCTATTTATTTTGAAAATATCAAGATGTTTGATATTTTCATAAATTTGATGTTTCTTTTCAAAATATCCTTGTCCATGATATTTCTGATATCTTCAGTCAAAACAATTACAAATGAATTTTTCTACTGTTATTGACTGTGTTTTTCTATAGAGAATGTTTGTCTCTGGCAGAATATCTTTTTCAAGATTTATGTTTGAGGCTGAATTTTTAAATGTAGAACCACTAATTATTATGGAATATTAATTTAGAACAGCCATGGAACATAAACTGTGTGTACATAACAGTTATTTACAGCTTCATTAGAAAAGAATCTTTTCTGCTTTTGATTTAGTTCAGTTTAAACTTCAGCATGTTAGGGAATAAAAAAAAACAGACAAACTTACATTTAAGTTTAATGTTTTCAAACAAACAAATATTTTATATTTTAAGTTTTGTTGTATAAAACATAACATTTTCTTGATACTGAATCCTATATATATATATATATATATTAGCTTTAGCTTATATTTCTCACAGAAAACAACCATTTTGCTTATATCATTGAATTCTGTGCCCTTGACAACGTAATTCAATATATAAGCTTTTCCATTTTTTGTCGGTGTCCACTTTTTTCTTTTTCTTCCATATTAAATCTTATAATAAATTATTATTATTATTTTTTTTTATACTTACAGCATATTCATAATAATTGACGGTGGTAGGTTATGTTTAATTAATTGTTATATATATATATATATTTTTTTTATGAGTGTATGAATTTGTTTTCAATTAATTGATCTTCAGGGGGGGGGGGGGGAGACGTTCAGAATATTGTTTGGTACTTTTCGGTTAGCCGGGCGCCAGTGTTATATATACATGGATATACATACATATATATGTATATATACATATATTGTATATAAACACATATATACATGTGTATGTACATATTTGTATATGTATATACATCTGTATATACATATCCATGTATATATAACACTGGCGCCTGGCTAACCGAAAAGTACCTATTGTTTTTATTAAGTTTTCATATTAAGTGCAATATGAATACAGTGAAACTATAATAACTGGATATGGGAGTAACACAACATTTAATATTCTTCTAGTTAGCACAATATTAACTCCATGTGAAGAAAAATCAATCATCAACTCAATAAGCTCTAGCAGAGACCTGCTTAATTGACTATTCTTTCACAATAAATCTTTATTTAGGTATCAATTCTTGCATAATCCAATACTAAAAAAAAAAAAAATTCGATATTTTTGTCAGAGTATTTCATCAATTGTTTAATTAATTGCTCTTTAGTGTTTGTTCACTCAAAGATCCCCCCAATGTTCTGATGTTCAATGAAAGAACAAAATGAGCCATTTTTAAAGGGGATAGATAGGGCATAAAACTTCCCAAAATTAACATACTCTTTAGTGAACATGTTTTCTAGCCTCTTTGAGATGTTGTGTTAGGGGCTGTACATATATAACATTATCAACATTTTGTTATTTTTGAACTCCCGTCTCCCTTATATCATTCGTTATCATGCCTTGACCCCTCCCCCCCCCCCCTTTTAATGATATCGTTATCAATGTCTAAAAATTCTTTTCATTTTTACATTTTTTTTCTTTCTATACGGTTGCAGTGATATTCAGGTATTGTTATACATTTACTACGTATTTGGATATTTTACTGATTCAAATGCACAGAAAAAGTTAATAAAATACCACTATTGTACATGAAATTTCCTCCAACAGCAGATTATATGTGAATAGGGCAGAATAATAGGATTGCTGAATGTTTGGGAGATTCCATATTTTGGAATGAAATGATTTTATATTTATTTATTAGCTTTAATAATGACTTTGTATTTTTATGAAAATAGATAAGACTACTAAAAAAAAATATGGTGTAAAGAGTTACAAAAAGAAGAAAAAAAAATTTGATTGGATAACCCCCCCTCCCCCTAGAGATATCCTATGATATCAAATGCCGGACATCTCGCTTAAAGTGATAATGTTATATATGCTCAATCCCTTATCAAGGTTTCATCAATATAACGTTTCATTCATCAACACTCAATTATTTTTATTTATTGAATTTCTCTAATTATGATACTGTTTGTTTTACATGCTTATTTTGAACTTTTAAAGAATTTTGTAATTTCAAATATTTTAAGTGTAATATAATCATAGTAGATAAGTCATTTGTAATTTGTAGGTTATTGAAATTTTTCGAAAAATTGAATAGTAGTTTTTTTTTTCTCCCACAAATTTTATGTTTTGTTGTTAATAGAATAAATGAATGGAAAATTATATTTAATGATTAAAAAAAAAAAAAAAAAATCTCATTTTATGCATTATTTTTCAGTTTTTTAGAAAATATGAATCTTTCAAATCAACCAAAGCATCTAGAGTTTATTCAACGCATTTGTGATGAATTGAAAGCAAAACATGAACTGAAAGTTAAAGAGCTACATGAGAAGCAGAACAGACAGTGGTTAGAATTGGAAGAGGAATTTAAGCAGCAAGAAACGTTACTATTTCAAAAAATTATAGCTCTTGAGTCATCAAGAGGTATGTTTGACTGTTCAATTTTTTTTTCTTCTTATTATTATTCAAGTATAAAGATAATTATTTCTGACAAGGGACCCTACCCAAAAGGTACACCCTAATTTTGATGCAACTTTTATCTTAAAGAGCACTCATGATATGATGAAGAATGATACCAATTTGATTGGCCTTTAGTATTTTAAAAATATTTTTAATTTTTTATGGTGCAACTAAACCTTCGTCAATGATATTATGTTAATGATATTATCAAATTGCAGTCTTTTGTACATAATCAAGTTTCATCGCCTCAATTTGTTGATATGTTTAAATAAGAATGTTTTAAATGTGGATATCTTAAAGAAAATGTGACTTTCCAGAAGTTTTTTTGGTACTTTTCTGTTAGCCGGGCACCAGTGTTACATATACATATATATATATATATACACACACACATATATATATCAGATGCCTACAGAATCAGGGAATCATGGGAAAATCAGGGAGGTCTATCAATCTGGGAAAAGTCAGAGAATTTTGTAAAAATACCTGAAAATTAAGGAAGTTTGTCTATATGCGAAAATATTTTCATTTTCATCTTGCCAATGAGACTGATTCGTCTATTTTATATACCATATTTTTTCACATGCTGATTAGCCTTTCGCAAAAATTTTAAAAAGATGCGCACATGGTATGACTTTTTGATACTGAACAGAAGTTAAGGTGATCAGCTGTTCTCATTTTCTGTAGATAGTGCTTATATTGAAGGCAATTTGCCCATTTTTGAAAATTTTAAATGATACATTAGCTTAACCTGACCAGATGGCCACCTTAATCCGATTTGCTATCCTGTCAGATGTAGATATGTCTTAGAATTGAACATTTTTCAGAAAATGAGGAAATTTTCTTGTCATCCTATATCCATTGACCACTATATATGAAGTTGTTGTTGGGCTGAATTTTGAGTTCAGATTGATAAAACTGTCAACCAGTACTTTACGAATATTAGGCAATTTTTATGCTTTACTCTTCTTTTTTCTCCCAAATGAGATATTAGCAAGCTGGATAAGTGTGTTAATATGCGAGGAAGCAGCATACATGAAAAAATACTTTGTGTGTATTGTTAATAATAGAAATCAGGAAAATCTGATAAAGATAGCCAGGGAAATCAGGGAACTTTTTTTTTTTTTGCAATTACTGTAGACACCCTGTATGTATGTATAATACTGGTGCTCGGCTAACAGAAAAGTACCTACCATTTTTTTTCCAAGAAATGGAACCAAATGTCATGAATGAGAAAAATTTCATTTTCTAATTTGTGGAGTGTGTAAAAAGTAAAAATTCATTGTGTTTTATTCATTTGTATACTTATTACCATTTATGTGACAATTAGAGTGTTTGAAATTATTGGAATATTTTTTAATGAAAAATTTAGGGATTCACATTAGTTGCACCATTAGATACTTTACAAATATTTTCAAAATACTAAACCTTGATGATGGCTGATAAAATTTGTATAATTCTTCATCATATCATGAGTAATCTCTATGATAAAAGTTTCATCGAAATCAGGGTGTACCTTTAGGGTAGCGTCCCTTGTTAGTAATTTATTTTTTCTTTCATCTCAATGCAATGTTTGGTTTGTACTTTAATGATTAACTAGTTTGAACCTGTCAAAACTGGATGGCTTAGTAAATAAATGTATAAATGAGCTTCTTTCATAACACCCTGGTTAATAACCACTGCCTTAATTTAATACATACTCTTTCAGGCGAGGGTTGCAAACTTAACATAAAGGTTCAATTATTATTTTTTTAGATCAATAAAGTTACTAAATTAATTTTCTCATTGTGAATCTCAAAGTGCATGATATGTGCTACCACAGGCCCTTATATCCTAAGTATATGTGTTTTGCACCAATGGAGAAAAAAAAAAGTAGAATCAGACTCTTTGATAAATAGAAATCTGAAAATACAAGAATTTTGTAAATTCTGTGGTCACTGTACCTCAAATGTGCACTTATCGTCCATAAAATAAATAAATAGGTCACTTTTCCTACCTTTGTTTAACTTTCATTACAAAAAGTAAAAAGCTACTCATTGCAGACATCTGGAAGAAAGCAAATCTGGAAAATTTTGATATATTTTAGCTGATCCTCAGACCCCAAAACCACCTTTCATTGAAATGTTGATTTATAAACCTTTGAATCAAAACTTATTTTACATGTTCATTGTTCAAATAATAATATTAACCAAAATGGAACTAACTTATCATCCTGACTTACAGAAAATCAACTTAATATATGTAAGTATAAAATGTAATTTCTGCATTTTTAGGGCTAAAATATGTTTTCTAAATTAAAAAAGTAAATTTTAAAGTGCTTTTAAAAGTGGTAATGACTAATAAGTTCTTATTTTAATTAAAATGTTCATGAATTACTTTTTTGTAGATAAATTTATATTTAGTAAAATTTGTTTTATTAATAGAATCAAGGTTTTTGAAATATTACACAAAATATATCAAGTTATTAAACATTTTAAACACATAAATAATAAAACTTCAATTTGTTTTTAATTCTTTTTCCATTTTAAAATTTGTAAAATATATGTGTAATAAAAAATTATTTAACTCTTGTTGAAAAAAAAAAAAAGGTCGGTACTCTGCCTAGAATTTGGTGGAATATTCAGTATTTGGTTATTCAGTCAAATTACTATTCGTCACATCCCTAAAACCAACTCATGTCTAAAAATCTTGCTTTTCCCTGTTGTTTAAGATTTTATATGTTTTATACTCATAATTTTTATTTTTTATTCAATGTTACATTTAATAATATTATTTTTCTTTGATTTAGTTTATGCTTGGAAATTTTAAGATGTGTGTGTTTTAAGAAGATATTATGTATTAATTCTGTCGCTTCAGTTAAATATTTAATGGATAGTTTTTCATTTTAAAAGTATTTTTTAGATTTTCTATGATAATTTCCACAGTAATTATAAAAACAACCTGATAACTTGTTCAAATATTGGTACGTTTTCAGATTTGAAACATGAGATTTATATCACTATGAAATTATTTCATAGTCATACTTTAGCATTGTAGAAAATGTGAACATTTTACTTAAAAAAAATTCTAGAATATTATTAGTGTAATTTTATATAATGTTATATAATTGTTAATTATTTAAACATTCATTATGTTTTTTTCTTTAAATTTTAAGATGACCCCATGAAGAGTGATTTGAAATGCAATAATGATAGAAAAATATCGGAAGAAAAACGTGTGTTGCAAGATGAACTGCCTGCGTCTAATTCCCTTGGATCTCTATCTGACAAATTTCCTACTTCTGACAGTTCTTCCTCAACTCAGGCTTCCACTTTGTCTATTTCTAATAAATGTTCGCCATCTTCTTTATCTCCACCAGAAGTTTCTGTTGTTCCTGGAAATGCTAGAGCTTTATCTCCATCCAAAGATTGTATGTCTCCTGATAAAAATCCATCCATGCAGTCTGAGGTTATCAAAACCAATCAGCTGTCAAAACATTCCAATGTTTCAGTCTCCTGCTTGAAACATACCCAAGATCCTGCATACATTACTAGCGAATCTGTGTCAGAAGTAAATGGTTTCTCTCATCCTGCATCATTAGTGCCTCGTTACAGTAGCCTTCCTGAATATCGAAGTGCAATAGCTGTCCCTATATGTAATGATTGTGATAAAGTAGGTACTTGCTTTTGTGATAATACTGTCCAGCCTTGTAGATGCTGTACATCATTCAATGGTTGTTCTGAATATCCTCTCGATAACCCACCTCCTTATTCTATCTACCCACCAAGGGAACAAAATTCTATTCCATTGAATAATAGTGCAAGTAGTCAGTCTGATAGTACTGCTTTTAAAAAACAACCTCCTAGCTTAGGAATCCAGAATGGAAGTCATTCTTCAAACAATTGCTTCATTCAAGTCAATAACTTCAGTAATTCTAGAACAAATGTGACAAATTTGTCTAAGATATCAAATGACAGTATTTCTACCACACAGAATGATGCATTGTCATCACTTAAAAATGGAGAGTTGTCGAATGTACAGCAGCATGACAAAGACCAAAGGAAAAGTGTACCCCAGTCCATAAAGGAAAAATCTCCTGTAGATAACTTAGAGTCTCTGCATGCTAAAACATCTAAGAATGGTTCTTGTATGCTCCATCATGAAACCTTGAATAAAAAAATGGTATGTCTGGTTTTCATCTCCAACTATTAAAATAATGTATTTATTTAATACTGGAGCACACACACAGGGTATGGCATACCCAGGGTGTGTATGGTTTTTATTCTGCCACCAGTACTTCCAAATAATTATAGTTGCGTTATTTAATTGCCTGCAATTCTGCAATAAAATAAGTTAAAAATTATTTTTTGTAAAATACTCTTCACAAATGTAAAAACTGTATGCACCCATGGCATGTCATACCCCTGAGTGTTTGTTCCTGGGTTAACATATTTTTTTTTTTAAATTCTGATATGAATGTAAAACAGCAGTTGTACTGCAGAATTTATGAATTATAATAGTGTATAATTTTGTAAATATTTGTGTACTGCAAATTCATTTGCTAATGAGAAGTCTGCATGCATTCAGGTTTCATTCTTTCTGGGTCATTTTAAGCCGATCATTTTTTTGCAAAAAGATTGTTAAACATGTGTGGTGTTCTACATTTTTTTAATGGAAAATCTTTAGAAAGTGGCACAGTCACAAGAAAAAGTGGCCCATCTGACTAATTCTGATGCAGATTATCATATAGAAATGGTGGTACTTTTATGTTAGCTGGGCACAAACCTTGCCAATAGTAGCTTTTATTTTTCGCGAGTGTAAATTCAAAATAATGTTTTGTTGTTGAAATAAAATGTTTTGGTCGATGGTATTGTTATTTTGTATTTATAATTAAATGAATAGAAGGCATGTATTTTAAATGTATGCAGTATATGTAGTTTAAAGGAAATGAGTGATAGATTTATACTTTATATGAAATGAATGTAATACAAATGATGTGACAATGGGAACAATATTTGGCAGCTATAACCTATGTCTAGCTACATAAAAGTACCAAAATGGTACGGGTGCAAACTGATTGGTAATAACATTTACTATTAAATGTTATACATGGATTGGAGCTTAACACCTACATTTTAAATTGCCTACATTTCAAAAATTTGAACTGATTTTTAAATTTACAATGACAACACCCTATTTTGACAAAATATTTGTATGCTATATTTAAAGTAACACCCAAATACCAAATTCCGAATAATTTAGACAAGATGTTTAATTAAAATTTTTGATCTGGTGTTAAATTTTATTTATATTTCCTAAGATAATGTTATGCTGATTTTTTGTGTGAACATCTTATTTTAGAACCAAAACATAAATATCGTAGTCTTCTTGTAATTTCAATAATTTTACGATATAAATTATGAAATGAACATTTAAAAAAATATAAATTTTAACATATAAATATCTTAACATGAATTCCACAATCTTCCAATATGAGGGTACAAAATTTTGACTCTGCCCCCCCCCCCCCACTCTTTTTTTAAGCATGCAAATTAAGAAGGTGCAAAATTTATTCTACCAACCTTGTTTTTTTTTTTTCTTTACATATTGGAAACTTTTTTCCCCAATGAAAGTATGTACTTTTTTCGTTTCACAATTATTTCAGCATCCCTTACCCTACACCCAAAAACAAATTTCTGACTAATGACTTCTTTTTTAAAACTTGTTTTTGGTGTTTGTCTTAGTCTCTTTTGTTAACCTTTTCTTTTTTGAGTTTGGAAGTTTCTTTCTGTGCTTCTGGCAGAAACATGCATTCTCAAAATAGCATGTGATTTCCTTCTTGGAATCCAAAAAAGTGTCAAACTGTTGTTGTATACTGTTAGATAATTTTTTTTACACCCAATTCCCAGGTCCCCTTTGCCAAAATATAAGTGCAATTTTCTCTTATGTTATTTGGTTGTTTGGAATTTCTAAATTAAAATTATTCCTTTTAAAGTTCTAAAATAAATGCAAAATATGAATTAAATAGAATTTATTTCTGTTTTTCTGCACTTTGTCAATTTTGTGACACCTGTCATAAAGAGAAGGTATGTGTGTGTGGGGGGAAGGGGGGCAAATTGAAACTTTGCTGCAGGTGCAGTTTTTTCTTTGCAAGGTCTTGCTCATACTATTTGTAATATTTTTAGAATTACAGTAGAACCTCGATTAACCAAAGTAATTAGGGCTGATGATCTTTCGGAAAATCAAAATTTTCAGGTAATCGAGAATGCTTCAATTTTAAGATTAAGAACAAATATATGCGCTCTTTCTTATTGTGATAACAAGTGCTTAATAAAAATAAAACAACAGCAAATAGAAACAAGAATAAATTACCTTTATTTTTAATTTTGAAATGAAGTGCCTTTTACATATTTCACAAGGGTCTGAAACAAAGTTTTGCTTGTCACTTTGCTTTGCAACTCTATCACGAAGTTTTTTTTAAAAAATACTATTAGTTCATCAGTATGAGTATCACAGTCTTTCTGCTGCTCCAGCCATGCCAAACCTTTTGTAAAAATTCAAAATTGCTAATTTGTTTGTTTTCTTTGCCTGCTAGACCACATTCACACATTCGGATTGTCCCTCCTCTTGCTGTGCTCTAGTTCACTCCACAGTTTACAGGAGCTCAAGTTAAATTCAAAGGAACAGGATCTGAAATTTTTATCTGTACTCGTGGTTCAGAAAGGACCGCTCGCAAACTTGCACACAAGGACTGTGATAGTACAAAATAAAAATAAAAAAATGCAATTTAACAAATTACAACGACCATTTGGAAAATGATTTTTTCTAAGACTAAAATTTAAGACATAAAAAATAGCACGGAGTTGATCATACATTATGTACGCCACGAATTAAACATTAATAGTGTTATTACACGTAAAAATTGCAAGCGACAGAAATCGCCTGTGACTCTTACGTATTATCCACTTGAAACTTATGTATTATCCAAGCATTTCATTGGCTGTTCGGAAAAAGGCTTTTCCATCGTCAGATTTCCAAGAAATCTGACGGCCCATTTTAAATGAAATTTCATTCATAAACTTCTAAACATCCCACACTATTACTTTTTACATCGTCGTGTAGAGAAAAAAATGTACTTTTAAATGCAATTTGTTTGAAAGCTGTATCTCAATTTGTTTCTGAGTTATTAATTTTTTTTTTTGTAGTTTTTATTACTTTTTTGTCATAGTAGCAACACTCTGTTGTCCATCTCTGTTGAAAGTAAAGGGAAATACAGATTACTGTATAGACGACTCAGAAAACGAATAAATTGCAGTTTAAAAAAATAAAAACCTTCAGATATGCTTTTGATTTCCTACCCTGACAAGGACAATAACCATTTTTCCAAATGGTTAATAAATTAAAAAGGGATTTTGGTTAATTGAGAGTTTTGAATAAAAGAGGTTCTACTGTAATTTGAATTTTTTACCATTCTTGTGCACTTTTTATGCTTTCTATAATGTTTTTCACTTGTGGGAAGAGTAGTTACTGCCTAAAAACATTTTTCTCACAGATGACATCCTGACATCTAGATTTAAAAAAAAATCTCTAACCCATTGTTTTGATTAAAATCGTTAGATCTGTTTTTGAAAAGTGCTTTTAAAAAAGAAAGTAGTATATATATATATATATATCTATGAGGCATTGAGAACCAGAGTGGTCCAGCTTCGCCGGCTGTGATTTCAGGGAAAATGCTATTGAAATATTTGGAACAAATTTTTGTCAAACTCTTTTAAGCCAGTTTTTAAAGTGACCAGAGAAGACAAAGCTTCTTCAGGAAGAATAGCATGATTAGTAGTGCCAGAGTGATTAAGCTGGTAGTGCATCCACTTTTGCACTGGCAGCTTGATATACAAGATACGTTGAACCATCTTCATCTATTAAACTGACTCTATTACTTGAATAGTTTTGAAACTAATAAAATTCAATATGCAATGAATAGATGGCATTGCATACTATGCTTTGTCACTTCAAATTCATTTTTCACAAAAATGTGGGATAGTCTACTCAGGTTATCACGCCTTATTGGAATTGCTTGTTTAATGGTATAAGATTTCAATTTATGGCACTTCTTATACACTTTATATACCTTCATTTTTTTGCTTAGAGAAAGTTCTTTCATTGGATTTAAAGCCTGTTTTAGGAATTAAGTAAGATCAATTACATATTTGAAGATTAGCATGTATAACATGGTTAAGTAAAAATGTCACTGCCTCCAGGACTAAATTTCATAGTTAATTTTCACAAAGTTATTGACTTCATGAACTTTTTCTATCTTATTTATTTTTCTATATTTCTAGTTTTTCAATGCATAAATCAACTTTGAAAAAATTGTTTTAATATTGATAAATTTATTTCCTTATGTGATTATTCCTATCTCTGTTTAGAGCATTGATCCTCTTCTACGGAAGAAATTTGAAAAGTTGCCAGCTTTTGTGAAAGGATATCTAACTAGATGTTTGTTTAATACAGTGTATGTTCAGGGTCTTATTAAAACATTTAAGGTGAGATCATGTTTTATAATATTTTTTGGTACTTTTTGGTTAGCCAGGCGCCAGTGTTATACGTACATATATATGTATATATACATGTATAAATATGTGTATATATACAATATGTGTATATGTATATTTGCATATATGTGTGTATATAAATATGTATATATAGCACTGGTGCCCAGCTAACCGAAAACTACCCTTTTTTACATATTGATGTTTTTATTTTTATATTAGCAAGCTGTACATTTTTTTATTGTTTTTTTTCATGATATGTTTTGGTGTATTTCCATTAGCAGAGTGCAAATCTGGTTAACAGAGGATTTTCTTTCCCCTTCCTTTTATGATAAAATGTCTTAAAATTAAGCTATTAAATTATAATTAAGTTCTAAAAATATTAAAGTGTTGTATTGTCATCGGAAACACAATTGTGCATAATTTTTGTAATTCTGGTACATTAGAAAGTCAATTACCATTTCCTATATTTTATTACATGTCTCTTACATATTTTAACAGGAGTAATCATTTGTTACGATCACGAGAGAGTATTTTTTGTGACAACCTTTTATTGGTATCCGCATTCAATTTAAATGCTGTTACCAGTAGAGAACCTTTATAAATAAATAAATAAGGTAGTACTGACACACACACATGATGCCCAGATTGGAAGTTTCCTTTAAATTGTGGCAATCCACATTTCAGAACTAGCATGGACAAATTTTATTAGATTAGTGGGGTGAATCAACAAACTTTAGCTTGGTGATAATGGGAGGCATACTAAGTTCTTGTCCAAAATCCTCTCCACCTATCAAATTTTATTGCTCATAGATTGCCATTCTGGTTGCCAGCATTGTTTAATATGAAGCACATTAGACACTTATAAAAATTTGGGCATGTCTGAGTAAAAACTATGCATAATGAGATTATTTTTAGCTTAAAACCTTCCCTGGGGATCTAAAATTATATTGTACAAAGTTTTAGTCAAATCTATTCAGTGATTGTTGAGCAAATTGCAGGCATACAAATACATATGTACATAATGGTCAATAACCATTTTTTTAAACAAACAGATGCACACTACATCATGTCAAGGATCAGTATAGTGAACATTATGAATCACTTGACAGAAGTATATTATGATAGGAAGTATCTTCTTATAAAGTTTAGTAAATTACTTATGTGTTTCCATTTTATTGAAAAGTTTTTAAGTGGTCTTTTTTGATTTCTAGCATGATTTCTTTCTTTTTTTTTTTCTTCCACTGTAAATGAAGCATTGTTTAAAAATTAAAACTTATTATGTGCATAAAAATAGGTCATCATTTGAACAGTTATAAAAATTGTTCTCAGAAAAATGAGTTTTAGGGGTGAAAGTTGTGTATGTTTTATGAACATAAAATATTTGTATGAAAAGTATAAGTTTGTTACTACCAGGTAACCAAGAAAGTTCATGCGGTTTTTCATTAGATATAAAAAACGACTCACAAAAATCTTAAACACTTATTTTATTCTTTGTAATAATCATCATTGGCTTCAATTGCATATTCTCAACAAGACACAAGCTTATAAAAAGTCCAAAAATTGTGTTACAGCCTTTGTGACATCGTCTCAGTTTCGGTACTGTTGTTCCCACAAGTGGTGGTTATCCATGGCCAAAAACTGGTAAGAGAACTATGGGACGACATCCAAGGAGTAAGGTGGATGAGGCAAAACTTCCCAGCCCAGGGTATTGATCACGTCCCTGGTTGCTTCTACCATATAAGGTCTGGCATTATCGTGAAGGAGGAGAACTCCACTACTGTTGACCAGCGCTAGCTACTTTTGGAACAAAGCAGCTGAAACCTTTTGACGAGTAGTCGTCGGCTGTGATGGTTTTTCCCACTTTTTAAGAAGTCATAGTGAACTATACTAGCGCTGGCCCACCAAACACACAGATGAATGTCCAGTTTGGCGGCCAATGAGACAGAACCAGAAGTCGACCAATGATGTTTTCTCTTCTGGTTATCATACATGACCCATTTTTTGTCGATATCTGGTCCAAGAACGAGGCTTTATTGTGGCACATCAGCAATGACAAGCAGATGTTCAACTGTTGGAGCTTGTTATCTTTGGACAGAACATGAACCCACTTGCTGAGTTTTCACGTCATCCCAAGGTTATGCAGATGTAATCAGATGGTTTCGTCAGATACTCCAAACCTAGATGCAATCTCCTGGCGAGTTTGATAAGGATTCTACTTGATTTCCTCCTGTAACTGGACTTTGTTGTGGATGACCAACATGGAGCATTTCTTCAAGGTTCTTGTCTCGAGACGAAAATTGGCTGAACCACTTCTGAGTGGTCCATCCACTCATCGAAGTTTCTCCAAACACGGAGCGTTTTCTTCTAGCGGCCTCTGCAGCTTTGTTTCCTAATTTGAACTCGTGTAGCAAAATAGACCTCAAAATCTTTTTTTTCAATGATTACACTTCTTACAAAACTGATAGCGAAATGTGTGACACGCTACATAACTCTCTACTGAATAAGAAGGTTAGAAGGGAATGTACAGATATGATGCCATCAGAATCAGTTTATCCACACCTACGTGACAAAAGCAACTTAACTCAAAACCACACAAACTTTCGTAGTTACCTGGTAGTTCCTGCTATTCTCTGAGAATCCTCCAGCTGTTCCTATCAGTTCTAGTAAGAGTAAAGACTAAAATCAATAACACAAAAATTAAGTATAAACATGCATTTAATCAACGTTGCTATTTATTTACATTCATTTATTTTCGTAAATTTATTTTATTTGATTTTAGAGATTGAAAGATTCAATAATAATAAATGGTACTTGTTTACTTTTTTGTCGACCATTTACAGCAAACAAACTCTGTTGTTAAACAATGTGATTTAATGCCAATGAAGAATTAGCAGGTCCTCATATTCATTGTCATTAACTGCAGGGCACTACGCATCACATACAGTGTACATTCCATTTTTATAGGGGATTAAAAAAAAAAAAAAAATAATAATAAAAGCACCATCTGTCAATAGAACAGGAACGAAATTCTGCCATTAAAAAAAGTATTCATTAATGACCACAGTGTGAGATTTTATTTAAGAACAAATAAACAATGGCGATGTAATGTGAAAAACTGTGACAAGCAAATATCTATAAAAAAGGAATGTTGCTTGACAGCACCAAAATTACATTTGTGACTCCATTAAAGTTTATTTGCAGTTGGTAAAGAATGTACAATGAAATCTCTCTGTGTGACCACTTCCATGAACAACCATTTTTTCATGGAACCAAATTTATTCCCATAGGCTTAATACTAATTTTACCTCTATTCAGAGACCATCCCAGTTGAATTCCCTCCATGAGCGACCAATTTCTTTGAAGAAAATTAAACAAATTCCATTTTTTCCCAGTCGCTTGAGCGCATTATTCATCAAACTTCTAAACTAAGTTTAGATTTTTTTTTTTTTATTCCAGTAACTTTCAAGTGTTTAAACACCTTTGTTCCTTTTTAGGCAATGAATTTAACTCTGATGACAAATTAAGAATGATAGTCAATAAACTCACTCCCCTGCCCTATTCTGTCAGGAAACCCTCAAAGAAATAGATAAATTAATGGAATCGTCATTATTTGTTTCCTTCAAAAAAAAAAAAAAAAAAATGCATTTATTTACTGAAAATCGAGAGGACTTGGAAATAAAAATTATAAAAGATAGATCTGTAAAATCAAAACAAACGCCAATGTATTCATTTTTTAAACTCTGCAGTAATTAACTTATGTAATTAACTTTTGTTTTGATACTTAAATTTTCATATTTTTTCCTAATGTGAAAAATAAATTTTAATAACGGTAATTGTTACCTTTTTTCAACAATTAAAATCTAAGTTTAAACATGACCTCCATTAAGAGACCACCTCTCAGAGCGACCTATTTTTATTGGAATTGGGATGTGGTCACTTTAGGGAGGTTTTACTGTATATACTATATAAATTTATGTATGTAAAAGAAGGAGATGAAAATAGTTGGATTTGTGCAACAAGATAGTGATTACATATGTCTATATGGTGCCTTTGCAAATTGCTTTATAGAAAATTAATAAGGGAAAGAGGAACAACATACCAAGCAAAGATACTATTAGCATATTCTTAGGTTATGCTTACCCGTTTTTGGTGGTCTGGTAAGTAATATCATTGGAGACAAAAAGAGGTCGATGAGATAGTAAACAAGTACTTAATAAACATGAAAGTTGTTAACAATTTTTTTTTATCATCATTAGTTCTATTGTTTATGTTAAACATTTCAGGACACGGCTGTATTAATTGGTAAACAGAGCGAAGATTCTTTTGCAAAAGGAGAATCTCTAACACAAACAGAAATAGATTTCCAGAGACAGCTCATAATTCTGGTAATATTTGTTTTTTATGCTACGTTATACAAGGTCATTGAAAAAGGCTGGACCCATTTCAAAAAATCGTAACTCCAAAAGTAATTGAAGAAGAAATATTTTTTTTTTTTTTTGCAATTATCTACATAGATGTAACTGTTTCACCACTGTGAAAGAGCTGTGGCCTTTTTTGATGATCTGTATAATTTTTTTCTTTCCATTTTATATAGATTACGTTGCATTATTTATTTGTATACTCATTATAAATTGTTAGTTGCATTTATTAATATCAATTACTATTTTTAAATTTAAAAATAAGATAAAATAAATCTTGTTTACAGATGATCCTTTTTATAAAAGCTCCTGCTTTCATGATATCTAAGTTTTTTAAAGCTGTAATATTTACTGTAATCCCTTTTAGCATATATATTTTTATCTTTCATATAGTTAATAATTTAAATTATTGGACATTTCTTTAATTTTGGTACCATTTCTTCCAGTTTTTTCCCCCCTATTAAAATATCTTTAGAACAAGTTTATCTATATTATAAAGCAAAAATATGTCCATGAGTAATGCTGACATCACATCGACAGTGGTGATGACCTAACCAACCTATTTCACATTTTTTGCAAATTTATTAACTTCTAACCATCGTACAATTTCAATTTTTACACCATGGAATAGGAAAAAATGTTTGTATTCAATTGCAAGTTATCTAAATTTGCTGAATTTTTATGGTTCTTAAATTATTTTTTAAGCATAAGTTTTTTTAAAATCTATATTGCGTGCATCCTGTTTGAGAATTAATCCATTTTCGCTTAAAGCAATATAAACGGGGTTAAAATTAGTGGTCGTCAGTCATCAAATGCAACTAAATTATTGCATTTCACAACCACAAAGTTATGCCTAGTCTTCAAATTTGACTGCTAGCTTTCTTTTATTTTAATTTTCGTTTAACAAACACGTTCATTCGTACTTTGGCATAAGTCCCCCCCTCCAACTTAACCTCATACGCTTCAAGTGCAGCTGTTTTCGATAAAAGATCGAGCAGCAGTCTTTGACTCCCTTGCATTTGTCAGTCACCTCTAAGTTTATTTTAACCACAGAGCCTGATTTAAAAAACTAAATATCTTGTTTTCAATTTTTAAAAGTAATTGATGTAAGATTGTCTAAAATAAATATTGGATGATAAAATTCTATTTTCATGTTTATTTTTTTAATATGCAAGATTTTTTTTATTATGCAATATTTCTCCTTCCTTATATGTTGCTAAACATTTTTCTAGTATCCAAATATTGTAGTTTAATCAGGTTTTACAATTTTTCAGAAACCCAGTTTTTATTTTGTTTTAGTTATTAACACAGACATAAAGCATTTGATATGTACAGCGCACCCCTCCCCTTCGTACCCATAACGTATAAAAATAGAAACAATATTATTGTTAAAATGGTTGCGAAAAAAAAAAAAAATTAACATAACATAATATGATATAACATAAAAATGCAACCATGAAATGCAGTTTGGCACCTAGAAAAAAAAAATTGTAAGCATCATTTGACACCTTACTTAGAGTTCCTAATTTCTAATATTTTCCTAATTTCTAAATAGTATAAAAAATTTTCTTTCCATAATGAAATTAAAACTGTATCGATAAATTAAATATAACATAAGTTTAAATAAAACATAAGTTAATTGATCTATGCACTTAAACATTGAAATAATCAGAATAAAAGAGGTTATAACAACCTCTTTTATTCTGATTATTCCAATTGACAAATAACAAATATAATAAACATATTTATAACAAATAGTGAAATCGTGGGCAATTTCTTTCTGATGGTATGCGTCTAATATGAAAATACATTGTTTAGTAAATTTCATATCTTTAATTGAATATATAAATTATATTTTTTATATGAAAATACACTTAGGCGATGTTAGGCAATTAAAGAAATATGTTAAATGCAAAAAATGTATTGTAGTTTCAATGTTTCCCCTAGATTTAAAAAAGGGCAGGGTGCTACCGGTGAGAAAAGGCCACTTTTTTATTCTTAAGGGTATGTTTTTGATTCTTAAGACCTCTTTTTTGATTTTTAAAGTCACTTTTAATATTTAAAACTTAGATATCTCTTTTCAAAACAACATTGAGTTAGATTTTACTATGTAAGTAAATTTTTCAATGCAAAAAAGAAAAAAAGGCACTTTTTTAAATGGAGAGGCAAGAAGGGTGTTAATTCTTTGGATAAGGGGCAAGAAGGGTGCTATTTTGTAAACCAAAGGGCAGGTGGTGTGCAGCACCCTCCTGAAACTGCCTGGGGAAACTCTGCAGTTTTCAATGAAATAAGGGCTTTGATCTAAGTTCAGTATACCAGGCAGGAGGATGTTCTGTAACTCTGGAAGCTTGGGGTGGATACCCTGGTATATTAACCCCCCCCCCCCCCAAAAAAAAAAAAAAAAAAAAAAAAAATCATAGTCCTTTTCAAAATCAAAACAACTTCTTTAATCTTTATTTTCTTATTTGTTTAAAGTTAGTTACTGTTTTCTTATTTCTTTAATTTATTCTAGTTAAAATTCTGTAAATTGTTCATTTATGTGCTTCAACTTTGTTTTAGCTCATGACAACATATGATACATTTTATGATACCTTCTTTACAATCAGTACCAAAGATCAAATGGCTATCATTTCTGAATGCAGAAAATCAAAACAGGAACCAACTCTAGCAGTAAGTTTTTTTTTTTTTTTTTTTTTTTTTTTAACTTTAAACTACAAATTTTAGTACAGTAACTTTCCTTTAAATGAATCTTATTTGTATTCCAAAAATTAAGAAAAATGCTCGATCTAGTAAATAGAAAAACAGAATTGAGATTCCCATTCTTTTAACCAAAAAGTTATTCATATTGATTCAATTAACTTATAATTTAAATGACAGATATTGTAATTGTCTAAATGATGCTTTGAAAAATCTTTTTAATGGTATTGGTATATTAATTATTTTTCAACTTTATCTGTTTATTTTATGTTATATCACATTTATGTAAATAGAATTGTAATGATATGAATAGTATTGCAACTGCTTATTTATAGTACATTTAAAATGAAGGGAAACTCAGGTCAACATAAGGGCTGCAAATTTTTGCCAGGGAATTCCAGTTTTGCACTTTAATCACTGCTTTGGTGATTTTTATAAAAATAAATAAATAAATACTTCTTAAAAAAATCATTCCATTTTAAATGATACAAACAAGTGTCAATTGCAATCAAAGTAATATAGAACAAACTATTTTGTTTATATTAGTAAATCTCAAGTACTTTTATTTATTCAGAGTCTCTCTTCATTTTAAATGGTTATAGAAGTCATGTAAATGTATGACAAATTATAAGAACCTGTAATAATTTGTACCTACTAATAATAAACCTGTCCTCTTTTTTTCAATTGTTAAAAGGTGTAAAGTAAAAACTTTAAAAACAATATAAAAAGTTTTATTAAACTGTTCTACATATTTCAGTACCCTTGGAGTCATTATCAAAACAAATAAGAATATTCTAAAATTGCACGACATAGTGATTTGAAATGCCATCATTCATGCCATTTCCCTCCAATCTAGACTATCCATCTGTGGTATTAATTCTGTTGATGTAAAACTGTGATTGTTACGGTTAAGTTACATTGTGAAAAGAAACATTCATCAATAACACCAGAGAATAAATTCTCATTCTTTGAGGTCGACTTGGAAAAATAAAAGGAAGAAAACATTCTTACTTGAGAAGTTTAGATGTAACATAAAAGAAATGAGATGATCTTAAGAAAAAATCATTCTTTATTAAAATTGAAGAAATATGACTTCTTGACCACAGGTTGGTGAAATTGAAATTAATTCTAAGAGCATCCTCATAGCATTTAGAGATAATAACACAATTTACATGAAAAATCGATCATTCTTTTACAACAGCTAAAATTATTAACAGCGCACATTCTCTAAGGATTGGCCTCTCATCGAAAAACAAAAACTGACATAGGTTAAAGTAACGGAACTGCTGACTAGAAATTCAATGTCATCCATATAAATATGAATGAAAGAGGAAGCACAAAAAGTGACTGCATGATAACTTTAAACTTATAAGTTGATAGAAATGGCAGTAAAAATTAAAAATGGCAATAAAGATTAAAGAGCAAATAATAGAAAGCGAAACCAAAACAAATACCTTAATTTGCTCAAAATAAACATACCCCTTGCATCAATGCTAAAGCGGAAGAAAAAGAATGCACATGCACACTTCACATAAAATGTGGTGACATTGTAGGAGAAACACAGCGGTAAAAAATGCTCTTTCGAAACGTCATAGAAGGCCAAACATAAAACAGCACAGACGCCCGGGGAAATAAAAAAAACGCTGATGTTAGGCTTAGCAACAATGCACGCTTAAGGAAAGAAATAAATGCGACTGAAATTAGAAAATACCAATTCTAGAAGGTAAAAAAAAAAAATATATATATATAAATTTAAACATGTGAGAATTTATCTCATATCATCCATTGTAAGAGAAACCACAGAGATTGTAGCATGTAAAAATTTAATATGTAGCGATGCAGCATCATTTAACTCATCAAAATTATGGCTTGAGTGACTCCATGGCTACGAATATGGGAATAAACATCAAAGAAAAAAAAAAAAAAAAACAGTGTATGTAATCTGAAAAGGTATGTGAAAAATTTAATGATGGCGTTTCAAATCATTACATCATAGATTGTGCAATTTTAGAGTATTCTTATTTGTTTTGATAATGACTTCGATAGAGCAGAAACATGTAAACAGTGTAATAAAACTATTTTTACTATTTTTAAAGTTTTTACACTTTTTAGTAATTAAAAGAAGTAGGTTATAAATAAGTCTTTAAAATATGTCTGATTTCAAAACTTGAATGAGGCTTGATATTTGCTGATTGCAGTTTCCATTATTTTCGTTCTTGATTCATATTTTCAAAGTAATCATTTTAGACCAATTAAACCTGTTTATGTTTTATCACTAAGAGGCAATGGCTCTGGTGAACCAAGTGAAAAGGAGGCTAAGATCAGCAGCAAAAATAGGCCCTCCTCCAACTTATTGAAACACTGATTTAATTGGTCAAGACTTGCAGCTGTAATTTATAGGCATATGTTATTGAAATAAGATGTTATGTATTTGTACAACATAACATAACTTCTTATGGAAATCTTTTTAAAAAAAGGTCTGAAAAATCCACTGATTATACTATTTTTTAAATATAATAGATAAGACATATTATAAGTAAGGTAACTCGTGCTGATATGAAGCACTACTCACTTGGCATCTCGCATGTGAAGAAATTATAAATTAATAATTCAGTCTTCAGAGTGCTTCATGAAGATGAATATTTGACTTTTCTAATGAAAAACACTTTTATTAATATTCTTAATTGATAGAATGTTTAACATGTTTGTTATAATTTGATTAGATATATTGATTTTTATTATAATTTATTGCTTTATGATTTATAGTTATTTCATTATTCTAATGTGGTTTTAAAATGCAGTCAAAACAGTGATCTAAATTCCACAATATTCATAAATCAACAAAGTCCTTGGTTCCAAGCTGTCTGGGTTTTCGAAAGTGCTCTCCATTTCAATAGTAACTGACTCGATTGTGACTGATGTGTGTTCTCTAAAAAATTCTTCGCTTTATCATCATCATCTTTTTTAATTAAATTCTTCATACAGTCAGTTACAAATAATACAACCTTACTTTTCTGGCAGAAAATATCCATTGTATTCATTTCTTACTGAAATAGCTTGATATCACAACACGTACACACAATTAGTTTATAGGTCCAGCTAATAGATTGCACAATATATTTTAAAAACTTCCTGACATACCATAAAAATAAGTAAAGCACTCTTCTGGTGCTTTATTTATTTTTATGGCATGTCAAGAAGTTTTTTAATTATATTGCATATTACACCAGTTTTGTATAACATACTATTGTAATATAATGTACAGCCCTAGGCAGGGACCCGGAGCTGGAGCTGGAGCCCGGAGCCGGAGCGCTCCGGAGCTGTGTTTTCCCTGGAGCTGGAGCCGGAGCTGGAGCTCTAAATTTTCCCCAGCTCCAGGGCTCCTTTAGTTTTTAATATTCTTTTAAATCTTTTTTTTTCAGTCTTTTAAATTTCTAGGCTTAAAATATTTTAATTACAGTAGAAGATCTTTATAACGCGATTCTATATAATGCAATTCTCCATATAACGCACAACTTCTCAGATGTAAATAATGAATTTTGCAGGTAAGAAGCACCTGAAATCCCACATCGTAAAAATTGCTACTCTCTAGAAAACTACATTTGATACATTAATTCAACTTTATCTCCTTAATTCAAAACTTTTTAATGAAAAAAAATTGCTATCATTACAATAAATATTATATTTTTGGAAATGAGTAATATAATGAATGATTAGGTCCAGGTATAGTTGGACCATGTTTATAAAATAAACAATATAAAATGATCATATAATGAAAAAATTTATAATTTGGATAATTCCTGGTGACAAGAAGTGCAGTATAAAGATACTCTAATGTATTAATGATGTGAATTATCACACTGCTAACAAAGCGTAAACCAACTTAGTGAAAAAGGTCCAAGCCGGGAATCGAACCCGTGTCCCTGGAATAGATCTCCAGTGCTCTACCACTAAACCACAAGGACGATGTCCAGCTTGGCATTTCTCACTTATATAAGTCGGTAAGGCTGCTACCGCAGCACAAGATGGAGAAGTCTTCATGAGCACACATTCTAGCGGCGTAACATGAGACGCAAATAAACCCAGCATCGGTGAATATACAATTTTTAATTAATTTTTCAACTACATTTCAGCAGTGAAATTACGCTTGAAATTATTGAATATTAATGGACATGCCCGCCATTAATGCAATGGCCCGGCTTGGACATTTTTCACTAAGTTGGTTTACGCTTTGTTAGCAGTGTGATAATTCACATCATTAATATTCAATAATTTCAAGCGTAATTTCACTGCTGAAATGTAGTTGAAAAATTAATTAAAAATTGTATATTCACCGATGCTGGGTTTATTTGCGTCTCATGTTACGCCGCTAGAATGTGTGCTCATGAAGACTTCTCCATCTTGTGCTGCGGTAGCAGCCTTACCGACTTATATAAGTGAGAAAAGCCAAGCTGGACATCGTCCTTGTGGTTTAGTGGTAGAGCACTGGAGATCTATTCCAGGGACCCGGGTTCGATTCCGGCTTGGACATTTTTCACTAAGTTGGTTTACGCTTTGTTAGCAGTGTGATAATTCACATCATTAATATTCAATAATTTCAAGCGTAATTTCACTGCTGAAATGTAGTTGAAAAATTAATTAAAAATTGTACTCTAATTTATTTTGGTATGTTTCAGATTTATATGGTCGTGTTTATAAGATAAATTTAATGATGTGTGAAATGTGATCCATATAATGCAAAATTCTATATAACGCACAACCTTGCGTTTTTAGGTTTACGTTATAAAGATCTTCTACTGTACATCATTATTCAGTATTTTAATTATATCATTTTTTAGGTTTTTATTATTATTATTAGAGAAGGAAACCTTCTCAAAACATGGTAACACTACTTTACTTCTACTTTCTACTTGAACTAAGTGACAACACTATTCGAAAACAAATATGGCCGCCTGTTGTTTGCATGTGTAGTTGTACAATTTTAGCTGTTTGAAAAGTGTAGAAGAAATTTAAGATTTTTGTGTTTAAAATTCCACCAAACTTTCTATTTTAAAAGCAAAAGCTAAAAGATGTCATACTTTCTGAACAAGCATTTGAAGTTTGATGAGAAGAAAAATGCATTTTGTCAGATCTTTAATGAAGGTAGAAAGTATTTGCGAGCAAAAAATTAAACGTGTAAATTAAAATCTGCAACTCAAAAGCGCGAAGTCGGAGCCGAGTTGGAGCCGGAGCCGGAGCTGGAGCCACAGTATTTTCTCTAGGAGCGGAGCTGGAGCTGGAGCATCAAAAATTGTTCGGCTCCGGGTCACTGGCCCTAGGGAAAAAATGTACCATACCCTACTAACTTACTCATAATCATCTAATTCGTTAATGATTGCATCTAAATTTTTAATTTTAGAGAGATCATCTATAAAATGTTCTTGTATTTGAGTAGGTAATCTTCACTTCATTTGATTGGTTACTAAATAGTGTTCACATTTCTTTTAAAAAGGGCAGGGCGGATTTGCTGAAAAGGGTATTTTTGTGTGGTAAAAGGGCACTTGCATCGAGTAAAGGGCACATTTTGTTGAGTGAAAGGACGCTCTCATTGGATTATCATTTGTCAGTTCTGAGCAGTGGGGAATTTCAATTCTAAACCTTTAATTTAGTATTAAGTCCTACATTTCCTGAAGGTATTTCGAGGAGGGGAAAGGGGGAGGGGAGGAGGCTCACTCTGGATTCGCTGACATATATTTTCAAGGTAAACTGAAATCATGCTGTATTTTTAAGAATATCATAAAATGATCTGATTAAAATAACTCCATTTTTTGAATATTCTACTTATGGAAACATGTGCCATTCTGCGGCAGTTTTGAAATGGAAAATGCATTATTATTCGAAAACAATACAATATGCAGTTTTTCAACATTGATTTAGAACTTATAACATGTGAGTCTATCAAAGCAACAGAACTTCTGTTTTCAAAAGTTTGGGAGGAGAGAAAAAAGCCAAATATTTTGAAAAGGAAAAAAAAAAAAGAAAAATTAGAGGACACAAAGAAGCTACTGGGAAATGGTGCAGGGCACATCAGTAGTTTAAATGAAAAGGGGAGGGTGCAAGCGCCTTTGAAAAACATAAAATGGGAACACTAGTTACTAATAATTCTTTTAACCCTTGATAATCAGATATCTTGAGATCTTAAATCCATTCTTCAAAATAATTCCCTTTAGTAAGTATTGAAAAATTTCAAATTTTTGTACAATTTCTACATGTGGACGACTCCCAGAGCATTAAAATATATTACTTATTAGTAGATGTTATTATTAATCAATTGGTACCAGTCACATTTTTACATGATGATCTGCAGCAGAATTAGTACGGTGTGTCTTTTTTTTTTTTTTCTTCCTCATACTGTACATTTGTATCACTGTCTCACATCACTAATGTGACATAGCAATAATTTTTTGAAAGTTTATCTTGTATTCACAACTTTAAGTGGAATTATAGATGTAAATTTCCAAACTGGGCGAAAAATGTCCGGATCAGGATTCGAACCAGGGATCTCCTGGCTGAAGCTGCCAGTGCTCTGCCATCTGAGCTATCCCGGACGAATCTGGTGAAACTTTTTCCCCCAGCAATAATTGTGTTAATAATTTAGAATTAGAATTATTAATGTGTTAATAAGTGTTATAATGTGTTAATAAGTTAGAATAATGGTGTTAAAATTAATCTAGTGTTTTAGTGGAATGCTCATGCAACAGAAAAACAGAACAATGCTTTGATATAATAGTATGATTATTGTGAGGCATACTTATTAAAATGAAGATTTACTATTATTCCTTCTGTCAGATTACTTTATTGTCTGAATATCCAAAAAAAACCTCATTAAAATCATAATACTTCAGGCAAATATTGTTTAGAAACATAATATTTTTTTGGAATTTTTTTCTTGTACATTGTGCTATTTTACTAAATTTCCCTTTTAATTGCAATTTATATGTTGAGTTTGCTATACAAATTATGCTTGAAGTAGCTTTTTTAGAACTAAATAAGTAATCTTTGTGTATTCAATTGAAATTAGTAAAATAAATTTGTCTGTTAGTAAATTATTCCTAATGAAAGATTCCTTTTCTCAGATTATTTTATTATCTGAATATTATTGGGAGTACAAATTAATTCGGTCCGTTTTTTTTTTCGTTAAAAAAACATTTTATTTATTATCAAAATGAAAAAACATGTTATTCAAAGTATTGTCCATCGGCAGCCACAACCTTTGTCCACCTTTCTGGCAATTTTCGGATTCCATCTCTGAAAAATGAGTCCTCTCTGGACGCAAACCATGAATCGAGCCATTCTTGAATTTCTTCGGAAGAAGTGAAGCGGTGTCCAGCCAAATCGTGATGCATCCGTCGGAACAACCAATAATCAGAAGGAGCAATGTCTGGCGAATACGGCGGGTGGGGTAGGACCTCCCATTTCAACGTTTCCAAGTAATTTTTTACGACAATTGCCACATGGGGCCGACCGTTTTTCATGCAATGCTCGGCTCAAACGCATTAATTGCAGTCGGTAGCGTTGGCCAGTAACTGTTTCGCCAGGTTTTAGCAGCTCATAGTACACTATCCCAGTCTGATCCCACCAAACGCACAGCATTACCTTCAGACCATGAATATTCGACTTTGGCGTTGATGTTGACGTCGATGGCAATGATTCACCAGGCTGAGCATAGTATTTTCTCTTCTTGGGGTTATCGTAGTGTATCCACTTTTCGTCTCCGGTAACAACTCGATGCAAAAAACCTTTCCTTTGTTGTTGTTCGAGCAGCAGTCCACTGATGAAAAATCGCTTTTCAACGTCGCGCGGTTTCAACTCGTATGGGACCCAATTTCCTTGCTTTTGAACCATTCCCATGTTTTTTAAGCGCACGGAAATTGCTTGCTGAGTGACTCCCAACGATCCTGCAAGCTCTTGTTGCGTTTGGCATGGATCTTGATCGAGCAATTCCTCCAATTCGGCGTCTTCGAACTTTTTCGGCTGGCCCGGGCGCTCCTTGTCTTCGACACTAAAATCACCATTTTTGAAGCGTCGAAACCACTCTCTACATGATTTATCAGATGGCGCAGATTCACCATAAACTTCCACAAGCGATCGATGCGCTTCAGCGGCACTTTTCTTCCAATTAAAAAAGAAAATCAAAACTTCCCGCAAATGTTGTTTATTTAGCACAAAACTCGACATATTGAATGCTCAGAAAACCAATTTTGTTGTATAAAACTCGAAGCTTCGTTGACTGAATATGGTTGACAAAGGTCAAACCTTTCTAACAATGCCAAAAACATCTATCATTATTCAGTAAACAAATCAGCCAGAGCCATCTATTGAAAACGGACCGAATTAATTTGTACTCCCAATAAAAAAAAAACCTCATTAAAATCATAAAAAGAAAAAAAAAGTATTTCAGGCAAATATTGTTTAGAAGTATAATTTTTTTTTTTTTTTTTTTTCTTTTGCATGGTGCTATTTTACTAAATTTTCTGTTAAATTGCAATTTCTATGTTGACTTTACTGTATAAATTATGCTTGAAGTAACTTTAGAATTGAATAAGTGATCTTTGTTTATTATTGGAAAAATGCATTTCTCCGTTAATAAATTATTTAGTTAATGAAAGGTTTTTTTCTTAGTGCTAAATTATACTTTTATATATATATTGATATAAAGAAAGTAAAATATCTTTTTCCCTGTACATAGGTTGCCACAGCATCTCCTGAAACTGCTGCTTGTAAACCTTTGTCATCAGGAACGCTTAAATATTTAGAAAGGAAAAAAAGGTCTTATTTCTTTGTCTTTTTCATTAATCAATATAAGTTTATATGTTAGGAAATCTGTGCACTGAAACGTTGGAGTGTTTCAAGTTTAGCACTCATTAAAGAAAAAAAAAGTGTCTCCCTCCCTTGATAAAAATTATGAATCTTTAAAATGTTATCAAAGGTCCCAATTATTGTTGTAGACCTAAATGCTTGCCTTCATTCTAATCATATTCTAACCTTCAAGTATTTCCTAATATTACAAAATTCGTTTCATTGTTTTAATGGCTGATTATTTATCATATTAAAAAAGTGCATTTTTGTTAAGTTAGTGTTTGTAGCAAAGCTTATGAAATGTTGTGCACATAGAATAGATAACAGCATGGCACTGGTTTGAACTCATTTCTCATTTATAAAGTGGATGTGTTAAATTTTCTCTCTTTTTTCAGTTTCTTCGACTTCTTTACTGATATTTACTCTGCCCTTAATCGCATGCATGCACTAATTTCTAGGTTCTACATTTATCCTAAATTAATGAAGTAGGTAATTGTGTCATACTGAGTAAAATATGGATGTATATATATATTTTTAATTTTGAGGTGCATATTCTTATTTATGCACTTTTTATGTTATGTAATTTTTGTTAAAAAATTAAATAACAAGTGAGGGGCATCAGAGTTGGGTGCTTAGTGTTTATTTATTTTTTTTTTTTTTCATCACATGTATATTTTATATTTATTTAGCTCAAAAATGTTATTTTATTTTATATTTTACATCGTACGGATTTTCAATAGTTCTTTTGGGCTAGAATTGATAAGTCAATCAGCTTTTTTTCTTTTTTCTTTCTCCCAGTGTTTTAATATTCCATGTGTATAAAATAATTTCAGCCATGACATATGCTTTTGTTAGTAGGCAAACTCACTATTTGTTATTACTAATTGTTTAATGTAATGTATTAATTGTTATTTAAATATTGGAATATTTTCACAGTTGTAGTAACTAATAATTTTCTTTTGAGTGTGAGGAATTACAATACAAATTTCTATAATCTTCAGACTCAAATGGAAATAATTTTAATCTCATAAAAAGATTTGTATACTGTTAATATTCTTTTGAAACATATTTTCCTATGAATAAAATCTCTATACTTAATCAAAATAATGTGTATAAATATAAATAACATGATATAAATGATAATTTTTCGTTTTAGAGAAGTACCTTATCTAGTTACTGACTTTTCAAGTATTAATAAGTAAATAACTTTTACAAAACGTTTACACAAATAAATAAATAAATAAATAAATAAATATATATATGACCCCATATAAAATAAGTGTTACAGCATCTTAAAATTATCTTCTGGTGAAAATATTTTTTCTATATCATGTTTTCCAGTTGATTCACAATGTAATTTTTCTGTCTCCTTAAATTTCCCCCATTTTTTCTATAGCTTTTACTTCAAACCTATCTATTTTCTACAAATATTTTAGTTAAAAAAAATGTAAGATTTCTTCCGATTGATTTAAATTTCTTTATCTGCTGAGTCCTGGCTATTGTTGTTTCATTCCATCAACTATCAACAACCTTTCTATTCTCTTTCTTTTCTTCAACCATTTACCATCTGTTTTAGGAAAGTACAGCAAGATTAGCAAGATAGTATTTTTCATATCCCTCTAATCATTGCTATAGTTAACAAAAGAAAATCCTATAAAGGAATTGTGGAACAAATCTGATGGTATTGGGCTGATTGAATCTATGTTAAACTCTATTCTTACATAAAACTCGAAAATGTTTCTTTTAATTAACATCTTTTAGAAATTAAATGCATCCTCAAATATTCTGTTAATCTAAATGAAAATAACTGCAATTTGTTAAAATAGCTCCTGTTTACATTATGCATGCTTGATGAATAATAAATAAAAAATTACACTAATGAAACAGATGCTTAAACAACATATGTAATTTAGTAATTCATCACTAAAATGAAAAAAAAATAAAAGAATATATGAAACTGGAACTTTAAAAAATTAACATTATATAGAATCTGGATTTAAGTATTAACTTGTACTCTCAAAATTGGAGTGAGCTACTATTTTTCCGAATTAACTGTGCAACTTGACATTATCCCACAACGGATTATGTATCAATTGATTCTATGCTGCAAGTATAGCCATTTTTAAATTGTTTACATTCTGGTATTTGTGCTGCATATGTAATATCAATGTTTAGTTGGTAGCCAAGTGACTTGGAAAGAACGTAAAAAACAGTCCCATTCAAATTGGACCATAACTAAGAAAGTTATGAAGGGAAAGTTTGGGAAGGGGGACAGATTTGAAAAAAACACAACTCGATAAACTAGTAACCCAAATAATTAGACTTTTAAACTAAAAATATAATAATTTAATCTGGAAAGAAAAAGACCCTTATATGAAATTTGACAGCAACTCTGTCGCTAAATTAGTAAAATCAAAAGAATATATATATATTAGATTAATTTTAACACAATTATTCTAATTGGTAAATAAATCATATTAGATGTAAATTTCTAACTGGACGAAAAATGTCCGGACCAGGATTCGAACCAGGTATCTCCTGGCTGAAGCTGCCAGTGCTCTGCCATCTGAGCTATCTCGGATGAATCTGGTGGAACTTTTTTGTTGGAAATTTACATCTATTATGATTTATTTACCAATTAGAATAATTGTGTTAAAATTAATCTAGTGTAATTTCGTATTCAGCGATTTCTGGAGTTCCATTACCTGAGATTTATTCTGTTGAGCTGAACCAGGTTTCATACCAGATGCTATAATCATTAAGGTTAGCTGGGTGAAAAAGTTCCACCAGATTCGTCCGTGATAGCTCAGATGGCAGAGCACTGGTGGCTTCAGCCAGGAGATCCCTGGTTCGAATCCTGATCTGGACATTTTTCGTTCAGTTGGAAATTTACATCTAATAAATATATATTGCTATGAAATTAGTTTCAGAAGTATAGATTTATCCCCATTATCATGATTCACGATCAAATTTCCTGCCACTTGAATGTTAAGTTTTGGAATTACTGTTTTTAAGCATATCTGTCTGAGTATCAATTCTAGAGTGTGTTCAGCCTCTGTGTCCTTTGTTCTCTGTGTTCAGCCAATTAGTCCATTGTACTGTGAGAACAATAGTAGCTATTGTTGTAAACTACACTCCATATGATCCCAAAATGTACAAACTAGAAGTTTTTTCAGTATATATTGTGTAGTGTTCTTATATTCAGTTTATCCTATAGTGATTATTTTATTCAGTGTTACTTTTTGTCTGTCATATATTGTTGAAAATGATATTTAGAGCATTTAAAATTTTCTTGAATATTTTAAATGAACTACCTCCATATGAATTAAAATAATATTAAAAGAAAATATCTGTTTTGTCTTGACCTAATTCTAAAAGTTAATTCTTAGATATGAAATTTTTGAACTGTTTGAAGCTTTACTACTAAATAGTGACTATTCTCAAACTACATTCATATGTTTTGGCAGTTTTGAAAAGAATTATATATTTGTAATATAGGTATAGTTACCTGTCTGTAAATTGAGTTTTAAACTATGAAGATATAAACAAATAAGAAATATATAAACTCTACTAAATGTTTTTGGCAGAAAGCAAGTAAATAGAAGATAGATAGAATATATTTCTTCTTTAACTGCAGTTTTAAATTTTAAATTACGTATGCACATAATATTGAGTAGCAAAAATTAAAAATAGTAATGTAATAATTTGTTTGATTATTTTTCCAGTTTCAAATTTAATTTCTAATTATTAAAGTAAATGCTTTTATTACTTTCAAAACTTTTGTTTCGATAAAAAATATCTTTTGAATACTAAATTGCATTTTTGTAATTAAAAAAATTATTTTATCTGATACTGCAGTAATGTTTGCTTATTATCATTTTCTTCTTCATTTTAGGCCTCCTGTTACTATTAACAGCAGAACCTATAATGTAGAAGATCTGAGAAAAGCTAGATCAAGGTACTGATTTCATGATCTTTTTATCTATAGTGATGACTCTGTTTCTCTTGTACCAAAGTGCATTGAAATTGTGTGGAAAATTTTCAATTTCACTGCATTATAGACTTTTAAAATGTTAATTTTGTTGTATATTGCCTGCTCTGATTTAAAATAAATTTGATCATTAATGATGTTTGAATAATAAATAAATTGAAATGAGTATAAATTTTTTTTATCCAATTGAAGGGTTTGCTGCAAAGTGCGAAAAGGAGGTAGCTCCAAAAAAAGTGGACATCTAAAAAATGTCAAACACAGGGCTACCTCTTTTTTGCCCCAAACCCTTCAATTAATGAAATACTCATGAAATTAAAGTCAGCCTAAAAAGATCAAACCTTTGTCTATTATTTATGTATTTATTTTTTAATCTACTTTAATAAATTAAGAACTTGTTTTAAAAATACAGTAGAACCTTGATTATCCGAAGTAATTGGGATCGACCCTCTTTCGGAAAATCGAAATTTTCGGATAATCGAGAATGCTTCCATTTTAAGATTAAGGGGAAATATATGCACTATTTCTTATTATGGTAACAAGCGCTTAATAAAAATAAAGCAATAGCAAAAAAGAAACAAAAATAAATTACCTGAATTTTAATTTTGAAACTAAGTACCTTTTACATATATCACAAGGATTTGAAAAAATGTTTTGTTTGTCGCACTTTCGATTGCCTTTGCTTTGAAGCTTTATCATGGAGTTTTTTAATATTATTAGTTCACCAGTATCACAGTCTTTCTATTGCTCCAGCCATACCAGACCTTTTGCAAAACATTCAAAAGCATCAGAATTGCTAATTTGTTTGTTTTCTTTGTTCCACTCCAAAGCTTACAGGAGCTCAAGTTAAATCCACAGGAACTTTAAGAAAGGAGATAGAAAATATTTATATGTACTCATAGTTCGGAAAGGACCGCTTGCACACAAGGAATATGATAGTTAAAAAAAAAAAAAAAAAAAAAAAAAAAAAAAGGTTTCAAAATGGATTTAGCACACAAGGAATGTGATAGTTAAAAAAAAATAAAAAAGCTTTAAAAATGGATTTCGGTTAACCGAGAGTTTTGGTTAAAAGAGTTTTGGATAAAAGAGGTTCTACTGTAGTTGCTTTCAGCATAATTAATACTGCTGGCTTCTAATATTATCGAGAAGTGATAGTTATGGAGGCATAGTTGAATTGTATCTGATTAATGAAGACTTAAGAGAAAAACTTAACTGAAGATGAAATTTAGTATAAATAATGTGGCAAATACATGTTAGTCTTTCCAGAAAACTGATACAAACATTTAGAAAATTTGTGTCAAGTATTCTGCTGTAAATTTCTCATAAAAGTTTCTTGGTTTGCTTAATTCTAAAATTAAACATTTTCATATACAGTCGAACTCGATTATAGTGTCATCCAAGGGATCATAGTAATTATAACGCTATAACCGAGTTTGGGTACCCCTTTTTTCAAGAAAATATTACAACTAAGAGGGCATATTCAAAGAGAAAAAAATTGAAATCTTTTTGTAGCAAAGTAATTTTTGTTCTACAGCTCTTATTCATAATATTAGACTAATTACTTTTTTTTACAAATTGAAAATATCATTTGGTAATTTATATGATATAATTTATATTAATTTATATAATTAATATCATTTGGTTTAATTATATTTTTATTAAGAACTTATTGTTGATTAAACTTATTTATTATCTTAAAATTAATATCATTTTTGAAAAGATTAATTGATAAAATAATCTTTTCAAAAAAATATATTAACCGACTTCAAAAAAGCACTAAAAAAAATTAAATAATTCTTTAAACTTCTCTAGTGACGAAACGTTGTCCATTAACTGCACATCGGACGTCATGTATTGGCATAAAAACGTTAAATTTAATATATAGAATTTAATATCTACCAAACATGGATTTTCTAGAGAATATTTTTTACAAAAGATTAATTTACATATTTATGATTTAATTTACGAATATATACAGTAAACTCTGTCTAAGGCGGAATCGATCAGGACCGAGAAAATTTTCCGTAGTAAACAATATTCCGCCTTAGAGAAATTTTACTCTATGTCTATGGATTCGCAGGGACTTTAGAATCCTTCCGAGTTAGACAGATTTCCGTCTTACACAGAGTCCGCCTTACAGAGAGTTTACTGTACATATACTTTTTGAAGTTGGTGCCAACCTATCTTAAGTATAGTAAAATTGTGAATATATTGTAGCTATTACCATGAATAAAGTGATGATGGAAAATATTATACAAAATTTCTTCAGCAAATTATTTGTTTAATCATTATCGATTGTGAATGTTTGGCACCAACTTCAAAAAGTAATTGATTACTTTTTATATGTATATATTCGTAAATTAAATCATAAATATGTAAATTAATCTTTTGTAAAAAATATTCTCTAGAAAATCCATGTTTGGTAGATATTAAATTCTGTATATTAAATTTAACGTTTTTATGCCGATACATGATGTCCGATGTGCGGTTAATGGACAACGTTTCGTCATTAGAGAAGTTTAAAGAATTATTTAATTCTTTTTAGTGCTTTTTTGAAGTTGGTTAATATATTTTTTTGAAAAGATTATTTTATTTTCTACTTTTTAGTTATTCATACCGTAACACATAATTATCCATATTTCAACATCTGCTGAATAAGTAAATTATTTGTCATATAAATTATAATTTACAAAAATTATTTATTAAAAAAATAGTTTTTAATAAATTCTTTATCATTTCATTAGAAGTATTGATTTTATCAGCATTTAATGCTTATGATATTTTTTTAAACAAGTACATTGTATTCACAACAGTCTACATTCATTTATTTATTGATCACATACACCTGACTTGTGTGCTTGACATAAGGAGCCCGCTTATAAGTCATCGTTAATATACAAGGACGAAATAGCACAAGGACTTTTAGCTTTGAAGTGGGGGGGTGGGGGTGAAGGAGGGGAGGTTTCTAGATAACACAAGGAAATTTACAACACCAGAGAATTACATCTGGGAGCTCCACAAAGAGTGTGCAACGGAGCCAGCGGGAGTTGAACCCGCAGCCTAACTACACTCTCAAGCGATTAGTGTTGTGGTACCTTAACCATTCAGCCACGATCTACATTCAAGAATTATTTTTTGTAGGACTCCGTTGCCAAGAAGCCAAATGCAGACTATGTAGCAATATTTGTAGTGACTCTTCAAGTATATTGACCAGGACACAGATATATTTTTGCTGTTAGCGAAATGAGATTGACCAATCACAAGCTTGCCTTTTTGCGAACTTGTAATTTTTATCGAGTGTGTCCTTTTAAACTTCAAAAATTCTCCTATCAAATAAAACAAAATTTTCTGTACTAAAATACTGGCATCTAAAAAGCTGTAGACTTGTCAGGTTTGAATATGTGGTCCAGGGCCCACCATGGCTCAGTGGTCAAGGCATCATGCCGCTAGTCGCTTGAGAGCGTAGGTGGCTGCGGGTTCGAATCTCGCTGGCTCCATTGCACACTCTTTGTGGAGCTCCCTTATGTAATTCTGTGGTGCTGTAAATTTCCTTGTCCTATCTCCTTCCTATATATTGACGGTGACTTATAAGTGGGCGCTTGACGCCAAGCACACAGTTCAGATATACCGGGTGTTCCAAAAATGACTGACGGATTTTAAAATTCAATAACTTGCAAACGGTGATAGATATTCAAAAAATTCTTGCAGGAGTGTTATGCAAGATGTCAGGAGTTTTTTACACTGCGATTCTCAGTTTTAGTTACAAATAGCATCGATAGATGGCGCTGCAAACAATAACCGCTAAATCCAGGCTCAAGGTTTCGGCCTTTCTCCTCTTCCATGCGAAAAAAGGAGATTAAAATGCATTGAATGGATCCCGAAGTACCAAAACTTGTGTCTGGATTGAGCATCTATTGCTCTCAGCGCCATCTATTGTTTGAAATTCGAACTAAAATCAAGAATCACATTACAAAAACTCCTGACATCATACATAACACTCTTGCAAGAATTTTTTTAATATCTGTCACTGTTTGCAAGTTATTGAATTTTAAAATCCATCAGTCATTTTTGGGACACCCGGTATGTATTCAATAAACCAATCATGTGGTCCATAATTCTACATTATTCTTTTCCGATCATCTCCATCAATTGTTTCCTCATGTAAGGTACCTCTATTTGAGAGTGGTGACATACGATGCTCAGACTCTGTTTATACGTATGCGTTTGCCTATGCTATGGCAAAACTAGACATTTTCTATCCCAGAACTTGGCGATACTCGCTTGGACAAGTTTTATTATACGAGTGGCAGTTAATTTAACAAGCATTAGTTTGGCAACAATGGCAAGCTCTTCAAGATTCATGGTGGTAGCTTTTGTCCAGAATCTATCAATCAATAATTTTTTTCCGTATGTCACTATTCTCATACCAATACTCCCGACCCTTAGGCAGTAAAGACATTCGAAATGAGCGTCAATGATTAGGTGTTTAGTCTGAATCTGATAACCGAAGACAGTGCTGCTACACATAAGAAGGCACTTTTATGTGTACTGTATATGGATGCACTTTGCAGTGCACCGACTAATGGAGACACTTTGCTGAACTCTGATGTATAAGGCCACTTTGCTATTGAATAGAGGATATTCCAAATATGGGTTCGAGGCTGAAAAAAGTCACGTGATACCGGTAATTTACCCAAGGAACTTCTAACTGATAAGATAGAAAGATACTATTGCTATAGCGACTAGAATACACAGTGTAGAAATCGGCTATCTCTGTAAACTTAAAAAAAAAACCTAAAATATTTTATCCCTTAAATGTGCAATCATGCTGCACAATATGCAGATCGCAGCTACATCTGCAGGATATTTACTACAACTGCAAGATATTGCTAGTCTAGACAATGTAATATTAGTAATACGAAAATCCCGCAGATGTCGCTGCGATTGACACTTGGGAATTTAGCAGAATTTAGCACATTTAAGGGATACAAATTTTTAGCACTGTTTGGATAGCATATTTCCACACTAGCTATTCTAGACGCTGTACTACTGCTTTGCCTCATGAACTGTTTCATTGGCTAGCGGGGATTTACATTACACGTCTACGGAGCCTTCTCTTTTTTACTTTTAAGTTTTTACCTTGACCACGTGATCAAAACGGAGATGAAATATCCTCCATTGTAAGCTTTTTGATACCCACTTCCGATGTCGGTTAGCATCGTTTTAGATATTTGGATTTTTCTGAATGTGGCATCTTTTCTAGACAAGATCTCACACTTCGGAAAGTTACCGCATCCAGTAAACTATAAGGTCCACATCGATACCTACGAACATTGAAATTGGGTGTAGGAAAGGTGACAATCCATCAATAAAGTTTACACATCAGAGCGCGGCAAAGTGCTTTAAGAGAAACTTATTTCCAAACTACAGTGCCTAGAATACCTAGTGTGGAAATATGCTATCCAAACAGTGCTAAAAATTTTTATCCCTTAAATGTGCGACGATACTGCTAAAATTTCAAGTGTCGATCGCAGCGACATCTGCGGGATTTTCGTATTACTAGTATTACATTGTATAGACTAACAATACCTTGCACTTGTAGAAAATATCCTGCAGATATCGCTGCGATCTGTATATTGCAGCAGCATCGTTGCATATTTAAGGGATACAATATTTTAGCACTTTTTTAAGTATTACAGGGATAGCCGATTTCCACACGGTATATTCTAGGCGCTATAGTCCAAACTATAGCAAACCTAGGCATTTTCTATTACATAACTACAGCTGCCAGGATATATAGTATCCAATGAACAGATCACAGCAACATCTGTAGGATATTTTTTAAAACTCCAAGACGATTTGGTTACAGCGTCTAGAATATATAGTGTGAAAATTGGATATCCCCGTAATACTTAAAAATTGCTGAAATATTGGATCCCTTAAATGTCAAATGATGCTGAAATCCAATGAGTCGATGACAGCGACATCTGCAAGATATTTTCTAAAACTCCAAGACGATTTGGTCTAGACACTGTAATAATATGATGTTTACTTTGAAATCTGAAAATATATCGCAGATGTCGCTGCGATCGGCATCCTTGATTTCAGCATCACTGCACATTTAAGGAATACAACTTTTTAGTGCTGTTTGGATAGCAGATTTCCACGCTATGTATTCTACACTGTTAAAAATATCATGAAAAATTACCTCTATTTTTAAAGGCTATCTATTTTCTGACCAATAAGAATGCTACATAAACGCCTGTGGAGCAACCTCATTGGTCAGAAAATAGATAACCTTTAAAAACAGAGGTAATTTTTCACGATATTTTTAACAGTGTAGACACAGTAATGGACTTTATTCCAAATCTGGGTTCGAGGCTGAAAAAGTCACGTGATACCGGTAATTTACCTAAAGAACTTCTAACTGATAAGAAGGGAGGCTACTACTGCTTTCCGCATGAACTTTTTCACTGGCTGGTGAGGGTTTTTCATTAAGTCTACGGAGCCTTCCCTTCTTTACGCTAGAAGTTTTTACCTTGACCACGTGATCGAAACGTAGATGGAATATCCTCCATTTGGTCCAGCTCTAGATACTGTAAGCATGTTCACAATACCTACTGGGTTCTGATCCTGAACCGTTCTCATTGGTTCCCCAGATTCAGATATCCAGAACATATTGACTGACTATTGCTGTAGTATAGCGACTAGAAAACATAGTGTGGAAATCGGCTATCTCTGTAATACTTAAAAAAGCGCTAAAATATTGTATCCCTTAAATATGCAACGATGCTGCTGCAATATACAGATCGCAGCGACATCTGCAGGATATTTTCTACAACTGCAAGGTATTGTTAGTCTAGACAATGTAATACTAGTAATACGAAAATCCCGCAGATGTCGCTGCGATCGATACTTGGCATTTTATCAGTATCGTTGCACATTTAAGGGATAAAATTTTTTAGCACTGTTTGGATAGCATATTTCCACACTAGGTATTCCAGACGCTGTAGCAGTAGTACAGCGTCTAGAATACATAGTGTGGAAATCTGCTATTCAAACAGCGCTAAAAGTTGTATCCCTTAAATGTGCAACGATGCTGAAATCCAGGGAGCCGATCGCAGCGACATCTGCGATATATTTTCAAATTTCAAAGTAAACATCATCGTATTATTACAATGTCTAGACCAAATTCTCTTGGAGTTATAGAAAATATCCTGAAGATGTCGCTGTGATCAACTCATTGGATTTCAGCATCGTTTGACATTTAAGGGATCCAATATTTTAGCACTTTTCTAAGTATTACTGGGATAGTCGATTGCCATACTATATATTCTAGACTCTGTAGCAATAGTACTTAGAAAGTACTAAAATATTGTATCCCTTAAATGTAAAACGATAAATGTAAACGATAAAAAGTCGATCGGAGCGACAGCTGAGGATATTTTCTAAAACTCCAAGACCATTTGGTCTAGACGCTGTTATAATACAATGTTTATACTGAAATTTGAAAATATAACGCAGATGTCGCTGAGATCGGCTCATTGGATTACAGCATCTTTTCACATTTAAGGGATATATTTGTTTAGTGCTGTTCGGATAGCAGATTTCCACATTATTTATTCTAGGAGTTGTACTTGTGCTTTGATACATGAGAAACTTTAAAGGTTGATTTTCAACTTTTCGACAGCGACTTCCGATATCGGTTTGTGTCTTTGTGGGCCTTCCGGTTTGGTGGATGACAGAATGGTCGGGATCCAGATAGATTTTTCGATCTTAGCGAAACGAGATCAACCAATCAGAAGGCTGCATTTTTGCAAACAGCGAAAAGTTCGCAAAACTGCAGGCTTCTGATTGGTCAATCTCGTTTCACTACCAGCGAAAACTCTATCTGGATCTCGGACCTTGTCCAGCTAAGTTTTCGCACTTTGAAAGATCTCGTATCTCTGTAAGAGTAACAGTATGAAAGGTGAGTGCTTATAATGGGCGACTGCTTCAAAAAGGATTTGAATTTTAAAGTTTTTATTTTTTTAAAAATGTTCTAATCAGCAGATTTTTATGAAATTGGAATGGGACCAAATGGGTCACTTACACTTTCAAACAAAAAAAAAAAATTATCAAAATCGGTTCATATTTAAGAAAGTTATGCGCGAACATGGGCAAAACATACATACAGGTCGAATTGATAACCTCCTTCTTTTTGAAGTCGTTTAAAAAGTCAAAATACTAGAATATTTATTCAAGTGTTTCAAAATATTAGAATATTTCACATTAATTCTCCTTTAATTATCACCAATTCATAACTGGTGGCATCATTGATTAAATTCAGACAATTTTATTTAAAATCAATATTCTTTTTGCAGTTTGTTTGCTTTTTTGTTTTAAAATGGGTCGTGTGAGTGATATTCCTGAATCTATTAAACTTCGTATGGTTTATTTGTATCGGCACGATAAAAATCAATGTTACATAGCAAATTATTTACATTGTTTGCAATCAAGCGTTAGTAAAATACCAATACAGTATTCAAAAATGAAAAATTTCAAAATAATTGCCGAAATGGCAGTCGAAAACCAAAAACATCTGCTAGAGGTTACAGGAAACTGAAGCGTATAGTTAAGAAAAACCGTTTTAAAAGTGTGCGTTTCTTGCACCGAAAATGGAAAGAAGAAGGAGTTGAAGTTTCTATATCGACAACATTAAGACGTCTCCATAAATTTAAGTTTGAATCTCGTGTACCGAAAATAAAACCTCTCATGACTGCAAAACAAAAGCATATAAGATTGAATTGGTGTAAATCAAGACGTTTATGGAGCAAAGAAGATTGGAAAAAAATATTTTTAGTGATGAAAATATGTTTTGTGTTTTATATGGTAATCAAGGTATTCGAGTTTGGAGAATGAAGCATGAAGCATTTGATAAAGAATGCCTTAAACGTTCCGTAAAATATGCTGCTAGTGTCATGGTTTGGGGTTGCATGAGTTTAAAAGGACCTGGAAAGTTATGCATCGTCTATAAAAACGTTAACTCTCAGATATATCAACAAATTTTGTAATATTACATGATTCCATCATCAGAAGATTTATTTGAAGATGATTTCATCTTTCAACAAGATTTAGCTTCACCGTGTACCTCGATGTCAACTAAGAATTGGTTCTGCCAACACAACATTCAGGTACTTCCTTGGCCACCAAACTCACCAGATCTCAAACCCATTGAAAACTTATGGTGTCTAATGAAGAAAAATCTCCAAGGAAATCTTCCTTCAAGTAAAACTGAGTTAGTGACACGTATAAAGTCTATTTGGGATAATATTGATAGAAATGTTTGTAAACACCTTGTATATAGTATATGCAAGATCGATTGTATGCTGTTATGAAAGCTAAAGTGGGATGCTACAAAATATTAAATACCATTTACTTCATATTCATAAGGTAATATTGTTGGGTAAAATAAAATATTCTAATATTTTGAACCAATCCAAATTTTATTCTAATATTTTAATGTATTTCAGAAAGCTGTATACCTAATTTTTTGTACTGTATTTTATATTTTGTAAATGTTAAAATCTTATCTAAACATTCCAGATTTAATTTATAAAAAAAAATAATTGCATTTACTTAGTATCAAAAATAAATAAATGAAAAATAACTTTTTCTTATTACTTTTTCTCAATTATTCTAATATTTTGAATATGAGCTGTATATCATCTTCAATGTGCCTGATAAAAATGTCATTGTATCTGTGTCTTGGGATTCACAAAAACATGACAATAATCTTATTGCTTGCTGTGAGCGCCTTTGATTCCAGGTGGTAGTACTTTATCAATTTCTAGCATCACTATCATTCTCTTCATCATCATTGACTGTTTTCTCTGTTTCTTGCACTTCTTGAACAATTTCTAAATCAGATTTAAGTTCCGATTTTATCACATCATTATCTACAGTAATAAACTCCATAAGATCTTCTGAAGTGACAATTCCACTCTGACAAAGACAAATCTTCTTCTCTTTTGTGTGATTTCGCTTACACTTTCTTCTGCAGAAGCAAACTTGGTCTTGCCAAAATACACTTCAAACCATTTTTTCCTCTAACTCGTCTCCAGGCTTTATCCAAAAAATGAATTGCATTTAAAACATTTATACTGCAAACCTTATTTTCTTTTAAGCATTCTAAAATGTGCATAAGCACACAGTTTCGATAGTTGCTCTTAAGGCTTCTGATTACAACTTGATCCATAGGTTGCAGCTTGTTTGTAAAGTTTGGGGGGTAGAAACACTAATTGGATTCTCTGCATATTTTTCACATCAGGATGAATAGGACAGTTATCTACTAAGAGTAGAATCTTTAATTTTCTTTCCAGAATTCCTTATTCCATTGTCTCACTTCAACTTGAAACTCCTTAGATGTCATCCAAGCCGTTCTGCTGTGCAGGTAGTTGACTGGAAGCATTTTAATATTTTTGAAACATCTCGGATGTTTAGATTTTCCAATCACTATCAAGATTTTCTTCTGTATTCCAGTCAAGTTCCCGCACACAAGAACTGTAACTTTGACAATTTCCCACCAGAACACTTTTCGTTGTTAAATGAAAAAGTTTTAGGAGTAACCGTAAAAAAGAGGCCAGTCTCATCTGCGTTGAGCATGTCATTCTCTTTTTAGCCTTGTCGAACTTTTTGCCATACATTGTTAGCCAATTTGAAAAACACTTATCATCGATGCTTTTTTCTTTACCACATATCTTGTGAAGCACTTTACTGTGATGTGCCTTAAATTGATTTATCCAACTGTTCGAGCAAGTGAAATTTGCATGCACAAGCAACTTGGCAATCTGTTCTGATTTTGTCATCAGTATTGGAGCACTGATTGGTATGTTCAGAGTTTAAACCATTTTTAGGAATGCTCCATCAGGGTCTTATTTATCCGGCTTCCTCATTTGCTTAACATTCTTGCCACTTTGTTCAAAGACACTTTACATTTTCTTATTGCTTTTGTAGATAGAGCACATAGTTGCATGTACTAACCCAAATTCTAGGCAAACTTCAGCTATCTTCTTCCCTTTAACCAATGCATTAATCATGTTAACTTTATCTCTGAAAAAAAGAGCTTTTCTTTTTATGCATTCCATAATGTTCAACGTTTCTTGCTCAAGGTATGCAAGAAATGAAAACCAAACTAATGTTGTCGCAGACAGACCAAAAACTTCTACTATGTGAAGAAAAAAAGCTCCTGCCAAGCTGTATAAAATGCAATCTAATGATTCTGGTACATCTGTACATTCCCAAGTATTACTGCAAAGCAAACTCTTTTATAATTTCTTTAGCCAAATGCCAAGTTTCATTCGATTTCTCACATTTCTGTTTCTTAACTGATCTAAATGGTTCTCTAACAATATGCTCTTTGTTTAGACAGAAGTTTCATCCCATTTACTGCCTCTCCCAATATTATTTCCCCCTGCCGATATTGCAGGATAGGTATGAAAAATTGCATTTAGGTGTGAACATGAGCCAGCTGTGGCTTAAATATTTACTATCGGTGATGTGTCAAACTTCCTTGTTGTGAACACAGATTATACTGCTCCATATTCCAAGAATAAAGTATTAGTTATGTATATTTTTTGATGCAATAACCGGGGCTGTCGTTTAAATTATGTCGTTATTTCCAAGTTACTACAACATTAGTGTCTATGGGATTTTTGCAGAGACTGAAGAAATTGATGTTATTACTGAGTTGTCTCTATAACTGGTTTCGACTGTATGTTAAGCACCATTTATTTCTGCTAGTTTCTTTATTATTATTTTTGCCAAAGAAAAGAAAGTATTTAAGTCAAATTCATGTTAATAAGTTAAATCTATATATTTAAATGACAAGACTGTTTTTTTAGTCATCTGGCCTGAGATTTCTACTGAACCAATTTTGATAATTATTTTTTTAACCCATTTGTGCCTGAATTTTTGTTTTCTCAAATTTTTTGGTAAAATCACTTTAAAATGTTGCAAAATGAACTGGAAAAATACTAAAAAAAAATTAAGCTTAATTTTTTTTTGTATTTATTTGATAAAATGTAAAAGAACTAAATATGAGTATTTCTAGTAGAATAATATGCATAATTATATATTTTGCCTATATTTATATTTAAAATGTTTTTAAATTGTATATTATGTACTATAATTAGTATTTTAATGAACTACAAAAAAAAAATATTTATTTCTTTGCAGAGACTAATAACGTTATAACTATTATTAATAATAAAATAAGAATAATCGTATTGCAGACTTAATAACAATTTATTTCATAAATATCTTCGAAAAGAGATTGCATAAATAACTCTCTCCTGGGTCATTCCATGTCAGTTCAGGCAGGCATGTAACCCACCATCACAGATTTTGATGAAACTGCGTGTGTTTGTTCCTTTTATTAAGATATGATTCCCAGTATTTTTTTTTACTCCTTGGTCAAATAGTTTCTGAGAAAAAAATTGTCAAAATTTTGAAAACTGCCATCAGTTGGCATTCTTGACTGCTCGATTTTCAAATGTAGCATGACATAAATATGATCATATTTCAATATCTATTCCACAAATCATCTTCAAATAATTTATGCATAATATATAGGGTACGTATTTTATGAAAAAAAATATTGTTACGCTTATATAACATTTTAAGTGTGTCTAAAAAATGTTTAATCTTTGAAGTCGTGATTTTTTTATGAAAAATAATGCATTACCTAAAATAGCATTATTAACGAAAGGCGGTATTTTTATTAAATTTATTTTTTGTGGGGGATATACTTAAAGGTGTCCTTTACCTGATTCTGAAATAAAAGTAGTGGGATTTTGGGAGTTTTTAGTAGTATTTCATATTTAAAAATATTTTGAGGCGTATTTCAAATCAAATCAAGCAGAGTCATTCCATGTCAGTTCGCCTAAGATATTTAATTCACTGTCACAAATTTCAATGAAACTGGGTATGTTTATAGCTCATTTTATGACAGGATCAAGGAAATTAAAGGTGATTACAAGTAAAATATTTTTTAAGATAAAAAAAATATCTAAATTTTGAATTTTTTTTAAAAATGTTTTTAATGGCAGATCTATATTCAAAGACTGCATAAAAAAAAGTCATTTCAATATAAAATCACTAAATAAGTTTTAAATAATGTATATGTGACAAATAATGTAGGCAGATTATTATTTATTGTTGTTTGTCATGTTTAAATGCTAAGAGTGTGTTTAATCTTGTGAATTCTTAAAATCAAGAATTTTGTGAAAAATAATGTGTTAATCAAAAATTTATTATTAACCGAAGTCAGGCTGTTATTACTTATTTTAATTGTACGTAAAAATATCTTTTCAATAGTTATGAAATAAAAATAGTGAAAATATGAGCAATTTTAACAAAATTTTCATAAAATGTGAATGTTTAATGATAAATATTGAAGCTTTTCATGCTAAGATGTACTAAAATGACTACGATATCGCGTATTTCTACTCTTGCTTAAATATAATACATACAATAATAAAATAACAAATATTATTTACAGCAATAAAAATTAAATTAAATAGTACCAGTTCCTTTACCAACACTACATTGCTCAACAGCCGACTTAAAATCAACAGCCCGCACTCTTATTGAAAAATACTTTCAACTGTTCAAATAATAAATAAACTGCATTTAAAAATTTTAATATCAACTTATTATCTTAAGACGATAATAATAACTAAACAACATGATGAATTTGTAAATCAGCTTTTAATTGAAAAGTCATGAAATGGTCCCTTTAAATATTGTTGTTCATCGAGTCAATCAAAACAAATCATATAAAAAAAAATAATGAGCCTAATATGCTGACTGCAATGACACTTCTAATAAAACTAATTAATTCATTACCATCTGAAATCAAACCCGAAAGATCAAAAGAAAAAAAAATCATCTGTAGTGTGAATGTGACATACTCAGTGGTTGTTGAGGTATGTCTTTGTGACATTTTCACCTGTACTTCAATAAAATATAAACATGTAAGCTTTTTTCATTCATCCAAATTAAGTAAAAGAATTATAAAATTTTGTTGTCATTACACCAGATGTTAAATTTTTCGTTACATACTATTAGATAAGTTCTTTACTTTTAGACATTATTGACATAAAATCATAAAATTTGCTATATGTATTTTCTGTAAGTGTATAAACAATATATGTATGCTTTATTAAACATAAATGAATAATTTTTAAATAATTTGTTTGAGAACAGGGATATATATACACACATATATATGTTGAAAATCCATCTTTCAGCAATATTGTGATGAAATAAATCAAATTACCGTAATTTCCGGTGTATAGCCCGCGGATCATACAATCGTGTTTCGACCCAGAAATTTTTAAAAATAAAATGTAACTTTTTAGATCACAGTAAATATTGGTCTTCAAATACTGAATAAAATTTCTGGGTCCAAACTGAATTGTTTGATCTGCGGGCTATACACCCGAAACTACGGTACATATCATTAGAAACTGAATAAAGTTACAAAAGTGCAACTCATTAAGTTTTAAATATTTTTTTAGATATAGTTATTTGAAAGATATAAATATAATGGATTATGCATTTTTTTGCATATATTTAAAGCACAATACGTCAAAATTTTCTTCAATAGAGTGAAATTTGGTTTTTTTTTTCAATATTAGCAGCTCAATGCTAAATTTTCAATATTAACAGCCAAATATGAGTTTAAAGATTAGGACTGTCATTTTGAAAATTTCTATTGGGCGGTGAGGAGCTAGTGATTTTTCTCTTTTTTGGAAAGGGATAATTGCTCTTCGCCCTAGAAGTTTTACTAAAAAACAATATTGTTTATTTTTTTCCTTAAGAAACGAACATAAAAGATAATTTGAAAAATAAAATAAATGTATAAATAAAAATATTTCCAGGGATGATACATTGGATAGGTTTTACATTTGAAAATATTGATAATTTTAAATGAGATTTAAATACTACTAAAACCAACCAAAATCCCACTATTTTTATTTCAGATCCAGTTATAATGTAGTATTATGTACAATTTAAAATTAAAAAATTAGTCATAGAAACTCCGCCTCTGATTGATAAAGATTTTTTAATAATTTCATTATTTTTTGTAAAATATTTTTGATTTCAAAGATTATACAATTTTTTAGACACATTTAAATATTTTTTAACATTACAGCAATATTTTTTTCATAATCTACATACTTTATTTACCTTGCTTAAATTATTCGAAGAAGATTTCTTTATTAGTTATTGAAATATGATTTTATATATAAAATGAGGCCTTTGAAAATTGAACAATCATTAATGGCAACTCGTGGCATTTTTCCAAAATTTTGATAATTTTTTCTCATATGTTCACTATTTTTATTTTATAACCATTTAAAAGATATTTTTACGTACAATTAAAAAAAAGCAATAACACCCTGCCTTCGGTTAATAATAAATTTTTGATTAACACATTATTTTTGACAAAATTCTTGATTTTAAAATTCATAAGATAAAAGACACTCTTAGTAAAACATGATAAAAAACAAGAAATAATAATCAGCCTACATTATTTGTCACATATACATTATTTGAAACCTATTTAGTGATTTTATATTGAAATGACTTTTTTTTTTTTTTAATGTAGTCTTTGAATATCGAACTGTCATTAAAAAAATTTAAAACAATTTTTCAAAATTTTGATATTTTTTATCTTAAAAAATATTTTACTTAGGATCAAGAAAATTAAAGGTGATTACGTCTTAAAATAAGCTATAAACAAACCCAATTTCATTGAAATTTGTGACAGTGATTAAATGGCTTAGGGGAACTGACATGGAATGACTCTGCTTGATTTGATAGAAATGCACCTCAAAATATTTTTAAATAGGAAATACTACCAAAAACACCCAAAATCCCACTATTTTTATTTCAGAATCAGGTAAAGGACACCTTTAAGTATATCTCCCATAAAAAATAAATTTAATAAAAATACCGCCTTTTGTTGATAATGCTTTTTTTGTTAATGCATTATTTTTCATAAAAAATTCACGACTTCAAAGTTTAAATATTTTTTTAGACACACTTAAAATGTTATAAGCGTAATAATATATTTTTTTCATAAGCTGCGTACCCTAAATATTGTGCATAAATTATTTGAAGATGATTTGTAGAGTAGATATTGAAATATGATTATATATATGACATGCTACATTTGAAAACCGAGCTATCAAGAATGCCAACTGACGCAGTTTTTCAAAATTTTGACAATTTTTTTCTCAGAAACTATTTCACCAAGGAGCAAAAAAAAAATTACTGGTGATCATATCTTAATAGTAAGAACAAACACACGCAGTTTCATTAAAATCTGTGATGGTGGGTTACATATTGATATTTTACTGCCTGATTTGACGTGGAATGCCCCTCCTAAATTTCTAACAAAAATATCTGCCCATTTGTGCCTAGAACCCTATATTTTGTACATTACAAAAATGCATAAAAAATAGGCTTGAACATTTAATTTTGCAATTTAAAAAAATACTATTTCAAAAAAGTCCACAAGCTAAGATTATAACTTGCGATTTTGGGTCCATGATAGAAAAAATACAAATAAACTTACTTTTTACATTTTGCTCTCTTGAAAAATTTAAAATCTATAAACACAGAAAAAAGCCTTAATTTAAGCAAATAAATATCCATCTTGTGCTGTCATCTCTCGGTTATAGATAAAGACATTTATAAATAATGATTTCATGCAATTTTCATGTTATAAAGAAGAAGAAAATTATACAAATGCATTAAAATTTATAAATGTGCCCACACTCGCTATTTAAAAAAAATAATCTCATTTTTATATTTTAATTTTAAAAGTCTTTTATGAAATTTCTTCACATTGGTGGCAGTTAGGTTATTTCCATTGTTGAAGAGAAAAGGGAATTACCATATCATTATGAATGCCACTTTCGTATTACAATTAAAAATAACTTTTTAAAAACAGAAAATGACGTCACAATTTAAAATCATACTTTTACTCATAAAGCTGTTACATTTCAATATTTTTTTTATTCCGCTGATACCGAGATTGAGAAGCTAATCTCAGAGGGCTTCAGTGAGTGAAAATGATGTCATAGTAAAAATGAAATGAGTATTTTCTTTGATAAAACTGAATATTTTAATAGGAATGCATCTAAAAGTAAATTTCTGGATTTTGCTGGCGCTCAGATTAGAACCTCAAAGAGTGAAAATGATTGCATGCAAAATTGTAACCTGCAAACATGACATCAAATTGGGAATGTACTTATTAATAATCTGTTACATGTTAAAATATTTTTTAAATAGTGAATATGAATAGGAAAATATTGATGTAATTTTTGAGATGGTGTAAACGACATTATTTTTTGATTTAGTTGAAAACAAAAATAATGACTGTGTCATAGTGGCTCAATTTTCGTTGATTTTTCATTACATAATACCAAAGATCAAGGCCTCAATTAATAACTTCCCAATTTCATTGTCATAATTGCATGTTACTGATTACGTATAGGTATAAAGTTTAATTTTTCAATAATTTGAAAAACTGAAGATAACTTTATTTAAAAGTAAAATTTGTTTTAAGAGTTAGGCCAGCCAATATAAAGCAAATTGTAATTATTTTTGTTTATTTTTTATAAATTCAATCCATCAGTTCTTTTAAACATTTTCATTCATCGAATATGATGGGTTTTGACTCATATTTTATTATTTAAAATACATTACTTATTTAAAGATTATCACAAGAAAACCCGAAACAACTATATGTCTTAAAATATTTCTGTAATAAAATTGCGTAATTTCTTAAGAAAATATTAGCTTTATAGTTGTTTTGAAAGTTTCTATTTCCACACTTGCTTATTTTATAGTTTCTTATTCGTTTTTTTATTTATTTTGTGATGGCCATAAATGTTTTAATATTGCGGTAATTTTCCTCATCTATTATCATATTAATTTTTTCTAATACTCATGTTGATATTAAGAATATATCTGTAAGGTACAAATTTTACTTGATTTGATTTTTTTTTCTATGTTATGCACACAATTCTTTTTTGTGGGACTTTTTCCTGCTCTTACCAGGGAAAAAAAAAAAAAAGTTTATAAAAATTGTTATTATTGGTAATTTGAAAACTTTCCTTTCTTCAGTGTAAATCTAATGATGAGAAATTTGTCATTAAAAGGTAGTTTTTTTGGCAAAATTTGAAGAACAAAAATATCGAAATTAACAAGTTGTTATTAAATTTCATTAATTTATTTACTCTTATGGTAGATATCAAATGCTGAATTTAATATTATTTTGATTGAAATGTAGTGCAACATATGAGCTCTTGACAAATTGAATATTATCAAAGTCAATTAATCTGTAGAGTTCCTATGTGGGGCGCTATGCCTACATTTACCTTGCATCTATGCAGAGAATATCTAACAAGGAGAGGGTCCGAGGTTGGTCTCACCGAATGCGATGAACATTTGTGTATCGATAGAATATAGTTAGTATATAAATATATGAGTGCCATAAAGTGCAACCCTGGAAGGTCCTGGGGGTCTTGAGAAAATAAGTCGCAAAGTTTAACCTACAGTTCATAATTGGATAAATTTCCTTCTTTGGCAAGCGGCTCAGTAGCGCAATCGACACCACGCTGGATTTGAGTTTTTTCGGCCCGGGTTCAAATTCAGCTCGGACTTGCTTTTTGGAACTAAAAATTTTCGAAACGCAACTGGAAAAATATGTGCAATAATTGAAATTTATGAAAAATATGAATTAAATGTATGTTTTGTAGCATATAAGTTCGTTTTTAACTACGAAATTTTGCATGTTGAAATATATAATGAAAAGTCAAAAAAAGAAAAAAAAAAAAAACCCCGCATATTTATATGTCTATAGACCAGAAATTTTTTGTTGTTATTTAAAATTATTTACAGTTATTTCAATGAATATCAACAATTTTTAACAGAGATATAAAATAAGTGAACAAATATATTATTTAAATTTTGTTTCCTCATTTAAATACTTTAAATATTTTATTGTTTATTAAAAGTATGCTTTTATATTTTTAATATGATTTTTAAAGTCTGGGATTCTTGATTTTTAATTAGAATAAGTGTCTGCATAGTAATTTCTTTCGGAAATCTATTTTTTTTCTTGTTTAATATTTTTATATAATGCAGTTTAATTATATAAATACAATTTTAAGTGCGAATCTTTGCATGTTTATATATTTAATGAAAAGTAAAGATAAAATAAGTAAATAAATAATAATAATAACAAACTAAAAAAAAGTCAATTGGAACTTTTATAGAGCATAAAAATAAGCTAATTTCAAAATTTGTTTACTGTTATTTACATAAATAAGCTACTATTTTTCACAGTGAAATAAATGTATCGTTTCTTACCAACTCGCTTTTTAACTTTTGAATTTTTTAAATCTTGGATTCTTATGATTATAGTTAGAATAACTGTCTCCGTGCTTAAAAATAAGTTCTAAAAAGATATTGAATTGCTGAAAATAGTTATTACATAGGTAGTAATTACAAAACCATAATTACAAAACCAAAAATAAAAAAAAGTCATATTAAGAATTTTAGAAAGGATATTAAAAAAATCATCAAATATTGAAAATGCTTTCATATAGAAACAAAATTAAAATAATTAATTATTCACACATTTATATCGCATGTTTTAATTTATTTCTCTGTGAAAAATAGTAGATTATTCATTGAAATAACTGTAAATAATTTTAAATAACAACAAAAGATTTCTGGTCTATATACATAAATATGCGTTTTTTTGGGCCTTTTTTTTTCTTTCTTTTTATTATATATTTAAACATGATAAATTTCGTAGTTAAAAAAGCACTTATATGTTACAAAACATACATTTAATTCACATTTTTCGTAAATTTCAATTATTATACATATTTTCTCAACTGTGCTTTGAAAATGATTGATAAAAATTTTCATTCTGAAAAACAAGTCCGAGTTGGATTTGAACCCGGGCTGAAAAAACTCAAATCCAGCATGCTGCCGATCGCGCTACTGAGCCGCTTGCCAAAGAAGGAAATTTATCCGATTATGAACTGTAGGTTAAACTTTGCGACTTATTTTCTCAAGACACCCTGAGGGTTGCGCTTTATGGCACTCATATATTTATGTACTAACTATACGCTATCGATACACAAATGTTCATCACATTTGGTGAGACCAATCTCGGACCCTCTTCTTGTAAGCAGCAAACAATTAAATAAGAGTTAAAACTTTATATTTAAGAGAGTATGATATAAATGCAAAAAAATGAAGTAATATATATATATATATTCTTTTTCTGACAATAATAATTGAATATTCTAATATACGGTGGTTGAAATTGCAGCCTAATGAATAACACTATTATAACCTGTCAGACTGTTCATGTAATAAAAATGAGAATTGTCTCCTAATCCACAATTTTTTACATTTTTTATCATCTGAAAGGGTTAATTTCCTACTTTATTAGGATTTATTGTTATTTTTAATTTAAATGGCTTTTAGAAAAAGTTTCAATTTGTTGTTCAGTTAATTAATTGTGATATATCATTAATGTATTACAGAACTATCATATGGGAAAAAAATCATGTTTCACTTACACTAGTTTGCATTTGCTTTTATTGAGTAGCATACAGTTTGAATTTGAAATATTTTAGGCCAGCCTTTAATCTACATGTGGTTTCAATCAGCTGCCATTAACCACTGTGGAACGCCTTGTCTGTGTACCCTGGTCACAGAGAATCTCAGTCAAATTTTTTTTTAAAGAAATATTTATTAAGTAACGTACTTCAAAGACAGGGATGAAGGGAGGGAACATTTAATATATTTGATCAGACCAAAGCAGCCCACATTGCTCTGATGTTTCATGGGAGGAAGGTCTTAAAAGAAGATTGTGAAAATACTTTATAAATTTATCCTCAAGTAATCTAAGTATTACAGTACGGAACCAGTTATCCGGAAACCAGTTATCCAGAAAACCAGTTCTCCAGAAACCAGTTATCCAGAAAACCAGTTATCCAGAATGATATTTCCAATTCATTGATTTACGAATCTTTTCACAAAAAAGTGCCATACAGTTCTAGTATGACATGAGTATTGCTTGAAACAATGCAATATGCATAGTCTAACTTGATGCCAACATCTGGTTTTTGAAATAAAGGCATTTAGTTTGACATTTTGGTTTTTATGCAAAGGAAACATAAGGATTTTTGTTTCCAAGACATTCCCATAAAATGTCTTCTTTCAAACTCTAATTAACTTTTGATCTTGTTTGGATCTGAATCTTAATTTGTGTAATCTCAATATCAGAATAAATACCACAGCCGCATATATTCTACCAATTTCATCAAATGTATGTTGCTTTAAAGTCCCAACCAGTTATCCGGAACACACATGAACACAAGCATTCCGGATAAATGGTTCTGTACTGTATTTAAAAGACAAGGCTGTTTTTTAGTCATCTGGACTGAGCTTCCTTCTGGACTGATTTTGATAATTATTTTTTAAAATGAAAACAGTTTATTTGTAGATGTACCTGCACTTGCTATTTTTAAAAAATAATCCAATTTTTATATTTCAATTTTAAAAGTTCTATATGAAAATATTTCACAATGGTGGCAGTCAGGTTACTTCCAGTGTTGAAGACAGAAGGGAAATGATGGGAATCACCATATCATTATGGATGCAATTTTCGTATTACAATTAAAAATAACTTTTAAAAAACTTTTAAATAAAAATGATGTCACAATTAATAATGCACTTTTACTCTTAAAACTGTTGTATATCAATGTTTTTTTCATTCCGCTAGTACTGAGATTAATACGCTAATCTCAAGTGGCTTCGGTGGGTGAAAATCATGTCATAGTAAAAATGAAATGAGTATTTTCTTTGATAAAAATTAAATATTTTATTATGAATGCGTCTAAAAGGAAATTTCTGGATTTTGCCGGAACTCAGATGAGAACCTCAAGTAAAGAGTGTGAATGTTTACATGCAAAATTGTAACTGGCAAACGTGTGACATCAAGTTTGGGAATATATTTATTACTAATCTATTGCATGCTAAAATATTTTTAAAATAGTGAATATGAATACGAAAAGTATGCATGTAAATTTTTCGATGCTGAAAAAGATGTTATTTTTAGATTTCATTGAAAACAAAAATTATAATTGTGTCATAGTGGTGCAATTTTCATTGATTTTTCATTACGTAATACCCTAAAATATCAAAACCCCAATTAATAACTTCATAATTCCATTATCTTACTTGCATGTTTTCTGATTACGTATAGGAATGAAGTTTAATCTTTCAATAATTTGAAGAGTTGAAAGCAAACTTTAGTTAAAAATAACATTTGTTTCAAGAGTTAGGCTAGCGAATATAATATTAATTATTGCAATTATTTTTGTTAATGTTTTACACAGTTATTCAGTTCTAAACATTTTCGTTTGTCGAATGTGATCGGTTTCTGTTAGTAATATGCTTAAAAGATTAAGACCATCTTCATCAGAGGATGACCTGTAGGCCATGGGCTGATAAATTTAACTAAATAAAAATGCTTAGATTAAAAGCAAACCAAAAGTAGAATACTAAAAGGATTTTGTAGTCTACTTTGTGATTTTTTTTTTCATGAAAGGCAGATACATTTAAAGATGATAATTTTGCATTATTGATATGATACATTGTATTAAAATTTTTATGTATACTCATAACTTTAAAGCTGGTGAATTGATTTTGATTGATTTGTTTAAAGGGATGCATCTTCCATATGTTTTTTTTTTTGCTAAATTTTTAGAACTGAATGATTTCATGTCTATCTATTTGCCTGTCATTTTACCCGTGTTGTACCTCTCACATAAGTACTGAGCTTCACAATATAAACACTCAGCGTTCTTTTTACCGAGTAATTGATATCATAATATCTTTTACGATTCCCATAAATATGCTGTTTTTCTTCAAGTTTAAATCTCATATTGAGGTTGTTTAAAATTTCCATTTTGGAGAATGATTATGTTGTCTTTTACAGTTTTTATAAAAGGATCACATTGGAAATTAAAATTCAGTTTCGTTCATCATCAATGATTTTATGTTTAAGAACTCATATTATTCAAAATAATTTAACAAATTCCATTTAAAATTAAAACACATATAGCATAATGGGATAAAAAATCTTTATGTCTATAGCTTACTACACTGAAAATTTTGAGATTGAACTAATTATTATTATCTTTTTTAAGTTTGCAAAACTGGTTATATAATTATAAAACAAAAACATGTCTGTGCGTAATGCTGATGACTTATAAATGGTGGCAACAACTTAAACAGTTTCACATTTTTTGCAAATTTATTAACCTCTAAACATCATAGAAATAAAAAATTTACACCAGTGAATAGGGAGAGGGGAATAAAGTACTTTTAAATGAAATTTGATTGGAAACTCTATCCCAGTTTATTGATTTCCTATGGTTTTAAAAACGATTTTCAAACGTGAATTTTATTAAAGTCTATCTCTATTGTGTGCAGCCTGAATACGGAAGATTAACCAGCTTGCACTTAAAACAATATAAATAATTGAGCATTTGTTTACGGCTAATATTCCACAATGAAATTAAAACTTAATCAATACAATAATGTAAATAAAATACAAATTAAGAAACATTTAATCGAACTACGCGCTTAAATGCTAAAACAATCATAATAAATAAGCTTGCTATAGATAGTGAAATCTTTGCCGATTTCTTTAACTGTTAACCAGAGTTCGGACACTGAACTGTTTTTAGATATCAAATGCCAAATGCTGTTCTTTTAGTCAATGTTTCAGTTTTATCAATTTGTTGTCATAGTAAATATACAAAAGCATTATTACTGCGATTTCCCTGCAACATTCCATTAAAATCATTTTAAGACTAGTGTTGTTATTATTATTAATGTGAGTTTCTTGTAAAATATGTATGGGAGGGGGGGTGCATTTTTATAATTATTATTAGCAACTTTAAAAAATATGTAAAAGTGTGGTGCTTTTTTGCATAACTCTTTCTGATTTATTTTTAACATGCATTATTTTACTGCTACTTCTTTGTTATGGGACTTTGGCATGTGAGAAAAAAACAAGATTGAACTTAGCAAAAAAAAAAATTCTAAAATCACTTTTTGGCAACCTTTATTTACATTATTATGAAAGCATCCTTGAATTGTTATAGCTTTATGAAATAACTATCAAGTATCAAATAGACAAACAATTTGTTTTATATTTACACCATTTAATACATACATACATTGAGAAACAATTTGTTTAATTTATTCATAAGTAAGCCATATAAGATTAGAAATCTTTTCATTGGTCACTATTTCACTTTCATGATATTTGGTGCGAAATCACACTTTGTTTAGGCCAAATTAAGCCAAGGCCCGAATAACAAAAAAAGTACCATTTTACCTCTAAATTTTGTCGTATTTTTAATGTACTGTCCATCATATTAATTGAAATTAGTTTATTTCTTTATGTGTGATAATTTACTAATTAAAATTTCTCTATTAGATCTTTGTTAGATATGAAAACCTATACTATTGATGATCTACCAAGCTTTAGAGGAAGGTAAATTTTTTGTAGTCATTTATGTTATCAACAATTTCTTTAACAGTGTCTGATAAATATTCAGATTACTAGCTTGATCTCTATTAATCCTTTTAAATAATTTCTAAATTTTGAAGCATTTATTTAATTCCCCCCCCTCCCTTTTTTTCATTTAACTTGCTTCATATATGGAAAGATGGAATTTTGTAAACAAGTTTTCACTCACTTCCTGGTATGTTAGAATTGTAAATATTTTGTACACAGGTTGTTTCTGATGACAATACAACATTTTCCTATTTTTAGAACTTAATTATAAATTAATTTTCAGATATTTTCCCAGTAGCCAGACGCAGGTGATAAATCGTCAAGTGTTATTTCAATTGCATTGCATTTATTTCATTTAAAATATAAATCTTTCACTCACCTCATTTAAAATAGGTATTTTTTTCTCATGTAATTTAAAATCCAAAAAATAAAATAAAAATAAATTAATATCATAAGCCAAAAATATTTTATTTCAATTGTTTCTAATTTTCACATGCAAAAGAGTTGCTATTAGCAAGATTTTTGCTCTGCTAAAAGAAAAATATTTATGGTATGGCAAAAAGTTCTGTAATTGGGTTTTTGTAGCCAATTAGTGTATTTTAGTGAATGTGACTCAGCACCTTTAATTGTGATTCCTCTGTTTTAAACAATATAGTTGGCAATATCACTTATAGTAGGAGAGCTGTTGAACATTTTTGAGTAGGTAATTGAGGCATCCTGAAAATTTGTGCAACACTTCTTTTGTAATGCCTGAATACAAAATCGAATGTCTGGCTGAAGGATCGTGGCCCAAAAACTGTGCCAGACACGTGTCAAGTGCCATTTTTTTACTATCCAAAAAAGGTATTTGACGCACGCTGAGATTGAGGCAGAATAATATTTATGCTTAGAAAAAAATATTTTGAAAATGACAGACACTTTAGTCGGCCCAAAATCTATGCCAGACACGTGTCATGTGCCATTTTGCCAAAAATGGCACTTGACACGTGTCTGGCACAGTTTTTGGGCCACGATCCTTCAGCCAGACATTCGATTTTGTATTCAGCCATTACAAAAGAAGTGTTGCACAAATTTTCAGGGTGCCTCAAATACCTTCCCTAAAATGTTTAACAGCTCTTGGACTATTATGTGTGATGCCAATACTTATGTTTGATACCATACAATACATTATTATTTTCATTACTGCAGTTTTTAAAAATTTTTTTGCTTGCAGGTTATTTTTTTTACAATTGTATGGTATGGCAACTCACATAAGTGATATTGCCAACTATATTGTTTAAAACAGAGGAATTGCCATTAAAGATGCTGAGTCGTATTTGCTAAAATACACTAATTGGCTGTGAGCCCAATTACAGAGCTTTTTGCCGTACCATAAATACTTTTCTGTTAGAAGTGCAAAAATCTTGCCAATAGCAACTCTTTTGCATGTGAAATGCTAAATATTTTCTGCCAGAAACTGTGTTTGTGTATAACAAAGTTCTTCAAAATTCACTGATGGTATGCAGTTAGTATGTATGTACCAAATAAACTTTAAATTCACTTGTTTGTGCTTTCTACCAAACAAAAATAAAAAAGGTGAATTTTCTACAATCAGGACTGATGCCAAATTCTCGTATTGTAAAGGAAATATTTTGGAACAACATGAATTTGCAGTCATGAAATTAGAATTGGGAATAGGAATAGAAACTTTATTAATCCTTTGTCACTCAGTCTGAAAGGTATTTTCTTTCAATTTAATGTACTTACCCTCTTTCTTAGCAGCTTTATTCTTTTGATTTATTAATTCATCTCTTTTCCAACTTACCTGGATCATGATTTTGTCCAATCTTTGTTATTGTAAGTTTATAGACTGCTGATTCAATTGAACATTTATCTTTTTCACCGATAGGCTTCAGTTGACACGTGTGTACAGCTACTGATTGTGTAATGATGATGCTTACAGGTAAGCATCCACTGGGAGAAAGGCTTTTTACCAAATGTGAAATTGAATCCACTATCAATCTATTTATTGATGAGTGATCCTCTGCTCTTCTTTTCTCCTTTTGCTGGCCTTCAGTTGGTATCAAATGCTCAGTGTGGCAAAGCGACAGACAATATTTATTTTTATTTATCTGATCGTTTTAATTAGCAGACGATTTCTGAGACGAGCCAAAACAATTCTTCTCCAAGGTTTTTGGAGGTCGACAGAGAGAGTTGGTGTACATTCGAATGTTGTCGGCGCCAAGATGTTTTTTCCTTGCTTTGTAAATGATTGATTTTTAAAAGTTTTAATTAAAGTACATTTTTCATAATGTCCAGCACGTCTGGGTCACCAGTTTTTGTAGTGAAGCTTAGCAGAAGAAGGTATGTGCTGGACATTGTGATGAAAAATATACTTTAATTAAAACTTTTAAAAGTCAATTATTTACAAAGCAAGGAAAAAACATCTTGGCGCTGACAACATTCGAATGTACACCACCTCTCTCTTAATCGATGTCCAAAACCTCAGAGAAGAGTGAAGAGTTGTTTTGGTTCAGAAATCGTCTGCCGATTAAAACGATCAGATAAATAAAAATAAATATTGTCTGTCACTTTGCCTCATTAGTTTATCTTGTGCTCCATGTCTTCAGTGTAATAATAGCTTCAGTTTATCACTCTGTTCAACTATAGCTTAGTTTTATTTGCATGCGTTTTTGTAGTATGCTTATTTAAATAGTTTCAAGTGTTATTTCATAGTTTTAAGTGTGTATGTGGTGGCCACCAATGATGGAACGTTTTTCAAAACTCAAGTATAGTTAGTGTAAACTGACACTATTTTGCCCGTGTAATAGATAAAGAAGGTGTACTTGAAGTTTTTACTTGAACACTATTCAGACTTTACCAAACTTTCTGTGATGCATTAACGTCTAGTGTTAATTTTTGAAAAAATTTCAAATGCTTGCGAATTAAATAACTCAAGCAAATTTACTCTTTTTCATTTTCTCTTGCTCTCTGTCTCTTTTTTTTATAAACAGTATATTTTAAAGTTATATTCTAATGCATTGAATATGAGGCTGACTTCATTTTGTTCTTTCATTATAAGATATTTTTAAAGCTGTTAATTTGCCAAATTGCCGTTTTAATAAATTCTCTACAACTTTTTAGAAAACATCTAACCTACATTTTTACATCTTTTCTCTCCTTTATAGATTTAAATAATTTTGAAAATACTTTAGTTTATGCTACTGATTTACTCAAATCTTATACGCTCCCGAATATAAGATATGCATTGATTTTTTGTCTAAAAAAAAAGAATTTTATTTAAAACTTGTATGTAACACATCAAAAAATTGGAAAGAAAGAAAAGATTAGGAAGCTTAGGAAATGTAGTAAACCTCAATTTTATTTATTCTTCTCATTATTTTATCTCTCCGCCTACATCATAAGATATTTCACTGCATGAATCTTCACTCATCCAATCTTCCATGCCATCCCTCATATTCTATCCATTTGATATGACTATATGAAGGAGAAAGAGATTGAAGATTGAAGGATAACTAAACTTTATAATTTATCACACACACTCATTTGTTTTTACAATATTACAGGTTGTATTTGATTGTAAGACATGTCTAATGAAATGGATTAGATTTTGGAGAAAAAAGTGGGTATTAGATTCAAGTAAATGTGGTATCTTTTTATTTTCTAAACCAACTGATAGAGTTAAAAAAATTAAGGCAATTCAAGATATACTAAACGCAAGATTATATATTTTTAAAATACTACTTGGAAAGCTGTTGAGAATTTAAAAAATCAGCAGGAAAAAGGTCACAATAGGAGAAACAGTATTGTTTACTGCATCACTAAAAATGTTTGCTGGCTAATAACTTTTTTCTGTTGCTTTATGGATGTCTAAGTGTGTGTAAGTACGTCTTTGACCGTTTTAAAATAATATTTTTTCATAGCCCCATAAGAGAGGTTTAATAGTATTAGTAGACATTTTGATTGCTATTTTTAGATGATAATTGATTTAATAATCTGCATAGTAACTAAAGTGTTGTCTGTCTTGTCTTGCATACAATGATTATTGTGTCACTACTAAGTTAAGGGTTTCAGGTTTGAATTGAGGGTTGCCAGTAGAGGGAAAATATATCTCAGTTGGTTTTATTTACTTTTATATATATATGTTATATAAAAAATTTTACTTTTACTATTCATTTAAATTATTCTAAATTGCTGGCATATTCATTATTTCCTTTTTTTTTAATACGCTCTGTTATTTATTTCTAGTTAAATTCCTATAATTTTAAAACGCGTATCTTAATAATAGTTTTATTCCAAAACGTAATCTAAACTTTTAATCCCTTCATTAATTTTTATCGTCTGCCAAACTGTAAAGTTCTGAACGCAGTTATTTATTTTTCGAATGTTTATCAAAGCCATTTTTACTTTTTTATTCTATTTCATCTCATTTTCCCGCCCGCGAGGCGTCAGTCTTTTCACATCGAAATCATTCCTTTAGCGGTGCCGGGATTCTTTCCTGTGACGTTTCTTGATCGCTCTCCATTGGCTGAGTGTCAGATCCCAGTTTCACTTTGAAGCTCGTTCGTGATTTTGGTTGTGTTAGCCTGAAGTTTTCATTTCAATCGGAATTCCTCCACGCATTCTCATAAATAGCGAGAGCATGAGCTCAGAACGAGAGATTTTTGTGTTGTTTGATTGTTTACATAACCTGTTACCCGGTGTCCTTAGCCATGTAGAATATTCATTTCGTGAATTAACATCTATTTAGCATGAGTAACTAGTTTATGCTTGAGTGGAATGCTCTGATTTCTCATCCTGCGGGAATTGTTTAGTGTTGGTATGTTCTGATGAAATAAACAGTTTTTCTATGACTACGTTTCCATGTGTTTAATTGGGAAAACCCCATATTTCTTCATACGCCTTTTTTCACCACTCACGCTGCCTTGTTTTCATAATGAAATAATAAGTGTTTGATTGGACTATACCAATATTATCATCGCTCTACAGCTGCTATATTTTCAAAGAGTTGATACCTCCACTAGCGATGCTTGTGCTAAGTGGTATGATTGCTATACAACATCACCAGCGGCTGATTAATATGTGGTATGAATCCAGTAATATGTAATAAAAAGCACTACATGATATCTCGACATAATCTATTAAATTGTTTCGTAACACACACATATATATATATATATATATATATATATATTTATGAAACTTTAATATTATGTATTTTTGGATATACAAATCTTCTTTTACATATGATGATATTTAAATTTTTGCAGAGCCCAATCTAGTATGTCCTCCAAAAATGTTGCTCTCTCCCCATCTTCCATTTATAAAAGTAGTGTTGGCATCAAAAGAAAAACTGCAAGTAAGTAATTTCTAAAACTTACTTTTTCATATGATTTAGTGAAATATATCTATTAATTTATAAAGATATTGATCAATGAGTGTAAACCATTGTTGTTATAAAATATTGTTGTTATAAAATATCTTCCAACAATCTGAAGTATTGAAAAATATTTGTAAGCAGTAATCTTTTTAAGTAGTTAGAACTTTGTGTATTAACAAGGTTCATACTCTTCGGGGGGAACTGTAAATCAGGGAAAATTTTTTGGTTGTAAAATCTCAGGGAAAGTCTAGAATGTACAAAACCTGTGAAAATGGTCAGTTATTCTGTGAAGTGCAAACAATCACTGCTATCTCCATGCATTGTGATCATAACGTCATAATGAAATCAAACTAAGATGAAGGAATCCACTATTCAAACACACATACAAAAATAATGAGAAAATGTGCAAACTTGAACAAAAAAAAAATATATTATTAAGGAGCAAAGTTGGACAATATTAGGCTTTTTGTAAAGTAATCATCAGTAGACATATTGCTTGATGGGAACCCATTGACCCATTTATTAAAGATTTTGTTAATTCTTAACTGACAATTTCTTCTGTCAATAGATTTGTTTAACTTTTTAAAATAAGTTCTTTAATCTGTTATAAATAATGCAACAATAAGGGTGTTATAATGGCCCCTTATGATGAATTTCCAAACCACCAAGATGTATTGTCAGAAAGGCATATATGACATTATAATCATATATGATGTATAGGTAATCCAAGTTATAGTCATATGACATATATATATACATATATGACGTGTATAAGATGTATATAACATACACAGGGTCCGACAAATCCCAGGCGACTAAAAAATTCCTCTTGGCAATTAACTTTTTACCTACTTAATAATTTACATTTCTTTTCCTTTAACCAAAAAAAATCCATGTGCGAAAATATTTATTTTTAATAGCGCGATTATTTGCAGTGGAAGAAAATACACCATACCAGCGCAACAACTCTCCCTAATTTTTCAGAAATCAGAGTTTTTGCTAAGCCAAACTAAAGTGCATTTTGAAAGAGCACTGCTTAGATTATAAAACTTTAAAAATACTCCTGCAAAAGATGAAAAAAAAAAAATAAATAAATGATATTTCATTAAGTGGATTGTGGAATGTATCAAAATGTGCAGTTGTTAGATATATCTCACAAAAATGACAAATGAACAAATGGTATTTCAAATCAAAATCTTAAAGACATTATTAATTTATGTATATAATTTCTTGTTGGGAATTAAAGGTAAGGATATTAATTTGTCTACTGTTTTAATGTTTAATTTCATAGTTTGTTTCTATTTAATTTTTACAATGTAAAAGTGGTATTATCTTAAAATTTTTGCTCAGTTTGATTTTTTTATTGAATAGTTAATTTGTTCACTGCAAAATGACACATAGATCACTCAAAAAATAGCCGAATACAATTATGAGTAGCCAGTGTTCCATTTTGCCGTGAATGCGTTAATGTTAGAGAAATGATTCTTCAAGCTGGCTCCTGAGAACGTTTCCTGGTGCCTAAGAATTTTCAACTTTTGTCATTTTCTGAACATACATATGACATGTAAGATGTAAATATTATGTTTTGTAGTTAAAAGTGTTTATTCGGCATCAGATTTTCAAAAAGCTCATCTTATGGCAAAAAGGACCAGTTACATCATGAGTTTACATCATATACACTTCACTTTTTCCAAGCAGGCTCTTTCTCGTAAGCCTCGCATGTTTTCAGTCGCTGGCGAATGTCACATAAGGAATTTATGCACTTCTTTCTTTCCTGCTCTATTTGTAGCAATCTTACACTATTCCTCAACTGTTGTGATGTCATTCGCTTGCTGTTTGGTGAGAAAAGATCCTCCCCCGTGCACCAAGCATGCTTCTTGGATGAAAAGGATGCATTCATTTTTAATGACTAAATTTGCAGTAAATTAAACAAATCTAGAAAATTTAATGTTACATTCAAGAATTACATTTCATGTTCAGTTGATTAGTAATTGTTTGCTTAAAATTTGCAGCGTAAAATATAGTAACCAATCAAGCAATCAATCAACCAACCTCCAGATTAATTTGAATTTTGAGTGCTACTTTTTCTCATTATCAAAGGTTAGCAGATCTGGATTCAACAGATTTTTGGGCAAATACTTGTGATTGAAGAGAGTTTCCAAGATATGAAAACATGGAGGACTGGGTGCAGGAAAACAGAATGGTAAACCTACGAGTCCACCGCTCAAATCGGGTTTTCAGGTGTTTTCCACCAAGATAGAACTTGGCAGACCGATTGTGTTTTAATATGGGAATAGAGTTTTAACTAATTCTGGAATTTCAGCCGTGAACTCGATGAGGTGATTGTATGTGTTGCCGCCTCTCCGTCTACTACCAAAGAAAATTATGTAGTTTTCAAGACTGAGTTTTGTTGTAATCTGATTTTGTATTTCACAAAGAATGATTTTCACTTTTATAGAACTCGTTTATATATATTTTTTTTCTCTGAGGATTTCAGAGTTCTTACTTTTGCTTTTTGTTTGTTGTAATTTTCTATTATTTTATTCCATGATGATAATTAAGGTGTCTTAATACCAAAGTCTAGAATATTAACATATGTGTATTAAATCTTTGTATGGCAAATCATTGTATCACAACACATTTTTCTGAAAATGACCTATTTTTACCTGGTCACTTGGGTTGCTTAAAAACTACTTGAGGAATTTCCTTTGCCTTTATGTTCAGAATTGAATTCTGTATGGGTACTATGTAAGAATTTTTTATATTTTCATTTATCACAATCATTTTAAAGCCATTTTTATGGGGAAAATTTGAATTATTTTCCCTTTTCAAAATGCTGCCATTTTCACAGATATTTAAATTAAAAAAAAAATTTATGCTAGGTCACAGCCTATATGCTAAAGATTAATTGCATTATTTTTATTTTTTTATTATTTTTTTTATATTTTAAGAATGCTTGGATCAAACGACCAAGCTGACACTGCTTTTTCAGGAAACCCTTGTTTACATAAATACCAAGGACAAAGCATGAATTTTTTAAATGAAAAAATTATGAAACAATCCTCAAACATAACTGAATGTATTGCAAAACCCCACAACAGAACCCACAAAAAATTCCGTTTTTCAATTTTCAAATAGGTGTTTCAGTTTGAGTCTTACTCATCTAAATTTCTATTTTTTGTTTTTAAACAGTCATAGCACTTGAATTAGTTCAAATTTTTAACTTTTATTTTTGTAAGTCATCTTTTTTTTCTCTTCAGTGAAAACTAAACTATCTTTTCATTTTGATTAAAATCAGTATATTTTTGGGATTTACACATTTTTTTGATGCAGAACTTTATTTCAAAATATTTGCGTCCATTTTAAGGCTTTGTAAAAATTATCCTTGTAAAGTGCTAGGCTTTTTCTAGTATTTTCAGCCTTTATGTATGTCAATTCAGTTATTTAAATAAAGATTCAATGTTTCACTGTAGTGTTTTCCATAATTCAAATTAGCGTGTGAATTCATTAATAGTTTTAAAGATTAAATATAAAAGACTAAAAATATCCTTTTAGCCAAAAGTAACATATTTTAAATCAAAGTTGAAAATCTCTAGAAAATCTTATTAATTAAAATTTATGCAACACTTTTAATCGTCACCAGCAAGTGATGGTATAAGAAATGCAGTTAATATGGTCTAACAAAAACACAACTGTGAAAAAAGGGAGCCAAGTTCTGTAAAGACAATGGCAAGAAAAGAAGTGATATCTAAGTGGGTGCCAAGTTCAAATAAAATTCACTCAACCTCACTCTTACCTACTGAAGTATTATAGCATTTTTTAAATTGTTTAGAAATAAAAATTATTGATAGCATATTAATAATAAATCGAACTGGGCAAGTTTTTACCTACGAGTCATTTATTATTATTAATGACATTATTACATCAAAACTTGTTATTTGGAAGCCTTAATTTGAGTGAGCTCCTTCCCCTTGAAGGGCAGTGGGATAAAATATATCCCACATAATTTTAACTGCAAAATGCTACATTGACACCAGAATTCAGGGCTAAAAAGTTTAATTTTATTAAATACATGAAAAGAAGCTTTTACCCATTTTGAAATAAATTTATTTTTAAACTCTGGTGTGATTCAATCGTTTCAGCATTTTATGAATAAAAGTTCTTTGCCCTGGAAAGGGTTAAAGGGGTGCAGTCTCTAGAGTGATGACCAAGAACAAGCGTAAGTGTACCTGTCTCTTTGTCAGGCCTTTTAGTTTGTTCGCATTGAGGTTTCTGGAGGGTGGGGGCTACAGTGATAACCGAAGACGAATGGGAATGTATCTGTGTGTTTATTGGTTTATCAAATCTTTAAAATGAGCCATTTGTTTATAATAATAACTATATTAAATTTTTTTATAATGACATTGTTATTAGTATTAACATTATCATTTTATTAAGACATGAAATTGATAGGCATAGCATTTATCAAAAACTTGCCAAGTTCTAGATTTATTATTAATATGCTATCAATAATTTTTATTTTGAAACAATTTAAAAAATGCTATAATGCTTCAGTAGGTAAGTTTGAGTGAATTTTATTTGAACTTAGCACCCACTTAGATATCACTTCTTTTCTTGCCATTGTCTTTACAGAACTTGGCTCCCTTTTTTCACAGTTATATCTTTGTTAGATATCATTACTTTTTGTAAAGTTACAATATATCTAGACACTTTACTTAATGCTTTTTAATGTGTTTACATGTGATTATTTTATTCACCAAGCAACATTCAATTTTAATTTTAATTTCCTACAACAAAGTATTTGGCTGTCAATTTGCAACAGAAATCTATATTTTAATAATGCTATATTGAATGCATGTTTTCAAACGAAATGTATTGATTCAAAATTTGTATTGTTTCTGAAACAGCAATTTCTATTAAATTCCTATATTAAAATTTCCTATTAAATATTTCAATCAAATTTCCTATAGCTGGGCCTGATTTTTGTATTGAAAGGGAAAAATAAAGTTATGTGCTTATGCCACACTATACATTATTCATCAATGGGTGCCGGCAAGGAGGGGGGTGCAGAGAAAGGACATTGTCCCTCCCTCGATTTTCAAATTTAATTAACTAAATATTCTTTTTCTCTGATGATTTTGAAAATAAAAATAAACTTTATTCTACTCAAGTGATTTAAAATAATTAAAACACTGAGGAAAAAAGGAACTAAATTTTTTTCTTATAACCGAAATTTTTTACTAGAATTAACTGGATAAACCAGTACTGCAGTAACTGGATAAGCACTGTATAAAGCTGGTTTGTAAACAGCCTTTTTCTCAAGTTTGTACCATACTATCGCATTTGAGAGTTCTAATTTTTATAAAATTTCCTGTTTTCGAAATGAACACACAGGTTTTTAAAAAATAAAACCGCAACTGTTCATTGAAAATTTGACAAGGTTTGGAGAAAAAACAAACTTGACATTAAGTGCTCTTGGTATTTCATAATAGGTGAATATTAAAGGAAGAAAGTATTTACTCAATGTTAATCAACTTCAGGTCCGACTAGTTTCAAATGAGTCACGCCTTATTCATTAAAGGAATATTCTGGATAAAGGAATTTTTAGAGTTATTTTTCATTAATTTGAGTAAATTTGCTTATTTTTAACGTTCCCTGCCAGCTTGAAGTATCCCAGTATGTTTAAATTAAATAACAAATTCTCGGCAAATGTAACACATTGTTTTTATTGTTTCATATGAAAGACTGTGCATTTAGATATCCAAAACTGTTTTTGTTTTCTTTGTACAATCATTAGAAGTGCAGTTATGACTGTTTTTTTAATTCAGTTATAAAACAAAAAGTTTTTATTTAAAAAAAGGAAATGTAAGTTTGGGTAACCTAAAGAAAGATACTGTCTTTTAATATTGAAATTAAGGAAGGTACAACTTATAAATCGGGATATTTTTTGAAGAGGTTGAATATTTCTAATAAATTTTATGAAATAAAAACTTAAATGCACTTTCTGAAAACATGATTTTTGTGAACAATCAGTTAGGGAAACAATCAGTTGCTGCATGTTTAGCTCGGATTCAACATTTGGTGCTTTTTTTTGGCAAATTAAAATTTTGCCTAATAAATGCAATGTTAAAGTAAAAATGGACACCACCAGGTGGGTAATTAATCGATTTTCACATTTTTTTAAATTCCTTAATTTTTATAGTGTAAACGAACTTTGCACCAAATTTGAAGTTTGTAGGCGCAGTAGATAAGTATTTGGCTGTCAATTTGCGGCAGAAATCTATATTTTAATATAGTTAAACTTGGATAATTCGAAGTTGAAGGGACCAGAGAAAAGTTCGAGATATCTAAAAATTCAAATTACATATATTCTCTCTCTCTCTCTCTAAAAAAAAAGAGATAAATAAAAAAGATTAACTCCACGATGAAAGATTAACACATAAACTTTATCTAAGAATACTGCTACATTTTTTTTTTTCATTAAATCAAACATTTTTTACTAGATTAATTATTCATTACTTTTAAGAAAAAAGTCATATTTTTTATTGCTTCTTTGAATGCAATTTTTAAGTCATATCATATGATTCCCACCTAACAATTGATACAAAAATAGAATCTTTTACATTAGACTGACCTTCAAAAAAGCACCGAAGTTCATTATGCACCGGTGTTGAATTTAGACACTTTTCTCCGGGAGGGATATTTGTGGCTCCAGGGGGAGGGGAGGATTACACTTTTTGATCATTGAAAGCACAAAATCTCAAATCTTCCGGAGGGGGCATCTCATTACTCCAGGGAGGAATGTTCTTCCCGGGCCACCCCCTGAACTCAACAATGATATGCAGCATAGCTTCTGGCGAACTAGGTAGGGGTTTTCGCCGTAGCCCATCTTTTCCTTAGAAAGATTGTTAAAATGAACTGTTAAAATATTTTGCACCTTAGCTGAAAAAAGTCACAGGAACAATTTTAACGCAAAATTTTAAGGGCAATCGTACAAAAAATTCGACTTATCCAAAATAAAATTCGAAATATCCACGATTTTTTTACACTATTTTAATACAGAATTCTAGGGACCGAGCAAAAAAATTTGAATTATCCAGAATTTCGAATTACACAAGTTCGAATTATCCAAGTTTCACTGTACTCCTGTATAGAATGCATGTTTTGAAACGAAATGTATTGATTCGAAATTTTTATTATTTCTGAAACAACAATATAATCCCTTAAGCTAATATTAGAAAAATATTAAAATATCTCAATTTATTGATTTTCTGTAAGCAAGTAAACCCTGTTGGTTTACAATGGAAGTCTATGGGAATTTCGAGAGATATCGCCCAGGTGGCGTCACTTTTGGCGACTAATTTTGGTCGCCAAATTTGGTGATATATCACCAAGTTGGAGACAAACTTGGTGGTATTCAGCGACAGAACAGTGTTCCCCCCTATAGCAAATTAAAATTTTGCCTAATAGACGTAATGTTAAAATAAAAATGGACACCCCTAAGTGGGTAATTAATCGATTTTCACAATTTTTTTTTTTTTTTTTTATTCCTTAGTTTTATTGTGTAAACGAACTTCGCACCAAATTTGAAATCTGTAGCTGCAGTATATATATGAGATCTTTTTGATGAGTGAGTGAGTGAGTCAGTCAGTGTTAAAATTATCGATTATCAGGCATTTTCAAATGTCATTATCTCGGAAATTAATTATGCATTATTTATAAAATTTTTGATTCTAGGTAATTAGGGTGGTCTTACTACGTATTTCGTATAGTACTTAGATTTTCAGTAGCAGAGTGCTGAAATTTGACAAAAACAGCTCGAAATGGTTCGTGTAATATAACACATGAGTATGTCTGAGGAACTTGGCTGACACACTGCCGTGTGTCTAGATAAGTTCAATATATGCTAATTATCAGAAATCTTACTGAATCTAACTGAAAGCTGTATTGTAAAACAACTACAACAGATCAAACATCAAACTTTATTCCCTTTCCCAATGTAGTTTTCAATCATATTGTAATTTTATTGTCATTAATAGACAATATCAATGTAGTTTGATTTTATAGTATTTCAGTAGACATTATTAAAATTTTATATAATTTTTTTACTGAAATATAAAATATTGTTTTTTGATGTTTCAGAATTAAAAGTAGAAATATAAAATATCATATAATTTGTTTTTTCATTTCTTTAAAATAAAATGTTTAAAATAACTAGTCCTATTTATAATTTTTATACAGTGTGGAGCCATTTATCCGGAAACCAGTTAACTGGAAAACCAGTTATCCAGAATGTTATTTCTAATAGATTGATTTCAGAAGCTTTGCAGAAAAAAGTGTCATATACTGCCAGTTTGACATATATATTGCTTGAATCAATTGTATAATTTGAAGACAACATCTGGTATTTGAAATGGAAACATATTTAGTTGTATTTTAGATGTTTTATTTTTTATGCAGAGGAAACAGAAGAATTTTTGTTCCCAAGGGATTCCCACAAACTACCTTCTTTCAAACTCTGATTAACTTTTGATCTTTCTTGCATCTGATTTTTAATTCAAGTATCTAATAATTTAAAATCAGAAATAATGCCACAACCACATATATGCCACAAAACTTATCAAATGGATGCTGCTTTAATGCCCAACCAGTTAACCGGAAGAACCAGTTATCTGGAATACATCTGACCCTAACCATTCCAGATAAATAGTTCTGTACTGTATAAGTAGATATATATATTCAGATAAAATTAAAGATATTTGCAAAAAGGCTGCATTTTTAAATGCAACTTTTTGTGTGTGTGTTTCTGTTTTTACCTCCATGAAGCAAAGCATGTTACAAATATTATTTTTTTACTTATATGCAATGAACTTTCAGTTATTTTGGGCTTCATTGTCTAAATAAAAAAGGATTTGTTACTTAGAAATTGCACTACTTTATCTTTGCATCATTGTTGCATGGAAGTAGCCCTACAGTTAACATTCTTGTTTGTTAAGATTTATTGCATAGTTATTCAATGAAATTTGCCCTTTTTATTTAGGGCGGGGGAATTACAGGATTGATGAAGAGTGAATAATTTCAATGTTACACTTTAAGCTTTTATTGTTAAAACTTTTCTCATATTATTAAATGATTTTCTTTTGTTTTGTTTTTTTCTGTCTGGAGCAGGTGCTAAATCATCTGGATCAAAAGGAAGTGTCCAACAAAAGTGGGTGCCTTGAGGCTTCGAAAGCATTACTCGATATTTGTTTATCAGTGTGATAGAGTCTATTTAACTATATATTCGATCTCTGCATTTTATTTTGTATTCTGTTTTGTAAAAACTTTGATATGTATTCTATTTTGTACATAGGATTGGACTTTGATAAATAAATTCTATATTTGTTGGAATATATAGTTTGTGTAAATAATTACAGAGTTTATAAATACAGGTACAGTAGAACCTCTTTTATCCGAAACTCTTTTTTAAAGCATTTTTTTACTATCACATTCCTTGTGTGCAAAATCCAATTTGAAAAGCTCTTTTTTTTTAACCTTTAATGTGACTAATAACTGATGTGACAGAAATTGTCGTTTAACTACTGTGAAGCAGTCTGTGAGACCACTTCATCGAAAGATGAATAAATTGCGCGATTAACTCATAAGATGGCATTTTCGTACTGAACTTTTTGTACAGGAGTGTTGTAATTAAAATTCACCTATTCAAAAGTCTCTGGTGATAGTACTAAGGTTCCAAACTAAACGAAATTTCAGTAGTGTTTGTAGTTAAACTGAAAGTTACAAGTTAAACTACAAAAATTGAAAAAGACCGCGGTCTGTGAGTCCGGTAACATCAGTTAAAGGTTAACTATCATATTCCTTGTGTGCAAGCGGTCCTTTCCGTGCCTCAAGTACATATAAATATTTTTGATCCCCTTTCTTAGAATTCCTTTGAATTTAACTTGAGCTCCCATAAGCTGTAGAATGGAACGAACGAAGAAAACAAACAAATTAGCGATTCTAAAGTTTTTGAATGTTTTGCAAAAGGTTTGGTTTGGCTGGAGGGAGCAGCAAGACTGTGATATTGGCGAACTAATAATATTTAAAAACTTCATGATAGAGCTTCAAAGCAAAGGCAATCGAAACTGCGGCAAATAAAACATTGTTTCAAACTCTTCTGAAATATGTAAAAGGTACTTAATTTCAAAATTAAAGCTCAGGTAATTTATTCTTGTTTCTATTTTGCAATTGCTTTATTTTTATTAAGCACTTGTTAACATAATAAGAAATAACACATATTTCTCACTAATCTTAAAATTCTCGATTATCCGAAAATTTCGATTTTCCGAAAGAGGGTCGGTCCCAATTACTTCAGATAATCGAGGTTCTACTGTAATTATAAAATTAAAATGATAATTATGTAAATAATTATAGCATTTGTTTAGGAAGATGATACCATTTAACAGTTTTATTAGTTTTTTTTTTTTTTTTCAATAATAGGTGTTAAATAAGGCTTACTGATAGCAGAAAAAAAATTTAACAAATACTATTATTCAAAGTAAAACTCAGTAACAAAACTTTGAGGAAATAAAAAAATTGTAAAGGAGCCATCATATATTTTTAAATATTTGAGATTTTGATGAATAGAAAATATCATTGCATTGATAAAACAGTAAACAACAATTTTACACTGATTTTTCCAAATTAATTTCAACTCTTTTTGGAGATGCCATATTATTTTTTCATTTACAGTAAACTCTGTGTAAGGCAGACTGTGTATAAGACGGAAATCTGTCTAACTTGGAAGGATTTTCAAGTCCCTACGAGTCCATAAACATAGAGTAAAATTTGTCTAAGGCGGAATATTGTCTACCACGGAAATTTTTCTCGGTCCCGATCGATTCCGCCTTAGACAGGGTTTACTGTATTAGTACTTGAAGAACTGTTTTTAGATGCTTAAACAGAATGTAGGTATCTGAAAATTATTTTCTTGATATATTATTTTGATTGTTATTGAATTCAAAATTTGTCACTAGCTTCAATAGTACAGGGTCATCAAAAAATAATGCCTAGATTTAAAAAAATCATAACATTGAAACTTTTTATGTTAAATGAATAATTCTTTCACTACATGTTAACTGGTGAACGCAAGTTTAGTTTTGGTTCACCAGAATTCGTTTGCGTGTCTGGGTTATGCGTGGATTAGTTGTGCAGTCGTCAAGGTCAGCCAACACGCCAGACTGCAGCTGCTAAGTATGATGCTGACCGTGCAACAAAAAGCACATTACAATGTTGACTGTGCAACAAAAAGCACAGTGCGTGATTTGGTATGTGGAGTCAACGTCAATAGTCAGTGTACAGCGGCTTTTCCGGAGAACTTATCCAGGTCAAACTGCTCCTGGTGCTCACATTGCACACATTCGCTCCTGGTGCACACTGAATGGTGCTCACATTGAAACATACTAAGGTATGAAAAAAAAAATTATTTTTTGCTTGCAAAAAAGCCGCCTCTGCTCTGCGCAGTAAGTTATGCGCACTAATACTTAGATAAATAAATAAATATTATTTTGTTTCTGGCCATTACATTATATTTATATATAATAATGATATAGGTAATCTCTTACCTTTATGTTGTTGCTCAGCAATTCCTCATACTTCGGCTTCGCACGGGTGTATATCCATATCGCATAGAATCCTATATTATATAGAAAAGTGGAAAGAAAAGTGTATGTTTAATACTTAATCTTATTTATAAATGATTCCACTCTTGACATCTTTTCTTTGGTTTAAGAAATTATATTGGTATAACTTTAAGTTTACATTTTGGTTAAAACTTTACATAACGCTGCTTTTTGCAGCAACAATTTTATTATTACATCCCTTTTGATTGAGATAAACAGAGCAACTAACTAAATAATAATAAAGTTTTTCTTGAGTCATTTAGAGTTCTATTTTATGAGGATGATGTTGACGTCACACAGCTGCATATCATGCGTGGGTTGATTTATGAACAAATTTCACAAACATATTTTATTTATTAATATCATTATTTATTTGTAATTGTATAACTTGAGTGGGATAATTTAGCTATAATCGGAAAGTTTGTTTATTGCAGAATGATTTATTATTACTTAATGTATTTATTTAGGTGTTCAAATGTTTGTATTCTTGAATGGTTTCCTGTTTTGAAATCAGTTAATGATATCTGTGATGATTACGAATTGATTTACTGCTACTAAATTAGTTCAAGTATCATAAAGTTTTTATGTCCTTGAAAGTTATTGCTTGTTTAATGTTTCTAAAGTAGTTTACTGTCAGTGGTGTAGTCGTAAAACAAACAGAAGGTATACGCTCAAGGCAGAGCGTATACCCTAGGGTGTATATACTATAGCTTTCTTGAGAAACAGAGGGTATACGGTATTCCTTAAAAAAATCCAGAAGGTATACGGCATATACCCCCGTATACCCTCCACTACATCCCTGTTTACTGTTCATATCTGAGAGGGTTATAAATCCATCATTTTTTGCCACACATTATAAGACTAAAACCAATAAATTACCTTTCATAGTTTTTTTGTGACAGTTATTTAAAATCTAGGTGTTATTTTTCAATGACACTGTATTTACTGTAGTATCATTGTCAGTTTATCATATTCTCTTCATTTTATATTTTATTCTGATGCTGCTTTTTTCCAATGCATAGTCCTTTTTTCCATGTTTAGTTAGTTGTCTTACATTTAAATGATTTTAGAATTTTGTTTTTTATTACACATCATCCCCATGAAATATTTATTGGCATTTAAGCAGTTCTTAAATTTCGTGTTTCATTCTCTGAGAAAGATAGTACCTGAATACTTTTTATGACAGTCTCAAAACGATTTTCATTCGAACAGGAATAAAATTGCCAAATACACCAATTCAATACCAAATTTCAACAAATTTAATTCTGTGTGATGATAATATTCTTCCCCCTTTTTTTTTGGTAGTGTGGCCCGCAGCTTTGTGTACAATGGTTTATTTGGCCCTCGGTGGCAAATGAGTCTGACATGCCTGCTCTTTGACATCAGCATTTTTTAAAGATTTAAATCTGTCTCATATTGGAGAACCATATTATTCTTTTTATCCTTTACTTTGAAAGCATAGTTTAGGAATAACTAGCTAAAGTACCTGGCATTGCGCATAATTTTAAGAATGTTTGTTTTGAAAAATCAACAATTGCGTGTTAATTTACACAATTTTTACTCTTTTTTTTTTTTTTTTCATTTTATCCAGATACAGATTATCTACTTATGTAGTAAATATAATCTGTGATCTGGATTGAGACCGAGATTAAAACCTTTCAATGAAAAGTTATTTCCGAGTATTTTGTTATTTAAATAATTTTTTTCATGATTAAAGAAAAATGGCAAGTAAAAAAGTCTATGAATTTTATTTAAAAATAATCTGAAATCTTTATTTAGTTCTTCACTAAGAATGAATAGGGTTTTTATGATGTTTCATTACATTTTTCAAGCTCATAGGATGTTATATAATCACCTATTGACGTCCATTATATTTCCAAGATGACACAATATTCACTTTTTTTTAAAATTCATCAAACTATTTATTTCATTTTCATTGTGGAACTCTTGCAATAGAAAAGTAATCGTTGTATTTAAAATTTTATTTTGTATTTTTAATTGTCGGCAACTGCTATGACGAAAAATGTTTAAATTTGATAGGCAATTGCTGTTAAATGGGGTTTTTTTTATTAATTAAAAATGAACCATAAATTATTTCAATTCCAGATTACTTCAGTTGCCTCGTCCGTGTTTCAATACACATGTACGCAACATTTCACAGTCCTGGCTTCCAAACTGCGGATTTGTATAGCATTATAGACAGACAGACAAATTTTCATTTTTATGTATTAGATATGTTAATGAGAAAAAAATAAGAATTATAACCATTACTATTATTTTACTCATTTATTGAAAATGGTTTACATTAAAAATGTATAATGAAAGACATTGGCATAATTACAATTTTGAAACACATTGTAATGTGCAATTTTTGGTATCATGTGCATTTAACATAAAAAACTTAAAACTTAAGACAGATAAAAACAGGAAAGGGAAAAATAAATAATGTACGACTAGATTCATGCACATCGTAATTGGTTACTGCTATTACTCAACAGAAGCTTATGGAACATTTACATGTTTAAAAATTTTCATTCAAAGATTTTCCATGTAAACTGTATTAAAAATATGAGTAACACATATCCCCTCCTTTTAGAAAACCACGTTCATCTTAGAAAAAGAAAAGAATTCTAAAGTATGCTGCGAAAAATGTTTTTACATTAACATATCAGTTGTTGTTCTGATAGTAAGTACAGTAAATTCTGTCTAAGGCGGACTCTGTGCAAGCCGGAAATCTGTCTACCGCGGAAATTTTTTCAAGTCCCGGCGAACCCATAGAAAAGTACATTAATTCATGCTGCATAAGGCGGAATCTGTCTAACGCAGAAACGGAAAGGATTTTCAGATTCTATCGAAACGAAAATTTTGCATAAGGCGGAAAAAAGTATAATTTAAAAATGAAAAGCATTTCGTTTGTCAAACTTTAAAACTGTCAAATACTCAATGTCGAGCATGTTAGTTAAATTGTGTAACACTTCGAAAAAATTAATTCAAAAGAAGAGAAATTGTTTAATTTTTAAGGAATTCTTGCTTATGCCGTTTTTTCCTATACAAAATTGCATTTAAAAGTTATTATTTCTAGTAGAATGCACATTTATCAAAATATATTTTTCTAAAGTACAATAATGTATTATACTTTAAAGGTTGTACTCAAATACAACATGATACCATTCTGTCTCATTCTCTAAGTTTATTGTTTTTTGTGTGTGTAAACATCCAATTTGCATGTATTATAGCAGTACTAAGAAATTGAATAGCGTTTCTCATTTATTTATAAAGACAAAGGATCTTTCAGAATTTCAGTTTTCAACCGACTTTCGTGTCAGGAAAATCAATGAAAGAACGTCATCGGCAAGGGATTTTTTTTTTTAGTGTGTGTGTGTGTGTGGGGGGGGGGGGAGTTTTTTTGCATAAGCCGGAATATTGTCTACCACGGAAAATTTTCTCAGTCCCGACCGATTCCGCCTTAGACACAGTTTACTGTATACATTTTTTAATGCAGTTATGGACATTTTTTGCTTGAATTTTTATAATATTAATCGAAATTATTTATTATACTACTCAAAATTATACAGGGTGTTTATAAAGTCCCGGACCCATTTTGATGTTTAATAACTCATAAAATAATGAAGATAGATTAAAATTAATAACATAAATGGTTAGGTAGACTCAAAAAGTTTCATGACCCTTGTCAATGAACTTCCACGTGTGCCCCCTTCATTGCATGGAGAATATCAATTCAATAGTCAATTTCACGCTAGGTAGCGGCAAGCATGTCGGCATCCACAGAGGCTATTGCGGTTGTAATTCTGACTTTTAAATCATCAATGTTCGACACTCTCCTCCTGTAAACATTGTCCTTTACAAATTCCCAAAGGAAAATGCTCAATGTTATTAAATTCTCAATGTTTACAGGAGGAGAGTGTCGAACATTGATGACTTAAAAGCCAGAATTACAACCGCAATAGCCTCTGTGGATGCCGACATGCTTGCCGCTATCTGGCGTGAAATTGACTATCGAATTGATATTCTCCGTGCGACGAAGGGGGCACACATGGAAGTTCATTGACAAGGGTCATGAAACTTTTTGAGTCTATCTAACCATTTATGTTATTAATTTTAATCTATCTTCATTATTTTATGAGTTATTAAACATCAAAATGGGTCCGGTACTTTATAAACACCCTGTATATTTTGTGCTTATTGAAAATAATTTAAAAAAGTTATGAAACAGCAAAAAATTGTTTAAAATGAAGAAGAAATAACAGAAGAATAAAATTAATGTACTTCATTTTCAAAATGGCATTAATGAATGCTCTAATATTTAGAATGCAATTGTTACCCATTACTGGAGTATAACTAATAGTAATTATATAAGTATAATTTTTAATTAATTTTCAGCAGTGAAATTACACCCGAAATTATTGATTCTTAAATACGTGAAAATTTTTACATTGCTAACTAAGCGTAATCGAACAGAGTGAAAAATGTCCAAGCAGGGATCCCTTAAATGTCGGCAAAGCTGCAACTGCAGCACAAGATGGAATAATCTTCATGAGTACACAATCCTGCGTGAAACATGAGACGAAATATGTGATGTTAGTTATTTACTAACTCTATTTAAGTCTAGTTTAAATATAAAACTTTGTTTACAGAATGAAAAATATATTAAAAGATGATATCGACTTTGGCACTAAGCCCAGGCTAAGCACATAGCATCATAGGAGTCTATACATTCAACTAACTTGTATCTCATAGTTATATACAAGGCATGTTATAAAATCATAGTTACATAAAATATACTAAATAACAGTTACATTGAACATTGAATCAGAGTTATACAAAAGTATTAAATAACAGGTACAGAGTTAGCACATGGGGGGGGGGGGGGGTAACAAAATAAAGCCCAGCATATGTGAACATATATAAGTATAATTTTTAATTAATTTTTCAATTAATTTTCAGCAGTGAAATTACGCCTGAAATTATTGTATATTAAATACTTCAAGTATTTAATAATTTCGGATTCGATTTCACATTGCTAACTAACAAGGAAGGTCTCCATATGGGATAAATTTTTTGGCAGAATCCCGATACAGCGTCTGTAAAAACATAACGTAATTTTTGTTTATTTGGCGATTTATCACATGTTGGTGATAAAAAAAAAAAATGCTTTATGTAGGTAAAACTTTTTACGTTGAATTTGTTTATATAAGTTTAATTTAAATAACTTTAGTTTTGTCATTTTTAATTTGTTTTAACTATAGTTTGTCATATATATTTATATGTATTTATAATAAAATTTAAATATCATATTTTACGATTTAAAACAAAATTTAAATTGATTTAAAAATAAGGCAGATAGAACACTGTCGATTTGATTTTGTTGCTATGGAAATGATTTCGTCTTCGATATGAAAATGCATTTCGGCAATCAAATGTCAGCTGACTATAACTTAATTTATAACTTATAATTATATTATTAATTATAATTATAATTAATAACTTATATTTGCAACTTGCAAAGCATAGAAAATATTTTTACACTGGTAAAATTAAATAACTACAGCAACAAGCAACATATATATGTAATATAAAAAATACATAATAACCTCTTTCATTGATTAAGTTTAAATTCATTAAAAACCGTGCATTCTAAAAAACAATTAATAAACAATTTTCAGATGCATTAAAATCATTTGCTTTTGGCTAGGGAAAATCCTGCTTGCCAAATCGCGTGTCACTTTCGTATTTTCGCGCCAAATATTCGAAAGTATTTTATTTTTTTACAGACTTTCTGCTGAAATTCCGCCGTTAAATTTGACTGATCCCTTATTTATTTCCAGTGTCACTTCTCAATGTTAATTTAACATGGAAAAGCCTATGGAGATCATAACTTTTTCATTTTTTCTTCCCACCTTTTTGTCCCTGATGCCACTCATTTTTTATTCTTTACTAATTCTAATGATATTATAAATTTAAAGTGTAAAAACATTTGCCTGACGTCAGGGTCAAAATGAATGGTAAAATGCTTTTGCATATGGGTGAATTATAACCCAGAGAGAAATGGGCCATTTTTTTTTTTTTTTTACATTATTCAAATATTTTTCTTAATAATTCAAAATTTCTCTTTTTTCATTGAGAATCAACGGACATTTTTCATAGAAAATGTAACATTTTTTCTTCATTGTTGCAAAAATTTCAAAAGCCTTAATAATAATTTATTTCTTTTTAGATGAAACATTTATTCCATGTGAAATATTAAATTGAACTAGTTTTTTTTTTCAAGAATTAGAGGTGAATATGGCGTCATAGTGGAAATTAAAAGGATATTTTCAGAATAAGTTTTTGCTTTGGTCAAGTTTATGCTTTAGTAAAAAGTTTCAAATGGATAGCTATTTTTACGCAGGTAGCGAACTTAGTGAGAAACTACATAACTTAAATTTTAAAATGTATTTTCTTCCGATATGAGAACTATTTATACTCCAAGTTAAACTTGGGTAATAATTTTCTGATGTGTTTACATCACCCCTTGGGAGAGAATAAGGTAACAAAATTTAAATAAAACTTTTATTTTTTACTTTATCACAGCTATAATATTGTTAAATATTAGCAGTAAGAATTCAACACAATTTATTTTTCCATTCATAGCGTTCCTGAGTGGGGAATAGGGTATCTAAATTTAAGTGAAGTTAATTTTTATGTTTTGATTATAGATTTTTTACGTTCAGATTGGAAGTTTTTGTCCAAACTACAACAACCTGCATTACTACAGTGGTGAAATATTTTGAATTATACATTGGTAAACTGCTTGTGATGCAATACCGCATACATCAAAGCCTGATGATGATACCCTCTGTTAATTTTGAAATGAGCTCGTCTGAATGCAGTAGTTATTAAAAAACTTGACGTATTAAACAAAAACATAATTTGAAGAAGAAATTAAAAAAAAACAAAATTTATTTCCTACATTGTTTAATCCCGAGAAGGGACAGATATTAAGTTATTTCATTGAATTAGTTCTACATTTAATGTTAAATTTTTGTAACAAATTAGTTAAGCCAATTGAAGATTAAAAAATAAAAATAAAATTCATACAATATGATACTTAAAACACCCTAAAAATTAGATTCCGTTCAAATGAAATCGAAATAAATCGTAGACTTTTTTTTAAAGTTTTGTATTTTGCATGCATCTTATCATTTTATGTACAAATGTCATAAACAAAGTACAAAATCTGCAATACAAGAATTTTCAATTAAAAATGGAAGAAGTCTAAGATTTAGTTTGATTTCATTTGAATGGAATCTAATTTTTTGGGTGTTTTAAGTATCATATTGTATGAATTTTATTTTTATTTTTTAATCTTCAATTGGCTTAACTAATTTGTTACAAAAATTTAACATTAAATGTAGAACTAATTGAATGAAATATTTAAATATCTGTCCCTTCTTGGGATTAAACAATGTAGGAAATAAATTTTGTTTTTTTTAATTTGTTCTTCAAATTATGTTTTTGTTTAATTTAATACATGAGTAGTTTCACTAGCATTTTTTTCAACATATTCTGAGTATGCCCTGTAAGGAGACCTTCCTTGTAAGTGTAAACCGTTAACATTATACGGGTTCACATATGCTGGCTTTATTTCATCTCATGTTTTCCGCTGGATTGTGTGCTCATAAAGCTATTCCATTTTGTGCTGCGATTTCAGTCTTGCTGACATTTAAGGTCACTCAGCTTTGGAATTTTCCTCCGTAATGTTAAGTGTATGGACTTTTGATGCATTTGTATGCTTAAAATATCTTCTTGGGAAATTCATATTTTTAACCTCTTTTTTTTCTGTGTACTCTTCTTAAAGGATGTCTCTTTTTTTCTTATATAATCTTATATAATTTCTCAATATAAACATATTGATGCTAAGCTGGGTATCATGTACAGCATTGGAGCATTATTCCAAAGATCCGGGTTTGATTCCTGGCTTGGACATTTTTCACTCTGTTGGTTTGCACTTAGTTAGCAATGTGAAAATTTTCACGTATTTGATATTCAGTAATTATATATGGATACTTATTTGAAAAAAAAAATTAACGTTTTACTCTAATTAAAAGTATTGAGTAACAGCAGCCACACTATTACATTTTTATAAAATGCTAGTAAGCACACCCAGTTACATCAGTAGCGTGGTGTAAAATGTAAGCGCAGTGGTTCAACATTGCGAATTATAAGGTCTGGTATGACATTGACCTTGTCTCTCTGGTCCAGAGATTCAACTTTGAAATGCCTGAGAATGTTGGCTATAATTGTCTTCTCTTCCATGATTGCAAATTTTTGACCTAAAAAGAAAAGATAATAAACAAATAGTATTAGATAAACAGTACAGAATAAACAAGTCAGAAATTGTATGTCAAATGTGACAAATGAGATGCATTTTCACTCTAACTAGTTTTATAAATAGTCAGATCCGGGTGCCGTAGCTGTTGCACTCTTATGCAAAAATGCATGAGTACAAAATTTATTACGATTCAATTGAGTCATACGGAAATAAGAGGACTCCCTCTGAAATAGGACGTCATCACCACGGCAACCTAGAATCATGACTTATCACGGGGTGTCATTGAATTCGTGACGTAGAATACGATTGAATCGAATGAAGAAAACTTTTATAAATACAGTCGAACACCGATTTAACGAATCGTTCGGGACCCGTAACTTTGTTCGTTAAATCGAGATTATTCGCTAAATCGGGATAATAAGGAATACTTTTATACAACAGAACAAGTTAAAAAGTGGCAATAAATAAGAAAAACAATGGTCACTTACCTTCATAATGATATTAAACATTTGTTGCTTTAAGAAAATACTCTGTATAAAAATTCTTTTTTTTTTTTATGTACTACTATAAATCGAAAAACATTGTAATTCAGAAAAAATCTCATTTATTCAAATTTTATCGATAAATTATAAGCCATCTTTTATAGATGTTTCTTTCTTTTGTCTCGATTTTGTATTCTAAACTTCTTTATCGATTTTTTTTCTGAAGCTGTGAAAACAGTGTCACCAACATCATGAGCCATCAACTACCGTTTCAAAGCATCCAAACTGCTAACTGCTTTTTTGAACGTTCCATACTTCATTTCTATTTCATCTTTTTTTATCCGATCCATTACTAACTGCTATTAATGACCTCGGTGTAATGTGCATTTTCGCATGTAGATATTTCTGCATCACAAGATACATATTTAGAAAATTAACAATCAGGGACATTGAAAATTTATAATAAATATTAGAAAATTTCTTCAAATTTTCCTTTTTTTGACAACGAAAATTATTCGTTAAATCGGGATTATAAATTCGTTAAATCGAAGTATTTTTGTTCCATTTTCGTCGGGACTATAAAAAAATTACACTAAATCGAGAAATTCGTTGAAAAATGATTTGTAATCGAGGATAAAAAAAAATAATAAATTTTCATTAAATTAGTAAATTTTTTTACGTTTCTAAGCAGACTTTTAAAAAAATTATTATTCAACGTTTTAAAACTGTATAATTATGTAAAACCGAAGAAGCTTAAACTATTTTGAAACCTATTCACATCAATTCAATGATACTTAAAAGGAAAAAATTATTTCAAAAATCTATTCAAGCCTTATTTACAAGGGTAAACAACTTCTTAGACTGCTAAAACATAGTAGGGGAGGTATGATATACTTTTTTTTTTTACTTATTTTTATTCCACCCTTAGAAAGCTATTTTGAAACACATTTTTTGTGTTTTCTTATAAAGTGACCTTTTATTTATTTATTAAAAATATAGTGGATTTAAAAATAATCATTTAAAAAATATATCCCAATTATTTTGAATGGTTACTATTAGGTAGCTTTCTTTACAAAAAAGCTACCTATTGCAGCCGTTCGGAGGAAAGCGATTTCAAAAAATTTTGGTATATTTTCATCGATCATGACCCCCAGACCCCTAAACCACCCTCCGTTCAAAATTGATATATATATATATATATATATATATATATATATATATATATATATATATATCTGACCTATGTCACACTGTAACTCCCGTAATTATGAACCGATTTCGATGTAATTCGGTGTGTACATAGTACATACCAATGTCTCGACCGAGTTCGTTGGCCAGCTTCATCCGCCGTTTTGTTTCAAAATGGAGGCCATTTAAAATTTTTAAAAATTTTTAAAACTTGAAATGTTGTACCAAAAAATTAAAAATGGAAAAATATTTTTTTCTTATGTATTTGACCTTTATACAAAGATTCCGGAGCAGTTTTTGTTTCGTCTATATCTTAAAAAATGGCTGAGTTATAGCATTTTGAATTTCTAGCGTGGCTGACATTTTGAAACGTCCTGAATTTTGTCACGCGATAAAAGGCGTATTTATGAACCGATTTGGATGTAATTCGGTGTGTACATAGTACATACCAATCTCTCGACCGAGTTCGTTGGCCAGCTTCATCCGCCATTTTGTTTCAAAATGGCGGCCATTTAAAATTTTTTTAAAAATTTTAAATTTGAAATGTGGTACCAAAAAATTGAAAATGGAAAAATATTTTTTTCTTATGTATTTGACCTTTATACAAAGATTTCGGAGCAGTTTTTGTTTCGTCTATATCTGAAAAAATGGCTGAGTTATAGCATTTTGAATTTCTAGCGTGGCTGACATTTTGAAACGTCCTGAATTTTGTCACGCGATAAAAGGCGTATTTATGAACCGATTTGGATGTAACTTCGTTTATACATAGTACATACCAATGTCTCGACCGGGTTCGTTGGCCAGCTTCACCCGCCATCTTGTTTAAAAATGGCGACCATTTAAATTTTTAAGAAAAATTTAAATTTGAAATGTGGTACCAAAAATTAAAAATTGAAAAAATATTTTCTTCTTATGTGTTTGACCTTGATAAAAAGATTCGGGAGCAGTTTTTGTTTCGTCTATATCTTAAGAAATGGCTGAGTTATAGCATTTTGAATTTCTAGCGTGGCTGACATTTTGAAACGTCCTGATTTTTCTCACGTAATAACAGGCGTATTTATGAACCGACTTGGATGTACCTTGGTGTGTACATAGTACATACAAATATCTCGACGGAGTTCGTTGACCAGCTTCATCCGCCATCTTGTTTCAAAATGGCGGCCATTTAAAAAAATTAAAAAATTTAAATGAGATACCAAAAAATTGGAAAATGAAAAAGATTTTTTTTTGTATGTGTTTGACCTTAGTACAAAGATTCCGGAACAGTTTTTCTTTCGTCTATATCTAAAAAAAAAATGGCTGAGTAATAGCATTTTGAATTTCTCTTGTGGCTGACATTTTAAAACGACCTGAATTTTGTCACGCGATAACAGGCGTATTCGCCTATTTCGATGTAAGAAGGCATGTGGATAGTATACATCAACACCTCGACCAAGTTCGCTGGCCAGATTCATCAGCCATCTTGTTTCAAAATGGCGGCCATTAAATTAAAAAATATATATATATTTAAAGTGAGGTGCAAAAAAATTAGAAATTGAAAAAGGTTTCTTTCTTAAGTATTTGATCTTGATATAAGGATTCAGGAGCATTTTTTGTTTGTCTTTATCTTAAAAAATGGCTCAGATATAGCAGTTTCAATTTCTATTGTGGGTGACATTTTGAAAAATCTGATTTTTTGCATGCGACAGCACTCCTATATATTAACCGATTCCGATGTGAGTGAGCATGTGCACAGCAATTACTAAGGTCTCGACCAAGTTCACTGCTTAGCCTCATCCACCATGTTGTCTTAAAATGGCAGGCACTTTAAGAAATTGCCGAATTTGGCAGCCAAATATAAGTTACTTTAAAGAAAAGCAGCTTGGATAAAGCTGACTAATTTCGCGAAATTCTCATTCATTATATTGATAAAAATTAGTATTGAATCTCCTATATTCGGTTTCCACTAAATCGAGCTTCGTGTGTTTGCATGATATAAGTTGGCTTTTTTAAAATAGGGATTATGAAAGCTACCTCTTCCTCCCGGCACTGGCCGGAAGGACTTTTGTATCAAATCTCCCCATTGCTGGGGAGGATTGATACACTTGTAAGGGAGATTTCATACATTGTTATGTAAATTGAAATATATATATATATGTATATATATATATATATATATATATATATATATATATATATATATATATATATATATATATATGCAGACGATTCAGTTTTTGTGTCATACAATTTTTTATGATATATCTTGAAATATTTTTGTACAATTTAAAAAGGAATGACATCGACATAATTTTGTTTCAGAAATGTTTATTACAAAAAATTTAAACAATCCTATTAACACACTTTTTAGAAAATTAATCTCATACTTTAAATTATTCTTTAAGCTTTTTTTTTTTTTTTTTTTTTTTTTTTTACAATCATATGAATCAAAATTAAAGATTTTATTTTACGTTTTTCAGCCTATGTGGTTGAAGCTGTTTTCTTGGGATCAGGTCTAATATCCTCGGGACCTTGGGAGACTTGTAAATTTGGTAAGCGACGGCCCTGTATTTTCATATAAAGATTTTTCTAGGTGTCGAGTCAAGTAGAAAACTTATTCATATTTAACTCACTGGTTTCGTGGGGATGATCACAAGGAGATGTTGAGTTTTAAAAAAAATAGGAATTTTCGAAACAATTCAGATCAAAAAGATAAATTTCAGTCTTTTAAAATCCAGATAAAATAAAATATTTGTTAGAGTAAATGATTTCATAAAAGCTTTACCAATTAACCCTCCTTGCCAATTTCTGTAGCTCTTGCTGTAAAACAATAATGTATATTACAGTCCTATATTAGTTTGCAACTTAAAAATCTATTAAATTTCAAATATACAAGTGTATCATTTCTCCCCATTGTGCCTTATTGGAGTTTCAATCACTTTGTATAAATGCAGTTGCAAAATGGCAATCTATTTTCTAGTAAAACAAATCTTAACAATCTGCTTTAGAAAATAAAAAAAATTACAAGATAACATCTTCACAATAATAAGAGTTATGAAAGAAAATCAGTATTTGAAAAAAATTACATTGACATTCCAAAAATCTTCAAAATTAAAAGAAAGGGAAAGTTGTTAATTCTACACTGATTAGTCCAGCTAATGGTAACTTCTGCAAATAAAAGATGCCTTTACATGTGTTAGAATGGCTATTAATGCCATTTGTTGAGAAATATTGTCAATGTATCAACTCTCTCTATGTATCAAACCTCCCCTACTTATTTGTATTGTAGGACTTTTAGGAGAGATATCTAGAAGCATTCTCAAGTTTAATTTTTTTTTTAAAAAGGGGTTTAAATTGCCGAAAAGAATGCCTTGGTATTGAAGGGAATTCTTTCCCAAGGAAAAATGGTTACAGAACAATTACATGGACGTTATTGTTGAGCTTTTTTTGTCAATCACATGGAAATGACCACTGCCCACTTTTATCTGTCGTGATTATTTAAAAAACTTCCCTATTCGCCGATTATCTGCATTTTTTTTTTGACGACCTCGTGTATAAGTCGACCCCCCATTTTCAACTCTCAAATTTTGTTTAAAATTCTTAGACTTATACACGAGTATATACGGTAATTAAAATCAAAAACATACAAAGAAAATGTTTTGTTATGTCATTGCATAGCCTCATCAGTACTAACATAAACCACAACAAAACATCGAACACTTCTGGACTCGGTTAAAGTTTTTCTTTTAGAAACAAGAAATATTCCTTAGGAATCGAACCTGATTAGTAATGTATATGGGTATTAGGTATAGCTTAGTGAAACATCCCTCCATGAAAAGTCTGTAATGGGAATTCATTGCAGTTACTTTTCAAAATTAACGAATCTGCGAACGATGGGGTATGTTCCTTGTCAAAAGCATGTTGTACTAATCTGGAATTTAATTTGCCATTTTTAAATGTGTCAATATGCTCCTTAAGTCGTATCTCCATATCTTATGAACTAAAAACATGGCAAAAAAATTTCCTTAACCCTTTAGTGCACAGCTTTGTGTATATGCAAACAACATTGTTTTTAATTTAATAGATTTTTTTTTATTTGTATATACCTAATTTACACCAGAAAATGAAATAGCTATATTTGCTTTAATTAATAACAGGCATTCCGTATTTAAATAAAGCAAAATGAACCATTGAAACTTTCTGATGTAAAGTCGGATTCTTTGGACTACGTAATTATAGAACGTATTCTATCATGGGAATGAAAGGGTTAAAGGTTAAGTTTTATAAATAATTATATAAAATAAGGTATTTTCAGACATACTTATTAAAATATTTACTAATTTGCAATATTAGGCGTAAAACAGCCACACGACAGCAGTTTTTATTTGTATTGCAGATGTGCAACAGAAGAAAAGATTGACGTATTATAGGAAAAATGTATCTCTGATTTTTTTTTCATTATTTTTCCTGTGTAATAAACAGTTTAGAGAATCATATATAATTTTTTCGAAACAAAATATAAAATCGCGTATTTAAGGGTTAATATATTTAACTAGTCAGTAGACCTATTAATTTGAAATACAAATGCCCACTACTATTGGACAATGGATTCAAAAGGGTTTAAAGTAAATGCAGTTTCTCTTCTACTTGATAAAAAGACAAATAAAATCATTGTTCTTAAAACAAGATTCGTGCTAGCTGTAGAATTTTTTGAAAAATTGCTGAAAATGGCTTAAATTTACCAATTGCCACATTTGTTTCCACCATGATTGCTATTAAAATAACTTTACGAATTTTTTTATAATAAACCTTTGAAAAGAAAAAGCAGTGCTAAATTTAAATCTTTGTCAATCAGCACATGCTCAGTACAAGTAGGCAGCTAAGCTAAAAGGGATGTAGCATATTTTACAATAATTTTAAAACATTTAAATTTATTTGGCAGTGACCATTCTTTCATGATTACTATTAAAATAAATTAAGAAATTTTCTTATAATAGCAATCTTTTAAGAAAAAAGGGCTACACTACTAAATTGTTTTCCAATCAATATGTTAATGTAAATTAAGACATGTGTATTTTATTGGATGTTCCGGGAACAGTGGCAGAAAGTTTTATGTACTTAAAAAGTAAGAAAATATTTTTGCATAATTAAAACAGACAAATGTTACGATTTAAGCCTGAAAATAACATTTAAGATATAAGGTTACGTGGGGCAACTGGGCCATAATTTTACAATGGGACTGTGGAGATTCTGGCAATTCAGCTTCAAAAGGCTAATATTCATTTGAATTAAAGTCTGAACTTTTGTAAATGTGTTCAGCTAGGTTCCGTTTATCAGACAGAAATGTTCAAAATTACATTTTAATATCTAATATATATATATATATATTTCATCTTTCTTTCTTCGTGCGTCCAGTTGCCCCATAAAAATGGGGCAAGTGGACCAGGAGGGTCCACAGTACTTAAGTACCTTTTTCTCTTTTTCATTTACCACAATGGAAGTTCGATATGTCCAATAAACCTGTGGAGAATGTAACCATATTTTTTATATCGAACAGAACTATTTTTTATTCATTTCGATAATTTTCTTATAATCTCACTTTGCCTTATGTACGCTTCTTCATCTGTATCGTAAAATTTCGAGCAATAGCTATCACACTTAAGAAATTTGGTTTGATACCCCCAACATGCTTTAAAAAAATTTTTATTATGTAATTTTCGTTATTGCAAGCAAAAAAAATGGAGAAATTAATTTTCCGTAGTAAGAGAAACTCAAAAAGATATTTATAACTGTTGGGGTAACTTGGATCTCATATGGTCCAGTTACCCCTGATACATGTCCCAGTTACCCCTTTCTTGAAAAATTTATGGGGTAACTGGTACACCGGCCTTACATTTGAAACATGAAGTAAATATGTATAGGTACCTAATAATATTAATGTATTTATGTGTCTAATCTTTAAATAAAAAGATTGTTTAATAAAAGCACTTACCGTATTCTAATAAAAAGCTGAGGAAGTTCAACCAAATGGACGTTATTTTTAAAAAAAGAAACCTAAATTTTCGGCAACCTATCACAACAAATGTAGAGTTATGATTGAGTTGACACACGTTGTTTTAAGAAGTAGAGATGGGGGTGCAACGTTGACAAAAGCTAAAACTTAAAAAACATCAACGTTTTTTTATAAAATAGCCTATGGCACAGTTACCTCGTGGGTCCAGTTACCCCAGCTTATCTTATCAACTCAACTATCTTTGCAGCTCTAGGCTGCAGCAAAAATCAGAAAATAACTTATAACAATATTACTAATTAAAACATAAAGCACGTTGCACAAATCAAGCTTTGAATTCTTGTGATAATGCGAAAGTATCTTTTTTTTTTTTCCAAATATCTATTAAGATATTGAATCCAATGATTTTGTTGAGACAGCTTTATATAAAAGGTTAGTCGCAAAAGTATGTTGATATAAAGTATTTTGAAGCTATTTACTTTTTTTAAATTGACGAATAGTTTTTCAAAATACGAATAATTATGATTTAGAAATAAGCAGCGTATGGCTTTGTATCAAATGATCATCTGAATACTGCATCAAATTTCAGATACAAATTTTTTAGCATGTTGTAGAAAATCTTAAATGAAATGATGAAAGCATAGGCATAGATAATTTTTAGTGTACAAACAAGATTACAGTTTATCATTTGTGCAAAGTTTCACTTTGCACTTTGTGGAAATTGATTTAAATCATTCTTGGCAGAAGTAAAATAATATAAATATTGTTTGTCCTAAAAATATTAATCATTCTCTATTTTATTTATTTATTGAGTACTAGTTCTAAATTTTATTGCAGTAGCTATATTAATTTGTTTTATAAGCTTAAAAATGATTGATAATTTAACATCTCACTTTTAGATAGAAATGTATTTTTAAACAAACTCGTTAAAAAAATTGTTTGATAAACAAACAGTTTAAACATTTTCTTGACTATCTGATGTTCTTATAATATGTTACTTTAGTATGTTATATTATCTTTAAAAAACCTTTTACTTGTTTTGACATAAAGCTAAAAAACTTTGTCATTACAAGTAGGACGTTTTTTAAGTATGATACAAAATATTTGTTTTTATTAATACAGTAGACTCCCGCAAATCTGCAGCCCTAAAATCTATAAACGCCTAAAATCTGCACATCATCACAAATGTAAACAATGAAACTTTCAGTTCAGATGTAGAGACAAAATTACAAACTTCTTTATTTTTATATCTTTCTGTTCTATTACATTTTAATATGTAATTCTTGTTAATATGACTGAATTCATGCTTTTTCCATGACGGAAGCATAAATTAATTTCTGAGAATTTCAAAATATTGCTGATATCGCTGGTAACTGCAATCTTTTTACCAAATATATTTATGTATTAATCAAGCTTTATTGGTTATAACGTAAAATAAAATTTCCTTATTTTATGATTTTGATGTGAATAAATAAGGTACCTTTATGCGGCAAGTTTCATTGAATAATTCAAGAAAAATTACCTCATTGTTATTATGCATATTTAATTATACATTATTAAGTATTTATTTGACCTTTACTTTTAATAATTTCATCATGTTTAAAACTATCTTCATTTTTATTATTTTAGTCTTTTACTTTACTCAATTATTTTAACATTTTACTGTATTGTAATCATTCATTATAATTTTATTACATATAAATTTCTATTTAAAAATGTAAACAAACTAGGTTTAACGAGCTGAAAATGAGTTTAATTAAATTATTATTCAAAAGCTATAATGAATTACCGTTTTCACAGAATGTTAACACGTGGCCAGCATCCAAACGCGAAATAAAGTAGTCACTGGTAAAAATTCAAAGCAATATAAATGTAAAATTTTATCATCGTCTGCCTCCTTAAATTAAGTATAAAGTTTGGCATACAAATTTTTTCTGAAAAAGCGCAAATTTTTTTATAAAATGTTCTAGGAATGGTAAATATCCGTGATGACAGTAAAACATTATATATAGCTTTTTAATAATAATTAATTTGATTACCGTATATTTCCGTGTATAAGCTGAGAATTTTTGGGCATTTATTTGACTCCAAAGTAGGGAGTCGGCTTATACACAAGTCTAAAAAATTTTCAAAAAAATGGTATAAAATGAAACAGAAAAGATGGTAAATAAAAAATCCGCTTATAAATTCGTATAAATACTTTAAAACTCCATCCTTTTACCACGAAAACAGTTACCAATCCTCATTCACTATCCAAATCATTATCAGAATTTTCAAGCAACTCCTCAAATTTACTTTCTTTCGTTGGTACATAAGTATGAATATCGACAGTGTCTAATTCATCATCATCACAATCGCCATCTTCTTAAAAAATGGTAGCATTCCCAATTCCACCCATTGCATTATTCATTCAACATTTTTTGAAAGATTATCATTTTTTGTGGTAATTCAAGCCAAAAATAGGAGGTTTGGTTTTTATGAATGAGCAAGTCACAACAGAATGAATGGGTCCCAATTAAACAGATTTGACAGCGCGCCAAGCCAGAATAGGAGAGATCAATAAATTCGGAGAACGCATTTTTTTATATTATATATGTACAAAAAAGTGCTAAGTTTTCGTTCACTGAATTTTTCATCACCATTTCTTAACATCGGCTTATATACGGATTTCCGATTTTGGACGATTTTTCACTTAAAAGTCGTATACTCGGCTTATACACGGAAATATACGGTAAACATATTTTCGGCTTGTCAAACCTAGCTCATTTTGTTCATATTCAATTTACATAAATTTTTTTCAATTCCGTGATGATGGGGATTTTGATGTCACTGGCTCCCGGACTAAAAGCAATGACCGGAAATCTGCAAAATTCTAAAATCCGCACAATCTCTGGTCCCAAGCTATGTGGATTTGAGGGAGTCTTCTGTATTAAACCTACAATGGATCTGTTTATACATACCAATGCAATTTCTTGGCCCAGCTGAAAAAGGCACATACGCATAGGGATGTCTTTTAAGTGAATTTTCAGAAAGAAAACGTTCAGGATAAAACTTTTCTGGATGGGGAAAAGACTCAGGATCTCGGTGTAACATGAAAGGAAATATGAAGCACACACTGCCGGAAGGTACTCTGTAGTCTACTGTAAATATAAAATCATTCATGTGTTATTAAAATGTCTTGCAAAAGCAGCTGTTTTTGAAAAAATGTCAGAATATTTTTAATCACAGGTACCTCAAAAGGATTGTCTTCAATTTTTAACCCAGTTTATGGAAAATAGTATAAAGTTACAGATTGCGTACGATGCTTTGTGCTACGTGATGAGACAGATTCAGCTCATCTTATTATTAAAAATTTAAATACCACAAAGTACCAAAAGTACCCCCCCCCCCTTAGCAGACTGGAAATTCTAATGATTTTAAGGGGGGCTTATAATTGGAACTTTTTTGAAAAGGATACGAAAATTGGGAGGGTGGGGAAAGGGGTATATTTGGAATTTATGAAATTTTACAGGTTTTTTACAATTTGAAAAATAAAATCAGGTCAAATTAACATTTTTTGGTTTTAAAATTTCCTTCCATGGAAGCTGTTTCCATTAATAAAAGTAATAAATTAATGAAACAAATTCACATAAAATAATTAAATTAGATAATAAAGAAATATGAACAAAAATGATAAAACTTAAACTCAATATAAATATTTATTAAATCATAGCGCATAAAAATTAAGGAAAACATTAATAGTATCCTTTAGGTTTGGTAGTGCATAGCGAAGTATGTCATTCTGATACAATGATGTGTAAAGAGATTAGATAAAAATAAATTACATAAGATATACTCATTTAGGAGATATGGAAACAAAAAACTTAAGGAATTTCTTGAAAAAAAAAAAACAGAAAGATTAAAAGTGTCAGAAAATAAAACTTGAAGGGTGGTGGTGTGTGTGTGCGTGGGGGGGCTTATAAATTGCACGTTTTCAAAAAAAGAAAAATTCACATATATGAAGGGGAGCTTATATTCGGAGAGGGGTTTACTTTTACTTTTGGTGCTCTACGCTAGTTGTAGACGTTCAAAAAATTTTGTGTTGAATCAAGCACCAGGTGCTATAATGGGTTTATCATCATTTATTGTTTAATTTCCTCCTTTTTCTTTTTATTTTGCTGTATGTTTCTTGATGCATGTATATTCAATACATTATTTAGTCTTTATTTAAAGTATAAGATATTTATTATTAAAAACTTACGGACTTTAATATCCTCCTTGAGTTCTCGAGTAAATAATGGTACAGAGGGATAAAGACGAAGTGTCTCCTAGATAGGATAAAATAAACCTTTTACACAGAATGCAAATTCAGAATTATTCATAAAAGAATTTCAGTACTCAAGGTCGAATTTTGCGCCCTCATTATAGTATTACCTTTATAACACACTCCAAATATTTCATTTGACTGAGATCTTCTCGTGTTGTGGGCCTTAGGTTGTCATCTTCGAATATAGAGTCTAGTTCTTTATAAACCTTTTCCTGAACTTCTGGGTGGAGACCCAAGTTATAAAGTGTCCAGCAGATTGCCATGGCTGTCGTATCGTGGCCCTAAAGGAAGAAGATCAACACAAAAATTTCAATAGGCAGAAGGGGGAAAGAGCAGATTGGACATAATTGGACAGTAAGGAGATGAAAAGGAAAATGTACAGAATAAATTACAAAAAAATTAAAATGTAAGGATCTCTACAACAAAATTAAGAAGTGACTACTGTCTGAAGAATGCCTTCATAAGAGTGCTGCATAAAAAAGGTTCTACTAGATTGTCCCATAAAAATAAATAACTGAAAAGTTAGTTACAGTTATATGTGAAATTTGATCCTAATAGGGGTCTTTACTCAGAGACTCTCAGTATGTGTATCAACACAAAGTCGATTCAAGGGCGGATCTGGAGAGTCCTCAAGGGGGGGGGGGGGGCGATTTTAGAAATTTGGAGACTCCAATCTGATGCGCGGGTCGGGGCTAATTTTTTTCACTGCGGGTCGTGTTACTTCTACTTTTTGCTGTGGGTCGGGCTTGGGTCCGGTTGACTATAATTTTTTGCTGTGAATCGCATTTGGGTCCGGTTGACTTCTACTTTTTGCTGCGGGTCGGGTTTGTGTTCGGTATACTTATACTTTTCTGCTGCGGGTCGGGTTGACTTCTAATTTTTAGCTGCGCTCTAGCGCATTGGGTTTGGGGCAGATTTGCATACATTACTTCCGGTTTGGGTCAGTTTCTGATTTGGTTTTCACTCTTGCGAGAACGGTTCGGGCCGACCCAAATTTGAAAAGAAAGTCTAAATATTTTTGAAGATAAAAGGTAAAGTAAAAGATCCATAACTGACACGCCCAAACAATTATTTAATAATACTTTTTAATCTTCAGGATTATGTAAAAAATACTAGTTTGTTATAAGACCGCTTATCTCTTTATATCTAAGATGAGTTGTAATTAAAAAAAAACTAGTATGTTGTGGCCATCACAAAACTTTCTTCTATATAAATCACGTCAATTAAATCATTTAAATAGTACAAGAAATAACAACGATTTAGCACCAATTCATATCAAAGTATATCTGAATTTGAAGTTGGATGAAAATTCGTGCATTAGTTCTTGAGATAGAGCTATAGCGGAAATTCTGAAAAATGTAGCATAGCAGCGCCACCTGTTGAGCGATTTACACCAAAAATAAGCAGCACTAAATGATATCAAGGTGTACCTGAATCTGAAGTTTGTTGGAAATACAAGCATTAGTTCTTGAGATAAAGCTATTGCGGAAATCGCCAAAAATACAGCATAGAAGCGCCACCTGTTGAGCGATTTACACCAAATATTAAACAGCTCTAATTTATACGTCAATTCATGTCAAGGATTAGCTAAATCTGAAGTTTGATGAAAATCCGTGCAATAGTTCTTGAGATACAGCTCTTGCGGGAATCGTGAAAAATGTAGTACAGCAGCGCTACCTGTTGGGTGATTTACACCAAAAATTAAACAGCACTAATTTATATCAGTGACTAACTGAATCTGAAGTTTGATGAAAATTCGTGCATTTTTTCTTGAGTTAGAGCTATTGCGATAATCATGAATAATGCAGCATAGCAGCGCCACCTGTTGGGCGATTTTCACAAAAAAGTAATCAGCACCAAACTATATCCTGAACAAACTGAACTGAAGTTTTATGAAAATCCGTGCAGTAGTTCTTGAGATATAGCTATTGCAGAAATCTTGAAAATTACCACATAGCAGCGCCACCTGTTGGGCGATTTTCACGAAAAACTAATCAGGTCCAGTTTATATCAAGGTCTAACTAAATATAAAGTTTTGTGAAATTCCGTGCATTAGTTCTTGAGATAGAGCGCCCACAAAATTTTTGTCACATACAGACTCACAGAGTGACAGACAGACTCACAGACAGACATTTTCTAAAAACCATCAAATCGTGTTCTGGGCATTCTAAAACGTATAAATCCGTCGAAAACCGGAAGTCGAAATTTTTCACGAATCCAATACTTTCTTCTTGTAAAGATAGAAGAAAGTAAAAAAATGCTTTGAAACTTATTAAAAAACATACCGAGTGTCCTAAAATGGATTGACTGATTTTAAAATTCAGTGACTTGCAAATGGTGACAGCAATTTAAAAAAATCTTGCAGGAGGGTTATGTAAGATGGCATGAGATTTTTTGCTGCGATTCTTGATTTTACTTTACAATAGCAGCGGTAGATGGCACTGCAAACAATAGTTGTTAAATCGGGCACCGATTTAGCGCCTATTGATTGCAGCGCCATCTGGTTTCTATTCTAAACTGAAAAAACTCCTGTCTCAGTTTAAAAAAAAAAAAAAAAAAAAAAAAAACCTGAAATGTTACAGCAGAGGGGTGGGGATTCCCTTCTGGCACTAATTATTCTTGTTGCAGGTCGAGTTAGCCGTTTTCGATCTGGGTCGATTTGAGGCTGAGTGTAGATTCATGCAAGCTCGGTTTGGGTTAAACCATTTTGTTCAAAAGTTAGTTCAGTATATTATTTCAGATTCAAAATTATACCTATAATAATAAACATAGGTGTATGTATGTGTGCTGTTTCCCAAAGAGAGCACTGTATTTTTTCCACGACTCTTTGACGAAATTCGCGTTTTTTCGCAACTTTTTGACGAAATTCGCCTATTCTCCCAGCCCTTCGATAAAATTCGCGTTTTACCGTAGCTGTTTGATGAAATTCACATTTCTTCCATTATTCTTTGACAAAATTTACATTTCTTCCGCAACTCTTTCATGAAATAAGTGTAATTTTGCAGCCCTTCGATAAAATTCGCGTTTTTTTCCCTCCACCCTTTGACAAAATTTGTGTTTTTTTCGCGATCATTTGACGAAAATTGCATTTTTTCAGCGATCCTTTGACGAAATTCGCGCTTTTTAAGCAATTCTTTAACGAAATTTGCTTTTCTCCGCGATCCTTTGACGAAATTTGAGTTTTTTTGCGACCCTATGAGGAAATTCGCGTTCCTTTCGCGATTCTTTGATAAAATTAGCATTTTTCGCGAACCTTTGACGAAATTCGCTTTTCTCGCGGTTGTTTGACAAAATTCGCGTTTTTTGCGCGATCCTTTGACGAAATTCGGGATTTCCGTGATCATTTGAAGTACATCGCGTTTTTCCGCGGCTTTTGACCAAATTCGCGCTTTTTCCGCGCCTCTTTGACCAAATTCACGTTTTTTCCGCGATTCTTTGGCGAAATTGAAGTTATTTTCTGTGAACGATTGATGAAATGGATTTTTTGCGGCGACCATTTGTCAAAATTCGCAATTATTTTTATGTCCGAATTTTCGGACAAAAATTGCGCCTTTATTTTATTACATATTTCAAATCTGTATACATTTTAGAGTTCAAATATGTCCAAAATCTTTGTGAAAGAGTTTCTTTTTACTTTCTTCTATCTTTACAAGAAGAAAGTATTGGATTCGTGAAAATTTTCGACTCCCGGTTTTCGACGGATTTACACGTTTTAGAATGCCCAGAACACGATTTGATGGTTTTTAGAAAATGTCTGTCTGTGAGTCTGTCTGTCACTCCGTCACTCTGTCACTCTGTCACTCTGTCTGTGAGTCTGTATGTGACAAAAATTTTGTGGGCGCTCTATCTCAAGAACTAATGCACAGAATTTCACAAAACTTATTATTTAGTTATACCTTGATATAAACTAGACCTGATTAGTTTTTGGTGAAAATCTCCCAACAGGTGGCGCTGCTATGCGGCATTTTTCACGATTTCTGCAATAGCTATATCTCAAGAACTACCTCACGGATTCTCATAAAACTTCAGATTCAGTTAGTCCAGGATATCGTTTGGTGCTGATTACTTTTTTGTGAAAATCGCCCAACAGGTGGCGCTGCTATGCTGCATTATTCATGATTATCGGAATAGCTCTAACTCAAGAAAAAATGCACGAATTTTCATCAAACTTCAGATTTCGTTAGTCCTTGATATAAATTAGTGCTGTTTAATTTTTGGTGTAAATCGCCCAACAGGTGGCGCTGCTGTGCTGCATTTTCACGATTTTCGCAAGAGCTGTATCTCAAGAACTATTGCACGGATTTTCATCAAACTTCAGATTTAGTTAGTCCTTGACATGAATTGACGTGTAAATTAGTGCTGTTTAATTTTTGGTGTAAATCGCTCAACAGGTGGCGCTGCTATGCTGTATTTTTTGCGATTTCCGCAATAGCTTTATCTCAAGAACTAACGCTTAGATTTTCAACAAACTTCAGATTCAGGTATACCTTGATATCATTTAGTGCTGTTTATTTTTAGTGTAAATCGCTCAACAGGTGGCGCTGCTATGCTACATTTTTCAGAATTCCCGCTGTAGCTCTATCTCAAGAACTAATGCACGAATTTTCATCAAACTTCAAATTCAGATATACTTTGATATGAATTGGTGCTAAATTCATGTAATTTCTTGTACTATTTAAATGATTTAATTGACGTGATTTATATAGAAGAAAGTTTTGTGATGGCCACAACATACTAGTTTAAATAGAATTAGATCATAAAAAAAAAATGGTTTGCAGCGGAAATTGCGGGTTGCGCAAATTTTGCCACTTTTACGTTGGCCGTGGAAATAGCGGGATGCGCAGTCAGAGGATTAAATTTTCGGAAAATTTGGAACACAATCACCCCTGCTCCTGAGATCTTACATAACCCTCCTTCAAGTATTTTTTTTTTATATAGCTGTCGCCATTTGCAAGTTATTAAATTGTATTTAAAATCAGTCAGTCCATTTTAGGACACCCGGTATATTCAGTAGCTATATGGGATGATGTCTGAAAGAAGCATATTTAAAAAAAAATTAAAGCTGGCTTCGATATGTCAGTTAGAGGTTTACCAGGGCTGAAATTTCCAGGTCCAACCCACACACAAAAAAAAATTATTAGCCCGGTATCACAGCTAAAAAAATCAACTCCAACCCAGCCTGCATTTTGCAATTACAATTATTCATTAAAGCACACTTACTTATGCTCATATTTTATTTTACATTATGTTCGAAAATCATGAATACAGAAAAACATTAATATTAATGACTATTTAGGCAATTATGTACATAAAAACTACGTAAAAATCATTACATAGACAAATACATTCAAATGGAAATCCAGTAAGAAAATCAGTTTAGAATGAAAGAAACGGATGATAAAAGAAAATCCGAATTTTAAAGCTCTCCAAAGAAAAAAATTCTGCATAGCAGCGCCACCTGTTGGGCGATTTACACCAAACACTAATATGGACCAATTTATACCAGGAACTAACTTAATCTAAAGCTTGATGACAATTCATGCATTAGTTCTTGAGATATAGCTATTGCGGAAATCGGGAAAAATGCAGCACAGCAGCGCCACCTATTGGACGATTTACACCAAAAATTAAACAGCAATAACTTATTTCAAATGAAAATCAAATTTCAAAGTAATTGCTTAAAAGGCGCAAAGGCCAACATAGTGAAAAAGATTCCAAGCCGGGACTCGAACCCGGGCCATCAGTATAGCGCACTGACGTTCTACCGACTAAACCACTTGGAACGATACCTAGCTCGGAAAATATCTCACTATTATATGTTGGCAAGGCTACAAACACAGCACAAGATGGAATATTTATCGTGAGTCACTCACCTGGGACAAACACGAAACATAATTAAATCCAGCATCGATAGAAATTATATTAATACATGGAAATTATTCCAGAGAGAAAACATTCGCCTTGCATACAATATTTCAAATGAAAATCAAATTTCAAAGTAATTGCTTAAAAGGCGCAAAGGCCAACATAGTGAAAAAGATTCCAAGCCGAGACTCGAACCCGGGCCATCAGTATAGCGCACTGACGTTCTACCGACTAAACCACTTGGAACGACACCCAGCTCGGAAAATATCTCACTATTATATGTTGGCAAGGCTACAAACACAGCACAAGATGGAATATTTATCGTGAGTCACTCACCTGGGACAAACACGAAACATAATTAAATCCAGCATCGATAGAAATTATATTAATACATGGAAATTATTCCAGAGAGAAAACATTCGCCTTGCATACAATATTTCAAATGAAAATCAAATTTCAAAGTAATTGCTTAAAAGGCGCAAAGGCCAACATAGTGAAAAAGATTCCAAGCCGAGACTCGAACCCGGGCCATCAGTATAGCGCACTGACGTTCTACCGACTAAACCACTTGGAACGACACCCAGCTCGGAAAATATCTCACTATTATATGTTGGCAAGGCTACAAACACAGCACAAGATGGAATATTTATCGTGAGTCACTCACCTGGGACAAACACGAAACATAATTAAATCCAGCATCGATAGAAATTATATTAATACATGGAAATTATTCCAGAGAGAAAACATTCGCCTTGCATACAATATTTCAAATGAAAATCAAATTTCAAAGTAATTGCTTAAAAGGCGCAAAGGCCAACATAGTGAAAAAGATTCCAAGCCGAGACTCGAACCCGGGCCATCAGTATAGCGCACTGACGTTCTACCGACTAAACCACTTGGAACGATACCTAGCTCGGAAAATTTCTCACTATTATATGTTGGCAAGGCTACAAACACAGCACAAGATGGAATATTTATCGTGAGTCACTCACCTGGGACAAACACGAAACATAATTAAATCCAGCATCGATAGAAATTATATTAATACATGGAAATTATTCCAGAGAGAAAACATTCGCCTTGCATACAATATTTCAAATGAAAATCAAATTTCAAAGTAATTGCTTAAAAGGCGCAAAGGCCAACATAGTGAAAAAGATTCCAAGCCGAGACTCGAACCCGGGCCATCAGTATAGCGCACTGACGTTCTACCGACTAAACCACTTGGAACGATACCTAGCTCGGAAAATTTCTCACTATTATATGTTGGCAAGGCTACAAACACAGCACAAGATGGAATATTTATCGTGAGTCACTCACCTGGGACAAACACGAAACATAATTAAATCCAGCATCGATAGAAATTATATTAATACATGGAAATTATTCCAGAGAGAAAACATTCGCCTTGCATACAATATTTCAAATGAAAATCAAATTTCAAAGTAATTGCTTAAAAGGCGCAAAGGCCAACATAGTGAAAAAGATTCCAAGCCGAGACTCGAACCCGGGCCATCAGTATAGCGCACTGACGTTCTACCGACTAAACCACTTGGAACGATACCTAGCTCGGAAAATTTCTCACTATTATATGTTGGCAAGGCTACAAACACAGCACAAGATGGAATATTTATCGTGAGTCACTCACCTGGGACAAACACGAAACATAATTAAATCCAGCATCGATAGAAATTATATTAATACATGGAAATTATTCCAGAGAGAAAACATTCGCCTTGCATACAATATTTCAAATGAAAATCAAATTTCAAAGTAATTGCTTAAAAGGCGCAAAGGCCAACATAGTGAAAAAGATTCCAAGCCGAGACTCGAACCCGGGCCATCAGTATAGCGCACTGACGTTCTACCGACTAAACCACTTGGAACGACACCCAGCTCGGAAAATATCTCACTATTATATGTTGGCAAGGCTACAAACACAGCACAAGATGGAATATTTATCGTGAGTCACTCACCTGGGACAAACACGAAACATAATTAAATCCAGCATCGATAGAAATTATATTAATACATGGAAATTATTCCAGAGAGAAAACATTCGCCTTGCATACAATATTTCAAATGAAAATCAAATTTCAAAGTAATTGCTTAAAAGGCGCAAAGGCCAACATAGTGAAAAAGATTCCAAGCCGAGACTCGAACCCGGGCCATCAGTATAGCGCACTGACGTTCTACCGACTAAACCACTTGGAACGATACCTAGCTCGGAAAATTTCTCACTATTATATGTTGGCAAGGCTACAAACACAGCACATGATGGAATATTTATCGTGAGTCACTCACCTGGGACAAACACGAAACATAATTAAATCCAGCATCGATAGAAATTATATTAATACATGGAAATTATTCCAGAGAGAAAACATTCGCCTTGCATACAATATTTCAAATGAAAATCAAATTTCAAAGTAATTGCTTAAAAGGCGCAAAGGCCAACATAGTGAAAAAGATTCCAAGCCGAGACTCGAACCCGGGCCATCAGTATAGCGCACTGACGTTCTACCGACTAAACCACTTGGAACGATACCTAGCTCGGAAAATTTCTCACTATTATATGTTGGCAAGGCAAGGCCTTTTAAGCAATTACTTTGAAATTTGATTTTCATTTGAAATATTGTATGCAAGGCGAAAGTTTTCTCTCTGGAATAATTTCCATGTATTAATACAATTTCTATCGATGCTGGATTTAATTATGTTTCGTGTTTGTCTCAGGTCGGTGACTCACGATAAATATTCCATCTTCTGCTGCGTTTGTAGCCTTGCCAACATATAACAGTGAGAAATTTTCCCAGCTAGGTATCGTTCCAAGTGGTTTAGTCGGTAGAACGTCAGTGCGCTATACTGATGGCCCGGGTTCGAGTCCCGGCTTGGAATCTTTTTCACTATGTTGGCCTTTGCGCTTTTTAAGCAATTACTTTGAAATTTGAAAATTGATTTTCATTTGAAATATTGTATGCAAGGCGAATGTTTTCTCCTTGGAATAATTTCCATGTATTAATAGCAATAATTTATATTAGGGACTCCCTGAATCTGAAGTTTAATGAAAATTCGTGCATTTTTTCTTGAGATAGAACTATTGCGATAATCTCGAATAATGCAGCATAGCAGCGCCACCTGTTGGGCGATTTTTACCAAATTGTAATCAGCACCTAACTATATCCTGGACTAACTGAATTTGAAGTTTTATGAAAATCCGTTGAGTAATTCCTGAGATATTACTATTGCAGAAATCATGAACCATGCCGCATAGCAGCGCCACCTGTCGGGCGATTTTCACCAAAAACTAATCAGGACCAGATTATATCAAGGTCTAACTGAAAATAAAGTTTTGTGAAATTCCGTGCATTAGTTCTTGAGATAGAGCGCCCACAAAATTTTTGTCACATACAGACTCACAGAGTGACAGAGTGAGAGACAAACATTTTCTAAAAACCATCCAATCGTGTTCAGTTCAGGACATTCTAAAACGTATAAATCCTTCGAAAACCAGAAGTCGAAAATTTTCACGAACCCAATACTTTCTTCTTGTAAAGATAGAAGAAAGTAAAAAAGTAGATTTTTAAATATGCATCTCTGTAATTTATCAAATCAAATTAAATTTTTAAAGATTTCGCTAAACAAATGTACAACATAAATTTTACGGACAACAAATAAGTAAGATGCCAGAACAACTTGGGCTCGGGGAAACAAATTTAGAGAAGTACACGGGTCGCGATCGGGCCAATGCTGTTTATCATACGGGCTGACACGGACCGAACGTTTAGCTTTTATTCCGGGACGAGACTCGAGCTGGAAATTTTGGCCAATGCTGACCTCTAGGAAGAGACCTGAATTTGCAGAAAATTTTAAGATCAGGGCACGGCCCGGCTCTAAATGAGAGAAGACCTGACCCAGGCCGAGTCTCGTGGATTTAAACTGGTGGCGCGACCCGGGTTGGGTCGCGCCGGGCTCGAGCTTCACCCCAAGTCATTTCAAGTGAGGATGCATAATGCCGTTTTGAAACCCTTTTTTTGCCCAAGGGGGGGGGGGGGAGGGCGATCGCCCCCCCCCCCCTAGATCCGCCATTGAGTCGATTTAATCACAACTAGCTCTGGTCCTTCTGCAAAGATGATGATCCATGATGAAAAAAGGTATATTTTATTATTTCCTTTTCTTCCTGCTCAAAAGTGGAGTTACGCAATTTTATTAAAATCATACTCTTGCCTACTCAGGGTCGAGTTAAATGTCTTGTTATATAGTCAACGAAGCAAACGAAAGTCTCTTAAATAATTATGTTGTGTACCTTTGAAATAAAGTATCAGTCAATATCTTAAAGATTGTAAATAATATTTGATCTAATTTGCAAATTTCTAATGAAGTATGTCCAAAGAATTGTTATGTGTATTTGTATTGTTTTCCTGTGTTTTTCTTTTTGTAAATAAATTTCATGTTTTGTGTTTAAAATTGAGTCAGTATCAAATTAATGGCATTATGTGCCTTCTTAATTTTAATAGTAGTAGAAATGAGCGTCAAAGTTAGCTGCTTCAAACGGAACTTGGTCTTCAAAATTACACAGCGCAAGTTAATTAAGATTTGTATTGAGGAAAACTATTAATTAAATTACTTAAAAGGTTAAAAGGAATTTTATATAAATAAAAGATTAATTTAGGTAATACATACAGGAATGAGGGAAAATTCCTGCATCCAAGATTCCCAGAAGCTGAATGCGATCATTAATTGTAAAATAAATTTGTTAAAGCTAACTAAAATTTGATGCGCAAAAGGTATTGGTGAGGTGCTATACATAGGGAGTAACGAGAGCTAGCGAAATAGTTATAAGATTCATTTAGAGGTGCAAAATTCCCCCCACCAGACTTGAATGTTTAGAATTTTACTATTGTATTTATTTTAGTAGTTCATAAAGTGCTTCTTAAAGTTTAATAATGTACTTTTTAGTTTTAATTTTTCCAAATTTTTATTTTCTAATATGATAACATTTTATTGAGCATTGTATATTTACAACAAAATTTAAAGTTTTGTTATAATTCGGAAAATATGTAAATATACTCTTAACAATTTGTTAAGAACATTTGCTAAGAAATCTGAACAATTTGTGAGCTTACCTTGAAATCAGTAATACAAAATAATCAGGAATGCATTCTTTACTTTTATTTCCACAGTTTATTCACTAGAATGAAAATTTATTTAGCCCTATTTTAAATAAAGATTTTAATATTCTTCAAAGGAATAGTTTTATTTTTAACATATTTTATTTATTATTTATTTTTATTCATATTTTTATTTAATTTTATCCAGTGTTCAGCTATGCTGAAAACATTTAGCATCACACATTTGCTTGTATTATGTCATAGATAGTGTAGCAGTTACCTTTTCAATGGTTGCAAGTTAAAATGCTAATCATTCGTTACAAATTGACATAAATACTGTTGCTATTATTATTTAAAATAAATAAAAGTAAACTCTAAGTACCTCAAACATAAATGTGTCTACTTCTTCCCTAATATCTTCTTCTGTTAATGAATTGTTGGCTAAATGGTGTTCTAGAAGTAGCTCTAAGAAAGCTCGTCGTTTTCTTACTGTTGAAGGGCTTTCATTTGCCATTTTTTCACTTCTCTTATTTTGAGAAAAATTTTCTAACATTACTTGCTTTTTTTCTTTTATAACCTAGTAAATGAAGAATAATGTATATTTATAATATCACACAATTATATTACATATATATCTATATTATGATCTACTAACATATTTTTTAAAATTAGAGTAATTTATATTGGTAATAACCTTTTACTTCTTAAAAAAAAATAATTTTCAGTTGTGTATTCTTCACAAGTTTGAGTCACATGATTAAAAAATATCATATTATTAATAATAATAATCATTAGAAAGAACATTTTGCTTGTTTAATTTTTTTAGAGATATTTCTTGTCATCAAACTGATGCGGTTAAAAAAAAAAAAAAAAGTTGAAAATTGCTCGTCAAACGTGGCAAATGAGGTGCGTTCGTACTATAACTAGTTTTATAAATATTTTTTGCACCTCATATTATACTGAATGTATATTTTAGTGCACTTCATAAGTACATATCAATTTCATCCTGTTCGAAAGTCTGTAACATCATTAAAATGCGCTTGAAATAATTTTTTCCCATTGGTCTTAATGTAACGGAAAAACTTTTGACTGTCCCTGACATTAAACTATACATCCGATTTTAATAAAATTTGAAATGACTCCACAAAATTTTGCAACAATTATATATTTAAATTTTCAGACCATTCGGAAGGCTGTAACATCATTAAAATGCACTTGAAATAATTTTTTCCCGTAGGCCGTAATGTAACGGAAAACTTTTGAGTGTCCCTGTAATTAAACTATACTTCTGATTTTCATAAAATTTGAAATGACTCGACAAAATTATGCAACAATTATACATTTTAAATTTCAACCGATTCGGTCGGGTAATTTTTGCGCTGTTATAGGCGGATTGACAGACAGACGGACAAAACGACGGCTGTAGGTGCTACGTATTTATATAATTACGAACGCACCTAAAAACAGATGTTAAAATATAATAAAAATATAGTAAAATATAATGTCTATTATAGTCAGTCATGTTAGTTTTCAAATTTTAAATGTAATAAACACAGATTACAATGTATAATGCACTAATTTTAATATTATTTATTTATTTTTATAGTACTTATTTTTCAAACACATTCCATTAATATATATTCTACAAAAACATATACTATATATATGTGTGTAATACAAACCTTTCTTGTAAAGTTATGAACCAGCTGCAGATTAGCCTTAAATTTTCTTCCACTTGGAAAACAGTAGAATGTTGTGTCAAACCAAAGCCATGGTCTTAGGATTCGGTGAAGAAATATCTCTCCAATTCTAGAACACATTTTTTCTAATTAATGTAAATTCATGTGGAATTACTAAATCGGAAAAAGTTACATTAACCTTTCAGCAGACAATAGTTATGTTATTAAAAATGCAAGATTTTTTATAATGCTAATAAGAAAGAAGCAGGTTAGAAAAGAAAATATGTATATTATACTAAAAATTGAATTTTAATTATATCAGTGCTATTTGTGAGAACAAAGTTTTGGAAAAGTAGCATTTGCAAAAAAATTTGCTAGACTGCCCGCCAGGAGGTTAGCATATTTATAATTTATGATTTTAGAGTAACTTAGACTTCACGCTCCGAAATATTTTCTTCAGTACACGGAAATGTTCCTGGCAGCACTGCTACCGGTATATATCTGAGGACAGAAAATTTCCATACTCTGAAAAAAAGAGTTTTTAAAAAAGTACACCTCTTGTTCTTCCGTGAATCCACTTGGTTTTGAACCTGGGACTGCACGTTTCGAATCGAGCATCTCAACCACTCGCCCAGCGAGCACTTGGTAGAAAGAGTTTAAAATGAAGATATGGGTTTTCTTCAAATGGGGGATTGGTAAGACATGTTAAATTTCTTGTTCAGAAAGCTCAGAAATTTAAACTTAATTGCAGGGGCATTTTATAGTTATGAAATAATAGTTGGTATTTTAAAACTTATAAAATGATAGAGGATAAAAATTATTACATGTTAGACATAGATTTAATAAGACGTAATGTGATTGTTAGATGTAAAATATGAATATTATATTTTGAATTAAATTCGAGAAGAAATGTTTGCTTTTATGAATAAAATCGATTTTTTAAAACTTGATTGAACTACTATATATTTTTTAAATGAGTTCGTTTAGATATTTTGCATGGAAATATATTTCTTAATACTCTAAAAAATAAATTGAGAATAAGCTTCAATGGATGATAAAATGGCTACTTTATTAAATTCGAAAGCATTATTACTTTCTTCTATCTTTACAAGAACGAAGTATTGGATTCATGAAAATTTTCGAATTCCGGTTTTCGACGGATTTACACGTTTTAGAGGTCAGAGAACCCGAAAAACATGTTTTTACAAAATGTCTGTCTGTGAGTCTGTCTGTCTGTCTGTGTGTCTGTGTGTGACACAAATTTTGTGGGCGCTCTATCTCAAGAACTAATGCACGGAATTTAATAAAAAATCATATTCAGTTAGTCCCTGATACAAATGGATGCTGATTAGTTTTTGGTGCAAATCGCTCAACAGGTGGCGCCGCTATGCTGCATTTTTTATGATTTCCGAAATGGCTCTATCTCAAGAACTAATGCACGGATTTTCATGAAACTTCAGAATGAGTTAGTCCTTGATATGACTTGATACTGATTACGTGTTGGTGCAAATTGCTCAACAGGTGGCGCTGCTACGCTGCATTTTTTACGATTTCCGCAATGGCTCTATCTCAAGAACTAATGCACGGATTTTCATCAAACTTCAAATTTAGTTAGTCCTTGATATGACTTGATGCGGATTACATGTTGGTGTAAATCGCTCAACAGGTGGCGCTGCTACGCTGCATTTTTTACGATTTCCGCAATGGCTCTATCTCAAGAACTAATGCACGGATTTTCATCAAACTTCAAATTTAGTTAGTCCTTGATATGACTTGATGCGGATTACATGTTGGTGTAAATCGCTCAACAGGTGGCGCTGCTGTGCTGCATTTTGCACGATTCCTGCAATAGCTCTATCTCAAAAACTAATGCACGAATTTTCATCTAACTTCAGATTTAGCTAGATGTTAACACAAGTTGTTGCTGATTAGGTTTTGGTGTTAATCGTCTAATAGGTGGCGCTGCTATGCTGGCATTTTCATGATTTTCGCAATAACTCTATCTCAAAAACTAATGCACGGATTTTGCCCAAACTTCAGATTCAGTTAGACTTTGACGTAAGTGGTTGCTTGGTAGTTTTGTTTAACACAGGTTTTGGTGTAAAGCACCCAATAGGCAGGCCCGTAGCCAGAACATACTTCCAGGTAGGGCAAATATTTTCCCAGTAGGGGCAGATCATTTCTTTAATTTTTTCTGTCTCTTATCTGTAGTTCTTCAAAAATGTGTACTGCATATGTAATAGGGTATAATTTTTTTCATTTAAAGCATAAGATCTTTCAAAATCCAGGATGAAAATTTTAAAGTTCCTTCCAAGACACAATAAAAATATAGCAAAGATAAATAAAATATTTGATATAATGCAAATAAGTTGTTTTTCTTTTAATTAAATAATTTAAATATACGCATGTTTTATGTTTGTTTATGTTAATAACTAGCTGACACGCCCGGCACTGCCTGGGTCCGTCAAAAAATGGCACGAAAAAATTCCAAAAATCTAAAAAGAAAAATCGTTCAAACTTTAAAAATACCTACATGAATTCCGAATAAACTTAATTAAGAAGAGAAAAAGAAAAACTATATTAGGCTAGAAGATTGAAACCAAATTCCTTTCACTAATATGGAAAAATCGCTGCTAATCGCGAAAAATCACTAAAATAAAATCGCAGAGGTTAAAAATTAAATTTTGGGCTGAAAGCAGGATTTCTTCTACGAAATTAGAACTTTATCTGGAGAATGCAAAAAAGAACTAATATTAACAAGTTCAGGAAAAATTCGAAAATTACTATGCAAAATCAGTAAAAATTTTGTTGAAAAGAGAACAGAATTTTACTATATTATTTAGCCAAAAAATCGCCATGGATCGCAAAGAAACGTAAAAATCGGAAAACTTCAAAAATGACGAGGGAAAAATTCATATTAGGATAAAAGTTTGAAATGAACGTCTAAAAAATGCCCGGAAACGTTAAAAGACACTAAAAATCACGATAGAACGATCTCAAAAACCGCACAGGAGAAAATTTAATGTATTAGGTTAAAAGTTTAAAATGATATTTCTTTTCCGAATGCCAAAAAATCGTCACCGAATTCGAAAAACCTCACTAAAAATTGCATTGAAAACCGCATTAAAAATCGCCTATAAAGAATCGACTAAACTAGTCTAAAAGTTTGAAACCAAATTCATATTGCTAAAAATTTTAAATAGAAATCCTTTTAAAAATGAACCCGAACCATTTATTTTTTCGTATAAAAATCAGTTTTTTGATAAAATAAAATGTTACTGCTGGATTTTATTAGATTTTTCGAATTTCTGAAATATATTATTTTCTGTATATGTGCCAATTTTCTAATCCGTACCCCAGTTTTCTTAATGTGTCTGAAAATCTCTGACTGTCTTATTCATTCTAGGAACCTGGATTTTCTGGCAACCCTATCATTATTTTCATTCTTCAAAGCTACACTCGCTCCTAGCTTAGGGTCAAAATCTATACAGTTTTCGGCTTTTTCATTGGAAAAATATTGCATTTTCTAAGCAAATTGAAAAAAACATTAAAAATCGAATAAAAAATAATTCGCGAAAAATTCAGAAATTGCTGTGCGAATTCCGAATAAACTTTATTAAAAAGGGGATAAGAATTATGATACTGGGTTTAAAAAAAATGAAGTCATATTTCTTTTAATAATGTAGAAAAATCTCCTCGAAACGTGAAAAAGCGATCGCATAAAAAATGAAAAAACGAAATCTCACCACAAAATCAAAAACCGTGCTTCGAGATGCCAAACTTCATACATAGAGGTATCTTCTTACCAAATTCCGTAGGTCTACATCCAGCGGTCTCTTCAGAACACTGTCGACACACTCACGCATACTGTTATCGATACATTCAGGTATAATTTATTATGTATAGTATTCTCAGGTATAATTTCTTAGGTATAATTTCTTATGATTCATTATGTATACATCATACAATAAAGAGATGTTAAAAAAATAATAAAATGGAAAGAACAAGTAACGAGTATTGCGCTAAGCTTTAAAAGGAGAACCCCCTTTCTTTCACACTCACCAAAAACCGATTAGCAACTAAAATCCACAGCGATTGAGCTAAAACTGTAACGCATTATTTTCAGAAGCGGAGTTTTAAGAATCCTTAAATCTATTCATCGAAATCTCTGACAGGGACACAAAAGCTTTCAGGGCGGCTCTGCACAAACACAGGCCCGCAGTCGTCATAATCACAGGAATGACAAATTGCATCTATATCGTCCCATTGTAAAATTGTCAAAACTAACTTTTAGAAAACATGTCACACTACCTCTTTATTTTGAAAAAATAATAATCCCTTAAGCAGAGCAGTTTAAAGAATATTTCAGAGGAAGGATAATGCCACAGGTGGTCCAGTGATATGCTAGAAAGTCACTAAACAGCCTTAAGGGGATTCTTCGCGCACTCGAAAACACCCGCTCCGTAATGTTAATCCTATGGGCAGGTTATTTTTGAATTTCTCGTTTCAATTTGAATATTTTTAAACGATTTTTTTTTTTTTTTTTTTTTTTTTTTTTTTTTTTTGCATAGGCTAGATGAGGTCGATCTTTAACCCCTTAACGCTCGAATTAAATTATGGTTTAAAAATTCAAATTGCTTATTGGCACCACTTTTATGAAAAAGAAATATTCACCTTATTTAATGACCAGAAAAACGATACTAAAATATAGCCAATTTCACTATTTTATAAAACTGGTGGGAATCAAGCAATCTGAGTAAAAGATACAGCCCGTGAATATGACGGGAGCGAGAATTAAGGGGTTAATATGACTCTTTTTTACTTTTTCGATTTTGGTTGCAGATTTTTTTTAAAAAGGTACTTCGAGTTTCGAAACATTACGGAGCGGGTGTTTTCGAGTGCGCGAAGAATCCCCTTAAGTAAAAAAGGGTTCTTCTAAACCTTTAGGACGTGACCGACACAATTGTGTGCGTGAGAATGTAATTTAGTCATCAAGGAGAAATCGACTTCGCTCAAGAAGTCATCACCTAAGATAATGAAAATTCTATTCGATTATTTAGTATATCAATGAGGAGTTTGGAAATTCATGTATGAAGGGAAGTAAAGCTATTTTGTACGTATATATTTATTTAAAAAATATTTGATATTTGCACATACTTTTCGATGCTAAACAAACAGTATAAATAGTGTTTATTAGTTTTAAATTATAGCACGGAACAAATGTATACACGTCTATATCTACCTAATATTTTTCAGACTCAGCAATATGAATTTTTTTACAAATTCTCAGCATCATAATTATACACAAAAAAATATTTTGCAGGCATTACTACTGAAGTGATTCATTTTTCACTTTTCGATAAGTTGTAATCGATTTTTATCTTATGACGGCCTTTACCAAAACATTGGTTTATAACGGCAACTTTGACGACATTTTCGGAAAACTTATTTGCTTTTACGAGAAAGTGCAAAACGCTATTCAATTTCTTTGTTCCTAATTAAGAGAACCTATAGATTTTTTTTAAAAAAGAAAAATGACTTTATGAATGTACAAGTAAATAACCAATTTGGATTTGAAAAATCCTACCTGACATATCATACTATTTAAATGCGAAATAATGATTGGCTTATTTTAGAAGTGCAAATTTTATAAATTTCAGAGGAGTGGAACGGGCAAAAATTACAAAAGAGAAAGAAAAAAATCCCAACGCTTGATAGTTGCTGTTTCATGGAATCGAACCAAGTTTCCATGAAAGAAGCAGCTAACTATCATGTACAGCAAATTCAAATTAAGGAAACATTATTGTAGGTTGTTTCACTTTTAATTTCACAAGCCTTTCGTTTCAACACCGACTTGTTGCAATAAATTTTGTATAGTGACAATTGTACAAAGAATGGAAGCTTTATGGATATAAGCTAATACAGCAGTATGGAATAATTTCTGCAAAGCAAAAAAGGGAGGAATGCCCAATGTCGTAATCTCCGATAGGTCTGTCAAAGAGAGAGAGAAAAGGTTTATAGATGAAATTTTTGTTTCCAGTTTAATAACGAAATTGAGGGGTAGAGGGTTAGGTGCGAGGTGTTTTTTTGGTTAGGTCTGGCATGAAAGAGAATAAAAATGGAAATTTAATAATGTTGTATTACATAAAAGTTGTTTAAAGTGAAATAGTGGGCGATAAAGTGATCGAAATGTCAAGTTTTATGCTAGGTTGCATAAAAATAGGAGGGTAAAAATTATAAATTTAATGTTGTTGTGATCGGAATTCACAGTCTCGCGCTAGGTCGGGCAAAAACTTTCACAAATCGGGCTTTGCCCGACCTGGCCCCCACCTAGCTACGGGCCTGCCAATAGGTGGGGCTGCTAGGCTGAATTTTGCTGCATTTACACGATTTCGTAGATAGCCATATCTCAAGAACTAATGCACGGAATTTCATATCTATAGAATTCTCATGGTGGGCCTAGATTGCCGTTTAATTTTGTTAGTGTGATAGCTAATTTTCAAGTATTAACATGCATGAGATAGAAGAAAGTTTTGGGATTGGTATATCCGACTAGTTTTTATTTGTTTGTTTTTAAATAAGTTAGAAATTTTAATGTATTGAATTTTCGGTTTTAATTTAAAAAATAAATTCGAATTTTGCTATTAATACAGCTAATACGCATGCGTGCAAGGATTAAACGGAAATTTTCCCTGCTTTTCAGACTTCCAGGAAGAATTAACGGAAAAAGCATGTTTTTTAAAAGTACGGAAATTATTTGTTTAAAAATGATGAATAATGTAGTGTATAAACACGAATTTTTCTGACAGTGTAGTCAAAATTATATTCTTTAGACCCAGAATATAGTATGGTCCTCTGATGATAATTTGGCTACGACCTCGAAAGAGTTTCAGATGCTACAGGAAAATAAAGTGCCTAACTTGGGTTACAGGACACATTGTTCAATGTACAAAACATTAATATATTTTTTAGATGAACCATTAACAACATTAAAAAGCAGTTTTATATTTAAAATATATAAATTATACATTCAAGTATCAATTAGTGAAACACAAAATATTGACGGTCATTCACATTGTGATAGTAAAGTGCGTCTGCTTTACGGCTAAAAAAAGAAATGCTAAATTTATGGTACATGTATATTTTATTAAAAAAAAAATAAATAAATGCTGAATTTAACGAAGTTTTGTATAAATCTGTTTAGAAATATTAGTTGTGTTTTTTTTTTTAATACTCACTCAATATAATTTTTATTTCTAATAAAATCAGCATAATATTTAACAAACAAACAAAACTTTTTTTCTTTTTTATTCAAAGAAATGGAATTTAAATGAGAATGAATTACTCTTTAAGCACTTGTGATTTCTATTGTTTTCAAAACTAAAGAATTGTTTTCATATAATCGTTAATTTTTATTTGCTTTATTATTCTTATGCCTCAGAAATAATAGAGATGAAAAATTAAAAATGAAATTTTTAGAGCCTTTCAAAAAGTTTGTTTTAATTATTGTTTTGTGCAATGTATATAGGAATACAGGGTTCCCAGCGTCATGGAAAGTCAGGGAATTTCAAAGTAGTCAGGGAAATTTTAAAATAGATAGGAAAAGTCAGGGATTTTACAAATATTTTCTAAAAACTCACGGAAAAGTCTTGGTGAAAAAAAGGAAAAATGACACAAAATTCATCAAACGATCAAAAAAAAAAAAAAAAAAAAAAAAAAAAAAAAAATTGAAGAACGACTGCAGAAAAAAAATTGTTAGTTTTGACAAAGGATTGTGAAAATAAGTAGCAAATTTTGCTCTATGCCCGTTTAGTCATGGAATTTGCCAGTCATGTTTTGCTGGAAATCCTGGAATATAAAAACGGTATGAAAGTATCAATGCAAAATTTTATTAATATTAATTAATCTTAATTTCTTAATGAGTCCCATCTATTAATAGGAAAATATAAAAACAACACATTAACTTCAACTCAAGATGACGTTGTATTTTCAAGTTTAAAGCGCATCATTTTGTTATAATTTCTATGCAATCATTTTATTTTTAATACGTCATCTTCAGGGAAGATTCAGCTCCTGATACCTGAGTAAATACACACTTTTGTTTCATTAAAGAAAGAGGTTCAATACTCACTCATATATTGCTGTCACATATTCAGTACAGCCTCCACGTTGTGCGTTGATTTTGACGCCCATGGCAGTTTCTGTCAAAAAGAGGTACATTTAGGGTGCAGTTGTGGTTTATATTATTTTAAATTATATGAATAATTGTTTATGTCATCGCGCGACTTAAAACTTTTTACGATACAGGTTAATCGCTAAAATTATTTTTTAAATTAAATTTGTTGTTGCTCTGATTTTCTGAAAACTTCATGGAAAAATATTACACCAAATATGTTATAACATATTCGAAGTAGATCAACAGTTCGTCAAATATTTATCTAGATTTTTGACAAAAGATCTAAAATCGACAGTGTCCGGTTACTTTTGACCAGATGGTGCACATTGGTGCAGTTTAAACTAGCGTTACTCATCCCCTCCATTTCTCTGTAAAAGAATTATAAACATTACGCATAGTATTTTCTGTATAGAGCAAGATACAATCAGTACGAATAACATATTCAACTTTCCTGGCTAATTTATTGGCTGTGGACATAGAGTTTTCGAAGCCGCTGCGGTCGAGGATGGCTTCAGAGCCTCCAACCCGGCCCTCCCCCCTTTTCGATGTCTTTAATTTAATAATTTCCGCTCTTAAATTTGTCCGGTTGTAATTTTCAATATTTTTTTCTTTTCGGCCTGGTCAAGTGTTAGAAAGTGGTCAGCGTCGGAAAAGAAAGTATAAGGACCTCGGATGCGCACGCGGAATGTCGCGCTCCACGAATTCTGCGGCGCTCGAGCTTAATGTTTGCTACGGTGGCGGTCGGGTCGACCGCCATATCGAATTGCGGGAAGGGTTGGGTTAGGACGACATTTGGGCAATGTTTTGGCAATGTTTTGGGCGACATTCGGAAGCCATCGGACGACATTTACGGCTTCGAGCTTAATGTTCGTCTAGGTGTCGGTCGGAGGATGAGCGGGTGGGAGGAATCGACTTACTCTGGAAAGTATAGAACACTTTCCTCTAGTTTTTTCAGTCATATATATGTGTGTGTATACAGTAGAACCTCTTTTATCCGAAACTCTCGGTTAACCGAAATCCATTTTTAAAGCTTTTTTTTAGCCCCCGGTACAGTATGCTATTTCTTTCTCCCAGCTTATTTTGTGTATTCCAAAAAATAACGTTACCTTACAGAAGCCAGCCGTAAAACAAAGCAGTACGATTAAATACTCTATAGCAATTTTTTTAACTTCTAAGCATCGAACCTTTCGGATTTTTATACCGTCGTATTGGAAAAAAAAGTTCTTTTAAATGCATTTTGTTTGAAAACTGTATCTACATTTATTTTTGAAATATTAGTTTTTTTGTAGTTTTTAGAGCCATTTCCTTAATATTGGCAACGGAAGTACTCCATTTCTGTAGAAAGTAAAGGAAAAATAGTTCTAAAATAGTAATTATATATGTTTTTGTCGCCATTTTCTCATAACAACCGAAACAAAATGTAATTAAAATACGTGCTATTTTGAAAAAAAATATATAAATGAATAATTTCTGTTAAAACAATGGAGCTATTGCAAACTATATTTAATTTTAAGTTCATAGATAGCCGTTTTTTTTGTCGATTTTCTTGAATGACGGTATCTTTTTGCTGCCTTTGTGCATTATTTCGCGATAGTGATGTTCTATGCATGCTTTACTGTATATGTTTAAGAGTAGATCGTAAATGTGGAATTCTTAAGCGGATGCGAATGACGTCATTTTACATAAAATAAAACGTGTGCTTTAAGTCTTAAAATTGAAATATGTTTTGTACTGCAGTACAGTCCCGCTTAACCGAGTTATTATTATGAAACAGCCATTATAAATGAAGCGTTAGGTGAAGATGAAAGAGCAGCCGTAAAAAGTTAGAACTCTTATTTTCTTGCCAGAATGGGGAAAAAAGATGGCCATAATTTTTTTTATAATGACTGTTTCATAATAATAAAAGTCATCAGTCCATCAGAAGAAAATGAAGTAATGGAAATGCCGGGGGCGACACTAAATTCTGAAAAAGTAGAATTCCTGTTCCCTAGTTTTTCTTTTTCTTTTTATTATCACATTCCTTGTGTGCAAAATTGATTTTGAAAGCTCTTTTTTTTTAATTACCATATTCCTTCAGTGCAAGCGGTCCTTTCCGAACCACGAGTACATATAAATATTTTCGATCCCATTTCTCATTAGAGTTTCTCCGAATTTAACTTGAGCTCTCGAAAGCTGCGGAGTGGAACAAAAAAAAAAAAAAAAAAAAAAAAAAAACCCGAACAAAAAAGCAATTCTGAAGTTTTTGAATGTTTTGCAAAAGGTTTGGAATGGTTGGAGCAGCAGAAAGACTGTGATACTGTTGAACTAATAATAATAAAAAACTCCATTATAGAGCTTCAAAGCAAAGGCAATCGAAACTGCGACAAACAAAACATTTTTTCAAATCCTTGTGATATATGTACCTTAATATCAAAATTAAAATTCAGGTAATTTATTCGTTTTTCTGTTTTTCTATGGGTTTACTTTTATTAAGCCCTTGTTACCATAATAAGGAGTATTGCATATACTTCTCCTTAATCTTAAAATGAAGCATTCTCGATTATCCAAAAATTTCGATTTTCCGAAAGAGGGTCGGTCACAATCGCTTCGGATAATCGAGGCTCTACTGTATATATATATATATATATATATATATAGGGTGGTCCTTAAAATATTTACTTTTAAAATTTTTTTGGGGCACCCCCCTATTGTGTTCTATGTATAAAATAAAGAGTTCCACAAAAATTTCAAAATTTTAAAACATCTTTTAAGGGTGTACTTCCGTAACCAAGGTTTGAATATATATAAAAAAATTAAAAATTGACATATTTTTAAATCTAATAATAAATTATTAATACAAATCCATAGTCATTGCCAAATTGAGTCATGTTATGATATTAGACTATAAAGAATGTCATTTGTTTAAAGTTTCAACATATTTACGCAGTCTATTGTCCAAACACAGGCAGAAGTATTTCATGTCTACACTCTATTTCACCTCAACTTGGCAGCATTGTGAAAGGTAGAGAATCGAACATTCTGCCTTCTAAAATAGTTCTCCGTTATTTTTTAATCTTAACTAGCTAAAATGCGTAGGAATTTATAAGATAATGTTTTTAAATTATAGAATTTGATTTTTTTAATGTCGTAATAAACGGCCATATTCGTATCAATAGCAGAGCACAAACCTTAAAAAAAGAGTTTTCGAAAAGCGTTCCTTTGATTGTTCACTGGGATTGCAAAATTTTAAAAGGCATTTCAGGATCTGAAACTGTAGACAGATTACACATTATTGTTTCAGGTAAAGGTACTGGCCATTTAACTAGTTGTTCCAAAACTTCAGTCAGGAACATGTGAGGCAATAGCTTCTGCTGTTAATAAAAGATTGGAATTGTGGGGGATTACAAGCTAGTAAAATGTATGACATTTGATATAACATTTTTTAATATCCGATTATCAGGAGATATTTGTGCCCTTCTGGATTAGAATGTGAACAAAGAAATGATTTAGCTCGCCATCATCACATCCTTGAAATTATGCATCAGGAAGTTTCTGTTAAGCCTCTCGGAGTTTCAAGCGGACCAGACATACTGTTATTCAAACGATTTAAAATTTCGTGGATGTCTGTCAATTATGGCATATTTCAGACTCCCATAACTGACAATTTAATCAAGGAAAAAAATAACACATAATGCGTCATAAATTACAAAATTTGCTCAAAATCATCTTAATGATTTTTCAACCAAGGGACGATTACAAGGAACTGATAGAGCTTGCATTCAATTTCTTAGGGGGAGTACCCGAAAGAGTTGTTTATATTAGAGCCTCAGGTGGATTGCATCGGGTTCCAAGAATGGTGAAGGCCATATACTCGCTCAAGATTTATTTATTTAAAGATCAGTTTAAACTGTCTAAGCAGGAAGAATCTGGAGTTCGTAAAGTTTGCTCGTTTGTGGTGAAAATCTACATTCACAGCTGGTATCAAGCCCAATGATTTATTGCTCCTGAAGGACTTGAAAAAAGACGAAAATGTAAGTGAAATAATTTCTTTGTGTGCTTTAAAGAAGTTCCTAGGACATTTCTGTACTTCACAGAAGAGCTACTTGCTGTTGCATTCTTCGATGATAATGTCTTTTTTAAAAGTAACAGAAAAATGGTGCAAGCTTTGAAAAATGAAGATAATTATGAACCTTTGAAACGTACAGGTGCTGATCCTGATGTCATTCTCCAAAATGACTTGCAAGATTTTCTAATAAGCAGCATTCTGAGATATTTTTTAAATTATGGATTTACCTTCAGACGTTTTCGAAACAGATGTGACTAATTGGAATGCAAATGAATCCTACAAGATATGTAAAGCACTAGCGACATAAAGTCAAAGTTGTTAAAGATGTAGTCAAAAGTCGGGTAGTACTCATGGAGGAATACAATAAACTTCATACAAAAGATAAAGAACAAAAACAGTATTTCAACGATATGATTATGTCAATCCAAATCATTTCTTTTTTCATGTTCTGCTCCAGAAGAGCATAAGTTTCTCTTGATAATACGGTATTAACAAAGGTTATATCAACAATCATACACTTTACTTGCTTTGGTACTCACTAAAAGTTCAATATTTCGTTAACAGCAGAAGCTATTACCTCCCTTGTTCCTGATTGAAGTTTTGGAACAACAAGTAACTGGTCAATACATTTACCTAAAACGATAATGGGTAATTTGTCAGTTTCAGATCCTGAAATGTCTTCTAAAATTTGGCAATCCCAGTGAACAGTCATAAGAAAGCTTGCCGAAAACTCTTCTTTTAAGTTTTGGGCTCTCCTTGCTCGGCTTCTGATACGGATATGTCAATTAGTACGACATTTTACGAATATAAAAAAATCAAATTCTATAATTTATAAACATTATCTTATATATTTTATGCCTTTTAGCTATTTAAGATTAAAAAAATAACGGATAACTATTTTTCATTAAAAAAAATAACTATTTTTCAAGGCGGATTGTTAGATTCTCTACCTTTCACAATGCAGCCAATTTGAGGTGAAATAAAGTGTAGACATGAAATACTCCTGTCTGTGTCTGGACAATAAACTGCGTAAATATGTTGAAACTTGAAACAAAGGACAGTCTTTACAGCCTAATATCATACCATGATTCAATTTGGCAATAACTATGGATTTGAATTAATAATATTTTATTATATTACAAAATATGTCAATTTTTAATTTTTTTTAAATATTCAAACCTTGGTAGCGACCCTTAAAAAATGTTTTAAAATTTTGAAATTTTTGTGGAAGTCTTTATTTTATACATAGAACAAAATAGGAGGGTGCCCCATAGAAATTTTAAAAGTTAATTTTTTAAGGCCCACCCTAACATATGTATTTGGCATGGTGGTTTTATAATTATTGGTGTATAGTCGATAGGGTACATAATGGAATTCAATTTTTAGCTTATTGCTGGATTCCATTACAGAAATCGACTATGTTTTTTGCTTACATATGTATTTTATGTACCCTTGAAAAGTGAAATACTATATAAGCTTCCGGCTTCATTCATCCATTTAATCTATTGTATATTTATGATACGTCTTTTTGTGGTTCAACATTATTTGGCTGGTTATTTGTATCTTTTGTCTTTAATAGGATATTTTATCAAAATTTGGTGGTTTTTCATATGTTTATATGGATTTATCGTCCGCAATATGCTAGTGAATTAGTGATATTGTGCTTGATTCTGTATTACAAGTTAAACATTCCATCTTTATTTTGTATAATGTCAGTGTTATGAATTGTAGCTGAATTTATTATTTAATTTTAGTAATAGGAAATCGATGATGATTTGTAATTATATAATGGTTATATATATATGTATTTTACATTTTGGCCAACGTCGCGGATTTTGGCCATTTCGTCGCACTGCGTATCCGGCCAAATGATTCGCTGCCGAGTCAGCCTGTAAAACAAGTTACACCGCAGCAAGACTTGACACGCGGGGAAAAGAATCGTTTGAAACTGCGGGGAGGAGGGATCAAATTCCCAATTCTTATTTCTTTAAAGGATCTTTTCAAAAGATATTTATCCCTACTAAACAAATCGAAACTTTTTGTCCGATTTCTAATTTGCAGGCTTTTACATTGTTAATTACTATTACTATTGAGGTGATTTGGGAATGGACTAGCGTTTTTAGGTGCGTTCGCAATTACTAGGTTGAGCAAAAAGTTTTGGGAAATTTGCGAAAGTTGCGTTGTTATGCGCAAATTAACAACAAAAGCACCAAGGGCTATTCTAAAAGTAGAGACCAAGATAGTCCACGACTTTATGCCATCGTTCTGCCAGATTCCGGGTTTGCTGGAAGTACCATGGCGGCTCCTTCGAATCAAAAAACTCTTGACACGCTTCTCCAACTTCATTAAAGGATTGAAATCAACGGCGCTTGAAAAAGTGTTGCATTGATCGAAAGAGGCCATAATCGAATTCCTGAACTCCTATTATAGATATACCACTAGTATTCATATATACGATACAAATTCTGGTAACTATTAGATTAAAAATTTCCCAGAACTTTTTGCTCAACCTAATATATAAATATGTAGCAACTATAGTCGTCTAGTGTGTCAGTCTGTCTGTCCGTATATAGCAGCGCAAAAACGAACCAACCGAATGGTTTGAAATAGAATACAGTAGTACTCCGCTAATCCGAACTAATTGGGACCGTTGCCTGTTCGGATTACAAAAATTTCGGATTATCCGAAATTCCGACAAAAGTAGAAAAGAAAAAGATGCATGTCAAAAAAAAAAAAAAAATGCAAGTTGCAAGTACTAAGTAGTATAACAAGCATCCTCTAATCCGGCATCCTAAGGTCCGGTATGCTGGATAATCTGGCTCGACTTTCGGAAAAAAAATAGTATTCTTGTTTAATCACTCCTGATGTTTATAATAATCCGATGGAACTTCAGAATGTGGAATTAAGTAACAACCCATTACAAGGGGTTCAAAATCGCGAATCTATAAATAGCTCAGTCACCAAGTAGACGAGGAGGGAAGAAAAAAACATTTCTGTAGATAATTTGCGAGATCAAATTGTTGAAAGTAAGAATAAATTTTTATCATTTGAATTAAATACTTTTTGCATTTAAAAAATAATTTTATAGTGACTGGCAAACAAATTGATATTCGAAATTTTTTGAAGATGGCTTCTACGAGTAATACTACTGAGCATGCTTTCATTTTATATTCGTGTACATATGTTGTACTTTTACATTATTGAGTATTTTTTTTAATTCTATTCAAGCTGTTTAAAGAATAACAAGTAAGAAAAATCATGCGTTAAGCATAGATTATAAAACACTTTCCAACACTTCCTGAATGCTTTAACAAAACTTCGTTATTTAGGGAAATAAGGTAAATAAGATAACTAAGTAAACATTTTATAAAACGCATAAAACATTTGAAAAACTGATTTCAGTAGTTACCGTCCATAGCAAAATATGGATTCCAATTCTTTTGAACAGTCCTGTATTTGATCTGTAGGTTGATATATATACTATATATTGGGAAAATTTAGTTTAGCAAGAAAATGCATAACAGGTTGAAATTCATCTTTCAGCAATTTATACTAATAGATGGAAACATACTTGAATACTTTTGTACAGCCCTGTAGTTTACCTAGTACCTTTATTACATGTTACTATTTAGCTAAACTTTAATTCAAACTAAAACACTCTTAAAACTACTGAAATTACATTTCCAGAAATTATCACCCATAGGCGGCCATGTATCCAACTCTTTGCGTGGCCCTGTATATTATTTTATCTACACTGGTGGAAAAAAAAATCCCAACAGCAAGAAAGACTTGTGTTAGATAAACGAAATTTGGTAGGCGTGTTTATACATATGAAAGATGACATCGATTGAAATTTCGCGCTTCGCGCATAAGTGTGGCGCTAGTAGCGTCACTCAGAACTTGCAGATCAGGTTTACTTTAAATGCGTGCTGTAAAGTTCGTAGGCGTTATTTAGCTTCGAAATGTGGCGTATTGAGTTGATGTTAGCTAAGAATGTTTTTAACGAGACGAAGAAGTCACTGTCAACAGCTCACCGAGTTGGAACGAGGTCGCATATTCGGGCTACGAGAAGCTGGATTTCCTTTCCGCGATATTGCAGAAAGACTTGGCTGGAATTTATCCACTGTGCATGATTGTTGGAAGCAGTGGTCAAGGGATGGTACTACCTCAAGAAGACCAGGTTCCAGGCGGCCACGTGGCACTCCTGAGAGGGAAGATCGCCGTATTCGGCGTACGACTGTGGCGCATCGTACTGCGTCCGCGACAGAAATTCGAGCTGCAGTTGGTACCACAGTGACACAACGAACTGTTAGAAATCGATTACTTCAAGGACAGCTCTGAGCCAGGCGCCCTGTAGCGTGCATTTTACTGACTGGAAACCATTGCCGGTTGCGACGCCATTCGTGTCAAGCCAGAGCTCATTGGTGGGCGGAATGGAGATCTGTTGTGTTTCTTTTTTATCAGAAAACACAACATATCTCCCCTGCGTCCTCCAATGAGCTCTGGCCTGACACCAAGGGCGTCGCAAACAGCAATGGCTTGGAGTCAGTAAAATGCACGCTACAGGGCGCCTGGCTCGGAGCTGTCCTTGAAGTAACCGATTTCTAACAGTTCGTTGTGTCACTGTGGTACCAACTGCAGCTCGAATTTCTGCCGCAGACGCAGTACGATGCGCCACAGTCGTACGCCGAATACGGCGATCTTCCCTCTCAGGAGTGCCACGTGGCCGCCTGCAACCTGGTCTTCTTGAGGTAGTACCATCCCTTGACCACTACTTCCAACAATCATGCACAGTGGATAAATTCCAGCCAAGTCTTTCTGCAATATCGCGGAAAGAAAATCCAGCTTCTCGTAGCCCGATTATGCGACCTCGTTCCAACTCGATGAGCTGTTGACAGTGGCTTCTTCGTCTCGTTAAAGACATTCTTGTCTAACATCAACTCAATACGCCACATTTCGAAGCTAAATAACGCCTACGAACTTTACAGCACGCATTTAAAGTAAACCTGATCTGCAAGTTCTGAGTGGCGCTACCAGCGCCACACTTATGCGCGAAGCGCGAAATTTCAATCGATGTCATCTTTCATATGTATAAACACGCCTACCAAATTTCGTTTATCTAACACAAGTCTTTCTTGGTGTTGGGATTTTTTTTTCCGCCAGTGTATATTCTACAAATATTTCTTAGTAAACTAAATTCAGTTCAGCGTAAAAAATGCATATTTCCTTTAAAACCCACCTTTAAGCAATTTATGCTCATTTATGCTCCTTTACGAATTCATTTCTGTAGTCCTGTATATGAACTATAGCATTTATATGCGCACTTTATAGTATGCATAAATATACTGAAAAAAAGCGCATATCATAATCGAGCAATCATTACTAATATACAGTAATTCAGATACAATATTGTATCTGAAATCTTTTTAAATACATCGCAAACAATCCCCCCTATACCATTATGAACGGAATTCTTTTGTGTGGCCCTGTAAATGAACTATAACTATTCTTTGCACCGCCTATTCAACAGAATGCATATTTTAGTGGTCTTCATAAATGAATATCAATTTTACTATGTTTGAAAGAGTGTAACACCATTAAAAATCATTTGAAACGTTTTTTTCCCCATTGGCGGTAATGTAACGGAAAACTTTTGACTGTCCCTGTAAATGATCTAAACATGCAACGAACTTCATTTGAAATAGGGAACGTGCTATGGTAGAGGTAAATAACAGCCAAAAATTTCAGAACGATCCGAGCATATTTACGAGAGTTAGAGCGTGGACAGACGGCCAGACGGTCTGACGGACGGACAGCCAGACGGGCAGACAAACCGTAGTCATAAACACTTTTCAACTTTGTTGGAAAGTGTTAAAAACATGCTCTACTGCCAGTTTTTGTTTTATTCTAACTTCTACACGTTTTTCCTGACATTCATCCTGTAATCCTGAAAATTTCGTGAGTTAATCAGTTCAAGTATAATTTTCGAAAATAAAATCGGTTCGGATTAACCGGAATTTCGGATTAGCGGGGATTAGTTGCATATAAGATCGTTGCAGTATTTTGTCGAGTCCTTTCAAATTTTATGAAAATCGAATCAAAACTTAAAAAGATATTAATCAAATTTTCCTTCATTCTATTAAATTCTATCCTACGTCATGAATTCAATGCTATCCCATGATAGGTCATGATTCTAGGTTGCCAGGGTGGTGACGTCCTAGTTAAAATCCGTATGACTGAATTTAATGTATAGAATCGTAATCTATTTTGCATTCATGCATTTTTTCATGAGTGCAACAGCTATGGCACCAAGATCTGACTATTTATAAAACGAGTTATAATACGAACTTACCGCATTTGCTACGTTTGACACACAATTTCCGACTTTTTCATACTTCTATTGTACACTGGCTTTTCATGCAGCGGCGGGGTATCGCATCCAGCTAACCCGGCGGAAATTGAATTAGTAAATTGAATCGGCGGGAATTAGTAAATTGAAGCAGAAACTTAACATAAAAATCAAAGTTGGTGTAATATTAAAGTAATAACATTGAAGGATTAACATGCGTAAAAACTTTTTGAAAACCCCCCGAGCGTATTGCAAAAGGGTAAAATTGTAATGTTGTTTTCTTTGCATTTTGTTTTAAATGCTAAGAAAATATAATTCGTCCAACATTATAAAAAAAAAAAAAAAAAAAAAAAAAAAAAAAAAAAAAAAAAAAACTCAATTACAAATATGACTGTAATCCTCGAGAGAATTGAACCATTCTTCAATGTATTTAAAATTCATTAAATCTATAGAATTATATTACCTTAAATATTTCTTGTATTGCTGTGAAACCCGGAGCTTAGTGAACGGAATATTACGCCCCAAACACTTAGAGGGATAATATGTATGAGAAAGAAGAAAGCTTTGGGATTGGCAGATTGACACATCCGACTAGTTTGATTAAAGAAAATAACTAGATATATTCCCATTTAAATAAATAGAATTTCTAAATCATTTTCCATTACAATGGATTATTTCAGTATCAGTATGAAAGTTGTAAATATATGTATAATCTGTTATATACAAGGCGTCTAAATAATTGGGCATAGTAATTAAATATTTTTTTAAAAACTATTAAATCAAAAATTAAAAAGAAAAAAAAGAGCAGGAAATAATTAAAATCTTAACAGGCAACTGACTAATTCTCTTTTGTTTAATTATGATGTCTATATTTGTAACTGTACTTTATTACATCCAATATTTTTGTCAATTTTGCATTGTGGCTCTTAGACTCTGTGTTTATAATCTCATATACAGGGTGTCCACGTATAACCTGACCTACCTTTATTTTAGCAACCGTTAGCCCTAGATGCATACTTCCAGTTACAAAAGTGGTCAAAATTAGATGCAGAATTAAGATAAAAAAAAGTTTGAAGCGAAAAAACAATTTAGTGAAGACATTAGAATCTAAATTTTTATACGGTCCCCCGGTCCTATAAATTATATTTAGTAAAATTTTCCTGTTACACTGACAAATAAGACAAAAAAAAAGTCCCGTTATTCCACGATTAAAATTGACCGAGTAATAGCTGCTTAAAGTTGGAGCATATTTTTTGCTGCAAATTAGATGTCATTCGTAAATTTACTAATTTCGTCAGATATATTAAAGAGATGGTTGAGAGTAAAATTAGCATTGCAATATAAATTTGAAATCTTTAATCATTCTGACACATTACTGCAAAATATACAATTTGTACTGAACATATAAGAGAATTAAAAAAAAAAAAAAACAGAATTTTTGTTAAATAAAAGGATGAAAAACAACAGCCTCAATTCTTTACAAAATATACGTATTTTTAAATGCTGTTAGATTACACTGTCTCTCAAATTTTGGGTTGTTAAATGTTTTTTAGCTTTTGAAAATTGATTCTTATGTGTTTTTTAGCGCTGAATCCGAAAATGACCTTAATTTTAAGCCATCACGTCAGGATTTTTCTTAAATCGCAAATTTCAAAGTTAAAATTGTTCCCTACTCCCCTCCTAACCTCATCGGACTTCCGAGACGTTTAGCTGTCAGAAACCCAATATAAGCAAAAACATTGAATAAATTATTGAATTAAATAAAATTAAACTGATTAAAAAAGTCTTGCATCTATTTTATAGTATCAGATTTTTCGCTATTTTTTAACCTTGAAATTTACGCTTTGCCAAAAATCCTGACATGATGGTTAAAAGTGAAGGTAATTTTTTTATTCAGCGTTAAAATATACATAAAACGTAATGATAAAAGTTAAAAAAACACAATCACTGCAGGTTTATGTTGTCTAATCTAAAACTCTTTCTGAAACTTGTTGGTGGTAATCTATCCGAATTTGTTTTTGTGTTATCCTCCAATATAAGTATGTATAAGATAGTAAGCGTTGAAAATCATAATAATATTACATTGTCATCGGATTTAAGTCGGTATAAATTTAACTTCGATCGGGCATTTGAAAGTGAGTTAAAGTTCGAGTACAAATTTTGAACCGGAAAGACAATCGTTGCAAGTTAAATAAAACCTTATGAAAATAACATAATTTTCGTTAAAAGAAATCATAGCTTCAAATCCTTACAAAATAAAACATTTGTTAAAATACAATTATTTTAAATAATCTGAAACTTAACTAATAAAAGTTAACTCAATCATAATAGTTATATGAAATCTTTCAAAGCGCAGATACCTTGAAATAAGTTTAAGTACTTTATATGGGACCCCTGAAAGCACGGCCAAAATAATCTGTTTTGAGATGCAAAAAAGTGGTATAAGTCATGCATTTCAAAGTTTCATAACTCGGCCAATTTTAATGTTAGATGAATGGGACATTTTTGTCTTACTTGTTAGTGTCACAGTAAATTTTTACTAACTATTACTTATAGGGCTGGGGGACCGTATAAAAATGTAAATTTCGTAATTTTTTTAAAATTGTTTTTCTTGACCCAAATTGCTTTAAAAATAATTTTTTACCTTATTTAAACCATTTTTGTAATTGGAAATATGCATCTAGGATCAACGCTTGCGAAAATAAAGGTCGTTCAGGTTATACGTGGACACACTGTATAATGAAATGTTATTTAACTACGACTCAAAAATAAACCAAAAAGATAAGTAAACTATAATTCTGCACAAAAAATCAGGAATATGGTGTAGTTAAGGAATATGGTCATTAAATGGTGTAGTGGTGTTCTGGTCTGTGCTTTAAAAAATTGAACGTCCTAAAATTAACAAAAAATTGTTTGAAAATGATTTTCAGATTGTTTTTCGTCATAAATAACGAACCATACTCACGACATATGATGTCTAATGTGCACATAGTAATCAAAGGCACGATGTCCACCCAGGGTTTGTTGGACATTTCAGTTGTCTTCAGTTTGGACACCAATACTTGGGCCTGCTCGTCAAATATTGGGAGGAAGTCCTCCAGTACTCGGAAGTGGAAAGCGGGAGTGAGAAGTTTCCTCCGGATTCGCCACTTTTCTCCTTTGCTGAAAAAAGGGTTTTTGAAATAATGGCATACAAAATAATGTAAAAGTAAAAATACAGTAGAACCCCGCTGGTCCGAAATTCTGGTTTAGAACCCCGTTGGTCCGAAATTCCGGTTAATCTGAACCGATTTTATTTTCAAAAATTATACTTGAACAGATAAAGAAAAAAAAAAAAAACTCAATAATGTAAAAGTAGAAGATTGTACACGAATATAAAATGAAAACGTACACTGTAGGCCTACACGTAGAAAGCCATCTTAAAAAAAATCTCGAATATCTGTTTGTTTGTCAGTCACTATAAAATATTTTTCTAAAATGCAAAAAAGTATTTAATTTAGATGATAAAAATTTATTTTTCCTTCCAACAGTTTGATTTCGCTAATTATCTACAGAAATGTTTTTCTTCATCCCTCGTCGACGCACAGTGGGGCAAAATCCCCAAAAGCTGGCCAAAAGTCGAAATATAAAGTTACTATTTAGGAAATTTTGACTATGCAGATGGCTAGAATAATGTTTGGAGGGTCATAATCTATATTTATAAAAAGTTTTTCGTTTTTCGTTGGCAATCTGTAATCTGTATCATTTCAAAAGTGAGGCTTGGAGGATTATCATATGAGGCGAACAAAAAGAGCAAAACAATGGTTGTTCTAAACACGTGCTACATCTTTCCATATCATCCGATTTTAATGATTTAAAATGGATTCACACGATGATGGTGTGTACTGTTTTTGCGCATGTTACAAAAATTATATTGAGTATATAAAAATTAATAATTTCATGATTATTTTTGATAAAAAATTTTAAAAAATACATTATTTTTTTGCTTTCAAACATCAAAATGTTTATAAGTTCCACAGAGTTCCGCAACGACATATAATGGAAACAATAGCCTGAACTATTATCTAATGAATCATGAAAAAACCAGCTGCCATAAACTGCTATTTTGCATTTCGTGCAGGTTTTTGCAACCACAAGTAAAAATATCACTTTTTTAGTCGCTTCAAAAGCTATGACATTTATTATTTTTCACAGTAATTTAGCTGGCAAACATTTTTGAAATTTTTAGATTATTCAGTTTTGTGATAGATTATTATGTATTATATTACAAATAAGTATTATAATCATAAGGATAAAGGAATTTGATAAGCAATATTAATAACAAAAAAAAAATGAAAAGAATTCTCTATAATCGATACAACAGAAATACATTTTCTTATCTTTATAGATAATAATTTTGTGTATTCTATCGTAATTAGGAGAATTATCTTGTCAATTGCAATCTTTGCTAGATCATACTGGTGAACGTATTTTATTAATTCAAACGGAAATTATTAAGATTCTGACTTTCGAAAACATTAGCAATCTAAATTTGATTTTCAAGTGGGGATGTGATAGTACATCTGGTCAAAGTATTTTTAAACAAAAATTTAGCGTTGAGGATGGTAGAAATTAGGTTCAAATAGCTTTTTCACTTCTCTAGTGCCACTAGAACTTAAGTGTTGCGAAAAATTCAGAAATCGTAATCTGGAAAAATTCGGGATCTTCATCTCCTCGATTTTTTAGGCTCATCAGAATCTATTTTTTTGCACGAAAATACGGAAGCTACTGTCAGTGAAATGGATTATATTACAGATCAGGAGAGTAAACTTATTCCTTTTAAAACAATGATTGATAGAAAATAAGTAGGCGTTAATTACAAACTAGCTCTAACGATGATTGATTGTAAAATTTTTAATGTCATTACTAGTAATTTGTCAACTCAACGTTGGTACCTATATCAGGCAACTAATACCTATATCAGTCAAACTATTTTCAAACTGAAAGTGAATGAAAATCATTTACAATTCGGGATGTCCACGTCACATGCCTGTATAAGATTTTTTGAGTGTACCTTGCATTTGGCATACAAACGGGATATAAAGGAATTGCAAGTGTGCACTCCTGACGAGAAGAAAAAAAAAATTAAATTTGCAAAACAAAATTTACAAATAAGATTTAGTTTACAATTAAGACTTCTCGTCGATAAATCAAAGCTCGGATCTGGAAGCGCAAATTCTTATAATACAGCTCGTCGATTCTTTGAAAACGCAACTATTTCTGCTTCCATAAGGAGCGTAGACGAATATTTGATCAAACGATTCCACGTCATATTACAAATAATTTCTTAAAATTCATTTGATAAATTTCGTGGATTATTGCTCACAAACAGCTTGTAAATTCGTCGAATTGTATTCCTAGTTCTATATGCCAACTTCAGTGCACAAACTACTCATTCATGGCACAGAAATAATAGCTTCCTCATTATTGCCTGTTGGGCAAATCTCGGGAGACGCTCAAGAATCGTGCAACAAATTGATCAAAAGGTATCGAGACGATTTCTCCCTAAAATGCAGTAGGATGTAAACAATGGAAGATTTCTTTGCGGCTTTTAATGTTATTAGATCCCTTCATTTCAAGCTTACGTAAATTACCATTGAAGAAGCTAATATCCTTGCCCCTAGAGGCACAGAAACTTCTGTAAAATATTTTGACACCTCCCCTTCTGAAGAGTCTACTTAGTATACTACAGATTATTCAGAAGATGAATCTTAGAATATCCTTTCGTTTTATTTTAATAATATACAGAAATTAAACCTTGTAGTATTTTATTTTTCATTAATGTACTTAATTGCATTTCATAAATAAATATTCATCGTTTAATTTCGATTAAAAACATCTTAGTTCCTTGAAAATACCTTGTAACGTTTAGCATCGAAACTTTTTAATTTCGAAATTCGAAATACTTTATTTAAATCTAATTGTTTTCATTTTTAGTTCGCCATTTTTTAAAATTTAATTTTTGAGTCGTACTTAGCATCCTCAAAAGTACCTGCATACGAAATTTCATAGAAATTGAATAACTTTCAAAGCATTTTAAGTCCGCCATATTGGATCCGTCATTTTGTATTTTGGAATTTTAATTTTAGAATCGAGATCAGAATCCTGAAAAACACCTGTGTACGAAATTTCGTGGCATTTAAATAACATTTTCATATTTTGGCCAGCTTTTCGGGATTTTGCCCCACTGTGCGACGTGGTGATTGAGCTATATATAGATTCGCGATTTTGAACCGTTTGTAATGGGTTGTTACGTAATTCCTCATTCCGAAGTTCCATTCGATTATTATAAACACCGTGAGTGATTAAACAGGAATAATATTTTTTTCCGAAAGTCTTGCAGGATTGTCCAGTATGCCGGACCTTAGGATGCCGGATTACGAGATTTTTTTTTTTTTGTAATCCGAACTGGCCCCGGTCCCAATTATTTTGGATTAGCGGGGTTCTACTGTAGTTAAAGAAAAAAAAACACTCCTTTATAATTATTCAATGGTCATGTTAAAAAAATCGTGTACATAGGTTCTATAATTCTAGTCTATCAGGAAATGAATGAATATTCCACACTATTCTATCTTTACATACATAACCAAGTTAAATTAAATAAAAGAGTGCAGTAGTCTGTCGTGGGTGCAAAACAATGACATAAATCGCATCGAATTTTAAACTGTACTTATTTGTTTAAACATAGTAAAATGTTTTGATAACTCGAATTTAATGTTAGTATTAGTTATTACTGTTCCCGTGTCTATGAATTGTGCCAAAGATAATTTTTTCCTTAGGATATATTAGGTTGTAACGAAAGTTTTCCGCCAAATCACCATTACATAATACTAATTATAACATATATATAATTAACTGTAATCTTATATCTAACCACCATTCCGCCAAAAGTTCACAGTGTCATATGATACAACAATAGTACCTAAAGCTGTACACTTTATTCGGTGACATTCTGTAGCTGACTTTTTGCAGCAGAACTGGAAGTAAATGATGATTCTAATCTGGTAGCGTGACAGTTTCGTTTCAGACCTCTTGTACTTAATCATAATGATATTTTTTACAAATTTCGCAACACAGAGTTATAAAGCAAATATTTTCCTTTTAAATGCCAAAAATCGTTTGACAAAATATGAGTCGTTTGACAAACACGTCAACGCGAACTGTTTGCACAGACCGTATTAGTTGTGGCGGGAAACTTTCGTTACAGCCTGATAGATTATAGGCAAAAGGTTCTCGATACATTACCTATTATGGTCTCGGAACCATAAGGTTTAGGAACTGCTGCCCTGTAGGGAAGTTGAACTTTGCGCTAAATACTTATTTTTAACACTAGAAAGACGGCGAGCGGTCATTTTGACCGCAAACAAATGAATATATTTCGCTTCGAACCAGAAATTTCTTTATAAAACTAGTTTAAAAGAAACAAAGAAAAAAAAAAAAAAACCTAGTTAAATAAATAAGTTAATAATTTCAAATAAAAATTCTGGTGTCAAATATTTTTACAAAATTTGAGCAAAATCCCACGTCTTTCTAGTGTTAAAATACCAGAAATCAAGCTTTTGTAACCCATACAAACCAAAATATTAAATATTTTGGAAAAAACTGAGGAACAGTCATCTGTTTCCATTGCCAAAGGTTTTCCGCCCCATAAAGAAGACTGCTAGCCGATCAATCAGATAAATGATTGGTGAACTATAAACAGTTACTTCTAAAGCACGAGATTGTGTTTTTAAACCTAAGATATACTATTTTTAATTGTTTTGTACTAATTTGCGTATACAGTCAAGATATTGTTGCTAATTATTAATATTGGAATCTTTGATATTCCTTTGCTTTCTGCATGTTGTTTTCATGTATCTTGTAATTAGTAACCAAAAATTAGTCAAATAATTCAGTAACAAGATAGTAGCTTTGGTACAAATAACACTTTCATTTATCAGTTTTATGGGTTCAACAAAATATAAATTCAAAATAGGTTCCCTTACCTTGTCAGAAGTCCAGTTCCCAGCCATGGATGCAAGAAATGATACTCATTTGACTTTTCGGTTGTGTTTGTACTACTTAAAACTACCTGAAAATGAATATAAATATTTCAAAATATGATAATATCTGCAAAAGCATTCTAGTTTCGACGAAACGCAGACAGTAAGACTTTCCGTAGGTAATCAAAGATCAACTGAGATTGACATTGACAATAAATTGAATATTTCCAACTGAGCGAAAAAATGCCCAGGATGGGAATCGAACACAGATCCTTGGTTTACAAAGCCAATGCTTTACCGTTTAAGCTAACTGGGCCGACAACCAGACAGCATATTTCGTTCAGATAACCTTATTGGTAGTAACATCTGGTCTGTCATGTAGATAGCTGGTAGTTGGAAATATTCAATTCGTATGATAACTTTACCAAACAGTTTGATGGTAAAAACATGATTGTAAAAACTAATAATAAGCTAGAAGCAGCAGGAGTCGTTCGGTAGCTTCATCGATTTTTTTTTTTCAACGTTGCTTTCGCTAGAGAGTCTTTCACTCGGGACGTGGCTGGGGACCTAGGAATCTTGCTTCCGCAAAAAAGTCGGACTAGAGTAGAAGAATAAAGGGCTGCGGACGAAGAGGGGCCGCTCGCCGCGGCGGTTACTTAATCAGCTTGATTGTGTTTAAATAATAGTTCATTGACAATAAAGTTTTGTTTACTGCACAGATCCGAATTTAGACAAAATGGGACACTTCAATCAGTATTCTGTATGCAACAATTATTGACTTATCTTCCTTTTTAAATAGTGAAACGCTATAGAATGATTTTATTTTTTTAAATACATATGGTTTTGATATTATTAATATGGGTTTTTATTTTTAAAACAACAGTTTTCTAGAACTGAAAAAAAATATTGAAAAGAAAACATTTCCTAACAATGTATCTTTTTAGTCTTAAGCAACACCCCACCAGTATGGCTGAGAGGTTCTGCTCTCAAAGCCATAAGGCGGGAGGTGCTGGGTTCGAACCCAATCGTGCCCGTCGTTCGAATCGTTCGGAATTTTTCCGTGGTTTTCTTCGAACCTTGCGAAAATACGTGTTAGGATCCCTTAGAAAGACCCCGACGGTCCTATATTCCTATCCTTAGTATAGAAAATCTACCGTCATAAGCACACACACACACATTCTTAAGCAACAAAAGATTCGATGAAAGAATAACAGAAACCGAATGTAAATCCTGCGAAATAGTAAGATAGACAAGAAATTGAAGCATGTTTAAACTGTTATAATTTCGATGATCATAATTTTCCTTCAAATAGAAACGTTAGAAACTGAACTCATTGTTATGGATATTAGCTATCCCGAAACTTATTTTAGCGTTACATTAGGAATAAAATTAACAATAATCTCGAATTGAAGTGATTTTAATGTTAGAATTATTTCTTGCGTAACTCAATAAATTTTCATACTATACTCCACCAAGTATATTCTAAGCAATTTTGTAGAAATAGCCCAGAAAAAAATCAGCCTCAATCGCTGTTCACTTCATCAGCGCAACCGTTTCCCAAATACCTGATTTTTTCATAGCTCTAGGGCATCCAATCCCGACCCTAATTTCCAATCCTGGGATTTCGGAATTGTATATAAATGAAATCCCAGGATTTTTATAACAAGAATTTCTCCAATATCACTGATTTTCTCTTCAATAACTAAATGAAATAACTCTTCAGAAAGGGTAATTTCTGTAGAATCTAGTTTAACTTACTCCAAATAAACAAGTCATTCTCTTTTAGTAACATTGCTTGAAACAAAGAGTGATAAATTTATTTGATTACGGAATATTATAATAAACTGCAGATAACCAACTATACTATGAATTTTTAAATTGTAGATAATAGCATTAGCTATAATAGAAGTAATTCTATGGTTTGCTTCCTTGCCAAAATAAAATTTTATTTTGACAATTTTTTTGCTTAGCAACCCTTTTTTTTTTTTTTTTTTTTGCATTTCAGGACGTAAGCTTCAAACTTACCTGATCCTGGAAATTAAATTTTGGCAGACCAAGTTCTATTCTTAAATCTTAGTATAAAAGGCCAGTTTTGAAAGCAACCCAAGATTTTATAACGCCCGAAACTAGTTTTGTTGCAGATTGTAGTGTTTTTCGGTGCAGGTTTACTGTCAGAATAGATGAACACAGAAAACACGATTTTTCTTTTTCTGGATAAAACGAATTTTGAAACTCAAGTCCTCATTTGTATTTTAAAAGATCTTTCGAGTTTTCTTGGAAAAATACTTACCACTACAGTTTTTAAATTAATTCTTAAGCTAAAAATGTAATCATTATAAATTTATAAATTTTAACTAGACCCTTAACTCGTCATAACATTCCTTAACCCTTTCAGGGGCAAAGTACTTCTGTTCGTAAAATTCGTAAATGGTTATATGACACCAGGGTTTAGAAACAAATTTATTTTAAAATAAGTAACTCTTCAGAATCAGCTTTTCTTTTTGTACTGAATAAAAGGAAAATTTTCATTCTAAAATTCTGGTGGCAATGTGGCGTTTCGGAATTTAAATTAGGTGGTCCAAATATGAACCACCGCCCTTGAAAGGGTTAAACTTGACCCATTAGTTTCCGAGTTTTTGGATAACGAAAGATTTTTATTGGAATGCGAGAAACTAAAGTTTGTATATGATAAGCTTAGTGTTGCAACAGTTATTGAGCCTATTCTAGAATCTAAATTTATTTTTAGGGTTCCGTACTTTAGGAATCTCAAAACTCATAAAATTGGAAAAAATGAAAAAAAGAGCATTTTAAGCATTTATTATCTTAAAATACAGTGAAACTCGTTTAAGATACGAATCAAGGGACCGAGGGCATTTCGTATCTTAAGCGGGATCGTATCTTATCCGGATTTCACAAATTCTCGAATAGTAATGCATACGCAGCCAGTACATATTATTATCAACATGTTTTAACTGTTTGTAACTCTTATTTTAATTCTTTCTAACAATTTTTAGATAGTCTAGAAAATATGAGTTTAAGATTTTGAAATAAAAGACAACCTTTTTTATTTTTTTTTCACTTTTGAAATAAAGAATGGCATTTTTTTCACTTTCTAAATTTTATTGTGTTACTGTTTGTACAGTAACAAAACAAAAGTGTCTTTATTCAATACTCTCTACCAAATTAAATAAAAGATAATAAAACAAAATTCATGTTAATCTTTGGAAAACAGAAATTTAAATATTACACACTCAAAGAGGAAAAATAATAAATTTCCGTAATTATTTTTAAAACGACAAACTAGATGTATGTAAGAATAATTATTTGGTGAGGAAATCCTTTGATCTTCTTCCCTTTTGTCCTAAAGACACGTAGTAAACGGACTGCACAAACACCGTTTCGTATATAAAGCGGGTTTTTGACATGAACATACAAATTTTCTTCGTATCTTAAGCGGCATCGTATCTTATCCGTACGTATATTAAGCGGGTAATTTTACACAGGTTTAATAGGCATTTTTCAAGGGACAAGAAGAAATTCGTATCTTAAGCGGGATCGTATCTTAAGCGGGCGTATCTTAAACGAGTTTCACTGTATGTATGATTTTAGAACACAATTTTCAGAGGTATGAAATATATAACTATGTTCTTTTATTTCATACATTCGAAAACTTACAAGATGGAAAATTAAGATTTATAGGAGGCTTCAAACTGTCAGGCATTTGTCGAGCAGAAAATTGGTATGACAGATTACGCGTACGATTACAAAATTAATTCTGCAATTAGAATGGAAATTTTGGTGCCTAATTATACTTCAGATTGTAGTAATTACTCTTAACCAAAAAAATAAATGTATTTGAAGCAATTTTATACTTATAATACAAAGTTGTATTTAGCCAATACAAAATTTTGAAAATTTCAACAGTTTAATCTCCTAAATAAATGTTTTTTTTAACAATAAAAAGGAAATTTTAGGTTTAGTTTGTACAGACTAACATGAAGCATATAGGAGAGAGTAGCCATATTTGGACCGCCGCTTTAAATGGACCACTGTAATTCTGCCGTTAATTACAAAATGAGACGCCATCTACCACTGAAATCCTACTCATCAGAATGATGTAGTTTATGATTAGAAAAAGCACCTGCCTTCTACGTGCTGTTTTCAGTCAATTTAAAAAAAAACTTAAAATTTGCTGTTTTGATCTAATTTTTTCGTACGTAAGTAAGAGTACGTTTTAAACGTAAGAGAATACATTAAAACTAAGGTAAGTTATTTTCTACAGGGATTTTTGTTCTTACTCAAATTTATATTTGTTTTCTTATGGTATACGCATTTTGATACATTATTATTTAGGGATTCATGTCATTTCATGGTCTATTATTTTCAGCAATACTTATGTTTCGGTTTCTCTTTCATTCAACTGTTTCGTGAGCTCAGGAATAGATGAATGATTCCAAATTTTACATTTTAGGTAGATTTCGTATGAAATACTACCTATTGGGATCGTTCCTATGTTGGAATTTCTGAAAAATTTTTGCAGATCTACACCGATCATGACCCCTAGAACCCAAAATCACCCTCAGTAAAAAACTTTATCTATCTATCTATCTATCTATCTATCTATCTATCTATATATATATATCACTTTCTTCTGGACACGATAACTGTCGTAATTCTGCACCAATCTCTTCCAAACTGATACATAAAATCAAAGGGCATAAAATCTCTGTCAAGTTCGTGAATGGGCAAAATCGGACCAAGGGGATGGAAATAGGGAGGGTTTTTGTGAAAACCGAAAACCCCCCATAACTTCTTAATTTTTGTACATATCAAATCAGTTTAAAGTTTTTATTACTTCTAAAAATAGGGCCAAAATTTTATGTATCACAGATTTTTGATAAAGTTAAAAATGGGCTCAAGGGGCGCAAAAAATAGGGTTTTTGGGAGAAAAAAATTCATAACTTCGTCAATTCTCAAGATATCAATTCCAATTAATTTTATTATAAATCTCCTTAATATTATCTACAACTTTTATATTCACAAGTTTTTGATAGGACCAATTCGTACCGCAAAAAAAAAAAAAAAAAAAAAAAATTAAAAACGAAAACAAAAAGGGGGTTTGAAGAAGTAAAAAATCCATAACTCCGTTATTTCAAAAGATATAAAATCCCCATGAATTTATCATATATCTTCTTAATATTGTCTACAAAATCTATATAGACAAGTTTTGGATAGGACCAATTCTTACAGCAAAAACAAATTAAAAATACATAGCGGTTGAAGAAAAAAAAAATCCCTGCCGGCCCGGCCTACAGGCAGAGGTAGATTTCGAAGTTAAGTATACTAATTTCACCAACAAAAACTAAATCATTATTAGATATAAATCCACTTTAACAGTTTTATCTGTCTGCTTTTGACGAGTTTATATTTCCTTTTTTATAAAATAGCTGGTTTTATCAGAATCATGTTAAGGCGATATTAAAAAAAAAAAAATATTTTTCCATACTCAACAACTCGAAATTTTCAGGTTAATTTTTAATAAAAAAAAATATGAAACATGCTGACGTGATTTTTGAAAAGATTTATAAGCGACCTGTATTTTTATTTTTCTTTCAATTAATTAAAACTTGATTAATAAACCATTATTTTCTCAGTAGGGCAATATTTTTCGTTTATAACACAATCGCTTCGGGAAATTCTGTTCAAAATACCCACTTTGACATCATTTTGTGAAATACATTCTACCTCTATCAAAAAATCGATCATTACTGTACATTATATAGTTTCTGAATAAGAGAATCTAGCAATTGGATGCGTTTGAGAGCAAAAATGAATTTAAAAATGAGTAAGATAATAGACAGTTTGGATTTGAATGCACCCTTAATAAGATGATCTTTTTATTCAACCGCTATGTATTTTTAATTTGTTTTTGCTTTAAGAATTGGCCCTATCAAAAACTTGTCTATATAAATGTTGACGACAATATTAAGAAGATATATGATAAATTCATGGAGATTTTATATCTTGTGAATTGACGGAGTTATGAAAAATTTTCTTCTTCAACCTTCTTTTTTTTTTCGTTTTTTTTTTCGGTACGAATTGGTCCTATCAAAAACTTGTGAATATAAAAGTTGTAGATAATATTAAGGAGATGTATAATAAAATTATTGGATTTGATATCTTGAGAATTGACGAAGTTATGAATTTTTTTCTCTCAAAAACCCTATTCTTTGCGCCCCTTGAGCCCATTTTAAATTTTATCAAAAATCTGTGATGCGTGAATTTTTGGCGCTATTTTTAGAAGTAATAAAAACTTTAAACTGATTTGATATGTACAAAAATTAAGAAGTTATGGGGTTTGAATATTAAAGCAGTGAATTATCACTTTGCTAACAAGACGTAAACTGACATAGTGAAAAATGTCCAAGCCGGGAATCGAACCCGGGCCCCTGGAATAGCGCTCCAGTGCTCTACCACTAAGCCACGAGGACGGATGCCCAGCTTGCCATCTCTCACACATATATGTCGGTAAGGCTGCAACCGCAGCTACTAGATGGAAAGGTCTTCATGAGCACACAATCTTGCGGCGAAACATGAGACGCAAATAAACCCAGCATCGGTGAATATACAATTTTAAATTAATTATTCAACTACTTTTCAGCAGTGAAAATACGCTTGAAAAAAAAAAAAAAATAATTGTTGTGGGCTTTTTTCGGTTTTCACAAAACCCCTCCCTATTTCCATCCCCTTGGTCCAATTTTGCCCATTAACGAACTTGACCGAGATTTTATGCCCTTTGATTTTATGTATCAGTTTGGAAGAGATTGGTGCAGAATTACGATAGTTATCGTGTCCAGAAGAAAGTGATATATATATATAGATAGATAGATAGATAAAGTTTTTTACTGAGGGTGGTTTTGGGTTCTAGGAGTCATGATCGGCGTAGATCTGCAAAAAATTTTCAGAAATTCCAACATAGGAACGATCCCAATAGGTAGTATTTCATACGAAATCTACCTAATAATCTAAGTAAGGGTGTATTCAAATCCAAGCTTCGTATTTTCTGACTCATTTTAGAATTCATTTTTGCTCTCAAAGGCTTCCAATTGGTACGTTTTCTTACTCAGAAACTATATAATGTACCGTAATGGTCGATTTTTTGATAGAGGGAGAATATATTTTAAAAAATGCTGTTAAAGTGGGCATTTTGAACCGAATTTCCCGAAGCGGATTGTGTTGGAAAAATCATTGCATTAAGGATGCACTCAAATCCAAACTGCTTATTTTCTGACTCATTTTTAAATTCATTTTTGCTCTCAAGCGCATTTAATTGGTAGATTCGCTTATTCAGAAACTATATAATGTACCGCAATGATCGATTTTTCGATAGCGGCAGAATATATTTCAAAAAATGATGTCAAAGTGGGCATTTTGAACAGAATTTCCCGAAGCAATTGTGTTATCACTTTCTTCTGGACACGATAACTTCCGCAATTCTGCACCAATCTCTTCTAAACTGATACATAAAATCAAGGGACATAAAATCTCGGTCAAGTTCGTTAATGGGCAAAAGCGGACAAAGGGGATGGAAATAGGGAGGGGTTTTGTGAAAACCGAAAAAACCCCATAACTTCTTAATTTTTGTACACATCAAATCAGTTTAAAGTTTTTATTACTTCAAAAATAGCGCCAAAAATTCATGCATCACAGATTTTTGATAAAATTTAAAATAGGCTCAAAGGGCGCAAAAAATAGGGTTTTTGGGAGAAAAAATTCCTTACTTCGTCAATTCTCAAGATATCAAATCCAATAATTTTATTATACATCTCCTTAATATTATCTACAACTTTTATATTCACAAGTTTTTGATAGGACCAATTCGTACCGCAAAAAAAAAAAAATAAATAAATAAATAAAATAAAATAAAATAAAAACGAAAACAGAAAATGAGGATTGAAGAAGAAAAATATTCATAACTCCGTCAATTCACAAGATATAAAATCTCCATGAATTTATCATATATCTTCTTAATATTGTCTTCAACATTTATATAGACAAGTTTTTGATAGGGCCAATTCTTACAGCGAAAACAAATTAAAAATACATAGCGGTTTAAGAAAAAAATCATCTTATTAAGAAAAATCTTAAAAATCATCTTATTTGGATTTGAATGCACCCTTGGTGCATTCAAATCCAAACTGTCTATTTTCTTACTCATTTTTAAATTCATTTTTGCTCTCAAACGCATCCAATTGCTAGATTCTCTTATTCAGAAACTATATAATGTACAGTAATGATCGATTTTTTGATAGAGGCAGAATACATTTCAAAAAATGATGTCAAAGTGGGCATTTTGAACAGAATTTGCCGAAGCGATTGTGTTAGAAATGAAAAATATTGCCCTACTGAGAAAATAATTGTTTATTAATCAAGTTTTAATTAATTGAAAGAAAAATAAAAACACAGGTCACTTATAAATCTTTTTAAAAATCACGTCAGCATGTTTCATATTTTTTTTTTCTTTATTATTAAAAATGAATCTGAATATTTGCCAGAAAATTTCGAGTTGTTGAGTATGGAATTTTTTTTTTTTAATATCGCCTTAACATGATTCTGATAAAACCAGCTATTTTATAAAAACTCGTCAAAAGCAGACAGATAAAACTGTTAAAGTGGATTTATCTCTAATCCTGATTTAGTTTTCGTTGGTGAAATTAGTATACTTAACTTTGAAATCTACCTCTGCCTGTAGGCCGGGCCGGCAGGGATTTTTTGATTTACGGTTAGTTTTCTTCTGGTGGTTAAGCCCTAATTACTAGCAAGACTTCTGCGGTGGATCACAAATTGTCTTTTTCTTTTACATTTTCACAGTCTACTTTTCTTGTTTTGTTTTCTCATGTATAGATATAAAAAAGAAATACTTCTTTGGCATACAGCTATATTTAGTTACCTTTTCATTATTTTAAATTACATTTACATTGTTACTTTGCATAGCGGGTCACCATTTAAAAAAAAATATATATGTTACATCTTTTTGGTCATAACTTGGTGTAGCTATTCTGTATCTTTGTAGGTCTATCTGATTATCAATTGTACTTTCTTTTTACACGCAGTGTTTATGTGAATGTTCATGGGTATGTCAATATTACAATGTTGAGTTTTCTTACAAAGGTTTTGCTCTTTTGGTGTACTTGTGAATGTTTGCAAATGACCCTCCCTCACAACTTCGCTTGGCGTGCAGCACTTACAAAGACATGCTTTCATATACATACCTAAATTTATCTGTTTATTGCGCATATTTTTCACGTGGATTTGTTTGCTTTAGTTTTTGTTCTTAGCCATGAGATTATCTGTTTAAAAAAAAATGGCGCAGTTGGCTTAATTGAACCAATTTGAGTTGATTAAATTGGACCAGATATACGATTATAAATTTGAAAAGAAAGTAATAAATTTCGAGTGCAGTACGGTTTGGATACCATTCTTTTTTTATGTTTTATAATGGATAAACTATCTCCATGCAAGTTTTTGAATATTTTAATTAATTTATTTATTTTTGCATATCAGGATCAATTTATTTATACAGTTTAGGTCTATATAAAAATAAAAAATATCTTTTACATGTTTATGCAATAAATTTTGTTTGCAATTTTGTTTACAACAGCTTAATATTGTTTGGTTCAATATAGGAGACTATGGGTCCAACTTAGGTGACAAGTTACTGAATTTGTACTGCTTTTGACGAATTTTTCAAATTAAAATAAAACTTAAGATTTAAAAAAAAAAAAAAGAAAAATGTAACAAAAGATTTATTTTGTATGCATTTGTATTTACTTTCTTTGAATTCTTTATTCTTGTGGAGTATTTGATTAAAGGTGCAGAAAATAGCAGAAATGATTCAGCGTTCAGATTGCCAAATATGATTCCATGTTGGTTGCACAGGAATAAAAAATTAACAAAAGAAATTCATGTATAAGACTTGCGCCACTTCTTACATGATATTCAAGTAACTGGCAATTAGTTCCATTATTTCTATTCTTAATTTCTTTTGTAGAGAAGGATTCGCTGACACAATAAAAATACTTCTTTGACACCAAAAAATAATACACACTTTAGAGGTCTGTACGGGCCGAAATATTTCCAGGCCCGGGCGCGGCCCGACTCATAGAAAAAAAAATTTCGGCCCGGCCCGGCCTAGTATAACAACTAAAAGTTTGACCCGGCCCAAGTGAATTGCTACAAAACATTGATTTTTACGTCGATTTGGTTAAAAATTTGACTCTTACGTTCTGACCAAAAATATTTACCTTAACTTTTTTTTCATGTTTCTAAACTTCATTTTTATATAAGTGCCACAAGCTACGATATTTATTTTTTTAATGAATCATAATGATCTTATTTCTTCTATGTAAATGTTTCAGTTATCATTAATATTGTTAATCCATATTCCATGCATTGAATTGTTAAAAATCTGAAAAATGCTATCCAGTAAAACCTTTATACAATCATAGAACTCATTAGGCTATGAGTCATAGTCCTATCATAGACTATCATAGGACTCATAGAATCATAGACTCAATTACATAGAAAAAAAAATGCGTTACAGACAAGTTTCCTTCTTAGCAAATGTAAATGTATTATATATTCTTTTCTTACGTATTAGTATATTAGTTTTGCATATATCAACACGTTTTTCAGTTTAAAACAGGATTCCGTCGTTGGCAGGTTCCTTTTTACACGTTTTACTATATTTTAATTAGCGTAAAAATTTACTATTCTTTAAAAAGAATAAATGTTAATGTTTAATTGTAGAATAATGGCGATTCAAAAATGTATGCATATTTTGCAAAAATCTTTGGGCCAGACTTAATTTTACTGACCTTTGAACGGACAGGTCACACAGAGACAATGATTTTCATACGGGCTGGCTCAAAACTAGGAATGAAAATTTTGGGCCGTGCAGACTAGAAAAGAAACCAGTCCCGGCTCTGTACAGAAAAAATAAGTTAGGGCCGACCCGGCCCGATTCTTCAGGAAAAAAGTAAAGCCCGAACCCGGCCCGGCCCGAGTGCCGCAAATGAAAATAGGCCCGAGCCCGGCCCGTACAGATCTCTAACACACTTCCTGGTTATATACATATATTTATGAGTATATACAAGGTATTATGTACACAAAAACATTATACTGCTACGTTTTAGATATAAACTTAATCGTCGTTCTTTTTGTTCGCTGAAAATCCTACGTCGTTTTTATGCGTCGTCTTAAAGCCTTCTCTAGCACGCTCTGTCTCTCGTTCATCGCGCCAAACATAACATTGTTCTATTCCATTGTTTGATTATTTCCTGAAGCTAAATTTGTTTTTAATAAAATTAGTTAATTCCGTACCCATTAAAACAGCTTAATATTGTTTGGTCCAATATAGGAGACTAGGGGTCCAACTTTGGCGACAAGTTGCTCAATTTGGACCGCTTTTGACAAATTTTTCAAATTAAAATAAAACTTAAGATTTACAAAAAGAGATTGTAACAGAAGATTTATTTAGTTAGTAGTTGAATAGATTGACCACGTGCAGTGATATTTTGCAGATATTCCAAAAATGAAGTGAGTTACTCCTGAATTCTACCAAATATTCAATCATAAAAAAGGGTGGGAGGAGGGGAGGGGGGTTAGAAAGAAAAGATCAGAAAAAACAAATTACAATATTCGGTTGAATATTTATATTTCAATTGCAATATTTTATTTACACGCATTAGAAATTAATTATGTTTAACAATTGCTTATAAAAAAATTAAAGTTATATTAAACATACAGAAATGAAATATAACTGCAAGGTAAATTAGTTTTAAAAAAATTGCATTTGAAGAAATCTATTTTCAAACAGCAGTTATTCAATTTGTTTTTATACGTGGGTGGTTCAATAATTATTGTCCCAAATGTATATAAAATATTTGTACTGCGATGATTGATGTGGAATATCGAAGCCTAATCTCTTAAATGCCTATATGCCCAATTTCAGAACTGTAGCTGCTATATTAACATATTTTTGGAGGGAGGGGTAAAGTTTTAAAGACCTATTTTTGGGGGAGTTTTTAAGGAGGGGGTGAGGGTGAAATGCTGGTTTGGAGCTTATAAGGCTGCATTTGTGACAGTGGATGAGTGACTACATCACTATGATCCCGAGTTCAAACGACAGTAGTTACGTCTCATCCACTGTCACAAATCTAGCCCCATAAGCTAAAAATCAGTCTTTGATCCTCATTCCCCCCCCCTCCCCCCTTTCACTCTTCCCTCCAAAACTATGTGAATATAGCAGCTACGGTTCTGAAATTGAGCCTATAGGCATCTAAGACATTAGGCTTCAATATTCCACAACAACCATAGCAGTACAAATATTTTATATACACTAGGGACAATAATTATTGAACCACCCTCGTAGATTTTGAATACAAATATTTTGAATATAATTTTTGAATTTGATTAATATCTTTTGTAAATTTATGAATTATAATTATGAAATGGCTTATGATTCCCTAATTCAACCCACTTTCTTATCTTTGATAGTGCAGTAATTCTATACAAATTTATTAAGTAACATGTATTAATGACATTTATATTGTTCTAAAATCTGTGTTTTGAGAATAATTTTTTATTTTGAATTATATTATTTATTATCATTGAATTTCAATTTCTTTTGTAAGCTTATGAAAAAATTAAAGAACAGAAGAAAAAAAAATCCGAAAAAATTATAAATTCTTACCTCAACTGTTTCGGGCTTAAAAAAGAATATGAAAGGTCTGTTCAAAAGCCAGAATCGGAGAATTTTTTCTTTATCAAAAACTTTACATAAGCCGCACAGGATCTGGAGTGTTACTATAGAAACAAAGAGGATATTTACACTAATGACAAGCAACATATAAAGAACGTTTTAAATTCCTATAAGAAAGATTTATTAAATGCTTTACATTTGTACTTTATTCTGTCTGTACAAGAAAAAAGTATTGGATTCGTAAAAATTTTCGAATTCCCGTTTTCGACGGATTTACACGTTTTAGGGGTGAGAGATCCCGGAAAACATGTTTTTACAAAATGTCTGTCTATGAGTCTGTGTGTGACACAAATTTTGTGGGCGCTCTATCTCAAGAACTAATGAACGGAATTTAATAACACTTTATATTCACTTAGTCCCTGATATAAATGACTGGTGATTAGTTTTCGGTGTAAATCGCCCAGCAGTTGGCGCTGCTATGCTGCATTATTCAGGATTTTCACAATAGCTCTATCTCAAGAACTAAAGCACGGATTTCCAGAAAACTTCAGATTCAGTTAGTCCTTGATATAATTTGGTGCTGATAACTTTTTGGTGTAAATCGCCCAATAGGTGGCGCTGCTATGCTGCATTATTCCTGATTATCGCAATAGCTCTATCTTAAGAACTAATGCACGAATTTGCATCAAACTTCAGATTCAGTTAGTCCCTGATATAAATTAGTGTTGTTTAGTTTTTGGTGTAAATCACCCAACAGGTGGCGCTAATATGCTGAATTTTTCACGATTTCCGCAATAGCTCTCTCTCAAAAACTAATGCACGGATTTTCATCAAACTTCAAACTCAATTAGCAGTTGACATAAGTTGTTGTTGATTAGATTTTGGTGTAAATCACCGAACCGGTGACGCTGTTATAATGCGTTTTTCAGTAAGTATTAACATGTATGAGATAGAAGAAAGTTTTGTGATTGCTACATCCGACTATTTATTTTTAGTCTTATAAAATTATCATATGCAGCCATTTTTGCTTATTTTACTCGTCTCAGTTTTAAATCGTGTTTTAGGCAGTTTACATGGAATTAACTACAGGTTTTTAACGCTTTCCAACATAGTTGAAAAGTGTTTATGAGTACGGTCTGTCTGTTTGTCTGTTTGTCCAAGCTCTAACTTGCTTAAATGGATTCGTATTTTCGTGCGATTGATATAGGTTAATGTTGTTTACCATGGTATGTTCGGTATAGAATAGCAAGTGTGTACACTGTAAAAAAAAACGGATTAAAAAACGGAAATACTACTGGCAATCTAGACGCCAGTACTATTTCCGTTTTTTTACGGAATTTTTACCCATAAATTACAGAAAATTTTCCGTTTTTAATCAGAAAAACGGAAAATTTTCTGTAATTTATGAGTAAAAATTCCGTAAAAAACGGAAATAGTACTGGCGTCTAGATTGCCAGTAGTATTTCCGTTTTTTAGTCCGTTTTTTTTACAGTGTAGCATGAATAGTTCATTGACAGGGGCACTCAAAACAATTCCATTACATGAAGGTCAATGGGGGGAAATCGTTTGCAGTGTATTTTAATGACATGATGCAATTTCAAATGTATTGAAATTGGTATAAGTCACTGAATTTAACTGCAAGATGATGTCTATAGAATAGCGCTCATAACACTTATAGTTCATTTACAGGGACACACAAAATAAATCGGTTACAGTACTGTCAGAACAGTACTACAGAGCCATCATGGCTGGAAGTGCGTTTTCAATTCCGGTAGGCCCTTTTAACTTAACTAATGTTTTGTACGTTACTCGTTGTGTATAAATTTTATACCTCGTATACTGTGGAATATTTCACAACTCCCTTTCCGAGCCCCTTTCAGTCAGACTGGAACGGCGCCGATGGTCACGTGTTCTGACTAGAGAATTGACATTAAAAACATTTTTCTTGTTTTTTTAGTTTTAGTAGTAATGTAAAATTTGAACGCAGTAAGTAGACTGCATTTTTTCTCTTGGTCTTCTAAAAATAGAAGAAATATCGTTTTAACTTTAAAAAGGAAATTTATCTTGAGCATGAAATCATGCTATTGTTTATCATAGCTTCGTAATAGAAGAAAATAGTTGCTGAAATTTTAATTGTATTTAGAATAATGAGTTCTAGAAGGAATAAAGCAACTAAATATGTTTCATCTATAAATATGTAAATAATGTACATTTTGTATATAATTGGATTGCCAATAATAATGTTCTAAAGGATTTCTTGTTGGTGATTATTTACAAATGAAGAACACAAAAATAAAGCATTTCGATTTTACTTTTCTCCAGAACATAATACGTGAAATTATGAAGATTTTAATATGATAAAAAAAGAATCGTGAATTCCCCAAATAATGCTCTCCCCATCAGAATATCGTGAATTGTGATATAACGTGAAATTCGTGAACTACCTGAATATCTTCATTATATACAGAACTGCACAAAAGAATTCACGTACCATTCTCCTTATTAGCGGAAATGGTTGAACGGGAATTTTCAACTGTTGTATGTATTTCCTAATTGGTTAAAATTTTTGCATGCGTGTAGTTTATAGATACAAATTATATATCTTATACAGGGCTGCTCAAAGTAGATGGGGCTGTGGATGAGAATGGTTGAAATTGAGTTTTCAAATGTGATATGCGTTTCCAAATGGTTCCATTAGCCATCCTATTTCAATACATTAAACGGTAAAATTTTGTTATATTAGTCTGAATGTGTTTCATAATCTATGCTTGACGCATGATTTTTTCTTTCTTGTTAGATATTAAAAATATTTTAATTATTAAAACTTTTAAATTTTTATCGTCATATATAATAACGTCTTTATATGTAATAAAATTATATTAAGCATATGGAAATGAAATATAATTAACTGTAAAATGTTATTTAAAAACAAATTACATTTCTCTAGAATAAAGAAACCTGTTTTCAAACAGCGGTTATTCAAATTGTTTTCACAGATTTTGAGTACAACTATTTTTAATATATATACATATATCTATAATTATATCCATAATAAAATAATTATGTGTAATACTTGAAGAGCTAAGTGGAGGAACATGTTAAGTAACAAAGAAATTCATTTCAAGAAATTTGAGGTGAACGTTTTTGCTGTTAATTTTAATGATTTATTTTCTGTTTGATACCATGCGTTTAAAATATTAACAGGTATGGTACGAAACTCTCTCAGAAAAACTTATTCATATTTAATTTTCAGATATTAAAAATTATTAATATTATTGACATTATTAAATATTAAAATATTAAATATTAATGAATAATGTCTTAAATCTCCAAGACTATATAGAATCTTAGTATTTTAGCTTCACCATGTGATAGGATACCTCATAACGCTTTCATCGAAAAGGTAAAAAAAAATTTTTTTTAGAAAATGTATCATAACATGTTCATCCACCCAGCTCTTCAATTGTTATGTCGTTCTATATGATTTTTATATTTCGTTAATAAACAGGCAGTAAATAACTGAAATCCATGCTTTGTCAGATAGTATCTGTTTCCTGTATCCACACTGTTAAGAGGCCACACTAGTCACGGCTTGAAGTTCGAACGCTAATGATAAGTCTATGGCAACAATGTTTTCAAATATCTTGCTTGATTTTTAATATTTTTAAATGATTTTTTTTGCACAGGATAGCTGAGGACTATCTGTTTACGGGCTATTTTTTACTTTTCCGATTTTCGTTGTAGTTTAATTCTCAGGATCCTGTCAATTTAGGATCCAGTGAAATTCGAGGTATTGTGTCCTTTTTAGTCTTATAACATTCATATCAGCAAAATTCAGGAAAATTTTTTAAATAACAACGAAAATATAGAGTTTAAGCTTTCCAATAACATGCTTTCAATAGTTCTACTACAATTAGGCTGAGCAAAATATGCAAAGATTTTGATGAAAAATGTGTCAAAAATGGCCTCGTAATGTTATGCTCTCCGCCTCTGCCAAGACGATGAAAACCACGCCTATTAAAAATATGATTGGCTAGAATCCAAACCTTTAGCAAATGGAAACGATTTAATTGTGATTGGATTATTGTATCGTGTTAAAATAGATCACTCCTATTTCAAACCTTGGATTTATTTTTTTCTAAAATTATTGTTTAATTTCAACAAAAGACTCTTGAAAGAATGAAATATTTTAAATTCTATATTTCTATGAATAACGAAGGAAATTATACATTTCGTTTATATAAACAATTTCAGAACCACACAGAGGGAGTTACAACATATAGAAGTTATTAAGGAATCAAATTTCAGTCCTAGTTTATTAAGTAAAATGGTAAAAAAATAGACGAGTATTTTTTTAATTATTTTTTAAGTTAAAATAGTTAACAAATAATTACGAAGTCATAATTTGTTAGAACATATTTGTGGCCTGGCCAGGAGACTGGTTTTCAAGCCTCCTATTCTTGTATATGTATAAAATATTCGACAATTTAACATTTTACGTTCGAAAAACAGTTTTTTTAATTAAAAATCAGCAGAATTTAAAGTTAATAAGTTTTAAAGATTGTTAACTTTAAAATTGTAAATCAACTTGTTCAAAATTTTAAAGAAATATTTTTATAGTTCATTACTTTAATATTTATTATTTTTAAGGGGGACAGTACACCTTTAACAGTCGGAGAACGAAATTTGTCCTGTGTAACAGATATATTTTTTAAAGAGCCCACTTCAGACACGGAGAGAAAGTAAAACGAAGTCTATGGGGGCGTTAATTTAAAATTTCTCGCTTTGTTTTAATATGATGTTTTTTACATAGGATAGCTGAGCACGATCTTCAACCAGGCTAGATTTTACTTTTTAGATTTTTATTTTATATATATATATATATATTTTTTTTGAATGTTTTCCATTGAATGTTTTCTTTTCGTTCATGGTTTTGTTAGTAAGTTTTTTCATGGTTATTTTGTTAATTTTCTCTGTAGTTCAGTAGTTTTGGGATTGCATGAGTAGTGTGTGTTTTTTGGTATATATATGTATATATATATATATATATATATAAAGCCCAGTGGTGTAGTGGTCAGGGCATCTGACTGCCGCACCGCAGGTCGAGAGTTCGACTCCCGACTGGGCAAGGTTCACTCAGCCTTTCATCCCTTTGGGGTCGATAAAATGAGTACCAAGCTTGCTTGGGAACTAAACACCGAGGGTCTCGCGTTAGGCTGACCACCTGGCCGGGACGCATGCTGTATAGCACCTCGGGCCTAGGGTCAAGAAAACAGAGATGGGCACTGTCGGCCCTGATCCTCATGGATTGTATAGCCGCAGAGTTTAGTTTAGTATATATATATATATATTAGGAAAGTTTCAATTTCAGAAACGATTCACCCCTGTTCCGAAATTAAAAGTATTTTTTTTTAAATATCTGAAACCAAAATCGAAAGAGTAAAAACTAGCCCGGTTGTAGATCGTCTTCAGCTATCCTATACAAAAAAAAAAATCATTTTAAAATGTTAAAAAGGAAGTGAGATAAAAAGGAAGTGAGATTTGAAAATAACGCTCCCATATATTTAACATTAGCGTTTACATTTTTCCCCCGTAACCTGCGTGGGTTCTCAAATGTAACGCAAAGATATTTTTTTTTGCAACGGTTAGGAAACGCGAAAATTTATCATTAACTTTAATAATGTAAAACTAAAAGTTATGAAACTGTAAGATAAAATATAGCATTTTATAAAAATATACTCGCTAGCAATTTTTTTTTCTAATACGTATTACCTTTTAATATTTTATACTTCACTTACATGGACATTCAAAAGTATTTTATATTATGGTCTATGTGGGAAAATACATTTGCGTGTATTTTAATGACATAAAACAATTTTAAACATACAATTTATTCGCATTATTGAAGAGCATAGGTACTTGTACAGGGGAATTAAAAAGTATATTTCGTTACATTATGGACTACGAAGAAAAAACGTTTGCGGGGTATTTTAATAACGTTTTCTGTTACAACATAATGAAATTGATATGAATTTATGAGGCGCAGTAAAACATGCTTTCTGAAGGGATAGCAAAGCATTTATCATTCATTTACAGGGTCACAGAAAAGAGTTCAGTTTTATTACAGAAAAAACTGCTTGCAAAGTGTGTTTTAGTTATGTTTCACGATTTCAAACAAGATGGAATTCATATACGTTACTGAGGTTTACAATATGATGCTTACATTATAATATGATGTGCATCACATTTTATTTAATTTACAGGGGCACATAAAAGATGTTGGATACAATATTGCATATGAAGTATTGTCTATTAAGGATGATTGCTGAAAGTGAGATTTCAGCTGTGATATACGTTTTTAACTAAATTTCTGCATACTAGATTATATATATAAATTCGATAGACTACGTATAGGGCTACTCAAAAGAACTAGGAAGAATTGTTGAGAAATTGATTAATTTTATTTTCAAATTCAACTGCATTTAGAAAGATATGTTTGGAAAATAAAAATATAATAATATACAAGGCTATTCAAAGAATTGGATGCATGCACGCCTATTTCAGACACGGGAAGGAATGAAAACGCTAATTTTAAGTCTATGGGGGGGGGGGGGGTCATTTTCATATTTCTCGCTTTGATTTTAATATTTTTGAATGATTTTTTCTTTTTCTTTTTTTTTTCTTTTTTTTGCATAGGATATCTGGTGACTATCGACAGTGAGGCTAGCTTTTACTTTTCGATTTTGGCTATAGTTTTTTTTTTATATATAATAGGATAGTTTAAATTTTAGAGCGGATATGAAAGTAAAAGTAATTTTAAAGAAAAATATCTGAAACAAAAATCGAAAAAGTAATAACTAGCCCGGTTATAGAGCGTCCTCAGCTATCCTAATAGTTTCTTAGCAACAACGAATGATAGCTTAACACTGTCATGATCGGTAAGGTCAAGTAAAGACTATAAACTAAAAGCACTGCTAATTTACCAAATTCCGATATAGGACACAGATTGGTAAAGGATATTACGGCAACTCCTCCTGATTATTAACTGGGATGTAGAGGAAGAAGATGGAGAATCTCTGGAGATATTTGACTGTGAGCTTTCAACTGACAAGGTAAAAAAAAAAAAATCTCTATCAGCAATGCGGGGAAAATAAAATTGTAACTTAGTCTAAAGATAAAGATGCAGTAAATAAATTTATTTTCACTGATTTCTGATAAAGAAAAAGAATGCTTTGGTAAAATTGGAAGAAATTCGAAATATTGCTTTGGAATGGAATTCTATGAAATTCATTATCAGAATTGCATATCAATGTAATGAAAAATCCAAGCAGTTTTCAGAGAAAATAAAAACAAAGTCTTTCTCAAAAAAAAAAAAAAAAAAAAAAAATACAGCTGTATTTGTTACAAAAATCTCCAAATTCAGAGTAATGAATTAAAAAAGGTTTTTATACACAATCTAGGTATAAAAACACAGATAGGATGTTTTTGTGCCTGTCCACAGATTCCTAAAGAGTGATACAAGATTTCACAGGAAGGGATTTGTTCGACGGGTGGCAATTGCACAGACCATCAGCTCATCAAGTTGAAGGCTGAAATTTTAGGATTAGATAGAACTCAATTAGCATATTAAAATGCAAATGGTCTGCTAAGTCATATCTTGATAGAAAACACCTGCACACCGGAGTTTAGTTTTTGATCGATTGGTTTATCATTGTATTTTGCAGCACCCAAATGTATGAAAATATTGAAGTTTGGGTGCATGAAAACACAATGGTAAACCTGCGGATCAACCACTAAATTGATGTTCTGCAGATGGTTTCCACCAAGATACGACTTGGCAGACCAATGCATATAGCTTGTATATAAAATAAACGGTCAAGTACGAGTATTACTCGCGCTCAGAGAGTTCCGTACAATAAATATATGAATTATTAACTGTATTATTTAAAAGAATAATGAAACTTTGTAAAAACCTATACAACGTAGAGTTGGGTATAGCTGTATATATTAGAAAAGTATGATTGAGTATACCACAAAGGTTCAAAGAGATATGAAGCCGAAATAAAATTAAATATTGCTATTTTGTATAATTCTTTTTTTAAACGTATCTTAATCTGGATATGGTGAACTTAATTTGGTACTAACAATAAAAGTACTGCATATTTAAATTTCATTTGGCATTTCATAAAACTAAATTCAACATAGAAATATTTTTCTTTTTACAGTGTAGATGAAATAAAATCCTTGTTCAAAGTTTAAACTTAGCGTTGTACTACGCGCGTTTCGAAAGGAGGTCGCAAAGATGCAAATCGACTTTGTCCGTGCCGCGTTTTTTCAAATAGGTCTTTAATTATCATTTAAAGACACGGGAGGCGTATTGAGAGATCCACTCAACGCAAACTAGTCGCGAATCCCATAGTATTTATGCGATTAATTATAATTAAATTGGTCTGTTTTTAACAATTTGATGTTTACTGCTTTTATGCTGCTACTGGGTATTGCATTACACATATATATCATTAAAAGTTGTTATCTAGTATTTAAAAACCGATGGTATATAGAGTACGCCGCCTCTGCCATTATGTATGTCCAAACCAACCGTGTCTTTAAGGGTTAAGGCTCCTGCCCCTGCCAGCGAAGACAATCACGAGCTAATGCTAATCGTATAGGGAAGGATTTTTCTAATATCTATTTTGTATTTCGATATTTAAAATTTTTTTTTTGGCATTATATAGCCGAGATCCGTCTCTACATCGCACCTTTCTTTACTTTTTCCTCCCCATCGGATTAGCATTAGCTCGTTAGTGTCTTCGCCGGCAGGGACAGGAGTCTTAATATCTCGACGAATTACCGACGATTTTTTTTCGAAAATCATTATAAACAATGCTTTTATACTTTTGATATGATAGGTACCTTTAGCGCTCTTCGATACCTTTGCTGAATGCCCGCAAATAGAAATCTGTATGTAACAGAAAAATGCGATTTTATGAAAAACTATGCCACCTAGGGCAATCGCTATAATTTTCCTGCGAGTATTAAATTAACCTCTACTACCTCTAATTTTTTTCATAATTTTAGTTTCAGTAGATTTGAAAATAGATTGGGGGGGGGGGGCACATTTTTGCACTACATTTTCGACGATATCTCTGAAAATATAATATCTAAAATTAAAAGAAATGTATTTTTGAGTTATGCGTTACGGAATCTTTTAACCGATACCCCAAACGATACACAAAGAAAATATATTTCTTCTTTAAATAACCTAATTATCCCCTCTACGTTTTTCCCACATATATTTGTGAATGTTTAATAATCTGTAAATATCTGGGTCAATAGTCTTTATTACATCTCCCAATTTGAACTTCCCACGTTCCGTAGTTTACGAGTAAAATGGCTGTGACAGACAGACACAGGAGTGATCTTATAATGATTCCGTTTTTACTTTTTAAGTAGGAACCCTAAAAATCATGATTATTGCAACTGAGAAATACAAAAACATAAGAAGATGAATTATTGAAAATAAATAAAACAAGAAAGGAAAACCATGTGTCAAGTATGGATTATGAACCCTTTCCTACATTTTTAGTTCAGTTAGAAAAACACATAACACATTTGAATATACACATTTATTAATTCCTAACAATAGACGGAAACGTACTTCAATTGTTTTGTGAAGCTCTGTATGTTCCTTATAAATTTTTATACACGCCACATACTGAGCTGAAATTTAATTCAGAAATAAATACGCTGAAAATTACTGATATCACACTTCTAAGGCTAACATTAGCTTAAGAATTGCTATCCATGGACGGCCATGTATCCAGTTTTTTGTCATATCCCTATTTATTTATATGCTACAATGTCACTTAGCCGACGGGACATTTAGCAGACAGCAATTAGACGACAGGATGTTTAGCCGACAAGACAGTTAGCCAACAGAGGACAATTATTCGACATGGACATTCATCCGACAGGATATTCATCCGACTTAACTGTAACGTAACTGTAACCTGATCTTAACCTAATTATAACCTAAGCATAAACTAACTGTAGCGTAACTGTAATCTAACCAATACCAAACTGTAACGTAACTATAATCTATCTGTAACCTAAACGTAACCTAAGTGTAAGATAACCGTAACCTAACTGAAACCTAACAGTAACCTAATTGTAGCCTAAATGTAACCTAACTGAAACCTAACAGTAACCTAATTGTAGCCTAAATGTAACCTAACTGGGACGTAACCGTAATCTAACTGTAACTAACGTTTACCTAGTTATAACCTAATCGTATGCTAACTGTAATGTAACTGAAACATAACTTTACCATGATCAAGCTCTAACCTAAGCGTATTCTAATTATCACCTAAACGTAACCTAACAGTTATTTAACCGTAATCTAAACGTAACCTAACGGTAACCTAATTATAAAGTAACCGTAACCTAATTGAAACCTAACAGTAACCTAATTGTAGCCTAAATATAATCTAACTGGGACGTAACCGTAATCTAACTGTAACTAACGTTTATCTAATTATAACCTAATCGTATGCTAGCAGTAATGTAACTGTAACACAACTTTACCATGACCAAGCTGTAACCTAAGCGTAATCTAATTATCACCTAAACGTAACCTAATTATAACCGAACAGTTACCTAACCATAATCTAAACGTAACCTAAGTGTAACCTAATTATGAAGTAACCGTAACCAAACTAAAACCTAACAGTAACCTAATTGTAGCCTAAATGTAACCTAACTGGGACTTAACCATAATCTAACTGTAAATAACGTTTACCTAGTTATAACCTAATCATATGCTAAATGTTATGTAACTGTAACATAACTTTACCATGACCAAGCTGTAACTTAAGTGTAATCTAATTATCACCTAAACGTAACTTAATTATAACCTAACCGTAATCTAAGAGTAACTAATCGCAATTGTAACCAAACTGCAAATTAACTGTAACCTAGCGGGAGGTTCATAATATGAAAGAGTGATCAAAGGGCTGCCCAGTCCAATGATATATCACTTGAGGGATGTCGGAAAAGTCAGAAAAATGCTCCCGGTGATACAAATTGGGGGAGGGGGAACGGGAGGTACATAATATGAAAGAGTGATCAAAGGGCTCCAATGCGATGTATCTCATGAGGGGTGTCAAAAAATGTTAGAAAAGTACCGGCTAATTATACTATCAGCTAAATGTCCTGTCGGTTAATCGCCTTTTCGGCTAAATGTCCTCCCGGCTAATTGCCACGTTCGGCCAGTTGCCTGTCGGTCAATTGTCTGTATTGCTAAAATTATTACTATATGTCCGTTTCGATCAATTGTCCTGTATGCTGTATGTAAATTTTAGCTAATTGTGTTGTCGGCTATATGTACGTATCGGCTAAATGCACGTCTCAGCTAACTGCAATCTGCTAAATGTCTTGAAGGCTATTCGGTTGTCGGCTAAATGTCTGCGACCGGCTACGGGTCAAACATCTATACTAAAAGTAGTTGAGCTTGAAAATGCATAAATCAAATTAAAAAACATCTTTAAGTAATTCATAGTCATTCTCGGTACTACTGATGAAATCTTTTGTGTAGTGTCTATGCAACGGAATAGCAATAATTTCAGCAATACAGACAATTGGCCGACAGACAACTGGCCGAACGTGGCAATTAGCCGGGAGGACATTTAGCCGAAAAGACGATTAGCCGACAGGACATTTAGCTGATAGTATAATATGCCGGTACTTTTCTAACATTTTTCGACAACCCTCATGAGATACATCACATTGGAGCCCTTTGATCACTCTTTATATTCTATGCAATTCATATACACCACCTATGTGCCTGTGCAAAAATATTAGTTTAACTTAACTTATACCATAACTTATCATAAATCAAACATATCATAATTTAAAACTCACTATCAGCAATCATCCCTAATGTTTCCCTGTAAATGAACAATAAATTCGATGCACACCATATTCTTATCCAAACATCTTGCACTCTTTGTCTCCCCTTCTTCCGAAATTTCGTTTCCCGTTTTGCTCCCCTTACAGTATCAAGGTTTAAAATCTTTAAAATTCCTTAATATTTTCTTTAATTTTCTGTTTTATTTGTTACTTTAAACTAACAATAAATAGTCAGTCATAAGTTTCGTTATCAATTTATTTCACCATATTCATTTCATTAAAAGTTCTTGTAAATTGCCTCCATCGAAAATGTCATTTCTCCCTTTTGCTCCCTCATCCACGGTACCCATATTTTAAAATAAAAACCCTTTAAAACGCTTTAATTTTTTTAAATCTTTTCTGCTCAATTTGCCACTTTATTTTAACAATAAACAAACGATCATAAAAATTTCTCCTCCCCCCTCAACCCCAAATGAAATTGATATTTCCTCCTCGCCTCTCCCTCTTACCAAGCATCTGAAATTTAAAGTCCTTAATTTTTTTTCGTTTATTATTTTTTTTAACTTATTTGTAAATATTTTCTAAGGTAAGTAAATAATAAGTCGCCGATAACCCCCCCCCCCCCCCGCAAAAAAAGAACTAATTCTGCTTATTCCTCTTTTTTTTCCCTCAGATCACAAAATTTTAACCTTAAAAGTCATTGCTTTTTTAAAAACATTTTGTACTCTATTTCAAATGAAAATCAAATTTCAAATTTCAAAGTAATTGCTTAAAAGGCGCAAAGGCCAACATAGTGAAAAAGATTCCAAGCCGGGACTCGAACCCGGGCCATCAGTATAGCGCACTGACGTTCTACCGACTAAACCACTTGGAACGATACCTAGCTCGGAAAATTTCTCACTATTATATGTTGGAAAGGCTACAAACGCAGCACAAGATGGAATATTTATCGTGAGTCACCGACCTGGGACAAACACGAAACATAATTAAATCCAGCATCGATAGAAATTATATTAATACATGGAAATTATTCCAGAGAGAAACATTCGCCTTGCATACAATATTTCACCGACCTGGGACAAACACGAAACATAATTAAATCCAGCATCGATAGAAATTATATTAATACATGGAAATTATTCCAGAGAGAAACATTCGCCTTGCATACAATATTTCAAATATTGTATGCAAGGCGAATGTTTCTCTCTGGAATAATTTCCATGTATTAATATAATTTCTATCGATGCTGGATTTAATTGTGTTTCGTGTTTGTCCCAGGTCGGTGAAATATTGTATGCAAGGCGAATGTTTCTCTCTGGAATAATTTCCATGTATTAATATAATTTCTATCGATGCTGGATTTAATTATGTTTCGTGTTTGTCCCAGGTCGGTGACTCACGATAAATATTCCATCTTGTGCTGCGTTTGTAGCCTTTCCAACATATAATAGTGAGAAATTTTCCGAGCTAGGTATCGTTCCAAGTGGTTTAGTCGGTAGAACGTCAGTGCGCTATACTGATGGCCCGGGTTCGAGTCCCGGCTTGGATTGGTTGATTTTTTGACGGCCGATTATCTACACGAGGGATATAGGCCCGGGGGGGAGTGCCCTCCGTGGGGGTCTTTCTAAGGGAACCTAATCCATATTTACACATGGAAAATCCACGGCTCGAAGAAAACCACGAAAACTCCGAACGATTAGGCCGACGGGCGCGATTGCGATCGAACCCAGCACTTCCCGTCTACCAGCTTCGAACGCAGAACCTCTCGGCCACTGGTGGGGCCCCGGCTTGGAAACTTTTTCACTATGTTGGCCTTTGCGCCTTTTAAGCAATTACTTTGAAATTTGAAATTTGATTTTCATTTGAAATATTGTATGCAAGGCGAATGTTTCTCTCTGGAATAATTTCCATGTATTAATATAATTTCTATCGATGCTGGATTTAATTATGTTTCGTGTTTGTCCCAAGTCGGTGACTCACGATAAATATTCCATCTTGTGCTGCGTTTGTAGCCTTTCCAACATATAATAGTGAGAAATTTTCCGAGCTAGGTATCGTTCCAAGTGGTTTAGTCGGTAGAACGTCAGTGCGCTATACTGATGGCCCGGGTTCGAGTCCCGTCTTGGATTGGTTGATTTTTTGACGGCCGATTATCTACACGAGGGATATAGGTCCGGGGGGAGTGCCCTCCGTGGGGGTCTTTCTAAGGGAACCTAATCCATATTTACACATGGAAAATCCACGGCTCGAAGAAAACCACGAAAACTCCGAACTATTAGGCCGACGGGCGCGATTGGGATCGAACCCAGCACTTCCCGTCTACCAGCTTCGAACGCAGAACCTCTCGGCCACTGGTGGGGCCCCGGCTTGGAAACTTTTTTACTATGTTGGCCTTTGCGCCTTTTAAGCAATTACTTTGAAATTTGAAATTTGATTTTCATTTGAAATATTGTATGCAAGGCGAATGTTTCTCTCTGGAATAATTTCCATCTATTAATATAATTTCTATCGATGCTGGATTTAATTATGTTTCGTGTTTGTCCCAGGTCGGTGACTCACGATAAATATTCCATCTTGTGCTGCGTTTGTAGCCTTTCCAACATATAATAGTGAGAAATTTTCCGAGCTAGGTATCGTTCCAAGTGGTTTAGTCGGTAGAACGTCAGTGCGCTATACTGATGGCCCGGGTTCGAGTCCCGGCTTGGAATCTTTTTCACTATGTTGGCCTTTGCGCCTTTTAAGCAATTACTTTGAAATTTGAAATTTGATTTTCATTTGAAATATTGTATGCAAGGCGAATGTTTCTCTCTGGAATAATTTCCATGTATTAATATAATTTTGTACTCTATCTGTTAATTTATTGTAATCATAAATAATCATATAACTATACTCCTCCCCCACAAAAATTGACGCTTGCTCTGACTCTACCCTTACCAAGAACACAAAATTTAGTCTTTTTTTGTCCTATTTCTTATTCTTTAGTAAGGTAAATAAATAAGTCATCAAATAAAATCCCCCCCCCCCCTTTTTTTTCTTTCCCTTATTTAAGTTTAAAATCTTTGAAAGTCTTTTTTTAATACATTTTCAGCTTTATCTGTTTCATATTGAACAATAAATAATCGATTATATAATTTCTTCCACCCCATATAAAATTGACGTTTTCTTTTCTCCCCCCATTATTTCCATGCTCATAAAATTTAAAGTCTCTAAAACTCCTAATTGCAATGTTTTTGCCCTATTTGTAAATCTTTAATAAGTTACATAATCGGTCATCTATTAAATCCCCCGCCAAAAAAAAAAAAAAAAAATCTGTTTCTTGATTTGTCTTACCCTCAACTCATGAAGCTAAAAAATCTAATTTACAGTCTTTAAAACTTTTTAATTTTTACTTTTTTTTCGTCCTAATTATAAATCTTTATTATCTATAATATTAACTAAATCATTTCAACTATGTACGAAAGTGTTAACAATAAAGCGATAGGTGTACATTTAATTGTGCATAAAAAACATTTTAACTGTATTTTTCAAAGGAAAATGTCTTTAGAGAGATATTTGTAAGGAAAATATTGTGGTTTCTCGTCAACGTGCAAGTAAATTCTCAAACCTTTCGAAATCATTTTATTCCGACTAGCTCAGAAAGAACCATCAAACGTAGATACCAAAGGTGCCTGAGTAATCGACTGAACCGAGTATGTCCATAAAGAAAAAAGAAAAATCATGCGTCTACGTCGATACTTTCCAACACTTACAGAACACTGTAACAAAACTTCGCCGTTTAATAAAGTAAAGAAGATATCTAACTAAACATTTGTAATACCTATGACACGTTTGAAAAGCAGATTTCAACAATTGCACCCATAACCTGGAAGGTACTCAAATTCTTTTGTGCAGCTCATATGATATATGCAGCTCATATGAGGCAGTGTATATGATATATTTGTACTGCATATATTTGTACGGATTCTACATACTATGTTAAAATTTAGTTTTGTAAGAAAATACATAAAACAGTTGAAAATTCACCCTCGGCAATTTCTACTTATAGACGGAAACATACTTGAATTCTTTTGTGCATTTCTGTATATAGAAATTTTTATACACGTCAAACAGTATTAAGCTGAAATCTAATTCATGCAAAATCATGCTCAAAATTACTGAAATCACACTTGCAGGAATTATTTTCTATCGGCGGCCCATGTATCCAGTTTTTTGAATATCCCTGTATAGGATTTTATTTGTATGATACAAACATCTCTAAGCATATTAAATGTAGTTGAGCTTGTACATTTATAACTAAAAAAAACCTAACACCTTTAAGAAATTCATACTCATTCTCAGCAATGGTTACGAATTCTTTTGTGTGGTCCTGTATAGGGTTTGTAAAATATGTGCACACCACGTAGTGCGCAAAAATTTAGTTAAACTTAAAAACGCATTCTGTAATTGAAAATGTACTTTCAGCATTAATTTTTAATAGCTATATCGGATACAGTATTGTATCAAAATATTTTATGTTTCCCTGTAAATGAACGCTAAATGAAATGCAGACCATATTCGAATGTAAGCATCTTGTAGTAAATCAAAGTACTGTGTATCTATTTCGTCATGTTTGAAATAGTGTAACGTGATCAAAATACGCTACAAACAGTTTTTCTCGTAGACCATATTGAACCAAGTTCTTTTGCCTGACACCGTAAATAATTGTTAAATGCTCATGTTGTACAGAAAGTAGGCTTAGGACACCTCAGAAATTCATATCAATTTCATTATCTTTGTGACAGAGTAATATCAATCAAATACGCCGCAAACGATATTTCTTCATGGGCTATAACATAACGGAATACTTTTGAGTCCCCTATACTCGTACTTTAAGCATTACACATAACATAGTCTATAGTAACAATTTTAAAGTGTGTCTCAATGTACATAAATTTAACTGTGTTTAACATTGTGTAACACTATTAAAATACATCCTAAATAATCCCCCCCACCCCACATAGACCATAATGTAGCGAATACTTTTGAGTGCATCTGTAAATGAACCATGAATGGTGCACCGAACATACCATGATGATTTTCAATATCGTATATCAATTACATGGCAATCCGACTATATTTACGCTAGTTAGAGCACGGATAGACAGACAGACGGACGGACAAACTCAATCCATAAACACTTTTCAACTTTCTTGGGAAGTGTTAAAAATGGAAAAATGTAATGAAAATAAAAGTATTTTAGTGTTATTTAGATTACGAACCGCTACAAAAAACATTCTTATTTGACCGCATCATTTAAAAAATATTTAGTGCTCAGAAATCCCCCCCCCCCCACACACACACCTGAATTTACTCCCGTGCACTTAAAATTTCAAATTGTTAAAACTCCTTTATGTTTTATAACATTCTTGTAAAAATAATCCATAATCTAAATTTTCTTCTGCCTGAAAATTTCACTAAAATTTTTGCCATCCTTCTTTCTGCTAACATCACACAAAGTTTTTAATATTTGGAAAACTTTATTTTTTCTGTCGCATATTTTAGTGCTAACAACAATAAATTGTGTACTATATCTATAAATGACTACGCTGGGATTTAGATTTATACCCCCTCTACAGATGTACAGTACAAAATATACAGTTTATTTGTTTAACTTTTCCTCTCCTAATTTTATGAACATCTTATTTTTAACCTTCAATGTTATTTAGCTTTTATAAATCTCATAAATTTTATGTTCTAAAAAGAATTCGTACAAAAGATAGTTATTTTAGAATATTTGTACCTGATATATTTCCCCCCTTGATTTTAAATGTAATTGCCTTATGTGAAATAAAATAGTTTTTATACTGCACTAATTTCAATTTTATGTTTGTAAAAGCTGTAAAATAAACCTAAAAAAAAAAAAAAAAAAAAAAATTGAAAGTCAAATCGTTTTAATTTTTGCACTTTTATCATAAACAGATTAAAATTCTTTTTACGGCTTTTACCGTTATGGAGTCTCCACAAAACAGTGGGCTTTGATCTACGCTTGTAAAGCGAAGACAATTGAAAAAAAAATCCTTTACACCTGAAACCTACTGGAAATTATCACATGTAGCGCTCAGCCGAAGTGGGGTGGGGGTTGGAATCGTGCCAGATAATTGGCCATTTGCTGATTGGAAGAGCTCGCTTGTCAATCATTTGAATTTAGACCATCCTTTCAATTCAGCTAAAATGCCAGCGGCCATCTTTATTTCTTTTTATCTGTGACTGCAGTGAGCTCTTAAAACACTATTCTTAAAAATAAGTAAATTATACTAATTATTGAGCACTTCCCGATCTTAAAATAGCTCCGAGTACTTAACTCTTAAATTTGAAAAACGCATGTACTCATTTTTTTCAGTACATACAGGGACTCGAAAATAAGTATTAATAGAAACACACATGCACTATAAGAAAAAAAAAGCGAAATTACAGAGAACCGGCAAATCACCATTTTTAATTGCGAAGATCTACAACTTTTGGAGTTAAGAACAACGAATTTGCAGTTTTAATTCTTGTGTATGAACCGCCCCATGATTTGAGCCCGAGTCTTCTAAGTGGGAGATCAGTATTGCACTGACTGTGATAAAAGAGCAGTTACTAGTTGCTTCCAAATGACACATTTTATGAATCAGCGACGGAAGATCGCTAACAGCAGAGCTGAATTTTCTCTTTCTTAAATATTCTGATTTTTAATAAAACAATTTTTAAACTAAATTTTCTTCTTTAACATTTCTAATGAAATTGTAAATAAATTTGAAAAGTGTGTATTATAAATTAAAAATTATAACAAAGATAGACATATCTTTAAATAAAAGCTGGGAAATCTCTACTGTCAATTCGGTATAAGAAAAGGGTTTATCAGAAAACTCATATTTTTGAGCACATAGGATTTAAACAGGAATATTAAGACTTTAAAATACAAAATACACTGGTGTCCAAAATTAAGGACCAGTCACAAAATGCTAATTTTTAAGTAAACGAATACTCAAAAGGAAATAAAATAATTCAAATAATTACTATCCCTACAGCACAGCTAGTCCATATAGCATCTCATTCATGTCACACATGGTCACAAGTGTCACAGTCACTACGGTGAAATAAAAAATAGGAAATTCCACACGTCTCATTATGAGTCTCAAATGATCATTATATGTGACTCCACTGAGACGTCAATGTGATTGCTGCTTTGTGACGAGTCAACAGGTGACTTTACAATGTAGTAGTTACATTGTGGCTCTCGTGTGACTGTCATTTTTAGATTCAATTTGAAAGTCATCATGAACGTTGCATTATGATAAGTCATCAAATAACATCACATTATAATCACATGGTGACTTTTCACAAAAGAGCACAAGGATGACTTCACAGTAGTCTCTCTGTCACTTGAAAGTCATCATGTGACTTTAATGTGACATTATTTAATATCTTATCACAATGCAGCATTCACGATGACTTTAAAATTGAGTCTACAGATGACAGTCACATGAGAGTCACAATGTAACTACATTGTAAAGTCTCCTGGTGACTCGTCACAAAGCAGCAGTCACAGTGACGTCTCAGTGGAGTCACATATAGTGATCATTTGAGACTCATAATGAGATGTATGGAATTTCCTATTTTTTTGCTTCACCGTAGTGACTGTGACACTTGTGACCATGTGTGACGTGAATAAGATGTTGTATGGACCAGCTGTCCTGTAGGGATAGTAATTATTTGAATTATATTATTTCCTTTTGAGTATTCGCTTACTTAAAAATTAACATTTTGTGACTGGTCCTTAATTTTCGACACCAGTGTATATGTATTCATTTCTGCATACATTTATAAATCAAGTATAATCATACACAACTTCAAAATTTCATGTAGGGGAGATGGGGGCACATGTGAACAGTTCGCATAAATATAGCTTTTTCTCATGACTGGATTAATTTCTATAAACAAAACCTACTCAGTATAGTAAATAGAACTTCTTTTTATACATGGGAATTTTTTTTAAATCACCTGTATAGTTCTTCTTACATTTTTTAATAGTTTTATAAATTCGAAAAATTGTTCACATGTGCCCCATCAGCGGGGTAGTTGTGAACACACGTGGGGCACATGTGAACACAAGGAAAAAATATCCTTTGACATGCTTTTTATTCTGTTATTTATTTGTCATCGTAATCATTAGTTAATTACCTGTGAAATTCACCTTAAAGAAATATATATATATTTCTCTAGTTTCTGGGTGATATGTTTAAGCAAAAGATTATAAAATGAAAATAAGTAGATTTTGGGGGTGGAGGCTTAGATGATTCATTAAGTATTGCTGAAATAAAATACAAAAAATAAAGAAGCAATTTTAAAAAAGAAATTAAAACTTTTAAACATTGCTTAGGGGTTTTTGTTTGGGGAATATTTTAGGGAGGGGGCGTTTACATACTATTTATCTCAAATCTGCCAAAATACGAAAGATTCCCACTGCTGTATTTGCCTTATTTACTTGTAAATTATAGATAAAGAAGGGTTTTTTAATGATTTAAAAATATCTCGACTATAACCCCCCCCCCCCTCCCCGAACTTCTTTTGCTTTTGAAAGAGGGAGGGGTGTTACAATGGGGTTTTTACGGTAGTTATCAGTTTAAAAATTTTACTTTCTTAAAATATTACTCATATCTATCCCCATTCAAAGCATCATATACATAACTGTTTTAGATATGGAAGTGAGCCATCATTGCAAGTTTAAAACAAACGTAATAGAAAAATTTGCAAAGTTGTCCAAGGTAATACTTTTGTATTAACAATGCATAAAAAGTATTGTTGTACACTGTTTAGTAAAATAATATAAAACACTTATTGCATTTTAGAAAACATTAAATTTATTTAAAGTACAATTGAATGTAAACGAGCTTGTTGCTCTTTATGTATTTGCTGAAAGATGTGTTTGATGAAGTTTCAATGCAAAATCAACTTTGTGTGAGGAAAATATCTTCTATTTCAGGAAAATTATAGATAATGGAACTGACATTATTTATAATTAAGTTAACTGAAAGGAACAGAATCACAGAATGATTATTGAGGCACTTATGTACTGTTCACATCTGCCCCAACTTATCTGTTCACATGTGCCCCACATTGCTGCTTCTGTTAAATTGATAAATTATTAACATGTCTCAATTTTAGAAGAAAAAAGAACTTTATCAAAATATTTATTAGTATTCATAGTATATGTTAAAACACTCAAATTCAAATAAATGTATAAATAAATAAAGTTATACGCTTATCTACTTTGAACAAAGATTTTACTTTTGAGATCTAAAAACAGTGTTTTGGTTACAGAGGACAAACAAAATGTCAAAAAGATTCAAAAAATTTTTACCATATGCCTACAGGTGCTGTCATCTTTAGTAATTTTTTTCAAATAAAAAAACTTATAATAACTATTGAAAAATTGCGATGTTCACATCTGCCCCCTGTTCACATGTGCCCCCATCTCCCCTACTTGTTTCTGAATTAATTGTACCTAAAAAAATCGAGTACAAAGAAATTTTCATTTTTATGTAGATTAATGCTCCTTTTTGAAGCAATTGTACTTAAAAAATATGAGTACATAGAAATGCTCATTTTTAAATAGATTATTTTTAACAATGTACTTCTTTTTGAAACAACTGTACTTAAAAAAATACGAGTACATGGAAGTTCTCATTTTTAAGTAAATTATTTTTGAGAGTGCAGAGAATTTACTAAGAACTTTTTTTTTTTTTTTTTTTTTTTTGCAAATTTCGAAAACAAAATCAAGCGTCTATATATGAAAGTAATTTAAGGTCATGCTGCTATCTAGGAACGTAATGGGCCCCTTTTATAGTTGTTTTAAATAACTTGATTTAAGTTTAACTTTTTTTATATTTTTATAAGAGCCTTGATTACTTGGAGGATTCGTCTGCAACGAACAAATGTCTCGTCCCATCTCCTCTTTCGTTCTCCTTATAACCGATTTCGACTGTATTTTATAGATGTAGACCTCGGATGTTCGATTCTTTCAGAGACGGACTGTTGATCAGATTAAAGAAATGCGCAATAACTTCTCGAATCTGTAAAACCATTTTTCTAGCAATGATAGTCTTAATGCGGAAAAGTAATTCCAGATACCTTGACGTTGAACTTTTTATTTTTCTAAAGCATTTTCACTTACCTCTTATGCATATTATTAGAAATTATTGCTATATAAATTCATTTTAACTGACAAAAAATAATGTTTTTTTTTTTGATAAAAATTAAAATTATTTGTTTCAACGATCTTAAAATCCTTTCTTCACCTTCAATATACAATAATATGCACTGTTTTTTTATTAATTTTATATATAACTTTAAAGATCGATTTTGCAGTTAATTAATTAGTTTTAAAGGAAAAAAAATAAAACGCATATATCTATGGAAAATACTGGAAAAACACAATACTATTACATTTTCATGTTTATTTTTTTTCCTCCTCATTATTTTAAGTAGATCATACTGAAACTATAAAAAAAAATCGAGACTTAAAAAAAATAATTGTTAAAGTTTTAGCCTTTTAAATACAACAAGTTTTCAGAAAAGAGCAAACTGCGAAAAAGGAATTTAAAGATTTTAAGCTTGGAAAAAGTGATTGAAAACTGCTCCATTTTCCTTAACTCTAACTGAATATTTTTGCTGCTTATATACCATTAACTTACACATGTTACAGTTGTATTGGTGAATATTTTATGGTGTAAAAATTGTGGTGGGTGTGACATTTCAAAGGCTGGCAAAATGGTAAAAATATTTCAACTACATTTTTTAATTGTCAGACTATTTCACAATTTCGCTCAAATGGAGGTGCCTATGTTCAATTTAAGGAAAAAAAAAAAAAAATCGATATTTTCGTCATTTTGGGCGATTTGAAGTACCACGTCCCCTTGAAATATTATACACATAGAATGATTAAAAATGATTGAAACACAAAATAGTTTTTTCTGGTTCATTAGTGCTTTTTTCAAACTGTAGAAAAAAAAATCCCGGGTTTGTTGGTAGAAATGGTGAATCCCGGTACAGATAATACCCATGACTTATTCCCCCTACATGTAAATCCTGCATATGAAATTATAAGGGGTACCCATCAGTCCGGTATCCCGTAGAACTGTTCTTTTTCATTCCCACCCCCTAACTGCGGCCAAAGAAACTTTGTTTTTATAAATACATCTTCAAATCTCGAAAGTAGATTGCTTTCAGAGGTTTCTAAAGATAAAGAATGCTTTTCAGAATCGAAGGTCACTCGGAAAAAAGTTCTTTTTTTCATTTGTGGCTATATTATATTTTCTAGATTTAGAAGCATTTGATTTTTTAGCTCACAGGCTATCAAAGCCTGAGAGCTAATGTGCCCGCCAGTTCTGCATGTATGTACGTACAGTCGTGGAAAAAAAAAAGTAAACACCCCCTACTAACTCCTCAACAAATTATCGTAGACGAAAGTTACTGGTACCGGACGATTGGAAATAAAGTCTACTTTTAAATGGTGTGTATAAAATTTGCTTAGGGGGCCATATACATATTAAAACGAATTCAAACTTCATTTTTTTCAATGGCAGTACCCAAATTTAACGAAATATTTCAAATCTTCGGTTCAAAATATGCCTAGAAACCAAATTTCAAGTCATTCGAACGATAAGTTTTTGAATTATAGACATACAAAATTTAGTACTTCTAATGTTAAATTACATTTTCATATTTTTATTTATATCTCCTGAAATTATGCTCCTAATGAGCTAATTTTTTGTGTAGCAATAATACTAATATACCCAAACATAAATACGTTGAATTTGCAATTTTTATAATTTTATGATATGAATTATGAAATTAATATTCGAAAAAATTATGAATTGCAACATACAATTACTTTGATGGATTTAGATTTATTAAGTCCTGCTTTATGGAAATCCCAGATTTCACGTTTTAGTTCCAAGAACTTTTCAAATTATGATTAAAAAACGGCAAAATGATGGTTTAAGGGGCCGCCTATGATAGAAGTGAGTAAATATTTGAAATTTACTCTGCTATCTTGTAATCAAACAGGTTTCATTGACGTTTAAACATGCCTTGATCAAGAAGGCGGCTCTCTCGGTTAACAATCGAGTTCGGAACTTCAATTTGGATACAGCCCTTAAAATACGCTCGTTTTAAAATAATTAATTTCTCGGAAACTTATGGCACGAATTGCATAAAAATTTGTTTATAGGCTAATTGGAAGGTGTACAGTTCATTTATGCTGTCAGAATTGTGTACTGCTATTAAAAAAAACAAAGTTATGGTTCGTTTTAATATGTAGATGGTCCCTTAAACAAATGTTATATATACATCAATTAAAAGTAGACTTTATTTCCAATCGTTCGGTACCAGTAACTTTCTTCTACGATAATTTGTTGAGAAGTTAGTAGGAGTGTTTACTTTTTTTTCCCACGACTGTACATATGTACGTAACGCGATAACTCTTGATAAAAATATTCGATTTGCTTCAAATTTTGAAAATAGGTTCATTTTGATAAGGCGTTTCCTTGATTAGTTTTGGGGGTTCATTGGTTAAGTATAAAGGGGTAAATGAGGCTAATCCCCTCCCCCCCCCGTTATTTTAGATAATTGGGTTTTTCATGCAGAATTATTCGATTTGCTTCAAATTTGTTAGACCGGTTTATTATGGTAAGGTGCTTCCCTGATTAGATTTGGAGGTTGATTGGTTGAGTATAAAGGAGGGGAATGAAGGGAGGAGCTTAATTTAGATAAATGGGTTTTTCATGTAGAATTACCCGATTTGCTTCAAATTTGGTATACCGTTTTATTCTGATAAGGCGCTTCCATGATTAGATTTTCGGATTCAGTGGTTAAGTATAATGGGGGGGGGGGGCGTTGGGCTAACCCCCATTAATTTATTTATAGTTTTGCTTAAAAAGAGTGAGTTCCATTTTATGAAAGCCCCACCAGTGGCCGAGAGGTTCTGCTCTCGAAGCTGGTAGACGGGAGGTGCTGGGTTCGATCCCAATCGCGCCCGTCGGCCTAATCGTTCGGAGTTTTCGTGGTTTTCTTCGAGCCGTGGATCTTCCATGCGTTAATACGGATTAGGTTCCCTTAGAAAGACCCCCACGGAGGGCACTCCCCCCGGGCCTATATCCCTCGTGTAGATAATTGGCCGTCAAAAATCAACCCAACTCAACCCAACCCATTTTATGAAAAACAGATATAAATAAGAGTATAATATACAATTAGTATGAATAGCCTGTGAGCTCAATACCACCAGTTTAACTGGGCACTTTTCTTTTTATTTAACAGCGTACTACCAGAAGAAACGGCTACTGAATTCAGAGGAAGACTTTATATATATCAGCTGTACAGGGAGGGCAATCACTTAACGATTTGCGGTTTCTTGATCAGAATCAATGCCCTTACGGAGAATCATACGATCGGAAGTAACGTCCTCTGAGATATAAATAGGAAAAGAAATCTTAGATATGATTCGAGACGGTTCCAATGAAATGGAAGTCGAACAACTGTTACTCAAAGTGACAAAAATTGATTTTAACCTTCCGTGTAACGAAAGAGAAAATCGTGCCTCAAACGTAGATTATGGAACAGTTTCCAATGCATTCAGATTACTGTCACAAAACGTCACGGTTTAATATAAAGAAAAATGATGTCTTAGTAAACCATTTGGAAAACGCTTTTAAAATACAATTTCAGTTACAAATTTTCGCTAAGTTGGAAATATTCAATTCGTATGACAACTTTACGAATCTGTTTGATTGTGTTAAAATAATAGATTAAATTTGCTGTTAATGTTAATGCCGTTAATCCATCATGTTCTTATGTAAAATACGTTTTGAACACTTTCCAACATAGTTGAAAAAGTGTTTATGAATTCGATTTGTCTGTCCGCGCTCTAACACACGTGAATAGACTCGGATTTTCATGTCATTGATATGGATTAATGATGTTTACCATGGCATGTTCAGTATTCAATAGGAAGCGCGTAACATGAATAGTTCATGAACAGGGGCACTCAAAAGAAATCCCTTACATTATGGTATAGGGGGAAAAATCGTTTGCAGAGTATTTTAATCACATGACGCTATTTCAAATGTATTGAAACTAATATAAATCACTGAATTTCACTAGAAGAAGATGGCTACTCATAGAATAGGCTATTCATAGCATGTATTGTTCATTGATAGGGATACGCAAAAGAAGTCCGTTACAGCCCAGATAGCATGAACATTAGCAGCAAGTTTGATTTTTTCTGATATTATCTTGCCGTGACAAATTTGAATTGAGAAATTCGCAGCATATTTCCCGCAAGGTCTACCATCGCCCACTTGCATGAGTAGTTTGTTGTGAAACTGATGGCAAGACTGTCTTAATTCACGAAAGTGGACGAAATCAAAAAATCCCTCTGTTGAGAGAATAGACAATCAGCAGATACGCAGAAATTTTATTCGGTTGGCACCGCTTTTTTTAAACGTTATACTTATCAAATACAAAAAATGGCTCGAATTGAAAAGTACAAATATTACCCTTACTTATTTATGGTGGTAAAAACGATGCATGTACGTTAACGGTGCATACCCATCAATAGACGTGATCAGGTCTATGGACCCCTTCGAAAGGGTTAAACGTATAGTGGAACAGTTAATGTGGCATGGAAAGATGACTACTTTGCAGTAAGTTAGCAGTATTTTTGATTACTTGTTTGCCGTTAATTTGCAATAAATTTGATACAGCATGAATTTAAGTTGCATGCCAAGTTAGCTACAAGTTCAAAGTGTGGTGACTTCGGCGTTTGCGTTATCTTTCTGCAGTCTTGTTATGAACTTTCAGTCTTGTCATGCTGAGCTTGCTGCAACCTTGCAGGTTTTCAAAGAAAAACTTTTGCAAATTTTCTGCAAACTAAAAATGCTATGTGGGAGTACTGTCTTTGAGTAATAATTGCTGGACGTGTGTTTTCAATTTCGGCATGCGCTTTTAAATTGAACCAATTTTTTGCATGTGACTCATTGTGTATAAATTCTGTTCCTCGTCTATAGGGCTGCACAAAAGAATTCGCGTACCATTCTCCTTATGAGCGGAAATGGCTGAATTCAATTTTGGTACGTATGTAGTTTATAGATAGAAATCTGTATATCAGTTATAGGGCTTCTCAACGAATTCGGAGCATTTTCCGATTGAAGACGGGAATTGTTGAAATTGAGTTTTCAAATGTACTATACCAGGTATGGCGAATCTTTTCACGTGCGCGTGCCAAAAAAGTAAAAACAATATCTATCAACATTGCAACGTGCCAAACTTTTACACAATTAAAATTCAATTTTCAAAATTAAAACCTAAAATAACTTAAAATTCTAAACGTAAATAAAATAAACCTAATCTGAAGTAGAAAGCGTGTCAATTAGATATATATTAATATGCAAACTATCTTTTAAAATTCAATCTTCAAAAATAAAATCTTTGAAGTTTGATAAAGAAGCAAAATAATTTGGAAAATCTCTATATGTTGAATGGTTTGGCAAGAGAATGACGCTACAAGATTCTTTCATTGAAATTTATAATACCTTAATTCATTCAAAAGTAACGAATTATTTTAAAGTAAATTATATACCTGTTTCAATAAACTGAATATAGTCTATAAGTTTTTTCGCGTGCCAGAGAAGTTTTCTTGCGTGCCAAGTTCGGCACGCGTGCCATACGTTCGCCATCCCTGGAATAACCTATTCATAGCATTTACCGTTCATTGACAGGCACGCACAAAAGAAATCGGTTACAGTGTTCTCTTTGAGTCATCATTGCTGAAAGTGCGTTTTCAATTTCGGCATGCGCTTTTAAATTGAACCAATTTTTTTTCATGTGACTCGTTGTGTATAAATTCTATACCTCGTCTACAGGGCTGCACAGAAGAATTCACCTACCATTCTCCTTATTTTAGGGGAAAATCCTGAAGAGGAATTTCCAACTGAGGAATGTATTTCCTAACTAAAATAAATTTTGGTATGCATGTAGTTTATACCGGGTGTAACAAAAAGGACTGATGGATTTTAAAATTCAATAACTTGCAAACAGTGAGAGATATTAAAAAAATCTTGCAGGAGTGTTATGTATGATCTCAGAAGTCTTTTTTTACAGTGATTCTTGATTTTAGTTCGAATTTCAAACAATAGATGGTGCGGAGAGCAATAGGTGCTCAGTCCAGACCCGATTTCTGGCACTTCGGGATCTATTCAATGCATTTTAAGCTCTTTATTTCGCATGGACGAAGAGAGAGGCCGAAATATTGAGCCTGGATTGAGCGGGTATTGCTTGCAGCGTCCTCTATCGATGTTATTTGTGACTAAAACTGAGAATCGCAACATAAAAACTCCTGACATCATACATAACAATCCAGAAAGAATTATTTTAATATGTGTCACCGTTTGCAAGTTAATGAATTTTAAAATCCATCAGTCTTTTTTGTTACACCCGATAGATAGAAATCTGTATATCAGTTATGGGGCTTCTCAACGAATTCGGAGCATTTTCCGATTGAAGATGGGAATTGTTGAAATTGAAGTTTCAAATGCACTATACGTTTCTAAATAGTTCCATTAGACACGCTGTTTCAACTTATTAATAGTAGAACGCCGGGTTGGTGCCAATTCGACACCGACCAACGGACCAATTGTCATTCGAATCAAAAATTTCTTCATAAAATAAGTTAAATATAATTTACACTGTAATAAGATAAACACGTAACTTAAATAATTTTAAATAAATTTTCTGGTTTAAAATATTTTTTATAAAACGTGCGTAAAATTTCCCGGCGTTCTAGTGTTAAACGGCAGTGTTGAATTCAGACACTTTTCTCCGGGAGAGATTTCTGTGGCTCCGGGAGGGACATTACAGAGTTCTGGGGGGAGGGGAGAATTGCATTTTTTGACCATTGAAAACGCAAAATCTCAAATCTTCAGAGAGGGACAACTTATTTATCCGGGGGGTGGAATGCCCCCCTCCCCCCACCGGGCCAACCCCTGAATTCAACACTGTTAAGGGGTCTCAGGACTCTTAAAATTGGAAAAAAATGAAAAAAAAGAGACCATTTTCAACATTTAATATCTTAAAATGTATTTGATTTTAAGACATAATTTTAATTGGAATAAAATATATAAGTATGTTCTTTCATTTCATGTATTTAAACAACTATAAGATGTAGAATTAGCATTTACAGGGGGCTCCAAACTGTTAGACATTTGACGAGCAAAAAACCGGCATAACAGCTTACGCGCACGATTACAAAATAAGTATTGCAACTAGAAGGGAAATTTTGGTACCGACTTATACTTCAGATTGCAATAATTACCCCGAACCTAAATAAATTTGTATTTAAAGCTTTTTTATATTTTTAATACAAAGTTGTATTTACCTAATGCAAAATTAAGAAAATTGCAACAGTATAATCACCTAAAAAATATTGTTTTGAACAATGAAAAGGAAATTTTAGGTTCAGTTTATACAGACTAACATGAAACATATGTTTTGAAAATTTCATGAAAAAATATTCACAAGTTTTTGAGATATCGTGCGCGTTATGCCCAAAAACGTCATTTGGAGGAAAAGGGCTTCAAAGTTTCCGAAACGACGCTTCAGCTATTGAAAGTGTATAAATGGAAAAGCCATAACTTCAGTTCTAATAGGAATTTCAAGAAAACAATTATATCAAAATGTTCAGAAAAGAGAGGAGTTTAACATCTAAAAAAAATTTAAATTTCGAAAGTTTTAAAGCTTTAAGAGTCCTGAGACCCTTAAACGGTGAAGTTTTGATAGATTATTCTCGATGCGTTGGAAAGTGTTTCATAATCTACGCTTGACGCATGAAATTTTCCTTCTTGTTTGAGCGTGAAAATGTTTACTTGAGAATGGATAGAGCCCGAAAAACCAATATTGCGGTTTGAGAAAACGGATGAATACACTCTAAAAGCGACTCGAGAATGTTTCCTAAAATCAGTAACAAACTTTTAAAAAATGTTTCTTAAAATTTCGAAAATAGGTTGGTTTATCTAGTAAAAAAAAAAAAAAATTTAAAAATCAAAAAACCCGACCGAACAAATTAATTATTTCTCATCAATGTGAAACTATTTTTTATATTACTTACCTATTTTTTTTTATTTACTTGTATTGATGACTTTTAAGTTGTGCTTAATGGTTAGTTCCTATCTATAAACACTGTTTTGATGAGGCCTATAGATGTCTATGATGGTTAGAGTTGAAGTCAAGCTAGAGATCCTACCTACACAACTCCCAGGTTGTGTCCTATTTAAACGGATCTTCTGACTGTAAAATAGTCAATGAAACATCGTCTTCAATTTGAAAGACCTATCCAATGATAGGCCACTCAATAGGGTGCGTAATTGTTTTCTCGTCTCTACCGCCATTTTGTATTTTACGGCCACCATTTTTAATTTATGAAACCGAAACTTAGCCTATAACCATCGGACGGTTAAGACGAATCGATAGAGACCTCATAATTAAAATCCGTCGAGCCGTTGGGATGTTTCGAGGGTATAAAGAAATCCAGATACCCAGATACGCGTGAAACGCATAACCCTTCTTGGCAGTCATGTAAAAATAAAGAACACTTTTCGGATTCGTGGATCATTCGGAGTAGGTTATTGTTTATTTTCGTTCATGATTATATCATATTTTCCAAGAAAAATTTATCATTTTTACAGTGAATATGAAAAACTATAAGTTAAAATAAAAATGATCTTCAGGAGAATTTTTAAGAGAAGCATATCTCCTCCGGGTCGGGACAAAATCCTTTTTTAGGTGCGTTCGTAACTATATAAATACGTAGCACCTATAACAGGGATGGCGAACTTTTTTGAATATGCGTGCCAAAAATTTCAAAATTATTATGTACCACTATTCTAACGTGCCAGAAACATTTTAACTTAGATAAAATCCTATAAATAATTTTCACAGAATTTTTACTTAAATATTTTTGGTACTTCTTAGTTATCCCGTCGACCAAATTACTCTCGCCAAATTATAAGATTAATTGCCAATGATGGTTGCCCTTAATTAATTAATTGTAAGATTAAATGCCAATAATGACCAATAAAACCATTAATTCGACGTTTTATTTGTATTTTTATTAATGTTTTACTAATTTATTTGTTCTTTCGTTATTTAAAATAAAAAATTATGTCAATGTGTATAATTTGGCGAGTAGTTTGGCGATTAATATAATTTGGCGAAATGGGTCGACGGGATAACTAAGAAGTAGCATATTTTTACACTTATACCAAACTCGATTCCAAACTTATTTATTATGCTGTATTTACTCAATAATATAGTCATGTTGCATCGAATTTCATTTTAATAATCTACAAATGAGTTTATCTTTTATTGTATACTTCCGAATAAGATCATTTTTAGTACTTGAGGCAGAAGCAGGTTCAATAGATACACAATTATTTACACTCACTGTTAAAATTCAATTTTCAAAATTAAAACCTAAATTACTTAAACCCCCAAATCTAAATAAAATAAAACCTAATCTGAAGTAGAAGCATGTCAATTAGGTATATTACTATGCAAACTATATCAAAAAATTCAATTTTCAAAAAGCTTTGAAATTTCATAAAGAAGCAAAATGATTTGGAAAACACTATATGTTGAATGGTTTGGCGAGAAAATGACACTACAAGGCGCTTTCATTGAAATTTATAATACTTTATCCCTTGAGGGGCGGTGGGATATATTTTATCCCACCTACGATTAATGGAGATTTGCACCAGAAAAATTTTATGAAATTTTACTTTTCTAACTTTGGTGGAAAAAAGTCGTAAAATTGCTTTTCCTTATTCTGAAATAATTTTTTTTTCTAAATTTCCGGTGGGAATTCAGAATTATACAAACGCAGTTGCTTGCCCCTCAAGGGGTTAATTAATTCAAAATTTACTGATTATTTTAAAGTAAATTATATACCTATTACATAACTATACTTTTTGCAAGAAAATATAAAATGGATTGTTCTCCATAAACTGAATATAATCTTCATATAACTGAATATGAGATTTTCGCGTGCCAGAGAAGTTTTCTGACGTGCCAAGTTCGGCACGCGTGCTACTATTCAATCCTATCATAAGTCATGAATTCAATGCTATCCCATGACAGGTCATGATTCTAGGTTGCCATGGTGATGTCATCCTGTTTAAGAGAGAATCCTATTATTTCCGTACTAGCCGCCTCTGGCGACCAGTTTGGTCTCCCTTAATTGTATGCTATGCATTGCAACATGCTACTTTTATTCATAATTTAACTTATATGCTTAAGTCTTCGCTAAATCGAGATATTCTGATAGAAAACTCAAGAACACTTCGCGATCATCGCAGCATTTCGATATTTTTAGTTGAGTTGTATTTTTTTTTCGGGAAACCGCTTAGTTTACTTAGACATTTATGCTTCTTGTTCGCTTGCTTATCAGTTGCAATACGTTCACTAATGAGGAGATTTTAAAACCTATTAAGTAATCTTCCGTAATTGGGTCCCTAGCCAAATGAAAATTTTAGCTAATAGGATTTAGTCAATGAATTTTTTTGTGAAAAGATTTTATTAATACCCACACTTACATTAAGACAATATTGTTAATAATATCTTTTTAGAGTTGTTCGCCAATATCCTGTCGATCACTTCCTATGAAAAAAAAAAAAAAAACTATCGCCAAACTATTCGCCAAACGCCCAATAAAATAAATGGACACCTTCAGTTAAAACGGTTGAAACCGATCTATTGTACTAATGCATCATCACATTTTTTGAATGTTTGTACTCTTTTGATATCATGACGTCCCCGTAATTGATATTTTAATTAGAGAAAAACTAATAAATCTGTAAAACATCATTAAAAATACAGATGAATGTCGAATTAAAAATCACTCCATGACGTAACAAACACGTGAACGAATCTGACGTCAAGTGAATGTGACGTCAAGATCATTCATTTTTGTTAAGTGTTTAATTATTGTTTTGGGTAATTTTAGATTGCTTCAATATTAGTTGCCATTTTTAATGCTCTTATTTTACAAAAGTGTATTAAATCACTGTTTTGAATGCAATATTGACAAAGGTAAATATGATTGGTTATTAACAATCATCTACGGTGATCTATCCTCCTGGCACAGATACATAAATATCAAATTATTTGACTATGCGATTCGAAATGCCATTCATTAAATATTATTACATGAGTTGGGTTTGTTTTTGAAGAAAATATCGTGAAAGAAGTTGAATTGTATAGCAGTTTACCTAACAGAATGAGATGCTGAACTTTGATTGGCTTAAAGGCGTGAATTAGTTTTGCACAAAATTCATTGTTGGAGAGCTTGCTGTGTGAATGATTACCTCCATAAATTAATATTTTTTTTCGCTCAATGAAGAACGAATATTTTGTGTTTACTTTGGTGGAAACAGATATTGGACTGTCAATGTCATTTCAATTGAAGTTATCTCAGAATAAATAGATATTTGAATGTAGCTAATCTCTCAAAAATTATAATTTTTTTGAAGTGAAAACTTCTTTAGGCGCGTTGAGCTTTTTTTGAGATGGGGAAAAACCACTGATTTCGAGACACTGTAACGTAACCGACATGCTAGCATTTTGACACATAGACACTAGCGCGCCAAGCGGTGAATGACAGGAACTTTTCCCTCTTCAGCTCAATCCGCAAAAGAAGAAGGAAGCTAAAACTCACTTTTTCTCCCGGCGTATTGCTAAAACAAATTATTATTTTGTTTTTCGTCAGTTAAAATGAATTATATCGTATTCGGGACCTACCTATTTCGTGTAACTAAAAACCGATAACGCTGTATTTTATCGTGTTGATGGTCTGGTCAATGACCAACAGTATTGGCGGGAATTTCGATTAAGGAAGATAAAATACGGGGCACAGATGTCAGATACGCACTTGGGTACCTAATTGACAGCAAAATGGCGTTACTTTATTTTACAAGGTAACCCGACTACTGTTGCTTATTTATAATAAATTGTTCATTTACTTTTATTTTATTTTTTTTAATTGTACAATTGTTTTGTTCTATAGTTATTAATGAAATTACCGTTTATTTATTGTTGTTTACTTTTTAAAACAATAGAAAATAATTTAAAAATATATATTGTAACTGGTATTGGAAAACGGGCTTTCGTCAAATTGACGTTAAAAAATAGCGCCAAACCTGGTTTGTATATCACATCTCTGCCAAATTCTCGGTTTTTTGATTTTTCGACTTTTTTTCCGGATTTTTTAAATTTTCCCTTTCATTGTATCCCAAACACTACCTTCATGCCAAATTTCAAGATTCTAGGGATACAGGACGTACCTCTGAGTTTTGATGATCGGTGAATCAGTGTCGAAAAGGCGAAAGTTTAAGTTCATATATCTTCTGAAATAAAAAAGATAGAAACGTGAAATTTCAGCATTTAGTTCCATTTCCACATTACTTTAGATTTACGAAGTTTCAAGTTTCTGGGAATCACCAACACAAAGATATTGGGTCAAAAGTACCCTGAGTTGCTTCCAGAAAAAGATGCTTACGGCTGTGCTTTCAAGACTTGGCAGGGGCACTGCCGTGTCCCCAGATGCTTTCATTAGTGCTGCTACACAATTCAACGCATAAAACATTTCCTGACGATTAAAAAAACACACACGTAGGTTGAAGTTTTCACTTCTATTGGCACTCCCGGAGTACCACTGTTTTTTTTTTTAATACGATCTTTCTAAAAGTGTAACTTTTATGCAGTTTTATCCTGTTGCAAACTGTTGATGACAGCCAAATGCTTTGCGCTTTATAATAATAATCTATATAATATTTGGCGACTTATCACCTGCGCCTGGCTAACATTAAAGTACTAAATTGGCCGCTTGGCATATAAAAAGTGAAGCGGGTAGCCCGGAACTATTGATGACAGTTACATGACTTAGGCTTTTATTATATAGATGACTAAAGTTAATCTGTAAAATCGTAATAAATTTTCCATTGATGTCTTTTTGCATAAGAGTGCAACAGCTATTGCACCAAGATCTGACTATTTATAAAACTAGTTAGAGTACGAACGCACCTCATTGGTCACTTTTGACGTACAATTTCCAACTTGTTTCATTTTCCTTTGAAAATGTGTTGAATTCACAATTCACACAGATTTAATCGGGTGGGAAGTCTGTAACTCCGGGGGGGGGACATTATAGAGTTCCCGGGGTAGGGAATTACACTTTTTGTTTTCAAAACACAAAATCTCAAATCTTCCGGGGGGGGGGGGATAACATCTCATTGCTCTGAGGGGGGTGGGAGAATTTCCCCACGGGCCACCCCATGAATTCAATACTTTTGAAATTGTATTCAATTTTAGTTTAAACTACTTGATTTTTCAAAAGTTATTACTTTCTTCTATCTTTAATAGAAGAAAGTATTGTAATCGAAATTTTTCGACTTCCGGTTTTCGACGGATTGACACGTTTTAGGGGTCAGAGATCCCCCCAAAACATGTTAATAGAAAATGTCTGTCTGTCCGTGTGTCCGTATGTCGCCATTGTACCATTAAAAAGTATATGAAGTTATGCATAAAATTGAAACAATTTTTCTTTTTTAAGTTTTTGGCTATGGCAAGCAGGTCCTTCTTTGATTTGGAAAAAATCCGCCGGGAGGGTGCGCTGTAATAGCGATTTTTGTGCCATTTTGAATATTGTACTATCAAAAAGCGAATGAGGTTATGCATAGAATTGAACCAAATTTTTCGTGTATGTTTTTGGCCATGGCAAAAAGGTCCTCCCTGAATTTGGAAAAATTCCGCCGGAAGGGGGCGCTGTAGGAGAGACTTTTGTGCAATTTTCAATATTGCACCATCTATAAGTGTATGCAGTTATGAATAATAGTAATAAAAATACTAATAAAACTAAAAAAAATGAAATAGTGATATTTGTAACAACATTTTGAAATACAGTGAAACCTCTCTAAGGAGACCACTCATTAGGCCATAAAAAATCGGTCTTTCAGAGAAGTGGTCTCTGAATAGAGGTGATGGGTAAAGCAAAGTTTCATGAAATGCATACTATAAAAAAATACTTTTGAATTAGTTTATTATATTTCATGCCTATAGAGAAGGAATTAATTGTAATTCGCTTTGATTTAAACTATTTCTCTTTAACAATTTTTGTTTCCAAACATCCTTTGATCTCTTTAAACAAATTCTTTATTTTATAAAATTTATAAACAAATTCTTCAGGGGGGTAGAGATTATTTTTATTCACCAGGTCTAAGGGAGTAGAATTAGCTGAGCGTGTTTTACGGAGAGATTCGAGATTTCTCCATGCAAAGGAAAGTAATCCTACTCTTCGACTGAAAAGTTGAAAAGTGGTCTTCCGGGGAGGGAGATGGGAAATTGTGTTCCTTTAATGGAGGAAAATTAACATTGAGCCTATGGCCAAAAATTATAGACCATAAATAAACGGCCTTTGTGAGAGGTGGTTTTTCAGGGAGGTTTCACTGTATTAAAATAGATGAAATAGAAGAAAGTTTTGGGACTGGCACATCCAACTAGTGCTTCTCTTTGTAAGCGTGAGAAGGTGCGGCTACTTACAACAAAGAGGGTGTGCGATCTGTGCTTTCTTGGTGACGCCTCGCAAGAAGATGTAGTAGAGGATGAAAGATCGAGCCCGCATCCCCGGGATGAAACAGCTCGGGTGCTTGCGACCGTAGCGGAGGAGGGACGCGCCGGCCAACACGATGAAAACGGCCAGGACGAAAGAGTACAGCAGTCTTCCATCGGAGACGTATTCGATCTGCAGAAAGAGAGAATAGATATTAACCCTTTATCTACTGACGGTAGTTATAAGTATCATTAAAATAACTTGTTATAAAATTCATTTAATACATCGATTAGTTGTAATACAGATTGGAATGAGTTATAGATACATTACTTTATCTTGTTCCAAAAGCATGATGGGTTACACAAAACCGAAATATTTTTAAAAGGATGATTTCTTTCGCCTTTGCATCTTTTCGGCTTTCTTGGCGTTGGGAGGGGGGGGGGGGATTTTTCAATTCGGAAATATTTCTATATTTCTATTGTAAGAACGTTATATCGATACATTCTTCTACAAAATACTAAGAAAAATATTTAAAATAAAACATTCGAGTGGGGTTATAAATAGTGCACAAAATCCCTATCAATTCAAATTTAATCAATCCTTCTAAAATCTTTCTAGAATTTATTAAATGATTATGTAAATCTTCTAATGTAGTTTAAACAATTCACGAAAAATGCTTTAGAAGATAAAATATTCATGAATTCACAATTCAGTACATAAAGGGTTAAATAGCAAAACTGCAAAGAAGAACCGAAGAGTTCAGAGAGATTAATATAGGCAATACAGTAAAATTTCCCTAAAGCGACCACGTTCCGTTCCAATAAAAATAGGTCGCTCGGAGAGGTGATCTCTTAATGGAGGTCATGTTTAAATCTAGATTTTAATGGTTGAAAAAAGGTAACAATTAACGTTACTAAAAATTATTTTTTCACATTAGGAAAAAATGTGAAAACTTAAGTATCAAAACAAAAGTTAATGACATAAGTTAATGACTGCAGAGTTTAAAAAAGGAATACATTGACGTTTGCTTTGATTTTAAAGTTTTATCTTTTATAACTTTTATTTCCAATTTCTTTCGAAATTCAGTAAATAAATGCAATTTTTTTTTGACCGGAGCAAATAAAATAGAGGTCTGCACGGGCCCGGGCTTGGCCCGAGGCCCGTACCCGGCCCGCAGGCCGGGCTGGGCCGGCGGAATGAAGGCGAATTTTCAAACGGGCCAGGCCGGACCGGCAGAATTAGGACAATTTTTTCAACGAGCCCGGCCGGGCTGGCAAAAAAATTAATCGGGCCTAACGGCCCGATATAAGAATTTAAGCGAAGCAGATAAAATACGAACCGTTTTCAATGAATATGATTTTCTCGAGAAGTATAAATGTGTGTCACGAGCCGATGCGAGTTTAACAACATCAATACAGAAATGTAACACGTCCATTGTAGAGATCGGCATCGTACAGTTACAAAATGTCTGATTCCGAGTTTAATTTTTTTTTCAGCAGACTCGTGCCGGGACGGAACTGGTCTTAATCGATCTCAGGATGTGTAGAACAGTCATTGTGTTTTGTAGTATTAATAGTGATAATGAACTTCTTTTAACCGTATCTTTGGAAATATACCTTAAGGTGGTTCTCATATTCACTGCTCAACAATGCGAAGCTTTCAGACACATTTTCTGACAAAATTTTTAACTATAAAGGCATAAAATTGACAGGCCTGCCTATTGAAGGCATTTGGAAACGAATAGCTTTTTCCATATTTGATAAATTACTTACATAGATAACAGAGATTCATGTCACGTGACTGTACGTTTTTCTCCTTTCCTGTGCTATCGCTTCCGGAAATTCGATTCAAAACGCTAACTTTGACAGTATTTTCAGAAAGATATATTGCTTTTATCTATGAAAAAAAAACGACATTTACATAGCTTCTGAATAAGAATACCTGCCAACCTTACGCGTTTCCGAAAAGAAAAGAATTCATAAATGTGTCGAAATGTAGCTCCTTTGGATTTGAGAAAAGCCTTAAAAATGAGAGAAATATTTTCACAAATCTACTTTTTATTATACAGCTTCAAAAGTTATCATGTTTTTAATCCTTTATTCTGAACTACATTACTCTTTTAATGAATCCTTATTTCCATTTTGAAATGTCTGTAGACACGACGACTAAAACACTGTAAGTAATCATTAATATTTACTATTGTGTGTTTTCTGTTTTGCGAACATCATAGTAATGTAAAATATACTGTAAAATGTTCCCATAAATATGTATGTAGTATTCATTAAAAGAATCTTAATTGTATGTTGAGAAAAATCGGATTTTTTTTTTTTGTAGAAATTGTGTCGGGTCGGGCCTGTTTTCACTGATTTTTGTACGGGCCGGGCCGAGAACTGTACAAATGCAAACGGGCCGGGCCGGGCCGGGCTCGGGCCGAACTTCCAATTTTTACACCGGGCCGGGCCCGAAAATTCCGGCCCGTGCAGACCTCTAAAATAAAACAAATAATGACGATTTCATTCATTTATCTATTTCTTTAAAAGTTTCCTGGCAGAATAGGGCAGGGGAGTTTATTGACCGTCATTCTTAATGTGTCATCAGAGTTAAATTCATTGCCTAAAAAGACACAAAGGGATTTAAACACTTAAAAGTTACCGGAATAAAAAAAATTCTAAACTCAGTTTAGAAGTTTGATGAATAATGCGCTTTTCGGAATTATTTTTCTAATTAAACCTTTTTCAAGCGACCAGGAAAAAACGGAATTTGTTTCATTTTCTTCAAAGAAATGGTTCGCTCATGGAGGGAGTTCAACTGGGATGGTCTCTGAAAGGAAAATTAATGTTGAGCCTATGGGAATAAATTTCGTTCCATGAAAAAAATGGTCGTTCAGGGAGGTGGCCGCACAAGGAGGTTTCACTGTACTTTAATTATCTGTAACACAATTAACTGATTGGTAAATAATTCATACGAGGAATCATTTTCCCATCAGAGTGAAAATGTGTTCAGGTTGCCATTCGAACCCAGAATTTTTGGCCATTGTTCTTCCAATTGAACTACCTGGACGACACACAGTGGAGTATTTAACTCAAAAGCCTGGCCAAAAATGCAAAAATTAAAATTAGATCAACAATTGTATAAAGCGTATTTTTAATAGCTGACTAACTGGTGCATCGATCAATGTCGATTTCAGAAACGTGAGTCTATACGACGACTTCTAGCCTCAGTTGAAGAGGAGGTTTCTTTGCGAGAAGACGCGCTTTATTGCAACGTTTTCGGAACGGTTTTTCGGAAGCGCTATTGCATTGAGCTCTGGAGTCCTGTATTTATGAGCACCAGCGAATTCCGACCAATATTTAAATATTTATTAAAAACAGAGAAGTACCGGAGCTGAGCTCCGGTGCAATTAAGCCCTGCATATAACATTAATTAAATGTACTTACTAATAGTAAGTCAACAGCGATGATTTTAACTGTTGTAAAACACATGAAAAATAATTTTGGCAAGGATTGTGCTTCAAAATATTCCAACATATGAAAAATAATTTTGTTCAGCATTTGCTTCAAATTCTCAACTGGTTTTCTTATTCAGAAACTATATAATGCGCCGTAATGGTCGATGTTTTTTATAGAGGCAGAATATATTTTTAAAAATGATGTCAAAGTGGGCATTTTGAACCGAATTTTTCGAAGCGATTGTGTTGGAAAGGAAAAATATAGTTCTACTGAGAAAATAATTGTTTATAAATCAAGTTCTAATTAATTGAACGAAAAATAAAGACATAAGTCGCTTATAAATCTCTTAAAAAATCACGTCAGCAAGTTTCATGTGTTTTTTTCTTTTAAAATGAATCTGAAAATGTGTCAGAAAATTTCGAGTTGTTGAGCATGGAAAAATATTTTTTGAATACTGCCTTAACATGATGTGAAGAGGTTAAGGTTAGGGTTTCGTTTTTCAAACAAGTTCCAGAAATTATTTAATAATAATTAAGAATTTACATTTGTTTCAGTAAGGTTTTTCCAAAAAGCTTTGACTTAGGGCTTTATTTATCCTAGATTTAAGGGGGTCCGGGACACATTTTAAAATAATTTTTATTTGTTGAGTTAAATTTTTGAACTTTTTTGCAATGGTTAACCATATTATTTGTAAACAAAATCAGATGATAAAACTTCCCATAATTTAAATTTTTTTAATTTAAAATTTATTAAAGAAGGGAGGTAATTTAAAAATCGTTATACCTCGAAATATTATTTGTAGAATTTCAATTTTTTTCCTTTAAATAAACAGAAATATATAAGTTTTAATTTTGATTCAGCATTTTTGAAAATATTAATGTTAAAAAAATTAAAAATATTTAAAGTAAAAATTGAAAAAAAAATGATGTAACTTTAAGAAAAAAATCATATTTTCAAAAGTAAAGAATCTTTTCAAATTTACTGAATCAAAATTAAAGTAAAACAATTGAAAAAGACGTGCTCAAAGTGTGAACCATTTATCTTTAACGGTTCTTGACTTATAACAATTTAAATGCAAGAAATAGTGAAACAAACCATCATGAAGAAAAACGCACTTTCACAAGAAGCCGTTTCCACGACAACCATTGCTTGAAAGCTAGATTTTGAAAACAAACCAAAACGAAAAGATTAATATTTCCTGTTATAGTTGAGATAGAAACATGATTTAAACATAATTTTAAGCAGAAAAAAACTAAGAAATTTTTAATGCAATAAAATTTTCTTAGAAAATCTTAAGATTTTTTTGTCTCGGATCCCCTTAACCAGCCGTTGAAAAAATTTTTCAGGCGATGTCGCCTAGTTATAACTAATTCTTCAAAAATATTTAAACTTGTACTCATACTTGTACAATTATTTAGTACTTGTACAATTTAGTATTTAATGAAATTAATGTTACAAATGTTTTCTAAATGTATAATGAAACTGGATCCCCTCCAAGAAATGAAAAAAAGATTTCACGTAATGCACATACACTACACAGGGTTACCACACAGCTAGTATACTTTATATTATTCCTTTTTTATATGCGAGTGTTTCGCTTCTTGCCAACTACTGTTTTGCGTGTGCCAATGACAGTTTCCCGTACAAAATTTGTTTCTCAGCTTCAGAAGTTTCGCTATGCAAAAAGAATTTTCATTTTAATAATAATTTAATTATTTTTATAAAAATAAAAGAGATGAATAAGACTTAATAATATTTCCACCTAAAAAAGCCACATAATTTAATTTCTTAAAAAAATGTTCTGTTCTACTTTGATACGTCTAGGACGAATGATTTTTCATATAAGTATATGCGTAAATAGCGAGAAAATATTGCTTATGTTTCAAAATGCCGCAGCCAGATTATTTATACAAATTTAAAAATTTAGAACATCTTGATGTTTATAGGGTACGAAGTCATTCATTAGATTTTCTTTTTAATAACGTGGTTATAAGGATTTAAAATTTAACTTTGCTTTAACAGCAAATCCTGTCGGTACAGAGTCAAGGTTTATTAAAACTTATTTATTATTATTCTTTGGTTATTATTAGTATTCGTTTTTATTCAAATATATGCTATTCTTATTAATGTATTATCGAATATAATTTTAGTTAAAATTCAGAGCTGATTGTAATTTAGATTGTCAGATGTAGGATTGTCATTTATAATTATAAAGAATAATCTCACATCATTGTACAGAGGGGAAGTATTCCATCGGACAAGCTTTTCCCGATGTTTTATTGAAGTTATAATGTCATGGAATGGAAAGGTCAATGGAAAACATAAGTTTTTTTTTTTTTTTTTTTTTTTTTTTTTTTTTTTTTTTTTTAATCTAGATGCAAATAAAAAATAGAAAATAGACGGAAGAAAAAAAACTTGAATATTAATTGACGACCAAATTTTCATTCTTAAATAAATAATTAAATAATATTTAGTTATTATGATTAATAAACACGAAAATGCCAGTTGGAATGTCTAAAAAGTCTAGAAAAGTTCTTTGTCTCCCCCACCCCCCCATTCGAGCATATTTAAATTTGAAATTGTGCAACTACACATTTTATATTTGCCAAAGATATACTTTATCTTTGTTATATATTTTTAAAAATATTATTAAATCGCAAACAAAATTCTTGAGTTTCTTATGATAAAGCAACATTATTCAAATAGGAATGAAGCTGAAATGTCAAATAAATAAATAAATAACAAAATAAACATATAAATAAAATAAAAATAACATTTTAACATGATATTTTACAATTGCGTAGCCAGTGCTAATAATAAATTATCGTCTGCGTATGCAATTGTTTTAATAAAACAACGTGAACATATGGATATTTTCATTGCTTATAATCCCAATGACGTAGTTATGCTTAAAGGAGAAAAAGCGACACGAATGTAAACAAAAATGTAAACAATACCATGTTCTCTGTCTACCGGTAGATGTCAGATCTCCGCAGATGTTTGCAGAATGCCGAGATGATAGATGCTTTACGAGCGAATAAGAGGGATTTCGCAATTCAAATAGAACACATCCAAGAATAAATCCTCATTCGTTCTTATTAAAAAACATGCAAGGAAATTCTGTGAGAACCATGAAAATAAGACAAAGCCACACTTTCATATAGTAAAATTGGCATTGAGTTCAAACACTTATCATGGCGTCATTTCCATAGAGAAACTGAAGGTGATTCACAGATGAGATCGATGCGCGCAGGCGCAAGAATCGCGGCTAAAAATGATGAAAAATCATATCCACAGCAGACGAAGTTTATTTTTTTTTTGTTGCCGCTTAACGAATATTTTTAAATCGGTGAATAAATGCGTGTGTTTATTAATACCTGCCCACTTCTCATGAATTATGGTTTTATTCGAAGAAATACGGTGAATAAATACTGATATTGTTTACGTTTGAGCCAGCTGTTTTTCCAATATTCTTTCATTTAGTGGAACATAGTATTTAAAAGATAACCGCATGATTAAGCTCCTTCTGTAAAAACTGATTGAAGTTTGGCTGGAATTACCGTATTAACCCGCATAATTTACATCCCCCTTACGAATTTTTCACATCCTTTTCTTTTGAAGAAAATTTTAAATAAATAAGAAAATTTGCACACTAACTGATACCTAAAAAATATGAGGTTATTTAGATTGTTGAAATTGGGTTTCATATTAATCGATTGTTTTTCGAATCAAAATCTTTTTTTTAAATTATGCTTGTGTCTATTTCAATTGGAAGGAATTCTTCTTTTTTTTTAATACGATATTTTTTTCTCAACTTCCCTGCGTCAAGAAACGAGCTGGTGTTGTAGCACATTATATTTGTTTATCTTCGATATTTTTAGATTTGTTTTTTTGTAGAATGAGGGGGGCTCTATGCTTTACCAACTACACTCTACAACCCCCGTTCAGACACTGCAAATTCTAAAAACACGCTAATTTGATCGGCTTTAGAAAGATTGTGAACGATCGAATTATAATAGTTGCCCTTATCGTACCGGAAAAATTTCCGACCCAGCTCGGAATAAAATCAGTAAAATCGGAATAAAATCCGTAAAATTGGAATAAAATCCGTAAAGTACCGTTTTAATGTATGTTTCCCTTTTTTTTTACGGATTTTATTCCGAGCTGGGTCGGAAAAATTTTCGGTACAATAAGGGCAACTATTTTTGCGATTCCTACAGGAATACTGGTCGGATTTTTTTTACAGTGAATGTCTGTTTACAAAAAAATTTTGTTTAAAAAATGTATCACTTTGTAAACAGCGTTTTAACATTTTTTAATGTATCCTACACTTTCAAAAACAAGGATAAGAATGAAATAGATTTAAAACTTTGAAATAGTGATTGGAACAAAAAAAAAAAATCCTAAAGGTGTCAGTTACTGGGAGTTTGCGAATCCAAAATTACACGTCATTCCTTCAAGTAGTACAAGAGTATTGCCAGAAAAATTACCTCAAAAATTTCGCCCTGGAGGGGCGTTGCAATAAGGGGAAAAAGTTTTTCGGAATTCTTTTTGAATTTTCTTTTCAAAGGGTTAACTGCGACATTTTGTCGAATTGACTGAGGCATTTTAGACGTAAGATCTTTTGGAATATATCTTTCAGTTTTAACTGTACCGAGTTGTTTGGTCGATTTAGATTAAAACAATACTATCAACAAAATAAAAATAAAATCTAAAGTCGATTCCTTGCAAGCCTCCAATGCGTAAATGGGTTTGTGCGCGTGCGCAAGCGCTGTCCTTCACTGGAGATCGAATACATGTCTTTTTGATGAGAGTGAGTTGCGATGTTCAATTACTAACTCAACCAATTATTAGAAATTTAAAATTCTCAGTCTTAGGTGCATCAGGAGATACTTTGGGCTAACCTCACAAAAATTTTCAGACTCGTACGAGCCGTAGATTTTACTAGCCCTTGCGCGCAGACAGACACATACACAGACAGAGCGAAACTTTTTTTTTTATTAGTATCGATATCTTAACACACTGTAGTAAATTTTGTCATCCTGCGATTTTTGAATCGTTTGCGACTTTTTCCTTTTTGCGTATCGCGGCGATTCTTCCACATTCGTGAAAGGAACCCGGTTTTAGTATTTTAACCCAATATAGTAAACTTTGCCGTCTTTAATTTTAAAATTTTATCAATACTTTATACGACTTTTCGCGTTTTTTTAGCGACTAGCTGCGATTTTCTCAAATTTGTAAAAAGGAATGCGGTTTCAATCTTCTAGTCCAATATTGTAAATTTTGCTCAAAATTCATGGAAAGATTTATATATTTTTCATGATTTATTATAACGATTTTGAATTTTCGAGAAAGAAAGGCGAAAGAGAATTTGAAGTGCCAGTTTTATGCTTTATACCGGTGTCTCAAAAATGACCAATGATTTTAAAAGTCAATAACTTGCAAACGGTGGCAGACATTAAAAAAATCTTGCAGCAGGGTTATGTATGATGTCAGGAGTTTTTTTTTACTGTGATTCCTTTATTTTAGTTCGAATTTCAAACAATAGATGGCACTGAGAGCAATAGGTGCTCAGTCCAGACCCGAATTTTGGTACTTCAGGATCCATTCAATACCTTTTAATCTCCTTTTTTCCATTCCATGGAAAAACAGAGAGGCCGAAAAATCGAACCTGGATTTAGCGGTTATTGCTTGCAGCACCATCTAGCGATGCTATTTGAAACTAAAACTCAGAATCGCAGCATACAAACTCCTGAAATCTTACATAACACTCCTGCAAGAATTTTAAATATCTGTCACTGTTTGCAAGTTATTGAATTTTAAAATCATTGGTCAATTTTGAGACACCCGGTATGAAGGTTTCTTGTAAATATTAGTAGAAAATAATATTTTTATTAATTTAATTTCAAGTTAGCTGTTGGTATTTTTTAAAAGATGTAAAATTTCTTAAATAGTTTGTTTATTTTAAACTTATTAGATGTAAATTAATTCGATATATATTTGGTTTCCATTAAATAAATTATAGTTATCACATTAATTTACGTATTTTTAAAAATTTTGAGTACTGGTGAAAAAGCAAGTACGCCATAAGGGCGCAAAATAATGCTCGCCTCAGGCAATAAAATGTCTAGCGCCGGCCCTGGTCGGCAAACTATAAAAGAGAGAGAGAAAGCCACATGCATTTTAATAACACCACATGCATTTTAATTAACAACTAGCATTTATTAGAGTATATTTTCAAAGTTATTAAGTTTATTATGTACTAAATGGATCTGGAGGTAATTTGATTGAAGAAAATCAATAATTTCCACTATTGGTTTTAAAATGGACGCCTATTTTTCTTATATAAATTAAAAAGCACATCATCTAAAAATATTTTTCCTGTCGTTGAGTCGACAAATCAGATTCTTTACTAACTGACATATTTTGTAATATTAATATGTCTTTTCAGGGATTAATACAAATAACTTCCTTATCTAGTCTTCCTGGCAGTTTTAAGGAATAATTTCTCTTGCGTTCTTGATATTTAATTCCATTAAACATTGCACGTAAACAGTACTTTGTGTGATGAGCCTATTGATTGCATTTGTTAGACAAAATGCTCAATTAATTTGCATCATAAGATATCGGATCATAGTTAGGGGCGTCGCTACAAATATTTTTTCGGGAAGGGGGGGGGGGAATTCAAAGATTTCCCAACTTATAATTCAAAAATTTTCCAACTTGAAACAAATTGCTTCATTTTACAACTGAAATGATATGGTCAATGCGTGTTTATGATAATGATAGTTATACGTAAAAAATCCTTTCCAAAGAAAAACACTGAAACTAAAAACATAAAAATTATAATTATTGGTTTGTTTAATGAAAGTTTAAGTACACCGCTTTCCTTTAAATAATTAGAATCAAAACTAGATTAATTTCTGTTTTCCTATCTTGGAATCACTGAGCATGAAAATAATAAGATACCCAATTGCTAAATGAATAGTTAAGGAAGCAATTTCAAACAATACAGAAAATGTAAGATTTAAACCTAGAAAAATTGCATATATTTAGTGAAAAACCAGCATTAGTTTAAGGTTTGTAATTTTTTGTCATACCTATCACTCATAATCGCACCTCATACGAAAATACCGTCATGTTATTTTGAAAAAGGAACAAAGATTTGGCAGAAATAAAAGGAATAGATTCGATACAATGTTGATGGACAACAGTAGGGAAATTCAGATCTGGATATGATGATATTTTCGTAGCACAGATAAACACAATGTCAAACTGAGTCTAGCTGCTTTTTGTACTTCTTTATATAATTTAACATGTTTACTATTATAGAACTCAGAAAGGCAGTTATAAAAACAATAAAAATTTCATATTTTTATACTATTATAAAAAAAAAGAAAAGTTTTTCAAAAACCTATAATTTCCCAACTCTAAGCTCAAATTTCCCAAGTTCACATATATTGGAGGGGGAGGCTTCCCCCATAACCCCCCATCGTGACGCCTCTGATAGCAGTAAACGTAAAAGTTGGGCAAGACAACGTAATTTGAAAACATGTAAGACTATTTTCTATGACTAATGTCAAAGCTACTGTCGCATATTTGAAGCATTGCAACATAGAAAGAGAAGGGGCACAATTGACCATTTGAAAAGTTTTTATTGATTTTTCTTCAGAAAATCCTTGAATATACCTTATCTTCATCTATTAATTTTCTCAAAGCATAAATTGTAAAAGTGTTTAAAGGAAAAATTCTTTTCAAAGATTAAAACCTGTAACCTCTTGTCTGGGGTACATCGACACCCCCCCCCCCCCCGAAAAAAAAAAGAAAGGCGAAAGATAAATTGCAATATTAATAACTATTTAAAAGGAAAAAAACTTTATTAGAGATCTCTTGCCATATTCTTCAATGCATTAAAAAGTACAGAAAAAAATAATGGATTCATTTCAAACATTCATTTATGGATTCATTTCATTAACAAAAATATTTAAAGGAATTTTTGTCGCAATGTCATTGTATGCCAGTAGATATATTTAAAAGTGTTCTCAAATCCAAAAGGACAACGTTATGACATAAGTTTTAATTTATTTTTGTTCGGAAATGCATGAAACTAGCCGTTGTTGTTCTTCAGAAACTATGTATACATAGTCTTCGCTATGTATACATAGAATATATTCGAGCTGTCTTTTCCGTTTTTTTTTTCCAAACGCAATAGATCTTTCAGAGAATAGTGTCGAAGGGGGCTAATATTCGTTTTGAACCGGATTTCCGCGCGAAAGGAGAAAAACCACTCAAGAAAGGATAAAAAACGTGTTTGTCACGTGATCAAAATCGCTTCTAACTCAATAGGTAATTGATGGATCCCAAAATGGCAAACACAGTTCGATTCCAAATTGCTTCCCTGATCAGGCTTTCCGATTTTATATCTCTCCGTTAAAAAATGAATTTGTAAATGTGTCAAAACATTTTGCGCTTGTTGAGCAGAGCAGTTGAGAACAGCCTTAACAAGTTTTTACATATTTAAGTTTAAATATTTATAAAGTTAAAAAAAATTATAAATTTAAAAATATATGTAAATAAAAATCTTTAAAGAACTATTTTCTTTGCAAAATCCTGATGACTTCAGTTATGGCACATTAAAAAAAAAAATAATAACAATTGGTCTAAAAAATAACGATTGTACTTAATGTAAGTCACGTGCTTTACTTATTATAACTGTTAAGTTCTTTAAAAAACTATCTTGATAATTTTTTTTTTTAATTTAACATAAATTAATAGCCATATTCTTCAAGAATCAAGATATTAAAATTGCGCAGTAGTAATTGTACTATTTTCCCCTTTTTAAAATGTAAAAAAGTCCTTCCGGCCAGTGCCGGGAGGAAGAGGTAGCTTTCATATTCTTTATTTTTTAAAAGCCAGCTTATATTATTTAAACACACGGAGCTCAAATTAGTGGAACCCGATTATAGAAGATTAAATACTAATTTTTGTCAATATTGAATATGAATGAAAATTTCGCCAAATTAGTCAGCGTTATCAAAGCTGGTTTTATTAAAGTGATTTATATTTTGTCGCCAAATTCGGTGATATCCCGAATTATATTAATAATTAACCCGAATTATCGGTGATAGACCGCCATTTTAAAACAACATAATAGGTGCAACAAAGCTCACCAATGAACTTGGTCGAGACCTTAGTAATTCCTGTGCACATGCTTACTCATATCTAAATAGGATGATATATACGAGTGCTGTTGCAGGCAAAAAATCAGATTTTTCAAAATGTCATACACATTCGAAATTCAAACTGCTATATCTGGGCCTTTTTTTTAGATAAAGGGAAAACAAAAAATGATCCGGAATCTTTGTAACAAGCTGAAATACATAAGAAAATTTTTTTTTCAATTTCTAATTTTTTTGTACCTCATTTTAAATTAATTTTTTTTTAAATTTTTAAATGGCCGCCATTTTGAAACAAGATGGCGGATGAAGTTAGCAAACGAACTTGGCCGGAAGATTGCTATGTACTGTGCACATGCCTTGTCACATCCTAATCGGTTCATAAATACGCGTGTTATCGCATGACAAAAATCAGATCGTTTCAAAATGTCAGCCATGCTAGAAATTCAAAGTGCTATAACTCAGCCATTTTTTAAGATATAGGCGAAACGAAAAATGCTCCAGAATCTTTGTATCAAGCCCAAACACATAAGAAAAAAATCTTTTTCAATGTCTAATTTTTTTGAGCCTCATTTTAAATTTTAAATTTTAAAAATTTTTTTAAATGGCCTCCATTTTGAAACAAGATGGCGGATAAAGCTGGCCAATGAACTCGGTCGAGACATTGGTATGTACTATGTACACACGAAATTTTATCCAAATCGCTTCATAAATACGAGAGTTACAGTATGACAAAAATCAGATATATATATATATATATATATATATATATATATATATATATATATATATATATATATATGGATATATATAAATAGAGTAAACCCTCGATTTAACGGACCTCGGTTCAACGGACTTCGGATTCAACGGACTAATTTAAAAAGAATAAATTGAAAATTAAAAATTAAACAAAAATTAAAGTACCATGAAAATCCATGATAAAACAGCTTCTAAAACGATGAAACATGCTTCGAAAAAAAAAAAAAAAGTATTACTGCTCACCTCCCCCTCCCCTACTTGAGAATCAACACGATGATAATGAAGATGAGGTCTAGGACGACAAGAAAGAAGAATTAAGCGAATTTCGACCGAAATTATCTACAGTACGAGAGCATATGGATGACGTCATTACTTACATAGGGGCATCTTCAGATCCCGAAGTGTTTGCGTATTATGAACACTTTAGACAATTTCGAGCTCTTATAATAAAAAAACAGCATTCAAGTGGGAAACAACTAAAACTAGACGCCTTTTTTCAATCCAGCAGTATGAAGCAACCTTAATATGATGTAAATAACATAAAATGATGCCTGTTGTTTTGGGGGCATTGTAATTTTTTTCCATTTGTTTATTGATTGTTTATTAATTATTATTTCTGTGTAAAAAGTGTTTCATTCCCATAAAAGTTGCATATGTGTTAATTCGTTTGTATTTCATTACCAATATTGTATTATTAAAATATATATATTATATATATATATGTAATTTGCACTGTAATAATATATGTAATTACAAGTACGTAATAATATATATATGTACTATAATTATAACAAAATAATATTATAAATAATACTTTGCGATTTAATGGACTTTCGATTTAATCTTACATCTTAGTCCCAATTAGTCCGTTAAATCGAGGGTTTACTGTATATATATATATCAATTTTGAACGGAGGGTGGTTTCGGGGTCTAGGAGTCATGATCGGTGAAAATATACCAAAATTTTTCGGAATCGTTTTCCTCCGAACGGCTGCAATAGGTAGCTTTTTGTAATGAAAGCTACCTAATAAAGGAACATAATTTACTAGAACTTATTCATAACAGCGGGTTTTGTTTTAAATGAAAAAAAGGCAACATTGGTCTGCTTTTCAACTTTGATGAGTTTTTCTTTGACAAATTTCAGTATTGAGTCAGCTTAAATGAGTGATCTACTGTAAACCTTTTTAGGGTGGACCACTGTACACCATGTAGACATGGAATACGAAAATATTCTACAACATTTTATTTTATATAAACAGGATATTTTCAATGAAATTAACAAAAAAAGTGAGTGCCTTCTTTATCTTTAAACCTCAATCCCCCCCCCCCCCCTTTCTACTTCTAATCTTTATTAACAAAATATCTAAAATTCTGAACAAACAAAATTTTAATTTTGGTAGCAAACACAACAAAAGGAATAAGTTCTCATATGATACACACCCATATGATTTAAGTTAAAAAATATTCTTTTTACTATACTGTTATTCATGATTACAAATATGAAATTAAAACAGGTAAAATAAATACATTTCGAAGGTATGTTCCTATTTGTCCCATGTTCCCCAATGATTACAAGATATTTTTCAGGATTATGATTATTTTTATGGTGAAATAGAAAAATACCCAGTTTTTGTGTATTTACCCAAACCCTGGGTAAATATCTGGGTATATACCCCAAACATAAATACCTACCCGTTGGGTATTTACCCCCCCACCCCCCACCCCCAACACACACGTTACTGGTTTTAACCACGTTAACTAGTGTTCTTACTTACCGTGGTCCTAACTATCCTTACAATAATACCTATGTAACTACCTAACATTCACACTCATGATACATCCGAAGAAATGAAATGAAAAAAAAAGTATCAGTCGATATGCACATAATGTTTTTCGAGATGTGTACTTCACGTGCGTTAGCAATGGGGTAGGGGTGGGGGTCGACTTTGGTATAACTAAATAGTTTTTATTTTTATTTAACACGTATTTTTCCGTTTTTCAATCTGATATGTATTTCTGGTGTTATTCGACTGTTTCTAGACTTTTTGGACAGCCTTATATATTTAAATATTGGATTTAATGCGTTCCTTAATTTGTTTTAATAAAATATTTATTATATGGAGTTAAATATACAACAAATATTTTCTTACAAAAACATTCGTATTTTTCACGCCATTAAAAATTATAAAAAGTAAACATAATCTGATTAATTGTCCTTAAATATTAAATTCCGAAAAAATCTTATGAATACTGCAAGCATATGAGATTTTTGATTTATAGAGGTACATAGAACACAAATGTTGTTATAAACAAGAAATACAGAAAAATAAGAATTCGAATTTTTTAAAGTTAATATTAAGAAGGTTTTTTTCTAGTAACATTCCTAAAAAAAATTCGATAAATACTTTAATAATATTTTATTTTTGTTTTATGAAGCTACATATAGCACATATTTTTTTTTTTTACACGAAACTATTATTTGGATAAATAAAATTTTCAGATTTTTTTAATAATTAAGATCATCAAAGATATATATATATATATATATATATATTTAAGTAAACAGTTTTTTTAATTGAAAAATTTAATTATCATAAAATGTGATAATATGTACCGTAAATACATCTGATTTTTGTTTTCTAAAGCTACATGAAACGCATTTTATTATACTATAAGAAATATTTGAAAATACATTTTCCATTTTTTTTTCTCATTTTATTTTGATTCTCTGTAAAACTTGATTGCTAAAAACAAAACATTTTCTAGAAAAATATGAAGTAATATATCTAAAATTTTTTCAGAATTTTTTTTATTATCATTTAAATCTAATAAATTAAAATTTCGTTCGCTATTTAATGTTTAATTATAATAAATTAAAAAAGTCCAACTTATTTTATACAGAAAAAAATATATAGTTTACATTTCTCAGTTAAAATTGTATTCTGTAACCTGCTTATAAACCCATCAAATATTCTTTGCGATTTTTATAAATTCTATTTTCTTCTCTTTCTTTTTCTTTTATTTTTTCTTGTTTCTTAAAATGATGTTTAAGTCAATCATAAATTATCCTTAATTATTTAAACTTTATTAAATCCACCAAAATCTCATATAAGTTAAATACTTCTGCATAATTTTTGTTAAAAAAAATCTCAATTTAAGAACTACATAAAAACAAAATTTTGAGTTTATATAATGACTGAAAATTAGAAAAATACATTTTTGTGACTTTATTTAAAAATATTTTTATCACATGTTGCATATTTGCTTATTTTTAGTTTTTACAATTTTTTAAAAATATATTTTCATTTATACAGGACAATGAGAAGGACAAAATGTCTTCTGAATAATTTGTACTTTGCATTGTATCTAACTCGATGCTCCATAATTTATTTTTTTATTTAAATCAAGTAACATTATTTATTTACATTTATTATTATTATTTTTAAATCTTTCTTTTTCAAATATAAATAGGGGAGACTGGCGAGCGTTGATCGATTTTTTACAAAATTATATTTTATTTTTTAAATATTGAACCTAAAATAAAGTTTCATATATCATTTTATTCGTTATACAATCAGTTATCAAAATAAAATTGCGACATAAGTGTATATGTAAAAAAACTTCAAAAATAATTGATTTTAATTATGAGAAAATGATGGGTCAAGGCTCCCCACATATGAGAGACTTGACCCACTTTTTTTTTTTTAAATATTGAAATATTTGTTAGGGGAAATAAAATCAGTTTAAAATAAAGCAGAATAACTTTATGCTGCATGATTTAATTATTATTCAAAATTATTTGGGAAAATGTGATGTGTAAAAAACCCTTTTTAGACGGAATTCAAGGCACAGGAGGAAAATTGCGTTTTAAATACCCACTTTTTGTGACACTCGACCTGGCAACATTAGTTGCCATATAGTTTGTCTACATCTCATTGTGTTCATCTTGGTAAAATTTGTCCACATACCTTCCTAAAGTAGTTTGATCAATGTTATGTTTTTTTTGCAGAGGTATGAACACTTGACATTGCTTAAGGCTGCTGCTTTCAGCGTTTCTAGTCTTTCCCATTCTTTCTATTTACCTACTATGGGTACTAGTTAAATAAAATAAAAGTTCCTAATGTCAACTTTCTAAATTTTATTTCATTAACTTTTTTCTTTCTTTATAGCAATTTTTCACATTTTCCGTTAATCAATTTCAAACATTTCCCTTTCTATCACTTCATTTTACCTTAGCTTTACAGAATAAATTTATGTTATTTTAGAAATGTTAACTCTTCATTATGTAGAGCGTATAATAAATATATTTCCAAAAACAATTAATTAAGGGTGTTTTGAGCATCTGGTCAACCACTGATTGGGTCAAGCCTCCCCACATAGTCACTTTTTAAAGTATAGCACATGGTTATGTTTAGCCTAATTTACTGTATAACCTTTATGCTGGAATGAAAACGCAATATTACTGCATTACTTAAAACCTACTTACTTGAATTTTTATGATATATTTTATTTGAGAAAATCTTACAAAATGTTTAAAAAAAGAAATACACTTTTAAAGCTGAAAATTCTTCACAATTAATTTTTCCACACTTGTTTCAATTATCTGCATGAACCAAAGACTATTGTGTGAGCATTTCAGTAGCTTTGATTACCATCTATTGGCAAAACTCTGAAATTCTTTTAAATATGAAAACTGAAGGGTGGGTCAAGCCTATCTTATGGTCAACCCTCCCCAGTCTTCCCTGTACATTTCTAAAAACTCTCATGTATATTATTATATACATAGAAATAATTCAAAAAGGTATTTAATTTATAATAATTTTGATTCATAAAAATTTTTGATTTAAAAATTTTTGATACAAATATTTAATTTTGAATCATTTAAAATTTATTTGTTTTATATTTCATATTTCAAAATCTCTCATATATATTATCATGTACATTGAAAATGTCAAAAATTTAAATAGACTAATTTAATCAAAATTCTTATATTTTATATTTTATGGAAATGAAAAGTATTAACTAATTTTAATAATAATAACAACACTTTAAAATGCAAACAACAACAAAAATTTAATAAATTAAGATTACACATACATAATTACAATACATAAGATTGCACATGCATAGATCATCTGCTGCTGAATATTAATTATTAAATGAAGTTTTATGCATCATCAAAGTATTCGGATATGTAAAATAATTAAACAATGCAGTAGAAAACAATGACGTGATAGCGGGCATTTTTACACAAGAAACTGGGCTAGTGTTTTAGAAATACAGTAGCCACATCGCATGACGGAGTGCAAGCTGTGTTGAAACTCGCGTTGGCAACAAGTGGTTATTACAAGTGGTTATTAGTGGTTATAGGTCGCAAGAACCGCGTTGCGTATCTTTACAAAATAGTAACCTTGTCAAAACTAGTTGGATGTGGCAAATCCGAAAGTTTCTTCTATCTCATACATGTTAATACTTAATGAAAAATGCAGCATAGCAGCGCCACCGGCTAGGTGATTTACACTGAAATCTAATTAACAACAATAAATTATGTCCACTTCTAACTGGATCTGAAGTTTGATGAAAATTCGTGCATTAGTTTTTGAGATACAGCTTTGCAAAAATCGTGAAAAATGCAGCATAGCAGCGACACCAGTTAGGTGATTTACACCAAAATCTAATCAGCAAAAACAACTTATGTCAACTTCTAACTGAATCTGAAGTTTTATGAAAACCCGTGCATTAGTTTTAGAGATTCATCTTTCCAAAAATCGTCAAAAAATGCAGCTTAGCAGAGCCACTGGTTAGATGATTTACGCAAATATCTAATCAGCATCAATAACTCATGTCAACTTTTAACTGAATCTGAAGTTTGATGAAAATCCGTGCGTTAGTTTTTGAGTACCGTTGCGTGTGCAAAGCTGTATAGCTTTGCTAGCGATGCTAGCCATGTATAACAGTTGTATAGTTTTGCAAAAATCGTGAAAAATGCAGCATAGTAGCGTTACCTGTTGGGCGATTAACACCAAACACTAAACAGCACTAATTTTTAACAGGGACTAACTGAATCTGAAATTTGAAAAAAAATCATGCATCAGTTCTTGAGATAGAGCTATTTTGATAATCATGAATAATGCCGCATAGCATTACCACATGTTGGGTGATTTACACAAAAAGTAATCAGCACCGAATTATATCAAGGAGTAACTGAATCTAAAGTTTAATGAAAATCCGTCCATTAGTTCTTGAGATGCAGCTATAGAGGAAATCGGGTATAATGCAGCATAGCAGAGCCACCTTTTGGGCGATTTACACCAAAACGTAATCAGCGCTAATTTATATCAGGGACTAACGGAATCTAAAGTTTTATTAAATTCCGGTCATTAGTTCTTGAGATAGAACGCCCACAAAATTTGTGTCACATACAAACAGATAGACAGAGATATTATAAAAACGTGTTTTTGGGGATCTCTGACCCCTAAAACGTGTAAATCCATCGCAAACCGCAATTCTAAAATTTTCACGAAAAGGTTTTCTTGTAAAGATAGTAAAAAAGTCGTACATGGTACGACAAATACTGGCGGAGGTCTTTTATTTTGCCGGACATTTTCTCAAATGGTTATAGGCTGATTCAAGGTCCAAAATTAATGAAGAAGAAATTTTTATCGTTACCGAAAACGGAGAGGGGTTCTTCGGTACAATACCTACCTCCCACCGAGCAACGATGCACGGAGAAATCCTCGCAAAATATTTTACATGCAGGTATGTGACTTATTCACGATGCCGTTTCAACGGCCAAGTATCGAACTACAGCCTCCGGTTACCAGCTCGACACAAACCGTTCGGCTCTGCTGACCAATGCAGAAACACGCCAAGGGTGTGGGTATTGGTCCATCAAAGAAATAATTTTATAGGTAACGGAACGAGAGAACGGATCCTATGGCACCACATCTACCCTTCTTACGACGCCCTTTACGACCTTCTTCGTCTCTCTACGACCTATGCAGAAATACACTCCACAAATTTTATATGCATGTAAGTTATACAGCGCCATTTTATCGACTGAGTATCGAACTGCAGCCTGTCGGCCACCAGTTCGACACCGCCATTTTATCGGCTGAGTATCGAACTGCAGCCTGCCGGCTACAAGTTCGACGCTAACCATATGACCACTGTATGTCCGATTATCAAATTAACGCTCTATGGAGCAATCCACCCCACATATATTTTCAGGAATGTATGTCACATGGTGGTGTTCCATGGCTAAGAATCGAACTGCAGCCCTCCGGTTACCAGCTCGACACCAACCGTTCAGCCACCGAGGACCGCAGCACCGTGTAACGATCGATGAAGAAATCCACTCCACTCATTTTATATCCATGTAAGATATACAGCGCCATTTCATCGGCTGAGTATCGAACTGCAGCCTGCTGGCTACCAGTTCGACACCGCCATTTCATCGGCTGAGTATCGAACTGCAGCCTGCCGGCTACAAGTTCGACACCTACCATATGGCCACTGTATGTCCGTCACATGTTGCTGTTCCATGGCTAAGTATTGAACTGCAGCCCTCCGGCTACCAGTTCGACACCGCCATTTCACCAGCTGAGTATCGAACTGCAGCCTGCCGGCTACAAGTTCGACACTAACCGTATGGCCACTGTATGCCCGTCATATGGTGCTGTTCCATGGCTAAGTATTGAACTGCAGCCCTCCGGCTACCAGTTCGACACCGCCATTTCACCGGCTGAGTATCGAACTGCAGCCTGCTGGCTACCAGTTCGACGCTAACCATATGTCCACTGAATGTCCGATTCTCAACGTAACGCTCTATAGAGAAATTCACTCCACATATTTTGCAGGTATGTACATCACATGGTGCTGTTCCATGGCTAAGTATTGAACTGCAGCCCTCCAGCTACCAGCTCGACACCAACCATTCGGCCACGGAGGACCGAAGCACCGAGTAACGATCGATGCATAAATCCACTCCGGACATTTTACATGCATGTAAGTTATACAGCGCCATTTCATCGGCTGAGTATCGAACTACAGCGTGCCGGCTACCAGTTCGACACTAACTATATGACCAATGTATGTCCAATTCTCAAATTAATGCTATATGGAGAAATCGACTCCCCATATTTCGCATTCATTTTTGTTATACAATCCTGTTCCAACGGCTCAGTATCGAACTGCAGCCCTCCGACTAGCAGCTCGACATTAACCGTCAGCCAATTCAGAAACACAGCAAGAATGAGGGATGTGGTACATTGAAAAAATATTTTTATTGTTACAGAAAAGAGAGGAGGGTCCTACCACACTATATAACCCTCAACGGGTAACGATCTAATGAGAAATCCATTGCACGGAGTTTTTGATCACATATGTTAAACAGCCCTGTTTAAATGCCAGAGTATCGAACTACAGCCCAACGCCTACCATACGTAAATGTTACATATTGTTCATATAAAATCTGTGGAATGGATTTCTCCATGGATCGTTGCATGGTGGGAGGTAAATATTGTGCCGTAGAATCCAGTGACGATAAATAATCCTTTGTTCTTTTGGACCTTGAATGTTAGCCTGCCTATAAATATTCGAGAAAGAAACTGTGTAGTACCATGTATAACACATTGAGTAGCCGCTTTTAATTTGATCGACACTAACACTTTTGAAACTTCCGAGCAATACAGAAACATGGCTGTAGTTGTGGAATTGGTGCACTGGCGCCAAACCTGACAAGCACTTCATGGATGCTGATTACACTGGAAAACAATGATTTTTGTGTTTAGGAAATAAACACCACTCCTATACGAAATGGGCTCGCTGAATCCAAATATGACCTTCATTTTGATATATCTGGTCTAGGTTTTAAGATATGTAATATTCAACTGTTATATATTAGGTTTATAAGTTTGTTTTGAAAAACTTAAAGCAGGGACTTTTGATGGATGAATGATCCGTAAGCCCATAAAGGACACAAATTTCACAAATTTCGTGAAAACAATGCACGAGAATGAAACTTTAGCTTGGTGAACCTTTGTAGAAGTAGTGCAAAATTTCATTGGAGACATAAAAGTGAAAACTAGAAAGACTTTATTAGTAACATAGTGCCAACACTTGTTAAACAAACAGGCTTGTTGAATTTCCCTAAACCACTCTAATGTCAGCCGATGTATATTGTTGGAAATCTGTTTTTACAATGTGATGGAGCCAGATGGACATGGGTACTGTAAAAAAAAACTAGACCTGATTGAGAAAAGTAAAAGTTATTTTCGAATTTATTAGAAAAATTACCTAAGAATTCGTTAAAATATTCCAGGCACCAGACAAAAAATATTTTTGTTGCCGTGTGTTATCACTGCTGATTTTATTTGTCACTTTACCCTTTTTTGCGCAGATCCTCAAACATGGTTAAAATGCACTGCCCAGTTTCTTAAAATTATCCCTTTTAATAATCGACTATCACACTGTAAAAAAACAGCATCGTGAAGTCATCGTGAACAATTAACCCTTCACTGCACGGTGTGCCATATGTGGTACATACCAATAAAACCCTTCTATTTTCCTATGGATCTTAAATAGGTGATCTGAGCTTTGTTCCATACCTATAGTCCAAGAGCTGTTAAACATTTTAGGGTAGGTATTTGAGGCACCCTGAAAATTTGTGCAACACTTCTTTTGTAATGGCTGAATACAAAATCGAATGTCTGGCTGAAGGATCGTGGCCCAAAAACTGTGCCAGACACGTGTCAAGTGCCATTTTTTGACTACCCAAAAAAGGCATTTGAGGCACGCTGAGATTGAGACAGAATAATATTTATACTTAGAAAAAAATATTTTGAAAACGACAGACAGTTTAGTCGGCCCAAAAACTGTGCCAGACACGTGTCAAGTGCCATTTTTTGACTACCCAAAAAAGGTATTTGAGGCTCGCTGAGATTGAGACAGAATAATATTTATACTTAGAAAAAAATATTTTGAAAACGACAGACACTTTCGTCGGCCCAAAAACTGTGCCAGACACGTGTCAAGTGCCATTTTTTGACTACCCAAAAAAGGTATTTGAGGCACGCTGAGATTGAGACAGAATAATATTTATACTTAGAAAAAAATATTTTGAAAACGACAGACACTTTAGTCGGCCCAAAAACTGTGCCAGACACGTGTCAAGTGCCATTTTTTGATTACCCAAAAAAGGTATTTGAGGCTCGCTGAGATTGAGACAGAATAATATTTATACTTAGAAAAAAATATTTTGAAAATGACAGACACTTTAGTCGGATCAAAATCTGTGCCAGACACGTGTAAAATACCATTTTGCCAAAAATGGCACTTGACACGTGTCTGGCACAGTTTTCGTTTTTTTTTTTTTTGTTTTATGTGGTATAAGTGCTTATAATCCCTTGACAAAAACGCCTTTGGCAGAGGGGAAGAGTTTGCAGTCTGCCTTTGTAAAATTGGAAGCGAAACACCAAAGAAACACACTAAAAGAGGCAGCCAAAGTATGTCTGAAGTAGAAAGGGGAATCATAGCCAGGAAACTAAAGGTACTGCAACAGAAATACCAGCCAAAGATGTAAGATTAGATGCAGTATGCCATTGGCAGGAATACATGGAAAACAGACAACAATGGAAACTTCCAAACTGCGCGTGCAAAACTTTTTAAAGTGTTCAAAGTGTGGAGTAGCTTTATGCATAAATCTTGAAAGAAATTGTTACTCTGAATTTGACCAGAAATGAACTTATGGAACTTTTTTGCTCTTAAAGCAATTCTTTTACACTTTTTATAAGGAATTTCTTTTGATTTGCTTTCTGATGATGCTTTATTGTGTTTTAAAATGATTTTCTATGAATCTTGTTCCTTCATATCGTTTTAGAATCTGTATTTTGAAATTTGCAACATTAAATTTTAATTTTTGCACATTTTAAATGCCTGCTAAAGAAATTTAGCTTTGTTATCTGAGGCACTTAAATACATAATTATACTCTTTTTGTATATCTAATATACGAGCATTGTGGGTTTTGTGCCACATTTGGCACAAACAGACATTCATTATTTTTCCTGTATTTGTGACTATTTAAAGTCATCAAATTATTTTTTTCATAAAGAAAAGAAAAATCGCGCAGTGAAGGGCTAAGTCATTTGTACCGCATCACAAAACCAAATACACAAATTTCACGGCGACATAGATACAAAGATAGACATAGAAATTGTACAAAAATTAATTGTTAATTTGCAACATTTTCATTAACCATAGTATAATGTTGATAGATATTGCAGATACGTTTTCAGCATGAGTTACTCAAATGAATAACAAAATTTTAGGATTAATTATTCACTTCATACAATGAAATACTCCAGAGATATTTGTTCTCGCTTTCAAAGCTCTGTGTAAACTTTTAGCCATTTTTTGTTTCCTGCAAAAATGTTGACCGAGAGCACCGCTTGGAGGCAGGTTACTTTTTGCTATCTTGTGGACCACCGCCTTACGCCCAGGATGGTATAGGGAACGTAACTGTGGTGGCTGGTCGATGGATGGCCGGATTGCTGCTGGAGGATTGTCAAGCTGTCAAACTGTAGTGATGTCATGCAGACGGAGGAGAAGAATGCATATAAGACAAAGAAAAAGTCACAATAGGTAGTTTTAAAAGTCGCATCTGGGAAATGCACTGGATAATGGAACAAGAAAACTTCAAACACATTTCATATCCATAAAACAATAGAAATATAAATATAATAAAAATAATCAATAAACAAAAAATATTACCACATCGACATCAATTACACAATATCCATAAATACTACATAAAACAATAAAAATTTTTATAACACAAAAACAATATAAATATAATAAAAATCACTAATTTACAAAAAAAATATTACTATATCAATATAAAAAACACAATATCCATGAATACTATACCACTATAAAAATATCCACAACACAATATCAATAAATACTATAGATCAGAATAAAAATATCCAAAACGCACTACATTAATAAACACTATTTATCACGATACCAAATACAATACAATACAATACAATACAATATCTATTAACAACATAATATCAATAAACCCTATAAGAATTACAAAATATCCATCAATACTATAAATTAAACTGTATATATACAAACACAATATGAATTTCACACTATAAATAACATTAAAAAACAGAAGAAATTACATTCAATAAATACTATATATCAGAATAAAAATATCCAAAACGCACTACATTTATAAACATTACTTATCACGATACCAAATACAATACAATACTATATCTATCAACAACACAATATCAATAAACCGTATAAGAATTACAAAATATCCATAAACACTATAAATTAAACTATATATATACAAACACAATATGAATTTTACACTATAAATAACATTGAAAAACAGAAGAAATTACATTGGCATTTATTTACTCACCTTTTAAAGAAAGCCATTTTGATTTTAGGATGTCATGGTCAGGGCCATGTGTCATAATTCGGTTGTCAAAATCGAGAGTCAAAATCGTAGGTGAATCAAATTCGGTTGTACTATTCTTCATTTGTTTTTGACAATTTTGCACAGCAGATACAGGCAGTGAAAATTCGGACAAGGTGAGATTTACGCTTCTTCCACCATAAACCGATGTTCTGGCCGAATGTTTGCTTTTGAGGGGTGTCTGAACTGGAAACTTTCATGGATCTGTTATCAGAAGTAAGCGGTATAACCCTGTTAATTTCTGTTGAACTATGTTGAGGAGTAACACAAATATTGATATTTTTTATCTGATTTTACAATGGACTGCTCACTGTTATCATTTTAGACGATATCCAAATCAGAAAGACGAAATTCTGTGTGTATTTCCTTGTTGGAATATTGAAGATAACTCTTAGCAGCTGGAGGTAGACTTTCAATTTGACTTTTTTCAACCAAAATAATATTGATATCGGGGTTAGATTTTACAGATGATTCAAAAGACTGCTTGCTGTTATCACTTTTGACAACACTCAATTCAGAAAGACAAAATTCTCTGTCTATGTTGTTGTATGCCATTTCTTTATTTAAATCTTTTAAAGAGCTCATATTAACTGGAGTTTCAATTTGGCTACTATTTGTGAAGTAAGGTATCTCATCGAGACTGGTCGGTGTGATTTTATTCGATTCAAAAGAATGATCTTCATGTGTCTTGGGTGTTTTATCTTTAGCAGAGTTATGTCGTCTGGAATTAGCTACTTTAAAATTAGCAGCTGTTTCTTTGGGATCAACGCGTTCGGTTGTATTGTTTTGGATATTGTCAGCTTCTTCTGTAATTTTTTCCAGCTGAATAACTTCTAATGGCTTTTTCTCAAAAATAGAATCGAACTCTTGGGCACTCACTAAAAATAAGGAGAAAATAATTTTATGTCTCTAACAATCATAATTAAATTCATATAGCTTTTATGGCAAAATTGCTAACGTTGTAAGAGAAAAATATTTTATATTACTATGAAAAATAATAAAACATATTGTGTAATATTATTTTGAACTACTGGATATTTATAAAATATTTATTACGTTTTGTATATTATTATCATTCGCGTCCTTTAAATTTGTGCAAAATAAATAAATAAATAAATAAAGACCGTTCTTCTTTATTTCCATTGTTCTATTTCATGTATGCTATGGCATTTTATTCAGAATAATATTAAATAAATGTTTTAATTTAAATATATTATGCATTCAATGACACTTTTCCCCTGTTTCATTTTTCTATAAATACTGAACTGATCGTATTAAGCAGGTAATAAACTCGTGTTTATTTAAATTTAATTCAGCGATTTTTTTACTTCTATCTTTATAAGAAGAAAGTACTGGATTCGTGAAAAAATTTGATTTCCGGTTTTTGACGGATTTATACGTTTTAGAATGCCCAGAACACGATTTGATGGTTTTTAGAAAATGTCTGTCTGTGAGTCTGTCTGTCAATCTGTCACTCTGTCACTCTGTGGGTCTGTATGTGACAAAAATTTTGTGGGCGCTCTATCTCAAGAACTAATGCACGGAATTTCACAAAACTTTAGATTCAGTTAGACTTTCATATAAACTGGACCTGATTAGTTTTTGGTGAAAACCGCCCAACAGGTGGCGCTGCTATGCGGCATTTTTCACGATTTCCGCTATAGCTCTATATCAAGAACTAATGCACGAATTTTCATCCAACTTCAAATTCAGATATACTTTGATATGAATTGGTGCTAAATCGTTTTTGTTTCTTGTACTATTTAAATGATTTAATTGACGTGATTTATATAGAAAAAAGTTTTGTGATGGCCACAACATACTACTTTTCTATTTCACCTTGTCCGAATGCATTCATATTGGGAATGGGTGTCAAACAACGCAAAGACACAAACACAGTGTGTCCCTAAATGTCGTGTAAAATCATGAAGAGGCTGTAGAAAACGTTGGAACAGTCGTTTTTTACATAGGAATCCAGGGTATCGCAAAAGTGTATTCAATCATGAATATAGAAAGTCTGGCTTTAAGCCAGTATCGGATTTCCACTCTTAACTTTAACCACGATTAAGATAATTTTTCGAAATTTTCAGCAGAATACTTTGTGTAAATTAAGGCTCCTGTCCCTGCCGGCGAATACACTCACGAGCTAATGCTAATCCTATAGGGAGGGATTTTTGTAATATCTTGTTTGCATTTCGATATTTTTAAATATTTTTTTTTTGTTTTTTGTATTGGATAGCCGAGATACGTCTCTACATCGCACCTTTTTTACTTTTTCGATTTTGGTTGCAGATATTTTTTAGAATGACACTTTCATTTTCATAACCGGTTTTGAAAATGAAAGTAACTTTATAAAAAATCTCTGCGGCCAAAATCGAAAAAGTAAAAAAGGTGCGATGTAGGGACGGATATCGGCTATACAATGCAAAAGAAAAAAAATTTAAAGATGTCGAAATGCAAACGATATAGACTAGGATCCGGAAGCACAGCCAATCACCTCATCGAGTTCACAGATGAAATTACAGGATTAGTTAAATCTTGATTCGCATATTAAAACGCAATCGGTCTGCTGAGTCCTATCTTGGTGGAAAACACCTGAAAACTTGATTTTAGTGGTTGAGTGTGAGGTGTACCATTGTGTTTTCCCGCACCAAAAGGTATGAAAACAGGGAGGATTGGGAGCAGGAAAACAAAATGGTAAACCTACGAGTCAGCTGCTAAAATCGGGTTTTTAGGTGTTTTCCACCAAGATAGGATTTGTCAGACCGATTGCCTTTTAATATGCGAATCAAGGTTTAACTAATCCTAGAATTTCATACGTGAACTCGATGAGGTGATTGACTGTGCTGCCGTCTTCCGGTCTAATATATTACATAAATCCCTCCCTATAGGATTAGCATTAGCTCGCGAGTGTCTTCGCCTTCAGGGACAGGAGCCTTAAGGCGTTTTCACGAGAATCGCGCTGTCATCGATTCAGTGGCCATGCTAAGTACGTTCAGCGTTATTTCGAATTAAAGAGCGTCTACGTCGACCAATGTTGTATGGATGCAGATCACGGCCATTTGTAGCAATTTTCCGAACACTAACCCATATCTCTGAAAGCAACGTGAGACTGATGAAGATATTGTTACAATGTTGATTGTTTATTCAATTTATAAACGGAAGTGAGAGTGAGAACCTGCTGTATTTATCATTGAATACGTAGGCTGTGGCACTCTGGTTTCCCATTCAATCAAACGTGCTCTATCACTCTTGAAAGTTTTTGCATATCCTTTTGGGATACCTGTTATGCCGAAGCCTTTTTCAAATATAAGGAAATACTTTCGTGTTACATAACAGCTTTTTAGATGTGCCACTATAGAACAGAACTAGCATCTTCATCCCTTTGTATAGTTCGTGCCGTCTTGAAAATTTTCACAGAACCTCGAAATTTCTTTTAATCGTTTAAAATCGTCTTTCAAATACAGTAACACCTTGATTATCCGAAGTAATTGGGACCGACCCTCTTTCGGAAAATCGAAATTTTCGGATAATCGAGAATGCTTCCATTTTAAGAGGGGGAAATATATGCACTATTTCTTATTATGGTAACAAAAGTGCTTAATAAAAATAAAGCAATAGAAAATAGAAACCAGAATAAATTACCTGAATTTTAATTTTGAAATTAAGTACTTTTATCTACATCACATGGGTTTGAAAAAATGTTTTGTTTGTCGCAATTTCGATTGCCTTTGATTTCAAGTTCTATCACGGAGTTTTTTAATATTATTAGTTCACCAGTATCACAGTCTTTCTGCTGCTCCAGCCATGCCGAAGCTTTTGCAAAACATTCAAAAACTTCAGGATTACTAATTTGTTCGTTTTCTTCGTTCCACTCCTCAGCTTACGGGAGCTCAAGTTAAATTCAAAGAAATTCTAAGAAAAGGGATCGAAAATATTTATATGTACTCGTGGTTCGGAAAGGACCGCTTCCACGCGAGGAATATTATAGTTAACCTTTAACTGATGTTACCGGTCTCACAGACTGCATCGTTTTTCAATTTTTATAGTTTAACTTGTAACTTTCAGTTTAACTACAAACACTACCAAAATTTTGTTTAGTTTGGAACTTTAGTACTATCACCAGAGACTTTGGAATAGGTGAATTTTAATTATAATAGTACTGTACAAAAAGTTTAGTAGAAAAATGCCATCTTATGAGTTAATCGCGCATTTTATTCATCTTTCGATGGAGTGGTCTCAACAGACCGCTTCACAGTAGTTAAGCGACAATTTCTGTCACATCAGTTATTAGTCACATTGAAGTTTTTTCAATTTGGATTTTGCAAAGGAATTCTAAGAAAGGGGATCGAAAATATTCAAAATGGATTTTGCACACAAGGATTGTAATAGTAAAAAAAAAAAAAAAAAAGCTTTAAAAATGGATTTTGGTTAAAAGAGTTTCGGATAAAGAGGTTCTACTGTATTGGTTTTGGTGAAATAAACGTATGGTACTGCAATACTCAAAAACGCTCTTGTAACCCAAGTACTTTTTTCTACCGCATCAATTATGGTAGCGATATTTTCTTTCTGTCATAAATAACATTTTTATTTATTCACCGTGAAAATAAATGATTAAGTTTCGCCTTTTGAGATTGCGTTGTTGGTTTGTACCAGACATACTCAACCCTCTTTTTTTTACAGGCCGCAAATATATGTTTGTGACTTAAGACATATTATCCATTTGCATACATTTAACTTAGTTTGGATACAATGACGCAAAAAACTATTTACATAAATTTTACTTTTGATTTTTGGATAGCGTGGCACAAAAGATAAATCAATTTATTCAAATGAATACAATTCAGTGCATTATATAGATTCAGGGAAAGTAATATATTCAACAGTGCATTTGAAAATGAAAAGATGTGTTTAGATGTGTAAATGTATTTAGCCAAAAGAAAATTTAAATTGAATTTTAAAACTAATCGTTTTAAGCAACATCAAGGCGTCTCTTAAATTTTCATATCATATCTTTTAAAATTCATAATTCGAATTTATGAGATGTAAATGATAAAGCATCAATGAATAAATTTTGATACATATATGTATAGGTAAATTAATAGCATTGCGTCACTCAAAATTTGATATCATTATTTTTAAGTTCCAAATTTAAAATTCTTAGAGCTAAAGATAAAGAGCTGCGTCACAAACTTTTAACCCGTTAAGGGTTTTTGTATTGATATCATTACTTTTTCTAGGTTAGTGATAAAAAGATAAAACCACACACAAAAAAAATTAAAGACCAATGCAATAAATTCATAGTCGTGATTTCCATTGACCTTTACAATTCTCCATCTAAAACGAATCAAAGTGTCACAAGAATTTATGAAAACAATTTGTGTGTACTACATATTCCAAGATTTCATTAACTAAAATCGAGTTAAAGAAATCTTTTAAAATTTGAAATTTTAACACTATATATTACTCATAAATATGATACAAATAGAAATAGTTTATCTAACTGAAACTGTTTTAGCCAACATTTCAGTTATCAAGTGTAAAATAAGCGATATTTGGAAATTTAAGCGTTCCATGTTGTTAAGATTTTACGTTTCCTTTTCACATGTTTCTATGAAAACGCAGACAGTTATTATAAAAGAATTTCCTTTTTACTTTATATTTTTAATGTTTTGAACTCTTGCACTGTAATACACTAAAAGTGTTAACATTTTTCAACATGGTATGAAATATGCTAAAATTGACGACATATATGTATTTTTTTTAGATATAAATAGTACATGTAAAATAAAACTTTTTCACATTATGATCCACCTTAGGTTTATTATACAGCTATAAATAAATAAAACGAATCAAAGTGTCCAAGAATTTATGAAAATAATGTGTGTGCATTATTCCAAGATTTCATTAACTAAAATAAAGTTAAAGAAATCTTTTAAAATTTGAACTATTTAACACTATAGGTTACTCATAAACATGATTCAAATAGAAATAAGTTATCTAACTGAAACTGTTTTAGCCAACATTTCAATAATTAAGTGTAAAACAATCAATATTTGGAAATTTAAGCGTTCCATATTTTTAAGAATTTATATTTCCTTTTTACATGTTTCTATGAAAAAGCAGACAGTTTTTATAAAGATATTTCATTTTTGCTTTATATTCTTAATGTTTTGAACTCTTGCGCTGTAATACACCAAAAGTCTTAAAATTTTTCAACACTGTATGAAATATGTTGAAATTGATAGGAAAAATTCTTATTTTTTTTTATAAATACATGTAAAAACTTTTTCACATTAAGATCCACCTTTGGTTTATTAAACAACCATAAATAAATAAAACAAATCGAAGTGTCACAAGAATTTATGAAAACAATTTGTGTGTGCATATTCCAAGATTTCATTAACTAAAATAGAGTTAAAGAAATCTTTTAAAATTTGAACTTTTTAAACCGTGAAAATAGAAAAATAATTTATCTAACTGAAACAGTTTTAGCCAAAATTTCAATCAGTAACTGTAAAACAAGCGATATTTGTAAATTTAAGCGTTCCATGTTTTTAAGATTTTACGTTTCCTTTTTACATGTTTCTATGAAAAGCACACAGTTATTATAAAGATATTTCATTTCTGCTTTATATTGTTAATTGCTTGAACTCTTGCATTGCAATACACAAAAAGTCTTAAAATTTTTCAACATTGTATGAAATATATTGAAATTGATGAGTTTTGTACCGTGCATTTGAAAATAATAATTTCAGCTAAGCATTGACGTTTGTTTGGTTATGCTTAATGCAAACCTATGCTTTTCTCAAGCACCAATGAAACTTTAACAATAACTTATTTTATCTCAATAAAGTTTTTGTTTATTTTACAATACACAGGAATATTTCCTTCAGTAAAATTATTGCTAATGTATTTATACCTACTTCTGCATGCTATATGTGATTATTCCAAGAAATTATGTCTGGAATAAAAAAAAATCATGATCCATGTAGCGTTTTCAACTGTTCAAATGGTAAAAATGATCAAAAAATTGGATGCTAGACAGCCAGTAAATTTTCTTGCGAAATAATTTGACATAAATCTGAGCAGTGTGTTTATGACATGAAAATAAAATAACACAATATCATGCTGGAAGTGATTCAAATGCAGAAATAAACATAAATGGGATATAAATGTTTAAATTTTCTTGAGCAACAATGTAATAATGGACTAGAAATCATAATGAATGCTTATAATAAAGTGAAATACAGTAAACTCTGTGAACTCCGCAAAATGCATAATCTGCAAACATCTATTATCTGCACTACGTGGAACGCAAGTAATGAAACTCATTTTAACATTTAAGTTCATAGATGAATTTAAATGATGTGTTAATTTTCACTAAATAACAATTTTTCCTTGAAATAAACTGTGATTTAAGAAAATTCATACATTTTGTACCCAGCACGCGAAAATAACAATTTGAGCTTGACCTTTGTTTCTTTGGTTAGGCTAAACCTATGCTTTGCTCAAGCTCCGATGAAACTTTAACAATAACTGATTATATCTCAACAAAGTTCTAGTTTCTTTTAAAATGCACATGAATATTTCCTTTAGTAAAATTTCTGCTAATGTACCTATACCTACTTTTGAATGCCATATATGTGATTATTCTAAGGCATTATGTCTGGACTAACAAGAATCACGATTCATGTGGTGGTTTTACATTGTTCAATAGATACAAATGATCAAAAAATTGGTTGCTAGATCATCAGTGAATTATCTTGTGAAATAATTTGCCATAAGTATGGAAGTGTGTTTATGACATCAAAAAAAATAACAATATCATGCTCAGGGGTAGGAAAATGCATCATTTTACTAGCCACTGGCGAGTGAATTTTCTGACAGGGTGAGTGAATTTTGAGGTAGTTATTGAAAACTGCAAACTATACAGGTATATTTTTCAAGGGTATACAGGTATATTTTTATAAGGAGGGTTTTTCGCCCAGTTGGAAATTTACATCTAATATACAGGTATGCCGAAAACGTTTTTTTAATAAGTAGTTAGCTATATTTTTCAACTTTCCTAATTACTGCGATGTAAACATGGTACAAAATTCTCTTTTATATTAAACTTTCATCTCTTGTTTATATTTCTCAATTTTATAGAAAAGAAATATCTGAAAATGCATTACAGTAATCAGTGACCTGGAGCCGGAAAATTTTTGATGCTCCAGCTCCGCTCCGAGATAAATAAAACGAGATCCTGTGGCTCCGGCTCCGGGAACTGCTCCAACTCGGCGCCGACTGTTAATTAAAGCGTTCAAAAAGGATGTTATTTTAACAACCCAGCTTTCAGAATATAATGCGGACGCCAATTATGTATTTATGAACTTAAAATGTACATAAAGAAGTCAATTAACTTCTCAAAACAAAAATAATTTATTTACCGGTAAAGCTTTTTACCTTCTCCCATAAAAATATTCAAACAATAATAAACAATACAATTTCTGATTCACGTTACATCATATATAAAAGGTATCACGAGAATAAAGGTGAGAGGATAATAACAAATACATAAACATGGACAACAGATTTAACATCCACCCACCTTTTGATTATATATTATAATCAAAACTTCACATTAAATAAATACAACACTTACATAAACATCATAAATCGAGTCTTTCTGGAACTTTTATCATTCTACCAGATCTCGTCTTTTTAATTTGCGATTCGTCTTTTGCAGGCTCAACCTGATTTTCCTTCAAAGTTGGTTTAGGAAAATTGTTTTCAGTAAAATCCACTGATGACACTTCCAGAGGGTAAATTCTTTGAATAGGCCGAATTATCTGCGAATGAGACGTTTGTAACTTCAAAAGACGAACTTTTCCGTCTTTGCCCCGAATGAGCTCTGTAACCCGTCCTAAGGGCCAATTGATTCTTTTCTTGTTATCTGCTCCCACCAAGACTATATCTCCTACAGCAATTGAACGTTGCAATCTTCTATTTGGTCGTTGGATAAGGAGACCCAAATATTCTAATCTAAATCGATTTCTGAGCTCTTTTTGCAGTTCTTGCCTATATTTAAGTCTTCTAGTGAGAGAACCTTCCTCAATCGCATCAACGTCTGGTAAACCACATTCATGAATATCTTTCAAAAACATGTCCGGTGATATGGGTCTGATGGACTCTTTCTCAGACATGTAAGTTAGTGGTCGCGAATTTATAATACTTTCGCAGTCAGCTAATACAGTTATCATCTCTTCATAGTTCAAACAGGCTTTTCCTAAGACTCTTTTTAATAGATCTTTCATCAATCTGATGAGCCTCTTCCACCATCCGCCCCACCAAGCAGCAGTCGGAGGGTTGAATTTCCATTTGAAAGAATTTATTGCTCCATACTTCTGTATGCGATTCCAGTTCAATCTTTTTAAAAAATTGGATGCACCAACAAAATTGGAACCGTTGTCGCAATATATAACAGAACATCTTCCTCTACGAGATACAAATCTTCGCAAAGCCATTACAAATGACTCTGTAGAAGCTGAAGTCACAAGCTCCAAATGCACAGCTCTGTAGATGGCACATGTAAATAAGATAACCCAACTCTTCTGTTTATTTTTAAGAAACAAAGGGCCAGCCAGATCAATGCCGATAATTTGAAATACAGCTGCATCTTTCACTCGATTTTCTGGCAGAAAAACTGGAGAAGATTCTAAATTCTTCGAATTAAATCTTTTACAAATGGTACATTTTGATAGAACAGAGCTCACAGTTCTTCTTCCATTCAAAATCTAGCATTTTTCGCTAAGCAAATTCAGAAGAATCTGAGGACCTGCATGACAATTTTTGCGGTGGTAATGTAAAATTAATCGTTTGACAACTTCATGATTTGAAGGAACAACCATAGGTGTGAGGAAATTCATATTGTCTTGTCTATACGTAATCTTAGTCTTTACACGTATTATGTCTTGTTCATCCTTAAACGTCTCCAGAGTTTTCAGTCTCCCCTCACTTTCATGGGAAAAACATTCCTTTTGTATCATCCAAATTATCTTCGTTTCTGCTCTCTTAAATTCAAGATTCATCAATTCTCCTTTGATCTGTTCCTTTGGATTAGAAGAATTATATCTGAAACGAAGTATCCAACCAACAAGACGTACGATTTTCTCATAACTGGAAAAATACTGGTAGTACCAGCTTTTCTCTGGACTTTCATCAACATTTACCAGTAATTTTGTAGACTTCAATTTTTCTTTTTCAATTTCTTCTTCGTTTATGTCTTGGCACTTGAAATCCATATATTTATAATATTCTTTAGAATCTTTAAGCCAAGATGGACCCTCCCACCATTTGAGAGATACCAGATGCCTTGCTTTACATCCTCTAGATGGCAGATCTGCTGGATTCATTTCACCAGGTATATGTTTCCATAAAACAGGATCAGTCAATTTTTTTATTTCTTGAACTCTGTTTCTAACAAAAACAGACCAGTTTTCTTTCCTGGATATCCATGCAAGCACTGTTGTGGAATCGCTCAAAAAATATCTTTCCATATCTTCTCAGCCCATAGCGTCAGTTACTGATTTAGCCAACCTAGCACCAATCAAAGAAGCTAAAAGTTCCATTCTAGGTATAGTTCCACATTTTAAAGGACCTATGCGGGATTTCGCTGCAAGAAGGAATAACTCTACACGATATTTAGTTGCTATCCTCAAAAATATAACAGCAGCATACGCATACTGACTTGCATCACAAAATGTGTGAAGAGTACAACCTTTTAAATTATCTGGGGTGAACTGAATATATCTAGGAATCTGAATTTCTTGTAAACAATTTAATTCATGAAACCATTCAATAAATTCATTTTTTATATCACTAGTAACTTCTTCATCCCACGTGATTCCTTCTTTCCATGTTTTCTGTAACATCATCTTGGGACATATCATAACTGGAGCAGTAAAACCAATTGGATCAAAAACTTTATGTGCAACTGATAGCATGATTCTTTTTGTTATTTTTTCTATATTTATATCTTTCGTCCAGCTTACGTTAACTTTTAAAACGTCTAGAAGTCTGTTCCATTGTAATCCCAGTACAGCAGTTTCTTCGCTATTTTCGATATTGTTTCTTTCTTCTGTCTGTTCCCATCCTCTCAACTCAAATCCACCTTTAGCCATAAGAGATTTAGAATCAGTTATAAACCTTTCCAATTCTTCCTGTGTGTGGACACTAGCAACGACATTGTCAACATAAAAGCTTCTCAGTAATTGCTGTTTAAGATTGGGGTCGTATTCTTCATCGTTTTTAATGTGATATTCTATGACGGAACCGAGAAGAAAAGGAGAGCTTTTGACTCCAAACACCACTCTAGTATGTCGAAACATTCTAATATTTCTTTCTTCTGGATTACTCCACCACAAGAAACGCAAATAGTCCCGATCTTCTTTACGAATAGCTATTTGTAAAAATGCTTTCTTGATATCAGCTACAACACCAAATTTATTTTTTCTAAATCGTAAGAGAATGTTAGGAATTAATTCAATAAGATTTGGCCCACAATGCAAACATTGATTCAAAGATGGATGGTTCTGCATTCTAGCTGATGCATTAAACACTGGACGAATGGGAGTTGTACTGCTCTCTTTTATTACTGGTCGATGAGGTAAATAATTTCCATAAAGGTTCATTTCAGCCTGTGGAATTTCCTCTATAATTTGATCATCAAGCCACCCTAAAAGCACTTTTTCATACCTTTGATAAATGTTATCGGAAAGCAACTTGTTTGTAACGTTACTCAATCTTTTCTTGGCTAAACTCAAATTATCAGGTAAAGGTGGTGTATCTTCTGACCATGGCAAAGAAACTTCATAACGATTATCTTCATTCATTTTTACTATCTGTAAAAAATGCTCTTTAACCTGACGATCAATCTCCATTTTAGATTGTTTTTCAATCGGATCATTTATTCCAAGCAAATCCAATTTCCATAAATCAGCAATCTCTGCTTCCTTTACAAACATAGACGTAACTGACAAAGCTAAATTTTCTTTAGACGCATTATCATGAGGCACTTTTCCCATTAAGGTCCAACCTAAAAATGTTTCCAGTGCTACTAATCCCGACGAGAGTATTTCTCTACGACCTGTCAGTAATTTTCCCATTACATCAGCTCCAATCAATATTTGAATAGATTCTGGAGTTTCACCAACATCCGTCAAAGTGATGCCTTTTTCCGATAATTCTTTAAACCAGGATCCTTTTCCTACTGGCATAACATTTTCACATATAATGTTTTGATCCAAAACCTCAAAATTACATTTAAAATTTTCTTTCAAATCGCTTAATCTTACCTTGTAGTAATCATGATTATAATCCTTTGTTATGATTCCGCCAAAAAGGGAATGAGAAACTTTTTCTTCTCGAAGAGGTAAATACTTCATTTCTTCGGCTAAATGTTTTAAAATATACGATCTCTGAGAACCTGAGTCCAAAATTAGTCTAACATCTTTCTTTTTGTTTTCGGAAAATATTTTTGCCTTTATCGTCTGAAGGAACACTTTAGGATTTCTATTAAATTGGCCATATTTACTTCTTTTCCAGGCGACTTTTCTGTGTCTTCCTCTTTCTTTTCATTCAGCTTATTCTTATCGAGCGTTTGACACATCACAGACGCATGTCTTTTATCACAAAAGAAACACTTCAAGATAGCTCTACATTGCTTCGTTGTGTGACCTGTTGCCAAACATAAAAAACAACATCTTTTGTCCTTCAATATATTCTGCTTTTCTTTAAAACTCATCTTCCGTGCCGAAAAGCATTCTGAACTCAGATGTCTTCCTTTGCAAAAAACGCAATTTTTCCTTAAATCTGGTCTTGAAAAAGTTGTTAATAAAGTAGCAGCAGTTGGTAAATATTTAGTACAATCGTTGTGACTTTTGTTTTTTCTAAAGATCGCGTCATCTTTTCTCGCTAAACCAAAACCTGTCACTGCCAAATTAATTCTTTCATCTCCTTCAACTTCAGATTTGAGAAACGCCATTAAATTATCTAGGCGCTCTTTTGCATCAGAACTAACCGAATTCGTATGTGTTCGATTCCACGCTTTCAAAAATTCAGCAGTAAAACAAGATTCTACCATTGGATATAATATTGAAGCACATTTATCCGTTGTGACACCTAACGTCTCAAAAGAGCTCGTAAATACAACTCAAGTTTATCATACAATGATGTAATAGAAAATTTTCCTTTTGATTGCACAGATATAATTAATTTTAATAATTCTCGCACATACACTTCAACCAAAAGATCTTCCCTACCGAAACGAGCCTTAAGACTCTCTATAGCTTTGGCATAGTTAGCGCCAGTTGGCGGAAAACTATCAACAACTTCTCGCGCTCTAGATCCAGTGATAGTTGCTTGGATCAAATACTGGAATTTATTTTCTGGCGCAATATCTTGATCATTGTGAATCTGTTCAAACTGGCTCCAAAATGGCAACCATTCCTTTAAATCACCATCAAATTGGCGAAATTCCAACTTGGGCAACGTAAATTTCTTTTTAGAATGATTAGTTTCGTAATCATTTGAAATGTACTCACATTGCATTTGTCCCTGTGACTGAATCTTTGCTAATTCTAATTGATGATTTAATTCCAACTTTTTAAACTCTACTTCTTGATCTAACTTTTCCTTTAATTCTAGCTTTTTTAACTCTTGTTCCGACTTCTCCTTTAATTCTAGCTTTTTTAATTCTTGATCCGACTTCTCCTTTAATTCTAGCTTTTTTAATTCTTGATCCGACTTCTCCTTTTCTACGAGTAACTTCTTAGCCTCGTTTTCTTTTTCCTTTCTCTCAGCAACAGCATTGGATAAAATTTCTTGTACAAAAGCGGGATCCTGTTTATATTCATTACTATTCAAAATAATTTCCTTTAGTGTCCCAATCGTATAATCTTGCGGGATTGTTTCCCCAAGCTCTTCTACCACGAACTTTAAGTCGACCTTTTTAAAATTTTTAACGGCTTGAAACATTTTGCTTCAAATAAATATTGTAAAATGTCCTGTCGCGCCGGACGTCACAATGTTAATTAAAGCGTTCAAAAAGGATGTTATTTTAACAACCCAGCTTTCAGAATATAATGCGGACGCCAATTATGTATTTATGAACTTAAAAGGTACATAAAGAAGTCTATTAACTTCTCAAAACAAAAATAATTTATTTACCGGTAAAGCTTTTTACCTTCTTCCATAAAAATATTCAAACAATAATAAACAATACAATTTCTGATTCACGTTACATCATATATAAAAGGTATCACGAGAATAAAGATGAGAGGATAATAACAAATAAATAAACATGGACAACAGATTTAACACCGACTTCGCACTTCTGAGTTCCAGATTTTAATTTACACATTTAATTTTTTGCTTACAAATTCTTTCTTTCTTTACCTTCATTAAAGATCTGACAAAATGCATTTTTCTTCTCAACAAACTTGAAATGCTTGTTCAGAAAATATGACATCTTTTAGCTTTTGCTTTTAAAATAGAAAGTTTGGTGGAATTTTAAACACAAAAATCTTAAATTTCTTCTACGCTTTTCAAACAACCAAAATTGTACGTGTAAACAACAGGCAGTCATATTTGTTTTCAAATAGTGTTGCCACTTAGCTCAAGTAGAAGTGAAGTAGTGTTACCATATTTTTGTGAGAAGTTTTACATATTTAATTAAAAAAAAAAACCCTTAAAAAATGATATAATTAAAATACTGAATAATGATGTAATTAAAATATTTTAAACCTGGACATTTAATAGACTGAAAAAAAAGATTAAAAAAAATAATAAAAAACTAAAGGAGCCCTGGAGCAGAGTAAATTTTAGAGCTCTAGCTCCAGGGAAAATACAGCTCCGGCTCCGGGCTACGGTTCCAGCACCAGGTCTCTGATAGTAATAGTAACCAACTATTTTGAGTTGCGTAATTTTGTCATAAAATTTTTTAACTGTACATTGAATTTTACTGGCTGTTGAAATAAATCCTTGGCTGGTAAGATTTTCTAGAAATTCTCCATCCCTGGTCATAAACATAATAGAAATAACTTATCTAACAGACACTTTTTTATCCAACATTTCAGGTGTCTGACTATGTACAGAGCAATTGAGCTATTTAATTATTTTTTAAACTTATTTTTATTAAGATTATGACTAGAAAATGTGAAAAAAGCAAAAAATATTTCCTTCATTGATAAAATTTTGGTTAATGGAGGAATTTATAGTAAAATTTAGTAAAATTTGGCACAAAATGCACTAAAGAAAATTTGGTACTTTTCGGTTAGCCGGGCGCCAGTGTTATATATACATGGATATGTATATACAGATGTATATATATATCTATATACATATACAAATATGAGCATACATGCATATATGTGTATATATACAATATATGTATATATACATATGTATGTATGTATATCCATGTATTTATAACACTGGCGCCCTGCTAACCGAAAAGTACCGAAAATTTTACTGTATGTTAGTTTCCTTTGTACATTTCATATTTATGACATTGGTGAAGGCAATGAACTAAAATCTAAGAAACGTTTTAAATGTTTCAAAACTTATAGCATATTGCACTTGTTTACATGTTAATTTTCATAAAATTCATCAATGCCATTCCACAAAAACATCCATAAAACAAAAAATATTTATTTTAAATTTAAATCTTTAGTTCATTGCCTTCACAATAGTGTAAACAACATAATATTTTAAATTTCATAGTGATATTCCAATAATTTTCTGAGGAATAATGTTTGGCGTATGGAATTTTCACCGAAAATTACATTATCCAAAAAATGCATTTAAAGTTTAGATTTTTGTTTTACTACAAGAATTTCTGTAATTATACATCTAAACTTCACTGTTTTTATAAGTCACTCATTTGTTTAAAAGTACTGACCCTTTTTTAATCTCTAGAAGGCCATATTTTGCCCCCCCCTCCCCCAGTTTTTTAACAAAGCAAAGCATGACATTTCACATCAAAGATGCGACCGTTCTCACAAACACCATATTCTTCAGTTTTAAGTGACTTGGATTGTTTGTGGCTTATTAGTACCTTTTACTTTCATGTATAATTCAATATTATACAATTTTACAGGTAAATAATAAAAAAACAGAGCTCGTCTTCTGTATCTAGGCTAGTCAGTGATGATTTTGCACCCAGAAGCAGAATTTTCAGTATCAATCTGCAGCAAACCAAAATTTATCTTCGACCCAACAATACTGAACCAAGCTACTATAATAAATACTCACAGTAACCCATAAAATAAGCAAAATTTACATTTTACAAAGAAAATTAATAACAAACACAATAACTCCTAAAACAAAGTAAATTTGGGATTTTTTTAAAAGCTCAATATTTATTTTTAAGCTGGTAGATTGATCTGCAAGGTCTAAAATAATCTGCAGCGCTGCTGCTGTGCTGCACAGTTTCTGTTATGGAGATTTGGTACACGATCACTTTCTACGCCATGTCATTCATATCATTCCACAAAAACACCCATAAGACAAAAAATATCTCTTCTAAATTTAAACCTATTTTAAATTTCATAATGATATTCCAATAACTTTTTGAGAAATCATGTTTTGCGTATGGAATTTTTACCGAAAATAACTTTTCCAAAAAATGCATTTAAAGTTTAGATTTTTGTTTTGCTACAAGAATTTACAGTACTATACATCCAATTTCACTGTTTCTACAACTCATACTCATTTTTTTATGTACTGACCCTTTCTGTATCTTTAGATCTGAATGTAGGAGCGCATTTTCCGGAGTTAGATCGCGCATGTTCCACGACCTTTCGCAAAAATTTGCGCTTTTCCACGATCTTTCGCCAAAATTCGTGCATTTTCCACGATCTTTTGCAAAAATTCAGGCATTTTCCACGATCGTTTAACAAAATTCACATTTTTTTATCATCCGACAAAAATCCCATTTTTTTGCGATTCTTTGACGAAATTCACATTCTTTTTTCGCGATCCTTCGACGAATTTCGCGTTTTTTCCACGACCTTTCAAAGAAATTCGCTATTACACGATCTTTCGCAAAAATTCGCGTATTTTGCACGATCTTTCGCCGAAATTCGCATATTTTACGAGATCAAGATCCTTTGGCAAAATACGCTTTTTTCTGCAATCCTTTGACGAAAATCACGTTTTTCCAGCGATCCTTTGGTGGAAGTCGTATTTTTTCCTGCGATCCTTTGAAGAAATTTGCGCTTTTCCTGCGATTCTTTGAAGAAATCTGCATTTTCCCGCGATCGGTTGAAGAAATTTGCTCAATTTGACGCGGTTCTTCATACTCGCGTTTTTGTTGTATTACATCCATTCCCGCTAACCCCCCCCCCCCCCCTCTATTAAAAATGTCAACAAATTTTAATGCATATTTGCATCGATCCCAGAGATAATAAAATTCACTGCCGAAAAAGCGGAATTCCGCGTTTTCGCGGAAAAGTAACATGTCTGAAAATTATATGCGTTTGCCAAATTACTTACACATTTATCGACAAGCTTGACAGAGCAGCCCAGAAGTAGAATTACACCCAAAAATAGAATGTTCATGAAATTTCAAGCAAAATTTATATTATTATGTAAAAGTGAATAAAACATACCCTATAAACAAAACAATGCTACCCAGCACATACTTCAGGGGGTGGGGTGGGGGGTGGGGGGGTTGGTGAAATGGCCAAATGAAGATATTGATTGTTTATAGTTTCATACAAAAATGTATGTATATATTAAGTAACAAGATACTCGCAAGCTCATGTTAAACTTATGGGAGCGTTCTTTTCAAATTTGTGAAATTGAAAGTAACTTAAAAAAAAAAAAAATCTGCAACCAAAATCGAAAAAATAAACACTAACCCAGTTAGAATTCAACCTCAGCTATTCTAAGCAAGAAAAATAATCATTTAAAACTATTAATATGCAAGGGAGAAATTTTTAAAGGTACGCTCCCATAGGTTTAACGTCAGCAATTCCAGTTTCTTCTCATGACTAGTGCAGATTCCTAACCTTCAAGTTAATGTTAATCCTATGAGAGCGTTGTTTACATATTCCTTGCTAGCAAAAATACATTTTGACAACATGATTGTAAAAAACGAACTTTGAAGCAGGATATGAAAAAAAAAAATCAAAAGAAAATTATTTAAAGCTTTCTTTTAAGAATATTAACTTTAGAATTAAATAAAAACAAGTATCTCACCTTTGCAAAAAAAGCTATTATATCTCTTATTTACCTATAACCTTTAATTACTAAATAAACAAAAAGAACTTGAAGAAAATTTTTACTTTTAGAAGCTCAAAACAGCTAGTCGGGATAATATGATTCATTTTGAGCTAATCGTGTGCTCTGAACAAATTATTCACGTGTCTTCCGATTGGCGTTATAGCAATAGGTCGTTTCCTGCCAGACATAATCTGGAAATATCACAAATTTTCTTTTAAAATAGCATTCTATTCTAATACTACAAAAGAAAAACGCGATGTCTCTTTCCCCTTCATTTTGATCTCAAATAGCAATCAAGTAAGTTGAACATCCATTGCACATATCATCGGAGTTGAAAATTAGTTTGTTTCAAGTTGGGAAATTTTTTAACCCCCCCCCCTCCCCCCCCCGCCTCCGATAAATATCTGTCGCTACGCACCGACGAATCGATAAGGAAACGACGAATTTAAACACTAAATCCATCATTATAGCGAATTTCTGCCCGTTAACAAGTAAACAAACAAACGTGGTTTAGGATTCAATTCAACAAGATTCAATCTTATGGATTCAATAAACGATTCAAAACGCGAGCTACGCTCATAAACAAGAAATTGGAAATAATTTTTTTGAAAATTGAAAAAAAATTATAAATCTAAATATCCGAATCTAAATATTTTTTCGACAAAAAGCAGAAATGTGAAATAATAATTTCTTCATAACAAAAGAGAAAGATCGAATATGAATCGAAATTCCATTTAATATATTTAATATTTTAAAACACATAATAATTAACATTTTAATATTAAAAAAAAGATTTACTGCCTAGATTCAGATTGTTAACTCAACTTAGAATACCTAAAATGACTTTGCAAATTTTGTTTCTGATTATACCCATAGCAGATGGATTAAGACACCTCCTACATACGAAGTGACGTCAAACCTATTCACCAATCACAGACGAGAAAGGTAAAAAAAGCGATTTTTAAAAATAAAACGAGTTTTCCCAGAAAAAAGAAAAGTGTTATTCACCTCGTCTTAATCAGATTTATATTATATATCAATTTAAAGAAAATCGTTAGTACCGTTTTCAAGATTTTGAAATTAGGAACTTTTTATATACCGTACCAACGCTTTCGCTTTAAAAATGGCTATTTAGATCTCAAAATATACTGCACGTAGAAATGTAAAAATTTCAGTATACGATTAGACTGCAGATATAAGACTGTTCTAGAAAAATCAGAACAATAGGACCTATATCTGCTGAGTTATTAAAAGGCGGCTTTTCGCGTTTCTTTGATGTCGAGTTAGCTGTATATATGAGTTCCGCCATCTACGAATTCTACGATACGATACGATACGATTTTAGGCTTAAGGCTGCGTCACTCGGAATACTACCGTCTTCCATGATACATATACATAATTTTTACTTGCTGGTGTTTAAGCATTTTGAACCGAATTTCCCGAAGCGATTGTGTTGGAAACGAAAAATTTTGTCCTACTGAGAAAACAATTGTTTATAAATGAAGTTCTAGCTAACCGAACGAAAAATAAAAAAATCAGGTCGCTTATAAATCTCTTCAAAAATCACGTCAGTAAGTTTCATGTTTTTTCTTTTAAAAATGAATCAGAAAATCTGTCAGAAAATTTCGAGTTGTTGAGCATGGAAAAGTATTTTTTTTAATACCGCCTTAACATGATTCTGATAAAACCATCTCTTGTATAAAAATGAAATTAAAAACTCGTCAAAAGCGGTCAGATAAAATTGTTAAAGTAGGTTTGTCTCTAATCATGATTTAGTTTTTGTCGTTGAAATTAGTACTTAACTTCGAAATCTACCTGCGCCAGTAGACCGAGCCGGCAGGAATTTTTGGCTGTATATTATAGCAGCTGGAATGAATATAATATACAAGCAGGCTTCGCACGCTACGCTGGTTGGTTTCTTCAAACGAACCTTGAAAAAATGAAATATATCTCTGAATTCGACCTTGCGTTTTAAAGCAATATGGACTTTTTCTGAGAAGACCTTTCGCATTGCTGTAAACGATACGAACGCCACTGCGCTATTATATTTTCTGATATGGCAGACAAAATTTGAGCTATTAAGGAAAAGAATTAAAAGTTTAACTCCTTAAGTCAAACATTTGTAGTAGGATTTGGTAAAGTACGAAATGCAATGCACTAAAATCATCTCTGAAAAATTATCTAACAACAATGCATTACATGTTTCATCAAAATCCGTCCAGTAGAATTTTTTTTTCATAAATCTTTAACTAAGCAACTTAGAAGTATATGTTATATACTAAAACATTTCCTGTAAAATTATTTAACTAGCGGCGCAAGTCCATAGATATCCAATCAGCAGAATCTTTAAACATGGCTAATATATCATAATCAGGTTCATCTGATTATAGAACTTTCAAACTTAATTATACAGCTGCGTAACATAGAACAACATATTGTGTACTAAAACGTTCCCCAAAACATTATCCAAATACCATCAAAATGCATTCGGCAGAACTCAAGTTATAAGCAGCGGAACGAAATTCTTATTTGTATTTTTTATATATAATAAGTAGATATGCGCTAATCACTCACTATAGCTATGAATTTAATATACATATCTCTATGTATATTTATTACATTATATTATAGAGTTATATATAAATGCTTATGCAATTGCTTTAATACTTGCTCTACATACTATTAAAGAAGACGTGACATTCTAAATTTACATAAAATGAATCTTCCACTGCATTAACATCAGATTCGACAGGTTCGGCGAAGCATCTGTCTTAATTAATAGTCGAACGGCTGTGACAGATGGAGTGTTGTGACTTCGCTTTTATAGTTGCTTACACGAAGAACTGTTGGTTATCAACTGTATATTAATTTTATCCCGTTTAAGCAAATATGCCAAGTGCTTGGAAACTATTAATTAACAATACAGACGAACATTTAACCAGTTTAGTATTCATCTCGTCTTATTAACACATTTCATAAAGATTTTTAAAGAAGAACACTTAAGGGGTCTCAGGACTCTTAAAGCTTCAAAATTTTCGAAATGTTAAATTTTTTAGACGTTAAACTCCTGTCTTTTCTGAGCACTTTGATATAATTGTTTCCTTGAAATTAGAACAGAAGTTATGGCTTTTAGAATTATATCCGCCCAATAGCTGAAGCGCCGTTTCCGAAACTTTGAAGTCATTTTTCGCCAAATGACGTTTTTGGACATAACGCGCTCTCAAAAACTTTCCACTGCTTAACTATTAGTATTCAAATATTTCTGCCTGCTTTTATGCTTCAAACCTGCGTGGAAAGTTGCTAAAATTATTCTAATAAAGTTTTATTGCATATTTTAAGCCAAATAAGCAGAGATTTCATCCCAAAACCAATTGCGACTGTAGAATAGATCATCGTAGAATACAGACATGTGCTTGCCTTTCTCACGCGTCGCTCACATGACACAAAATGGCGGCGCGGCATCTTACCCTCCACTATGGGACAGATGCCGCACAGGGGTTGAGGGACAGATGCCGCAAAATATACTATTTTTGTTTTTCGGTTCAATAAATTCATCACTGCGATTTAAGTATAACTAACATTTAAATGAAGGTATATTAGCGCATTCTGCTACTTATCAAAATATTCTCAGCAACAATGCTGGTTCTCCATGTGTGAACAAGGAAAACATTTTACAAATCTCACCATTGAAATTGTTAAACAAAATATCTCTTATCCCAATGGTCAAAAGGCCCATACAGCGAAGTAAGAGGAATCAAAAGGATGCAAATATTACAAGCAGAGAGTTTATAAACAATAAAAAAGAAGAAGGAAATAAAAAGCAAAAGACACAAGAAAGCGTCAAAGAACGACAGCTTGGTGGAAGTAAAATGTTTAAAAAACGGAAAGGAAATATCAACTTGAACACACCTTACTTGAGGAAGAAACTAAAATATGAGTCATCTTCCGATAATGCCGAAATTGTTCTTTTATAGATTTTGATGGCAGTATGTATTGGATTGGAAATTGATGACTCAGAATGTACTGATTGTGTCTGGAGTCTTATCAAGGAACAAAGTCTAAAGCGAACAGGGTTCAGTGCATCAAATTCAATCGATAGTTGCATGACAAAGGTTCACTTTACTTTTGCAACGGGAAGTGTGATGTGATTGGGAGCGAATGGAAATACAAAATTAAAGAATGAGAGGAAAGGCCAAAAAAATTAGACTAGGGCCTAAATAGAATATAACTAATGCTTACATTAAGAGCAAACTGCAATGTTCGCCTGGATGTAAACCAGTGATTTATATCTTTTTTGTAATTATGCTGTCTATTGTTTCCAGTAATTATGCTATCCATTCACGTAAATTCAAATGTTTTTCGTTTCATTTTCATTTTTCGTCTTAAGTTTTATTTTTCGAGCTTACACTTTTGCAATTTCGTTAAACTTTTCACAATTTAGTGATATATATAATTTATGTAAGTTTACTGTTATTTATTTTCATTTTAAGTAGTTTGAGGAAATAAAAATGTGATTTATTTGAAAAAAATAAACAGCATAGCTTTTTTCTCCATGCGGCATCTGTACCACACCCCATGCGACATCTTACCCAGCACTTAAAAAATGATGTTAAAAAAGGACGTTTGGGAAATTAATCATGCCTGCTTTATTAAGACGGCTTTAACTTGGTTAACATAGAAATTAGATTCTAAAGGGTTTGATCAATGATTTCTGGTACTTAGTTTGTTGTTTTTTGCTTTATTGTACATTTTACAAGAAGAAAAGAAAAACTGCGGCATCTGTCCTCACTTTACTATATATCTTTCATCTCAATAAAAATTGTGTTTTTAAATCATATACATTTTAAGATATTAAATGTTGAAAATGGTCCTTTTTTTTAAAATGTTTTACAATTTTAAGCCCTGAGACCCTTAAAACTTAGGTCATAACCATATCTATCTCCATTATAAAGTAAAAACATGTCCACGAGCAACGCTGACCTCATACTGACGGTGGCAACAGCCTGGCCAATATATTTCGCTTTGAGGGAGGTCCATGATACATTTTAAAATAATTTTTATTTATTGAGTTAAAATTATGAATTTTTTTGTGATGGTTAACCTTATCATTTGTAAACAAAATCACATGATAAAACTTCTCATAATTTTTATAAAATTTAAAATTTATTAAAACAGAGGGGTAATTTAAAATCCTTATAACTCGAAATATTATTTATAGAATTTCGATTTTTTTTCATTTAAATAAACAGAAATATATAAGCTTTAATTTTGATTCGGCATTTTTAAAAATATTAATTTATATATATATATATATATATATATATATAAAAAAAATCACAAAAAAAAGTGGTGCAACTTAAAAAAAAAAAAATCATATTTTCAAAAGTAAATTTTTTTTTCAAATATGCTGAATCAAAATTAAAGTGAAACAATTGAAAAAGATATGTTCCAAATTTGAACCCTTTATCGTTAATGGTTCTCGAGTTATAAGATTTTAAACACAAGAAATAGTGAAAAAAACTATCATGAAGAAAAACGCATTTTTTACAAGAAGTCGTTTCCATGATAGCCATTGCTTGAAAGCTAGATTTCGAAAACAAACCAAAATGAAAAAATTAATATTTTTTGTTCTAATTTAGATAGAAACATGATTTAAATGTCAGTTTAAGCAGGAAAAACAGACAAATTTTTAATGAAATAAAATGATTTTGAAAATTTTTAAAATTTTTGTGTCCCGGACTCCCTTAACTGCAAGTGTTGTAATTTTAAAACATCATGCCATTTAAATTTTTACGCCGTCTGATATTATATACTTTCGCATATTATGAATCATTTTCTCCGTTTTTCAACACTTTCCAACAAAGTTGAAAAGCGTTTAGGAATTCGGTTTGTCTGCCCGTCTCACAGTGGGGCAAAATCCCGAAAAGCTGGCTAAAATATGAAAAAGTTATTTTAAAGCCACGAAATTTTGTACACAGGTGTTTTTCAGGATGCTGATCTCGATTCTAAAATTAAAATTGCAAAATACAAAATGGCGGATCCAATATGGCGGACTTAAAATTAAAATGCTTTGAAAGTTATTCCATTTCTATGGAATTTCGTATACAGGTACTTTTGAGGATGCTAAGTACGATTCAAAAATTAAATTTAAAAAAAAATGGCGAATTAAAAATAAAAACAATTAGATTTAAATAAAATATTTCGAGTTTCGAAATTAAAAAATTTTGAGGCTAAACGTTACAATATGTTTTCAAGGAACTAAGATGTTTTTAATCAAAATTAAACGATGAATATTTATTTATGAAATGCAATTAAGTACATTAATGAAAAATAAAATACTACAAGGTTTAATTTCTATATATTATTAAAATAAAACGAAAGGATACTCTAAAATTCATCTTCTCAATCATCTGTAGTATACTAAGTAGACTCTTCAGAAGGGGAGGTGTCGAAATATTTTGCAGAAGTTTCTGTGCCTCTAGGGGCAAAGATATTAGATTTTTCGATGGTAATTTACGTAAGCTTGAAATGAAGGGATCTGACAACATTAAAAGTCGTAAAAAAATCTTCCATTGTTTACGTCCTACTGCATTTTAGGGAGAAATCTTTCGATACCTTTTGACCAATTTGTTGCACGATTCTTGAGCGTCTCCCGACATTTGCCCAACAGGCAATAATGAGGAAGCTATTATTTCTGTGCCATGAATAAGTAGTTTGTGCACTGAAGTTGGCATAATAGAACTAAGAATACAATTCGACGAATTTACAAGCTGTTTGTGAGCAATAATCCACGATATTGGTCAAATGAATGTTAAGAATTTACTTGTAATATGGCGTGGAATCGATTGATCAAATCTTCGTCTACGCTCTTTATGAAAGCAGAAATACACTGCTCAAAACAATTAAAGGATATTTAAAGTTTTATATAAAATAAAGATATAAACGAAATTTTTTTTGCCGAAAATAGAAGAAGAGAATCACAAATGCAAATTTTTCTGGTTTTCAAACTGTGGAGTATGCAAATTTTGAGTTCGACGTCAAAAACGTCGCTTCAGCGGCAGCGAATGAAATTTGACTTTCAACTGGATAAAAGAGAATGAAGACAAGGATGATCGGCATTCAGTGATTGCTTTGTTTCGATGAGTACGATGTCTCAGCGAAGTCATTTGACAGATTCAGAAGCTTTGAGAATTGTTGGTAGGTTAGAAGGGGGCCAAACTCAAGCCGAAGTAGCGCAAGCCATTGGAGTGTCACAAAGTGTCATTTCCAGGATCTGGAACCGTTTTTTGGAGAGTGGATGTGCAAGCCGAAGACCAGGGCAAGGTCGTAGACGGGCAACAACGCCCAATGAAGATCGGTATTTAGCGTTAGCAGCTCGGAGACACCGAACCATGAACGCTACTCTTCTCCAACAACACCTTCGCTCGGCTACAGGCACCACGATTTCAACTCAGACTGTCCGAAACCGGCTCCATGCTGTAGGTCTGTATGCTCGCCGACCGATGGTATGTGTTAGATTAACATCAAGGCATCGTCGCGACCGCAGGGAGTGGGCAACCGAGCATGTCAACTGGAGGAGAAATGAATGGAGCAATATTCTGTTTTCTGACGAGTCCCGTTTTTCTGTGCATCCGGATAATAGGCGTATTTTCCTCTGGAGGGACCGTGGCAGTAGGAATAATCCTGCGTTCGTGTACGAAAGTGTCAGATTTGGCGGTGGAGGAGTGTTGGTGTATGGTGGCATCTCCATTGACGGGCGCACTGACCTCTACATCATTCGAGATGGAGCTCTGACTGGTCGCCGATATAGGGATGAGATCCTCAGACCTATTGTAGTCCTTTACGCTGCAGCAATCGGAGATAACTTCATTTTAATGGACGATAACTGCAAGCCACATCGTGCAAACCTGGTGGAGGATTTCCTTTTCGAGGAAGGAATCGTTCGAATGGAATGGCCAGCGTGTTATCCAGACATGAATCCAATCGAGCACGTTTGGGACGCTCTAGGAAGACGAGTTTCTGGCCGCCAACAACCCCCACAAACTCTCCAAGAACTGGAAAGAGCTCTTCTGGAAGAGTGGGGCAGAATACCCCAACTCGTCATTAATAGCCTCATTGAGTCCATGCCTCAAAGGTGTTCAACGTTGCTGGCCGCCCGTGGAAACCATACCCCCTACTGAAAATGATTTTCTTTGAAGAAAACACCTTTTCTTATTCTTTTTTTCTCATATGCACAAATTGTGTTTTTTTCCTTTAGTACACAAATGCGCAATAAAATGCATTTTTTTCTGCCAAACATGTGTAATTTATTCTCATATAACCTACTATGTCTGTCGACCATGTATCAATCAGCTAAACAGTGTACCAGATACAAAATCCACCTAAAACTGCAATATCCTTTAATTGTTTTGAGCAGTGTAGTTGCGTTTTCAAATAATCGACGAGCTGTGTTGTAATCATTTGTGCTTCCAAATCCAAGCTTTGATTTATTGACGAGAAGTCCTAATTGTAAACGAAATCTTTTTTGTAAATGTTGTTTTGCAATTTTAATTTTTTTCTTCTCGTCAGGAGTGCACACTTGCCATTCCTTTATATCCCGTTTGTATGCCAAATGCAAGCTACACTCAAAAGATCTTATAAAGGCATGTGACGTGGATATCCCGAATTGTAAATGATTTTCATTCGCTTTTAGTTTGAAAATGTCATCAAGATTATTAAACTGGTTTGAAGTTGCCTGATATAGGTATCAATGTTGAGTTGATAAATTACTAGTAATGACAATAAAAAATTTACAATCAATCATCGTTAACCCCTTCGGGACGGGAGCCTTTTACGAAATTTTTAATCTTTCGTCACCGTTTTTCAAAAAAACAGAAAATTATGTGTTCTTGAATCGAGAAAATGCGCTGATTAAATAAGGCAAATTTTGCAGTAAAATTTTACTGGCGAGGAAAAACAAGGATTCTGAGCGCTTCATGCGGCACGTATACGTGCCGCTCGTCCCCAAGGGGTTAAAGCTAGTTTGTAATTAACGCCTACTTATTTTCTATCAATGATTGTTTTAAAAGGAATAAGTTTACTCTCTTGATCTGTAATATAATCCATTTCACTGACAGTAGTTTCCGTATTTTCGTGCAAAAAATGGATTTTGATGAGGAGCCTAAAAAATCGAGGAGATGAAGATCTCGAATTTTTCGCGATAACGATTTCTGAAATTTTCGCAACACTTAAGTTCTAGTGGCACTAGAGAAGTGACAAAGCTATTTGAACCTAATTTCTACCATCATCAACTCTAAATTTTTGTTTAAAAGTACTTTGGACAGATGTACTATCACATCCCCATACTTAAAAATAAAATTCAGATTGCTAATGTTCTCGGAAGTCAGATTCTTAATAATTTCCGTTTGCATTAATAAAATACGTGCTGCAGTATGATCTAGCAAAGATTACAATTGACAAGATAATTCTTCTAATTACGTTAGAATACACAAAATTATTAGCTATAAAGATAAGAAAATGTATTTCTATTGTATCGATGATATAGAATTTTTTTCATTTTTTTTTGTTTCTTGCTTATCAAATTGCTTTATGCTTATGATTAATACTTATTTGTAATATAATACATAATAATCTATCAAAAAACTGAATAATCTAAAAATTTCAAAAATGTTTGCCAGCTAAATTACTGTGAAAAGTAATAAATATTATAGCTTTTGAAGCGACTAAAAAATGATATTTTTACCCGTGGTTGCAAAAACCTGCACGAAATGCAGAATGGCAGTTTTTGGCAGCTAATTTTTCATGATTCATTAGATAATAGTTCAGGCTATTGTTTCCATTACATGTCGTTGCGGAACACCGTGGAACTCATAAACTTTTTGATGTTTGAAAGCAAAAAAAAAAAAAAAAAAATTATTAAAAATAATCATGAAATTATTAAATTTTATGTACTTAATATAATTTTTGTAACATGGGCAAAAACGTACACACTATCATCGTGCGAATCCATTTTAAAGCATTAAAATCGGATGATATGAAAAAATGTAGCACATAAAGGTATATATAAATATTATACAGACATACATACAATAAATACAATAAACCCAACTGGAGTGAAAAATTAGCCAGAGCCAGGAATCGAACCCAGGACCACAGTATACAAGACTGCTGCTCTAACCACTGAGCTACTCCGGCCGATACCTGAGTCTGCAATTTCTCACTAATAAACCATGTTGGGGAAGTCACCAGCCATCCATACGACAGCCTTGGATGACAGGACAACGATGAATAGATTTTACTATTACATCGATCTACGATAATTATATATATATATACATATTGTATAATATTTATATATACCTTTAACTGTTGAATTCAGGCGTTATTTATGTGTGTATGTGTGTTTTAATATATATTGTAGTATGAATGTTTTATTATAATGTAGCACATGTTAAGGAGAACCTTTGTTTTACTCTTTTTGTTCGCCTCAGATGATAATCCTTCAAGCGTCACTTTTGAAATGATACAGGTTGCCAAAGCAAAACGAAAACCTTTTTATAAATATAGATTCTGACCCTCCAAACATTATTCTAGCCATCTGTATAGTCAAAATTTCCTAAATAGTAACTTTATTTTTAGACTTTTGGGCAGCTTTTTGGGATTTTGCCCCACTGTGCGTTTGTCCACGCTCTAACTCACGTAAATATGCTCGGAATTTTATGCAAATGAAATTGGTTAATGATGCTTACCATAGCATGTTCGGTTTTGTATATGAAGTGTGTAGCATGAATAGTTCATTGACAGGTGCACTCAAAAGAATTCCATGACATCCCTTTCAATGGCAAGGCATTTATTTCTGCTCCAAAAATATTCAAATAATTAATTCATACCGCAATTTACGAACAAATTTATTTGATAATAACCAAAAGCTTTTTTTACGTATATTATGAGATCGAAAATGCACTAAAAAATTACTGGTGTCAATTGTCAGTCTGGACATTAAAATTAAGCGTTTGCAGACTGCAAACGGCGCCCCTGAAAGGGTTAATGGTACAGGGTGAAAAATCGTTTGCGGAGTATTTTAATGACATCAAGCTGTTTCAAATATAATGAAACTTATATAAATCACTGAATTTTACTGCAAGATGATTACGATAGAATAGGGAGTTCGCAGCATTTGTCGTTCATTTACAGGAACACTCAAAAGAAATCGGTTACAGTACTGTCTTTGAGCAATAATTGTTGGAAATGCGTTTTCAATTTCGGTATGCGCTTTTAAATTGAACTCATTTTTAGCATGTTACTCGTTGTTTATAAATTCAATACCTCGTATACAGGGCTGTACAAAAGAATTCGCGTGCCATTCTCCTTATTAATGAAAATTGCTGAAGGGGAATTTTCAACTGAGGCATGTATTTTTTAACTGAACTCAATTTTGGCATGAATGTAGTTAATACATGCAAATCTATATACAGGGCTGCTCAAAGAATTCGCATAATTTCCCGATTGTAGATGGGAAAAGCTGAAATTGGGATTTCAAATGCATCATGCGTTTCCATATGATTGAATTAGACATGATTTTTTAACTTATTAAACGGTGTAGTTTTGTTACATTATGCTGAATTTGTTGGAAAGTGTTACATAATCTATGCTGGGTGCAGGATTTTTTTCTTTCTTGCTTTGACATAAAACCAGTGTGTGTCATTAGTTCTGGAGGTGTTCAATATTAAAATTTGTGCAAACTTTGGGGGTCGTCGTAAAAAGTGCAACTCGTTAATTTAAGGTTCAGATTCAATGCAGATTTTATGTACACTTTTCAATAGGAATATTATTAGAGTAAAGAAAATGCTAAATAATGTTGAATGTTCAAATAAATAATTGAATCCACTGTTACATTGATTAATAGCATTTAATTGAATTTATTTTTTCAATGCATATGTGGCCCTTAAACTTTTTTTTAGCATAACTCAAAAATCACATGAAGGAGTAACCTGACACTTTATATGTGCATATTTAAAGCTTCTAGAAATAGATTTTTGTTTTAAAATATTATAAGTTACAATTAATAATTCTTTCCAAATTTATTTTAAAAATTAAACTTTCACGCGTTTTTCTTAAATATATGGAATTTTGTAATTTTCATGCATTTAAAAAGATAAATGTTCTCACTACTTACGAGTACTGTACACGTAATACTTAAGAGTACAGAAAAAAATCAGTGTGAAAAAATAATAAATACAGGAGATATGAATAAAAATACTAAAAAAAAATATTTTACTATTAGGAAATAAGAATTTTACTGTTTATTATAATGCTTTTTTTCTTTTTGATATAGATAATTCAGAGTTATTAACAATACAATAGTTAATTTACAGTTATTAACAATTTCCCCGGTTAATTTACATAGTAAAATTATAAATACAATATTTATAATTCTTAAACCTATTCACAGAATTGCTTCAAATTTGGCAAAAATTTAACCTTAATCGAAATAAGAAGTTAAATTTAGGTAATAATGTTAAAAATTTTACAGTTTGCTTCTATTTCAGTATGGTTACAACCCCTCTTTTTAATTTTTTTAAAGATATAAATTTAAACAAGTACGAAAAATCATGCGTTCAGTGTAAATTATGAAACAATTTCCAACACATTCGAATTACTGTAAGAAGACGAGGAAAGATGATAACTAAATAAAAGAAATAAAAAAAAACGCATAACTCATTTGAAAACCAAATTTCTGCAGTTACCATCCCTAGTCCAAAAAATATCGGAATTTTTTTGTGCTACCCTGCATAAGATCCATGTGTATACTACATAGTATGATCACATAACTACATCAGAGGTGACCAACCACGCGCCCGCGGGCGCCATGTCGCCCTTTGGAGGATTTCTTGAAGCCTTAAGTTTTCTGTTACTAACGTTTTTAATATGTAAAATACGTTTTAAAAAATGCTTAAGGCTGTTCTTAACTGCTCTGCTCAACAAGCGCAAAACATTTTTACACATTTACAAATTCATTTTTTAACGGAAAGATATAAAATTGGAAAGCCTGGCCATGGAAGCGATTTGGAATTGAACTGTGTTTTCCATTTTTTGATCAATCAATTACCTATTGAGTTATAAGCGTTTTGGATTACGTGATAAACACGTTTTTCACCCGCTCGAGTACTTTTTCTTCATTCGCGCGGAAATTTGGTTCAAAACGCCTACTTTGACAATATTTTCTGAAAGATCAGTTGCGTTTGCGAAAAAATGGAAAAAACAGCTCAATTACATAGTTTCTGAACAACAGCACCAGTTAGTTTCATGCATTTTCGAACAAAAATAAATTAAAACTTATGTCAGAAAGTTGCCCTTTTGGATTTGAGAACACCCTTAAAAGTTTTAAATAATTTATATTTGCATGTTTTTTATATAGTATGTAGCATGAAGATTTTTCGCTCTTTACCCTACCAAAGATTTTGAGATGATCTCCTTCAAGGGAAATATAATTCTAAATTTACTATATTATATGCAATTTTTACATAGGCATATGGCTATCCCTATGAGGTGTATATGCGTTAGACGTGTGCGTGTCTTCCGAATGTTTCCTGTTACTACCTTTAATTAAAACTGTGACGTCTTTAACGACTTCCGTATACCACTTTCACCACAAAGAGCATTCTTTATTTATCACAAATAATTGTTTATTAAATATATATATGGACAGACAATACAGGACGAATACATTAACGATGATCACACAGATGACAACACAACTATATACAAATACGTATAAATTTAAGGTTTCGAGTGCAGAACACACACTCAATATTCACCTTTCACTATACTAATCTTTACTTCACTAACTACTAAAAATTCTTATATTTCAATGCCCGTAGCACGTGAAAACCACTTTCGTTTTTATATATCTCCCGCCAGCACACACGCACGGCATAAAAAAAAAAAACCACGGCCCTTTTTACACTCAAAAACAGAATCTCTCTCCTTCTCCCCCACGCACGCGTGTCACGTGACCAAAGGCGCACCAGCTCTGTTTAAAGAAATGTACTCCAGACATCCCAAGATTGAAAATGGGGGGGGGGAGGTAAACATTTTCGGTCTGAAATCTAGTTGAATACTTTTCATACTTCATTACTTAACGATAATACAAAAGAATAATGCCAATTAATAGATATATATATATATATAACTACAAACTAAATACTTGAAGTAGTCTGGACACACCGCCTAGAACTCTTCTTATCCACTAATAATAAAAAAAAGAAATAATACTTAATATTACACAATAATAAATGCAATGAACAAATAAAATGCATGTAAAAGATGCTGCAGGAACAATTTAAAACCGTTTTGGAATGCACATTAGAGTCACTAAAAAAAGTGTGTATTTAAACAGTTTTGAAAGTTTCTTTCCTAATGCAAGTCTCAAGTCTTGATAGAGCGTCTGCATTTATCAAATTGGCACCTGGTCGGTGCGAAATGACAATGTCATATTTTTGCAGTGCTAATGCCCATTACTGCAGTTTGGAAGATTGGGGGCATTTTAAGTGATGAAAGTTAATGGATTGTGATCGGTGATAAGTTCCACGGGTGAGCCAAAAACCCATGTTTCGAACTTCTTTAGACTCCAGATAACCGCATAGGCCGGATGGCCGGACAATTGTCGGACAAGCCTGTTCATTTCTGGTGAGCTTTTGACTGGCGTAGCTTACCGGTACAATGCCCGTCTTTTCGCTGCGATAAACACGCGCCGATGCCAACTGAAGATGCGTCGCACTCTATGACAAACGGTAATCCCATGACGGGGATATGTAGACTGGGCGCTTCGATTAGACCTATTTTCAACTCATTAAATGCCTGGTCATGCTCATCTGACCAGCACAACTGCTCTGGACTGTTCTTTTTTGTCAGTTCAGTCAGAGGATATGCCACTTCAGCGTATTTGGGCATATAATCTCAATAGTAATTACAAAGACCAAGGACACTTTTCAACTGTTTCTTCGCTTGAGGCACTGCTAACCTTCGAATGGGCTCCACTTTCCCAAGGTTGGTCCGATGGCTGCCGGACCCAATGATATGTCCTACGTACTTAATCTGATGTTTTGCGAATTCACACTTTTTTAAGTTGACTGAGAATCGTAATTGTGATAACTTAGAAAATATGTTTTTAGATGTATTAGGTGTTCAGGAAACGTTTCAGAGAAAACGGTAATATCATCAATGTATGCTCGGGCGAACTCCTTGTATTCAGACAGCGCTTTATTGATTTCTCGTTGAAAAGTCGCTGCTGCATTCCTGAGCCCGAAGGCCATTACTTTAAAGCGATACTGAGCCCTATGAGTCTTAAAGCAGGCTAAATTTTGACTCTCTTCCTCGAATGGTATGGCCCAATACGCTTTCAGTAAGTCTATTGTGGTTATAACATTGGCCCTTCCAATACTGAATAACAGACCGATCGCATTTTCCATCGGAAAATCATCGGTTTTCGTGATAACGTTTAGTGCTCGGAGATCCACACATAGGCGTAAGGCCCCATCCTTCTTCACCACGCACAGTACTGGATGTGGAGCCTTCGCCTCACTCTCTTCAATCAGACCTAATTCCAATAGCCCCTCAATTTGTTTATCTACTTGCGGCTTCAAGGCCTCTGGGATTCGGTAAACATAGGGCTTTTTCTTTTCTGCGTCACTTATTCGTATTTTGTGCTCTCCTACCTTGGCTATTTGTACTTTTCTAGAAAATAATTCTTTATATTTATACTGATATAGATTTAGAATCTAATATAGATTTATTTTTCACATTTTCTAAATGATCTAAATCAACTTCCTCTATGTTAAATAAGTCGGAGTTATCTTCCGTACTGGGGGGGGGGGATGGATCTCCCCCAATTCTTCCTCATTTTCGAAAATTACCCCCATCGCCTGTACCCTAGGATTAAATTTCCTAATCTTATTCACGTCAACATTCCTAACATTTCCGTTTATTAATTTCACTTTGTAAGAATCAGGGTTACAGCACGCCACTACTTCGGCTGGTCCAGCCCACTTAACGTGAAGTTTGTTCGTAGAGTCCGGGATTAATAGATATACCTGGTTCCCCCGGCCTAAATTCCTTGTAAATCGCTCTTCGATTAGCGTACTTCGCATACGAATCTTGCTTAACCTCCGATACTATTGCCGCTTGTTCCACTGCCCTTTCTAAATTAATTTTTAACTCCTGAAGGTATTCGGTCGCGCTCTTTCCCAGATTTATGGGTAGTGGGATTTCCCCTGCCCATGTTTCCTGTTACTGGCTTTTTTAAAACTTAAAAATCCATTTAAAAAAATGTTTATTTTTAACATCTATGTGATTTTCTATACTTATCTTAACTGAAAATATATAAATATGGCTCAATGTTTTATTTCATATCTTTATCTTTCCTTTATTTTCCTTGAAATTCATTCTATACCTCACTTTACCTTATAAAAACAAGTCTTGTGTTGTGAGAACGGAAAACTTATTTTTTCTTGCTACTAACACACAGTAAAATGAGATTTTTTTTCTTTTGATGAGTCATTCTGCCTAAACATTCTGCCTAACTCTGCAACTAATTATAATAGAAAAAAATTTCAGGTAATAAACGATTGGAAATAAAGTCTAATTTTAAATAATGTATATAATATTTGCTTAGGGGGCCATCTACAAATCAAAACCAGACCAAACTTTGTTTTTTTTCAATGGCAACCCCAAGTTTGACATTATATATTTTTAATCTTCAGTTAAAACTATGTCTAGAAATGAAATTTCAAGCCATTTGGATGATAATATTTTGAATTATAAACATTCAAATTTGGGAGCTTCTAACGTTAAATTACATTTTCATTTTTTTATTAATATCTCCTGAAATTATAATCCTAATGTGATATTTTTTTTTAATTATAATATGAAAAAACCCAAGCATAAATACATTGAATTTGTAATTAAAAAAAATTATAATATGAATTATGAAATTAATATTCGAAAAAAATATGAAATTCAACCTCCAATTTTTTGGATATATTTATATTTGTTTATGTCCTGCTTCATGCAAATTCTCAATTTCAAATTTTTCTTCCAATTGGGTTTCGAATTATGAGTAAAAAACATCAAAATGACGGTTTTAGGGACCGTGTATGATGTCCAAAAAAGCATAATTTGAAAAAAAATATGTATATTTTACTCATTTTAATGAAACATTTGGGCTGGGAATACTGTAAACATATTAAGCGAGTGATATGTTTCTATTGGCAAGAAATAATACATTAATAGAAGTGACATAGTCACCCTGTAGCATTTCAACAATCGAGTGCCGAACTTCCATTAGGATACAGTCACTAAAATAGGCTCATTTTAAAATAATTAAATACTCGGAAACTAATCATACGAATTTCATGAAAATTTGGACTTAGGCTGTAGAATATATTTAGGGTGTCAAACTTGGCTATTGCTATACGAAAAAAAACAAATATTGGGTTCGTTTTGATATGTAGAAGAGCCCCTAAGCAAATTTTATATACACTATTTAAAAGTAGACTTTATTTCTAATCGTTTGGTACCAGTAACTTTCTTCTTTAATAATTTGATGCAGAGCTTGTAGGGGGTGATTACATTTTTTTCCACGACTGTACGCCAATGAGCAATTATAGTACAGTTGTTCGCATGTTTTTATAGGTTTAGAATTGCAATGCCATAAATATAAATAAATTATTTTAAATTTAACACGTTCACGCCGGCGCGGTGGGTCACATTCGACTGTCTCAGAGCTACCAAGTCTCCGGCTTTTTTGGATACCAGTATTTTAATACAGAAAATGTTGTTTTATTTAATTGGAACAATTGGGCGATTTAAAAGAACAACATTTTCTCTAAAATAACACTGGTGTGCAAAAAGCCGGAGACTTGACAACTCTGAGACAATCGAGTGTCACCCGCTGCGCCGACGTGAACATGTTAATAAATTAATACATTGCATTTGGCAAAATTAAATTATCAGGTTTGTAATCTGGAAATTTTAACAATGAGAACAATAAATGCATAATATGGCCTTATAGTTTCAGGCCGGATGTACTACCGGATAATCATAATATCCGGCTACTGCCAAATATAAGGCATACCGGGTCAGCCGGATTCAGTATGTTCGCCAGATATCCGTTGCACCCTTAGTAAAAACAGACAACACGATATTTAATAAAATCAATATTTTTCGTTATTCTGTACTACATCAACTGTTTCCGAATAGCCAGCTTAGCAGGATACGAAGTTCTCGTCGTTTCACGAGCCGCAGAGGTAGAATAGAACTATGGAAAATCGAGAAAATGATACAAAAATCACTATTACAGCGACCCGTTCTGGCGGAATAGTTCCGAATTCAGGAAGGACCTCCTTGCCATAGCCAAACACATAAGTATGAAATCTGGTTCAATTCTTTGCGTAACTTCATACACTTTTCGATGGTAAATAATAAAAATGGCACAAAAATCGCTATTGCAGCGCCCCCTTCCGACGGAATAGTTCCGAATTCAGGAAGGACCTCCTTGCCATAGCCAAACACATAAGTATGAAATCTGGTTCAATTCTATGCATAAATTCATACACTTTTCGATGGTTTATAATGAAAATGGCACAAAAATCGCTATTACAGCGCCCCCTTCCGATGGAATAGTTCCGAATTCAGGAAGGACCTCCTTGCCATAGCCAAACACATAAGTATGAAATCTGGTTCAATTCTATGCATAAATTCATACACTTTTCGGTGGTTTATAATAAAAATGACACAAAAATCGCTATTGCAGCGCCCCCTTCCGACGGAATAGTTCCGAATTCAGGAAGGACCTCCTTGCCATAGCCAAACACATATGAAATCTGGTTCAATTCTATGCATAAATTCATACACTTTTCGATGGTTTATAATGAAAATGGCACAAAAATCGCTATTACAGCGCCCCCTTCCGACGGAATAGTTCCGAATTCAGGAAGGACCTCCTTGCCATAGCCAAACACATAAGTATGAAATCTGGTTCAATTCTATGCATAAATTCATACACTTTTCGATGGTTTATAATGAAAATGGAACAAAAATCGCTATTGCAGCGCCCCCTTCTGACGGAATAGTTCCGAATTCAGGAAGGACCTCCTTGCCATAGCCAAACACATAAGTATGAAATCTGGTTCAATTCTATGCATAAATTCATACACTTTTCAATGGTTTATAATAAAAATGGCACAAAAATCGCTATTACAGCGCCCCCTTCCGACGGAATAGTTCCGAATTCAGGAAGGACCTCCTTGCCATAGCCAAACACATAAGTATGAAATCTGGTTCAATTCTATGCATAAATTCATATACTTTTCGATGGTTTATAATGAAAATGGAACAAAAATCGCTATTGCAGCGCCCCCTTCTGACGGAATAGTTCCGAATTCAGGAAGGACCTCCTTGCCATAGCCAAACACATAAGTATGAAATCTGGTTCAATTCTATGCATAAATTCATATACTTTTCGATGGTTTATAATGAAAATGGAACAAAAATCGCTATTGCAGCGCCCCCTTCTGACGGAATAGTTCCGAATTCAGGAAGGACCTCCTTGCCATAGCCAAACACATAAGTATGAAATCTGGTTCAATTCTATGCATAAATTCATATACTTTTCGATGGTTTATAATGAAAATGGAACAAAAATCGCTATTACAGCGCCCCCTTCTGACGGAATAGTTCCGAATTCAGGAAGGACCTCCTTGCCATAGCCAAACACATAAGTATGAAATCTGATTCAATTCTATGCATAAATTCATATACTTTTCGATGGTTTATAATGAAAATGGAACAAAAATCGCTATTGCAGCGCCCCCTTCTGACGGAATAGTTCCGAATTCAGGAAGGACCTCCTTGCCATAGCCAAACACATAAGTATGAAATCTGGTTCAATTCTATGCATAAATTCATATACTTTTCGATGGTTTATAATGAAAATGGAACAAAAATCGCTATTGCAGCGCCCCCTTCTGACGGAATAGTTCCGAATTCAGGAAGGACCTCCTTGCCATAGCCAAACACATAAGTATGAAATCTGGTTCAATTCTATGCATAAATTCATATACTTTTCGATGGTTTATAATGAAAATGGAACAAAAATCGCTATTGCAGCGCCCCCTTCTGACGGAATAGTTCCGAATTCAGGAAGGACCTCCTTGCCATAGCCAAACACATAAGTATGAAATCTGGTTCAATTCTATGCATAAATTCATATACTTTTCGATGGTTTATAATGAAAATGGAACAAAAATCGCTATTACAGCGCCCCCTTCTGACGGAATAGTTCCGAATTCAGGAAGGACCTCCTTGCCATAGCCAAACACATAAGTATGAAATCTGGTTCAATTCTATGCATAAATTCATATACTTTTCGATGGTTTATAATGAAAATGGAACAAAAATCGCTATTGCAGCACCCCCTTCTGACGGAATAGTTCCGAATTCAGGAAGGACCTCCTTACCATAGCCAAACACATAAGTATGAAATCTGGTTCAATTCTATGCATAAATTCATACACTTTTCGATGGTTTATAATGAAAATGGCACAAAAATCGCTATTACAGCGCCCCCTTCCGACGGAATAGTTCCGAATTCAGGAAGGACCTCCTTGCCATAGCCAAACACATAAGTATGAAATCTGGTTCAATTCTATGCATAAATTCATACACTTTTCGATGGTTTATAATGAAAATGGCACAAAAATCGCTATAGCAGCGCCCCCTTCCGACGGAATAGTTCCGAATTCAGGAAGGACCTCCTTGCCATAGCCAAACATATAAGTATGAAATCTGGTTCAATTCTATGCATAAATTCATACACTATTCGATTGTTTATAATGAAAGTGGCACAAAAATCGCTATTACAGCGCCCCCTTCCGACGGAATAGTTCCGAATTCAGGAAGGACCTCCTTGCCATAGCCAAACACATAAGTATGAAATGTGGTTCAATTCTATGCATAAATTCATACACTTTTCGATGTTTTATAATGAAAATGGCACAAAAATCGCTATTGCAGCGCCCCCTTCCGACGGAATAGCTCCGAATTCAGGAAGGACCTCCTTGCCATAGCCAAAAGCATACACAAAAAATTTGGTTCAATGTATGCATAACTACATACACTTTTCGATGGTACAATAATGAAAATGGCACAAAAATCGCTATTACAGAGCCCCCTTCTGGCGGAATATTTTCAAATTCAAAGAGGACCTGCTGGTCATAGCCAAAAACATACACAAAAAATTCGGTTCAATTTTATTCGTAACTTCATACACTTTTCGATATGACAATGGCGACACACAGACAAAC